>CM062819.1:911280634-912632300 GCA_031772625.1 Pinus tabuliformis
CGGTCAACTACCGCCTCGACCTTTTGACTTTCGTCTGGTATGGTTTAGATGTTTTATCTTCAATGATAGATGCTTCAGCCGACCACCTGAGCGGGCCAGCCGATTTTCAGCTAGTGACGGACTCGGCAAGAGTTTTTTATACCCAGGAGGAGTCGTAACGGTGAAACCGGCACGATCGTCAAAAACTCTTTTAGCTACGTCTAGAAGGGACAATGGTGGACAGCATGATTGCCTCTCGCACAGTTTACAAGGAATCTATACTTTCCTTTTTGTCTTGGGGCTTCACTTTCACTAGTTGACGGTGTGTTTCAACATGATCATCAGAGCGTTGACAACAGGGTTGTGCAAACGAGGAGACCAGTCCCTTAAGATGCGAGGGTACAAGGACAATCTCTGTGATAGTGGTCTCCCTTGCAAATGACACATGGCGATTTAGGCCTGGTCGGTGCAGTGTTTGCATTTTCGCTAGACGACACTCGTTTGCCTCCATTCGCCTTTGGCTCCTTCTTCTTCTTTTCCTTCTTCTCCTTAGGTACTTGATTTTTGGCTTTACCAGCCCCATCAAGCGAAGAGGAAGGAGGAGAGGAAGAATTAAGGAAGTAGAAGGTTGGTGGGTAACTCTGGACTCGTCTAATTGCTGATTCGATTGTTCAGGAATTGTGGTGTTCTAAACGACAGAGGTCGAGAAGAGCCATACAGGAAAACCAATTGTCAGTCCTGGAAGCGACAATGTGGCCATATGGGGTGCACCAACATCTCCCCAAGAGGAGAAGGGACTAGGATTTCCTCCAAGCGGAATCCCTTGTGTTGTTGGGAAAAGTATCTACTCAGAATGCCCCTATCCCACTCTAAGGTGTGACAGTGCCTTAGCAACAAACAAGGAAAACTACTTTCGTATTCTTCTTTATGAAATGTAAATGAGGAGGAATAGGATGAACTAACCGATGTCTTGCGCTAGTCCTTTGATCCAATCACTCTCCTCTTTGACAGCTTCCAGCTACCTGCTCCCTTACTTGCCCAACTTCACCAAGTTCCTGCAAGGTCACAGAAGAGGAAAACTACACAAAGACATAGATTTACATTCATAACTAGCTTAGGATCAGATTTAAGCTAAACATGCAAATATAACAAAACATCATTGATAGACAAGCATGTAGGAGAAACTCAAATAGTTTTATTGATAGAACAAGAAGATACAACCAAGTGAGTCCCGATCCAGCATCTACCTCCCAGCAAAGGAGTCCCTTCTTCACCTCCAACAAAGCATAAATCACCCAATGCACTAATCTCAATCTCAAAACCAACAACAATTCTCTGCAAAGTACAAAATTCCAGCCTCTGGATCTCTGGGATGAGGGATCCATATATAGATGTAAGCAGAGAGGATGAGTCAGCTTATGATTTGACTTGTGGCTTCTCTCTGTCAGTTCTTGCTTCCACTTGGAGACTGAGAGCCTCTTACGCATCCTTGGTCGAGCTCAGTGAGGCAAGTGTCATTGAGGAAGATTCTGGAAGCTTCCATTGTTTGTCCACCTTGCAGAATGACACTGCCATTTGGCATTTCCCGCTCAGCGCACCCTGGTAGTGCATTTAGGTGCATTGCAACGCACCTAGCTAGTGTATTGGGGTGCTATGCAACGCAGGTAGCTAGTGGAGCAGCTGAAATGATCTTGATTTGACTGATTCTGAGTAGTTTCTGGTGGAGAACTTCTGGGAGAAGCTGTAATTGGTTGACCTTGTTCCTCTAGGGGTAGGAACAACACTTTTAGGGACTTTGGATCCCTTGGATTATGGACATTTCATGCTTCAAGCTGTAAGGCACAAAAATGTCTATAACAGTTGCCCCCTAAAGTATGAGGCCGTTTATCGGGTGAAATGCTTTATTAGGAGGATCCGAAGTTCTTTCAATGCTGGGAGGAGACCTGTAATAAGATACAATACAATACATTATTTTCATACTGTTTTCATGATCTAGCTGAGGCGGGCATTCCCATGCTCAGCTTTATAAATTCATTTTTATGTACACAAGACAGACAATCGTCTGATGGTAGACTGATGATTTTGATGAAGTCATCATCCTTTTGGTAGGATGATTATCTCTGCTGCAATGCTGTACATGTCAATGTCTTTATTTTTCCTGAATATATATCGCAACCCGGATGGATGAAACTAGATCCGGGGTCTTCAATCTCGTCCGATCTTCACTCGAAGTATAAGTCGATCCATGTGAAAAATGTTTTGAAGTCGAACATGGAAAGACATCGCTTGATTACCAGTCAATGATGTAAACTGTTAACAAGCGCGAGAGGAATCACCGATAAGGACGATGACCCTCAAGGTACTGCAGTACAATTCACGTGGTGTGAATAAGGGACTTGGCATCGAACACCACGCAAAATCTTTCGGTCAAAGGCCATTGATGTATACCTGTCGCCGGAAGTGAGAAACTTTCCATTGAGGCATGCAAGCTTCAAAGTACTGAATGGGGTGTTCCTAGATCAACTTCTCGGATAATGAGCTGATGTCGACAAGAAGCGATCCGTCAAAGGAGGGTCTTGATGGATCCCACATCAATGACGCGGAACGGAGTAAATGATTTTGATGGAGGTGAAAACGATCTTATGATATATGGTTCAGGGTGGCGGTCATGAAAGAATGAAGTATAATGTATGGTAGTGGATGGGACACGGGTGACTTCTCTTGAACATGTCGGTGACACTTATGTGATGGATTGGTAGCATTTACCCCAAATATGGATGGTATGGCGAGACCATGGTGATGTGACCGGTGAATGAAACAACCCAACCCGACTCAGGCACGGAGTGGAAGTGTCATGTTCAAGAGCGACTTGCTACCAATAAAGATTCTTTGAGTTTCTTCCCAATTTTTCCCCAATCATTGCTGACCAGTACCTCTTTATTTTTGTCAAGCTCAAGGAGGATAACATATGCTTGTTCTATAATTTTCCCTTCGGGCAAACCCATCGCTATGTTTTAATGAGCCTAGCGATAGTGAAACTCATTCTCGTCTAAAGACAAGTTTGTTGCTATTAATGTTTTTAACGAGTTTAACGACAAAGATAACTCAGTCCTTTTCATTTTTAGAGAGTCTGAAAAGGTACGTAAAGTTAACTCCGGAATTCCTTTTTCGTCATCTAATCACTTAAGTCCAAAAAAGTATAAAACAATACAGAAGGGATGAATTTTCGATAGTTTTAACGAGCCGAACAACACAAGCGCTCGATCTTTTTGTGCAATAATCCCTCAGGTCCAAAAAGATTAAAATCTAGAGGAGGGATAGCACTTCCGGTCACTTTAACGAGCTGGAAGGCCAGAACTCGGCAATCTTTTCATATTTTACGAGTCAGATGAAAAGAGCTTAAAGAAGACTCATCTTTTGAGGAACGAGTGATAAAATGGGTAGCAGCTAATTCCAGGTAAGGGTTGGAATTTTCCAATCACGGCAGTGTCACAAGGATGGCTAGTGAAATCACTCTTCGTAGCTGTTCCTCAAAATTGGTAAACAATCAAATGGAGGTGACGGTGCAAACATGACCAAGGCTTTAATGGCTGATAATATTACATTCACGGTGGTTATTTACCGGAGGATAGTTCATTTTTTAACGAGCTTAAACGCGGATTGAAACACTTGCTCGGTCTTATGTTTATTTTTTAACGAGCATGAACTATGTGCTAAAACTGCTCGATAATCCAGTCATATGATAAGAATGTCTCATATAAAATGGCAACATTTAGATTTTTGCCCCACATCCTTTCTTTATGCAAGTTAGGAAACGACTAATCCTACGAGTTTAAAGGGTTAGCCTGCGGGTTTAAAGGGAGGACCTAAGAATTTAAAAAATAAATAGCCGCCCCTTGCTTGTACTCCAAAAGGTTTGCATGCCCCCAGGTATAAAATACGATTTCAAGGTTACCCCTCAATTTGCAGACAAAACATTTGTTCTATCAAGAAAGGCCTACCTCTTTCAGGTTACCAAAGATTGTCTCATTCGCGTTACAAATGAAACACTTCCTTGGCGATGTCTACCGAAATAAACAAAGGTGAGAAGAGATGAGCGCCACTCACATAACTTTAACAAGATAATCTTTTTCTAGAATAACCCCTCTTCCACTGACGAACGGGGTATAGACTAGTCATATTCTCTCGCGGAAACCTATCCTATACCCGAAGTTTTCCTGCCGATGCAGACCAGGACGCATGCCCCCTGGGTTCCAATCATATCCCTCCGAATTACTCGCGCTCATCGGGAGGACGGACCCTGGGTTGAGAAATTTCTTGCGTGAAGAGACCATTTAGGGATGGTATATGACTATTTGCGATGCGTGATCTGAGAAATGAAAGCTGGTCCACGAGCTTGACCACTCTTCCTTCGTGCGGAAAACACATTACTCTAAAGAGTGAGGAGACGATGGCTCCCATGCAATAAATATAGTCTCGTCTAAGGAGTAGGTTATAATCCAAGGGTCCTTGAACGACCATTACGTTCATTTGAACTGTCTTCCCTTTCAATGTTATGGGCACATTGGGGAGGATCCCTAAAGGTCGACTGGTTCCTTTATCAAAGCCTGTCAGATTTCTCATCTCAGGCAAGAGCGATGGCGAACCAAGCGCTTTCCAAGTAGTAGAGGAAAGGATACTCACAGAAGCCCCCTCATCTATGATGGTACCAACCATGACCATTCTATATATTTGGAAGATAATTCAGAATGGTATGCTTGCTGGTAAACAGGGTCTGCCCAGTTGATTCCAGTCGAAGGAGACAACTAGGTTGCTTGGAGGTGGGACTGAGTAGATGGCCAGGTACGGATCTGACAAACTTCCTTCCTGCGGTAAAGGAATGGGTAGGTTGCCCCCATGTTCGTCGGAGTCTGTGTTGATGAAGAGAATTTGGACGGTGTCATCCTTGCTCTCTCCAGTGACTGTGTCATTTGAAGATAAAACCTCTGAAGGCAAGACCGGGTCAACTGCCGCCTCGACCTTTTGACTTTCGTCAGGTATGGATTCAGGTGGTTCATCTTCAAGGACAGGCGCTTCAGCTGACCACTTGAGCGGGCCAGCTGGATTCTCAACTAGCGAAGGACTCGGAAAGAGTTTTTTATATCCAGGAGGAAGTAGTAACGGTGAAACCGGACGATCATCCAAAACTCTTTTAGCTTCGTCTAAGAAGGGACAACGGTGGATGGTGTGATCGCCTTCGCACAGTTTACAGGGAGATCTAGCTCTCCCTTTTTGTCCTGGGACTTCACTTTCACTAGTTGACGGTGTGCTTTCAACATGGCCATCAGAGGTTGACGACACCGGATTGTGCAAACGGGGAGACTAGTCCCTTAGTATCCGAGGGATGCAAGGACAATCTCTATGAAACTGGTCTCCTTTGCAAATGACACATGGCGATTTAGGCCTGGTCGGTGCAGTGTGTGGATTTTCGTTAGACGACACTCGTTTGCCCCCATTCGCTTTTGGCTCCTTCTTCTTCTTCTCTTTCTTCTTCTTTTCCTTCTTCTCCTTAGGAACTTGACTTTTGGCTTTGCCAGCCCCATCAAGCGAAGAGGAAGGAGGAGAGGAAGAATTAGAGGAAGTAGAAGGTTGGTGGGTAACTCTGGACTGGTCTAACTGTTGATTCGATTGTTCAGGAATAGTGGTGTTCTGAATGACATTGGTTGAGAAGAGCCAAACTGGAAAGCCAATTGTCAGTCCTGGAAGCGACAATGTGGCCATATGGGGTGCACCAACATCTCCCCAAGAGGAGAAGGGAGTAGGATTTCCACCAAGGGGAATTCCTTGGTTGGTAGACTCCATTTTCTCAACCTAAGATCAACGTAGGAAAAGGGTATAAATATTCCATTTAAAATAAATTTTACGACGCTTGGACACAACTTGTTTTTTCAATTTTAAAGAGTCGAGAAAAAACAAAAGATAACTCTAGTCTACTTCGATTTTTAATGAGCCTGAAGTGACAAGTGCTCAGATGGACCTTTTCCGTTAAGGAGTCTGAAAAGGAACGAAAGGGACTTCTCTGGAGATCTAGGTAGAGGGTGTGCCAAACCAATCACAAAACTGCAGAATACGTTTTACAGTACGGCAGTCAATCTTCCTGAATGCTGTGCTCGGTGCATTGCGATCAGTAGGGCGGCCGACACGGCTTCCTCTGGATAAAAGGTTTTAAGCCTATAGGGGTCTCCCAATATATACTCAACGGTACGTGGGAGCACAATCCATACTGGCACTTATCGTCTCACAGTGGAGGAATCACCCGACCATCAGTGAGGACAACGGTTACCAGGCTTTACGACGCCGGAACACGTCTCTAGCCTAGACCTCTATGTTGTGCGTTAAGTTCCAATGCGTTGTTAGATTCATTCAATTTATTTTAAGTTGATCTTTCTTAGAAGTTTGCCTTTTTGGATCACCACGAGATGTAGATGTAATTCCTAAATGCAATCTAAAGATGATAAGCAAGCTTTTATCTCTTTTCAACAATGAAAACCCTAGCTACAAGGGGAAAAGAAAGACACAATCTTTTCTCAAAGAGCAAAGAGCACATTGTAAATGCACTTTTCCTAAATCAAACGATACAAACTATCAATATGCAAATGCACATATGCATGTATTTGTTTTCACTTTCTTAATATTGATGTCTAAAAATAAAGTTGATGTACAAATCTGAATTTGCTTTCAAGTGAAAACATAAACAATCTTCTTTTCGAAATCAAAAAGGTAGAGAAGATTACGACACTCTATGATTTTGAAATAAACACTTGTTTCGACACTAGAAAGTGACAAATTCAAACCAAAGGTAAAAGTAAAAGGTATAATCAACTATCAACAGTAAACAAACTTTCTCCTAAGATCAGAATCGACACTTACGACAGATCTAAATCTAAGGACGACAGTATGACTATTTTACTTTTCAATGGAAAACTGTAAATGATGTAACAAACACACAAAGAACATCTACAGTCTTTTTGTACAAAGGAGGCAGAATTAAGGCAAAGAAAAGGAGTTTTCAGACAGGTACACACACTGATCACAGGCTGCAAAAATCAGAGACAAAACTGGACAAAATGAAGCAAAGAACCTCAGCTGCACAGGGCAAAGGCTGATCAGCGCACCTGTTGCACAGAGAAACTGAATTGCAGCGCAGGTAGCCCTCTCGGGACCTGCGTTGAAATGCAGAACCTCTTCACAGAGCCTGCGCTGGGGTAGAAACGAGACTTCTATCCGGGTTCTGGGTCACGGTTTGCAGTTTAATCTATGGTTTTTGGCCGAGTAAAAGCAATCAGTAAGGTACAATCAGAGGGATGATTTAAAGGAGGACTAAGAGCTATCACAAAGGGAAATTAGAGCATTTGTGGATCAGCTGTTCAAATCATAAACAAATCCAGTGAGTCGATTGAAGTAGCAGCTACTTTGCATTTGATAATGGCAAATGCAGTTCGATTGCTACTTCTGTGTTTATGAAACAATCAACAAGAGAAACACAAACAAACTAACTAGACACGATCCCCAGCGGAGTCGCCATTTTGTTGTTGGGAAAAGTATCTACTCAGGACGCCCCTATCCCACTCTAAGGTGTGACAGTGCCTTAGCAACAAACAAGGAAAACTACTTTCGTATTCTTCTTTATGAAATGTAAACGAGGAGGAATAGGATGAACTAACCTGTGTCTTGCGCTAGTCCGTTGATCCAATCACTCTCCTCTTTGACAGCTTCCAGCTACCTGCTCCCTTACTTGCCCAGCTTCACCAAGTTCCTGCAAGGTCACAGAAGAGGAAAACTACACAAAGACATAGATTTACATTCATAACTAGCTTAGGATTAGATTTAAGCTAAACATGCAAATATAACAAAACATCATTGATACACAAGCATGTAGGAGAAACTCAAATAGTTTTATTGATATAACAAGAAGATCCAGGAGGAGATACAACCAAGTGAGTCTCGATCCAGCATCTACCTCCCAGCAAAGGAGTCCCTTCCTCACCTCCAACAAAGCATAAATCACCCAATGCACTAATCTCAATCTCAAAACCAACAGCAATTCTCTGCAAAGTACAAAATTCTAGCCTCTGGATCTCTGGGATGAGGGATCCATATATAGATGTAAGCAGAGAGGATGAGTCAGCTTATGATTTGACTTGTGGCTTCTCTCTGTCAGTTCTTGCTTCCACTTGGAGACTGAGAGCCTCTTACTCATCCTTGGTCGAACTCAGTGAGGCAAGTGTCATTGAGGAAGATTCTGGAAGCTTCCATTGTTTGTCCACCTCGCGGAATGACACTGCCATTTGGCATTTCCCGGTCAGCACACCCTGGTAGTGCATCTAGGTGCATTGCAACGCACCTAGCTAGTGTACTGGGGTGCTATGCAACGCAGGTAGCTAGTGGAGCAGCTGAGATGATCCTGATTTGACTGATTCTGAGTAGTTTCTGGTGGAGAACTTCTGGGAGAAGCTGTAATTGGTTGACCTTGTTCCTCTAGGGGTAGGAAAAACACTTTTACGGACTTTGGATCCCTTGGATTATGGACATTTCATGCTTCGACCTGTAAGGCACAAAAATGTCTATAACACCTTGGTTGGTGGATTCCATTTTCGCAACCCAAGATCAACGTAGGAAAAGGGCAATGAATATTCCGTTTAAAATAAATTTTAGATGCTTTGACACAACATGTTTTTTCAGTTTTTAAGAGTCGAGAAAAAACAAAAGATGACTCTAATCTCCTTTAATTTTTAATGAGCCTGAAGTGACAAGTGCTCAGATGGACCTTTTCCGTTAAGGAGTGTGAAAATGAACGAAAGAGACTGCTCTGGAAATCTAGGTAGAGGGAGTACCAAACCAATCGCAAAACTGCAGAATACTTTTTACGGTACTGCAGTCAATCTTCCTGAATGTTGTGTTCAGTGCATTGCGATCGATAGGGCGGTAGACACGGCTTCCTATGGATAAAGGATTAAGCCTATTGGGGTCTCCCAAAATATACTCAATGGTACGTGGGAGCACAAGTCCGTACTGGCACTTATCGTCTCAAAGTGGAGGAATCACCCAACCATCAGTGAGAACAATAGTTACCAGGCTTTACGACGCCGGAATACGTCTCTAGCCTAGACTTCTAAATGTTGTGTGTTAAGTTCCAAAGCGTTGTTAGATTCATTGAATTTATTTTAGGTTGATCTTGTTTATGAAGTTTTCCTTTCGGGTTCACCATGAGATGTAGATGTAATTCCTAAAATGCAATCTAAGATGACAAACAAACTTTTTATCTCCTTTATGCAATGAAAATCCTAGCTACTAGGGAAAAGAAAGACAGAATCTTTTCACAAAGAGCAAAGAGCACACTCTAAATGCACTTTCCTAAATCAAGCCAATCAGATTGTCTATATGCAAATTGTTGGCATTATGTTTCAAGTGTTGTCCTTGATGGCAACTCACTCAGAGGTTGGTACAGGTGCTCAGAGGTTGGTACAGGTGATGGCAACTTGATCAGAGGACAGATCTCAGTACAGCAGGACAAGAAAGAGATATACGCAGGTTCAGCAAGGAGAATCCGCGTGTACACGCAGGTTGGCTTCAGTAAAAGCGCGTACATGTGAAAAGTACCTTTGGTCCGTGGTAGTTAGACCTTGGAAGTTGTGCCTATGGTTTTGGACCATAATGTCTCGACGGACGTGTTGATCCCTAGTTTCGAGGTTGATGGTATTGTGTTTCTATGGTTTTGGCTCTTGGTATTGAACAAGGCCTAAGGCTATATAAGGAGAAGATCACTAGGCAAAGGTGTATGGATTGTGAGTGTCTGACGCAGTGAGAGGATCTGGTATTGCTGGTTATCTGTTCGGGACGCTTGGCAAGGGTCGGATCTGACAGCGAAGGCAGAAGTAATCATTTCTAGATCTGCACACGGGTTGCCTTTGGAGAAAGCGCGTATACACGCGGTTTTGGTACAGTGAAGTAGCGTATGCATGATAAGGGTTAATATTTCAGGTTGCTGCTGATTTTGGTGGTTGTTACAGAGTTCTGGATTCTGGTTTGGGTTCTGTGTTCTTGATGACAGGGTTTCAGTGATTCGGTATTGGGTTGTTTAATGAATTATGATGCAAGTATAAGTTGATGATTGTATTGCGGTAATGTTTGCTTTGTATTCTTGGATCCAGTCTGAAAATTGATGAAACGTGGTCCCTGAAGGTTGTAGGGTCAGCACCTACATACTAGTAAATGGATCAGCTAGTACAAGAGCTGAGGGGGTTGTAACTCCCTTCCAGAAGTAGTTGGAAAACGAGAGAGGGTTGTAGCCCTCTGCAGGTTGTAGCCTGCATACTGGTAAAGGACTGCACCAGTACATTGTAAAAGAAGTTTCTCATTAAAGAAGAAAGAGATGAATTGCAGCAGGTGGTTTTCACCCACATTGGGTTTCCACCTTATATCATGGTGTTCATGTGTGTGGCTCTTGTGTGATGTTCTGTTCTGTTATACTGCGCCTGTTTACTGTTAAATTGCTTAATAATGTTCTGATGCATTTACTGAAGATTAAGCTAACTGAATTATAAGATCTCTGGGTATACGCTAGTTGCATTAGACACAGTCGCGTGTACACGCGGGTTCACTTATCTGAAGTCGCGTATATGTTTCTGAGTATGAAATTGAAAAGTTTTATCTGATCTAATAATACTGATTCACCCCCCCTTCTCAGTATTATTTCCAACAATTGGTATCAGAGCAGGACCTTCAGAAGAAGCTTGATCGCTTGAAGGAAAAGATCCATCAAAATGGCTAATCCAGAAAGAGAGGCACGCATCAGGCCACCAGTCTTTGACGGGAACAATTTTACTCACTGGAAGATAAGAACCATTGCATATCTACAGTCTCTTGGAGCAGAAGCTTGGGGAATCGTAGAAGGAGGATACAAATTCCCATCAGCAACTCCTACAGATCCAGCAGAGAAAAAGCAATATGAGCTCAATGCCAAAGTAGTTACTGTCCTATTGAGTACTTTGACTCAATCAGAATTTATGAAGATCATGCATTTCAAATCAGCTAAGGAAATATGGGACAAAATCGTTACAAGCTACGAAGGAGATGATTAGGTAAAAATAGCAAAGCTTCAAACTCTCAGAATCCGGTATGAAACTCTTAAGATGCGAAGTAATGAAAGCATAGCTAATTATTTCCTGCGTATGGATGAGATTGTGAATTGTATGAGGGATCTGGGTGAAGAATTTGAGGAAGTTGTCTTAGTTCAAAAGGTTTTAAGATCTCTGTCTACTAAATTTGATTCTAAAGTATCTGCCATAGAAGAAAAGGAGAATGTGCAGAAAATTACCATGTCACAGCTTCACGGGATCTTAACTGCTTTTGAAATGCGACAAGAGGTACCACCAGAGGCCGCATTCGAAGTGTCAGAGGAAGAAGATGAGGTAAATTTTTCAAGAATCTTGAACGGGGAACTGGACGGTTCAAAGATAAGCTACCTTTCAAATGTTTTCTATGTGGTAGAGTTGGTCACTATGCTGCTAGATGTCCTCATAACAAAGGAAAGATATATGAAGAAGATGGTAGAAGCTATTATACCCATATTAAAAGTACATTAAATGATAGTGAAGATATTAGAAGTCTCATGGCACATAAGAAGAAGAATGCTTCATCCAATAATAGCGAGGATATTAAAAGTCTCATGGCACATGAAGAGAAGAATGCAGAAACTGAAGAAGTTGCCAAATTAAAGGAACAATTGGAGACAGAAACCAGGGTAAGGAAGAAATTGCAGGATATAGCAAAAGATCAGAGCACAACTATTCAGAGACTTGAATCAAAGATCCTCTCTCTAAAAGAAGATCTTGAAGATCAAAAACATGAAGTGATCAAACTAAAGCGACAAGTGGAAGAAGGGAGAAAAGTTGAAGAAGACCTAAGGAAGCAGTATCTGAAAAAGGAAGAAAAACATCAAGTTGAGGTAAATATCTTGAAAGGTAAACTAGAAGAAAAGGATAAGCTCTTACGATTTCAAGATAGTTCTAAAGTCTTGGATGATATTCTTAATAGTCAAAGATCTCCTGCTATCAAGACTGGTCTTGGTTTTCATGAATATGTTGAAGGTGAATCTAGTTCACAAGGTGAGGCAAGAAACTCTAATGAGAAATCTGAAATGCTCAAGGAACAACCAAGGAAAGAAATTCCTCAAGGAAGATCCTTTACTCCTAACTATGGACGTGACAGACGATTATTTCCTCCGCTGAATAATGTTGAATGTTATGTATGTCATAATCTTGGACATGTTGCAGCCAGATGCAGAAGTAGAATGGTTCAAGAAAGATCATCGCATCCCAGGTATTTCAGAGGGTATTGCTTTGCCTGTAATGCATATGGACACAAAGCAATTGATTGTGATAGAAGGAACATGAAAAATATAAGGTGTTATACATGCAACAACTATGGGCATAAAGCAAGGGAATGCAGGAGCAGATTTCAAAATTCAAGACAAGGGGACCATACATCATCACAGTTGCAGGAATTGAAGAAGACAGAGACAGAAAGGTGTGGGATAACTCAGTCAGCTGACATAACAGACACAGAGGAATCTGAAAGTGATGAAATTCAGTATTCCATCCTGCATACGCTGATATAATGAAGACAAGTCGCGTATATACGCGAGTTACAGGCTGCAAAGTCGCGTATATGGAGAAAGGGCAGCAGAACAGACCCAGGTTCAGTCATGGTTGGCTCAGGCTCAGGGGGAGCAGAACAGACTCAGGAAATGGTTCAGACATGGTTGGCTCACACTCAGGGGGAGAATATTCTTCAAATAATTCATTGTTGGCACTATGGTTAGAAGTTGATGATACATCTTGTTGTTTGATCAAAGGAATGGTATTGCAGGCTGATGCTTATGATACAGATCTGAATGGCTGGTCTTAGAACTTGCATCTGCTCAAGGGGAGCGTGGATAGATTGGTACACTTTGGCATATACAAAGGGGGAGTCAAATCAGAAACTTCAGCATGTACTCAGGGGGAGTATGGACAGCAGTATGGACAGTAGAAGGTATACCAAAGAAGAGCATATCTTGGTACGCCCTTTGCCCTTGATGTCAAAGGGGGAGAGTGACTTGGTGTGGTGGTTGCCATCAAGTCCAAAGGGGGAGATTGTTGGCATTATGTTTCAAGTGTTGTCCTTGATGGCAACTCACTCAGAGGTTGGTACAGGTGCTCAGAGGTTGGTACAGGTGATGGCAACTTGATCAGAGGACAGATCTCAGTACAGCAGGACAAGAAAGAGATATACGCAGGTTCAGCAAGGAGAATCCGCGTGTACACGCAGGTTGGCTTCAGTAAAAGCGCGTACATGTGAAAAGTACCTTTGGTCCATGGTAGTTAGACCTTGGAAGTTGTGCCTATGGTTTTGGACCATAATGTCTCGACGGACGTGTTGATCCCTAGTTTCGAGGTTGATGGTATTGTGTTTCTATGGTTTTGGCTCTTGGTATTGAACAAGGCCTAAGGCTATATAAGGAGAAGATCACTAGGCAAAGGTGCATGGATTGTGAGTGTCTGACGCAGTGAGAGGATCTGGTATTGCTGGTTATCTGTTCGGGACGCTTGGCAAGGGTCGGATCTGACAGCGAAGGCAGAAGTAATCATTTCTAGATCTGCACGCGGGTTGCCTTTGGAGAAAGCGCGTATACACGCGGTTTTGGTATAGTGAAGTAGCGTATGCATGATAAGGGTTAATATTTCAGGTTGCTGCTGATTCTGGTGGTTGTTACAGAGTTCTGGATTCTGGTTTGGGTTCTGTGTTCTTGATGACAGGGTTTCAGTGATTCGGTATTGGGTTGTTTAATGAATTATGATGCAAGTATAAGTTGATGATTGTATTGCGGTAATGTTTGCTTTGTATTCTTGGATCCAGTCTGAAAATTGATGAAACGTGGTCCCTGAAGGTTGTAGGGTCAGCACCTATGTACTAGTAAATGGATCAGCTAGTACAAGAGCTGAGGGGGTTGTAACTCCCTTCCAGAAGTAGTTGGAAAACGAGAGAGGGTTGTAGCCCTCTGCAGGTTGTAGCCTGCGTACTGGTAAAGGACTGCACCAGTACATTGTAAAAGAATTTTCTCATTAAAGAAGAAAGAGACGAATTGCAGCAGGTGGTTTTCACCCACATTGGGTTTCCACCTTATATCATGGTGTTCATGTGTGTGGCTCTTGTGTGATGTTCTGTTCTGTTATACTGCGCCTGTTTACTGTTAAATTGCTTAATAATGTTCTGATGCATTTACTGAAGATTAAGCTAACTGAATTATAAGATCTCTGGGTATACGCTAGTTGCATTAGACACAGTCGCGTGTACACGGGGGTTCACTTATCTGAAGTCGCGTATATGTTTCTGAGTATGAAATTGAAAAGTTTTATCTGATCTGATAATACTGATTCACCCCCCCTTCTCAGTATTATTTCCAACAAAAATGCACATGCATGTATTTGTTTTTCGACTTTCTTAGTTTATGAATGCTAAAAAGAAAGTTGATGCACAAATCTGAATTTATTTTCAAGTGACAAATATAAACAAGTTTCTTTTCGAAATCAAAAAATGGAGATGATTACGACACCTTATGATTTTGAAATTGATACTTGTTTTTGACACTAGAAAATTACAAATTCAGACCAAAAGCAATAGTAACAGGATAATCGACCATCAACAGCAATCAAACTCTTTCCTAGGACTGAAATCGACACTTGCGACAGTTTCAAATCAAAGGGCGAGAGTACGATTATGCTACTTTTGCAACGGAGAATTGTAAACGACTCAACAAACACACAAAAACATCTACAGTTCTTTTGTACAAAGGAGGCGAAATAACAGTAAGGAAAAGGGGTCTTAAACAGACATATACTGATCACAGGCAGCAAAATTCAGGAATAGAAATGGAAAGAATGAATCACAGAAGCCACAACTGCATAGAGCTAGTCTGATCAGCGCACCTGTAACACAAAGAATCTGAAATGCAGCACAAGTTGTCCACTCGGGAAGTGCGCTGAAATTCAGAATCTCTGAACAGTACCTGTGCTGGGCCAGAAACGAGACTCTGTTCGGGTTCCGGGTCACAGTTTGCAGTTCAGTTCTTGGGTTTTGGACGAGTAAAAAGAAATCAGTAACGCAACAATCAGGGGTAGATCTAAGGAGGATCTAAGAGCTATCACAAGGGCAATCAGATAGTTTGTGAATCAATTGTTTAAATCACAAACAGATCCAATAGACAAATTGAAGTAGCAGTTGTCTACTTTGCATTTGTTATGGCAAATGCAGTTCGAATGCTACTTGCAAGTTTATGAAACAAACAACAATGAATGATAAACAAACAAACTAATTAGCTCCCCAGTGGAGTCGCCATTTTGTTACAGGGAAAAGTGTCTATTTAGAACTGCTCTATCCCACTAAGGTGTGACAGCTGCCTTAGAAACAAACAGAGAAAAACTACTTTTGTTTTTCCTTTATGAATTATAGATAGAGAGGAACAAAAAGACCAACCTCTGTCTTGTGCTAATCCTTCAATTCAATCCCTCTCTTCTTTGATAGTCCTCAGCTACCTGCTCCCTTGCACGCCCAGCTTCACAAAGTACCTGTAAGATCACAAAAGCATAGAACTATACAAAGACATGGATCTATAATCATAAACAATCTAGGATCAGATGTAAATTGACCATACAAATGTAACAAGCATCAATGGTACAAAAGCATGGAGGAAAAACTCAAATAGTTTTTATTGATAAACAAGAAAAGAGTCAGGAGGAGTTACAACCAGTTGTTCCGACCCAGAATCAACCTCCTAGCAAAGAAGCCCCTCTTCACCTCAAACAAAGCTTAGATCACCCAACAATCTGATGTTTGTCTTAGAAAACCAACAACAATTCCTTACAATATGCAAAATTCCAGCCTCTGGATCTCTGGGATGAGGGATCCATATATAGATATTTGTAAGGGGGATGAGTCAGCTTGTGATTTGATTAGTGTCTTCTCTTTGATAGTTGTTACTTCCACTTGGAGACTGAGGGCCTCTTACTCATCCTTGGTCGAATTCAGTGAGGCAAGTGTCACAGGAGAAGATTCTGGAAGCTTCCATTGCCTCTCCACCTTGCAGAATGACACTGCCATTTGCCATTTCTCGCCCATCACACCCCACAGAAGGGACTTTTGAAATGCAACGCACCCTCATAGTGTATTTGGGTGAGATGCAATGCACCTAGCCAGTGGAGCAGCTGCAATGATCCTATTTTGACCAATTCTGAGCAGTTTCTCATGGAGAACTTCTGGGAGAAGCTGTAATATGTTGACCTTGTTCCTTTAGGGGTTAGAACAACACTTTTAGGGACTTAGGAGCCCTTGGTTTATGGACATTTCATGCTTGGGGTTGTAGGGCCCAAAAATGTCTATAACACCCTCATAATTTGTTCCTTTGAGTTTTTGTGAAATCTCAGGTTAAAGTCCAACTAGTGCTAATAGATGGTCTCAAAAGTGTTTGGTAGGGTTTTTAAAAAAGGTCACTAGATCCCAATGCAACATATGTGCCTTGGATTTGTTGAAAAGTAAAATACCCCACGTAGCACTGAATGGGTGATTGATGACTACTAGTTAGATGACTTAAACCAAATTAATTGTGGAGGTCAAAACTACAATTGAAAAAAGAACAACACACACATGCTATTTCACACTAGAATTCATCCTCTCACAATCAAGAGTTATGAATAAAATTTTAATTCTTTGATGAAGCCAATGAAACCAACACTACTAAACAAACATAAAAGTTGCTATTAAAATGATTAATCACAACACATATTAACATACTCAATATCCTTGTCATAAATAGAAAAAATTATATATATATATATCTTCTCAATAACTATCATGACCACCATATTTTCACTCTAATTTAATTTTTAACAATTCAATATAAAAAATGTGAATAAACACTTAAATCTAAGAAATTTATCTTTTTTATTACCATATGATGTTAGTGAAACTATAACGAAGCCATCTTCGTTTCCTTCCCTCCATATGTTTTCTTCCCTCCTATTTTTTTAGTGATCACAAATTTATTTTATTTTTAGTTTTAAATTTTTCTCTACACATTTACATTTATTTTTCATTCTAAATTCACTTTTGCACATTTACATTTAATTTTAATTTTAATTTTAAATTTCCTTTGCACATCCAAAGAGTTCTAGGATGGTCACTACCATCAAGTGTATGCCGATCACTTCCATCAAGCGATTTGGTGAGTTGTTAAGATAATAAGGGATAACTGTGGGATCTTTGAAGGTGGTTGGACTCAGACAGCATAGACTACAGGGGAGAATGGAACTTGGGCCCTGCTGAAAGAGTGACAAAACTCATTTCTAAGCTTTGGAAGGCCTGGTCACTGCAGAATCATGTAGAATCATGTGTTCCTAATTCAAACTTTCCATGATAATGTTTACAAATCCTTCTGCACTGCTTGGTACTTGGTTTTACTTATCCATGGGTGTTTTGTTTTTTCTGTAATGGGAATTTTAATTTTTGTTGCCAGTAGTGGATACTCTTTTCTCTTTCAATTTCCCTCAGCAAATCCAAAGAGATCTAGGCTGGTCACTGCCATTAAGCGAGGGTCAATCCGCAATGTGGAGGAGCATGGCATCTTCCAGAAACCTCTCCTGCGACACTTGCCTCTCTGAATTCGACCAAGGATGAGTAAGAGATCTTCAATCTCCAAGTGGAATCAAGAACTATCAGAGAGAAGACACTAATCAAATCTCAAAAGTTGACTCACCTCCCTTGTAGACATCTATATATGGATCCCTCATCCCAGAGATCTAGAGGCTGGAATTTTGTATCTTGTAAGGAAGTGTTGTTGGTTTCTTGGTGTAATATCATAGTGTTGGGTGATCTAAGCTTTTCATGAGGTGAAGAAGGGCTTAATTGCTGAGAGGATGATGCTGGGTCAGAACAATCGGTTGTAATCCTCTTTGATCTTTCTTGATTATCAATAAATCTATTCGAGTTTTCCTCCATATTCTTGTATGATTGATGATTTATGCATTTGTGTGGTCAATGTACATCTGATCCTATATTGTTTATGATAATAAATTTATGTTCTTGGATAGTGTTATGCTGCTTTGATTCTACAGGTACTCTTTGAAGCTGGGTAGACAAGGAAGCGAGTGGCAAAGACCTACCAGAAGAGAGAGGAATCAAGCAAGGAACCAAGCGCAAGACAGAGGTTGGTCTCCTTATTCTTCTCTTATGTATTTCTCATAAAGGAAAACGAAAGTAGTTTTTAGTGTGTTTGTGTCTAAGGTAGCCACCAGCCTTAGTGGGATTAGTAGCTCTGCATAGACACTATTCCCAATAACAAAATGGCGACTCCACTGGGGAGCGAGTAGATTGTTTGTTCATATACATTTGTTTACTTTATAAACTTACAGACAGAGCCTGAAATCAAGCCAGCTAGCCTTCGAACTACATTTGCTATGCAAGTGCAAAGTAGATCAACACTGCTTCAGTCAATCTCTGGGTTTTGTTTATGAATTAAATGATTGTTTTGCAAGCTTTCTAATTGCCCTCGTGGTGGCTCTAGTAACCTCCTTAGATCTACCCTTGTGATTGATTTACTGATTACCACTTGCTCGACCTAAATCCCTAAACTGAACTGCAAACTATGACCCAGAACCCAATCAAAGTCTCGTCCCTGGTCCAGTGCACTGTCTGTTCTGTGAACTTCAAATGCAGCGCACTTCCCGAGTGTAGTAGGTGCGTTGCATTTCAGTTTCACTATGTTATAGGTGCGCTGATCAGACAAGGCCTTGTTCCTAAATTTTGGTTTCTGTGTTCACTCTTTTCAGCTCTATTCAGGAGTTTTGCTGCCCATAGTCAGTACACCTCTGTTTGAAACCCCTTTCCTTGCTATTATTCTGCCTCCATTGTGCAAGTAACTGTAAATGTTTTTATGTATTTTTGAGTCATTTTCAGTTCTCATTTACAAAGAAGTAGCGTAATTGTACTGTCGTTTCTTGACTTGAAAGTGTCGCAAGTGCCATTTTCAGTCATAGAAGAGAATCAGATTGTTCTTGATAGTTGATTACACTGTTACTCTTGTATTTGATCTGAATTAGTAGTTTTTCTAGTGTCGAAAACAAGTTTTCAATTCCAAATCGCAAAGTGTTGTCATTGTCCTCATTTTGTTTTGAAAAGAAACTTGTTAGTAATCGTCGCTTTGGAAAATAATTCAGATTTGTGCTTAGCTTTCTTTTTATCATTCACACATTAAGAAGGCTGAAAACAAATACATGCATGTGCATTTGCATTTAGACTGTTTGTTGGTTTAATTTAGCACAGTGCATATAGTGTGTGCTCTCTGCTCTTTGTTGAAAGAATGTTATCTCTCTTTCCTTAGTAGCTAGGATTTTCATTGCAAAACTAAGATTAAATGACTGTTTATCATCTTAGATTGCATTTTAGGAATTTTACATCTACATCACGCAGTGAACCTGAAAGGAAAATTTCTTAAGCAAGATCAACTATAAAATAAATTTAATGAATCTAAAAATGCTTTGGAACCTAACGCACAACATCTAGAAGTCTAGGCTAGAGACGTATTCCGGCATCGTAAAGCCTAGTAACTGTTGTTTTCACTGTTGGTTGGGTGATTCCTCCACTTTGAGACGATAAGTGCCAGTACCGACTTGTGCTCCCACATACCGTCGAGTATATTTTGGGAGACCACAATAGGCTTTATCCTTTATCCATAAGAAACCATGTCTTCCACCCTATCGATCGCAATGCACTGAAAACAACATTTGGGAAGATTGACTGCCGTACCGTAAAAAGTATTCTACAGTTTTGCAATTGGTTTGGTAATCCCTCTGTCTAGATTTCCAAAGTAGTCCCTTTCGTTCCTTTTCAGACTCCTTAACAGAAAAGGTCCATCTGAGCACTTGTCACTTCAAGCTCATTAAAAATCGAAGGCGACTAGAGTCATCTTTTATTTTTTCTCGACTCTTAAAAATTGAAAAAACAAGTTGTGTCAAAGCGTCTAAAATTTATTTTAAACGGAATAATCATCACCTTTCCTACATTGATCTTAAGTTGAGGAAAATGGAGTCCACCAACCAAGGAGTTCCCCTTGGAGGAAATCCTAGTCCCTTCTCCTCTTGGGGAGATGTTGGTGCACCCCATATGGCCACATTGTCTCTTCCAGGATTGACAATCGGCTTGCCTGTATGGCTCTTCTCGACTTCTGTCGTTCAGAACACCATAATTCTTGAACAATCAAGTCAGCAACTAAACGATATTAGAGTTACCCCCCAACCCTCTACTTCATCCAATTCTTCCTCTCCTCCTTCCTCTTCGCTTGATGAAGCTGGTAAAGCCCAAAATCAAGTAGCTGAGAAGAAGAAGGAGAAGAAGAAGAAAGAGAAGAAGAAGAATGAGCCAAAGGCAAAAAGGGGAAACCAAGCATCGTCTAGCGAAAATCCACACACTGCACCGACCAGGCCTAAATCACCATGTGTCATTTGCAAAGGGGATCACATCATCAAGATTTTCCTTGCATCCCTCAGATCTTAAGGGACTGGTCTCCTCGTTTGCACAATCTAGTGTCATCAACCTCTGACGATCATGTTGAGCTTACACCGTCAACTAGTGAAAGTGAAGCCCATGGACAAAAAGGAAAGTATAAATTTCCTTGTAAATTGTGTGAAGGCGATCACGTCGTCCACCTTTTTCCCTTCTTAGACGAAGCTAAAAGAGTCTTGGACGACCGTCTAGTTTCACCATTACGGCTTCCTCCTAGATACAAGAAACTCTTGCCGAGTCTGTCACTAGTTGAAAATATGGTTGACACACCCTTGTGGTCAGCCGAAGCATCTATCATTGAAGATAAACCATCTGAATCCATACCAGACAAAAGTCAAAAGGTCGAGGTGGCAGTTGACTCAGTCGTGCCTTCAGAGGATCAATCTTGAGATGATATAGTCACCGAAGAGAACAAGAACGACACCATTCAAATTCTCTTCGTAAACACAGACTCCGATGAACATGGGGGCAGCCTACCCATTCCTTTACCGCAAGAAGGAAGTTCGTCAGAGTCATACCCAACCATCTATTCGGTCCCACCTCCAAGCAACCTGGTTGTTTCCTTTGACTGGAATCTACTAGATAGACCCCATTTACCGGCTAGTGTACCATTCTGAATCATCGCTCAAGTATATAGAATGGTTATGGCCGGTACCATCATAGATGAGGGGGCTTCTGTGAGTATCCTTTCCTCAACTTCTTGGAAAGCGCTTGGTCCCCATTGCTTTTGCCTGAGATGAGAAATATAACAGGCTTTGACAAAGGAACCAGTCGACCGTTAGGGATCCTTCCCGATTTGCCGATAACATTGAGAAGGAAAACCATTCTCATGAACGTAATGGTAGTCCAAGGACCCCTAGATTATAATCTCCTCCTTGGACGAGACTAGGTTTATTGCATGGGAGCCATTGTCTCCTCACTCTTTAGAGTAATGTGTTTTCCGCACGAAGGAAGAGTGGTCAAGCTCATAGACCAGCTTTCATTCCCCGATTCACACATAGCAAATAGTCGTATACCAACCCTAAATGGTCTTTTCACGTAAGGAATGTCTCATCAATCCCCAGTCCGTCCTCCTGATGAGCATGAGTGATTCAGAGGGCATGACTGAAACCCGGGGGGCATGCATCCTAGTCTTCTTCGGCAGGAAAACTTCAGGTATAGGGTAGGTTTCTGCGAAGGATATCTGACTAGTATGACACACCCGTCCATTTAGGAAAAGGGGATTAGGCTAGAATAAGATTCCCTCGTCAAATTTATGTGAGTGGAGGAATCTGCACCACTCACCTTTGTCTATTTCGGTACACATCGCTGAAGAAGTGTTTTGTTTGTGGCACAAATAGAACAATCTTTGGTAAACTGAAAAAGGTAGGCCTTTCCCAATAAAACAAATTTTTTTTCTGCAAATTGAGGGGTAACCTGAAAAGGTAGGCCTTTCCTGATAAAACAAATGTTTTGTCTGCAAATTGAGGGGTAACCTTGAAACTCTATTTCACTATACATGGGGGCATGCAAACCTTTTGGCATGCAAGTGAAGAGTGACCATTTATTTTTTAAATTTATAGGCCCTCTAACCCTTTAAACTCGTAGGATTGGTCGTTTCCTAACTTGCATAAAGAAAGGATGCAGGGCAAATCTTTGAAATAATGCCGTTTTTAGATGAGACCTCCTTATTATGTGACTGGATTAATCGAGCAGTTTTAACGCGGAATTCAAGCTCGTTAAAAAATAAACATAAGCAATGAGCAACTGTTTCCCCTAGCGTTTAAGCTCATTAAAAACTGAACCAATTTCTGGTAAATAACCATCGTGAATATAGTATTTCAGCCTTTGAAGCCTTCGTCGTGTTCTCATCATCACCTCCACTCTATATTGGCTGATCATTCACCTCCACTTGATTGTTTACCCCTTTTGAGGAATAGCTGCGAAGAGTGATCTTGTTAGCCATCCTTGTGACACTGCCATGATTGGAAAATTCCAAACCTTACCTAGAATCAGCTGCTACCCGAATCTATCACTCGTTCCTCAAAAGACGAGTCTTCTTTAAGCTCTTTTCAACTAACTCGTAAAATATGAAAAGTTTGCTGAGCCATTGGCCTCTCCAACTCATTAAAGCAACCGGAAGTGCTATCCCTCCTTTAAATTTTAATCTTTTTGGACCTGAGGGATTATTACACAAAAAGATTGAGTGCTTGTTTTGTTCGGCTCGTTAAAAGTACCGAAAATTCATCCCTTTCGTATTATTTTATACTTTTTCGAACTTAAGGGATTAGATGACGAAAAAGGATTTTTTGGAGTTTCCTTTACGTCCCTTTTCAGACTCTCTAAAAATGAAAAGGACCGAGTTATCTTTGTCGTTAAACTCGTTAAAAACCTAATAGCGATAAACTTCTCCATAACAGACAAGAACGAGTTTCACTATCGCTAGGCTCGTTAAAACATAGCGATGGGTTTGCCCGAAGGGAAAATTATAGAACAAGAATATGTTATCCTCCTCAAGCTTGACAAAAATAAATAGGTACTAGTCAGCAATGACTGGGGAAAAATTGGGAAGAAAACTTGAAGAAACTTTGTTGGTAGCAAGTCGCTCTTGAACATGACACTTTCACTCCGCATCCGATTTGGGTTGGGTTGTTCCATTCATTGGTCACATCACACCATCTACATTTGGGGCTAATGCTACCAATCCATCATGTCAGTGTCACCGATATGTTCAAGAGAAGTTGCTCAGAGAATTCACCTGTGTCTCACCCACTATAATACATTTTTGTACCATTCTTTCACGACCGCCACCAAAAACCGTATATCACCAGATCGTTTTCACCTCCATTAAAATCATTTGCTCCATTCCGTGTAATTGATGTGGGATTCACTAAGGCCCTCCTACGACAGGTCGCTTCTTGTCGACATCAGCTCATTATCCAAGAAGTCGATCTAAGAACAACCCTTTCAGTACGTTGAAGCTTGCATGCCTCAATGGCAAGTTTCTCACTTCCGGCGACAGGTTTACATCAATGGCCTTCGACCGAAAGATTTTGCGTGGTGTTCGACGCCAAGTCCCTTATTCACACCACATGAATTGTACTGCAGTACCTTGAGGATCATTATCATTATCGGTGATTCCTCTCGTGCCTGTTAACAGCTTACATCATTGGTTGGTAATCAGGCGATGTCTTTCCATGTTCGACTCCAGAACATCTCTCACATGGATCAACTTGTACTTTGAGTGAAGATCGAATGAGATCGAAGACCCAAGATCTAGTTTCGTCCATCCAGGCTGTGATATATATTCAGGAAAATAAAGACATCAAATGTACATCATTGTGTTATAGACATTTTTGTGCCTCGCATCATGGAGCATGAAATGTCAATAATCACAGGGATCCTCAGTCCCTAAACATGTTGTTCTTACCCCTAAAAGAACAAGGTCATCAAACAACAGCACTTCCAATCAGTTCTCCACCTGAAAACACTTCAAAACAGGCTTATTTTGGATCATGTCAGTTGCTCCACTGAGCTTCTGCGCTGGAATGCAACTGTCCCTCCTTGTACCTGCGCTGGAAGTCAAGATTAATGAAGGCTACCTGCGCTGGGCGAGATTGGCCAAGTGGCACAGTCATCCTGCAAGGTGTCAACTGCCCAGGAAGCTTCCAAACTGACACTTGGTTCATGAGATTCGCCCTGTGATGAGTAAGAGGTACTTGATCACCATGTGTAAGCAAGGATCTCCAAGTGGACTCAAGGACTGAAGTTTAACTGAAGAGGGAGAGGACACTAGTCAGCTCTATGCCAGCCTCAAGCTGACTCATCCTCTCTTCTTCTCTCCTATATATAGAGCTCTTCTATGAGGTCTAAGGGGGCTGGAATTTTGTGTAAAGCAAGGAGGTGTTGTTGGTTTACAGGTAGAGCTATTGGGTGATTGTTTTACTAGAGGTGAAGAGGAGAGTTCTTGCTGCTGGGGAGGTGCTGCTGGATTGGAGCCATCATTGGTTGTAACCTTCTCAGAACCCTGTTACTTCTATCAATAAAGTTTTGCATGTTCTCCTATATACTTGTATTGCATTGATGTATTGTATTTACATGTATATTTGATTCATCCTAATCCATGCTTCAGTTATGAGTACATGTATCTTGTAGTTTGCTCTCTTGTTTGTGCAGGATCTGTGTGTGGCTGGACCGGCAAAGAGAGCAAGGAGCTGGGAACAAGAGACAAAGAGAGAGGACAAGGATCGACTAAGCGAAAGACACCAGGTTGGTTAATCTTTCTTCATTCTCTCTATACTTTCATAAAGGAAATCATCAAAACTTTACTTTCAGTTGTTGCTAAAGACTGTCACCTTTAGAGTAGGGATAGGGTCATCCGCATCGGATACTTTTCCCCACAACAAACTGGCGACTCCGCTGGGGAACCTAGTATCTTGTTGGTGTTTGTAGTATTTTGCTATTCATTTCTTGAAGAAAAGAGTACCAAATCGAAAAGCTTTTGACTATATCAAAAGCGAAGTAGAGGGACTGCTACTCTTGCTCATTTGCTGAGCAAATTCAAGATTTAAAGAGCTAATCTACAAAAGACTCTCTACTCTTTGTGATAGATCTTCATCCTCTTGATCATCCCTTAGCCTGTACTTGACCTATAGCTTTTTATTTCAGCAAAAACAGTGCATTTTTGAGCTTTTTATGACCCGGAATTCTTTGCAGACGCAACTCTCGTGTGTCAGTGCAGGCTGTCCACAGGCAGTCTGCATTACAGCGCAGGTACTCCCTTCGGGAACTGCGCTGAGAGTCAAACTGGCAGACTAGAACCTGCGCTGGTCCAGTTAGCCATTGTCTTGCTCAGTTTTCCCATTGTGTCTTGGCCCTGTTTTCACTGATTTTTTGCTGATTGCTTGCTGGTCAGTGTACTTGCTGTAGACCACTTCTCCTTGACATTATTCTGCCTCAGTTGTGTGATGAAACTGTGAATGTTCTTTCAGTATTTCTTGCTTCAGTTACAGTTTCCCATTGTGAAAAGCGAACCAGTATAGCTGTGACCTCTTAGATCCTGAACTGTAAAAGTGTCTTTTGATCTTATGAGCTAGTTTTATTACTGTTCATGGCTGTTTGAGTTTGTTTGCTTTTCGTTTCATGGTTTGAATCTATACATTTCCTATGTTTTAAACAAGTCTATCATAAGGTGTCTTTTTGATTGTGGACAAGCTTGTTTATTTCTACTTGAAATTAGATTCAAAATTATACAACAGTTTCCTTTCTGTCTAGCATCAACATTAAGGATAACGAAAAGAAATACATGCATTGTGCATTTTGCATTTGACTGTATGCTTGACGATTTAGGAAGATGTGCATTTTAGTGTGTGTTCTTTGATCTGTGGAAAAAGTTGTGTCTTTCTTTTCCCTCAAGTAGATTAAGGTTTTCAAAGTTGAAAGATTGAAAAGATTTGCTTCTCATTCTTAGATTGCATATAGGAAGTTGTATATATACATCTCGTGGCGAACCTGAAAGGCAAACTGTTAAGAAAGATCAACATTAAAATAAACTCAATTTACATAACAACGCTTTGGAATTTAACGCAAACATCTAGAGGTCTAGGTAGAGACGTGTTCCGGCGTCGTTAAACATAGTGACTGTCGATCTCTACGAAGGTGGGTGATTCCTCCTGAGAGTCGGTGGCACTAACACGGACTTGAGCTCCCACGTATCGTCGCGTATATTGGGAGACCCCTATAGGCTTTTATCCTTTATCCTTAGGAAACCGTGTCGGCCGCCCTACTGATCGCGATGCAGTGAACACAGCATTCACGAAGATCGACCACCCGTACCGTAAAATGTATTCTGTGGTTTCGCGAAAGGTTTGGCACACCCTCTGCCTAGATCTCCAGAGCAGTTTCTTTTGGCCTTTTTCAAACTCTATAACTGAAAAAGTCCAACCGAGCATTTGTCACTTCGGGCTCGTTAAAACATCGAAGGTGACTAGAGTCATCTTTAGCTTTTTCTCGACTCTTAAAACATGAAAAAGCAAGTTTGTGTCTAAAAGCGTCGTTAATAAAATTTATTTTAAGCGGAACATAATCACCTATTATTCCCATGTTGATCTTTCAGTTGAAAAGTATGGAGCCCACCAACCAAGGAAATAACCTTGGCGGAAGTCCAAACCCCTTCTCCTCTTGGGGAGATGTTGGTGCGCCTCATATGGCTACATTGTCACTTCCAGGATTGACAATTGGCCTCCCTGTATGTCTCTTTTCAACTAATGTAGTCCAGATCGCCACTAATCCTGAGCAGTCGAATCAACAGTCAGAACAATCTAAAACTACCCACCAGCCTTCCACTTCTTATGATACTTCCTCTGATCCTTCATCTTCCCAAGGTAGAGCTGGCAAAAGTCAGCCTCCCAAGGAGAAGAAGGAAAAGAAGAAGAGAGAAAAGAAGCAGAAGGAGCCTCTGGCGAAGGCGACTGGGGGCAAGCAGAAGAAAGCTGACAAAAACCCACACACTGCACCGACCGGGCCTAAATCGCCATGTGTCATTTGCAAAGGGATCCACTTCCATCGTGATTGTCCTTGTATTCCCCGGATACTAAGGGACTGGTCCCCAAGGTTGCACAATCCGGTAGCATCAACCTCTGGTTGTCATGTTGATTGCAATCCGTCGACTAATGAGAGTGAAGGACGAAGAAGGGGACCAAGATCACCCTGTCTATTGTGTGAAGGCAATCATGCCATCCACAAATGTCCATTCTTAGATGAGGCAAAGAGAGTTTTGGAAGATCGTCCGGTATCACCGTTACGACTTCCTCTTGGATACCAAAAACTCGTGCCTAATCCCTCGATAGTTGAAAATCCAGCTGGCCCGCTCAAGTGGTCAGCTGAAGTGTCGGTCATTGAGAATGAACCTACTGAATCCAGACCAGACAAAAGTCTAAAGGTCGAAACGGCAGTTGACCCGGTTCTTCCTTCAGAGGTTCTATCGTCCAATGACTCCGTCATTGAAGACCCGCCTTCAAATGACACCGTCGCCGAAGAGTCATCTTCATGCGACACCCTCACTGAAGAGAATAAGGATGACACCATCCAGGTTCTTTTCATCAGCACCGACTCCGATGAGCGTCAGGGCAATGCGCCCATTCCTTTATCGCAGGAAGGAACATCATCAGAGTCATATCCGGCCGTATATTCGGTCCCACCACCAAGCAACCTGGTTGTATCCTTTGATTGGAATCAACTAGGCAGACCCCGGTTACCAGCCAGTGTACCATTCAGAATCATTGTCCAGATCTATAGAATGATCATGGCTGGTACTATCATTGATGAAGGGGTGTCTGTGAGTATCCTTTCCTCTGTTGCTTGGAAAGCACTGGGTTCCCCAGCGCTTTTACCTGAGTTGAGAAATCTCTCAGGTTTTGATAAAGGAACCAGTTGACCATTAGGGATCCTCCCCAATGTACCTGTTACATTGAAAGGGAAGACCGTCGAGATGAACGTGATGGTCATCCAAGGACCTTTGGATTATAACCTACTCCTTGGGCGGGACTATATTTATTGCATGGGAGCGATAGTCTCCTCACTCTTTAGAGTAATGTGTTTTCCACACGAAGGAAAGGTGGTCAAGCTCATAGACCAACTTTCGTTTCCGGGATCTCGCATCGCAAATAGTCAAATACCATTCCTAAATGGTCTGTTCACTCAAGATTCGCCTCCACCCCCAGTCCTTCTTCCCGATGAGTGCGAGTGATTCGGAAAGAAAGACTGGAACCCAGGGGGCATGCACCCTGGTCTGCTTCGGGCAGAAGAAACCCCGGGTATAAGGAAGAATTTCCGCAAAAGAATATGACTAGTCCGTACCCCGTCCGTGGAAGGAAGTGGGGTTGTTCTGGAATAATATTCTTTTGTCAAAGTTATGTGAGTGAGATAATTGGCTTCTCGCTCCCCTTGTCTAGGTAATAGGGACACCGAAGATGAAGACCGTTTGCGGTAACAAGTAGTAACCGTCTTTGAATTCAAGCCTCGCCCATTAAAACGAATGTTTTGAAGGATAAGCAGGGGCAGCCTTCAAAGAGATTCTATTGCTACAACGGGTGGTCACCATCTTTAGTAACCCAACGTTAGACATCGCCGAAGAAAGAGATTGATTTGCGGCAGCAAATCGAACCGTCTTTGGAATAATAAGAAAGAGGCAAGCCTCCCTCAATAATACCAATGTTTTATCTTTGAGTAGTGTTCTTCCATTGTCACAAATAGCTATTTGTTAAAAGTGGGCCGACAGGAAGCCTGAGTACTGCGTAAGACCCCTTAGAATAACGAGAAGACAAGTATCGTTAACATTAGATTGGCAAGATGACAAGTAACTGTGAACACCCAAAGAAAAGCAGAGGTAGGGGAGAGGAGGGGCAGCCTCAAAATTCTATCCTATACCTGGGGGCATGCAAACCTTCTGGAGTGCAAGCTAGGGGCGGTTATTTATCTGGTTTTA
This sequence comes from Pinus tabuliformis, assembly GCA_031772625.1. Lineage (NCBI taxonomy): Eukaryota > Viridiplantae > Streptophyta > Pinopsida > Pinales > Pinaceae > Pinus > Pinus tabuliformis. The sequence continues at coordinate 911,309,712 of CM062819.1, forward strand.
AGATTAGCTGTTTCCAAACTTGCATGAAAGAAGCCTGTGGGGCAAAAGTAAAATTTGCCAAAAGTGAGCATAGCTGTGGTAAGGCATAAGCTCTATAAAAATTGGTCCTTACGGGAGGCGTTCTTTTTATGACTGGTATATCGAGCAGTTTTAGCATATAGTTCATGCTCGTTAAAAAATAAACGCAAATTCGAGCAGTTTTATGACTGAATTTATGCTCGTTAAAAAATAGAAAAGTGTGAGCAAAAGTTTTCCCCAGAGTTCAAGCTCATGAAAAAATGAACCAGTAAATAACCTTTTGAGATCGTAAATTCATTAGCCATAAGAACCTTGATCGTGTTTTCATCCATCACCTCCACTGTTCATTTGGCCGATCATTCACTTCCATTTGTGTGTTTACCTCTTTTGAGAAACAGCTGCGAAGAGTGATTCCACCTAGCCATCCTCGTAACACTGCCGTGATTGGAAAATTCCAATTTGTACCTGGAATCAATTGCTATCCCTGTTTATCACTCGTTCCTCAAAAGACGAGTCTTCTTTCAGCTCTTTTCACTGACTCGTAAAATATGAAAAGTTTGCCGAGTTTTGGCCTTCCAGCTCGTTAAATGACCGGAACGCTATCCCTCCTCTAAATTTTAATCTTTTTGGACCTGAGGGATTGTTGCACAAAAGGATCGAGCGCTTGTCTTGTTCGGCTCGTTAAAAGTACCGAACAGCCATCCCTTCTGTATTGTTTTATACTTTTTCGGACTTAAGGGATTTGCTGACGAAAAAGGAATTATGGAGTTGACTTTCCGTACCTTTTCAGACTCTCTAAAAATGAAAAGAACCGAGTTTGCTTTGTCGTTAGACTCGTTAAAATGATTAAATAGCGACAAACTTGTCTTTAGACGAGAACGAGTTTCCCTATCGCTAGGCTCGTTAAATCATAGCGATGGGCTTGCCCGAAGGGCAGGTTATAGAACAAGCATATGTTATCCTCCTCAAGCTTGACAAAAATAAAGAGGTACTGGTCAGAAATGACTGGGGAAAAATTGGGAGAACATCAAAGTTTAATGGTAGCAAGTCACTCTTGAACATGACACTTTTCCTCCGTACCACATCGGGTTGGGTTGTTTCATTCACCGGTCTCGTCACCATGGTCCTCGCCAAACCATCCACATTTGGGGTAATGCTACCGATCCATCGCATCAGTGTTGTTATATGTTCAAGAGGGGTCATTCTGAAAGTGTCAACCGTGTCCCATCCACTGCCATACATTATCCTTCATCCATTCATGATCGCCACCCTGAATCATATGTAACAGTTTGTTTTCACCTCAACAAAAGTCATTAGCTCCGTTCCGTGTCATTGCTGTGGGATTCATTAAGGCCCTCCTTTGACGGATCGCTTCTTGTCGACTTCAGCTCATTATCCAAGAAGTTGATCTAGGAACACCCCCATCAGTACTTTGAAGCTTGCATGCCTCAATGGCAAGTTTCTCACTTCCGGCGACAGGTATACATCAATGACCTTCGACCAGAAGATTTTGCGTGGCGTTCGACGCCAAGTCCTTTATTCACGCCACGTGAATTGTACTGCAGTACCTTGAGGGTCATCGTCATTATTGGTGATTCCTCTCGCGCTTGTTAACAGTTTTCATTATTGACCGGTAATCAAGCGATGTCTTTCCATGTTCGACTTCAGCGCAATTCTCACATGGATCGACTTGTACTTAGAGTGAAGATCGAACGAGTTTGAAGACCCCGGATCTAGTTTCATCCATCCGGGCTGCGATATATATTCAGGAAATATAAAAGCATTTGTCATGTACATCATTGCAACAGATGATCATCCTATTCAAAGGATGATAATTTCAGCAGAAAATTATCAGTCTACCTTCAGACGATCGTCTGTCATATGTACCAAAATGTATTTATAAAAGCTGAGCATGGGAATGCCCGCCTCAGCTAGATCATGAAAATAGAATGAAAAATAATGTATTGTATTGTATTGTATTACAGGGCGCCTCCTCAGCACTGGAATGAACTTCAGACCCTCTAGATAAAGCATTTCACCCGATAAACGGCCTCATACTTTAGGGGGCAACTGTTATAGACATTTTTGTGCCTCGCATCATGGAGCATGAAATGTCAATAATCACAGGGATCCTCAGTCCCTAAACATGTTGTTCTTACCCCTAAAAGAACAAGGTCATCAAACAACAGCACTTCCAATCAGTTCTCCACCTGAAAACACTTCAAAACAGGCTTATTTTGGATCATGTCAGCTGCTCCACTGAGCTTCTGCGCTGGAATGCAACTGTCCCTCCTTGTACCTGCGCTGGAAGTCAAGATTAATGAAGGCTACCTGCGCTGGGCGAGATTGGCCAAGTGGCACAGTCATCCTGCAAGGTGTCAACTGCCCAGGAAGCTTCCAAACTGACACTTGGTTCATGAGATTCGCCCTGTGATGAGTAAGAGGTACTTGATCACCATGTGTAAGCAAGGATCTCCAAGTGGACTCAAGGACTGAAGTTTAACTGAAGAGGGAGAGGACACTAGTCAGCTCTATGCCAGCCTCAAGCTGACTCATCCTCTCTTCTTCTCTCCTATATATAGAGCTCTTCTATGAGGTCTAAGGGGGCTGGAATTTTGTGTAAAGCAAGGAGGTGCTGTTGGTTTACAGGTAGAGCTATTGGGTGATTGTTTTACTAGAGGTGAAGAGGAGAGTTCTTGCTGCTGGGGAGGTGCTGCTGGATTGGAGCCATCATTGGTTGTAACCTTCTCAGAACCCTGTTACTTCTATCAATAAAGTTTTGCATGTTCTCCTATATACTTGTATTGCATTGATGTATTGTATTTACATGTATATTTGATTCATCCTAATCCATGCTTCAGTTATGAGTACATGTATCTTGTAGTTTGCTCTCTTGTTTGTGCAGGATCTGTGTGTGGCTGGACCGGCAAAGAGAGCAAGGAGCTAGGAACAAGAGACAAAGAGAGAGGACAAGGATCGACTAAGCGAAAGACACCAGGTTGGTTAATCTTTCTTCATTCTCTCTGTACTTTCATAAAGGAAATCATCAAAACTTTACTTTCAGTTGTTGCTAAAGACTGTCACCTTTAGAGTAGGGATAGGGTCATCCGCATCGGATACTTTTCCCCACAACACATTGCTACACAGATAATCATCCAATCTAAGGGATGATGGCTCTACCAGAATCATCAATCTACACTCAGACGATTGTCTGTCCTATGTACATAAAAATGAATTTATAAAGCTAAGCATGGGAATGCCTGCCTCATCTAGATCATGAAAATAAAATGAAGATAATGTATTGTATTGTATCTTATTACAGGTCGCCTTCCAGCTCGAAAAAACTTCGGATCCTCATGATAAATCATTTCACCTGACATCAAAAGATTAACGACCTCATGCTTTAGGGGGCAACTATTATAGAAATTTTTGGGCACTGCAACCCCAAGCATAAATTTCCATAAACCAAGGGCTCCTAAGTCGCTAAAGGTGTTGTTCCAACCCCTAAAAGAACAAGGTCAGCTGATTACAACATCTCCCAGAAGTTCTCCATGAAAAACTACTCAAAACTGGTCAAAACTAGACCATTTCACCTGCTCCATAGGCAAAGTGCATTGCATCCCACCTGAATACACACAGTAGGTGCGATGCATGTCAAAAATCCCTTCTATGGGGTGCGATGGGCGAGAAGGGACAAATGGCAGGGTCAATCCGCAAGGTGGAGGAGCATGGAATCTTCCAGAAACCTCTCCTGTGACACTTGCCTCTCTGAATTCGACCAGGGATGAGTAAGAGATCATCAATCTCCAAGTGGAATCAAGAACTATTAGAGAGAAGACACTAATCAAATCTCAAAAGCTAACTCACCTCCCTTGCAAACATCTATATATGGATCCCTCATCGCAGAAATCTAGAGGCTGGAATTTTGTATCTTGTAAGGAAGTGCTGTTGGTTTCTTGGTGCAATATCATAGTGTTGGGTGATCTAAGATTTTCATGAGGTGAAGAAGGGCTTACTTGCTGAGAGGATGATGCTGGGTCAGAACAATCAATTCTAATCCTCTTTGCTCTTTCTTGATTATCAATAAAGCTATTCAAGTTTTCCTCCATATTCTTGTATGATTGATGATTTATGCATTTGTGTGGTCAATGTACATCTGATCCTATATTGTTTATGATAATAGATCTATGTTCTTGGATAGTGTTATGTTGCTTTGATTCTACAGGTACTCTTTGAATCTGGGTAGACAAGGAAATGAGTGGCAAAGACCTACCAGAAGAGAGAGGAATCGATCATGGAACCAAGCGCAAGACAGAGGTTGGTCTCCTTATTCTTCTCTTATCTATTTCTCATAAAGGAAAACGAAAGTAGTTTTTAGTGTGTTTGTTTCTAAGGTAGCTACCAGCCTTAGTGGGACTAGCAGCTCTGCATAGAAACTATTCTCGATAACAATGATTGATAATTTCCAACTCAAGATCATGAGTCACATAGTTCTGCTTGTGCTCATTCAACTTCCGTGACTCATAGCATACAACCTATCCTTGCTACATCAAGAATACAAAAAGTCCTTTCTTTTGAGCATTTTTTGAGACTGCAAACTCCTTTCAGGATTTTCAATCTTCAAGACTAGCACATTTGTAAGAAAATGATTCAACTTATCAAAACTAGCTGCACATGTCTCAGTGCACTCAAACTTATTTCCATTTTTCTACGAAGATGTAACAATATAGGAAAACCTTGAGAAGATCCTGATGAACTACATGTAATAATCTGCTAGTCCCATGAATGATCTAACCTCATCCGCATTCGTAGGAGTTGGGCACTTCGTGATACCTTTAATATTTTCTAGGTCCACTAATATCCCTTCCTTGGAAACCACATGTCCCAAGTAATGAATCTGAGATTGAAAGAAACTACACTTATTGAGCTTGGCATACAACTAATTCTCTCTCAACAATCTCAACACTGTTGCGGGGTGCTTTGCATGCTCTTCCTCTTTCTTGGAGTATATCAATATATCATCAATATCACAAGCTTGTCCAAGTAACTATGCAACACAATGTTCATAAAACACATGAAAGTGGCTAGAGCATTAGTCAGACCAAAAGGAACCACCTCAAACTCATAATGTCCATACCGTATACATAATGTGATCTTGTAGATGTATTTTTGAATGATGCACACCTGATGATATCTTGATCTAAAATCAATATTTGAGAAAAATTTTGCTCCCTTCAACTGATCAGACAAATCATGAATCCAAGGCAAAGGATCCTTTCCTTGATAGTAAGCTTGTTTAGATGCCTATAATCTATGCACAACCTGAGAGTACCATCCTTCTTATTTACAAACAACACTAGTGCGCCCCAAGGCGAGACACTTGGCCTTATGTATTCCTTATCAATTACTTCTTTAAGCTGCAAGTTCAATTCCATCAAACTTGGAGTGCTCATCTTGTAAGGTGCCTTTGATGCTAGTGTTGCTCCTAATACTAAATCAATAGAGAAATCCACTTCCCTATGAGGCGGTAATTTTGATATCTCTACAGGAAGTACATCCTAAAACTACTGGAAAACAAGATACCTCTTTTATACTTCATCATCCTCAACATCCTTCCCTTTGTCACTGGAAACATGCACTAAAAATAATACAAATCCCTTCCAAAAACATCGCTTTTCTTGCATAGCTAAAACCATTCTCAATGATGTAGGCTTCTTCTTTCCCTACAACATTCTCTTTTCTCCATCATCATCCAAGAACTCAATATCCTTCTCATGGAAATATACCTTGGTCTTGTGAATAAACAACCATTCCACGCCCAAGAGCATACTATATGATCCCAAAGGAAGCACATTTAGATGTGCTAATCTAGGCATACCATTCAGCTGAAATGCAAAATATCTCACCAAATGATGAGCTATTTTCTTGGTCCCTGTAGCCAACTGTACCAACCAAGAATCTACATGCACTTCTTTATTGAAACCATAGTTATCGACTAGGTCAAGACTAACATAGCTATTTATTAGGTTAAGGATCAATCAAAATGGAGATAACTCGATTGCAAAGCTTACCTTCTATCTCAATAATTGTTTCCTAATGATCCTCCTGTCTATTATAAAGTGATGTATATATCCAAGGAATGATTTGAGAAACATCCCCATTTGTTTGTGCCTCCTTAGCACTATAGATAGGTGGCCTTCCACCCTGGTACAATGGAAAATCCTTCCTGTGATGGTCTTGGCCATAGATCCAACATTACATTGATTATTTTCCACTACATTTATTTTATTTCTCTCCATGCTAAGTTCCATGTCCCTTTTCAGTTGCGTTAAACTTCTTACAAGGAGTTATGTTTTCTTTCTCACCTGCATCTTGAGTTCTTCCTCGCTTCTGAGGACATTTTCATTTAACCTTATCATTCCCTTTCCAATCCTGCTTAATATCAGACTTGCACTTCAACTGCTCATAACAATGCTTCAATTTCCTGATGACTTCCTCCAATGACTGAGACTCATCATACTCAATCCGATCCTTCAATGCTAATGGCATTCCACTAATGAACCTTTGGACCTTTGTCTTCTCATCTTGAAGATAAGGCAAATACCTCAACAACTCTAGAAATTTGGTCATATACTCTTCATCTATCATGGAACCCATCTTCAACTCATAAAATTCTATGGCCTTTCTCTCATAATTCTTTTCAAACAAGTGCTTCTTCCTGAAGTGTATTTTAAACTCACGCCAACTTAGTTCTTCTACCTTGATGCCTCTGACATGCTTCAAATATTTGCACTACATATTTTCCTTTCCCTTGAGACTGAATATCACTCTTGGCTTTCATATTCTCTAAAGAATCATGCAATCTAAAGAAATTTTTCATCCCAAGCAACCATGAATCTGTATCTTCTTATTTCTTCATCTCTCCATGAAACATAGGAGGCTTGACTTTATTGAACTCCTCTATCAAATACTGCTTCTCATGCCTCCTATAAGGATGATGGCAGTGATGATTATGATGTCTCTCTGAGCTAGAAATAGAATAGAACCCATAAGAACTACCTCTCTTGTTAAGTGTATCTAGCCATCTACCACCTGTTATCACTTAGAACTAAAATTGATACATGTAACTTTCCATCCTAGCCCGATGACGAAGGTCAGTGTTAGTTTAATTTGGTTTTAATTTTTTCCCTTTGAAACTGGAGTTTTGATGAGTTTTTGAGTCAAGTTATTCTCAGCTCCCATTGGTTCCCCTCCATCTATCATTGTTCTATAGCCATCGGTTATCTTATGTCAGTCACCGTGTCTTTTCGTAATTTCGTAGCGCAATGCCAATTAGGCGGTTTCGCAGCGCAATCATAGTTAGGCAGTTTCGCAGCGTATCATGATTAGGCAGTTTCACAGCGCATCATTAAAATTTTAAACTGACAGTGCCGTGAAATCATGGATTCGTACATTCCGCAGCGAATCTTTCCCGAAATGTCAAGTCTGTTAGGTGAGTCATAGGCCATGTCTTCTCATGTCAGCTCATGTAGCCCTCTTATCACATTTTACACTCTCACATTGTTGCCTATGTCCCAAATGTTGTTATAAAAGATATTCTTACACAAGCTGATCCAGATGGAAAAAGGGGAAAGTGGATAGCAAAACTACTGGAGTATGACATTGAGATCAAACCCACAAAGTTGGTAAAGGGTCAAGGCCTAGCCAAATTGTTGACTCAGTCAAATTTGGACTGTGTTGATATTAATTTAAGCATAGAAATCTCAGAAATTTCTGAAAATGAAGAGGAATTGGTCCAAATAAATGAGAAATTCTTGATCTCAGAATGGTACAAGGATATAGCATTTGTTTTGCAGCATAATAGAGCTCCTGATAATATTTCAAAATCCAAAGCTCGGTTTACCAAATTGAAATCTCTCAGATATTTTGTGTATGACCAAAATTTGTTTTGGAAAGATGCAGGAGGAATATTATTAAACTGCCTCATTGAAGAAGAAGCTGATAAAGTAATTGATGAGTTTCATAAAGGGGATTGCGGAGGAAATCACTATTGGAAAGCCACTGCAAACAAGATCTTGAGAGCTGGCTATTTTTGGCCAACTATGTTTAGAGATATCTATAAAAAGATAGCCACATGCCATGAATGTCAAGTGTTTGAAGGAAAGAGAAAGCTTATGCCAATGCCCTTGGTTCCTATTTATGTTGAAGCACCTTTCCAGCAGTGGGGATTAGACTTTATAGGGGAAATCCATCCTCCTTCATCAGGACAGCATCGCTGGATTCTCACAGCCACCAATTACTTTACAAAATGGATAGAAGCAATACCCATAAGGCAAGCAAATGATTCAGTGATTATTTCTTTCTTAGAAAATAATATATTATCAAGATTTGGTTGCCCAATCAAGATCATTACAGACAATGCTCAAGCTTTCAAGTCCAAAAGGATGATTAATTTTTGTCACCAGTGTCACATCTCCCTTGGACATTCCACTGCTTATTATCCACATGGAAATGGTTTGGCTGAGTCATCAAACAAGAGCCTTGTGAGAATCATTAAGAAGCTGCTGCAAGAAAATAAAAAAGCTTGGCATTTGAAACTAAAATATGCTTTGTGGGCTGACCGGATTTGCACCAAGAGGTCCATTGGAACATCACCATATGAGCTAGTATATGGGGCAGAGGCTATATTTCCAACATCCCTTGGAGTGCCAGTAATGAAGTTGATTCAAGGACTAGAAGAAGAACCAAATGCTATACAATGAAGGATTAATCAGCTAATAGCTTTGCAAGAGAAAAGAAATGAGGTGTTTGACAGTCATCAACAAAACCAGAACAAGGGAAGAGACACAAAAAGACACAGGCAAAACAGTCATTGCAGCTAAAGAAAATAATATAGCAGCCCTGAAGAGCCAATTGGAATCAGCTAAATATGAGATTGCCAAATTGAAGAAAGCCGCTAGAAAACATGCAACCATACATGAAAAGTATTATAAAACTCTATGGGAAGGGAATGCTGCTGTAGAAGCTCAGCTGAATTTAGTGGTTGATTGCCATTCACAATTTCACACATGGACAGTACCAGCAATCAAAGAAGCCAAGTACATCAGAAGGATCAATATGCAACTGAGAGCTGGGAATAAGGCTATGAAGAAACAAATTGAAGATCTTAAGGCACAGTTAAGTCAGCTACCTACTAAATGAGTTTTCATTTCAAGTAAGATTTTGTTTTAAAGTTTTGACAAATTTGCTTGATTTTATCTTTCTGAGGAAATATAAATCCCTATTCGACATGTGGAAAGTCTAAAGGAGTTTTTGGCAATCAAGTACTCGGCTAATAAAGGTCTCGGGTTAAAAGCAAGTTGTTTTAAATAACTCAGCAGTTTCGTAGCGCGCTACGAAACTGCTGAAGGTGATGATTTTAACGCAAATCAAGCAGTTTTGAATTATAAGCGGGAATTTTGAAAGGGAAACGTCTAAAAGGCATACAAGGCATCATCTGAAGCTATCAACAGTCAACCAGGTCAAGACAGGTAGAGAAAAGATATATTCAAAATCCAACTTTAAATTTTTGTTGTAAAGTGAGCAATTTACCACAGTTCAGGATATGTTAAACAGTTTACAAGAAACTTTTGCCTGCACACATGGACATGGGAAAAATATTACAACGCATCAAGGACGTGGAAGACTTCTACATTTTGGGTGATTAAAAGATAAAGGACATGCTTCTTTGCATTCGAATATTTTGGGGAAAACTGAAGCCGAGAAGCAATAATAGTCTCCTAATATTTCTGGGTAGTTAAAAAGATTCAGCATCCAAGGTCAACATGGAGCATTAAACACCCATCTCAGCCAAACTAAAAGAAAACCAGATGTCAAAGAACAAGGAGAAGCCATCATGCATGTAATATGGAGTTAGAGTCATAGTTGATTTAGATCTCTAAAAAACTCCAGTCAACACCTTGTTGTATTTATTAGTTAGTTAAAGGGTTAATAGGTGTCATTAGAAGTAGTTTTCAAATTCCCCTCATGCTGGAGGAGGAATCTCGATCAGTTAGAATAAGAACTCTATATATAGTTGAAACAACAATGTAATCAAGGTTGGAAAATTTTATGATAGAGCTTGTATTTGGCTTATGTAAAGACTCATTTTCAGTAATATAATTTTGACTTTACTTCTCAGGATTCATGAAGTATTTCTTATGTTCAGAATAGGTGATCTTGTCCTTTCCATAATTTTTACAGTGGTATAGATGTATAATCACTCAGAATTCACTAAATGTGCTCTGATTTCCTGTATGCATTTATAAACTGTGGCCCCATATGAGTTATGTTCTGAATGTCTAAATGCTGAGTGCCCTGACTTCTATGAAGGTTGAGTTCACTGTTATATTGAGGTGTTGTTGACTCCATAAGCCCAATGGATAGTTGTTTAATGTATTTCCAGCATTCATATTTTTCACAGTTGTTCTATAAGAGTTAGCCATCTTATCTTTAATCAAAATCATTAATCCTTTAAGAGAGAGCCCTCTCAGGTTCAAGAGGCTAAGCCTCAGCCTAAAGTAGGTCTGAAATAGTTACTTAGAGTCAACCTGACCAGTAGCCTATTAGGATCTGATTTTGAGATAACACCACGTTTGACTATATCATCTCTATCCAACCTATATCCTAATCGATACCTACTACAATATGCCCCATTAGTCCTTTCCTCCTTTCCATGACTAATCCTTAACTTCACATATCTTTGTAAATATGATAAGATCTAAAGGATCACTACATTAACCTTGACTTTTTTTTTCTTAAGATCTCGCAAGACTTTCCTGTATCTCAATCAACTAGTTATTATCTTGCTTGCAAGTTCTTATTTCTGCCTTCAAACTTCTCAATGTGTCTACTATATCAGGAGAATACTCATCTACTTTTTTCTCAACTGAACTATAAAGAGATTCATGTGAACTATAATCCACCATTCTTCTCATCCTTTCTGATCTACTTCTTCCTGCAAGAATACCATGTTACATAAACCAAATAGGAACATAATCAAAATCATACCTTAGTGAAGTTCAGGGGAGGCTATCACATCTACACAAATCACTCCATATTAGTACAATATATATACATACATCATGACATTGACATGTCAACATCATTCATGATAACATAATACTCCATTAACAACCAAATGCATGATAACCATAACCATCACAATGCATGTATAATGATATACATATAGCTCATCCAATCCAAGTGTTCAAACCTGCAAGCTCTAATAATACCCTATAACTATCCCCTCCCACATTCATTCACTTTTACAAGCTCTCCAAGGTAAGCATAAGCTGAGTGCTACTATTACATGGCATGACCTCCAATTTCCAGTTTTGGAAGTGGGGCCAACTATCCTAACACAAAATGACATCCCATAGCGATAACAGATTGCTAAAGAGCAGGACAACCACCTCAGGTGATAAATCCCTGAGTTGGAACTCCTTTTGGATGATCTAACACCACTACAACACCCTTGAAAAACTGTGCATGTGGTTATGACAAAAATTGCCCTGTTCTGTGCATGCAGTTACAAGATCTATGTGACTTTTTCAAGCAAACCTACAAACCAATGCCCAAAACTGCATGTAACTTTCCAGAATAATAAATAATATTGCAACAGAGGTAACCATTCAAAACTTGGACAATATCTTGACCAGAAAATGTAGAGTACAAGATATAAATTTCGTCAAACATGGTAAAAATGAAAGATATAGGTAATGAATGCATATATGATCATAAACTTCTAAAATTCATTTGAGAATCACCAAGAATACCCAATTTCCTCTCAAGCTAGCTGCAACTACTCTTGTTGTCATATGCATTCATCAACCATTCAATAAACTATCAAATAATGAACAAGATCTATAACTAGAGCACATAATAGAACCATGCTTATAATCAACATATAACCAGAATAGAAACCATGAGAAACCAACCATAAACTTTGCATAATAGCAAGTACATATGCTCATTCATTACATTAGAAGAGTAACTCATATTAAATTTTGCAAAAGCCAACCAAGTGAGGGAATTCAACATACCACTTGACCATAGATTCGGCTGAAACAAATCTTTCTTTGAGATAATCACCCCATGCCATAAGCTAATCATGAATGTGGGATCTCATGGGATAAATCATGACATAACCAAATAAGGAATCCAGAGGTTACATCACCTCCACCCTAAACCTGCCGTGATCTCACCTAAACTAGTCTCGAGATCACAAGGCCAAAACAAGCTTGGATGTCTGAGAATTTCTTCACCATTCCATGAGGAATTTTCTTGTCTCCACCAACCTATTGAGGGCTTCCCAGATAGAACCATATACACCCCCAATAATTGGGATTTTCCTTAGACCACCTCACTTAGTTCCAAAACATTCCAACAATCCAAATCTTAACCAAGAATGAATCACATCACACAATGGTTATCTAGGAAATGAAAAGGCAAGGACGAAACCACTAAAAAACTATGAAAAACCCATGCCAATTGAAACAAATGAAACAAATAAACAAATGCATGTACAATAAATTCACATTCCAGCAAGGAAGTCACACATGTAACCTGTTACATGAAAGCAAATCTTGTTGAAGTTGTTGTTCCAGCTATCTCCATTTGCTCTCTTTCTTTCCTTTCCTTTGCTTTCTTTTCCTTTTCATTCCTTTGTTTGGTTACTTTCCTTTCTCCAAATAAAAGTGAATTCTAAAGTTCCCCAAGAATGCTCTAAGTCTGCAAGACTGTTAGAGAGCCAAAAGCTAAACTGATTAAAACTGTGAACTATTTTTATGATGCCTTTTTACCATTGATGTCTCCTTTTTCTTCATTTTCCCTCTAATTCGCCTTACATGAAAATTTTTGTTTCCTCACCTTCCTTTTCTCCTATTTTCCTTATTTCTCATACTTAAATGCCAATTGTTGCCTCTTTAGCTTTGCCAAAGCCTTTGCCAATTTCCATGACCATTATTGAACCACAAGTGATGTCCACTAAAGTGTTCGCCCAACATTCAACTTGGAATACGTGTCCCATGACTTTGGTGTTATTTTTCCCTTATTACATGAAAACTTTGCTCATGGTTGTTACATTAATTGTACCCACTTTACCTTAGATAAGAATTTCCATGGACTTTGTGGGTGGCTTAACAAGAACAACAAAGGGACATGAATGTGTTTTCATGGTATTTGAAAGGTTTAACAAGATGCCCATTCTCATGCCCTACAAAATTACCATTACCATTCTAGAAGCAATAAACTTGTTCTTTGGATGAGTTTAGGTGCACTTTTGGATACCAAGGAACATCATTTTCGATAGGGATACTATATTTCTCAATGTGAAAATTTCTTAATCTAACAAATCAGAAATCCTACTGTAGTAAATTGATATGCATTACCTACTTGTGTTCTTAATTTTAACAAGTTATTTTTAGAAATATTCTGAAAATATTAATGAAAATACACTGCAACCTACACCAATATATAGATCAAGTACTGAAAAGATAAATGAGACAGCCACACAAAGGACACACATATTTTTGGACTAAAGGTCCCTGAAAAAACAAATGCAAGAAAACTGGTGTAACAGATATGGGGATTTTACTATCATCCAGATTTATGAACACAACTAGGGTGCCAAATCCAACTCACCCAATAGAGAATAGACCCAACAGAAGTACCTCTATCTAGAGACAAATATTTTGGCAGATCTAGCAACTGGATGAAAAAACCCCACAGGTGATTGTGTTGTACCCATTGTTGTGCAATGATGGATGCTCCTAGCTCTGTACTAGAACAACGTCACCTCCTCTCAGAGCTGTGTCACCCTCCCGTTGAGCCTTCCCGGCTCTGAAATTGATCTGCTAAATCGATGCCCAATCTGCCTCATAAAAACCCCAGCGTTGCCTTTGCATGGCTACGTTAGCCCTCCAGCGTCTACATCACCCTCCTGGAGTTGCATTGTCTCTCCCTGGTGCTGCTCTACCTTTCTGTTATGTATTCTCAGCCTTGGATGAAAGTCCCACTACTGAACTACCCCTCTTTACACTAGAATCTTACTCTGAAGTTCTCAACAAACCATGCCCTAGAATATTTATTTAGCTCAAGTGTTTCTCTCCTTGTGTATGTGTTCTCCAACTGGCCCCAAACCTTCCTTTATACTTTTCTTGTTGAGAAATCAACGGTCGTGATATAATCTCTAATCAATGACTAAGATTAAATTAGACTTGATCCTCATCACTTAGAATATTTTCACCCATATTTACATTAAGTTTTAACTTAGGAAACATTAAAAATAAATCGTTATTTGAATAATATGCACTACAAGTGGAATTTCTCCAAACTTTTTGTGTGTCTTTAAGATCTCATGTGTTCTAGCCCCTCCACAAAATTTTGGAGCTGGAACACATCCGATGCTACCCAAAAATAAACACTCCATCTTAGCAAGGAATGTGCCCTAGAAATACTTCCCAGTAGAGGTATCATACTGATCCATAGGGTCAGTCCTCTGCACTGCTTATGCTAAACCTATTGCCCTTTCTCTACTACACCGCTACAATATGTACTGTTGCTCATGATATTTCCACTGTCACTACTGCATATGTATTGTGGTTCCCTCTCAATATGTCGGATCATGGTACCCATAACCCTACCACTGCTAATAGCTGCACTGCAACTCAGTTGCTAAGAAGTAAGCAATGGAAAAGCCACCTAAAACCTGACATGCTGGTTAGTCTGGATGCCCTTTGACACTGAAGCTACCTCTGCTGCTAATCTATGTTGACCCTTGAATGCTACTATGATGCTATTGTATTTCTATGTGCCTTTCGCACTGCTGCAACACTCCACTGCATTGCTTCAGACTTTGACACTCTAGCTCTCCCACTGTTCCTCCATCATCCATTGCACCAAATGACTCCCGTCATTCTATGACTATCATTAAGGGCTCCCATAGCTGTATGTGATCGAAGAGTTTGGGTACCTCAAGAATCTTGCCCTGTTACTTCACTATAGCTCCAACTACAGTTCTATATTGCCCCATTTATTTTCTAGAGGTACATGAGCACTCATGGTGCAACCATCATTGTCCTCTCTGTCAGCCTATGCTGGAGCAACCTTTGAGTCAAAATTCTCTTCTTTTACCTTCTTCTGAGGGCACTATGTGGCGAAATGACCCATTTCTCCACATCTGAAGCATCTGAATTTGGATATGTCCTTCTTTCATTTTTTCTTCCCTTGTTATCCCACTGACGCGAGAGTTGCATCATCGTCTTCCTCCTACTTGATTCTGATCCCTTTTCTACTACTCACCACCTTGTTCCATCACTTGATCTCTTCCTATTGAAGAGTTGCCCACATCTTCTCCCAACTGGGAAGAGAAGCCCTGCCCAAGATGCTTTGGACAAAGGTTTTCCAGTCTTCAGTGACTATATTCAGTGCAATCTTGACCATAAATTTATCATCTAGTGTAGCCCCTATGGAAGCAAGTTGGTCACAGATCATTTGTAACTTGAGAAGGAGGGGATCGATTTCTTCTCCCTTTTGCATCTGAAATTGTCTCAGCTGACTCTCAAGAAACATCTTCCATTGAATGGAAGTTACCTCGTACAATGTGGTCAAGGTCTCCAACATTTTCCATGTTGTGTCCTTCTCAAAAATATGTGGGATCACATGATCCTTGACCCCATCCAAGATCATGCACTTTTCTTTTACCTGAGCCTCCTCATGCTTTTTCAAAGGATCAACATCAACCAGAACAACAGTCATCTTCAAGGCATAATCCTTGATGTAATTTTTATCCAAAATTTCCAAGATCCTGGCCTTCCAAATGTCGAAGCTAGATGCTCCATCCATCCTTTCCTGATCCCTCAATCCGTTAATGACCATCTCTTCTCAAATGAATGTCAAATTGGTTCTATTCTCCCTCTTTCACTGCTGCCCTAGAAAAAATCAGACCTGGATTTCTTTGGCGCTAGAAATCCTCTAAGGAACAAGCTCGCTCTGAATTTTGGTTTCCCTCACGGAAATCCTTCTACCAACCACTGTTGAACCACCCCTCCATGATCTCTCTTTGCTACTGCTCAACACTGGATCTAGATTTCTTAGTAAGAAATATTCTGAGGAACTGATTCCCTCTACTTTTCTTCTGCCCGACTAGGTACTGTTCTACACCAACATAATCAACATCTCACGAGCAACTCTAGATAAAATCTATGTTGCACCTCCAGCAACTGGAAAACTGAGACTCAACAGTCTCCCTGCTAGCCCAATAACCATTTCGCTACCCTCTGCAGCAAAAGCATCACCCAATCTGGCTGACGCAGACTCTGCGTGAGCCTCCGTTGGTGACTACGTCACCCCTCCTCTACTCTCTTGGCCTAGAACGATGTTGTCTCTCGGAAAGATTGTCTTCACGGATAGATTTTTCCTCTGTCCTTTCACTGATGGCTTCAGTCCTTGATCTGAAATCTCTCTAATCCCATGTGAAAATTTATGAACCTAAGAAATTAGAAATCGTACTGCAGTAAATTGATTTCGATTACCTACTTTTGTTCTTCATTTTAATAATTTTTTTCAGAAATATCCAAAAAATATTAATGCAAATACACTGCAGCCTAAACCAATATATAGGTATACTAAAAAAATAAATGAGACAACCACACAAAGGACACACTTTTTTTTGGATTAAACATCCCTGGAAAAAACAAATTCCGGAAAACTAGTGCAACAGATATGAGGGTTTTATTATTATGTAGATTTCTGAATACAACTAGGGTGCCAAATCTGACTCACCCAATAGAGAATAAACCCGACAGAAGTACCTCTATCTGGAGATAGATATTTTGGTAGATCCAGCAACTATATGAACAAACCCCACAGTTGACTGCACTATCCCTAGTGCTATGTAGCGATGGTTGCTCCCAGCTATGCATTGGAACTGCTTCACCTCCTCTAGGAGCTGTGTCACCCTCTCGATGAGCCTTCCTAACTCTAAAATCGATCTGTTGAATCGATGCCCAATTTGCCTCACAGAAATCCCATCATTGTGTATGCATGACTACATCAACCCTGGAGCTACAATCTCTCTCCCTAGTGGTGCTCTACCTCTCTGTTATTTATTCTTAGCCTCGATTGAAAGTCCCACTATTAATATGCCCCTATCTACACTAGAATCTTACTCCAAAATTCTTAGAAAACTATGCCCCATAATTTCGATTTAGCTGAAGTGTTGCTCTCCTTGTGGATGTGTTCTCCAACTGACCCCAAGCCTTCCTTTATACTTTTCTTGTTGAGAAATCAATTGTCGTGATCTAATCTCTAATCAATAGCTAAGATTAAATTAGACTTGATCCTCATCACTTAGAAGCTTCTCACCCATATTTACATTAATTCACTTTAATTATTTTAATTTCCTAAGTTTTAGCTTAGGAACCATTAAAAATAATTAATTATTTTAATAATACGCAGTCTGAGTGGAATATATCCAAATGATTGATGGGTCTTGAATATCTCATGTGTTCTAGCCCCTCCACAAAACTTCAGAGGTAGAGCACATCCGATGCTGCCGAAAAATCAATGCTCAGTGCATTTTGGATTACATTGTTGGAGAATATGGACACAAAACTGAAGAGGTTTATAGAATTCCATCTAAAGATAGATGGACAAATAGAGGTAGCCAACATGATTTTGGCATAAATTTTTAAGGGATACAATTAGAAGCATCTAAAAGTTTTGGATGAAAATATGGTAAATATAAAAAAACTCTTATAATAGAGTAGTCCACACTTCTATTGATAAGTACCCAATTGAAAATTGTTTTGAATATTTTACACCTCCACCTTTGGATATTGCATATGGGAAACAAGGAGGAGGGAGGGATAATAACATAGGGAATATTTTATGGGTAGAGAAATTATTTAATAAGATTAGGAAAATCCATCAATAGTTTTTCCCCTTGGAAAAATTGTAATTTTTGTTAAGATAAGAAAATTACATGATGTAGATGCGAGTGCATATGCATAAGTTGTAGCTGTGCGCCAATTCAACAAAAAAATAGATCCCAAAAATGATCTCCAAAATAATATCTCCATGTAGGGAGACAGTCTTTAAATAGTATTGCATAATTAAGTCAAAATTTAAACATACTCTACGCAGAGAGTATTGCTAAAAACATGAGTTGTTATGTATATACATAATTCAAAAGAGAAAAATTAAAAGAGAATTTCTTTTTATAAGTTCAACCTCCTACTGAGACTAGTCTACATGGTCCATATATGGCTGGTGGTAGTACTGAAGAGATCCACTCCCGCTGCTCCTGTATCAACCAGAAATTGCTTGGCCTGATCGCTGTTGTTTTGGAAAGTTGGTCAGCGATGGTGTTTCGTTACCTGTAGATGTGATGGCAAACAAAACTGTCAAAATATGAGATGCATCTATGAATTTCTGCCAATAAGTGTCCCAAAGTGTAAGTGTGGTAGGTTGTGGTTTTTTTTATCTAGTCAGAAACAATTTTGGAGTCACCAAATATTTGCAAATTATGACAGTCTTTCTCTATAGCAAATTTGAGTAGGTGGTGTGTCATGGAGAGTTTAACAAAGTTATTGGTGCTAATCCCAATTCCCATTTGAATATGATAATAGTGGCTTGGTAAAATGCGTAGTATAGCCCCACCACCACATCCTGTATCTTGAGCAGAGCCATCAAAATATGCTCTGGGTTTTGAATGATCTATGGTTTCAGGAATGATATTCCTAGGAGCTATGGTGGAAAATTCTTGAGGGAGAGAGTTGAAATTGTCTATAATTTTGGATGAGATGGAAGTCCAATGAGGGGCGGTGTCATAGAATATGTAGTGATTTCTGGAAATCCATATTTCCCAACAGAAGAGGAGGGGGAGGTTTCTGGTTTTAGCAAATGTAGAAGATGCCCACCAATTTTCCCATGCTTCCTTGGTAGTCAGACCCCCCCAAATGATAGGCAGGTGAAGGTGGGTAAGAGTGGAGGTCCATAGGCTGATAGTGTCTGCACAAGACAAAGAAATATGATCCAGAGATTCAAAATTGTTTTTACAGAAGCAATTCCAAAATGGCCCATGTTGATCTCTCTTATTCACGTTTTCCCTAGTCAGCACCTTGTTTCTTAGGATTGACCACAGGAGTAGTCTTCTACGGGGAGGTGCTTTCAATTTCCACATGTCTTTCCACCATGGTTCAATGAGTTGTGGCTTGTGATTTCTAGCCAATAGAAGGTACCCCTCTTTAGGTGAGTACTGAACACTCTTTGCTATGGCCCATATAATATCATCCTCCCCTTCTCTGAGTGTGATGTGGGATTCTTGTAGGGTAGAAGTGTAGGAATTCCATGCTTGATGCCATTGTCAGGGAAGGAACAGGCTACGGGCTATCTTCCATGCTTGATGGATAAAGGATGATTTCTTTGGGTCTGCTGAATGATTAATATGTGTGATTCCTTTCTCAGAGAGGATCTATAGTAAGTCCAGGGGGAGCTGATGTGCATTACAACATCCTATCCAACAGTCTTGGCCAATTTGGACAGAAGCCCCATCAGATATTCTCCAAGTAAGTCCATCTCGTATAAGGGGAAGTGCATTCAAAACTCCTTTCCATATATTAAATATCCCTCTTCTTTTCTATCTAGGCTATCTCAGCCACTCCAATGGCTTGAGCGTGGTGATATATTTTGCAATAGCAATGTTGGTCCATAGACTAGTGGAGGTAAGAATATGCCACCCAAGCTTGGCTGCTAGTGCAGTGGAAAGTCCTCCAATTTTTTCTATTCCCCATCCACCCCACTTCTTGGGTATAGATAGGAGGTCCCATCTTGCCCAAGCAAATATTCTCTAAGGTTGATTACCTTTCCAAAGGAATCTGCTACAGAGGTTCTGTATTCTATTGAGGATGCCTATAGGAATCCATGCAAGGGACATCCAGTAGACCGATGTGGCCTCAAGAACTACTTTGATGAGCACTAGTCAACCAGACCTAGAGAGATATTTGTGGTACCAGATAGAAGTATTTTCTCTAGCTTGGTAATTAACCATATCCAGTCTGTGATCTTATATCCATGTGGTTTCAATTTGTATCGCAAATATCTAAGTCCCTCGTCTAGGTGATTCAGAGTGAAAGGAAACCTTCGTAATGTGAAGTTTATTTCATGGGGGCAGCTTTCAGAGATAGTAATAGTGGATTTGTAATTGTTGATGGCCATGGCTATAGCTGTTTTGAAGAGGTTGATAGTGTTTTGGATGGTAGTGAGATCCCCTATTCCCCCATTTAGAAACATAAGAACATCATCCACAAAGAGAAGGTGGGTTATAGTAGAATCCTCAATTATTTTGGTACCAGAGAGTCTACCCCTGTGATGCATGTCCTTAATCAATCTACTTAGACCTTTCATAACCAGAAGAAAGAGGAAAGGTGACAGGGGGAATTCTTGTCTAAGGCCTATTTTAGAGCCAAAGAAGGGATAGGTTGCCCCATTGACTAGTACACTAAAGGATACATTGGTGATGCAACACATAATCCATTTGATAATTCTGACAGGAAAGCCTAGATGAGTAAGGAGCATTCTAAGATATAACCAGCTTACTCTATCGAAGGCTTTGGAGAGGTCGGCTTTGAGAATCATGCCTTTGATATTTTTGGATTGTATTGAGTGCATCACCTCCTGAGCTGATCTGATAGCTTCGTGAATCTGTCTATCTTTTAGGAAAGAAAATTGCTCAAGGGAAATGTGGGTGGATAGGATGGGGCAGATTCGATTGGCTATGATTTTGGAAATGATTTTATAAAGGCAGTTACAAAGGGAGATAGGACGGAAGTCATTATAAGATGAGGGGTTGTCAGTCTTGGGAATGAGGGCTATAAAAGTGGTGTTAATGGCCCCATGCATGCTCCCGGATATCCTGCATTCCTCTATGACCTTGAGTAGGTCATTCCCAAGAACCTCAAAGAATGCCAGGTAGAATTCAACTGACCACCCATCTGGGCCTGGGCTTTTATCCCTTTTGAACCATTTTAGAGTGGCCTCAAGCTCCCCCATGGTAACTTCTCTATTGAGATGCTCGGCTTCCTCCATATCAGTAAAATAAGGAAACAATTGTGCTACTCTGATGACCTTAGCTAGGGTAGCATTAAGAGGGTTCTTGTAGACTTGCTTGAAGTGTGAGGTGGTCAATGAGGCCAGCTAGGGGAAAGTGTCAACCATAGCTCCATGTTCATTAGTGAGGTTCCAGATGGTGTTATAAGCCCTTCTTCCGTTTGTAAATTTATGGTAAAACTTTTTATTATTATCCCTTTCTCTCAGCCAAATAGCCTAACTTCTCAGTTGCCATGTTTCCTCTTTGTCCTTGAGAATTTTCCCTCTTAGAGCTGTTTGCTCCAAAAGCTTGTTCTTGAGCTCGGGAGAAAGGAAGGTGCCTTTGCTATTTTCCTAAAGGATGGCTATCTCATTCTCAATTTTGATCACTCAATGTTCTTATTCACATCTCTTATTGTGAGCCCATATCTTGGAAATTTTCTTTAATTCCTTTAGGTTGGCCACGAATCCTTCAGTGATGTTTCTATTCCTATCTTGAGGGTGGGTCTTCCAAAAGTCTATCACAATACTAGTGTAAGAGATGTCATTCAACCATGAGGAGTTGAATTTGAAAGGGGCTCTAGGTTTGTTGATGGTGCCATAAATTTCCAGATGAATAGGAAAATGGTCTGAGAGCCCCCCAGATCCCACCCATTGATGATAAGTGTACCCTTTCTCCAATAGATGTTCCTTGATGAGGAAACGATTAAGTCTCCTTGCAAGACTGGCCTCCCCAATTCATTTGTTGCTCCAAGTTGGGGTTAGTTTTGCCACTAGAATATCAATGAGTTGATGAGAGTCAAGGAGCTGCTAAGAAAATCCTACTAGGGGATTGGCCTATGCCTGAAGACCCTAGGATTCCAAGAAACCTAGGGAAAAATTTAGATCTCCCCCTATGATAAGATTGTCTGCCTGTATAATGTTGGCTTCTAGCATCCTTTCCCAGAAGGTCTCTCTATGGTGGCAGGGTCCATAGATGTTCAACACTCTAATCTCCGATCCCAGCTCTGTTGAGTAGATGTCAGCCCCTATGAACCCTATGCCTCCCCAGGCTCCCAACAGTTTAATAGAGTGAGGGTTGTAGCCTAGGGCTATGCCTCCTGATCGACCATTTACATCCAAGGCATAGAAATGCCAACCAGGGAGCATGGACTCCAGAAGAGGTGTTATGATGGCTGTTGTACCCAAGGTTTCCTGAAGAAGAACTAAATCAATAGGCTCCTTTCGAAGGAATCTCCTCAGCGCTAGTTTTTTTTTGGGATTAGCTATCCCTCTGCAATTGAAGGAGATGGCCTTCATCGGGCGGACACCAGAGGAGGGATCTGTGCTCTAAGGACCCTATCTAGTGAAATTTGTTTCCCAGAAACCACCTCTAACCCCGCCTTCTGTTTTTCTCTAGACAGAGAGGATGGTCTACCCCGAGTGGGCTTCTGAATAGAGGGGAATGGAGAGATGCAAAGGCCAATGGAATCCATCATAGTTGCCTGGGTGTGCGAGTGGAGATGGTAGCGATGAGGTTCAGGGGTAGTCCTAGGGATGGGGACGTCTTGTGCTAGGGGAATGAACAAAGGCTCAACAAAGGGATGGGATTCCAACTAAGAGATGAGGGGACTGATCCTGTGGTCTATTTAGGGGGTAGAAATAGAGATAGCCATAGATTGTAGTGGACTAGATGATAGAGTAGATGAAAATTTAATGGAAGCAGAGAGTAAGGGAGGACAAAACATACCCGAAGAGAGTGCTCCGCTAGTGACTGCCTTGGACTTGGTCAGTGGTGGTGTAGGTGGCCGAAGGGGTGTAGTCCCTCACTTATTCGTCATCTCCGGGTTAGGCATAGATTCATCTGGCTCAGTGTTGATCATGTTTGCTTCATCTGATTTTTCCTTCTGCGACTATGTTCCGTCAGCAGTTTTGGGCTTCCCTCTATACCTAGATTTATGTTTTGTGAGGAGAGGGCAGTCCTTGTAGAGATGTCCGACTTTATGACATCATCTGCAGCAGAAGGGAACCCATTCATAGTCCAAGATCTGCATCCGGTCATAGTTCCTCCAATGAAGGGTAACTTTTTCTTACAAGCCTCCTCTAATATCAAGGTGCACCAACAGTCTCACATAGGTCATGACACCAGTGGAAAGGTAGGATCTATAATAATCCAGCTAAGTTCCTAGGGTGTTTCCAATTCTTCTGAAGATTTCCTCGATCGAGAAATGCAAGGGCAGACTAGGTAGTCTAACCCAGATTGGCCCTGCCCCGAGCTGTTCTCTATTAGGGTCGAAGAGCAGGCTCCATCTCCTAAGCATGACCAAAGCTTGTTTGATGTGCTAGTAGGATGATAAAACCCAATTTGTGTGGTTAACTTGCGCAAATCTGAGGTCAAACAAACCTCGAACAAAAGTTTCTATAATAGGTAGTTCTGCCAAATGATGGCCCCATATTTTGTCTACCCATTGCTTCAGTCTAGCTGTGGAATAGGTCCTTCCTCTGACTCTACCTACCAAGACCGTTGCTACCATGTCCATAGTGTCTTGCCACTAAAATTCCTCTTCCCAATCAATGAAAACGTCCTGTGGCTTCGGCTTTACAAACCTTTGCTTCTTTCCCTGGATCTCCGTAGTCTTTGCTTGCTAAGGGTGCTCTTCAGGGCGAGGGTTTGGAGGATGAGAGATAGGGCTAGGGTTAGGTTTTGGAGGCAATTGTTCTGATTCAGGCGGGTAGGCATCCGGGACGGGGGGAATGGTGGTGTAGCTTCCAGAAAATAATTCACATGAAAAGTACAAGGATATGTATGACCAACGCAGAATAGACAAGCTATTTAGAATGTGTGTTAGTGGTAATTTTTTGACTAAGTGTGCCAGAAAACCTAATTTTATTGTTCATGACAAAAACAACCTAATAACATTTAAGTGTAGAGAAACAAAAAAAACTACAATACTTAACAGTTGTCTTCATATTTGCATGTTGAAATGTTACTGAAAAAACATGTAAAAAGCACACTAGACCTGAAAACATATGTCAACCATTACAAGAAAACCAATTAAAAGAAAATATTTTTTTTTATTATTATTGTAAAATGATAACACCCGTGGAGGACAATTTACTAACATGGGTCTGTAAAGTCCTCCTCCATGGGAGGGTTATTTTGCTCCCTTGCATTGTAAAGTGGTTGCTTCTTTCTTTTTTGTCTACTATTGAGAAATGGACAATGGAGATAAATGGTCTAAAGATAACTTGGATGCAAGATCATAATTTTGAAGATGATAAATGATCATGAGAAAGCAGTGAAGGAAAAAAAACTAGATTTATAATAAAATGCTAGATTAGACTAGATCTATTTAGAGAGAGATTCTTCGGCAAAAATCACATGGAAAATCATTTGTCGACTCATTTCGAACCAACAAGTGTGGTTCATCATCAGGACAAGTTGAAGAAACAGATCCAGCTAAGCAAGTTAAATAGGCAGAGCAGAGACTCCTAACCAACGGCTAGTTTGACTCAAGGATCGGGGTCAAAAATATTTTATTAGCTTAGTTAGTAAGAATTAGGACCAAAATATAAATTGAAGGGTAATTTAGTTTACAAATTTTAATAAAAATTAGAAATTAGTTAAATAATGGACCCTAAAAGCAATATATATAAAATAATATTATTTAAAATATTAAAATTATAAAATAATAAAAGATCTAACAAAGGTCAAAAGGGGAAGGTTAGTTAAAAATATTCAAAATAAAACAAGTAAATAGATAAATAAAAATAAATTAAAAATTAAAAATTATAAAATACTAAGAAGCGTCAAAACGAGGATAGGTTAGTTAGGAAAAAATTAAATAAATGGATAAATGAAAATTAAATTAGAAATGAAAAAGTAAATAAATAAATAAATTACTTAAAAACATAAAAATAATAATAGTAAATAAAATAATAAAGATAAAAAATAAAATAAAATAATCAAATCAAAATTAAAAGCCTATAAATATTATTAAAAATTATGGAAAAATTAATGGAAGAAAACCACAGAGGTTAGAAAAATAAGTCAAAAATGGTAATAATGTAACGAATAAATAAGAAAAAAATAAATCGGTTAGTTAGAAAAAAATTAGTTAAAAAGTATGAATAAATAAATAAAAAAAAAACAAAACAAATAAAATATAAGAGGGTAGGTTAGTTAAATAAATAAATAAATTCAGAATAAAAATAATAAAATTAGTTAAAAGGACTCAAAAAATAAAGGTAAAAATAGAATGAATTAATAAAAGTAAATCCATAAAACATAAATAATAATAATAATAATAATAATAATAATAGTAGTAAATAAAATAATAAAGATAAAAATAAAAATAAAATAATCAAATCGAAAGTAAAAGGCTATAAATATTATTAAAAATTATCGAAAAATTAATGGAAGAAAACCACAGAGGTTAGAAAAAATAAGTCAAAAATGGTAACAATGTAATGAATAAATGAAAATAAAAAGAATAAAATAAATAGGCTAGTTAGAAAAATTAGTAAAAAAGTCGGAATAAATAAATAAAATAAAGACAAAACAAATAAACAAAAAATAAGAGGGTAGGTTAGTTAAAAAAGTAATAACCGAACAAATAAAATAAGAATAAAAATAATAAAAATTAGTTAAAAGGACTCAAAAAATAAAGGTGATAATAGAATGAATCAATAAAAGTAAATCCATAAAACATAAATCAGTGAAAATAAAAAGGTTAATACTAGATAAATAATAAAAATAGTAATAAAAAGTAAATAGATAAAAAGAAATAAACCTTAAAGAAGAGGGCGGAAACCAACTAGGAAGAGAGAGCAGGGACCCAACATCTACTGACTTTCCAGCCATCGTCTCTATTAAGATTGCAAGGTCTTTTTTCAATTTCAAGCGCTTCCCTAAATTTACGATGATAGGAATGCGAAACCCTAGCAATAACACTAGCCTCCTCAATGCAAACATGATGATTGGTTTTCTCAGCATGTTCAGCTAAAGAGGAGGACTTGGCTCTCCTATGCTTAAGGTCCGCAGCGTGCTCACTAATCCTTTGATTAATAGAGTGACCAGTCTCACCAATATAGGGGGTCCCACAGGAACAAGGGATCAAATAAACCCCTTTCATATCCTTAGGGTCGATAGGATCCTTTACAGATCTTAGGGACCCACGAATGGTGTTCAGGTGCCTGAAGGTCACAGGGATACTATGCTTCTGGAGAATCCTCCCAATCCTATCAGTAGTCCCCTGAACATACGGAAGAAGGACACCTGGGATTCGTTCCTTCGGTTCCTTTTTATTTAAAAAATTCTTGGAAGCCTTAAGGAAAGCCCTCTGACCCAAGTATCTACTATAGCCATTCTCAACAAAGACACCAAGCAGATGGGATTTTTCATCCTCAAAGCTCTTTTTCTCGGAGATTCTAAGGGCCCGAGTAGCAAGGGTATTGAGGACACCCAACTTTTGAGCCGGAAAATGGTGGGAATTGGCATGAAGATACTGCTCCGTATGAGTTTTCTTACAAAGACTTGATGGGCGAGGGAACCATCACTATTCTTAGAAATGAGAATATCAAGGAAAGGAAGGCATCCATCAACTTCTTGCTCCTTAGTGAACTTAATGGCTGAGGATTGGTTGTTGAGATGATCAAAGGAGAGATCAAGCTCAACCTGCCCATGAGGCCATATGAAATATTTGGAAAGGATTAAAGAAAAGGTCAATAATATTTATTTTGCTCACTAAATAAAAAAATAATGATTAATTGAGTTAATTAAGAAAAGTGGGTGAAATAATTAAAAAATGAAAATGATTTATTAATTATTTCTAGGAGATATGGTCAAAAGAAGTGAGGTAATTACTAGATAATGATTTAATAGTAATTTCATGGGAGAAAAATGTAATGATTAGGGAATAATAAATAAATAAATATTTATTAATTATTCCTATAGAAATGGTAAAGGTGGGTGAAAATAAATCAATTATTTTCATAAAAATGGGTAAATATATGAAAATAACATGAAATTAATTAAATAATTCTCTGGATTCTTTTCATGTGGGTAAATGAAATGGAAATAATTTAGGAGAAGTGGTTAATTAAATTATTTCTTATGATTAAAGTGGGTTTTGATTACTATATGGTGTATTTTGATCATACTGGTGGAAAATTGCTAGGAGATCACTTTTTGGGTTAGAGTAGATTGCCCCCCAATGTATGAGCATTAGGAGCACATTGCATGACTGAAATACATTGTATTTTTCCTTTCACTAGACACACAAGGAGGGTTAATAGAGAGAGAGAGAGAGAGAGAGAGAGAGAGAGTCATTGCACAAAAGGGAAGAACCCAAATGTGGAGGAGGTGAAAACTACTTGTCACAAAAGTGTATCGAAATGGTGTGTACATGATCTTAGTGAGGTGGGAGAGGCATACCCATACCTGCTAGACAAGTTAGTACAAATAATAATGGTATGCCCGACAATGTAGATATGAGAAAAGAATACATAGTACATGATGTGCTAGCATCAATGGGCCAAAAAATGATGCAATGATATATAGAGTCCCACATACATGTGCCTAGAATACAAAGGCCATGTCTAATACAATGAATGATTCCAAAATATGTATATACGAAAAAATTACCTCCATCTAACAACAGGGTAAGATTACAACCAAGGAAGCCATTCTATATAGGAAAGGACTTCGAAAATTTGAATGAGGTAGTTGAAGAAGGGGATCATGTGGTGGGCTCTACAATTAGTGAAAACTAAGATAGTCAAGTCTACTGAATTGCATCTAAGGATGGATCATGGATTGGTGATGGCCTAGAATGTGGGGACCCCCTTGAAAGGCAACTGCATAATGAGATTTGGGAACATCTAACACATTCCTATTAAATGTTGGGAAAATATGTGGAAGCACTAGATCATTAAGTGTATGATTATCGATTGTGTGATAATGAGATTGTTGTGGGGAAAAATGCCTATGTAGGACGATCCTATCCACCTAAGGTGTGACAGTGCCTTAGCAACAAACAGATACAGCTATTATGGTTTCTTCCTTTATGAAATGTGAAAGAGGGGAGATCGATAGACTTACCGTTGTCTTCCGTTTGTCCCTCGATCTAAATCCTCTTATCTTTGGGTGTTCACAGCTACTTGCCTCCTCGCTTGCTCAAGAGAACAACTACTTGATTTCCACGAGATCACAAGAGAACAACTACCTGTGACAAGAGAACAGCTACTTGCGACAAGAGAAGAACACAACACAAAGGCAAATATTCATATTCATAAATGATTCAGGATTAGAAGTAAATCAAATACACTAATGCAATCATACAAAATACACCAGCATATAGGAAAGAACCAAGATAGCTTTATTGATTGATAACAAGGTTCAGGAAGAGATACAACCCAGAGGGCTCCAATCCAGCATCTCGTTCCCAGCAGAATGGAATTCCTTCTTCAGCTCCCTTCAAAGCATTAAGCACCCAATGTTTCCAGTCTCAAACCAACAACAATTCTTTGCAATAACAAAATTCCAGCCTCTAGATCTCATGGAGGAGAGATCTATATATAGTTATTTTGGAGAGAGGATGAGTCAGCTTGAGATCTGACTAGTGTCCTCTCCCTCTCTCAGTTCTTGAGTCCACTTGGAGGTTCTTGCTTCCACTTGGAGATTTGGAACCTCTTACTCATCACCAGTCGAATTCCTTGATGCAAGTGTCATTTTGGAAGCTTCCTGGGCATTGACACATTGAGGAATGAGCCCGCCACTTGTCCAATTACGCTCAGCGCAGGTAGCCTTTGTTGGAGTTGACATTCAACGCAGGTAGACAGTGGAGCAGTTGACATTCAGCGCAGATGCTCAGTGGAGCAATTGACATGATCCAGAATTGGCTTGTTTTTTAGTGTTTTCAGGTGGAGAACTTCGGTGAATTGCTGTGGTTGGTTTGCCTTGTTCCTCTAGGGGTAGGAAAAACATGTTTAGGGACTTAGGATCCCTTAGATTATGGACATTTCATGCTCAATGCTGTAAGGCACAAAAATGTCTATAACAGTTGCCCCCTAAAGTATGAGGTCGTTTATCGGGTGAAATGCTTTATCCAGGAGGGTCCGAAGTTCATCCATCTGCTGGGAGGAGACCTGTAATAAGATACAATACAATACATTATGATTCATACTGCTTTCATGATCTAGCTGAGGCGGGCATTCCCATGCTCAGCTTTATAAATTCATTTTTGTACATAGAACAGACGATCGTCTGATGGTAGACTGATAATTTTGGCGAAATTATCATCCTTTGAGTAGGATGATCATCTGCTGCAATGATGTACGTGTCAAATGTCTTTATTTTTCCTGAATATATATCGCAGCCTGGATGGATGAAACTAGATCCGGGGTCTTCAAACTCGTTCGATCTTCACTCTAAGTACAAGTCGATCCATGTGAGAATTGCGCTGAAGTCGAACATGGAAAGACATCGCTTGATTACCGGTCAATGATGTAAACCGCTAACAAGCGCGAGAGGAACCACCGATAATGATAATGACCCTCAAGGTACTGCAGTACAATTCACGTGGTGTGAATAAAGGACTTGGCGTCGAACACCACGCAAAATCTTCTGGTCGAAGGTCATTGATGTATACCTGTCGCCGGAAGTGAGAAATTTGCCATTGAGGCATGCAAGCTTCAAAGTACTGAAGGGGTTGTTCCTAGATCAACTTCTTGGATAATGAGCTGATGTCGACAAGAAGCGATCTGTCAAAGTAGGGCCTTCATGAATCCCACATCAGTGACACGGAATGGAGCTAATGATTTTAATGGAGGTGAAAACGATCTGTGACATATGATTCAGGGTGGCGGTCATGAATGGATGAAGGATAATGTATGGCAGTGGATGGGACCCGGTTGACTCTTTCTGAACGACTTCTCTTGAACATATGGCGACACTGATGCAATGGATCGGTAGCATTACCCCAAATATGGATGGTATGGCGAGACCATGGTGATGTGACCAGTGAATGAGACAACCCAACCCGATTGTGGTACAGAGGAAAAGTGTCATGTTCAAGAGCGACTTGCTACCATTAAAGCTTTCTTTAGTTTTCTCCCAATTTTTCCCCAGTCATTGCTGACGAGTACCTCTTTATTTTTGTCAAGCTTGAGGAGGATAACATATTCTTGTTCTATAACCTGGCCTTCGGGCAAGCCCATCGCTATGTTTTAACGAGCCTAGCGATAGTGAAACTCGTTCTCGTCTAAAGACAAGTTTGTCGCTATTTAATAATTTTAACGAGTCTAACGACAAGGATAACTCGGTCCTTTTCATTTTTAGAGAGTCTGAAAAGGTACATAAAGTCAACTCCAAAATTCCTTTTTCGTCATCTAATCCCTTAAGTCCGAAAAAGTATAAAACAATACAGAAGGGATGAGTTTTCGATATCTTTAACGAGCCGAACAAAACAAGCACTCGATCTTTTTGTGCAATAATCCCTCAGGTCCAAAAAGTTTAAAATCTAGAGGAGGAATAGCTCTTCCTGTCCTTTAACGAGCTGGAAGGCCAAAACTCGGCAATCTTTTCATATTTTACGAGTCAATTGAAAAGAGCTTAAAGAAGACTCGTCTTTTGAGGAACGAGTGATAAACAGGGATAGCAGCAGATTCCAGGTACAGGTTGGAATTTTCCAATCACGGCAGTGTCACAAGGATGGCTAGGTGAAATCACTCTTCGCAGCTATTCCTCAAAATGGGTAAACAATCATATGGAGGTGAACGATCGGCCAAATGAAAAGTGGAGGTGGCAGGTGCAAACACGACCAAAGCTTTAACGACTGATGATATTACATTCACAGTGGTTATTTACCGGGGTAGGTTCATTTTTTAATGAGCTTGAACTCTGGAGGAAACTCTTGCTCACAATCGCTTTTCTATTTTTTAATGAGCATAAATTCCGCGTTAAAACTGCTCGATATCGCTTTTCTATTTTTTAACGAGCATAAATTCCGCGTTAAAACTGCTCGATCTTGCGTTTATTTTTTAACGAGCATGAACTTTATGCTAAAACTGCTCGATTACCCAGTCATAAGATAAGAGTGTCTCATCAAGATTCTATTTTTTATGGAGCTTCATCTCACTAAGCTTTTCTCCTGATCCTTTCTTTATGCAAGTTTGGAAACGACTAATCCTACGAGTTTAAAGGGTTAGAGGTCCTAAAAATTTAAAAAAATAAATAGTCGCCCCTTGCTTGCACTCCAAAAGGTTTGCATGCCCCCAGGCATAAAACAAAGTTTCAAGGTTACCTCTACTTCTCTTCCATCAAAACATTTGTTTTAACGAGAGAGGCTTACCTCTTTCAAGTTACCCAAATATTGTCTCGTTACTCTTTCAAACAAAACACTTCCTCGGCAATGTCTACCGAAATAGACAAGGGTGAATGACTCTGGTGCCAAACACGTAACTTTGACAAAAGAATCCTATTCTAGAACAACCCCTCTTCCATCCATGGACGAGGTACGAACTAGTCATATTCTCCCGCGGAAACCTACCCTATACCCAAAGTTTTCCTGCCAAAGCAGGCCAGGACGCATGCCCCCTGGGTTCCAGTCATATCCTCCTGGATTACTTGCGCTCATCAGGAGGACGGACCGTGGGTTGAGACACTTCTTGCATGAATAGACCATTTAGGGATGGTACATGACTATTTGCGATGTGTGATCCGGGAAACGAAAGTTGGTCTACGAGCTTGACCATTCTTCCTTCATGCGGAAAACACATTACTCTAAAGAGTGAGGAGACTATAGCTCCCATGCAATATATATAGTCTCGTCCAAGGAGTAGGTTATAATCCAAGGGTCCTTGAACGACCATCACGTTCATTTGAACGGTCTTCCCTTTCAATGTTATAGGCACATTGGGGAGGATCCCTAAAGGTCGACTGGTTCCTTTATCAAAACCTGATAGACTTCTCATCTCAGGTAAAAGCGCTGGAGAACCAAGCGCTTTCCAAGCAATAGAGGAAAGGATACTCACAGATGCCCCCTCATCAATGATAGTGCCAACCATTACCATTCTGTATATTTGACAAATAATTCTGAATGGTATACTGGCTGGCAACCGGGGTCTGCCTAGTTGGTTCCAATCAAAGGACACAACTAGGTTGCTTAGTGGCAGGACCGAATATACGGCCGGATATCGCTCTGACGAACTTCCTTCCTGTGATAAAGGAATGGTGGCATTTCCCCCTTGATCATCAGAGTCAGTGCTGATGAAGAGAATCTAGACGGTGTCGTCTTTATTCTCCTTTGTGATGGTGTCATTCGAAGATGGAGCCTCTGAAGGAAAAACCGGGTCAACTGCCGTATCAACCTTTTGACTTTCGTCAGGCATGGATCCAGACGGTTCATCATCAATGACAGGTGCTTCGGCTGACCACCTGGGCGGGTCAGCCGGGTTCTCAACTAGTGAGGGACTTGGCAGGAGTCTTTGATATCCAAGAGGGAGATGCGCTCGTAAAATCGGGCGATCTTCCAAAACTCGTTTTGCCTCGTCTAAGAAGGGACAACGGTGGATGGCGTGATCGCCTTCACACAGTCTGCAAGGAAATTTAGCTTTCCCGCTCTGTCCTGGAGCTTCACTCCCACTAGTTGACGGTGAGCAATCCACATGGCTATCAGAGGTTGATGCTACCGAATTGTGCAAACGGGGGGACCAGTCCCTCAGTATCCGGGGAATACAGGGACAATCTCTATGGAAGTGGTCTCCCTTGCATATGACGCATGGCGATTTAGGCCTTACGAGTGCTGTGTGTGGATTTTTGTTAGATGACACTTGTTTGCCCCCAGTCGCCTTAGGCTCCTTCTTCTTCTTTTCTTTCTTCTTCTTCTCCTTCTTCTCCTTAGGAACCCGGTTTTTTGTTCGACCAGTTCCGTCAAGCGAAGAGGAAGGAGGGGAGGAAGATGAAGTTGAAGGCTGGGAGGCAACTCTTGTCTGATCTAACTGTTGAGTCGACTGTTCAGGAATGGTGGTATTCTGAACGACATTGGTTGAAAAGAGCCAGACTAGTAGGCCAATTGTCAGTCCTGGAAGCGACAATGTGGCCATGTGGGGCGCACCAACATCTCCCCAAGAGGAGAAGGGACTAGGATTTCCACCAAGGGGAACTCCTTGGTTGGTGTGCTCCATCTTTTCAACCTAAAGATCAACGCAGGATTACAGGGTGATTGTTCCGTTTAAAATAAATTGTTAACGACGCTTTAGACACAACTTGCTTTTCACTTTTAAAGAGTCGAGAAAAAGCTAAAGATGACTCTAGTCTCCTTTGATGTTTTAGCGAGCCCGAAGTGACAAATGCTCGGATGGACTTTTTCT
Source organism: Pinus tabuliformis (assembly GCA_031772625.1). Lineage (NCBI taxonomy): Eukaryota > Viridiplantae > Streptophyta > Pinopsida > Pinales > Pinaceae > Pinus > Pinus tabuliformis. The sequence goes on from CM062819.1 coordinate 911,343,210, forward strand.
ATTATAGAGTCTGAAAAAGGCCAAAAGAAACTGCTCTGGAGTTCTAGGCAGAGGGTGTGCCAAACTTTTCGCAAAACCGCAGAATACTTTTTAGGGTACGGGTGGTCGATCTTCGTGAATGCTGTGTTCACTGCATTGCGATCAGTAGGGCGGCCGACACGGCTTCCTAGGGATAAAAGATATATGCCTATAGGGGTCTCCCAATATATACGCGACGGTACGTGGGAGCACAATCCGTACTAGCACTATCGTCCCTCAGGAGGAATCACCCACCTTCCACGAGATCGACAGTCACTAGGCTTAACGACGCCGGAACACGTCTCTAGCCTAGACCTCTATGTTGTGCGTTATGTTACAAAGCGTTGTTAGGTTCATTCAGTTTATTTTAGGTTGATCTTTTTAAATTTTTCCTTTCAAGGTTCACCACGAGATGTATGATACAAATTCCTAAATGCAGTCTAAAGATGATAAGCAAGCTTCATTATCTTTTCAACTTTGAAAATCCTAGCTACTAAGGGAAAAGAAAGACACTATCTTTTCTCAAAGAGCAATCAGCACACTCTAATGCACTTTTCCTAAATCCAACATGCAAACTATCAAATGCAAAATGCACAATGCAGGTGTTTGTTTTTCGCTTTCTTAGTATTAATGCCTACAAAGAAAGCTTTTTGCACAACTTTGAATTTGCTTTTAAATGATCAATACAAACAAATTCACTTTTTTGAAATCAGAGAAGATAGAAGAGATTACAACACTTAACGATTTTCGAAATAAAGACTTGTTTTGACACTTCAAAAGAGACAAATTCAAACCAATAAGCAAAAGTAAATCTATAATCAATCTGCAAACAGCCAATGAACTCTCTTCTAAGACCACAATCAATTAGATCTGAATCAAGGGCTATAGGATGACTACTTTACTCATGCAAAGGAAAACTGTAAATGATGTCACAAACACATAAAAAAATTCACAGTCTTTTTGTACAAAAGGAGGCGGAATCTAAGCAAAGAAAAGGAGTTATTAGACTGGTACCTATGCTCGTTAAAGGCTGCAAAAACAGAGATCAAAACAGGGCAACAGACAGCAGATAACCCCAACTGCACAAGGCTAAACTGGTTCAGCGCAAGTCTAACACTGTGGGTTTGACATTCAGCGCAGGTAGCCTTCACGGGACCTGCGTTGAAATGCAAACTGCCTTCACAATGTCTGCGCTAAAGGAGAAACTCTCGTTTCCCTTGGGTTCTGGGTCATAAAATGCTCAAAAATCAACTGTTTCAGCCAAATCAGAAACACAAGCAAGGTATAAACAGAGGGATGCTTTGAGAGGGTACTAAATACTATCACAAGGATCATCAAATCATTTGTGGATCCATTGTTTAGATCATAGACAAGTCCAGCAACTGGATCAAAGCAGCAACTTTCTAAATTGCATCCGGGAAAGATGCAGTTCGATAGTTGCTGTCAAGTCTATGAAGTAAACAAATGACAAAAACACAAATGAAATGAATAAACAAATTTTCCCCAGCGGAGTCGCCAATTTGTTGTGGGGAAAAATGCCTATGTAGGACGATCCTATCCACCTAAGGTGTGACAGTGCCTTAGCAACAAACAGATACAACTATTATGGTTTCTTCCTTTATGAAATGTGAAAGAGGGGAGATCGATAGACTTACCGTTGTCTTCCATTTGTCCCTCGATCTAAATCCTCTTCTCTTTGGGTGTTCACAGCTACTTGCCTCCTCGCTTGCTCAAGAGAACAACTACTTGATTTCCACGAGATCACAAGAGAACAACTACCTGTGACAAGAGAATAGCTACTTGCGACAAGAGAAGAACACAACACAAAGGCAAATATTCATATTCATAAATGATTCAGGATTAGAAGTAAATCAAATACACTAATGCAATCATACAAAATACACCAGCATATAGGAAAGAACCAAGATAGCTTTATTGATTGATAACAAGGTTCAGGAAGAAATACAACCCAGAGGGCTCCAATCCAACATCTCCTTCCCAGCAGAATGGAATTCCTTCTTCAGCTCCCTTCAAAGCATTAAGCACCCAATGTTTCCAGTCTCAAACCAACAACAATTCTTTGCAATAACAAAATTCCAGCCTCTAGATCTCATGGAGGAGAGATCTATATATAGTTATTTTGGAGAGAGGATGAGTCAGCTTGAGATCTGACTAGTGTCCTCTCCCTCTTTCAGTTCTTGCTTCCACTTGGATATTTGGAACCTCTTACTCATCACCAGTCGAATTCCTTGATGCAAGTGTCATTTTGGAAGCTTCCTGGGCATTGACACATTGAGGAATGAGCCTGCCACTTGTCCAATTACGCTCAGCGCAGGTAGCCTTTGTTGGAGTTGACATTCAACGCAGGTAGATAGTGGAACAGTTGACATTCAACGCAGATTCTCAATGGAGCAGTTGACATGATCCAGAATTGGCTTGTTTTTGAGTGTTTTTAGGTGGAGAACTTCTGTGAATTGCTGTGGTTGGTTTGCCTTGTTCCTCTAGGGGTAGGAACAACATGTTTAGGGACTTAGGATCCCTTAGATTATGGACATTTCATGCTCAATGCTGTAAGGCACAAAAATGTCTATAACAGAGATGGAGCTAAGAACACAAGAAACAACAAATTCAAAGGAAAATGATTTCCCTATTCCTGATTCCAGGCACCCAATAATGAAGTAACGAGATCTAAGGTACTGTTGGGAGCAGGATCCCCCAAGGACAATTTTGGGGCTAAAAGCCCATGTTTTGGTTAAATTTTCTAATGAACTTGTAAAGTCTCTGCATTTTGTGGTCGTAGAGTGTGGAGGTGTCATAAGTAATAAAGGGTTTTCCACCCTTAGTTTTGTAAAGTAAAGTCAGTTGTAAGATATCTACCCATGGTCTACGGACCATGGGATTGTATAAAAAGAGTTAATTTCTATGTAGTTTTAGAGAGACACAAGGAAAAAAAATGTAAGAGAGTCGTATCTCTGAAGTAAGAAGTCTAAGTCTTGGGTTGTAGCATAGGTAGAGGCTCTATAGCTAAGTGTGTATAGGCCTCAGGTAGAATTCTGCAGTTGAGTGGACAGACCCCTGCAGCTGTGTGTGCAAGGTGGATAGAGTTTCTAAACGCTTGGAAGATATCAATAAAGGGAATATTCTACAAATTCTGCGTCTTTGTTCTGTTGGTGCATCTTGATATGTTATGTATGAATTTCCTTTATTCTGCTTATATAATGCACGAATGAATGGAATTACATTGGAAAATTGAACATAATTAGGGATATTTGTTTACGCGGTGTTAGCTATAATTTTTTGATAAATATAAGAAAATCACTTAGATTAATTAAGGAATCTGCATGGTACGTTGCCATAGTAGCATGAAAGAGAATGAGTAGTAGGTTAGGGCTGCATGAAGGTTGATCACACCCTTTTGCGGAGGTATTGAAGGGTGGAATAAGGGGCTAGTCTAGCAAGCCCTAGAGCTAAGCGACTTGTGCGAAGGCAGGGATAGAGGGAATTAACCAACATCACAACCATCTCAGGATGCAGAAACTTGGTTTCAGCACCCCCCCATACTGCTTCAGGTGAGACTTCGGTCTGTGCTCCACAGGCTGATGCTGAAAGGGCCATTAGTGTAGGGATTTCTTTCGCTAATTAATGTTGAACCTAGGTCAGGCCTCCTCAATCCAACAAATGGTTCCTTTGCCGAGACCAGAATCTGCATAAGAGATGTGTGATGTCGTATCACTGGATTCTAATTAAGAAGGAGACCAAAGACTAGCTAGGTAAGAAAATCCATGAATTTGCGGCACAGGAGAACATAAACCACCACTGACAAAGGAACAGTGGTTGGATAGATACCTGTATACAGAGATCCATGAGATCTTTTTCTTATCCTTCCCAATTGAGCTATACGAGTGGATCACAGAGCTAGCAGATAGCCAAGGAAGGTGGAAACTTGAAAATTCTATTGTTTGGACCCCGTAGGTAGTACAAAAATTGGAAGCATTGGAGGAAAAGATTGCCTGTGATGTTGATCATTGGCTCAATCACATCATAGGAGGATTTGTGACTGAATTCATGGTTGACATCTCAGTCAACTACAGTGAGGTAGAGCGACACTTTTTCAAAGGTCCACGAGGTAAGTACATGAAATATTTGAATACCTGGATTAAAATGCTATTGTGTGAAAAATGGGTTATGCAGCTACCTTGATGTTTGGAACTACGTGAAGCGGAAAAACTTACAGAAACAAAGGAAAAAGGGGTCTAGAGTATAATCCATTAATTTCACCTCCGTGAGGTGACAACGAAGGGATAACAAAGGTTTCTCCATGAAGTGCTATTCAGTTAATAAGACAAGGATTCCTATGAATACCACCTGCACCCACACCACCTCCAACTTCACCACCATCACCTACGACTTCACCTGTACCACCTCCACCTCCACCATAGTTTAGTATGGTAAATTCAGTGAAGTTGCCTTTGTTCAAAGGCTTGGGAAATGAGGACCTGGACCAATTATGGTTCGTTGTGAAAGCTATATGGGAAACTCAAGGTGTTACAGATGATCATATAAAGAAGGCAACATTGGTTAGTTCTTTGAAAGATCATACACTAACTTGGTATATCAAGTACTCTAATGATAACCTGAATGCTGGAGTAGCAGACATCCAAACAACACTAAATAAAGAGTTCAATAGACCTAAATCGGAGGCACAGTTGATTGTTCGATTCAAGGAGATCGCGATGCAACTAGGCAAGATGCCTTGGGAGCTAGATCAGAGGTTGAAGTGTACAATCCGAAAAGCTAACATGAATTCGACAGACAGACAACATCGTGAGTCGTTTGTCTTCGCTATTGCCAAACTTAAGAGTTGCGCTGTCACAACATAAGATAACGACTCAGATGAAGGCCTTGGAGATTGAAATGAGACTACATGAAACACCAATTCAAGACCCAAATCTGGGGGTTCAGAAGATCCATGCACAGTTGAAGAATTTGTGCCTTGAGATGCAATGACTAAAGTAGGAAAAAATTGTTCTACCTGAGGTGCGTGAAGAGGTATGGTGCTTGAAATGCAAGAGTCAGGGACATGAAAAGGACCACTACTCAGTCTTTACGAACTACATTGCAAGAGGAGGACCGATGCCTTTTAGGCCGAAAGCTCAAGCAGGACCAAGCGTGGGGCCTTCATTATGGTGCGCTATATGTCAGGTAGCAATAAAACATTGCACGAATAATTATCATTTGCTACAGAAGTTTGTACAGACACCACAACAGCTGTTTTCCAACTTTTGTAGGTCGATAGGGCATGATGAGAATAATTGCAAGAGTGATCAATTGATGATGGATAGAAATCCTGCCTATAGGGTTCAGGCATAAATGCGCCCCCCTGACCAGAGCACGGGGATGGTGTGGATAGGATTTTAGGGGTGTGGATGAGTCCGAGGCTAAGGAGGACTTGGCAGAGGTTGGGTACAATTGATCTGCTACAATTATGGAGGGCCAAGACACTATGCCTATGATTGCACTCCAACAAGTTGGTCATGCAAGTATTGCACTCTGTTTGATCATGAAACATAAGACTGTCCTACATTGATAGCTAGGATACGTGACAAAGGGGTGCTACCACCCTCGCCAACTCAGAACCAATAGATGATGAGTTCTGAGATGTGCGAAGAGTATTTGAACGTAGATATAGTGCTCAAAAGTGGAATCATGACAAGAGACGACAAGGGGAAATCGCTAGAGGACAATACATGGGTCTGCAAAGCCTCAGTGAAGGAGGCTGAGATTGATTTGGAGTTCGCATGTGAAACCTTCATGGAAGTGAAGAAGATCTTCACTAAGGCCTCCACCTCAAGGAGAAAGGATAAGACTAATCAGGAGATGGATCCTTCTATGCTCACAACCTTCCTAGAGACCTATATGAAGTTACTACGCAATAGTAAGGTTGTGAAGGGGTTTCAAGAACTCATCAATAGATGCACTGGAACTGCACCGAGTGAGCCTTGCGTAGTACAAAATATTAGCAAGCATAAAACAAGAACGTGACAAGATATGAGACTGACGGGGTAGATAGGAGAGTATGAAATGGATAAGGTGATTTTAGACCTAGGGTAAGATGTGAACGTCCTACCGAAGTAGACTTAGGAATGGATGGGGAGACCTGTGTTGGCATTATGATACATATGTTGTACTTGATGGCAACCCACTCATCTCAGATGATAAATTATAGTGCAGCAAAGTTCACACACTTTTATGCAGAGAAAAGTTTATTTCATGTAGAGAAACATTCATGCACTTTCATGCAGAGAAAAGTCCCTTTCATGAAGAGAAACGTTCACGCACTTATATGCAGACAAAAGTTTATTTCATGTAGAGAAAAGTTCACGCACTTTTATGAAGAGAAAATTTTATTTCATGTAGAGAAAAGTTCATGCACTTTTATGCAGAGAAAAGTTTATTTCATGTAGAGAAACGTTCACGCACTTTCATGCAGAGAAAAGTCCCTTTCATGAAGAGAAAAGTTCATGCACTTTCATGGTTGGCTCATGGTATTAGTCCGATAGTTTTTGATCCTATGGTTTTGGTCCGTGGTATTGCATCCAAAAGTGTTGATCCCAAGTATTGGGTCCATGGTATTGTGTTATTATGGTTTTGGACCGTGGTATTGTGAATGGCCTAAGACTATAAAAGATGAAAGAGATCATTTGGAAAATCATCGAATAAATTGAATATCTAATAAGTGCTAGATCTGAAATATTTGTGATTGGGTTATGGTGCAAATCTGGATCTGAATTAAGGAGGAACCTTAGCGCATAAAGAAGGATAAGTTCTATTGATGGGTCATAATCTTTATGCTTGAATAATAGTATCTTTGCATGATTTTGATCTGTTATATGAGGCGCATGCTTGATCTATAAATCTGACAATCTGGGTTAATTAGTGTCTCAATATTTGAAAGAAGGAATTATCCTTTATAGATCTGCACACAGGTTTCAGGTTGTTGAAGTAGTGTATATCTTTAAATTATGATCTAGCTGCCTCTGTCTATTGCTGCAGTATTCTGGGTTCAGAATTTGGTGTGTGGTTACTGTTGCTGTGTTCTGGGTATAGCTGTCAGAGAAGTGTTTCCTTGATTCAGTGCTAATTGGGAAAAGGATATTGTTTGATACAGATATACTTGATGATTGATTGATGTTCATGGATCCAGTCTGAAAATTTATGAAAAGTGGTCCCTGGAAGAAAGAGAAGGTTGTAGCCTTCAGTAGGCCAGCACCTACGTACTAGTATCTTGGCTAGTACAAGAGCTAAGGGGGTTGTAGCTCCCTTCCAGGATAAGCTGGAGAACGAGAGAGGGTTGTAGCTCTCTGCAGGTTGTAGCCTGCGTACTGGTAAAGGACTGCACCAGTACAAAATCATTGTAAAAGGAGTTTCTAATTGAAAGAAGATAGAGACATATTGCAGCAGGTGGTTTTCACCCACATTGGGTTTCCACCTTATATCTGGTGTTCTTTTGTGTGACTATTTGGTTTTCTTGTTCCTTCTCATTATTTTATGATATGATCAATATTTGAAGATTTATTCAAAGTATAAATAAGGAAGATAGATTGAAAAGAATTTGATAATACTGATTCACCCCCCCCCTCTCAGTATTATTTCCAACAATTGGTATCAGAGCAGGTCCTTCTGAAGAAGCTTGATCACTTGAAGGAAGATCTAACATCATGAGCAACTACGAGAGGGAAGCATCAATCAGGCCACCGATTTTTGATGGAACAAACTTTGTATATTGGAAGGTAAGAGTTACTGCCTATCTTCAATCTTTGGGTACAGAAGTATGGGACATTATAGAAACAGGGTATACTTTTCCATCAGCTACTCCTACAGATTCAGCTGAGAAGAAGAAATATGAAACAAATGCAAAGGCGGTTAATACTCTTCTAGGATGTCTATCTCAATCTGAATTCGTGAAGGTTATACAATATAAATCCGCAAAAGAAATATGGGACAAGATTGTTTTGAGCTACGAAGGAGATGAACAGGTAAAACGTGGAAAACTTCAAACCCTCAGGATTCAGTATGAGAATCTCAAAATGTATAATGATGAAAGTGTGGCTAACTATTTCCTTCTGGTAGATGAGATTGTTAATTGTATGAAAAACTTGGGAGAAGAAATAAAAGAGGCTGTTGTGGTTGAAAAAGTCCTAAGATCATTGTCCCCCAAGTTTGAATCTAAAGTGTCTGCAATAGAAGAAAAGGAAAATCTACGAACTCTTACTATGTCTCAGCTACACGGAATTCTAACTGCTTATGAAATGAGAAAAGGAGGTCCATCAGAAAGGAGAGAAGTTGCTTTTAAGGCTTCAGGCAAAGGAGACTACTATGAATCAAGTCACGTGCCAGAAGAAGAAGAAGAATCAAATTTTGTCAGAAATCTTCAACGGGGTACTGGAAGGTTCAGAGTTAAGCTACCTTTTAAATGCTTTGCTTGTGGAAGAGTAGGTCATTATGCTGCCAAATGTCCTCATAAGGATAAGATTGACAAAGGAAAGGAACCTGCCAGATGGAACAAGAAACAAAATGCAAATAAGAAAAGCTACTACACTCATGAAGACAGTGATGGTCTATCAAATAGTGATGAAGATGAACGAGGTAATGACTATAAACTTTTAATTGCATTTGAAGATGATGATTACATGGATGCTATAGATGCGGATAGTTTTTATGAAGAGATTTCTAGACTTAAGACATGTATAGAAGAAAATAATATGATCATTGATACTCTACAATTTCAAATTGATGAAAAAGAAAAATATCTTGAAAAGTTAGAAGGTGAAATTGTCGGCCTTAGAAAAGAAATTGAGAAAAAAAAGGCTATTAATCTTAAGTTTGTCAAAGCATCTGAAACTCTGGATGAGATCATCAATGTACAACGTTCTTCGCTAAACAAGGCAGGTCTGGGGTATAATGGAGAAACATCTCAAGCATCCACCTCAAAGAGTTATCTTGATGTAGCAAGAAGGAATGAGCAAAAGCACAATGGAGATCACCAGGTAAAGCAGGGACGAATTACATCAAGAACGAACAAAGACTATAAGGTAAACCAGGGGCAATCTGTCTTAAGGATGAACAAAAGCTACAACTAGCCACAGGTAAAATCTTCTCATTTTGCTTCAAGAATGGATGACAATAGAAATTACAATCATTTGGTTGGTAGATTTGATAATCGCAGAAGTTTCTTCAATGGGCAATGTTTCTCTTGCCATAACTTTGGTCACAAAGCAGCTCAATGTGTTGCATATAAAACGATCATGACTAGAGAAGCTCAAAAACAAAGAAGTATGATCAGGATTACAAAAAGGACCTATAACAACTTTTCGACTCTTGAAAATGAAGTTGAATGTTCTATTTGCAATAACTTTGGTCATGAAGATTCTGAATGCAGGAGCAGGTTTCAGCAAACAAAGGAACAAGCCTCAAGCACCAGAACATGGAGAATAAAGGAACCACAAACAGAAAGATGTGGGATATCATTTTATGTAGAAGGACAAGAAAATATATGGTACATTGACAGTGGATGTTCGAAACATATGATAGGTGATAAAGAAAAACTTGAATCATATTCTGCTTTAGAAAAGGGAAAGAAAGTCTCTTTTGGAAATGATACTCCTGCAGCTATAAAAGAAAAGGTCAAAGCTGGAAATGTTTTGTATGTTGATGGATTGAACCATAATATTCTAAGTGTCAGCCAGATGTGTGATCAAGGAACCGAGGTGATATTTAGATCAAACGGATGTCGTGTTCGTGATCTTGATACAGGTGAAACCGTGATCAAAGGTAGAAGAACTCCAAATAATCTATACATATTTGAAGAAGGACAACAACAATGCTATTTGAGCAAGGATGATGAACACTGGTTATGGCACCGGAGGTTGGGGCATCTAAGTTTTTCACAAATAAGGAAATCATGCAAATATCAGGTAGTTCGTGGTCTTCCAGATATCAAAATTCCAGACAACACCATATGCAAATCATGTCAGTTTGGAAAGCAAACCAGAACTAACTTTCCAGAGAAGGAAGGATCAGCTAGCATGCCTCTTGAGCTAGTCCATACAGATGTATGCGGTCCATTTAGGAAAAGGACACCTCGAGGAGAAGAATACTTGATATTATTCATTGACGATTTCTCCAGGTTTGTTTGGTTAGGACTTATGAAGCACAAAGACGAAGCATTCGAGAAATTCAAATCCTTCAAAGCCTTGGTTGGAAATGAATCAGGTTACAAAATTAAGTGCCTCAGGTCTGACAGAGGTGGGGAGTTTACCTCAAATGAATTTTTCGATTTCTATGAAAAACATGGGATAAGAAGAGAATTCTCTACAGCTAGAACTCCTTAGCAAAATGGAGTGGTGGAAAGGATGAACAGAACAGTCCAACAAATGGCTCGTGCTATGCTGGATGAGTTTGGAACTCCCGCAACTTTCTGGGGTGAAGCCGCATATGCTGCGGTTGTTATTCTCAACAAAACAAATGTCTGAGTGAACAACACTCAAACTCCTCATGAGCTATGGTATGGTGAGACTCCTTCGGTAAAGCACTTCAAAATCTTTGGGAGAAAATGCTATATTACGAATACTGATGAGAAACTTGGCAAACTTGAACCTAGAGCAGATGAAGGCATTCTTCTTGGTTATTCTCCACACAGCAAAGCATATAAGTGCTACAATAAAAGACTTGGAAGAATTGTTGACAGCATTGATGTAGTGGTTGATGAAAAGGGATACATTCCTAGGCAAGTAAATCGTGAAAATATCGAAGAAGATGAAGACTACCCTCAAAGACAGAATGATGAAGAAGAAGAACCTCAAGAAGCACCAGAGGAACAGATAAGGATAGAAGAGAAGACTCCATCCCGGTACGTTCAGAAGAATCATCCAGAATCTCAGATTTTGGGGCAGAAAGAAGCAGGTGTACAAACAAGAAGAACAATTGCAGAAGCTTCAATCTATTTGGCATTACTCTCCTCCACTGAACCACAAAATGTAAAAGAGGCATGCAAAGATGAATGTTGGGTCAAAGCAATGGATGAAGAACTTGAGCAGATCGAAAAGAACAACACTTGGGAGTTGGTTCCTAGACCAAAGGATAAGAATGTTATAGGGACAAAATGGGTCTTCAAAAATAAGTTGAATGAAAATGGGGAAGTAATTAGAAACAAGGCAAGACTTGTTTGTAAAAGGTATGTGCAGCAAGAAGGAATAGATTTTGAGGAAACTTTTGCTCCTATTGCAAGACTTGAGGCCATCCGAATGTTCCTTGCTCTCTCAAGCTTTCAAAAGTTCAAAGTATTTCAAATGGACGTGAAATCAGCCTTTCTGAATGGAGACTTAGAAGAAGAAGTATACATTGAACAGCCAGATGGTTTCATTCTTGGAAATGATCCAAATCTTGTATGCAGACTGAAAAAGGCTCTCTATGGTCTTAAACAAGCTCCAAGGGCTTGGTACTATCATTTGGATAAATATCTTCATCAACAAGGTTTTTCAAAAGGATCAGCAGATAGCAATCTTTATATAAAAATTGAAAATGACAAATTGCTAATACTTGTTGTGTATGTAGATGACATTATCTTTGGAAGCAATGAAGAATCTATGAGTCAAAGCTTTGCCTTGGTGATGCAGAAAGAATTCGAAATGTCCTTTCTTGGAGAATTGACATATTTTCTTGGCCTGCAAATCCAACAAAAGGAAGGAGGGATCTTCTTGTCTCAAACCAAGTATCTCAAGCAGATTTTGAAGAAATATGGCATGGAAGATGCAAAACCAGTATGTACACCCATGGTCACAGGATGTAGGCTCAGTGAAAATGATGAATCAGCAGCAGTACATCAACCAACCTACAGATCTATGATTGGAAGTCTACTTTATTTGACAGGTACCTGACCAGACATCATGCATGCAGTGGGAATAGTTGGAAGATTTCAGGCAAATCCAAAGGCAACTCATCTTCAGGCAGTAAAGAGAATCTTAAAATCTCTTCAAGGGACTCAAAATTATGGCTTATGGTATCCTAGAGATACAGATCTCACACTTCATGCTTATACTGATGCAGATTGGGCCGGAAGCATGGATGACAGGAACAATACAAGTGGTGGTGCATTCTTTATGGGTTCTAGATTAGTATCTTGGTTCAGCAAGAAACAGAGTTCGATTGCCTTGTCTACAGCTGAAGCAGAATATGTTGTTGCTGCATCTTGCTGCACTCAACTCCTTTGGATGATGCAGACCTTACAGGATTTTCAAATCACTTGTACACCACCCATCTCCATCTTATGTGATAATACAAGTGCAATCAGCATTTCAAAGAACCCAGTCATGCATTCAAAAACCAAGCACATACCAATCAAGTATCACTTTCTCTGGGAACAAGTGCTTGAAAAAAAGGTCAAGTTGGAGTCTGTTCCTTCTAAGGAACAGGTTGCTGATATACTCACCAAACCATTGCCTAGGGAGACCTTTGAATACCTCAGGCGAAAGTTGGGGGTTGTTGATGCATCATCTTGTTGTTGAATCTCTTCTGATTGTTGGTTGTACACAAGGTTCATTTGAAGTATATGTGTACATGTGCTGGGTTGCGGATTGGTCAAAGATCGAATGGCACAGGCTCAGGGGGAGCATATCATGCATTGTTCGCATTATGGAGGAAGTACAGAAGGAGATCATGGATGCTGGTCTGAATATTGCTGCAATACGTCTCTATCTCTTTCATGGTCATTTATGGTGTTTGATGGATTATGGTTCTTCTTTGCAGATCTAGTTTATAGTCAGGGGGAGCATGTTCTTAGGGGGAGCATAACCCTTTGCCCTTGATGTCAAAGGGGGAGAGTGATTGGTTGTTGTTACCATCAAGTCCAAAGGGGGAGATTGTTGGCATTATGATACATATGTTGTACTTGATGGCAACCCACTCATCTCAGATGATAAATTATAGTGCAGCAAAGTTCACGCACTTTTATGCAGAGAAAAGTTTATTTCATGTACAGAAAAGTTCACGCACTTTCATGCAGAGAAAAGTCCCTTTCATGAAGAGAAAATTTCACGCACTTATATGCAGAGAAAAGTTTATTTCATGTAGAGAAAAGTTCACGCACTTTTATGCAGAGAAAAGTTTATTTCATGTAGAGAAACGTTCACGCACTTTTATGCAGAGAAAAGTTTATTTCATGTAGAGAAAAGTTCACACACTTTCATGCAGAGAAAAGTCCCTTTCATGAAGAGAAAAGTTCATGCACTTTCATGGTTGGCTCATGGTATTAGTCTGACAGTTTTTGATCCTATGGTTTTGGTCCGTGGTATTGCATCCAAAAGTGTTGATCCCAAGTATTGGGTCTGTGGTATTGTGTTATTATGGTTTTGGACCGTGGTATTGTGAAAGGCCTAAGACTATAAAAGAGGAAAGAGATCATTTGGAAAATCATCGAATAAATTGAATATCTAATAAGTGCTAGATCTGAAATATTTGTGATTGGGTTATGGTGCAGATCTGGATCTGAATGAAGGAGGAACCTTAGTGCATAAAGAAGGATAAGTTCTATTGATGGGTCATAATATTTATGCTTGAATAATAGTATCTTTGCATGATTTTGATCTGTTATATGAGGCGCATGTTTGATCTATAAATCTGACAATATGGGTTAATTAGTGTCTGAATATTTGAAAGAAGGAATTATCCTTTATAGATCTGCACGCAGGTTTCAGGTTTTTGAAGTAGCATATATCTTTAAATTATGATCTAGCTACCTCTTTCTATTGCTGCAGTATTCTGGGTTCAGAATTTGGTGTGTGGTTACTGTTACTGTGTTCTGGGTATAGCTGTCAGAGAAGTGTTTACTTGATTCAGTGCTAATTGGGAAAAGGAGATTGTTTGATACAGATATACTTGGTGATTGATTGATGTTCATGGATCCAGTCTGAAAATTTATGAAACGTGGTCCCTGGAAGGAAGAGAAGGTTGTAGCCTTCAGTAGGCCAGCACCTACGTACTAGTATCTTGGTTAGTACAAGATCTAAGGGGGTTGTAGCTCCCTTCCAGGAGAAGCTGGAGAACGAGAGAGGGTTGTAGCTCTCTGCAGGTTGTAGCCTGCGTACTGGTAAAGGACTGCACCAGTACAAAATCATTGTAAAAGGAGTTTCTAATTGAAAGAAGATAGAGACATATTGCAGCAGGTGGTTTTCACCCACATTGGGTTTCCACCTTATATCTGGTGTTCTTTTGTGTGACTATTTGCTTTTCTTGTTCCTGCTCATTATTTTATGATATGATCAATATTTGAAGATTTATTCAAAGTATAAATAAGGAAGATAGATTGAAAAGAATTTGATAACACTGATTCACCCCCCCCTCTCAGTATTATTTCCAACAACCTATGCTACAATGGTCTCCGATTTAGCTAAGGATGGAAAATCAATAGAAGATCATCCCCATGGGGTAGCTTTAGTGCGTGACTGTGGATATTGAAGGTGCGAGCACGTTGGCTGACTTTGAAGTAATATAGATAGTGGATGACAACAATCCATATCTTGCGCTCCTGGGAATTGATTGAGCTACTGATATGAATGGGGTAATCAACCTAAAGAAGCAAAAGATGACATTTGAGAAGAAATCGCTACGCGTAATAGAACCCCTAGATCCTACTGAAGGATTGCGCTATACGGAACTAGTCCACGATTGTGAGAGTGATGATGATTTGGACTGTATCTATAAGATAACAGCGTGAGATTAATATTGGATGAATCCCACCATGGATGGATGAATTAAATGGGATCATGAGGGTTCCTGAACCTCAGACTCTGATGAACAATTAGAACGCTAGTAGAATCGGTTACAGGAAGTGACTACGCTTAACTACAGAGTTCTGATGGGATCCGATGCATTAACACTGGTATGATCGCTTAGAGCTAGACAAGATGCTCGTAGCAGGCATCACTGAGCCTGTGGAAGAATCTAACTGTGAAAGACCAATGGTGGTACAAGAAAAGAAGCAGAAGGATGAAATAAGGATATGTGTGGATCTCAGAAAGCTAAATGACACTTGCGTACATGATCCTTTCCTGACTCCATTCATCGATGAAGTGTTAGACAATGTAGGTGGTCAGGAAGCATATTCCTTCACTGATGGGTTCTCGAGATACCACCAGATCAAAATCACACGGGAGGATAGGAGCAAGACAACCTTCATGACTGAGAGGGGTTGTTTTCAATACACTATAATGCCGTTTGGATTGAATAATGCACCTAAGATATTCTTGTGTGTAGTTGTTGCTGCATTCAAGGAATTTATTCATAAGTTCTTGGAGGTATATTTTGATGGTTGCACTGTGTTTGGGCTAGTAAAATGCCATATAGGAAGCTTGCGCATGATGCTAGATACTTGACAAAGATACTACATCATGCTCAATCTAAAGAAGTGTATGTTTTGTGTTCCTTTTGGGACCCTATTGGGGCATGTTCTTTGTAGACAGGGACTGATGGTAGATCCTGCGAAGATCACAGTGCTACTGAACTTGGAAGTGCCAAGGAGTGTGAAGTAGCTGCAGTCTACCCTGGGACATATAGGATATTATAGAAAGTTTATCAAAGGCTATGCCTAGATTAACATGCCTATGGAGAAACTATTCAAGAAGGATATCACATTCTACTGGAATGACAACTATAAGAAGAGCTTGGATGTATTGAAAAAAAGATGGTCACCACACCGATTCTAGTGTTCTTGGATTGGAAGAAGGAGTTTCATGTACATGTCAACACGTCATGTATAGCACTGGGAGCAGTACTGACACAGGTTGATAGAGAAGGCTTCGACCATCCTATCGCAGTCACAAGCCAAAGATTATCCAAAGTGGAGAAGAACTATTCCACCACCGAGCTCGAAGGGTTAGCTATGGCGTATGCACTCCATAAGTTTAGGCACTACTTGCTCGGAGGCCATTTTAAGATGTATACGGACCACTTCACGCTGAAGTACCTAGTTAATAAGCCTATGTTGGGGGCCAGAATTGGCAGGTGCCTATTATTGTTCCAAGAATACGATTTTGAAGTTATTGTAAAGCCTAGATGACTAAACGCAAGACCAGACCATCTGTTGTGCATAGAAATGGGGGAGAAACCCACTAATTTGGAAGAAGAATTGCCTGACGCGCAACTATTTGCAATGTGCGCCACGGATGGTCATTTTGACGATATAATACATTTCCTAATGACAGGTACTGTACCGGAAGGATACATTGTCCAGTAGAAGAAAGAATTAATGGTCCACGTGGCAGATTTCTCTATCATTGTTGGGCATCTCCACAAAATAGGGTTGGATGAGATATTGCGATGGTATGTACCTGAGTTTGAAAGAAGTAGCATCCTCGTAGATGCTCATGGGGGTGTCACGAGAGGACATTATGTAGGATGAACAACCACGCAGATGATTCTACGCACAGGGTTGTGGTGGCAAACCCTTCATGAGGACTCAAAAGCATATTCTAAGACGTGTGATGTGTGTCAAAGGATTGGAAGGCCATCACAGAGGGATGAGATGCCTTTGAATCCACAGATGACGTTGCAACCCTTTGAGAAATGGGCGATAGATTTTGTGGGACCCATCCAACCCCAAGTAAACACAGTGGCAAGGTACGTTATCACTGCGACGGAGTATTTGACTCGTTTGGCAAAGGCACAGCCTGTGAAGGATTGCACTGGTGTGACTACTGCAAAGTTCCTCTTTGAGCATGTATTGATGCGATTTGGATGTCCAAAGTTCTTGATGAGTGATTGTAGTATGCACTTCCTAAATGAGATGATTAGTGCACTGATAGAGGAATTTCAGGTATACCACCAGAAGAGCACACCTTATCACCCATAGGCTAACGGGACGGTGGAAGCGTTCAAAAAAGTTCTCAAAAACGTGGTGACCAAGGTTTGCAATGCTCAAGGAAGTGATTGGGACGTACGCATACCTGCTATACTATGGGCTTATCGAACGACATGCAAGAAGTTGACTGGAAAAACCCCCTTTAGGATGGTCTATGGGGTTGAAGCAGTGATGCCTATGGAATATATTGTGCCTAGTCTGAGCATAGTGGTGCTCACAGGTATGATAGATCGCAGAGCCCTGGAGGAAAGGCTCGCACAGCTAGATGAACTTGAGGAAGGTATATTTTTAGTTGGATTTCACCACCATGTCCAAAAGAGGCGTGAGAAGGCATGGCACGATCAACATATTACGTTGCGCACATTTAAGGTAAATGACCTAGTTTTTCTATATGAAAGTATGTTTGATAAATTTCCAAGAAAATTTAGAATGCACTAGTTAGGGCCCTATGTCATTAAGGAAATTACCGACGGAGGAGCAGTACAACTAGTCAAATTGAATGGAGAACCCTTCCCAGGAAAGGTGAATGGCAGTCACTTGAAGCCATACACCGATGGTCTGGCCATGTGCCTAGATGAAGGTAGCATAGTGTTAGCGCTCCAAGCAGCTGAAAGGAGGTGTGGGACTATAAACTACACTACCCGGGCTGGGGAGCTGCGCGATTGGACGATGGTGTGAAGCAAGGAAGTGTCATAGGGTCTGCGGCAGCATGAAGGGAGTTGTGCTATCCAGGAAGAAATTATGTAGGTCACCCAGAAAGTGATTGTTAAAATCAATGTTCATGATTTGACAGTAAAATTGAGGCGAAATGGAGCAGGCGGCCAGCATTTAAGATGAAATTTATGACCTAGATCCTTGAAAATCTGCTGCCAATCCAGCGTTAATGAACCAAATTCTAGGGAAACGGTCAAATTTGAATTCACAATGCCCTATAAATTACAAGTGGTTGTCCACTAAGAAACACTTGGCAGTTTGAGAATTTAGTTGTTGAGCTTTCAAGAACATATGAATCGTGAGCACTATGAACTGTTGATAGCTACTAAAATATTTAAGACTTTGCCAAAGGAAACAAAAGAGCTCTTGCATAAAATCATGTCGGCACCCACAAAAGTTAGAGATACTGAAGAACTGGTGCTGGAAGTTGAGATGGAGATAGAGGTAGTCGCTCTAGAGGTCGCTGAGGTGCTCCCTGAAGTCCCTAAATCGCTGACAATGCTGAGACCGAAGCCAACCCCAACTAAGGAGACCACGAAGGAAAAGAAGGGAAAGAAGCCTTTCATACCAGTGCACACGTCACCAAGGAGAAACCCACCAAAACCCACTGCATAGGAGAAAGGCAAGGCCATAAACTTAGAACCAGAGGACGAGGACATTGAAGACATCCTGATGGATGATGAGGATGTAGGAGCTGAAGTAGAGGACGTTGAAGCCCGGGGTGTGGACCCTATTACTCGGTTGCTATAATATGTCCCTACATGCAATCCTAACACAAAGACATGAAAAGACATTGATGAGAGAAAGAATCCCCTGCAAATCCCTCTGCTACCGGATGAAATTGTTTTCGACGGTCTGCACTTGGCCCGAGTGCCGCTACTGAAACTTGAAGACCGGGACTTGGAAAACCACGAGAAGTTCCCACACATGGCAACCGAGAAAATAATGTACCGCATCATTGATACAAATATGGAAATGACTGCATTGGAGCCACAGAGGTGGCTTAAGGGAGTAGAAAAGGTAGGGTTGCTCAACCTGCTATGGGTGTTGCACTACAACCCCACCCCGGTGACAGTTTTTCTCATCAAGCAGATGTTGTGCTTGGTGCATGATGGGTGTCTGTGGTTGGATGAGCTGATACCCATCACAGATGGGTTGATTCGCCGAATAATGTGACTGTCATGCATAGGAGAGAATCCAGCCATGATCTTTGGTGGAAAGGGTGGAGAGCAGGCTCTCGTAGAATCAATGTAGGAAAAATTTAAACTAGTGGAGAAGTCACGTGGGTATGCCATATCCAACATTTGCGACCCCACTTTGAAGGTAGCCACACAGATCGTTGTAGGGAAAGTGATGAGGAAGTGTTGCGTCGATGAGGTGTTAGTGCCTGTCGTTACACTCGTATCACAATGCACTAAATGATTCCAGTTCAAATAGTTGGACTACCTTCGTGGAGAGTTCTTGGTGAACTATCATGAAGCATAAGAGCTCAACAAGAAGTTCCACTATGTGTGGTTCTTGTTGTCAATTGTGCTGGTAGCGTGGGAGCTACCAGAGGACAGCCAATTCGATTCGGTCGCATCAGACGTCCCTGAAGCAATCAAGTACACTTCGTTATGGGTGACCAAGCATGTGCAGCGATTCAGGGATAGAAAGATCTTCTGGATCTTGATGGAGATGAACATTAGAATGGCCATCAATTGCAAAACGCAATTGTCTCCTATGATGTACGCCAACCTGTAGGGCTACGCTGAATTCAAAGCCGACTTCCATCGAGTGTTCATCAGGGCGCGGAAGGACCCTGTGCATAAATGGTATGACTTATCGTATCTAGCCACAGATGATGCCATTGATATGGTGCTTGATCAATGGTCGATGGAGTAGCACACTACCACAGACTTGTCAGTGGGCAAGAGCAAGTCTACCGGGCAGAATAAGAAGGAGGAGGCCAAGCTTAAGATGGCACAACTAACTGAGAAGAGGAAAAAGGAGGCCAACAAGGCCTAGGTGGAGTGCGAGGATGTGTAGCAGATAGGAAAGCAGACAGGTGGGACAGAGTGGGGCTCTGACAAAGGATCAAGGTAGCCTTCACTTGAGATAGAAGAGGAAACATAATAGCATGCTACGAACCCTCAGGAGACGTCTGCCCGCATCAAGCGCCCAAGAGAGCTAAAGAAGGGAGGGTACAGGAAGAAATAAAAGGTGAACAAGACCTCACTAGACCTTATCACATTGATAGAGGGTCATTTACATGATATCAGTGACACAGTTAGAGATGTCACTGGGGAAGCCCTACAACAATTTGAGTAGCAGTAGTAGATCATCCTAGGGGATATCTAGATAAGGCTGTAGGAGTTGTAGACCTGTGTGTCGCAAGTTGGCATGGTGTCTACCAGCTTGGCTATCAACACTTCAGAGGCTGCTGATATGCTACGCACGACGGCTTCAAGTGCGATAGTGCTGCCAGATGGAGCACTGACCACAAAAAATGAGGTTGATAGGCCCACTATTAGCACTCTAAAGGGAGTTTGGTTGAACGTAGTAGCGCTTCTATGTGAAGCACTCCACCCCTTGTAGGATGGAGTAATTCTAGATCTGAGGGCCCAAGAGAACCATGCCCTCCAAGTAATCAGCAAACAACAAATCAACAACAAACAGATGGCCCTACAGAGAAATTCTTCCATCACTGCTGAGACCGAGGCAACAAATTAGAGTAAGAAGATTATGTAGGTCGTTGAGGAGACATGCCCAATGGTCCCAGAGTTGGCCATTTTGGAGGAGGAGCCAGTTGAGGTATGCATCAACAAGCTGGCCATAGGATTGTGTGACACTCGGACTGAGATGGCATGGGTTCAGTTGGAGTTGAGCCTACAAATTACAGAGCTACAGTTGAGGGCCCAGCATTCAACTTCGCGAGAAGTGAAGAAACAATGGGTGACCACTATCACATAAGTAATAGTGGCGGTGGATAGTGCAGTAGCAGACTACACACAGTTGTTTGAACAATCATTTGAGGTCCTTACAAGCTTGTAGAAGGACCCCACTATATAGAGGCTAGAAAAGGAAGCGCACAAGCTACAAAAATACTATGATGAGGTTAAGGGCACAAAGTAAATTGTCACGCTAACATAATGACTAGCCAAGCTGCAGGAGGCCAAGCAACTGAAGTAACAGGTGGATGCACCACTGCACAACGAAGTAGTGTTGAAGGTGAGACTAAAGCCCAGGCTAGAGGAGGCTTACATAGCGACAAGAAATATCAAAGGCAAGCTTGCGACTCTGCAAACGAAAAAATAAAAGCTTCAGGCTAACAACGGAGGAGTAGTGACTTAGCAGACAGTGGAAGACATGAAGAAGGTGGCAGCTTAGTGCACGATTGAGGTTGCGGTCATAGGGGTTGAGCTAGAATGACTTTACACAAATATCTCCATGCCTACCGAGTGACTCGAGGGCGAGCCATGATGTTTGTGTTGCGGGCCTATTGGGAGCAGGATCCCCCAACGATAGTTTTGGGGCTAAAAGCCCATGTTTTGGTTAAATTTTGTAATAAACTTATAAAGTGTCTGCATTTTGTGGTTGAGGAATGTGGAGGTGTCATAAGTCATAAAGGGTTGTCCACCATTAGTTTTCTAAAGTAAAGTCCGTTGTGAGAGATCTACCCATGGTCCGCAGACCATGGGATTGTATAAAAAGAGCTAAGCTCTAAGTAGTTTTAGAGAGACACAAGGAAAAGAATGTAAGAGAGTTGTAGCTCTAAAGTAAGAGGTCTAAGTCTTGGGTCATAGCATAGGTAGAGGATCTGCAGCTGAGTGTATAGAGACCTAGGGTAGAATTCTGCAACTCAGTGCGCGGACTGCTGCAGCTATGTGTGTAGGGTGGATAGAGTTTGTAAACACTTGGAAGATATCAATAAAGAGGAATATTTTGCAAATTCTGTGTCTTTGTTCTGTTGATGCATCTTGATATGTTATGTTTGAATTTCATTTATTATGCTTATAATATGCGCGAATGAATGTAATTACATTGGAAAATTGAACACAATTAAGGATTTTTTAACATGGTGTTAGCTATAATTGTTTGATAAGGATAAGTAAGTCACTTAGATTAATTGAGGAATTTGCATGGTACACTGCCATATCAGCGCGAAAGAGCCTGAGCAGTAGGTTCAGGGCGCACGAAGGTCGATCATACCCTTTCATGTAGGTATTGAAGGGTGGAATAAGGGGCTAGTCTGGCAAGCCTTAGAGCTAAGCAACCTGCGTGAAGGAAAGGATAGAGGGAATTAACTGACATCACAACCATCTTAGGGTGTGGAAACTTGGTTCCAGCATCCCCCCATACTGCTTCAAGTGAGACATCAGTCTGTGTTCCGTGGGTTGATGCTGAAAGGGCTAGTAGTGTATGGATTTGTTTGGCTAATTAATGCTAAACCTGGTTTAGGCCCCCTCAAGCCAATAGGTACATTGCCTTCTAAGCCACTCTTCTAGAATAAATGTGCTAAAATCAATAGGGGAGAGCCCGCTAGAGTTGAGGAAATGATTATTCCTTAACAAAGACGAAAGGAATATAATGATGTGACTGATAGAGAGACTAACACCATGTTGGGAAATGAAAATGGTAGGATGGGTGGGCTAATCACATCCCTTGTTATATCATAACATGCATGGTTGACCTATTAGAAACTGATACAATTATGAAGGGGGCTGGCATTTACATAGGTTTAAATCTTTTCAAAGATAGATTAAGAAATTTGGAGGTAAAATATCAACAATACAGAATGGATGTAGCACATGGATAAAATGAAATATTGTAACACGACTCAGTGGGGTTCTGAATAGACTCATTGGGATAGAATGATGAATTAAACTGCCACTAACTAAACCAAGTACAAGTGGAACAAGCCCCGCTTGGGGTAAACCAAGTGGTAATGAGAGGGGGAAACCTGGGGGGACATGAGTTGTGATCATAATGATCAGAAGTTAAAATGAGGTTAGCTTTGGTTATCAAAACAAACCAGAATCCCAAAGTGAGGGGGATGGAATGACATGGGAACAAAAATGTGAGGTGATAAAGGTGGTCGAGTGCCCATGTGAGGTAGGATATAACACTCAAGAGATGGAAAATACAAGAGATGGATGTGTTGATACACCTATCGAAGTGTGGGGGTCCCTAAGGTGATATTCATTGAATGATAGTCAAATGCAATGAATGGAGTGAGGTTAGAAATATATGATATGCCACAAGGAATGGGCCTAAAGGAGACCCTATATGCATGAGTAAATAATGGTTATTCATGTTGAAAATAGACACATATGTGAAAAGGTGCAAGGACAAAGTGATGTTAGAGTATGAGGGACAAATATGAAGATATTTGATTTAAACAAGGGAGACTCGACACTTTGTGGAAAAATGGCTTTTGGATGAAGTATCAACTTGGAAAAGAGGGATGTAATGGTGTAAAAAGGGTCAAAATGTCAACCAAGAGATTCCTTAATGCATCTTGGAAGAATAGTTCCTGGTGAAGAATCAAGGTAAGAAATGAATATAGAAATGAACAGCTAGAGGAGGTCAAGAATCATCCCCACTCACCAAGTAAAAAAGGGGTGATTGGGTGCTAAGTGTGGCATCAAATGGAATGAAATTTTTGAAATATGGTATCAATAACAAGCTATATGTAGAGTATAGATAGCTCATCGAAGAGGCTGGTAGGATAGACTACCCAAAGGATGTGTTGACAATACTAGACCTACCAACGTTCAGAGGGTCTCCCCGATATAAAGTCCCAACTATACCTCACACTGTTTGGTGTAGGAGCCCCATTTGGAATACAACCCGGTTGCCAAAGAAGTAGGTTTTAATGATGTTCCTTAACTGCAATAATGCATAGAATGATGTATTCATGAATTTGGGAAACAAGTGTGTAACTCTACATAAGGTCAAGTGCAATTTATGAAAGGTTCTAACACAATTAGGGGGAAATGAATCAGCCCCATAGAAACCTTTAATAGTATGTAGCTTAAAAGGAACATGAGCTTCAAGACATCTCGAGTTAGCTTGTAAAATAGTTCACAATTTAACCATGACAGAAATGAAAAACAACACGCATTCAATAAGATCCATACTAATGAAAACAAAATAGTTCATAAGCATCATCGTAAGTTAAATAACATATATTGCAAACATAACAATAATAGTCCTTCTATATTCACAACATATTCACGAAAATGTGTTAGCTATAAGCTTTTATTAGAGTGAAAGTTCCGAGCATACATATACCATTGATGAAACACTAGTCCCAATAGTGTAACATGAAGTCTACACCTTCTCCTCCAAAGAAATATACTCCCTCTACACTACGGAGAAGGAAAGGCTCTCAACAAACTACCAAGCTCCTAACTCTAAGCTAAAATCCTAACCAAAATCTTGGCTCCCCAAAAGCCCTTTACATGAGTTATGAGGATATATTTATAACAAAATGAGGTGGCTATTCATCTCCCTTTTGTGACTCTTCGAGTTCTCTCATGACTCTTCAAATTATTTACAAAATGACTCTTCACATTCCACAGTTGACACTTGGAATTTGAATTACAAATTGATTACAAAAGAATATTGCAATATACTCATACCCATATAGGAAAAAATAGGTATAGAAAACTAGATAGCCTAATAATAAAAATATGTTAAGCTTGAGTTTGGGGAAAGTCCAGTTCAACAACTTCGACTTGTAGGTTCTTAGTCAAATGACAGTACCAAGATTTTTATTGTGCGACAACTTCCGCAAATTATGCTATGGGATCAAGTTGAAAGCGTACTCTGGCCTCGATGGCATCTGAGTACACTGATTTCGAACCAATTTGAGATTCCTTCTTTAGTAGGAGAAACATGGTATTCATCTAGACAAGGCCACCAATGTATTTTTGAATTCTTTGCCTGTTCACTTCAAGATCTTCCTTTGTAGCGATCTAAAACATTCCAAGTATTCTTTGACCTACTACCTAACCTAATTCTTGCGTTTGGCTTCAGTGGGTGAGCCAAATAATGGGATCTTGTGTGATCTCATCATGAAATGCACACTATTATATAATCATGCATATTGAATATTGGCGATGAATCAAGTGAGTTTCTTGTTACTCTGAATGATCACCCACACTTATGCTTTCTCCATCTCTACATCTTTCCTTGTTTTCTTCGCCTGGTCTGATGGTGCCCCTTTGTATTGAATTGACCACTAATGCACGACAACGATGACTATATGGACAACCTTGAGATATTTAACATATTACACTTTTGTTGCATGTCATGCAAGTGTACAACTACCTTATGGACGGTGAAAAGCTCTTCATACAAGCTCTGCATGGTTTCTCCCAATATCAATACTTCACCAAGTATGGTTGCTTTAGGTTCTTCCAAATAAACATGCACAAGAGTTGCATTCTAGAGCTTTGCTCAAATTTGTTCAACCTATTGCCTCACAACTTGTAAGATTTTTGTGAACTCCTTTTTCTCGACCATCAGATACTCAGTGTTTCACTTTGTAGCAACTATGAAGGCAAATTTCGTTGTGGTAATGGCATTCAGATTCCTTCACATGTTTTTCAAAATCAACCTTTCTCTTGATGAATGTAGGATATGTGAGGTCATCTGGAAAATGTTTCTTCCTTTATGTTACAATATTCTTCTGAAACTCATCATAAATCAAATTGCACATGTCCATAATCGAACCCTCATCAAGAGGAACAATTTCCTCTTCCTCGCTTGGAGCTTTCTCTACTGTCAGAGGAGTGGGATATTGAATGGTGACCTACTAAGTGCTCGACATCCCATCAACATCTTGATTCAATGGCTCTAGTTCCAACTCCATGTCTTGAATCACAATCAACTCCTCAATTTCTTAAGCGAGCTCCTTATCCTACAACTGTTCACTCTCCTCTTTTGGTAGTCGGTTATGATGTTGTTCCTTGGATTGTTTCTATGTTGCTGCTTCTTCTTCCATTCTTTACCTTTCTTCTTCCTATCTCCTCTGCTCTTGTTATTCCCTATACTTCATCTCTTCCTCCTACTTCCTTTTCTTCCTCCTATTCTTTGCTACAATAGCTTCTTTCAAGATGATTGGATCTTCTTTCATCTTGCGGCTCTGCACTTCCACTATAACCCATGTGTCTTTCCTCTTTCCCTTCTCATTCCTTAGGTTGCCCCTTTCCACTGGTACTACCTCTAGAGTGACTTCCTTTTGTGGAGTAACCTATGATGTTCCAGTGAATCTGACTGGTTCATGAGACTTGGAGCCATTATAATAAATTTTCCATGCTTCCTCCCCAGGTTTGCAAAAGGTCTCACTTGGCCATTGATAATCAATCCTCACATAGTGGTCTTTGAAAGCATTCCTAGGATTATACGGATTGAAGTCCAAATAACCGAATGTGAATTTTTCTATCTCCTTGCCTTCATTGTTTGAAACTTTAAAATTCCTGATTTCGTACAGTCTGATATCCATAGGAAGAACGAGCCAAGATGCTTTATTCTTCATGTGTAGAAATCATGATAACCCTATGGAAATATGGTAATAAACATCTTACATTAACAACTTATCAATGACATAACATGGAGAATATGGGGTGACTTCTATCCCCCAAGCACTCTGAGGAAAGTGCCATCTGGTGAGGCAAACTAATCTGTTATCTCTGACACTAATTTCATTGCCCCACGTGACATGAAAGGTGGTTCTTACTCAAATATCAACTTGTATAATGGAATGGGGAAGTGACCATTCAACTTTTCCATAACTCCTTTGTGGATGCACTTCGAAAGAAGCTTGCAATAAATATGCATGGTAGAGTCTCTTAATGTCTAGGTCTAATTCATGCCAGGAAAAAAATTGTGAGTGAAAATTGCATCTAGCATGAAGGTAGGCATATAAAATCTATTTTGTTTTCCCTTAGGAGGACTTTGGGCATTAGCTACATGGATCTTTGGTTGTTGATCCAACAAGTCTGACTAGTTGAATGGTTTTTATTCATTCATAATCTAGTTTCGTAAGAATTCCCACCCTTTGAGGAAGGTCTTATTACTTTGTTGACCATAGATATTGTAGCACAAGACTATCAAGTAATGATAAACCTTCCTAAAATATGTTGTCTTGTAATTTTTGGCGGGTGTCTAGTCTAACTTTGCTGGCTCTTTCACTAGACCTTTGAGAACCTCATTTATGCTCAAGTAGCTGGTGGCAGCATAGAAGTAAGAATCCATGAGTGATTCTAGCTCCAGAAAATAGTACATAAGATGGTAATCTGGTGTCATAAAAGAGGCAAGCCTTTGTCTGTTGGCATTGTTATGAGTCACAGTCTTTGAATATATATGTGAATTTATCCAGATGATAAAGTCTGCACATGGGAAAGATGGTTACCCATATACAACCTTATGTAACCCAAACTTTTGGACATTGATATACACCTATCGGTCCTCAAAATATTCTTTGAAGCTTTTTGCTGGGAAAGATTCATTTACATTGTGTCATATGATATCTGACTCCTTTTCTATGAACAGTTGAGTATTTGTGAAAACTAGAAAGTTCGTTGGAGTAGTCTCAACTACCTCCCCGATACTTGATTTCTATTGTGTCATTTGAAGCATATCTCTTTGATTCCATGATGACAATAAATGATAAAGAGAAGTTCTCAACAACTACAATGACTGTAGGAGGAAAATGCACTCATGGAAAAGTTGAATTAGCTTCAAAAAATTCTATATCAAAGTAAGATCATAATAATAACCACATGACTGAAGGGAAAAATTGCACAAATCCTCAGTTGAGTGTAGAGGTTGGCTAAAATAACTATAGATTTCATATTCTTAGCAACCAGGGGAGTAGCTTCAGGCTTCATACTATGCAATGTACAGTGTTAGCCTAGGTAGACTGAGGGAGAGACTACAAATTGCACAGTCTTACTAGCCAAGGGTGAGGCTTGAGCCTTGGAACTACATAATGCATAGTTGGGCAAGCCAGGTACTACGCATTGCACAGTCTCATAGGTCAAGCATGAAGATAGAGCCTTGGGCTTCTGCAATGCCCAGCTAAGAAAGGAAACTACTAGCCAGTGAGGGTCAGATCTGCCTAGAAAGAGGACGGGAAAGTGGAATATCTAAGTGATGGTGCAAGGTTGAGTGTCTAATTGACTAAAATAAGGTAAATCAGTGAATATTAAGTGTAAAATATTAACATGGAAAGGTAGAAAGAGAAATTCATAGGGAGTCATCGAAATGATGATCACTAATGGGAAAAAACGAGAAAGTTTATGCGACACTTGTAAAAGGCGAATGACAGACTGAAACAAAACCTGTACAAGCTAATGTAAGGTCAAATTCTAGCAACCATGAAAATAAACAAGGAAAACAACACTCACATAGGGAAATCGACAAAAAGTGACAAAAATGTGGTAAAAACACAACTCACCCAGAAAAGTGTTGCAGACTCCACCAAAGGCTCCTTGATCTCCTTGGGAAGGCTACTACTCCAAGATCAAAGTGAAAGTGAGCTCTAGGGGGATCCATTATATATATATATATATAGATATCTAGAATTTTTATGGTTTATGACGTGCATGCCTAAAATCAAGGAAAAAGAAAGACTTGGCAGAAAGTCCAAAAATAACAACTTGTGTCATTTTTCAGGAAACTAATTATCCACTCCCTATTTTCTAGGTATTGATTTTTCCTTTTATTTTTTATTTTTTAGGAAACTGTCCATTCACATTTCTGAGAAATATTGTGTACTTCCCAACCATTGGGCAACTCCTTCACTCAGTGAATTGAGAATGTTTTTTGCACAAGGGAAGGTTTGTGAAGTTTTTGAGCTTAAGGTCAGGTTGTCTCCCGGAATTGTGTAGTTTTTGAGCTCAAGGATGGCCTTCCTATCTAGATTTCATAGTTCATATCCTTAAGGCTAACCTTCCTTCCAATATTATGCAATTTCTGGAGGAAAGACTAGCAATGTTGTAAATTCAAGTCAAGAGTTAGCTTGTGCTAGAAAGATATCAAACCAGGATCAACTCAACACAAACACAACATGAAAGATAAGTCTTGATCATAATATGAATACTTGATGATGGTAAAATATAGGATCTTATGTAGAGAGGGGAGGCTCCAAAATCAAGGAATGACAAAAATTTTGGAGGGTGGTTGTCACAAATACAACCCTTGGTGATACACTCATATAAATCCAACTCTCTTTATGGGTCTTGACTCGTGTAAAACAAGTCTAACTCTTCAGAAAGTATTGTTCATTTCATTGATCACCATAGTTTCTTTACTTAGCTTAATTTAAATATATAGTCCCCGCCATTCTCTTCATCTGCGGAACACTACAAGGGAAATTAAATCTCAATTGTTTTGATTGGGGATGGGGAGTATATAGATACATAAGTGAAGTAGGATTGCCAGAGTCTTGGTTTTCATATCTGGTGTTGCTCTGCTACCAGTAGGCCTCAGCATTACCCCAACAGAGTCACTTCAGGGATAAAAACATTTTTCCACTGCTAGAGCCTAGAAAGTACCATGGTGGAGTTTCTTGCTTCACCTCTCTGCGTAGGAATCCTTTCTCTTCTTTCGCCTTTTATTATTTTCTTTATTTTTTTTAAAGAACTGTGATTGTGCATAGGAATTTATTGATTTGATGAGGTTGAAGATGGATCCTAACTTACTGAGAGAAATAGAGGTTGTCCCTTTAGAGAAGGATATTTAACCTCTGAAATATTGTTTACTTATTAAAGTTTCCTCCCCTTCTTACTCTACCTGACTTAGTTGAAAAGACAAAATCGAACAATTAAAAGGCTAGTTAGAGTAGGTGGTACTAGTTAACGATTAAGTATTGTGATTCCACCATGGTTTTCTCTGAAAATAACCTATTTTCCATCAGGGTATCATCAAATAAAGGTGCAAGACCCACACAAAGAAAGGGTATAAATAGATAACGAATCATTGATAGCAGCACAAATTCCTCCTGAACATCACCATGTTTGCTTTGAAAACCAAACACAGTCTCATGCAGAAGATATCCTACAACAAAAAGGAAATACAAGAGGAGGGCAGAAAGTAAATGAAAATAAAACAAAACAAAGAAGAAGAACAAACTATTCGTACTCATAAACTAATTGACAATAGACGAAGATTACGTAAAATGAAACTTCTAGTGTAACCACCAACACATAGGCTGACCTATATAGGTGAGGGAATCCATATTAAGAAATATATTCAATAATAAAAGTGGAACATAAAGATAGATTGATATATGCCGCAACATTCAAAGAGTGAAAGTGCATGTAAAAAAGTATGAAAAAAAAGAACATGTAAAAAATTTTGTGGATGCAATATGGTGTTTGCACACATCGCAACACAATAAAATGTGAGGTCATCCTTTTGAACATCTAAATTTGGTAAAAATGAAAAAAGTAAAAATCTTACATTTCACGAACAAGCTTGCTATGTGTGATTCCTCCAATGATTGAGCGAAAGCATCATGTAGAGTAGATGGAGGGTGAAAATATTATGGAAAGCATTGATTTTCAATTTGCACAATGGAATTATTACACACTATCCTGATCCTAATTGGAACTAGCATTAAGAATGTGAGAGCCTGACATAACCATCAACATGGGCTGATGTGTGTTGACAACTTGTAGAAGTTCTAAGAAAATAGACAGTAGATCATAAAAAGTCAGTGGCTTAGAAAGATCAACAATAAAAGGTACAAATTCATGACCAAATGAATCAGTGAACAAATCATGACATCCATGATAAAAGGGTTCATCATCAGAAACAGAGGCATCCTCTTGATCTGATGAATCGTAGAGAGGGGAATATTGAAAATAAGAAATCTCACTCTTTGTTTATTCAGAATGATCAGATGATGGATTGTAGGGATCAAAAAGAGAACATTCTACCTCTCCATGTTTAGATGTAAAACTAACATCCCATGAGTTGTGAGTATGATCATAATTAACATCGTCAGAAATTGATTCTTCGAAGGATTCAAAAAGTATGATAGAATCATGGAAGATGTCAAGATAACGAGGGAGAGGTGAACAAGGAGTAACATCATTTTGCATCACAAATTATTTTTCAGAAATAGAATCCAGCACATAATCATTATAAACGATACCACAAGTTAGATTGTCAACACTAACTCCATCCTCATTTTGATCCTCGTGAATGTAAGAAGACACGATTGAAACTGGTGAATTAAACAACTCACAATCAGGAGGACCAAAAGAACCAATGGATGAAGGGCAAGGAGAAATAACATCACCAGGAAAATCAGATTCATAGTCCAAAATTGTGTCTAAATTCTAAATATGTGAGGTAGGAGAATGTTGAAAATGCAATAAGATGATGGAGCTTAGTGAAAAGAAGTTGCCTTCACTAAGTGGGCCCGCAAGCTATTTTTGTCGCAAAGTCTATTTTTAGACTATGTCTATTTTTAGACATATGGATCATGGTCTATGAGTTGCAGGATGCTATTTATGGATGATTCGTCATGTTGGTAAAAATAGATGGACCTGTATTTTTATACATATGGGTGGAGTCTATTTTTAGTCTGCCAGTCTGAAAATAGAACAATCGAATATTATTAGCTCTTAATAATATTTGGACTATAAACATTATCTTATCCTCTTGCAGCACTTCAGTTCGAGCTACGGATGTGGCACATGCAACTACCAGAAGGAAATACGCTTTTCCTATGGGTTAGTTGAGCAATTTCATGATGGACTTCAGTTAGAACTCAAGTGATTGAGTTTGGTGGAGTTGATTGAGGAGTTGATGGAGTTGTGTTCAATTTCACGTAGTTGAACTAGTTGTATTTAGTCTAACTGTCAAACACACTAGTGATGAGTGATGTGAATTAATTATTAATTAATTCACTAATTATTAACTCATAAATCAACTAAAGAATACATCAGTTAACTAATTGCATGGACAGTTCAGTGGAGACAAGTGTTAGAGGTGGGTGAAAGGGTAAGGCTACTATCAGTTGGGACTATAGCTGTGCATGATATTTGCACAATCATTGATTCAGATTACCAATGAGGATTGCGCAGTACAGGCCAAGGGAATTTGAACTTGGATTAAATCTATTCTCAACTTGGATTACGCAGTAGAGGCAGGCAAACAGTGGAGGAGATTTGAACTTATGACTTGATTCAGATCTGAGCTAGTTTGTGTGTAGCATGTGGAGATAGTACTGAGTACTTGTGAGGAGTATTGTGCTATGTATTGTTACATGTTCTCTATCATTATAATATACAGATAGTTGGGGGTTTTCATTTGTATGCTTTCCCCATTACATACTGTGTTGATATGTGTGATTGATGTTTCAATGTGCGCATGCAATTGTTTCTTAATTCCGCAAATTGATTATCAACAGTAGAGGAGGTTATGTATTATGCATGCATTCCGAAAATAGTGTATAATCAGGATAATCTCTGTGAATAAGTGTTATATTATTTAAAATTTCTACATGGTACGGGGCGAAGTTGATCATCAGATCTATTATTCAGAAAGTGATTACATTTTATTTCTTCAGGCAGAGTCTGTAATCGGGCCAGGTACCCTCTGGATTCATCCTTCTTTTGGAAGGTGAGATATTTGGTAAATGCCCATACAGTCAATCTCTCTAAGAGAAATACTTTGTTCTCATGAATTTTAGATTAGAAGCGGTTGAGTTTTCAGCTGGTGGAATTCAAATTTGCACCAGTGTTTTCTTGGTGTCGAAGTTGAAATGTCTTTCAATGAATTGCGATTGGAGTATGCCCTTGAAGGAAGCTCAAATTATATTGCATGGAAAGATAGGATGGAGGCGGAGTTAGATGACAATGGGTTGAAGCAGTTCATAGAGTCTGAGGTCCCAAAGCCTACTGATGCTACTCATGTTGAGGCTTGGAAAAAGAAGATAGCAAAGTGTCGAAGGATTCTATTGGAGGGTGTGAAGGATCACATCGTATCCAGCCTCCATGGAAAGGCTTCTTGATACTTGGTGTGGAAATCGTTGACAGATTTATTCCAAAGCAAGAGAAACCAGAGGAAGTTGGTGCTTAAGGATAAACTCAGAAACATTAAGTGTGAGAAAGGAGACAGTATGCCCAAGTATCTCACGAAGTTCACCCAATGCCGGGATGAGCTGGGAAGTTTGGGGGTGACTGTCGATGATGAGGACTTGGTGGGCTTGGCTCTCCTTGCTCTTCTGAAGAGTTTGCATTCCTATCAGGACACTATCAATGGTCGAGAGAAATTGTTGGAAATAATACTGAGAGGGGGGGGGTGAATCAATAATATCAAGTCAATTATTTCCTTTTTCAAATTCAGATCATATACGCTACTTCAGTTAGTTAAAACCGTATATATACGCAACTACGTATAAGGAAACCCACATATAATATGCAAACTTATAATTTACACTATCTTACAGATGTTCATCATTAATCTGTGTATCAGAATCAAATAAACAGTAACCAGAAACAGTGAAATAGAGCAGAAGACAATCACACACAAGAACACAAGATATAAGGTGGAAACCCAATGTGGGTGAAAACCACCTACTGCAATTCATCTATATCTCCCTTTTAATTAGAAACTTCCTTTTACAATGATTATGTACTAGTGTAGTCCTTTACCAGTACGCAGGTTGTAGCCTGCAGAGAGCTACAACCCTCTCTTGTTCTCCAGCTTCTTCTGGAAGGGAGCTACAACCCCCTTAGCTCTTGCACTAGCCAAGATACTAGTACGTAGGTGCTGGCCTACAGAAGGCTACAACCTTCTCTTTCTTCCAGGGACCACGTTTCATAAATTTTCAGACTAGATCCATGAACATCAAGAATTTCTACATCAAACAATCTCCTTTTCACCAATTAGAACTGAATCAAGTAGACACTTTTCTGACAGCTATACCCTTAACTCAGTAATAGTAATCACATACCAAATTCTGAACCTAGAACACTGTAGCAATAAATAGAGGCAGCTAGAACCCAACTCAAGAGATGTACGCTACTTCAATAACCTGAAACCTACGTGCATACGCTTCTGTGTTTGGACCAACCTGTGTATACGTGTTTTTTATTCACTGAACCAGCGTGTATACGCGCCTTCGCTTCACTGAACCTGCGTACAGATCTATAAAGGATAATTCACTCTTTCAATCATTCAGACATTAGTTAACCCAGATTACCAGTTTTATAGATCGAGCATGCGCCACATATAACAGATCAAAGTCATAGAAAGATACTACTATTCAAGCTTAAAGAATTTGACCCATCAATAGAACTTTTGCTTCTCCTTGCGCTCAGGTTTCTCTTCATTCAGATCTAGATCTGCACCATCACCCAATCACAAGTATTCCAGATCTAGTACTTTTCAGATATTCAATAATTCAGATGGTGATTTGCCAAATGATCTCCTTCCTCTTTTATAGACTTAGGCCTTTCACAATACCACGGTCCAAAACCATAACAAAACAATACCATGGACCCAATACTTGGGATCAACACTTCTGATGAGATACCATGGCCCAAAACCATAGGTTCAATTACCAAGGACTAAATACCATGGACCAAAAGTAAGTTCTCCAACATATACGCACTTTTCCTTGCGTGAAAGTGCGTGTATACGCATACGCGCTTTTGTAATGTATAACCCGCGTGTATACGCGTCTTCATCTAGGTGAACCTGCGTATATATATTTTTCTTCATTCTGAAAGCCTGAACTGAGATCTGTCACCAAAGTGAGTTTCCATCAAGGACAACACCTGTGCCATAGCTCCAAACCTGTGCCATAATGCCAACAATCTCCCCCTTTGGACTTGATGGCAACCCCAAGATCCTCAAAGTCATTCTCCCCCTTTGTCATCAAGGGAAAAGGGTTGTGCTCCCCCTAAGCACATGCTGAAATCGCTGCTCTGCTGTGCTGACCATGCTCCCCCTGACTGTAGGCAAGATCTGCAAAAATATGTTCTTCAAGAAAAACCATGACTTATACATCATAAAAGACCTACCTATCACCAAAAGACTTTATACATTCCTCCATCACCCCACCAAGTGGGGATACATCAAAAATTTACATATGACTACGAAGTACATTACATCATTCATCCCAGGCATAGTGGGGAAACCAAAATAGGCCGTTACATGACCTTGACACCATAAAAGAAATACATGACATAGAGACGAAATATTTAGAGCAAGACTTATGAAAGTCACCAAATCTGATATCAACAGCATCTGTCAATCACTATTCAGATCAGCAACCATGTTTTCCTTCTACTCTCCCTCTGCATTTGTACCACCTGAGAACAATAGTTGTGAACCTAAACCAAGAGCTTCTAATGTAATGCCAATAATGCATTATCAGAAGCTTATCTGCTCCCCGTGAACTTGTGCCAGATGGTCTCTGTTAGACCCATATCAGAATTTCTTCAACCAGAGTTTGTCCCCAATGATTTCTTTCAAACTTCCATATACGTGACTGTCTCTGCATAAACTGGCGTATGTATGCAGATACTCCTTAGGCAACTTGCGTACACCAATTTTTCTCTAAAACAGACAAGTTTCAACAGAAAGATGATGCATCAACTACTCCCAGCTTCTGTCTGAGGTATTCAAAAGTTTCCCTGGGAAGTGGTTTGGTGAGAATATCAGTAACTTGTTCCTTAGAGGGAACATACTCCAATTTGACCTTTTGTTCCAACACTTGTTCCCGGAGAAAATGATACTTGATCGGTATGTGCTTAGTCTTTGAATGCATGACAGGATTCTTTGAGATACTGATAGCACTTGTATTATCACATAAGATGGAGATAGGTGGAGTACAAGTGATTTGAAAATCCTACAAAGTTTGCATCATCCAAAGGAGTTGAGTGCAACAACATGCGGCAGCCATATATTCTGCTTCAGCTGTAGATAAGGCAATCGAAATCTGTTTCTTGATGAACCAAGATACTAATCTGGAACCCATAATTAATGCACCGCCACTTGTGCTTTTTCTGTCATCCACGCTTCCAGCCCAATCTACATCTGTATAAGCATGAAGAGTGAGATCTGTATCTCTAGGATACCATAGGCCATAGTTTTGAGTTCCTTGAAGATACTTGAAAATTCTCTTTACTGCCTGAAGATGAGTTTCCTTAGGATTTGCCTGAAATCTTCCAACCATTCCCACTCCATGCATGATGTCTGGTTGGGTACCTGTTAAATAGAGCAGACTTCCAATCATGGATCTATAAGTTGGTTGATGCACGACTATTGATTCATCATTTGCACTGAGGCTGCATCCTGTAACCATAGGGGTACATACTGGTTTTGAATCTTCCATGCCATACTTCTTCAAAATCTTCTTGAGGTACTTGGTTTGAGATAAAAAGATACCGCCTTCATTTTGTTGGATTTGTAATCCAAGAAGGTAAGTCAGTTCTCCAAGCAAGGACATTTTGAATTCTTTCTGCATCACCAAGGCAAAGTTTTGACTCATAGCTTCTTCATTGCTGCCAAAGATGATATCATCAACATACACAACAAATATTAGCAATTTGTTATTTTCAATTTTTATATAAAGATTTCTATCTGTTGATCCTTTTGAGAAACCTTTTTGATGAAGATATTTGTCCAGACGATAATACCAAGCCCTTGGAGCTTGTTTAATACCATAGAGAGCCTTCTTAAGTTTGCATACAAGTTTTGGATCATTTCCAAGGATGAATCCATCTGGTTGCTCAACATACACTTCTTCTTCTAAGTCTCCATTCAGAAAAGCTGATTTTACGTCCATTTGAAATACTTTGAACTTCTGAAAGCTTGAGAGAGCAAGGAACATTCGGATGGCCTCAAGTCTAGCAACGGGAGAAAAATTTTCTTCAAAGTCTATCCCTTCTTGTTGAGCATACCCTTTACAAACAAGTCTGGCCTTGTTTCTAATAACTTCCCCATTTTCATTCAGCTTGTTTTTAAAAATCCATTTTGTCCCTATGACATTCTTATCTTTTGGTCTAGGCACTAACTCCCAAGTGTTATTCTTTTCGATCTGCTCAAGTTCTTCATCCATTGCCTTGACCCAGCATTCATCTTTGCATGCCTCTTTTACATTTTGTGGTTCAGTGGAGGAGAGAAATGCCAAATAGCTTGAGGCTTCTGCCATTATTCTTCTTGTTTGTATACTTGCCTCTTTCTGCCCCAAAATTTGAGATTCTGGATGATTCTTCTGAACGTACCTGGATGGAGTCTTATCTTCTATCCTTATCTATTGTTCTGGTGCCTCTTGAGCTTATTCTTCATCATAAGTCTGATTTGATGTTGAAGGATAGTCCTCATCATCTTCGAAATCTTCAGATCTTACCTGCCTAGGAGTGTTTTCTTCTTCATCAATTACTACATCAGTACTTTCAACAATTTTTCCAAGCCTTTTATTGTAACACTTGTAAGCTTTCCTATGAGGAGAGTAACCAAGGAGAATGCCTTCATTTGCTCTAGGTTCAAACTTGCCAAGATTCTCATCAATATTGTTAATATAGCATTTTCTTCCAAAAATTTTGAAATATTTTACGGAAGGAGTCTTACCATACCAGAGCTCATGTAGAGTTTGAGTGCTATTCACGTGGACATTTGTTTTGTTGAGAATAACAACTGCAGCAAATGTGGCTTCACCCCAGAAGGTTGCGGGAGTTCCAGACTCATCAAGCATAGCACGAGCCATTTGTTGAACCGTTCTGTTCATCCTTTCTACTACTCCATTTTGCTGAGGAGTCCTAGCTGTAGAGAATTCCCTTCTTATTCCATGTTCTTCACAAGAATAGAAAAATTCATTCAAGGTAAATTCTCCTCTTTGATCAGACCTGAGGCATTTGATTCTGTGATCTAGTTCGTTCTCCACCAAGGCTTTGAATGATTTGAACTTTTCAAAAGCTTTGTCTTTGTGCTTCATAAGTCCTATCCAACACATCCTGGAATAGTCATCAATGAATAATATAAAGTATTCTTCTCCTCGAGGTGACCTTTTCCTAGATGGACCACATACATCAATATCGACAAGTTCAAGCGGCGTGCTGGCTGATCCTTCCTTCTCAGGGAAGTTAGTTCTAGTTTTCTTACCAAACTGACATGATTTGCATATTGTATTGTCTAGAATTCTGATGTCTGGAAGACCACAAACTGCTTGGTATTTGCATTCTTTCCTTATCTGTGAGAAACTAAGATGCCCCAATCCTCTGTGCCATAGCCAGTATTCATCATTCTTTCTTAGATAGCATTGATGTTGTCCTTCTTTGAATATGTATAAATTATTTGGAGTTCTTATGCCTTTGATCACTGTTTTTCCTGTATCAAGGTCATGAACACTACATCCATTTGATCAGAATATTACGTCAGTTCCTTGATCACACATCTGACTGACACTTAATAGATTATGCTTTAAGCCATCAACATACATGACATTTCCAGCTTTGACCCTTTCTTTCAGCTGAACAAAACCTTTACCTTTTATGAGAGCAAGGGTGTCATTTCCAAAAGAGACCTTCTTCTCCTTCTCTAAGGCACTATATGACTGAAGTTTTTCTTTATCCCCTGTCATATGTTTCAAACATCCACTATTAATGTACTATTGATTTTCCTTCCCTTCCACATATAAGGCTATACCACATCTTTCTGGTTGTGCTTCTTTTATTCTCCATGATTTGGCACTTGAGGCTTGCTCCTTCTGAGTTGTCTGCCAAAACCTGCTCCTGCATTCAAAATCTTCATGACCGAAATTGTTACAAATAGAACATTCTATTTCATTTTCAAGAGCATAGAAGCTGTTGTAGGTCCTTTTCATGATCCCAGTCATACTCCTCTGTTTATGAGCTTCTCTAGTCATGATTGTCTTATAGGAAACACATTGAGCTGCTTTGTGACCAAAGTTATGACAAGAAAAACATTGGCCACTGAAGAAACTCCTATGATTATCAAATATACCAGCCAAATGATTGTAGTTCCTATTGACATCCATTCTTGAGGCAAACTGAGAAGGTTTTACCTGTGGCTGGTTGTATCTTCTGTTTTTCCTTAAAGTAGATTGCCCCCGATTTACCTGGTAGTTTTTGTTCATTCTTGAGGTAAATTGTCCTTGATTTACTTGGTGATTTCCATTGGGTCTTTGTTCACTTCTCCTTGCGGCATCAAAATAACTCTTGGAGGTAGATGGTTTCTACACTTGAGTTGTTTCTTCATTATATCCTAGACCTGTCTTGATTAGTGGAGAGCGCTGCACTTTGATAATCTCATCTAAAGTGTCAGATACTATCACACGGAATGAGTCAATCTTACAGACAAGATAGACCTTCCTAGAATCTAATAGTATCTAGTGACAAGCAAGCCAATCAAAAACTATCTTTCTCTAAATATGCAATTATAAACAAAGGCAAACAAGTGTTTTAGGCCTACCTTGGGTCCAATGCAAGTTTGTGGGAGCCTCGCTCCTTTGATCCAAATGAGCTCCCTTGTTGCGAATTTGCAAACACAAACAAGCAAACAAATTAAATAGCACCTGAAAAGCCAATATCATAAAGCATACTTAACATGATGATCAAGGAATTCATGAAACAAATGACATAAGACAATTTGTTGAGAAAAATGAATCTGATTGTATTAATTCAAATCAAAGAAGAAATTTACAACCTGTGCCTTGATGCTGTACAAGCTCCTCCCAGGGTCCAAGAAGAAGTCTCCTCTACTTTGAAAAGTTTCACTCTCTTCCCAATGAAGCCAAGAGGTATGTGATCTCTCCTCTCAAGCTTAACTAGGAAGTCTCAATTCCACCAGCATTTACCCTAAAAAATGTTCAGCTTCTAACATCCCTAGCAACCAGCCCGATGCCTTAATTTATAGTGCAATGGAGGGAAGTTACTAGGTCCTCCTTCAAAGGGATAAAGCCTTCCTTCAAAGGGATAGCTCCTCTCATTAAGGGATTAGCTCCTTCTCTTTTGGGATGCATGAACCACCTAAGAGCAACCAATCCACATCAAAATTCCTTCTAGAATCATCTAGAATTAACCCAAAGTGAGTTTTTTAGAATAAACTTGTGCCTTTTTGACTTTCACAGGGGTCTGCACCCACTCCTTTAGGGACAGAGCGGGCAGGTCCGCAGGTATTGTGAACAGGGGGTGCGGGACAACAGGAAACAGTGAGAGAAAGTGCAGAACCAGATCTTTGTTGATTTTCAGTGTCTTTCTCTCATTTTCAAAGCTTGACTTGAAGAGCTGAGGTCTGAGACTTGCTTAGGAGGACAATACAAGTGATGATAGACCCATACTAACTGCAAATAGTCATGGTGACGATATTTTTGTGTAACAGATTGCCCCCTAAAGTGCGAAGTCTGTTGTAGATGAGGATTTAATTTATCATTTAGGAAGAGTGAAGTACTTTATCATTTTGAGGATCATCTTGTGGAGAGCCCGGATGGAACCTGTAAAAACATTTAGTGCAAAATATATATATGAGATCATATCATCGCTGAGGTAGGCATTCCCATACTCAGATCAAAACTGACTAGAAAACTAACTACTGCTCTAATATAGGAATGATCTTGTAATACATCACAAGTATAGACACATGTAGACACAGTATGGATGCAGCCATCTGTTTATGAATAGTCCACAATATAATGAATACAAAATTCCTCGCAGCCTGGATTGCAGAACCTATATCGAAGGTCTTCATTTCTACTTCCCAAAACGGTACGATTCTATCCATGCGAATGAATGTGTTGGAGTCAAACATGGTAGAAATCACTTGATTACTAGTCAATGATGTAAACTGTTAACAAGTGTGAGAGAAACCACCAGTAATGTCAATGGCTCTCAAAGTACCCAGTACAATCCATGAGATGTGAATAGATGTGTTGATGTCGAACATGTCACGGAGTCCTCTGATCGAAGGCCAATGATGCAACCTATCATCGAAGGCGAGAAACCTGCCATTGAGGCATGCAGATCTCAAGGTACTGACGATTTCTAGATCATCTTTCTAGATAATGAGCTGAAGTTGATAGAAAGTGATCTGTTGTAGGCAAGCCCACAACACGAAATCATAGATGAAGTTGAAGAAATTTAGTTGCAAGGACTGACTCAGGGATGGTCAAGATGGATGACAAATATTTTGCAGATGAATGGCTTATGGGCACTGACCTCCTGAACACATAACGAGACAGCAGATGGTTTGGTGACAATTGACCCAAAGTTAATACCCAGAAACCGGCTGAAGACTTTCAATGTGGTTTGATCAACTGCTAGGCAAAGGATTTCCCAACCTAGGTGAGTAAAAGTGTCGTGTTCAAGAGTGGTTACAAAGTATGACAAACAGGCTCATTTTTCTCTCTTTTCCCCCACCATTTCTGGCAAGTACCTGTTTATTTTTGACAAGCTTGAGGAGGATAACATTTGCTTGATTATAAGCTCATCCTTCAGATAAGTCCAACTTAGTTTAAATTCAAAACCTAAGAAGGAGTGGTCCGTTCCTATTTGTAATTGATCAGGTCCTTTACTGTTAAATTTTAACGAGTCTAGTATAGGAGAAACTCGGCGTTTTTCAATTTTAGAGAGTCTGAAAAAACTTAAGAAGACTCCAGGGTTGACCTTTTTCGTAAATTTGTGTCTCCCAAGCCCAAAAAAGTATAAAATAATACTTGATAGAACCGCTTGATCTTTACAACCAAGGAGTACTTTTCGTAATTAGTGCCTCTAATCTGAAAAGTAAGAAAGCGATCAATGACACGTCGTTTTATAACCAACATCGAATTTGAAACGACAAAATTCCGGCAATCTTTTCATGTTTTCACGGTCAAAAAAGAGCTGTAACTGGACTGTCTTTTTAGTTCCATTTTAACGAGTTTAAAAATAAAAACTCGGCGATATTTTCACGTTTTAGGAGTTAGAAAAGGGCTTAAAGGTGACTCTAAATGTTTTTTCGTCGAAAATGACCGATTTTGCCTAAAAAATTTGTTATCCTGAACAAAAATGCAAACATTACTCATACCTATTTGAGATGGATAAATATGCTGCAAAAGTTACCTTTCTAAAGTGAAACATAAACAAATTTACAATTCATTTATTCAAAAAACTTATAAAAAGGGCTTTCGTCAATTCATTTTTACCGTTTGAGATTTGGGTGAGAAAATAGTGCTTTTGGTTAGAAACTTCCAGTGAATATTGCGGAAAATCCATCCGTCGGAATCGAGCGCCGTCTCCTCCAGGTAATCCACATCATCCTAATTTTCAATTTCATCTGTTTCAAATCATTTTTTAGGGTTTTATTTCATTTTTTAGAGGGTTTTTAGGCTATAAACCTGCGCGCGGGGGCCCGCAGGCATAACACTGGCAGCCTGCGGACACCGACTTTTTCTCAATGGGGAAAAAGACAGGGGTCCGCACCTGCCGTGAAGGCAAGGTGCGGACCCATGCACTGTCTCTAATAGAGAGGGTGCGGTCCCCGCAGCAAGGGTTTTTAACCCTAAATTTCTCAAAATTGACCCAAACAATTTAATTTCTTGCATTCTAATTCCCCTTTTTGTTGGATGTAGAGTATACATCATGCTTGATTGGCGAGAACGGGAGCATGAGGACGTAGATCTTGCCATGTTAAATCACCAACCTTCAATCGATGCATTGAAGGCATGCGACTTGTACAAATTTTGGGCCATACCCGGCATGAGGGCCTAGGTGGAGCATACAGGACCAATGCTTCTTCATTGGTGGCCACTAGCCCGAAATTGAGCCAACAGACGTATAATTTTTTACTGCGTTGGCTAAGAGAGGCGAAGACTTGACTCTATTCGTGACTAGGCCAGGTGGCCAG
This sequence comes from Pinus tabuliformis, assembly GCA_031772625.1. Lineage (NCBI taxonomy): Eukaryota > Viridiplantae > Streptophyta > Pinopsida > Pinales > Pinaceae > Pinus > Pinus tabuliformis. Next base: position 911,385,712 of record CM062819.1, read on the forward strand.
TCTGTCGATAGCCTCCGGCTAGAGTTCTGCAACAACCAGGCTAGAGACAAAGGGATAGACATCAAAACCATATCCTGTCCTGAACTCATGGTGATCGCGTTTACTGTTACCAGGCTCTATGGGAGCGGCGCACTACATATTGCCACTAGATCCCAGATGCGGATGGCAGTTGACTACTTTCGAGGCACCATATTCAACTCATGCGATGCTGTGTTGGCTAATGTAAAAGGCAAACTGACCAGAGCCAAGAACTGACAACTGAAGACCTTTGGTTATGGTGCTTTAGTTGTGAGCTTTGGTCTAGAGAGGGTCCCGATGTTGGTCCCGCAGCACGTCACTATTGGAGCTGGCCTTCCTCGAGAGCCCAAACGGATGCGATGGGTTGCAGTTATGGCCCGTCATCCTGACGAGGGGACAGAGGTCATTCGATTCAAACCTGAGTATTTCCATTGGTTGGAAAACAAGGTTTTTTCTATTCAGGACTTCCCTTATGCTGGGGTAGATTTTCACGATGACCCAGACATGGCTCTTCCACTAGGAGAACAATGGGATGACCCAGGTAAAATCATTTTCAACATTTTCCTAATTTTTTTTTTTTTTTGTTTTTATCTCGTCCTAAAACGGATAGTAAAAGTTTCAAAGGCAGATGTGGGTCCACAGCGACCAGCCGCTCTTCGGCCTTACGAGAGGAAACAACCAGCTGTAGCGGCACCAGCCCCACAGGACGAATCAGCAGAGACCTTGGCCGAATTGGAGAGCCATCTAGAGCGTTTAACAGGGGACATTCCAGAGACCGGCATAGATGACATTCCTCGTCGACTACAACACTATGTGATTGGGGTCCCAGGACCTTTTAGGAGGTTCCTTTGTAAGGTGGCCCGTACAGTGGTTTCTTATCGAGATCATCACTAGTGATAGGATGATCGCCTATTGTAGACACATATGACATTTTTGCTTTTTTTACTTATCATTTTTGCCGATCATAAGGTGTTTTTCAACCTATGATCGAGGACGATGTATTTTTTGACACACTCCTATATTATACTTAATCACTATTACTGGCTTATCTTGTAAAACATGTTATGGAATGCTTTTAAATTTACATGTATGATTATTGCAAATGTCGACTTAACATTCAAGAAGCAATTGTATCTGCTAATGTATTTAAAGATCTTGGAATATGCTGATATTCAATATAATCAAATTCACATTCCAAGAGATGCACTCTCAAAAACAATCTTAATAACACTAGATTTCTAATGGCATACACTCTATTAAGCTGTAATACAACGAGTTCAGAATCTAACCTCACTATCAAACTCTGAATCCCAAATGAAATAGATTCAGATAATAACTGAATCACTACACTATACTCGGCAATGTTGTTCGTTGTTTGACCGAGGCTTACCCCATGCATAGATACCAACTCATCAGAGGGCGAATAGATGACCCAAGCTGCGGAAGAAATGTTCCGTGTAGTACGACAGGCACCATCAGTGAAACCAATGTATGTTTGGAGAGGCATCGACATCTGCAATATCAAGAGTAAAACTAAGATAAACATGAATAATGACAAAAAACACTCTCTAAGCTAAGCACATTTTTTAAACTAAAACACACCAGCTAGAAAGAAAACTAACCTAACTAAAAATCTCCACACCCATTCTTTAAGCGTAATACGTCTTCAGGTAAAGACCATTTCTGGGTTTACCTAAAGAGTCCCCATCAAAGTCTACCAATTCATAGGCCCCTTTGCTAGCTTTCGCTTGACAACATAGGGACCATGCCACATAGGAACGAATTTTCCAGTGCCTAATTTATCATTAGCTTGATCGTACAATAAGACTAGGTCTCCTTCCGAAAAATTTCGAGGGGTCACATTTCGATCATACTGAGCTTTAATACGTTTTACGTGAGTTTTGATCGCTAATGCAGCATCACATCGATTCTCATCTAATTGAGCCAAGTATAACAAACGTTTTTCCTCTTCAGAAGTGACTGGAAGTAACTCGATGGCCATTTACAATGATGGGATTTCGCATTCAATGGGTAACACAGCTTCCAGACCATAAACTAGTTGGAAAGGAGTGAACCATGTTGACATTTTTATTGAGGTTCGATATGCCCAAAGCACTGAAAATAGCATGTTATGCCAATTTGACCGATGAATCCCAATGATTCGTCGGATCATGATGACTAAAACTTTGTTGATGGATTCAACCAGACCATTAGCTTGTGGATAATAAGGAGTTGAACTATCGTGACGCAAGCCAAGCTGGCCTGTAAGTTCAATCATCATAATGTTTCGAAAATGACACCCATGATCAGTGATAATCGCCTGTGGAACACCAAACCTAGCAGTCATATGATTGAACATGAAAATTGCAGCTGTTTTACCGTCTGCCTCAAATGTAGGCATCGCCTCGACCCACTTGGTGAATTAATCTACCGCAAGGATGATATACACATGCCCCCCAGCCAAGTGAGGGTTACATGTAATAAAATCGATACCCCATTTGGCGAAAGGACCAACGAAAATTATAGGGTGGAGAGGAGTAGGTGGAGCGTGCATCTTTCGATCAAAAATTTGGCAGTTGTGGCATTTTCGGACCGCGTTAATACAATCTTTAAACAAAGATGGCCAGAAGTAGCCAACGTGCAATATCTTTTGGGCTGTGGCATACCCAGACATATGATCGCCACACGCTCCAGAGTGACAGTCATTTAGAACCCTTTCAGCTTCCTCATGAGTTAAACAACATCGAAAAAGAAAGTCCGCTCCACGACGATAAAGAGTATCTCCAATAATTCTGAATTGTTGGGACTGCAATCGTATTTTTCGACGTTCTGACCTTGAAATTTCTGGCCGAAAGGATTGGGTGTGGAGATAAATGATGATATCCCCATACCACGGATCTAAAGTGCTGATTAGAAACAAGGATTCATCCACAATGGGCTCCTCCGCCACAGTTTCCGTGTCAGCACGCGGGAAGTCACACATTAACTCTGCAAAAACTAAAGATTTCTTAGACTTAGACTTTTCAAATTCCAAGTCGAACTCCTGAAGGATCACAATCCATTTGGAGTACTTTCCCCCTAGCAATTACTTGCTCAAAATATAGATCATAGGGTTGCAATCAGAAATTACTGTAGTTTTATGTAGTAAAATGTAGTGACGAAAACGTTGGACAGCTTGAACAGCTGCCAATGCCAATTTCTCCACATGTGAGTATTTTAGCTCAGTTGGATTTAAAGTTCGACTAAGGTAATATATCACATGTTCAGTACCGAATTCATCTTCTTGAACTAACACCATTCCAATGGTGGAATGGGAGGCGGCGAGATACAAGAAGTAGTCCTGGTTGTAGTTGGGAGGATGCAATAACGGTGCATGGGTCAACACGTGTTTTAGTGCATCAAAATATTTCTGAGCTATCTCATCCCAATAGAATGGAGTATTTTGTTTCAACAACCAGGTAAAACCCTTTGTATCCTCAGCATAGTTAGGAATGAATCGTCATAAAAAGTTTGCTTTCCATTACAAACTTTGGAGTTGGCGAAGACTCGAAGGAGGAGGCAATTTGATAATAGCTTCAACCTTCGAGGGATCGACGCGAATGCCAGCTTTCAAAAAAACAAACCCCAGCAATCGACCCGTTTCTATACAGAAAACACACTTGTGTGGATTCAACCTAATCCGATAATGCCTACACCTCATAAAGATTGCTCATAAATGGAATCATCGAGATAGGGTTGCACAATGTGCTTGATGTCATGAAACGCATAAGACATGGCCCTTTGAAAAGTTGCCCGAGCATTCTTGAGCCCAAAAGGTAATTTGCAATAAGCAAATGTCCCCCATGGACAAACGAAAGCCATTTTGGGTTGATCGGCAGGTAGAATATTGATTTGAATGTATCCGGAAAAACCATCCATGAAGGAAAATATTTCGCTGCCGGCACAATCATCAATGATTTGATCGATATAGGGATTTGGGTAATTGTCCTTTGGACAGGCTCGATTAATGTCCCTATAATCAATAAAGATTCTTATTGTCCCTTGCTTTTCGTTAACAGGAACAATATTTGATACCCAATCCGTTAACGGAATCAGATAAATGAAACCTTCTTTAAGTAATTTTTCAACTTCTAATTTAATAGCAACAGCTTTTCTCGGGTGAATCTGACGCAAACATTGCCGGAAGGGTTTAGCGTCCGGGTAAGTTTTGATTTCATGAACAACAATTGCGGGGTCAATCCCTGGCATTTCCTCATATGACCAGGCAAACACATCGCGGAATTCTTGAAATAGGGCCTTATATATTTTAATTTCATCTTCAGTACACGAGGCACCTATATGAATGTTTTCAACAATTCCAGGCTTAACCGAAATGTCAATAGGAATAGTTTGAGAAATGTTTCCCAAATTTAACTCGGAATCAGGATTTTTCATTGGATTCTGAGGTTCCTTGACATATTCAGTCGTAAAAATTGATGAAAAATCATTTTCAAAACGATCACTCTCGGGTAAAAACGAAGATCTGTGATGAATATCTTCTTATGGTAAATCATCGACGCATAGGATTTCACGGATTTGCTCATCTGAGTGAACAAGTTTGGAAAACGTTGTTGAATCCGAGTTTGATTGTAAAAATGATTCCTCATGGACGACATTCATTAATTCAATTTTGGTTGAATATGGGTCGGAAAATGACTGCACGGCCCGATACGCAATTTCATATGGACTCAAAGGCATAACATCACCAAATGAGTCTATCTCAGATTCAGAAGGTATGATCCAAGGATCATCATAAAAAATGGTGTCTGACGAAATCATATGAATGGTTGCAAAAGAAGACAATGCGTTGATAGGAGGAAAAGGAAAAGTTCCCAGCAAACTGACATCTTTAACTAGTCTTACTCCAACATCCTTATACGGGATAGTCATTTTGCCGATATGCTGAATGCTTTTAGAAGAGGCTGGGTCAGATGAAAAGTAAGCCAGTTGGTCTATTGTTACGATCTTTCCATTATGAGGAAACCTTATAACCTGAAAGACTGATGAAACGACAACTGTCATAGCGTAAGACCAACTACGACCCAAGAGAAGGTTGTAATCTAGAGGGGCATCAACCACCTCCACATCTAGATTAACAGTTTTTCCTTCAACCCCTATAGGTAAATCCTGTAGAATGCGAAAAGGATGAAACCCACAGCCATCAAAGGCCTTTAGAATCGTCAGGGATTGATTTAGCGTAGGAGAACCAAACGATCTCCAACACTGTATCAACATAATACACGTTGAGGCTCCATCATCAATCACAGTCCTATGAATAGGTCTGTTTTTTACTATCACTGGGATCTGGAAAGCCATTTGATGAGGTAAGTGCGATGTACTATTTTCTAGATAAAAAATTATAAGGTTCGAGTCCTGAACGTCAATAGCTCCTATAGCTGACAAAAGTAATTTACGCTATGCTGGACATGATTGCAGCACTTCCAAAGCCGACATTGCTGAAGGTGAAACAGCTAAGTCTTCAACAATGTTATAGTTCTGAGCCACTCTCGCATTTGGATTGAAAGCTGACTTTCGAAGTATACCCTTGGCGGGTGGTTTGATTACTAAGTCTGGATTAGGTTTCTCGATCTGTATTGGATCGGAACCGAGAGCTGAGGTTGATGGGTTAGAATGAGAAGATTCTGCTTCTTTACCATCAACAGGACTTTTACTACCCTAATGATGTGATCGAGTCGCAATCCTAACATGGGATATCATTAGTATGGGTTCTTTGTTGGCATTTGAGGAAGAACCTATCATCTTACTGACTTGGAAAAGGATCCTTCAAAACAGCAGGCGTTTGGGAACCTTTGACAATTTTCGCAGCCTTTGCACGATGAGGGCAGTCTCTTGTAAAATGTTCTTCATCACAAATGAGACAAGGCTAACGAGGTTTGTGTTTCTCATCAGTTGATTCCACTTTTTCTGGTTTCTCTTTCAAATTTTTATCTGTTTTATCTTTCTTTTTCCCTTTTTTCTTACCACTGGATTTTGATTTGGCTGTAGATGACTCTACAACATGAATATCGGCAGAAATCTCTACAGAAGAATCTCCTGTCGGGGAATCTGGCAAGGTTATGAGAGGATAAGAATTCTTGGAAGACTTCTTCTTACTTTTCGTATTAACCATACCAATCATACCGTCAGCGGCATGAGACCCTGAAGGAGCTGCAGCGATTTGATTTTGCTTAGGAAGATCGGGGATTTTCTCGTGTAATGTACCTGACTGAGTATAAACTATGTCAAGGTACTGCGCTTGAGAAATTACTTGCTCCTCAGTAACGACTCCGACCTTAGCTACATCCTCAGTGATCTTTGGCAATAAAGATTTTACAAACCATTTAGCTAAGATCTGATCCGGAATAAAAACCTTCACTAAACGCCGTCGACGTCTCCATTCATGAATGTGATCTGAAATGTAAGTGGACGTCGACTGCTTTAATGAAGTTAGTAATTCTGTGCCATTGTCATATCTGACTGGCAACTGAAAATGAGTTAAAAACGAAGTAGCTAACTGACTAAAGTTATAAAAAGTGGCTCGCGGTAACTCGATGTACCACTTGGCCGCAAGACAATTAGAGTGCGATGGAAAAGCCTTAAACGGATTGAATCATCTGAAATGGAATTAGACGCACACCAGAGGTGATAAGTCATCACATGGTTCGACGGGTCCTCTCCTGATTTTCCTTCAAACTTAGGAATATCACTAGGCAACTTATTCGGCATTGGCGGCCAAAATGGAAGATAGTTAATGGGATCGTTCGTTAGGCACGACAAGTCAGGCAAGTCCAAAGTTGCGATAAACTGTAACTGACGATTAGGGTCCCTAAAACTCTGGGTCATGAGACCAGCCCCAGGAGGAGGATATCCAGGATAACTAGGAATTGGAATTACATTTGGGATATTGTATCCTCCCGGAAAACCAGAATTAACCAGATTGTACTGGGGTTGTTGAGGTTGTTGATATGTATACCCAGGGTACGGTTGATACTGATAAACTGGCTGCTGCATAGCAGGACCGAATTGGTACTGTCCCTGGTACGGTTGATAAGTAAATTGTGGTTGACTTGTGACAACCGTACTTGAACTAGGTTTTCCTACAAGCATCTGAACCGCAGTTTGTGGATCCAAACTGAGGTAAAGATGTCTGAGGAGTTGATACAGGAACAGTAGAAACTGGAGCTGTCGATACTCCAGAAGTAGGTGGGGTTGACTGAACAGATATTGCACCAGCCGTTTGAGGTGGAGTACGAGGCGTACTAGGCCCAAGCTGAGAAACTACCGAAGGTAGAAAAGTTTGAATAGTAGACTGGACAAGTTGCTGGGGTGAACTAAAAACTAAGGGTAGTCTAGTTTGAGATGAAAATTGTACATTCGGTTGCAAGACCTCTTGAGTTTGCGATGGATCCCACACTAAGTTTATTCCGGGGTACTGACCCATAACAGGTTGAGAATATTGAGGACCATAACTGGGTTGAGGGCAGGGTTGATAATTCAAAAGTACATTTCCCATTCCTTGAACATATGATTGACGGAGGGTGGTTGGAAACCTTGGTTCGAGTACTGACCTTGGGTTAATAACCTTGAGGCACGTACTGATACTAGGGTTGACCTTGAGGTACATATTGATACTGGGGTTGACCTTGAGGTACATATTGAGTCTGGGGTTGACCTTGAGGAACGTACTATCCCATAGGTATGTACTATCCTTGAGGTTTCCCCCCAGGCGCAAATTTGGTACCTTGAGGTTGCTCCCCAGGCGATAATTGAGGATTTTGAGGTTGCCCCCCAGGCAATAACTGGCCACCTTGAGGTTGAGGATTAGGAATAGTACCTGACATCATGAGAATATCTTCTACACTCAACGGTTTAGTACCATTATTTCCAGTTAATAAGCCTTGTTCAATGGGTTGAGGAGACGCTCCTGCAAAAGTACTAGAAAATGACTGATACCTAGAGGGAACAGAAGGACCGCCGTACAAAAAGGTTTCTGGGGATTGAAAAGACATGGACGACTGTCTTGACATATTCAACGGAGGATAGTAACCTCTAGGTGTTGGGTGATAACTAATACGAGGTGGTGAAAAACTTAGTCCTGGGTTTTCCAAAAATTTGTCAATGAGAGATACCAAGCACTGCTCCTAGGTGGACTGTAAACAATTGATTCACGCTCCCTAAGTTCAATAACAAGTTGATTTCAGGGATAGGGATGCTTACTTCTTCTTCAAGAGTAGCAAGTTCTTCAATAGCTATAAGTCCAGAAGGAAGATTTTGGGTAATTATTCTTTCTACCCTGGGTGAAACAAGACCACTAGAAGTTGGAGAGGTAAACCTCGATGTTGGAGTAGCAGCATATTCACTTTCATGTTCGGATATTTAAGGTTCCTCACCTATATCACTAGTAGATGAAAAGCTACCAGTAATTTCAGAAACAGACACTGATTATGGATTATAATCTTCTACTAAAGCTTGAAAAGTACCACCAAAGAAGACTCTCCTTCTTCAGGTCACCCAACTCTACTGTCTCTAGGAGTTACGGGGGCTCTTAAACCTTCAGGCTGGCTCGGTGAAAACTCAGGAGGTTGGCCCCGAAGTCTACGGACTTCCTCGGTAATTCAGCCACGATTAAAAATTTTAACTACTTCACACGAAAACAAAGTAAAATCTCAGTGAAAACCACCTAAAGTCTCTAAAGAACCAAACAAATTTGAATCACACGCCTAAAGAATCTAGGAGATCAAACCACACACAAATAGTAAATTTCCGTACTGAAAACACTAGTTGGTGATGAAACCCAACGTCGCAGAGTTCAATACAGAAATGGTGGTTGGAATAGTTACCCCAGTAACCTGCTTAATGAATAGACTAGCACAAGTTCCTCCACTAAACTGTCTCGAGTGAAGAGAACCCCCCAGAAAATCCAAGTGAGTCTAGCCGATGTCTGCTCCAGGTACAGTGGGATCTTCCCACCACTGTCACCTTAGGAAGAATCCTATAGAATATGGTCACTAAGGTTACCAACGGAAACAAATATACATGGGGCAACAGTCTACGATTCGATACGCACGCAAGGGCAGAGTAACAAGCTCAATCCCCTTGAAGGCTCCTTGACATAATCCAAGGTTTACCAACAAGTGACCCTAGGCTCCTCGACAATGGTTAATCTGAGGTTTACCGTTTTTAATACGTGAATATCTGGTGTCGTTCCCAATGAGGAAGGATTGATTCCCACACTGGTTCAGACACGATCTCGTGCTTCTGCTTTAAGCTTCTGCTTGGAGAGTTAATTACTCCCTACTCCAAGACACTAGCCTAAGCTATGTTAGTGTATTAGAGCCCTAGAAACAAAAATATTACTAGATAGATTTTACTTTAAGCGTTATTTTTATTGGTTTTTGTTTAAGTCAAGAGGTGCGGAGATGAAACTTGTGGTGTGAAGACTCGACCCGAAATCACTAAAAAATGCACTTAAGATGATTAAACAATCTTTTCCCTTCAATGAACTTCTAGCTAGGAAAGAGTTTGAGAATGCAAATACTTGTAAACACAAATCTTTCTTAACAAACAAATTAAGAGAAGATATTTTTGTCTTTCCCAATGCACTGAAAACAAGACAACTAGTTATTTTCACAAAAATTTCCCTTTTCTTTCGAAACACTTAAAACAATACAAAAACAAACTTTTTCCAAAAGAGATTTTTTATTATAAAACACTCAAAACTATGGAACTAACTAATCTTGAGATCTATAAACTATAAAAAAATATTTGAAGTCAAAGCTTACAAGATGTCTTTTTCAAGGATGTTTTACTTAGCCATAAGCAAACTAAGGACTAATTTGTCCAGAATCACAAATCAGTCAAAAAACAACCAATTTTTGTTTTCTTCTCTAAGAATGAAATCCAAACTTTTAACACAAGGTTTTTCGAAGTTTCGCAAAGAGAAAACACAAGGTGGATTCCTCAACAAAGGTAGATTTTGCAAATGGTCAAACTCATAAGAAGGCTAGAAAAAACCAAGGTGATCTGAGGCTTCTACAACTTCTAAGCTTAGAGCTACTACATGACCAAAATGAAAACCAAGCACAACAATCAAAACCTCTAGGAATTTCACCTAAAACCCTAACACCAATGGAATTAACCTATGAAAAGCTTCTGACAAGTTATATGCAGGTCTGGGCAGCGGATAATAACATCTAAATAAAAACTAAGCTGACTAACAGAGAAAATATTAGGTTTTCCAAAATTTTGACAGGGTCCGCAGGCCCACAGTTAACACAGGTGCGGTACCGCTCTGTGCTAAAAGAAAAAGTACGGATAGGTCAGCACTGTGTCGCAAACCGAGGGTGCGGTCCTCTACCAAAGTTATGAAAAACAAAAAATAATCCTAGATCTACTAAATCTACCCAATTCACACACAACAAGCCAAAAACAGAAACAAAAACACAGTTTCTTAGGTCAAAGTAAAAACAAGGAAAAAATCAAGCCCCAGTGGAGTCACCATTTTGTCACACGGAATGAGTCGATCTTGCAAACAAGATAGAACTTCCAAGAATCTAATGATATCTAGTGACAAGCAAGCCAATCAAAAACTATCTTTCTCTAAATATGCAATTATAAACAAAGGCAAACAAGTGTTTTAGGCCTACCTTGGGTCCAATGCAAGTTTGTGGGAGCCTCGCTCCTTTGATCCAAATGAGCTCCCTTGTTGCGAATTTGCAAACACAAACAAGCAAACAAATTAAATAGCACCTGAAAAGCCAATATCATAAAGCATACTTAACATGATGATCAAGGAATTCATGAAACAAATGACATAAGACAATTTGCTGAGAAAAATGAATCTGATTGTATTAGTTCAAATCAAAGAAGAACTTTACAACCTGTGCCTTGATGTTGTACAAGCTCCTCCCAGGGTCCAAGAAGAAGTCTCCTCTACTTTGACAAGTTTCACTCTCTTCCCAATGAAGCCAAAAGGTATGTGATCTCTCCTCTCAAGCTTAACTAGGAAGTCTCAATTCCACCAGCATTTACCCTAAAAAATGTTCATCTTCTAACCTCCCTAGCAACCTGCCCAATGCCTTAATTTATAGTGCAATGGAGGGAAGTTACTAGGTCCTCCTTCAAAGGGATAAATCCCTCCTTCAAAGGGATAGCTCCTCTCATCAAGGGATTAGCTCCTTCTCTTCTGGGATGCATGAACCACCTAAGAGCGACTAATCCACATCACAATTCCTTCTAGAATCATCTAGAATTAACCCAAAGTGAGTTTTTTAGAATAAACTTTCACCTTTTTGACTTTCACGGGGGTCCGCACCCACTCCTTTAGGGACAGAGCAGGCAGGTCCGCAGGTATTGTAAATAGGGGGTGCAGGACCACAGACAATAGTGAGAGAAAGTGCAGAACTAGAGTTTGTTGATTTTCAATGTCTTTCTCTCATTTTCAAAGCTTGACTTGAAGAGCTGAGGTCTGAGACTTGCTTAGGAGGATAGTACAAGTGATGATAGACCCATACTGACTGCAAATAGTCATGGTGATGATATTTTTGTGTAACAGATCCTTTAACAAATCTAAGATTAAGATCTTTTGTTTTCTCAATCTCTTTTCTCAGTCCCAAAATTTTACATTCTAACTTTTCATGATGTTTTTCCTTTTTAGCAAGTTGGAATTGTAGAGTATCTATGATCACATTCTTCTCTTGTAAGAAAATTTTGAGTCTAGAAATCTCTTCATAAAGACCTTCTTCATCTATAGCATCCACAAAATCATCATCTTCAAAAGCCATTAAAAGTTTATAATTATAGCCTTCTTCATCACTATTTGAAAGTCCATCACTATCTTCATGAGTGTAATAACTTTTCTTATTTACATTCTGTTTCTTGTTCCATCTAACAAGTTCCTTACCTTTGTCAAGCTTATCTTTATGAGGACACTTGGCAGCATAGTGACCAACTCTTCCACAAGCAAAACATTTGAAAGGTAACTTACCTCTGAATCTGCCAACACCCCGTTGAAGATTCTTGACAAAATTTGATTCTTCCTCTTCTTCTGACATATGTCCTGACTCATAGTAATCTCCTTTGCCTGAACCCTTGAATGTAGCTTCTCTCTTGTGTGATGGTCCTCCTTTCCTCATTTTTTAAGCATTTAGAATTCCGTGAAGCTGTGCCATTGTAACGTTCCGTAGATTCTCCTTTTCTTCTATTGTAGAAACTTTTGATTCAAACTTAGGGGACAAAGATCTTAGAACTTTTTCAACCACAATAGCGTCTTTTATTTCTTCACCCAAAATTTTCATACAATTAACAATCTCATCTACATGAAGGAAATAGTTAGCCACACTTTCATCATTGTGCATTCTGAGATTTTCATACTGAATTCTGAGGGTTTGAAGTTTTGCTCATTTTACCTATTCATCTCCTTCATAGCTCAGAACAATCTTGATGAATTCTGATTGAGATAGACATCCTAATAGAGTATTGATAGCCTTTGCATTTTTTTCATATTGCTTCTTACCATCCGAATCTATAGGAATTGTGGATGGAAAAGTGTACCCTGTATCTATGATATCCCAGACTTCTGTACCAAGAGATTGAAGATAGGATGTGACTCTTACCTTCCAATAGACGAAGTTGGTCCCATAAAAAATTGGTGGCCTGATAGATGCTTCTCTCTCATAGTTTCTCATGATGATGGATCTTCCTTCAAGCGATCAAGCTTCTTCAGAAGGACCTGCTCTGATACCAATTGTTGGAAATAATACTTAGAGGGGGGGGGTGAATTTGTATTATCAAGTGAATTATTTCCTTTTTCAAATTCAAATCATATACGCTACTTCAGTTAGTTAAAACCGCATATATACGCAACTACGTATAAGGAAACCTACATATACTATGCAAAATTATAATTTACTTTATCTTACAGATGTTGATCATTAATCTGTGTATCAGAATCAAATAAACAGTAACCAGAAACAGTGAAATAGAGTAGAAGACAATCACACACAAGAACACAAGACATAAGGTGGAAACCCAATGTGGGTGAAAACCACCTGCTGTAATTTGTCTCTATCTTCCTTTTAATTAGAAACTTCTTTTTACAATGATTTTGTACTGGTGCATTCCTTTACTAGTACGTAGGCTGCAGCCTACAGAGAGCTACAACCCTCTCTCGTTCTCCAACTTCTTTTGGAAGGGAGCTACAACCCCCTTAGCTCTTGCACTAGCCAAGATACTAGTACGTAGGTGCTGGCCTACAGAAGGCTACAACCTTCTCTTTCTTCCAAGGACCACGTTTCATAAATTTTCAGACTGGATCCATGAACATCAAGAATTTCTGCATCAAACAATCTCCTTTTCACCAATTAGAACTGAATCAAGTAGACACTTTTCTGACAGCTATACCCTGAACACAGTAACAGTAATCACATACCAAATTCTCAACCCAGAACACTACAGCGATAAACAGAAGCAGTTAGAACCCAACTCAAGAGATGTACGCTACTTCAATAACCTGAAACCTGCATGCATACACTTCTGTGTTTGGACCAACCTGCGTATACGCATTTTTTATTCACTGAACCAACGTGTATACGTGCCTTCGCTTCACTGAACCTACGTACATATCTATAAAGGATAATTCACTCTTTCAATCATTCAGACATTAGTTAACCTGGATTACCAGTTTTATAGATCGAGCATGTGCCACATATAACAGATCAAAGTCATAGAAAGATACTACTATTCAAGCTTAAATAATTTGACCCATCAATAGAACTTTTGCTTCTCCTTGCGCTCAGGTTTCTCTTCATTTAGATCCAGATCTGCACCATCACCCAATCACAAGTATTCCAGATCTAGTACTTTTCAGATATTCAATAATTCAAATGGTGATTTTCCAAATGATCTCCTTCCTCTTTTATAGACTTAGGCCTTTCACAATACCACGGTCCAAAACCATAACAAAACAATACCATGGACCCAATACTTGGGATCAACACTTCTGACGAGATACCATGGCCCAAAACCATAGGTTCAATTACCAAGGACTAAATACCATGGACCAAAAGTAAGTTCTCCAACATATACGTGCTTTTCCTTGCGTGAAAGTGCGTGTATACACATACATGCTTTTGTAACGTATAACCCACATGTATACGCGTCTTCGTCTAGGTGAACCTGCGTATATATATTTTTCTTCATTCTGAAAGCCTGAACTTAGATCTGTCACCAAAGTGAGTTGCATCAAGGACAACACCTGTGCCATAGCTCCAAACCTGTGCCATAATGCCAATAGAAATTGCCAAGATGGGAGAGACTTTGGTCTGATATTGTGTAAGAGGAGATCAGGTGGAATACTAGGGACGAATCTTCATCAAAGGCATGTAATGAAGAAAATTACGCTTTGCCTGCCAAAGCAAAGAAGGGGAAGAACAAGAAAGCTTCTCATTCTGGTGCGAAAGGCAAGAAGCAGGACATGTCCAAGGTGAAGTGCTTTCACTATCACCAACACAGACATTATGCCACAAATTGTCCACAGAAGAAGAAAAATAAGCAAGTTACTGGATTTGCAGCGGGAGAGGCCTTAGCCTGGCAATTTGAGCTGGATTTTCCATTGATCGCATGCTTGGTATCAAGTATGATGGGATCGGTATGGTTCTTGGATAGTGGTGCGTCTTTTCACATGATAGGAGATCGAGATTTGTTTTCTGATCTGGATGAGAAAGATCTTGGAGTGCACATCGAGATGGGCGATGATGGTAGATACAGTGCGACCAGTATCGGTACTATTTCCTTTGAGAGGGAGTCTGGTAAACCCTTCATATTGAAGGAAGTGATGCATGTTCCAGGATTGAAGAAGAATCTTATCTCTGTGGCGATGTTAGAAGACAAGGGATATGATGTTGTCTTCAGCGATGGAAAGGCTTTCCTGCGCAGTAAGACAACTAGAGAAACTCGAAAGATAGGGGTTCGAGTCAAGAACCTTTATCAATTGCATGTAGATGGTTGCACAACAATGGTATGCAAGGCAGAAGAATTGGTGAGCTGGGATGATGGTGAGTTGTGGCATCGGAGATTGGGCCACCTTCACCATGGAGCCTTGAAGATACTGCAGCAGATTTCTACTGGGCTTCCAAAAGGCACTCTTGTGCAGTCAGATCAGTGCAAGGGGTGTACTTTGGGAAAATTTGTGAAAGCCACCTTTCATGAGAAGGATAGTCGTGCCATGATGATCCTTGAGAGGATTCACACACACGTGTGTAGACCTTTCTCAGTAGCTTTGACAGTAAAGCACAAGTACTATGTGACCTTTGTTGATGATTTCTCTCGAAAGCGCTGGATCTTCTTCATGCAGAAGAAGAGTGAGACATACTCAAAGTTCTGTGAGTTCAAAGCACTGGTCAAGAAGGAATCAGGGAAGAAGGTGAAGGATCTTAGGAGCGACAATGGTGGTGAATTCATCTCTGGAGAGTTCAAGGACTTCTGCAGCACAGAAGGGATTCGAAGAGATCTAATAGCTCCCCATAACCCATAGCAGAACGGGGTTGCTGAGCGGAAGAACAGAACGATCGTGGGTTCTGCATAGGCGATGATCAGGGCCTACCCCTTCACTTGTGGGTGGAGGCATGCAATACTGCAATATATGTGCAGAACCGTTGTCGTCACAGGATACTTGGCTTGAGTACACCCGAGGAGGCTTATTCTAGTAAGAGGCCTGATATTTTCCATTTGAGGATTTTTGGTTCTCCTATTTACATGCATGTGACGAAGGATGCCAGGAAGAAGCTGGAGCTGACCGTAGAGGTTGGGATATTTGTGGGGTACACTGATACGCCCCACAACTATCGTGTGTATTTGCCAGACAGTTGCAAGACTGTTGTGCGACGGGATATCAAATTTTAGGAGGAGAAAGCCATGAAGTGTTCGCTTGAGAGGGAGCCACACTTGCATGCAGATGAGGAGCTATTAGTTCCTAAGGATGAGCTTTAGGATGTGGATCAGTCACAAAATGAAGTTCATGGAGTGGAAGAGACCACTCATGTAGTGCCAACCATCAGAGGGTGAAAGCGCACTACAGAAGCTGAGCGACTGGCTCAAGATTTAGAGAAGGTTGTAGGACCACCTACAGCATAGCACAGATAGAGATAGTCACCTGATCGGTACACTGGATACATGGCTCTTATGAGAAATTGTGTCGTGACTGAGCCATCCTCCTTCGAGGAAGCTGTGGAGGATCCTGCATGGGTAGATGCCATGGTGGAAGAGTATGATTCGATTGTCAGAAACAATGCATGGGAGATTGTCCCAAGACCGGAGGGGAAATCAGTGGTGGGTTTGAGATGGATCTATAAAGTGAAGCAGGCAGCTGATGGAATTGTGGAGAAGTACAAGGAAAGATTTGTTGCCCGAGGCTTCTCATAGATAGAGGGGATCGATTATGAGGAGACCTTTGCACCTATCGCAAGGTATTCTTCCATATGAACGATTCTTGCTCTCTCAGCGCAGATGGGGTGGCCCATCCATCAGATGGATGTGAAGACTGCGTTCCTCAATGAAGTCATTCAGGAGGAGGTGTACATAGAGTAGCCCGAAGGTTTTGAGATCTTCAGCAGCGAGTCACATGTGTGCATGCTCAAGAGAGCATTGAATGGGTTGAAACAAGCACCTCGTGCTTGGTACACACGAATAGACAGTTATTTCACTGGACTTGGATTCTCCAAGAGTTAGGCGGATCCTAACCTATGCCAGATTGTGGTGGAGGGTAAGTTACTAATCATTGTACTTTATGTAGATGATTTGATTTTTATGGGAGATGAGCTGTTGATACTTTCATGCAAGGAGGATCTTGCTAGAGAATTTAAGATGAAGGACTTGGGCCTCCTTCATTATTTCTTAGGATTGGAAATTTGGCAATGCAGTAATGGACTATTTTTTTCTCAGGGTAAGTATTGTCAGGAGATACTGGAGAAGTTCAACATGCATGGTTGCAAGCCTGTTGATACTCCTCTTCCTGGAGGTTTGAGGAAGGAGGATGCTACTTCAGCGGAGGTAGTGGATGCCACTATTTATCGACAGTTGGTGGGGTCGCTTATGTATCTGGTCAATACATGACCCGATATATGATATGCTATTAACGAGCTTTCATAAGCTATGGTTAAGCCAACCAAGCTCTTCTGGAAGGCAGGCAAACATGTATTGTGTTATCTTAGAGGCACATCGGGATATGGATTGTGGTATAGACAGGAGGATGAGGTGAAGCTATGTGGCTTCACAGATGAAGATTGGGTAGGGAGCCTAACCAACAGAAAGAGCACATCTGGAGGGATCTTCAGTATCGGGTCGACAACAGTTTCTTGGTACAGTAGGAAGAAGAGATCCGTGGCACTCAGTTCAGCAGAGGCCGAGTATATGGCAGCAAGTTTGGCTGCATGCGAGGCTATATGGATGAGGAAGATCCTGGTCAGGTTGTTCGGGTCACACTTGGAGCCTACTATGATTTATTGTGATAACCAGAGTTGCATTAAACTCTCAACTAATCCAGTATTTCATGATAGATCCAAGCACATCGACATCAGGTACCATCATATCAGAGATTGTGTGCAATGGAGAATCATGTTACTTTCATACATTCCCACGGAGGATCAGGATGCTGATATCTTGACGAAGGTGCTGACCAGGAGCAAATTCGAATACCATAGAGGCAGGATAGGGGTTGCAGATAATCCATATCTTGTTGAGAGGGAGTGTTGAAAATTAAACAAGATGATGGAGCTTAGTGAAAAGAAGTCACCTTCACTAAGTGGGTCCGCAGACTATTTTTTGCGCAAAGTCTATTTTTAGACATATGGATCATGGTCTATGAGTTGTAGGATGCTATTTATAGATGATCGGTAATGTTGGTAAAAATAGATGGACCTCTATTTTTAGACATATGGGCGGAGTCTATTTTTAGACTGCCAGTCTAAAAATAGAACAGTCGAATATTATTAGCTCTTAATAATATTTGGACTATAAACATTATCTTATCCTTTTGCAGCACTTCAGTTTGAGCTACGGATGTGGCACATGCAACTACCAGAAGGAAATACACTTTTCCTATGGGTTAGTTGAGCTATTGCATGATGGACTCCAGTTAGAACTCAAGTGATTGAGTTTGGTGGAGTTGATTGAGGAGTTAATGGAGTTGTGTTCAGTTTGACTTAGTTGAACTAGTTGTATTTAGTCTAACTGTCAAATACACTAGTGATAAGTGATGTGAATTAATTATTAATTAATTCACTAATTATTAACTCATAAATCAACTAAAGAATACATCAGTTAACTCAGTGCATGGGCAGTTCAGTGGAGACAAGTGTTAGAGGTGGGTGAAAGGATAAGGCTACTATTAGTTGTGACTATAGCTGTGCATGAGATTTGCACAATCATTGATTCAAATTGCCAATGAGGATTGTGCAGTATAGGCAAAGGGAATTGGAACTTGGATTAGATCTATTCTCAACTTGGATTGCGCAGTAGAGGCAAGCAAACAGTGGAGGAGATTTGAACCTGTGACTTGATTCAGATTTGAGCTAGTTTGTGTGTAGCATTTGGAGATAGTACTGAGTACTTGTGAGGAGTATTGTACTATGTATTGTTACATATTCTCTATCATTATAATATACAGATAGTTGGGGGCTTTTAGTTGTATGCTTTCCCCATTACATACTATGTTGATATGTGCGATTGATGTTTCAATGTGCACATGCAATTGTTTCTTAATTCCGAAAATTGATGATCAACAGTAGAGGAGGTTAAGTATTATGCATGCATTCTGCAAATAGTGTATAATCAGGATCTATGAATAAGTGTTATATTATTCAAAATTTCTACAGAGAATATGGAAGGAGATCAAGGGACAAACTCTCAATTTATCCAAGCTCAACTTG
Organism: Pinus tabuliformis; assembly: GCA_031772625.1. Taxonomy (NCBI): domain Eukaryota; kingdom Viridiplantae; phylum Streptophyta; class Pinopsida; order Pinales; family Pinaceae; genus Pinus; species Pinus tabuliformis. Next base: position 911,404,692 of record CM062819.1, read on the forward strand.
TTTAAATGGAGCTTCTTGATGAGGGGAAGATGTAAAGTCACTTAGAACGACAACTTCCTTCGTCACAAATTTGGGAGCTCCATAACTATTATATATTGGGAGAGTTTCGAAAGATTCATATTCTTTTTGATTCATCAAAATATGAACAAGAAATTCAAACTTATCTTTCATTAAATTCCAATCAATATCATCTAAAAAAAAAATCGAAATAGAAATGAATAAATCAATCATGAAAATCATTAATAGATTCATCAATTTATTTTATTAAAAGCATGATTTTATTGAAAACATATTTATTATCATACCTACCAGAGGTGTGTAACAGCTCTTTGACAAGATGTTCGAAAGAGTGTATAGAAGCGACTGGCAACCTGTAACACCGTTCCTTGACGCATGCTTCGAATGTGAGTATGAACAACGTACAAGCGACATCCTCACAGTGAATGTTCTGTTTAGTAAAAAATTCAAGAAAGCGGGGGGTGTGCTCAACAATGGTTGTTCCACCCTCACCATTAAATTTTAGATTCGAAAAGTCATTGATTATCCCCGTGGACACTTTCAAATCTTTACTTTTGGAAAAACATGTCGGGGTTAAGATATGGGCGTTGGAAATAATACTGACAGGGGGGGTGAATCAATATTATCAAATCAATAACTTTTTCATTTCATACTCATATTTATATATGATACTTCAATGAAGGTAACACGCATGTACACGAAAGTGTCTTTAAAGGAACCAATGTATATCCAACAAACTTACAATTCAGTTAATTCATCATATGTTGATCTTTAATCAATGCATCAGTACTTCATTAACCATATAAATAGTAACCATGTGCAGTAATAACAAAATAAACCATCACACATAAGAAACACACATGAACACCAAGATTTAAGGTGGAAACCCAATGCGGGACAAAATCCACCTGCTGTTGTCTTCTTTTAATATAAGAAAAACCTATTTAGAATCTTGTACTAGTGTATACTCATACTAGTACACATGCACCCACCTGTAGAAGGCTACAACCTTCTCTCATTCTCCAACTTCTATTGGAAGGAAGCTACAACCCCCTAGCTCTTGTACTAGCTGATATGTTTACTAGTATGTGGGCGCCAACCTATAGAAGGCTCCAACCTTGACTTGTTTTCCAGCTACTACTAGAAAGGAGCTCTAACCCCTTGCCTCTTGTACTAGCCAATATGTTTACCTATATGTAGGTGTCGGCCTATAAAATTCTATGACCTTCTCTGTTCCTCCAAGGACCATGTTTCATAAATTTTCAGACTAGATACTCGTGGAATACAAAGCCACAATATGAAGGCCTTGTTTCATCAAATTTTCATACTGGACCCATGAGAAACATTGAATCTCACAATCAATCACCATTGAAATACAACCAATCACTAAAATACCATCATCACTGAAGCAAATCACAATCAATCAATCTAAGCATTCGAAACACTATCATCAGAACACAGTCACTAGAACACAGAGCAAAACCCAGAACTCTGCAACAACAACTGGAACCAACTGCAACTTCAAACATCATATTTCATAATGTATACACTACTTTGATATGTCGAACCAGCATGTATACACGCTTTTAACAAAGCGAACTAGAATATAGATATGCAAACACTAACTTAAAACTTCACAACTATTCCAGACTTCAGTCATACCCAGATCATAACATTTACAGAATAAAACATGTGTTAGTATTCAGATCTAGCCCAATAAACATCAAATCATGCAATGATAAGTAATTTCACTTCTTATGATCCTAACCTAATACTGTATCCAAGGTGCACACAATATTTCAAATCATCTCATAATCATAGCCCCTACAACATAACATATACTTCAAATATACTTCAGATAGAAGTATTCCTCAAAAGCCAATTCACTTGCACACTATGGCCTAATGATATTCTCCTCCTTATATAGTTTTAGGCCTTTCTTAATACGTTGGACCAAAACCACTTAGGACCAATACCTTAGTCCAAAACCTAGATTTTCCAGCCCATGTGAGTTTTTCCTTCTATGAAAGTCCATGTATACATATATGCTCCTTTTGTTCTATTAACCCGCGTGTATATGCTACTTGGACAAAATGTACCAACGTATGCTTCATAAACCATTTATGGAGTCTGATTTGTAATCCTTTGTTGCTAACCTATTGCACTGTGAACTATCATCTATGTGAGTTGCCATCAAGGACAACATCTGTATCATAATGCCAACAATCTCCCCCTTTGGACTTAATGGCAACCACAAAAACAAGATACTCTCCCCCTTTGACATCAAGGAAAAAGGGTGGACCAAGATATTCTCCCCCTTTGATATACATTATGTTGTCCATGCTCCACTTGAGTACATGATGAATTCTCTGATTAAGCTCCCCCTTTGTACATGTTGAGATGATGCAGAGTGTGCAAAATTTTTTTCCAAAAGAAAATCATGACTCTATAACTCAACTATGTAAGTATGACCTTCCTATTACCAATGAATCATACATACATCAATCTCCCAACCAAGTGGGGATACACCAAATGTTTATACATGACTAAAATAGCAATCATCCTTCCCATGCATAGTGGGGTTACAAATTAGGTATTTTCATGACCTTTACATCAAATGATATATATGACGTTTATAACAAGGACCAACAATATAAGCAAGACAATGATAGTCATCAGAAACTATCATACACTATATATCATCTGCACCATCAACATTTGTCAGCAGCATCAAGATCAACAGATTTTATATTTCCATCATAAGAAAGAGTCCCATGAATCAAACAACTATGTGGATCAAACAATATAATTGACATCATGTACCAATGTATTATAATATAATGCCAACAATACATTATTAGAAACATATGCTCCCCCTAAACCTGTGCCAACTCTTTACTATCAAATCTGATCATTGCATTTGTTAGTAAGAATCATCAAGGAATCTTCATCAACCAGTTATTCATCAACTTATTAACAACTTATGGGGGCCAAAAACACTTCTACATATCATCAACAGACTGTAACCATCATCAATTAGAATAGAATAGATAATTGATAATTAGTGAACCATATCAGACCCCTTTTCCTATGTCTATCCCACTTATCTTTCTTCAAAACACCATACATGCGACTGTGCAGCTTCTAACTCATGTATATACGTGACTTCTCTTCAATAATAACTACGTATGAGAATTGGAATACTGAAATTTTACACTTTCAGCTCTCGCTAAGTCTATTATGTCTGTAAACTGAGCTATTCCACATCTTTTTGACAACAATTCCTTCTTCTTCAATACCTTGGATTGTGATGATGTTTTCACCTTTTGGTATGGTGGCCAAAATTTTCTCCTGCATTCCTTTGCTTTATGTTCAAACTTGTTACATGCACAACATCTTACCTATTTCATATTCCTTCTATTCAATCAATAGCTTTGTGACCAAGCATATTGCAAGCAAAACAATATCCCTTAAAGTACCTGGAAACTGATGATATTTTTGTGTGATGGTCTTGAACCATTCTACTTATGTATCTGGCTGCAACATGTCCAAAATTATGACATTCAAAACATTCAACATTATTTGTTAGAGAAAAGAAACAATTATCCCTTCCATAGTTAGGTGGAAATGTTTCTCTTTGAAGTCTTTCTATCCTTGGTTGTTGATGGGGTTGACCGTTTATCTCCTTGTTGAGCATTTTAGATTTTCATTGGAGTTCCTTACCTCATCTCTTGAGCTATATTCACCTTCATGAAAAAAAAGACCAGTATTTATAATAGGCGAACACTGAACTTTGATGATTTCATCTAATGTTTTTGATCCTTCAGAAAATCTAAGATTTAGAGTCTTTGTCTTTTCAAGTTCTTTTTGTAGACTTACTACTTCACATTCTAACACTTCATTGTGTTTGTCCTTTTTAGTGAGTCGATGTGTCACTTTGTTTATGACTGTATCCTTTTCTACCAAACTGATTTTGAGTTGATTGATTTCTTTAAGGAAATATTTCTTTTCTAAGGCATCATTTTCATACGCCATGAGTAGTTTTATTTCTTGATCATCTTCATCACTATTGGACAAGACATCACTATCATCATGAGTATAATAAATTCTATTACCTTCCACATACATATTTCCTTTGACATGATGGAATTTAGCAGCATAATGACCAACTATACTACAAGCAAAGCATTTGAATGCTAGCTTACCTATGAATCTTGCGGAACCTTGTTGATGCTTCTTGTTAAAACTTACCTCATCTTCTTCTTTTGAAATGTGTCGTGATTCATTGTGCTCTTCCTTTCCCTTTGTTGATGCTTTAAAAGCGGTTTCTCTCATTTCTAATGGACCTCTTTTTCTCATTCCAAAGGGAATTAGGATTCCATGCAGTTGAGTCACAGTAATAGTTTGAAGATCCTATTTTCCGTCTATGGCAAACACTTTTGACTCAAATTTAGAAGACAAATATCTCAAAATTTTCTCAGCTAAAGTAGCTTCCTTTATCTCTTCACCCAGATTTCTCATATGATTTACAATCCCATCTACTTGCAAGAAATAACTAGAAATGATTTCATCACTATTCATCTTGAGAGTTTCATACTAGATTCTAAGAATTTGTAGTTTAGCACATTTTAGCTGGGAGTCACCTTCGTAGCTTTGAATGATTTTGTCCCATATTTGCTTGGCTATGTTGAGCTGCATGACTTTTACAAATTCATATTCTGATATTCCCAATAAGGCATTGATAGCTTTGGCATTAATTTCATATGTTTTCCTTTCTGCTAGATCCGTGGGGATTGTTGTTGGATATTGATATCCTTTCTCCACAATTTCCCAAACATCAGCTCCAAGTGACTGAAGATACACTCTAGTTCATGTTTTCCAATATACCAAGTTATTCCCATTGAAGATTGGTGGTATGATAGATCCCATTCCATCGTGATTGTTCATTTTGAAAGATCTCCCTTCAAGCGATCAAGCTTCTTCTGAAGGACCTACTCCAATACCAATTGTTGGAAATAATACTAAAAGGGGGGGTGAATCAGTATTATCAAATCAATAATTTTTTCATTTCATACTTAGATTTATATATGCTACTTCAATGACGGTAGCACACGTGTACACACAATTGTCTTTAAAGAAACCAGCATATATCCAACAAACTTATGATTTAGTTAATTCATAATATGTTGATCTTCAATCAGTGCATCAACACTTCATTAACCATATCAATAGTAACAATGTTCAGTAATAATAGAATAAACCATCACACATAAGAAACACACATGAATACCAAGATTTAAGGTGGAAACCCAATGCGGGACAAAAACCACTTGCTACTGTCTTCCTTTAATATAAGAAAAGCTTGTTTACAATCTTGTATTGGCGCAGACTCATACTAGTACACAGGCACCCACTTGCAAAAGGCTACAACCTTCTCTCGTTCTCTAGCTTCTATTGGAAGGGAGCTATGACCCCCTAGCTCTTGTACTAGTCGATCCGTTTACTAGTACGTAGGTGCTAGCCAATAGAAAGCTCCAATATTCACTCGTTTTCCAGCTGCTATTGGAAGGGAGCTCCAACCCCCTAGCTCTTGTATTTTCTGATATGTTTACCAGTATGTAGGTGTCAGCCTACAGAAGGCTACAACCTTCTCTCTTCCTCCAGGGACCACATTTCATAAAGTTTTAGATTGGATACTCCTGGAATACGACACCACAATCTAAAGTCTTGGTTTCATCAAATTTTCATATTGGACCCATCAACAACATTAAATCTCATAATCAATCACCTCTACAATACAACGAATCACTAAAAACCCATCATCACTTAAGCAAATCACAATCAATCAATCTCAACATTCAGAACACTGTCACTACAACACAGGGCAGAACCTAGAGCTTTGCAACAACAACTGGAACGAACTGCAACTTAAAACATCATATTTCATAATGTATACATTATTTTGATGTGCTGAACCAACGTGTATATGGACTTTTAAAAAAGTGAACTAGCATATAGATCTGCAAATACTAACTTAAAACTTCACAACTATTCTGGACTTCAGTCATACCCAGATCATAACATTTACAAAATAAAACATGCATTAGTATTTAGATCTAGCCCAATCAACATCAGATCATGCAATGATAAGTCATTTTAGTTCTTATGATCCTGATCTAATATTGTATCCAAAGTGCACAAAATATTTTAGATCATCTCATAATCATAGCCCCTACAACATAACATAAACTTCAGATAGAAGCATTCCTCAAAAACCCATTCACTTGCACATCGTGGCCTAATGATCTTCTCCTCCTTATATAGTTTTAGGCCTTTCTTAATACCTTGGGCCAAATAACTTGGACCAAATACCTCAGACCAATACCTTGGACCAAATACCTTGGACCAATACCCTAGACCAGATACCTTGGACCAAATACCTCAGACCAATACTTGGGACCAAAACCTTGATTTTCCATCCCATACATGGTTTTCCTTCTATGAAAGTGCGTGTATATGTATATGCTCTTTTTGTCCTGTTAACCCGTGTGTATATGCTACTTGGACAAAATGAACCAGCGTATGCTTCTTAAACCATTTTTGGAATCTGATCTGTAATCCTTTGTTGTTAACCTGTTGCACTGTGAACTGTCATCTATGTGAGTTGGCATCAAGGACAACACCTGTATCATAATTCCAACAATGGGAACAATCCATTAAAGATAAGGAAAGTTCAAACATACTTCATGGGTTCATATTGTCATATGGCCCTCCTTCTAGTGTCAGAAAAGTTGATAGTGATAGACCTGCCAACATTCAGGGGTCTGCTCGATATGAAGTCCCAACTAGACCTCACACTATTTGGTGCAAGAGTGCCATCTGGAATATGGCCCGGTGGTCGAAGCAATGGGTTTTAATGATGTACCTTGGTTGCAATAATGCATATAGTGGTGTATTTGTGACTTTTGGAAACAAGTGTGTGACTCTATGGAATTTCAAGTGTGATGTATGAAAGGTTCTAACATAATGAGGGGGAATGAGTGAGCCCCTTAGGGGCCTTTAATAATACACAACTTAAAAGGAACACACAAGATTAAAGTAATCACGAGTTAGCCTCCAAAATATTTCATAAGAGTTAGTATAAGTGAAATAACACATATTCCAAACATAACAAGAATAGTCCTACTATATTCGTAGCATATGTATGAAAATGTGCCAGATTTGAGATTTTTTTAAAGTGAAAGCTCCAAGCATACATGTACCATTGACAAACCAATTGTCCCAATAGTGGAACATGAAGTCTACACCTACTCCTCCAAATAAATATACTCCCTCTATGCTACAGAGAAGCCAAGGATCTCAGCAAACTCTTAAGCTCTTGATTTTAAGATAAATTTAGCCTAGCCAAAATCATGGCTCCCCAAAAGACCTTTACATGATTTATGAGGATATATTTATAACAAAAGGGGGTGACTATTCATATCCATTTTGTGACTCTTGGACTTCTCTCACGACACTTCAACTTATTTACAAAATGACTTTTCACATTGCACAGTTGACACTTGGAATTCCACTTACAAATTAATTACAAAAGAATATTACAATATACTCATACCCATATAAGAAAAAATGGGTAGAGCCAACTAGAAATCCTAATGAGAAAAATAAGTTAATCTTGAGTTTGGGGAAACTCCAGCTCAGAAACTTCGACTTGTAGGTTCTCAGTCACATGACGGTGCTAAGCTTTGTATTGTGCGATGACTTCCCCATACTGTGCAATGGGATTGGGCTAAAAGTAGACTCTTGACTCCATGTCATATGGGTACACTGATTTGGAATCCATCTAAGTTTCCTCCTTCAGAAGGACAAACATGGTATTGATTTGGACAAAGCCACCAATGTATTTCTACATGTTCTTCCTGTTCACTTCAAGATCTTCCTTGGAAGCAACCTATCTAAACTATTCCAAGTATTCTTCAACCTCCTTCCTGACCTGATTCTTATGTCTGGAGTGAGTTCCTTCTATAGAGTAACCTGCGATGTTCCAGTAAAGCTCACTAGTTGATGGGACTTGGAGGCATTATTATAATTTTTCCATGCTTCATCCTCAAGTCTACAAAAGGTTCACTTGGCCATTGATAATGAATCATCACATAGTGGTGTTTTCAAACATTCCTAGCATTTCACATATTGAAGTCCAAATGACTGAATGAAATTTTTCTATCTCCTTCCCTTCAGTGTATGAAACTTTCAAATTCTTAATTTCATACAATCCAATCTACATAGGAAGAGCGAGCAAAGGTGATTTCTTCTTCCTGTGTAGAACTACTGTTAACCTTGTGGAAATATGGTAAGAAACCTCTTGCATGACAATATTATTGGTGGCATACCTCGGTAGAAGATGCAGTGACTTCTATCCGCCAAACACTCTGAGGAAAGTGCCATCTACTAAGGCAAACCAATATGCTATCTCTGACACTACTTCCATTTCCCCACATGACATGCAAGGTGGCTCTTCCTCAAATATCAACTTATATAACAGAATGAGGAAGTGAGCATTTATTTTTTCCATTACTCCTTTGTGGCTACACTCTGAAATAAGATTCAAATAAATATGCATGACAAAATCTCTTATTTTCCTGGTCCAATTCATGCCAAGAAATGAATTGTGATCACAAATTACAAGTAGGAAGACATGTCAAGTATGGTTTTCTTTCCCTTGGGAGGATTACAGGAATTATCCACATGGTATTTAGTTGTTTAGCCAACAAGTTTGACAATTTGAATGGTTTTCCTTCATTCACAATTTGGTTCATTAAGAATTCCCACCCTTCGGGGAAGGTCTCAGTACTATGTTTACCATAGGTTCTGCATCATAGGAATATCAAGTACTATAAGACTCCCTAAGATATTTTGTCTTGTAAGTGTTGGTGGGTGTCTGAAGGAACTTTTTTGGCTCTTCCACCAAACCTTTGACAACCTCCTTTGTGCTCAAGTAGTTGGTGGTAGCATAAAAGCAAGAATCCATGAGCGATTTTGGCTTCAGAAAATTGTACATAATATGGTAATCCAGTGCGAGAAAGGAGGCAAGCCTTTATCCACTTTCATTGTTAAGAGTCATAGCCTTCGAATATATATGGGAAATTATCTAGCTAAAAAATATTTGCACATGGGAAAGTCGGATACCTGCATGCAACCTTATATAACTCCGACTTTTGGACATTGATATACACCTTTTAGTCCCTAAGATCTGCTTTGAATCTTCTTACTGAGAAAGTTTGATTTACTTTGTGCCATGTGATCTCTGACTCCTTTTCTATGAACAATTGAGTATTTGTGAAAATTGGCAAGTTCATTGGAGTACTCTAAACTGCCTCCCCAATACTTCTTTCTATGGAGTCATTTGAACTAGATATTTTGGTGCCATGATGAAAATAACTAATGAAGCAAAGCTCTCAACAACTACAATACCTATAGGAGGAAAGTGCACTCATGGAAAGCATGAATTAGCTTCAACAAATTAACTCTCAAAGTAAGATCACAACAATAACCACATGATCAAAGTAGAAAATTGCGTAAACCCTGAGGTGAGGGTAGAGGCTCGCTCCAAGAACTATGCATTACATAGTCTCACCAGCCAGGGGAGAAGCTTGAGGCTTGAGACTTTGCAATACATAGTCTCAGCCTGGGAAAACTGAGGGAGAGACTACGCATTACACAGTCTCATTGGCCATGGGTGACTTGATCTCTCGAACTATACAATGCACAGTTGGGTAAGCCAGGTATTACGCATTACGTAGTCTCAAAGACCAAGCATGAAGCTGGAGCATTGGACTTTCATAGTGCCGAGCTGAGCGAGGCAACTGTTGGGCAAGTTAGGGGAATATATACAAGGAAATAGGAGGGGCAAGTGGAATATATGAATGATGGTGCAAGTTGGAGTGTAGATATGAATAAGGCAATGTAAATTAGTGAAGATTAAGTAACTAATATTAATATGCAAATGGAAAGACAAACATGGATAGGGAGTCGCTGAAACAACAACAACTAATGGGAAAAAATAATAAATCTGATGCGACACTTGTAAACATTGAATGGTAGATTGAACCAATACTTTCACAAGCTAATGTAAATTAAAACACCATCAACCATGATAAGAAACAAGAAAAACAAGAATTACATAAGTGAAATGACAAAAAGCGATAGAAAAAGTGACAAAAGATGATAAAAGAAAAACTCACCCAAAAAAGCATTGTAAACTCCACCGAAGGCCCATTGATCTCCTTAGGAAGTCTAGAGCTCCAAGATTGAATGTGAAAATGAGCTCTAGGGGTGTGCATTATATAAATATAGTCTAATTATATTTTATGATGTGCATGCCTTAAATCAAGGAAAAAGCGACACTTAGTGGAAATTCCAATAACAACAACTTGTGTCATCCTTCATAAAACTAATTTTCCACTCCCTATTTTCTAGGGATTGCTTTTTACAGTATCTTTCCTTTTCAGTAAACTAGCCATTCACATTGCTAAGAAGGATTGTGCAGTTCCCAAGGGAAACTCCTTAAATCAGTGATTTGCATAATTTCTAAGCTTAAGGGAAGCATTAAGTAGTTTTTGAGCTTAAGGCTAGTCCTTCTCCGAGAATTATGCAATTTCTAAGCTCAAGATTGGCCTACTTGTCTAAATTGTGTAATTAAAATCCTCAAGGCTAGCCTACCTTTTAGAATTGCGTGATTTCTTGAGGGAAGACTGAAAATGCTACAAAGTCATGTCAAGAGTTAGCTTGCACCAGAAAGATATCAAACCAAGATCAACGCAACACAAGCATAACATGAATTCCAAACACTTGTACATAATATGGTTATGCACGGTGTGTGTGATCATGATTTGTTTATGGTATGGTTATATTCTTATGGATGGTTGTGATAAATGCCAATATTTAATGTTATTTTCCATGGTATCTACATAGAAATTTTGGGATCTAGGAACATGACGAATGATATGGATTCACATTCTTGTGCCAAAAAGTTAATTCATAGATATTTCTAAACAAGATAGGATTATGCAAACGATAAATTCCGTTCAATTGCATGACGAGTATCAAGGAATTGAGACAAACAAGAAGGTGAAGGATGCGATGAGAAAGTTAATCCACCTACAAACCTATCAAAACATAATATTAAACCTATATATTAGTGGCAGATCTGATTTTGTTGTGAAACCAGCTCACAAAAAGATAGAAAAGATAGATCAACGCCTTAGAAATAAGCCTCTTCGAGGGGGCAACCTCCTTTACATTACACAAATGAACAATTCTTTGATAATATAAATGACAAGACCTCCTTTCTATATATAGGAGTCTAAGGGGTCATAATATAATCAAAGCGGACATAACAATAATAATGTAAGGGCACAATAATAACAATATGTGGACTACATGGGTACAACAATATAATAGGGGGGTTGTACTAATAACAATAAGGGGTTAACTAGTAGTATAGGGACCTAAAATGCCCCTCTCCTTCAAAAAGTGTTGTCCTCAACGCTTGAGTAGTTCTTGATGCTTTTGTAAAAAATTATTGTCCACCCATGTGGAATCTTCAGTGGGTAAGTTATTCCACTTGATGAGATACTCGGAAATTGATCAATTTCAAAGTTGTTAGGTTCTTGTTTCTGTGACTGATCCAGGCTACAATATGATTTTTCCTTCCTCATCAAGTTCTGGGAATATTGTTTGAACTGGGATCTTATGCAACTTTTGAATGAGTGGTCACATTTCTTCATCCTTCTTCAATTCATACATTGCTTCGTTTATCCAATCTTGTTGGATAATAGAAATGTCGCACAAAAATGCATCCACATCCTCGTCCTCTCTTGAGAGTGCATATACCACAACATTTTGCTTCCATTTTTTGTAGATGATTTCAGAGTCATAACCCAAAATCTTTGTGACCCATTTCTGTTTCTCCTCACAGGATAATCTTTGTTCTAAAAATTATTTAATACTATCATGATCCGTTTTTACCTTGAAGTGTCTTCACATTAGGTAAGGTCACCATTTCTTAAGTGCGTGTAGTATTTCGAACATTTCCTTCTCATAAATAGATTTCTTGAGGGACATTTGTTTTTATGTCTGTAACCATAAAAATACCCAATCGCCTACATCAAAACTTATTTCATTGCGATGTTGATATGCTTGTTGTTTCATTTGATTCTACACCAAAGTGGTGTTATCCTTTAAAAGTTGGAGAACTTGTTGTTGATGGTCGATGTGATATTTCACTGCTTGAATCTTTTTCTTCCTGAGATGTCCTTCTATATTGAGAGTTTGAGGAGTGGAAATTTCTTCCAATGCATTACAAGATATGGTCAGATTCATTTCTTGATGCTCTATGTGATATTTTACTTCTTGAACATTTTTCTTCTTGATATGTCCTTTTATATTGATAGTTTTAGGAGTGGTAATTCCAACCATTGCATTACAAGATATGGTCAGATTCATTTCTTCTTTCTTGATGTGGTCTTTCACTTCTTGAACCTTTTTCTTCTTGATATTTCCTTCTATCTTAAGAGTTTGAGGAGTAGTAACTCTTTCCAATGCTTTACAAGATATGGTTGGACTCATTTCTTCTTTCTCTAGGGTTGGTTCCTAGTGTATATACTCTTCTTTTGACGTTTCTTGATCCTTTTCTTCCTCCTCTCCACAATCAATGTAAAATAATTTCCTCTCAGCACACTTATGACCTTCAATGTATTTGTTATCACAATTGTAACAAATCCCTTTTTCTCTTTTTTCTTCCAATTGTTGTGGTGTAACCCTTGTAGGTTGTGGAAGGCTAGGAGAAACAACACTTCCATCTTTATAGTTGTGAGGGGTAGACTTCCTTGTTGCCATAATTTTTCTTTCCACTTTGTAACAAAGCCCTTTTTCTCTTTTTTTTGCCAATTGTTGTGGTGTTTCTCTAAAGAAGGTGTTTCTCTTTGTATCCTCATAATGTGTTATCATTTCCTCCGTGAAAATTGACCACATAACAAGTTTCTTACGAGAAAAAATCCCTTTATACCATAAAAATTGATCTGGATCTAAATATGAACATGCAATACATACCTTTTGTAATAGTGGTACACCATGTAGATAAAAATATTTCTCCATCCGTAGTATCCAATTTACCAGATTCTTGCCACCAAACTTCCTCATCTTGCTTTTTCTTGATTTTAGGAGCTTGATCTTGAAACGACTGTAACTTTGTAATTTCAGATCTTTAGGTTCTACAATTTTAGCCTGTAATACCTCTCTGAGTCCTCTTTCTAACCCCACAAGTCTTATTTCAATTTGGATTTCCAAGGAAGAGTTATGCCAAATAACCCACGGTGACCATATTATAGACTAGCTTAGTAGGGAAAATATGTACGAAGTGCCACATGTGACTGTTTCGACCTTAGTACCTGAAACTGATATACAAAAAATTATAGGCTATCGTCTTTCTCTAACTTCTTACAGAATTTCAATTTGATACTCAGAGAGAAGGTTATGATGATTCTCCCAAGGTCACCTGTTTAGGGTGTAATTCACGAATCTGCAAAACCCCTAACTTCCTCAAATCATATATCCGAAAATATAGGGAGCCAAGATCTAAAATTTGGACTCGAAGTTCAAACTTATTTCTTCTAAAATGGGTTTTTTCTTAGGTTTTTAAATTTCGTAACAAAGGATGCAAGATACCTCAATAATGAAAAAGAAACAAAAATGTGAATTATATGGGAAATTCCCAAGGGTATAATTTTTTGAGGTAGAGTGCATTGCGCGAGTTGGAGAGGATCTCTCCTTGTTGGCCCTCAAGCATATATGCTTCCTTTCCCAAACATTTTTTGACAATGTAACAACATTTCCTTAATGACTCAAACTTTCCATGTCCCAAAGTATAATGGGCCTAATAGGAGATGAGGACTAAATTAACTTTGTTCTAGGTATGAGGGTGGACCCTATGGTCATACTTGGATTTGGTGCACCTCTTAGCCACTTCAATGGTTTACAAGGAAACACTACGATATTTTTTAGCATTCTCCATCATAATATGCCTTTGTTCTAAGGGTCGAGTATCTAGGAGGATTTCGACATCAAGATGAAGGGATGGAATTTGACACTTGAATTGTAACAATTCCTCCTCTCCATGAACAAGGTGGAAATGAGTGAACCTAGTGGTAGCCTTAATACAATTTCTATAAGCCCTGAATGCATGGAAGAGCATTAAATTCGAATTGGTTGTGTGCTTATCCATATTTCATTAAAGCATAGTCTTAAGGATCTTGTTAACCAATTCAACTTGTCAATTCCCTTGTGAGTAATAAGACAACGAATATCAACATTAAGAAACTAAAAGTGAGGATAACTCTTACTAGATCTCATCTTAAAAGTGTTAGCCATGGTCAAAGACCAATTCTTCTAGAACTTGAAATGAGTGATGGAATGGTTAAAGAAGAAATGGGTTGTGGTAGCGATAATGTTATTAAACGTAGGCATGGCCCCAACCGATTTGGTGAAGTAGTCAATAGCCAAAATAATGTACTTATGGCCATTTTTGAAGATGAGTTTACACTCCATAAAGTTGATGGCCCATTTTCAAAAACAACCAACTAGAATAACAAGGTTTGAAAGAGTCGGTGGATCTCTTTCTTAGAGAAAAAAAATGGAATTTAGGACAATTTTTGTGTCCCTTAATGCAATCTGTTAAGAGAGAAGGCTAAAATTACCTAGAACACATGATTTTATGATCAATGGCCGTTCTAGAGATATGGCCACTGTAGGAACCACTATGACAAGCATTTAGTACATGATCAGCTTCAACATGGGTGAGACAATGATGCAAGAGGGTATCGACACCACGATGATAAAGATCATCGCCTATTAGAAGTTAGAAAGTGGCGTCATGACAAATATGTCATCAATATTCACAAGCGATATTGGGGAAAAACATATGGGTTTTCAAATAAGTAATAATTTTTCTATACCATGGGTAATTTGACAATATGGTGAATAGGTGTTCATTTAGAAAGTCATCATTCAAGGGTAGGTCATGCACACTAGTAGGAAAGTTTGAAATTAACTCAAAAAAGGCCAAGATCTTCTTACACTTAGGAGTTACAAACTGCAACTCAAATTCCTATAGGATGTCAATCTAGTGGGAATGCTTCCCATTGATGGCCTCTCGACTCAACAATAAAGACATGGGGTTGGAATTATTGACAACCTTGGTGGTATGCATCAAAATATAATGATGGAGCTTCTTAATGGAGAACACAACTGCCAAAGTTAAATTCCCCTCATGAGAATAAGACACAGTGGTTTTTTTAAGGTTATTTATCACATATTAGATGACATGTTCATTCCTAGCAGCATCTTCTTGCATTAAAAATATAGCAATCACATAAGTGGAAGCTAAGATATACAAGATAAAGTCCCTCTCAAATATCAGTGGACTAATCAAAGGATCTAAGAAGAGGACACCTTTAAGGGAAGTGAAGGATTATTGGGCTTGATCATCCCATTAAAATGGATTGTTAGAGAGAAGGATAAAAGGAAACCCATGAACAATGGTGGCACACTCTGGAATGAATCTACGAAAGAGGTTATCCTTCCCTTGAAGGCTCTGCAACTGGAATAGGTTACAAAGATGGGGGATTTTAAGAATTTCTTGAACTTTAAGAGGATCAAAAGGTGATCCAAACCTTGGATACTATGAAGCCCAAAAGTCATCTACTAGGAACACAAAAGACACACTCAAAAGGGTTAAGACATATATTATACTTGCGACAACATATGAAGATGGTACACAAATATTCTAGGTTTTTTGACCAGTGTTTTGAACAAGCATTGATATTGTCGACATAGGAAAGAATAATTTGTGCTAGGTCATTAAAAAAATATGACATGGCATGCTAAAAATTGGCCCCAATATTCTTGAGACTGAAATCCATGACCTTATATGTGAAATTACCCCATAGGCTAGTGAAGGCAGTTTTATGTCGATGTAAAAGGTGGATTGTATTATGGTTGTACCCTAAGAATCCATCCATAAAGGAATGGAAATAATATCACTCACACTCATTGATAATTTGGTCAGTAAAAGGTGGGGGGAATTGTCTTTTGGACAAGATTTTTTCAGATCATGAAATTTTGTGCAGACACAAATGGTGCCTTAGTTTTTCAAAATGGGAATTAGGTTCGAAACCCATGATGTGTAATCGACAGGGTAGATAAAGTCCACTTGTTAGAGCTTATCGATTTCATCCTTAATGGATTAGCATTTAGAAGGGTGAATAGGTCGCTAATTTTGGTGGACTAGGATGGCATCTAACCAAGTGTCAATATGGTGTTCAACAATGGCCGTATCAAGTCCAGGCATCTCAAAATGAGACTAGGAAAAAATATCACATAATTCTTTGAACAACTTGGTGTAAGCATCAATTTCTTTAGGAGGGAATTATATCCCCAACAAAATGTATTCCTCCACTCTAGGTTTATTAGAGATATTCACTTTGATGAAAAGTGAAATATTAGCAATATTCCCCTCTTTGAAATCATCTGGAGTGGGAATCAGGTTCTTGAACCAATCTACTTGACCATGTAGGAAGTCTTTCCATTCCATAGCATACTGGTCATGAGATTTTTGTGGAAGAATATATGAATGACGATTCATATCATCCCATGGATAATATCTTCTAGTCATAGAATTCATGATGTCCTCATCAAAGTGAAATATGGGATTACAAGGTTCATATGGATTAGTTTACAATGCAGATGATGAAGCGTCTGATGCATAACCATGCGAATCAATTTTTACATGTGAAAAGTTTTCTATGGGAGACTGGAGACTAGTGGATGGAATATCTACTATTGTTGAGACCAAAGTAGCCTTAGAAATAGATGGAGTTTCTGAACGTTCATAGTTAGACATGCAATGTTACACATCAATTTGTTACATCTATTGAGCCTTAATATTGCAACAAGAATGATGCAACTCCCAAGGCTACCAACTTAAATTATCAACCCAAGGTTCATACAAAATTAAGACATGTTGGCACTATAAGTGCAACATGCAATGCGTCCTTTTTTCATTGATTTGATGCAATGAAGTGAACGTGATGAAATCCAAGGCTAAACTAATTACAGAAATGAAAATGTTACTCTATTTTCAGAAAGGAAACCTAATTAATTTTGTAGAGAGGAAATCCTAGTTACTTTTGTAGAAAGGAAAGGCTATTCTACTTTTCCTGAATGTAAATGTTAATCCTATATGCAAAAATGTAAACATTAACCTATTTTTAGAGTGTAAATGGTACATCGAAATGAAGCCTAGTCTATGCAATAGAAATAACAACGTTGGAAATGGAAATCATAGCTTAAGATGTATGAAACAAAATGAAATCATTTTTCAATCACTGCATTCACGATATATTTTTTCAACAAATTTCAAAAGGTGCTTCATAATTTATCATGAAAATTATCATTATGCTGTTCAAGGCATGAATATGTTCACTAACCATAACCGCATAGGCAAATTGTAATGGATAAGAGGCAAGGATTAAGAGGTTGTTGGTCTTACTCAATCATTCTTTTGCAGCCTAGGGGTCATTATTCAAGCCTAAGGGTAGAAAAAAAATCTTTTGGAGTAGATTTGGTAAAGTTTACATGTGCTACAGGAGTGTTATAGGAGGGGCTATAGGAGGTGCTACAGGAGGCCCTATTTTGCTACAGGAGAGAGATAACTTGATGAATTCCCAAGTAAATCAAATGAAAATGAGACAGGAATATTTTTATTCTTAAGTAGGATGTCCTATTACTCTGTTCCAAGTGGAATCACTCAAAAATACCCCTATTAACACGTGCTAAAAATAGGATAAAATTACTACTCTAAAAATTGGAAATTCAAGAACTAGTGAGTTAGTTAACCTACTAAATGCATAATCGAATAAAGTGAAAATGCTATAGCGTAAATTTTGTAATTTATGTGAATGTTTTTATGACCCAATGAAAATTGAATCAACTCAAATTAATCTCATAAACATGTTCTAAAAAATAGCAGAAAATTACTACTGTTTTGGTACAAGGGACTTCCAGAAATTCTAGATTTGTGAACTAATGAACCAATCCAAGTATGTCAATGATGAATATGACTTTTCAAATCTGTTATAAGGATGCATAATTATTGTGACTCTATAAAGAACCTAAAAAAAAAAATCACTTCAATCACTAAACCAATATGACCTACAACAACAAAATAATAAATAATAAATGCAAAAATAAGAGACGAAAGTCAAAAAGACATTCAAAGGAAATAAATAAATTATACAAGAGGAATTTGAGGCTCCTTGGATAGCCAATTCCAAGGAAAATCAATGTTCTATTAGGAATCCAAACTTTAGAGGCTAAAAATGACACCAAACTTCATTATTTGAATCAATCCAAGTACATCCCTGCTAGAAATTAAAGTGGAGTTGTTAAATAACATGTTTTCTCCACAATAACACTAAGAAATACATGGATTGAAAGGAAAAATCGAATTGGTAATTTACATATAGAAGAGGAAGCATTTTCCCTAAAAGGAGGCAACTTTCCCTTCCCAAATCACTCAAAAAGTGGATCTGGTTCCCAACACTAGGAATCTTCATTAAATGACAAGGAACACATTCCTAGATTTTTTGAGTTTGTGGAGGTCTGGAATTTGTCAATAATTTCATGATATCTAGTCTTTTTATTATCCAATCTTGGTCCATCTTGTAGTAGGGAGCAGGTTCCTATATTATCTCATTCAAAGATTACTCCATATTCTATGAATATTCTACAAAAATAAATAATATTAGGCACATAATATGAAATTATATCTAAAACTCCCTAAGAACATATTAAAGATGAAAAACATTATTAAGTGTAGAAGGAGAGATTAATATGGCCTTTATGTGTCGAGGAAAGGTTAGATGTGCCTTAATTTTTGTCTAAGTTAGAGGCCCGTCATACCCCCTACTAAAATTATTACTCATCCTCTGAGAAACCTATTCATATTCTTGCCTTGTTGTTCTTGTTTCATGCCTCAGATTACTTTTCTAATGTCCCACATTGATGTCGATCTAGCTTCCTTTGCTAAATGGAACCTTGCATTCTCTTCAATTTCTTCCTTTGGATTTGGCTCAACCTTTATTTCTGCTCTTTTTTCAGGCCTTTCTTCTTACCCTTTATTTGATTTCTCCCCTCTTAATATCAACTTCTTCTTTTGTTAAGTCCTTTTCCACTTTTATCACTTCTTCCATAAGTTTTGGAGTTTACTAAGCAGTTAAGTTTTTTTCTAGGATAAGGGTAGAATGAACAATTTGTTTCCATTGTTTGAAAGAGAGAAGATTTCAACATTAACTAAAAAACAATTCAAATCCCCTTCTCATCATGCTTAAATAAACACCCATACTTCATTTTTTTTATTCCTAACTTTTATCAAAAATTCGTTAGAAGATGTGTTGTTGAATAATTAAAGATTTTTGCAGTATTCTTGTCCAAAAGTAGCAAAAGAGAATATGTAATTACCCTTTTGTTGGTGCCTCGAAAATCGCTGCCACAACAAAGGGGAAACCACCCGGTCCGGACCTTAGTGCAGCTCCTTTTCCGTTTGGAATAGTGGTTCCGACTGGGGATAATGGGACCAGTTTCCCAAGAACTATAAGTGAATGGGATGGATGAATGACTTATGACATAAGATGGTAATAAGCGGACAGCTAAACTACAAACAAAATGTAATAACTATAATTGGATCCCGGGACTTATCACTTGGCAAAGCGTAGCGTTTGATGATCTGTGCTTTAAGGCAGGCATATAGATGACTCTAACACTTTAAGCATAGACGTTTAAACCATTTAAACATTGCTCTACATAATTAGTTATGCAGAGCTATTAGAGCGAATTACTACACTTAATCATTCATATCATTGATACATACATGAGTGAAAGAGATAACAAATCACCAAAACATTCAATAGTGAAACGAAATGAAGATTCGTTGTTATATCGCATACATGCATTCAACAATAGCAAAGATAATAACACAGCAATTCATATAATAAGAAAGAACACAGATACAGATAATAGTACCATGTAAGCTGATCGATCAATCCAATATATTAATCACTATGTCGCAGTCCTTCCTTCAAATCGGAAAGCATTCCAAACAACAGACAGTCGTGCGCAGTTGTATAAAACAGCCTTCTAATCAAAATTAAGAACCGTTGGTCGAGTTTCACAAAAAGAATGTAGACTGAAGCACAATAGTGCAAACTTTAGCCTTTAAGTCTTATTACAAAATTTTACGACCCTTTCCAAAACAATGAAAGGGTCTATAAATACTATACTAATCTAAATATCTAAACAACTGAAAAGCTATTAAATTGGCATCAATAAATGTTTGTTCCATCTTTCTTGGCAATCTGGCAGTTGGCAGCAATGCTTCATTCGGTGGGTTCTTTACCTTTACTCCTTAGCTGACATATCGCCAGCATTGGCTCTACTTCTGGTGGAGTGTTGAGACGCGAAGTTAGCTGGGCATCATATGTAGCATCTTGAATGTCGGGGATCAGGCATCCAAGGGCATCTGTTAAACACTTGAGAGCAGACCTTTGACTATGTGGCTTGACTAGAAAGAGCCAATATGCATCAGAGGTTAAAGTATTTACTCCGGTAATTAACTTCCTCTGTTCCTCCAAGTCATGGTAATTTGTTTGTTCAAGCATATCTGCTGTTGTTATGCTTCCAGGTGTGCACTTGGAGATCATGTTCGCCAAATAAAGTGTATCATTGACTAGGTCGATCATATTGCTGGCAATTATTTTACACCTGGAAGCCGCCCTTTCTGCTTTCATTACCTGAGTGTTCCATTCCGTGAAGAGGATGTCTTTGTACGCTTCATGGATTCGGGACAAATTTGCCGCTTTCCCTTCGTCAGTGTCTTGCCACTCAATATAATCGGATATGGCTTCTTCGGCCTGATCTAGCTCATTCCTGGCCTTCTCTATTTGCTCACACACTGTTGTAGATATTTCGTATAATTGCTCAGCCTTAGCAAGATTTTGACATAAAAGTCTGATCTGAGACAGTAATGCGCTATTTATTTGAGTTGCCTCTGCTCTGAAGACTTTCACATTCTGTGTGCTCTTGATACCTTCAAGCTGTGTTGATAGTTGAGCTATTCGCTCATCTTTCGATTTCATCATCAGCTCATTTGATGCTTTCAACTGTGATAATGCCTCCGACAATTCTTTTGCCTTCTGAGTTTCACTTTGGTCTATCCTTTGTCTTTCAATTTGCAGTTGCTGGGTTAACAAATTGTTTTCCTGCTGTTGAGCCAGCAACTGCTCTTCCACCTGTGCTGCTTTGTTTTTCGCTTCAATTACCTCTGCCTGTAATGCATATATTTCATGGTCCTTAGTCTTCAACAGAAGACTCACCTCTGATGCTTTGTCGATAGTTGCTGCGGAATACGCTCCCGCGAATTGAGACAGCTTTGTTAGATCATCGGAGGGATCCAAATCCTCCTTCCAGACCATATTGCCCGTGACTGTTTGCTCAGGCAAGATAGAAGGTTGATCAAGCCTTCGTCTTTTCTTAGAGCGCTTAATAACGGCTCTATGCTTTGGGCTGTAGAAAATATCCAGGGGAGGAATTTCTTCCACCTGGAGAACAATTTGATCGGAAGGGTCCTTATTGATTACCTCGACATCCTGTGAAATGGGTGGGCCGCTGGTTCCTCCTAGAACCTGAGAAGAAGTGGTATCGGGCGCATCGCTTGTTTTAGAGGAGCCTTTGTCTTTGGAGCCTTCCTTACTACTGATAATGGAATCGAATTGATTCCATTGTTTAATCAATTCAGGATCGATGGAGGTTTGCTTATGTTGCTCTGTATGGGCTTTGCTCCGTTCTTTTTCTTGTTCTAACTTCTGTTGTTCTTCAAGTGCTTTTCGCTGTTGCTCCTCTTCCGTTTTTCGCTGCTGCTCCTCCAATTCATTTTTCTGCCTATCTACCAGTTCTTTCTTTAGTTTCTCTTCTTCCTTCTTCTTCCTCTGCTCTTCTTCCTTCTTTGCCTTTTTCTGCCTCTCTGCTTGCTCTTTTCTCTGCTTCTCAGCCTGCAGCTTCTTCTGCCTTTCCTCCTGTTGTTTATCCTGTTCTTTAGTTGTAACAGGAGGTGAATGTATCTGTTGCCGACCAGGCTCGCTTGAGGAAGACGCTGGGTTTGTGGATAATAACTCTAGGGGCAGAGTTTGCAACCTCTGTTCCCTAAGTTTATTAAACTCAGTCAACGCCTCATCATTGTATTTCATTATTGCAAGCTGTTTGGCTTGGCTTATTGTCTCGGTACCTGCGAACAGGTCATCAAACATATCCTCTTGATGATCAACTTTTGTTAATTTTGCTTGTTCTAGGGCAGTGTAGGCAGTTTGCTTTGGATCATAGAGTCTGCTTGGGAGAGTGGCGAAGGATAAAGCTTGGATTTTTTTCCCTTCTTTTTCTGCGTGCTTGTAATTAAGCAGAGTAAAAACCCCAATTCTTAAAGGAAAAGAGGGCCAACCTTTCTTCTTCTCTTCTTTGAGAGTTTGTGTGACACTCTCGGCCATAATCTGGTAACAGATTTCCCGGGCTAACAGCTTGTCTGGGATATATAAAGGGAGGACATGCGGCCTAGCCTTACTCCCAAAAACTCTGATATAGGTGAAATACTCCTCCCCGAACCAACTTGCTACGGCTGGTAAGTCGAAAGAAGCTTCATAGGAAATTCTGGAAATGGGTCTGTCATAAATAGAATAGTAAATGGGCACCATGAAACCATTACAAATTTGGTACAAATGGTCCTTGTAAGAGGACTTCCACAATTTCTGATGGTATAAATGAATGGGTGTTGGATCTTGGGTGGTCCATCTCCAACCGAGGACAGGAAACTTAGAATTAAGACACAGAGTATCCATAATGTAAGCAGAATAATAAAATGGCGGGATTTTCCTTTCGGTGACTATAGTTTTGTTTCTGAATTCACGAACAGCTACGACCAACTTATCAGAAAGAATAGTGGCCCAATCCATGATTATAGCATTGATAGCCACTTCCATTAAGGGAACCATGTCAATATTGATATTAACAGAGTCATGTAATCCCCACAATCTACACATCATAATCCCCGCATAGCAATAGGGAGAAGCCAAAGAAACGTTGGAGTACTTACCCGAACTTTCATGCTTGTGCTTGGCTGGGTTCTGCCTCCAATCTCGGAGGGGTTCGGATGGTGATTCATTTTCTTTTTCGAATTTCTCCACGAAGGTTCTGTTGTAGACTAGCTCTGGTTCAGGCAGATGATACATTCGCCTCAGGTCATTAGGCTTGAATGACCCGAAAATCCTTCCGTCCCTTGTATGGAAAGTTCTATCAGTGATGGGGATTTCTTCAATTGCCCTGCGCACCACATCTGTGTAAGGGAGAACCTGCTCTCTGGCCGCTATTCTGTGTAAAAAGGAGTCGGCCAAGTCTTTGAGCGTTGCATCAGATTTCCTTAGTACATCAACACTAGCTGTTCTCACTGTCACTTTTGGTTGCTCGGCCTCCAACAGATTATATGTGCCCTGCCATGTGGTCCTAGCAAGACCAGTGCACGTAGTGTCCGAGATTAAGCCTTTCTTCGAAATTGAAGCAGCTTGACCTACAACAGGTGTTGTAGTAGAACCAGAACTCCTCTTATTTTTCTTCCCCATCATGTTCAGGCTTTTCTCAACAAACGAACTCTACACAAGCGCAAGAGAAATCGTAACACGAGAAATAATGAAGACAAAGCATAATTGGAAAGATATATATCACTTGAAGCGTGGCGCTATTAATTTTCAAAAAATGGCTGCGGATCCAATCACTGGTAAGAGATCGCATATGCATTAATGGTGATTTTAAGGCCTGCTACCCATTAAATGACCTTTACGCTGTTATTCAGTTGAATGACCTCCCAACGCGTGCAACAGATATGATATGCCTTAGACGCAAGTATTCGTTAATTGAAGGGGCAAAGTTATTAAATACGCATGCATTACCTTATCCCTGCATTTAACGGCATTTTGAAAACTGCGCTTTATCAACCGGATTTAAATATAACTTTAAAGCTTAAAGCAATCACTTTTTGAAAATGCCGACTTCCGATAGCGATATCGCATCGCATCGGGGAAAGACCTGAGCGCCTTATGAGAGTGCATAGGATACCGCCGACGGCCGATAGCGATATCGCATCGGGTCGGGGTTTAAAACTTAAAGCGTTTTCCCATAAGAGGCAGTGCCGATAGCCGATCGCCGATATAGCATTGCATCGGGGTATAAGATATGTGCTCTTTTTTGTGTATGCATTGAATACCGCCGATCGCCGATAGCGATATCGCATCGGCAAGGACCGAAGTGCTGTTTAAATGCATCTCTCTTGTCATTGCGATATGCGATCTTGCGATCGCTTTATCGCAATAACAAAAGTTTGTTTTATTTTGGAAACATTGTTATTCGAAAAAAGGCTCCAATTCACTAACACTTTTGATTATCATACCTTTTTCTAACAAATTCATTAATACCAATTAATTTTTTTAAAAGGGACCCATTTCATATGTTAATTGTTTGTAAATACAGATGATATGAAATGGGGGGTTGTTGTAGGGCACAACAATTGGCGATTTGTTGGTAGAACCAGTTATCTCTGAAATTAACATAAACATTCAAGCTTTTCATAAATAGAAACTCAATCAGAAGGAGAAATTTCTAATATAACTAGATATTCATGTGTTCTGACTAAAGTGAACTCCATTTTGTTAACTTCGTCCCATTTAGTTTCAAGAAACCAAATACATAATAAGTTTCAAAAACAAGTCTTTATTGGTTCATAATGATAAAATAGAAAACTTTCCCACATCAGCTTTTATAATTAACTCCTTTGTCATAGGTAGAGCCTCTGTTGCCAGCAGACATTTATAGTCTCGACAGGGATACCTTTTAACCATAGTATTGTCCACTTTTCCATTCACATAAGAGTGTGATTAACAGAATGAATCCATAAAATGTTTTCATATTTTATTTTTCATCTGTTTTTCTTTGTAATAAATAAGATAAAAAGCCACTGTCCTGGTTTGGTAGCCAGTTTATGACAATGCCATTCACTGGTAATAATTTAACTGATCAAGCTGGCTCGTGATGAGACCCCTTGTCTTGAAACTTCAAGCCATTACCCTGTTTTGGTAGGCAGTATTGGTAATGTCAGTTAACCTATTTCCCTATGAACATGGTAAGCAGGCTTATGATAAGACCTCTTATCTTTAATCTTTTATATTTTAGAATTACACTCTGAGTAATCATAACCTTTAGTGAATGGGGTGAACAATTTTCTCCTTAAGAGTAGGTGGATGACAGGTGAAGAGTTGAAGATACTGAAAATGGGTTAGCCTCTATCTTTTAACAGATAACCTTTGGAGACTAGTTTTGGAAACAGAAAATGATTCGGAACTTTTACCTCCTGAAAGGAGTCTTCAAAATTTAGATTATAGTTTCAGAACACAAGGATATCTAATTTCCTAGAAACTATTTCTTTTGATTGAGGGTTCTATTATCTAAAAACAAGTATTTATATTATTTTTGTGAGACAGCTTCGTCAAACACAACAAAAGGTCAATGGAGATACTCTACAGTTTTATTTCCTACCAATCCTACAAACTACGCAAATCTACAAAAGGAGAAGGGGTTACCTTCTCAATTAAAGAATTTCTTCAGGATCAGGCCATTGACGCGGAGAGAATCTCTCAACCCTGATAAATCTTGCAATATAAAAGTTGAATGGCCTATCTTTTCACAGATCTGAAATGGTCCAAGCCACATTTTCTGAAATTTGGTATGCTTACCTTTATCTTCATGGGCCTTGTCCCATTTGAGAACCAAGTCACCAACTTGAAGTTGTTTGGAACCGGATGATGCTGAGTCAAAAGATGCTTTGATGATTTGTTGATGTTTGGCATGAGTGATTCTGGCCTTTTCCCTTTCTTCTTCTAATTTGAGAATTTGGTCATGTCTAAGTTGGATAGAAGAAGACGGAGTCTCTTGAATGAACTGCACTAGGGCTAAAGATGGAAGAACAAGATTTGTAGGCAACACGGCTTCTTTTCCATATACCAGATTGAAAGGAGAGGTCCCTATAGAAGCCTTTTGTGTTATTCTATCAGCCCATAATGCAAAGACCAAAGATTTATGCCAGTTTCTATGATTCTGTTCAACAGTTCGCTTAATGATTTTGATGAGATTCTTATTAGTAGATTCGGCTAAACCGTTCCCCTGGGGATAATAATTGGAAGAATATTTCAGTTTAAACCCTCTTTTAATAGCAAAATCATATATAGCGTTTCCTGAGAAATAAGAAGCATTATCAAAAACAAGAGCGTTTGGAACACCAAACCTGGTAATGATGAATTGGTCAATGAACTCGATGATTGCCTCTGCATTTGCCGCCTTCAAAGGAATAGCCTCTACCCATTTAGTAAAATAATCAGTAGCGGTAAGGATATACCTATGTTGTTTGGAAGATGGTGGAGTAATTTCCCCGATGATATCTAATCCCCATTGTTCGAATGGCTGTTCAATGTTGACATGTTGAAGAGGGAAAGCTGATTTTCGTTGTCTTCCACCAGATGTTTGGCAATTAAGGCATTTTCTTACGTGCTCATGGCAATCTCTAAATAGAGTAGGCCAATAATATCCAGCATGAATAATCTTATGAGCTGTTGTGTCAGCTCCAAAATGTCCCCCAGCTGGTCCATTATGTAGCTCCTGCAAAACCTTTTGGGCTTCAGGTTTCTCAAGACATCTTAACAGGATAGAATCATAATTTTGTTTAAACAATACATCATCAATGAGAGTGAAATTCTTAGCTTTCAACCTAATGGCCCTCTTATTTTTGTAAGATAAATTTAGAGGAGCATAACCGTTCTTCAGATAAAATATCAAATCAGCATATTGAGATTCAGAATCAGTGACACTTATCTGATTGATGGATTTAATCTGATCTTCATCGCTTGATTCGTGAATGTTCGATGCTCCTGCCAATATCCTGCAAAAACCTTGGCCCCTAACAATCTTTGCTGGCTTTATTTCTAAGTCATACTCTTGAAGCGCTGTAACCCAATTGGCTCTTTTTTCACCCAATTCTTTCTGAATTAAAAGTTGTCTTACCGCTAGGAAAGGAACTATAACTTTCGTATGGGTTTTCAAAAGGAAGGGTCTATAATGTTTGACTGCTTTGAACACAGCAAAGGCTTGTTTCTCCACATCCGAATAATTCAATTCGGCACCTTGAAGATTTGAACTGAAAAATGATATGGGTGCTTCTAAGTTGTTATCATTCAGTTGTGTGAGTACTGCGGCATATGAAGTGTTGGATGCAATAGTATATAGTGTAAAATGATTAGAAAAATTTGGAGTATTCAAGGCTGGGGCATTGATTATTGACTGTTTGATAACATCAAAAGCTTGTTTTTCTTCTGATCCCCATTTGAAGACTGAATTCTTCTTGATCATTGTCTGAAGTGGTAATACAATCTGTGAAAAATCTGGAACAAATCGTTTGACAAAATTAATCTGACCTAAAAATGACTGCATTGATTTTTTGTTATGTGGGAAAGGGATTTCAGAAATTTCATTAATCCGATCAGGGTCAATATAAATACCATCTTTGGATACTATAAATCCTAAGAGTTTTCCTTGGTCTAGAGCAAAGAAGGACTTTTTTGGGTTTAGAGAAATACCATATCTTTTGCATCTCTGAAAGATCTGATTTAAGTCGTGCAAATGATTATCTCTCTTCTTAGAATACACAGTAATATCGTCTAGATAGACGACTACTGATCGATTAATTAACCCTCTGAAGGCCATGTCCATAGCTCTCTGAAATGTCGCTCCGGCGTTTATAAGACCAAAAGGCATTTTCTGATATGCATAGGTTCCCCATTTTGTTCTGAATGTAGTTTTAAGCTGGTCATCGGGATGTACCAGAACTTGATTGTACCCTGAAAAACCATCTAGAAAAGACATCAATTCAGAACCTGCCACCGATTGGAGAATTTGCTCCATAGTGGGTAATGGGAAGTTGTCTTTTAAGCTCGCTTTGTTTAAATTCCTGAAATCAATACAAATTCGAATGTCGCCATTTTTCTTCCTGACTGGCACCATGTTAGAGACCCAGTTTGAATGTCGGACTGAAAAAATAATTTTGGCTTTCAAAAGCTTATTAAGTTCCGACTTAATCTGGCTCTCCAAATTTGGGTGTATTTTTCTTAATTTTTGCTGAATTGGTTTTTTATCAGGAAGCATAGGAATGGTATGCTGGATAATAGATGTATCATATGTCTTTAAGTCATCATATTTCCAAGAAAAAACCTGTTTGTTCTTTCTCAACAATTTAATAAATGCTTCCTTTTCATTCTGAGATAGTCCTG
The DNA here is from genome assembly GCA_031772625.1 of Pinus tabuliformis. Lineage (NCBI taxonomy): Eukaryota > Viridiplantae > Streptophyta > Pinopsida > Pinales > Pinaceae > Pinus > Pinus tabuliformis. The sequence goes on from CM062819.1 coordinate 911,433,230, forward strand.
TTCCTAAATTGATGTTTTGAGGAGACTCTTTAGTTCCTAGATTTATCAATTCAAACCTAAGGGTAGAACTTTGAAGCTTTGTGTTAATTACAGGTTTAAACCTGTCTTTAATATCATAAAGATCTTCTAATTTTACCACTGGTTTGGGGATCGAATTTTCTTTGAGCACTTCTTTCATCTGGGAATCATGATCATCTTCGTCAATAACTTGCTTATCATAAGAATTCTCAGAAGTTAAAAATTGCAAAATATCATCATCATGATTAAATACTCTCCAATTAGTGACATTGTCAGGAATTGAGGGTCTGAAAAGTAATTCTACAGAAAATCTATCAAGGCTGTAGTCTTCAGAAGGTAGAAGCTTTGAAGCTACATTGGCTAGTAAATCTGCGACTGAATTTTGAGATCGAGGTATAGAAGAAATGTTGAATGCCAAAAAGTGTGAGGTAAGCTCTTGAACGAGCGATTGGTAATGTTTAAGGTGAGTCGAAAGGCAATGAATTGCATTTCTAACCTGTTTGACAATGATTTCCGAATCGCCGAATACCTTTAGATATCGCACCTCCAGGCCGATTGCTTTGTATAATCCTTGGATTAAAGCCTCATATTCAGCTGTATTATTAGTGCACTCAAACTCTAACCTACAAGACAACATTGTCTTTTCTCCTTGCGGACTAACCAATATACATCCAGCTCCTGAACCTTCAGAGGACTTAGAGCCATCAAAATACAAAGACCAAAATAAAGGAATATTAACAAAAGTATCTACAATTTTCTCAGCATCATTAAAACACCTGGACCTATCAGTTTGTGAAAAATTTTCAATTTGAGATGTAAAATGATTGACTGAAAAAGGAGATGGTTGGGCAACAAAGTTGCCAAAGAATGATTCTGCTGAATAGTTCCCCAAGATGTTATTATTGAATGCCACAGGTTGGTTTTCTTGCTCGAATTCAGTAACTGTGTGGGTCATATGCTTCTCACGATCGATCCTTATTTGATTTGGCTTTCCCTTGTAGGGAAGCCACATATGTGACCAATCTGTAGAAATATACCCGTGCAGTTTTTCGGACCAATCTCTGCTCAATATTAAACCATAAAATTCAGGTATGTCGGCAATTAAGATGTCAATTCTTTGAACAATTCTAGGGTCGGCTGACAACCTGATGGTTACGGAATTAATTTCTCCCACAACCTGCACTTTAGTTCTATCCAACTGTACAATATGAATGGCAGACTTCTGGGGTTCAATGTTCAGCTTAGAGCAAACTGAAGCTGGCATTATGTTAGATGAGGCCCCTGAATCTATTAAACAGTTGTGTAGGTTTCTATTATAAATCTAATAAGTGAGCAGGAAGGGTGGAGTGTGAGAATTTGATTTATCTCTGATTAAGACTGAATCGGTAATTTCAGCCATACCTGCGGGAGGCTGGCCTGAATCGTTGGCAGCTCTTGCACTGGGAAGGGGAATAGAGGGAACAGCATTTAACTCTTTGAGAAGTAACTTTTGCTGATGTTTCAGTTTACTGAGTTCAAACATGGTTATATTTGCCTTGGTTTTCTTCATATCATCAACAATGTTATATTCCATTGAATCGGATACCACTAAAGTCTTGGATGTCGAAGGAGTACTAGAAGTTGTAGGCTGGTTTTGAGGAACTACCACAGGTGGCTTCTTTGGGGGAACTTTTTCCTTTGCTGTAGTAGCGCCTCCGCTCCTTTTCTTTGAAGTTGCCTGGGGAAGTTCAGAAGCAATTTTACTTCTTGTAGTCACCGGAAAGGCTTCTTCTTCATTCTCAGTGTCAGAGTTTGGGAGTATAAAATCCCACATTCCATGACATTCAGCTAGTTCTTCTTCATCATCGGTCTGTGAAGGTGTTTCCTCTTCCTCTTCTTCCTGGTCTGAATCGGCGTTAGATATAACATTAGGCGGCTTTGATTCAGTTTTCTTAAAAGTCCTAAATGGTCTTTTGCTTGAAGTTTCGGCCACCTGCTTTTTAATCTCAACCATTTCATTAGACAAAGTTTTAAGGACCTTTTGTAAACCTTCCATGTCATATGGGTCCTTTGGGGTTTTCTTCTTGGAATCTTCTTTAAACGAGACCTTTTTAGCTTTTCTATCTTCTAGAGCAGCTTTCTTTTCAAGAGCATTGATGCACTTTTCAACTGCAAGTGCTTCTCTCATATTTTCAGCTAAGGTAGGTTTGCCAGCCCTGTCTACAAAGATAGCTATGTTGGCAGGTAGGGCAGTGATGTACCATTCGCTTCGGATTTTCTCACTTGGTTTAGAAGCGGTAGGGATTTTATTCAGTAGTTTATTAAATCTGGCATTAAACTCTTTTATTGGTTCCCTGTGCTCTATTCTCAAATTGGAGAGGTCATTTATTAAAGTTGCTAGGGACCGATCATCTCCATATTTGGTGAGAAACTGCTCTTGGCATGTATTCCAACTGGTAATCGAACCAGAGGGTAAGGAAAAATACCAGGATCCTGCTGATCCTTGTAAAGTGTAAGGGAACAGTCTTACTACGACATCTTGCTCTGTCACTCCTTTTAGGTTAACTGCTAACATGAAGTTGTTGATGTGTTCTTCAGCTTGGGTTCCATTATCTGGATTAAATTTAGGCAGCCATTTTTCGGGTGCATCTGGTAGATCATGTAATGGTCCAGGCATGTTGACAGCACCCGGCCTAGTCCATGGATCTGCCATTATGCTAGCGACAGTGGTTGTCACTACTGTCGGGGTTCCAGATGTTGGGTGAGGTATTGGAGATGAAGAGTGAATAGGTTGGGATATTGAGGCTCCTGTTCCCTGATGAACAACAATTTGTAATGGAGGGGTGGGTGGTTGACTTTGCAGATGAGGAGATGAAATGGAGGATGTGGAAGAAAAATCCCCACTATCAGATCCTTCAGTATTTTTCTTTGGCTTTTTCCTTTTGGGTAAAGGAAACTCAGTAGGTTCAATACCAAGTTTTTCGCTCTGAAGTCTAGTAAGAGGATGAGTGAGGTTGAACTGCGAAGTCGCACTGCTTTCTGATATCTTAGATTTCTGTGGTGAAATCTAGAAGCTCTGAAGTTTATGGATTAGAGACTGAACTTCAAGAGATTCAAGACTTAGTTGTTCTGGGATATGATGGGATTGAGCAGTGGTGGTAGATTCCTCTTCTTCTTGGTTATGGGCTGGCGAACCAGCATGTAATTGAGAAGAACGAGGAGATTTGGAGGGAGAATTACTCTTAGAATGACTTGCCGATTTGGGTCGGCTTGCCATTCACAGTTAGGCCCTCCTTCTAGCGCTAATTTTGTTGAGGCCTCGAAAATCGCTGCCACAACAAAGGGGAAACCACCCGGTCCGGACCTTAGTGCAGCTCCTTTTCCGTTTGGAATAGTGGTTCCGACTGGGGATAATGGGACCAGTTTCCCAAGAACTATAAGTGAATGGGATGGATGAATGACTTATGACATAAGATGGTAATAAGCGGACAGCTAAACTACAAACAAAATGTAATAACTATAATTGGATCCCGGGACTTATCACTTGGCAAAGCGTAGCGTTTGATGATCTGTGCTTTAAGGCAGGCATATAGATGACTCTAACACTTTAAGCATAGATGTTTAAACCATTTAAACATTGCTCTGCATAATTAGTTATGCAGAGCTATTAGAGCGAATTACTACACTTAATCATTCATATCATTGATACATACATGAGTGAAAGAGATAACAAATCACCAAAACATTCAATAGTGAAACGAAATGAAGATTCGCTATTATATCGCATACATGCATTCAACAATAGCAAAGATAATAACACAGCAATTCATATAATAAGAAAGAACACAGATACAGATAATAGTACCATGTAAGCTGATCGATCAATCCAGTATATTAATCACTATGTCGCAGTCCTTCCTTCAAATCGGAAAGCATTCCAAACAACAGACAGTCGTGCGCAGTTGTATAAAACAGCCTTCTAATCAAAATTAAGAACCGTTGGTCGAGTTTCACAAAAAGAATATAGACTGAAGCACAATAGTGCAAACTTCAGCCTTTAAGTCTTATTACAAAATTTTACGACCCTTTCCAAAACAATGAAAGGGTCTATAAATACTATACTAATCTAAATATCTAAACAACTGAAAAGCTATTAAATTGGCATCAATAAATGTTTGTTCCATCTTTCTTGGAAATCTGGCAGTTGGCGGCAATGCTTCATTCGGTGGGTTCTTTGCCTTTACTCCTTAGCTGACATATCGCCAGCATTGGCTCTACTTCTGGTGGAGTGTTGAGACGCGAAGTTAGCTGGGCATCATATGTAGCATCTTGAATGTCAGGGATCAGGCATCCGAGGGCATCTGTTAAACACTTGAGAGCAGACCTTTAAGTATGTGGCTTGACTAGAAAGAGCCAATATGCATCAGAGGTTAAAGTATTTACTCCGGTAATTAACTTCCTCTGTTCCTCCAAGTCATGGTAATTTGTTTGTTCAAGCATATCTGCTGTTGTTATGCTTCCAGGTGTGCACTTGGAGATCATGTTCGCCAAATAAAGTGTATCATTGACTAGGTCGATCATATTGCTGGCAATTATTTTACACCTGGAAGCCGCCCTTTCTGCTTTCATTACCTGAGTGTTCCATTCCATGAAGAGGATGTCTTTGTACGCTTCATGGATTCGGGACAAATTCGCCGCTTTCCCTTCGTCAGTGTCTTGCCACTCAATATAATCGGATATGGCTTCTTCGGCCTGATCTAGCTCATTCCTGGCCTTCTCTATTTGCTCACACACTGTTGTAGATATTTCGCATAATTGCTCAGCCTTAGCAAGTTTTTGACATAAAAGTCTGATCTGAGACAGTAATGCGCTATTTATTTGAGTTGCCTCTGCTCTGAAGACTTTCACATTCTGTGTGCTCTTGATACCTTCGAGCTGTGTTGATAGTTGAGCTATTCGCTCATCTTTCGATTTCATCATCAGCTCATTTGATGCTTTCAACTGTGACAATGCCTCCGACAATTCTTTTGCCTTCTGAGTTTCACTTTGGTCTATCCTTTGTCTTTCAATTTGCAGTTGCTGGGTTAACAAATTGTTTTCCTGCTGTTGAGCCAGCAACTGCTCTTCCACCTGTGCTGCTTTGTTTTTCGCTTCAATTACCTCTGCCTGTAATGCATATATTTCATGGTCCTTAGTCTTCAACAGAAGACTCACGTTTGATGCTTTGTCGATAGTTGCTGCGGAATACGCTCCCGCGAATTGAGACAGCTTTGTTAGATCATCGGAGGGATCCAAATCCTCCTTCCAGACCATATTGCCCGTGACTGTTTGCTCAGGCAAGATAGAAGGTTGATCAAGCCTTCATCTTTTCTTAGAGCGCTTAATAACGGCTCTATGCTTTGGGCTGTAGAAAATATCCAGGGGAGGAATTTCTTCCACCTGGAGAACAATTTGATCGGAAGGGTCCTTATTGATTACCTCGACATCCTGTGAAATGGGTGGGCCGCTGGTTCCTCCTAGAACCTGAGAAGAAGTGGTATCGAGCGCATCGCTTGTTTTAGAGGAGCCTTTGTCTTTGGAGCCTTCCTTACTACTGATAATGGAATCGAATTGATTCCATTGTTTAATCAATTCAGGATCGATGGAGGTTTGCTTATGTTGCTCTGTATGGGCTTTGCTCCATTCTTTTTCTTGTTCTAACTTCTGTTGTTCTTCAAGTGCTTTTCGCTGTGGCTCCTCTTGCGTTTTCCGCTGCTGCTCCTCCAATTCCTTTTTCTGCCTATCTGCCAGTTCTTTCTTTAGTTTCTCTTCTTCCTTCTTCTTCCTCTGCTCTTCTTCCTTCTTTGCCTTTTGCTGCCTTTCTATCTGCTCCTTTTTCTGCCTCTCTGCTTGCTCTTTTCTCTGCTTCTCAGCCTGCAGCTTCTTCTGCCTTTCCTCCTGTTGTTTATCCTGTTCTTTAGTTGTAACAGGAGGTGAATGTATCTGTTGCCGACCAGGCTCGCTTGAGGAAGACGCTGGGTTTGTGGATAATAACTCTAGGGGCAGAGTTTGCAACCTCTGTTCCCTAAGTTTATTAAACTCAGTCAACGCCTCATCATTGTATTTCATTATTGCAAGTTGTTTGGCTTCGCTTATTGTCTCGGTACCTGCGAACAGGTCATCAAACATATCCTCTTGATGATCAACTTTTGTTAATTTTGCTTGTTCTAGGGCAGTGTAGGCAGTTTGCTTTGGATCATAGAGTCTGCTTGGGAGAGTGGCGAAGGATAAAGCTTGGATTTTTGTCGCTTCTTTTTCTGCGTGCTTGTAATTAAGCAGAGTAAAAACCCCAATTCTTAAAGGAAAAGAGGGCCAACCTTTCTTCTTCTCTTCTTTGAGAGTTTGTGTGACACTCTCGGCCATAATCTGGTAACAGATTTCCCGGGCTAACAGCTTGTCTGGGATATATAAAGGGAGGACATGCGGCCTAGCCTTACTCCCAAAAACTCTGATATAGGTGAAATACTCCTCCCCGAACCAACTTGCTATGGCTGGTAAGTCGAAAGAAGCTTCATAGGAAATTCTGGAAATGGGTCTGTCATAAATAGAATAGTAAATGGGCACCATGAAACCATTACAAATTTGGTACAAATGGTCCTTGTAAGAGGACTTCCACAATTTCTGATGGTATAAATGAATGGGTGTTGGATCTTGGGTGGTCCATCTCCAACCGAGGACAGGAAACTCAGAATTAAGACACAGAGTATCCATAATGTAAGCAGAATAATAAAATGGCGGGATTTTCCTTTCGGTGACTATAGTTTTGTTTCTGAATTCACGAACAGCTACGACCAACTTATCAGAAAGAATAGTGGCCCAATCCATGATTATAGCATTGATAGCCGCTTCCATTAAGGGAACCATGTCAATATTGATATTAACAGAGTCATGTAATCCCCACAATCTACACATCATAATCCCCGCATAGCAATAGGGAGAAGCCAAAGAAACGTTGGAGTACTTACCCGAACTTTCATGCTTGTGCTTGGCTGGGTTCTGCCTCCAATCTCGGAGGGGTTCGGATGGTGATTCATTTTCTTTTTCGAATTTCTCCACGAAGGTTCTGTTGTAGACTAGCTCCGGTTCAGGCAGATGATACATTCGCCTCAGGTCATCAGGCTTGAATGACCCGAAAATCCTTCCGTCCCTTGTATGGAAAGTTCTATCAGTGATGGGGATTTCTTCAATTGCCCTGCGCACCACATCTGTGTAAGGGAGAACCTGCTCTCTGGCCGTTATTCTGTGTAAAAAGGAGTCGGCCAAGTCTTTGAGCGTTGCATCAGATTTCCTTAGTACATCAACACTAGTTGTTCTCACTGTCACCTTTGGTTGCTCGGCCTCCAACAGATTATATGTGCCCTGCCATGTGGTCCTAGCAAGACCAGTGCACGTAGTGTCCGAGATTAAGCCTTTCTTCAAAATTGAAGCAGCTTGACCTGCAACAGGTGTTGTAGTAGAACCAGAACTCCTCTTATTTTTCTTCCCCATCATGTTCAGGCTTTTCTCAACAAACGAACTCTACACAAGCGCAAGAGAAATCGTAACACGAGAAATAATGAAGACAAAGCATAATTGGAAAGATATATATCACTTGAAGCTTGGCGCTATTAATTTTCAAAAAATGGCTGTGGATCCAATTACTGGTAAGAGATCGCATATGCATTAATGGTGATTTTAAGGCCTGCTACCCATTAAATGACCTTTACGCTGTTATTCAGTTGAATGACCTCCCAACGCGTGCAACAGATATGATATGCCTTAGACGCAAGTATTCGTTAATTGAAGGGGCAAAGTTATTAAATACGCATGCATTACCTTATCCCTGCATTTAACGACATTTTGAAAACTTCGCTTTATCAACCGGATTTAAATATAACTTTAAAGCTTAAAGCAATCACTTTTTGAAAATGCCGACTTCCGATAGCAATATCGCATCGCATCGGGGAAAGACCTGAGCGCCTTATGAGAGTGCATAGGATACCGCCGACGGCCGATAGCGATATCGCATCGGGTCAGGGTTTAAAACTTAAAGCGTTTTCCCATAAGAGGCAGTGCCGATAGCCGATCGCCGATATAGCATTGCATCGGGGTATAAGATATGTGCTCTTTTTTTTGTATGCATTGAATACCGCCGATCGCCGATAGCGATATCGCATCGGCAAGGACCGAAGTGCTGTTTAAATGCATCTCTCTTGTCATTGCGATATGCGATCTTGCGATCGCTTTATCGCAATAACAAAAGTTTGTTTTATTTTGGAAACATTGTTATTCGAAAAAAGGCTCCAATTCACTAACACTTTTGATTATCATACCTTTTTCGAACAAATTCATTAATACCAATTAATTTTTTTAAAAGGGACCCATTTCATATGTTAATTGTTTGTAAATACAGATGATATGAAATGGGGGGTTGTTGTAGGGCACAACACCTTTCCATCATGATTATTCCTCCTCCTTAAGGTTTGAGGGCATTTTTTTCCACTATCAAGTTTCCTGTAGCGACTTTTTTCTTTCATGTAGAAGCTATGTTTTATCCTTTAACAGCTTTGTTTGTACCCTTTCCATTTCCTTTGAATATTTCCTTGCTTCCCAAGGCTTGACGGAAACCTTTTCCTTCCTATAGCACTTTATTAGCTTCATGTGGAAAATATATTCTTCTTGTAGTGGGGATGTTCCTTCTTGTAGTACACAACCCAAATCTTGTAGCAACTAATCTTTGCACGCCAAGAGGTGATGGGTCAACCTTTTATTTTTTATTTTTCTTTTATTATTATTTTTCTTTAACTGAGTTTTCCCTCACTTACGCCTTCACACTCCTTGTCCTCCATCATGACTAAATGATGACATCCCACTTTCCCAGTTCCTCTTCACTTATGTCTTGCCCTATCCCCCATGTGTAGGTGTCTTGGTTGAAAAGTGAAGTTAACTACTAGATAAGGTTGAGGCTTCTCTACTACTAAGTTTGGTCGTAAAAAATATTTTCCCTCATACACTTACACCATTTTTTGATCTAAAATAAGTTTGTAGGAGAGCTTTTGAGGATTTCATACCTAGGCCTTACCCTTGATATATTTTTGTAGGTGATATTGAGGTTTTTTATATGAATGTTGAAGATTCCTATGCTCCACTCAATTGATCTACCTTTTCCACACCTAATCTTGATCACTGCACACAATCACAACCAAACATAGATGATAAGTGACCTTCCTTGGAAGAGCGTTAGATCAAACAATAATATAATTAACCATGTAGAATTTTGAATACAAATAGATACAAGGAAGGAACACATGTTTCTATTAATCATATAAGTGAAAATACATCAATATACCTTCCAAAAATAATATCCTCTCCTCCAACTTGTAGCATGGCCTCCTCTCCCAATACAATAGAGTTCTCAAACTATTGTTTGGATACTTCCTCTTTAATCCTTTCCTCTTGGTGAGATTATAAAGGCTTATTCTATCCTCGAGGAGAATGTATTTAGACACTTATGGTCTTGAGAAGTTAGGAAACTTTTACAATAATGGACCCATAGCCAACTCATACACAAGTGGGTCAAGTTGATCTCCTTGGGAATAACAGACTCTAGAAACCTTTTTTGCAATTATGAGGTTTTTTTCAATCATCTCAATTATGAAATAATTATTATCTCATAATTATAATATTTTGGCAGATTAATTATTAGAAATAACTCAATCATGTAAGTCCACCCATTTATCATGGCATAAATCTCACATAAGTAAAAGAAAAGGTGAAAAGGGATGCATTTTAGCCAAACAACTGAGGTAATTTGATATTAGGTTTCTCTCACTATAATGGATTGGAAAATACAATGTGGATCTACGTGAGAGTATACATCAGTAGGAATTTTGACACATAACAAACATAGAAGTGTCACAGATAGCCCTCAAAGTACATAAATGATACATAACTCCAATGCAGCCTGAGAAAGATGTCATGTAAGAGTGAGATGTCCCTAACCCAGGGCCTTCGACATAACCCCGATGGTACGAATATACATTGTGCGAATACATGAGAAGAATTCGAGCATGGTAGAAATTGCCTTATTACCAGGCAGTGAGGTAAACTAGTAATATACATAAGGAAATCCACCAATGAGGAAAATGGACCCAAGGTACCTAGTACATTCCAATAAGGGTGAATAGATGAGTTGATGTCGAACACCAGTGAACTTGATCAATTAGGAGCCAATGATGTAAACCAATTGTCAATTGTGAGGAAGCCTACCACTGAGGTTTGCAAGCTCCAAGGTACTACTGATTCCTAGATCAAGCTCCTCGAGAATGAGCTGAAGTCAACAGGAGAATATCCATCGATGGTGGGATTTTTTGTATCCCCCATCAATCAACATAGAATAAATCAGGATGTTGTGATGAATGGATGAAGTCATGAAGCAATGAAGTACAACTAACATAGTGGTGGCTGACTCAAAAATGTCAATAGGATACTGTAGATAGATGACACAGGATGAGACTTCCCTTGAACACATAGTGGCATGAGACAAGAGTGAATTGGGAGCATGACTAATGGAAATAAATGTTCCATTCCTTCTCTTTTTATAAGTTCCTTTTTCATAAAGTTCTCCCCCAAGACTGAAAAAGAGATAAAAGTATATAAGGGGGAACCTCCGAGCCACAGTAGACTAGGGTATTCCTTTTTCATAACTAGTTTATCCTAGTTTGGAAAAGGTTTAAACTTATACTAGCTAGACAACCCTTCAATTACTTCTAAAAGATTTAAGGGAACAAGCTCCCTCGACAATCTTTTCTAAATTAAGGAGTCTGAAAAAAGATTAAAAGAAACTCCTCTTAGAGGAACGAGTGGTATAGAGGATAGAAACTAGTTCTGGTAAGGATGGAACTTCTCATGACATACTGAGGACAAGAGGCGAGCTAATAGGACCATTCACTGCAGTGGTTCCACCAAAAAGGGGTAAACACCAAGTGAAAGTGGACGGTAGGCCAAGAAGATGATGATGATGGAAGAGAGAAACCAAGGCTCATTGTGCAGAAGTACACTGATAAAAAGTGGCAATCACAAGGGATAAAAATGGTGGAATCCTCTTGGGGTATAGCCAAACATATGATGAATAAGGGGACATGAGGCTCATATTCTAGGTCATGGCGGGTCAAAAGGAGGGATTCCAAGAAGAGAGTCAAAATGACTGCATGGACACCAAGATGATAAAATGGTGCTAACTAGGGTATCCTTGAGTGGGTAAGCTCTACCGCCAAGTGATGATGTGCATAAAAGAGAGGGGATAAAGTTGCAACATGATATGGTTGGACCTAAGGTATAATGATGGCACTGACAATCAATAATGCAATGGAGATGACAAAATTATCTACCCTATATTCTAGTAAAGAGGAAACATACCTTAGGCCCATTGGATGTCACAATAGAAATGCCACCCTATCCTGTAAAAACAATCTAGAAATACTAGACCCATGGTTAAATCACATAATGAAAGAAATAAACATGGAGAAGGTAAAAATAGAACATATATATATATATATATATATATATATATATATATATATATATATATATATATATATATATATATATATATATATATATATATATATATATATATATATATAATTTTATAAATTTTTTTGGATTTTTGGCATAAATAAGGCATGACAAATGCTCACATCACACACCAAACCAAGAAAGAGATATAGCATCAAAATGTTATGTACAATATGTACAACCACAAATCAGACTAATAGGTCACACAAGAGTGTGACCACTGCCAGGAGTAAGCCAAGGATTTCCATACATGAACTCATGGAGGAGTGGAGATACCATATGGCTCACCAATGTGGGGGCATGCCAATGGAAATCAAATTTCCCAATCTGGGAAGGCTGACCATTCTAGGGACATTCTAACATATTTATGCTCTCAAAATTAACTTGAGGACATAAGGGAGGATTAAGAGATAAAGGGGGTACAAGATGCTCGTCAATAGGTGGTAAGGAAGTGAGCAATTTGTTAGCAAGTTCAGTAGTAGAATCATAAGACTTGACTCAGTCCATGGGTGGAATTTATAAGGAAGGCAGAGGAGATGCCCCCTGGGTTGATTCAAGATTTTGTTTTTTGAGCTCTACATGTTCCAAATCAGAGATATTAGATGCAAGAAGAGGCATAATCTCCCTACGATTATCAATGGATAAATGCATGAACTCCAAGTTGACTAACAAGGGAGGCTCATCATCAAGGGAGTCATGTGGAACATCAAAGCGGCAACCTGTGTGGGAAAAAGATCCTGGTCATATTTTGTTAGGATGGGATTTCTAACTAGTGTTAGCTGGTACTGACAGGACTATTGGAGAGCACATCTCTTCCATAATAGGTGTCAGAGGGTGCTCACTAGCTTGATCAACTTCCATAATAACAGGCAACGCCACCCAAGGATCAGAAGGTATATGGGGTCCACAGGTGTTGGAAGAGATCATATGCATAGGAGCTCTGGAGGAACATGATGAAATTTTGGGTGATGATAATTAAGGAAAAACACCCATAAGAGATGATATTTTGAAAAATTCCGCACCACCACTCTAAAATTGACCAGGGTTATCTCCTAGAGGTGGAACTGAGTTCCCCATAGTGGAAATTTCAGCTAACGGGATAGAATAATCAAGCTGATCAATTCAGATAATCTTTCCTTCCCAAGAAAAGCAAAGGACATGAAATACGAATGAGACAACTACGGTCATGGCATAGAACCAACTATGGGAAAGGAGTAGGTTGTAATCCAAAGGAGCATCGATGACTTTGATATTGACATATATAGTTTCACACCCTATGTCAATGGAAAACTTTGGAAGAACCCCCTTAGGTATAAAATTGCGTCTATCAAAATCTTGGAGAGTGGCATTGGATGTGGCATGTTTTAGAGAGTGAAGAGCCTTCCAACAAGATATTGACATAACACACATGGAAGAGCCTTCATCCACCAAAGTGCGATGAATATTCTTATGGAACATACACACAATGATTTGAAAAGAAAATTGATGGGATAGGTAAGGAGAAGCTTTGTCGGCATTAATGGTGATGAGACTAGAATCAGACATATCGATTCCACTAATAGGAGAAAACAAGGGCTTGCGCAACTGAGGACAAATATACAAAACCTCCAGGGAAGACATGACACAAGGAGCCTGGGTAAGATCTTCAGCAATTCTGGAATGTTGAGCAGCTAGAGTGGAAGTATTGTGTTGTCTTACGAACGACACCCTTGGGGGGACGATAAACAAGTTCCAAAGGGTTATCTAGTGTGAGAGGTCCAGTGGAAGTAGGTGGAGATGGTGAGTCTTTAGAAGAACTTGACTCAGGAACATCATAGGATTTGGATTGCGTAGTCACATTTACATAATCCTTGCATATAAATATGGGTAAACTATGGGGGGGAGGTGAAAATGACCCCTCATTGCCCCCTTGCAGAGCTAGAGAAGGTTGAGCAACCATTCGTTATTGAGGTTGTGTAGGAAATGGATGAGTCAGAGTAATAGGTTGTTGCATAGATGGTGGTGAAAGGAACATATGGAATTCATCCATTTGAGGGAACTCATGAGTGAGGTGCTCACCTTGACAAATTTTACAAGGGAACTTGACTTTACAACAACATTCACTGGTGCCCCACCTAATTTTGAGAGTTATTTTAGGGTTCTTGGGCATTTTGTTTCTTTTATTTATTCCTTTTACCACCAAATTATTGGTTGTTCTTCGACTTAGTGGACTTCACCATTAGAACGTCAATTGACTGCTTAGGATAAGGTTCTTTAGCAAAGCTAGATGCACTTGGTGGGGCTTGAGATGTAACAATCAATTTCCCAAGATGGGTAGTAAGTTGGCTCATGGAATAAAAAATAGACCTGGTCATGCCATCGACATGTGGGATAGGAACACGTTTGGTAGGGTCAATAGAAGGCCTAGGGGCATCAGGCAACTCTTCATAGAACCTATGGGACTGTGATTAGATAAAATACAACTATTGAGAAGCAAAAATCACATTTTCCTTGGTAACAACTTGAGAGATGGACACATATTTGAAAATTTGGGGTTAGAGAGAATGAATGAACCATTTACGTAATATTTCATGAGGTATCTTGGTTCTCACTAACCTCTTGCGATGACACCACTCATGAATTTTATCATAAATTAACGTGACATCATATTGTTTGAAGTTGGAAAAGGGGTTAGAGTCGATATCATATTGAGTAGGAAATTGGTAGTGTGTCAAAAAGGTTTGATCTATGGAGGCAAAGTCGACATAGGATGTAGTAGCTAACTCGAGATACCACTTTGCGGCATCCCTAGTTAACATACATTGTAATAAGCGAAGTTCAATAGAATCATCGACCAAATAATTAGATGAGCACCATAACTGATAGGTGGCAGTGTGAGTGGATGGATTCTCTCGAGACTTCCCTTCAAACTTGGGAATATACGACAATAATTTCGTGGGCATGTGTGGCCACAGGGGATCATGACGGATGGGGTCATTAGTTAGTTTCAACATGTTTGGTAAATCAAGAGAGGATATGAATGAATTATGGACTTGAATAAATGCATCATAGGTAAGAGAAGCCCCTGATCAACCTTGCGGTCCCCCCCATATAAGGTATAGAATGATGCATTTGTTGGTTAAATAAATGGTTCACCCCATCATAAGACTGATACGAGCCAGAATGATTGGTAAATGGTTGTTTTCCCTGAGGTATGTACCTCCAGAGATAAAAGGACCCCCAAAAGCATGGATGATTATGAGGTTGTACCCAGGAGTAAAAGAAGTACAAGCTGTGTAGTAGGATAGACCTAAGGAGGATAACATGTGTGAGAGACAACATTGGAAGCAAGGTTACCCTCGGGTAAACTATCCCCTCTAGGAAAAGTATTGGTAGGTGATGCCCCTCTAAAGAGAGAACTATACCAAGCTTGTGACATACTAGAAGCAACATTTCCCCTAGGATGACTACAAACAACTGATTACCCCCCCCCCACAACTGATTACCCCCCCCACATATTTCTAGAAATAACCATGGCTAAGTGAGGAACAAGAACCATTGGTTGAGAAAGGTCAGGTGAAAGTAATCCTGATCCTACTGGCTGACTAGGTTGAGGCACCATGGTTGGCATAGGAGATGGTGTGGGCATGGAAACATTCAAGAAATTTTCAGGAGCTATAGATGAGACTGGTGGAATTCCCCAAGAAGAAGTGAGAGGTGTGGATGGAGGAGTAAGTATAGCCACACTAAGAGGTGGTAATGATGACATGGTAGCTGACAATGCTGATGCAGAAGGTAAGGAGGTCTCAAACTCCACCATATGATAATTGAAATAGGTATGTAACTATAGGTTATTGTAGAACCGTGAGGGTTCGACTACAAAAACTCAGGTCCTAATGGATTAGTCAAAGGTGGGTTGGCAAGAGTAGTAGAATCGTCTTCTAAAGTATCAACAGAAATCATATCAGTACTAGAAGGACAATGTATAAACCCCAAGGCCATGTTTTGGTCTATGTATTGATCACCAATAGGCACTCTCCATGGAAGAGTAATAATTCCACCTTGTTCAGGAGGAAAACCGTGAAGACGATGTGAATGTGGACGAATAAATATAGTGAGGGTGTGTTGACGATGTTGAGAATTTGACAACCAAGGGATCTCCCTGATATGAATTCCAAACTAGAACTCACATCATTTGGTGTAGGAGTCCCATATGGCATAAAGTCCCAATTTCCATATACTTAGAGGTATGTCTTGGATCTAACAGTCAGCGCATGAGAATGTTATGCTTGTATCCTCAAATAGCAAGGTAAGTGTGCCTAACGAGTGCATAACATAGCTGTGTCAAGGTTCTCTTAATGCAAAAGGGGGGAGAAAAGTGAGCCTCTAAGTGAAAGGTAATAATACCACCTAGGAGAAAACACGTGAGGACTAGGAAGGTATGTCCAACATCCAGTGGAATAGTCCATAACAGACACGACATTCATTAAAAGAAAAGTACAAGGGAAGACCTATCCACCATCTAGGGTAGTTTTCAATGGATGTGATGGTCATTATAAACAGTAAGCGAGGAAGGTTTATCTAGTATCCTGCGGAGTAGTCCACATGGATGAGACAACAATGATAACTAATAGAACACATTCCCAACAAGGTAAGTACTAAAACAACCGAAATAGTTCAACTATCTTAGTACATGTGAAACAAACATGAATTATAAATGTCGAAAGAATAGTCTTACAAACATCCACAAGACATGCATGAAAATGTGATCGCCTGAACATACTTATGTATTAAGCAGAAATTCCAAGACACAAATGTACATCATACATCACTAGCCCTAGTAGTGGGAGGTTGGAGCCACTACTCACTCCTTGAAGAACTTACTAAAACTCTTTATTTTTTGTGGGAGGAGCCAAGGTGAAAAGTCCCTTTCTCATACAATAAGGGGGTATATATAACCATGGCTGATGATTGAACCTTGTGACTCTTCGACTACCCTCATGACTATTCAACATCCTATGACTTTTCAACAGACATGACCCTTCATATTCATGTGTGTCCATTGGACTTCCACTTTAAATTAAATTTGATTTAAAATAGGCATGGCCCATAATAGTGATGTGGCCTTTGACAAGTCATGACACATTTTGACATGACTAGCTTGTTGAGGTGGCGATTTTAAGATGTTGTTACTACTACATGATTGATGTGCTCTTAGATGTTATTTCTCTTCTCCTCTACATAGATTTATGATGTGGGTTATTCAATGATCTTTGGTCTTGGGAGGTGGTTGCATGCATGTGTTCCCTTTTCTTGTAATTGATAATATTCTTTGTCCATCCAGCTATAAGTTAGTCTTCTAGCATGTTCACTCCTCCTTCTCCTTCTTCATCATCTCACCATGATCTAACAGTGTACCTGTTCTTGTAGTTCACTCATGATAGGATGACATCAAATCCAAAACCTCCTAGTCTAAGATGATGCATTGTTATCCTTGGACTGGGCCGGAGATAGATGATAGGTTGGGAAGAGGGCCTAACAAGTATGCATTGCACAGTTCGAAGTGACAGGGAGGGAGAGTGGTCACTAAGACTGCATAGAGCACAACTCAAGCTTGGCTGAGGAACCCACGAGCACAGTCTTCAATACTAGAAATAATTATGTAGAGGCCACTAGGAGGCAAGATTTCATAGTTACGATCATCAGTGTGAGCTACAAGATGAGACCCTAGGAGGTAGGTCTATGCAGTTTTATGAGGGAAGGTAGGGCTAGGCAAGAGAGAGGCCAGAGAAGACATGTCTACTTATTTTTTAGTATCAATGAGTCTTGGCTTAGGGAGGTCATGGAGGGACACCTTTGTGCAGTTTTGGGATGAAAATCAAGCTTGAGTCTCTAAAAATTGTGAGGTTCCATAAGGCAGGGACGAGGCTTGGCGACTGATCTTGCGAAATGCACAGTTCAGGTTGGTATTGGAGCAACTTCTGCCCAATTATAGGAAGGAAGGCAGGTTGCTCAACTCTAGGATTGTGTAGTGAAACTACCTTGGGGACAATCTCTGCACATTGTGTAGTTCCAAGCAACAAAGCAACATCACCGATGGCTAAGATTGCACAGCGTGCAGCTCAGATGGGGTCTAGTGAAGAGAGTTGTTCAATCAAAAGTCTTTTAAGGAAAATGGCTAAGTGTGGGAGGAAAAGGAACTTGTGAGCAACTTGACATTATGATCACACACTTATCATACTTTGAAGACACGACAACATAGACCACCAGGAAAACAAGATAAAGAATTACCCTCTATGAGACTGCCCAGAACTAAAAGTGATAAGTGTGACAGTTGAGATAGACCTTAGGATGACCGTGATGACACTTGTGCAATAGTGATTAAAAATTTGTGTATGAGTGCAATAGGTGTTTACATGGCTAGGTAAATTCTTATACAAAAAGACCAACCTTCGAAGTCACTACAAAGGCTCACAAACATGACATAACAACCAACATGCGAAAAGACGACAATTGATCCAACAAGCAAAAGGGAGCAACACACTTAGAGGAAACACATGGAATGATTGTCAGTGCTTGCAACCATGCATGTCATTGACAACATAATGATATGACAATGATAAGCAGCCCTTCATGCTACACTAAGAGGTGTATTTGAAAAGATGTGTTTTGTTTTCCACACCTACCTTCAGAAGGGTTATACATCAAATGGGGTCTTCATACGGTCCTAATCTTCTTTGATACCTTGGTTTCCTTTGCATCCTTGTCTTTGTCCTCAGCTCCTTGAGAACCATATAGAATGTCATGCTTCTCTGTGGTCACTGAGAGACACATTTTTGCAGTTTTAATGGGTTGTGACTGCTACGGGATGAGGCGCTAGGAGGACACATCTATGCATTTTAGGAGGCAAGGTGGACTGGGCAGCTAAGATGCCTAAGGAAAAAAATATTCAATTTCTAGAGACAATGGGTTTCAGCTGAGGGAAGGACGCTGGAGGAAACCACTACAAAATTTTGGATGCCAAGGGAGGCTAGGAGTTTTGTGCATTGTGTAGTTCCAACAAGCAAGGGAAAAATATTGAGGGTTGCAGATGTGAAGTGCACAGTTCAGGAAAGCTGGATGAAGCTAGGTTGCTAGGGAAACTCTAGAATTGTGTTAAGTGTCAGATCAATGGAACCAATGTAAACAGTGATAGAACTTGACTACGATCACACACTTCAACACTTAGTGACACAACATAGACCATCCAGAACATATAAAAACATAGTTTGCTTAATGCAAGAACATTTTCGGTAGCTTATGAGAAGCATAACTCTGATGATAGACTCTAGGAGGATAAAGGTGACACTTACGCAAGAGTATGTGGAATGAGTGCTAAACATGTATATGTGATGAGAACAACCCAGTCTCGCAAAGATTTCCCCTTGAATAAAAACAAACTTCCCTTTGCATGATAAGTGCTAATACCCATCCACAAAGATGACACATACTATATACAGATAAAAGCATGAACGATTATTAAGGTGGAAGTGGGAGCTTGAGATCATTTAGCTTACCAATAAGTGACTAAGGAATAGTCAATCACAAGATCCACAGTAGGCTCCAAAATTTAAGTGTAGGCAAAAATTTTGGAGGGTGTTGCAACTGCTACAACACTTGGTGACACATTGGTTGAATAGTAGCTTCTCTGTCTTGGTTCATTTTAGTGCAAGGCATTGGTCCTTCAAGGAGTATTGATTCATCATGCATATTAGTTTTCCTTCTCCACTTATCCCATGGGAAAACATGGTCCCTTTTGTACCTTCTCAGTTGAAAACAACATAATATTCATCGAGATCACAACGTTTCGAACTGGGAAGAGTAGTTTAACTTGAAAAATTAAGATTTTTAGAGTATATTTTTCATCTTTGGTGTTGCTTTGAGTAGGCCTAAACAGTACCCCGACGGAGTCACACAAGAAAACAAGAATTGCTCCACTGCTAGCGAGGTTGGATAGTACCCTGGTGGAGTTTCCTGCTTCACCTCTCTACGCAGGAAGCCTTTCTCTTCTTTCATCTTTATTTATTTTTGAATGAGAACTGTACATCGACACTTATTTCTTTTGTGGCAAAAGAGGGATCCTGACTAATTGAGAGTAGGAGAGGTTGTTCCTTAAGAAAAGCATATAAATACCTTTGATTTAGGTTTTATCTTTTATATTTTTTCACTTTTCCATTTCTATTAGTTGGATAAGCTTGAAAACCCCAAAGTAGAAAACTGGGTATAAGCATGAGGTTCCCATAATGCACATAGGCTCATGGTTGGACCAAATATCTCCTTACAGATCTATCATATTTTTCATCAGAACTTCATCAGCCAAAAGATACAACCAATTACAAGGAAACTGGACATACGAGTGGCCAAATTTTGAAGTGTCATAAGGCTCTTTGAACTTAAGGCACATACACACTTGGAAGCCAAGTAGATCCATGAAAAACACTTATTCACGTAATGGAAATGAAAGGAAAAATCGACAAGGAAGGAAACAAAGAAAAAAGAAAGAAGATACAAAACCAGGAAACAAAATCAAAATACAAGATAAAAGAAATGACTAAACAAACATGATGCATATCGAGAATAATAAAACCATGAGAAACTACAAGGAATGAGTGCAAGGAAGGAAAACTAACATGAAGCTAATCCTACTCCTATCCTAACAGCAAGAAGGTCAAGGTTACGTGCAATGAAATTTCTAGTGAAGCCACCTTAGTCATTCCTGACTTGCATCCACAAATATATGAACAATTAAAATAGATAAAAAGTGATGTGTAACATAAGATATAAAAAATTGAAAAACATGCATAGGAAAAGGAAGGTCTTGCCCATGGGCAGAAAGATGTGTAACAACCACTACTTTCATCCAATTTACAAACTTACCTTCTTGATGGATACCAATTTTCAGCAAACCTCGAAAGCCACTTGCGAATGTGTTCTCATCTGCATCGAGATTCTTAGAAAGTGTGAGGAAGAATTGAAACTTGTTGCCTGCAATAGAGCTTGCTAAGTAAGATTGTTCTAGCCATTCAACGATTGGATCGTAAAATTCATGATGGCCCTCTTGAAAACCTTATGACCTTTGAAAGTATGAATTTTTTATTAGAGAAAGGATCACGATGGAAATATTGTAAGGGAAAAATGGATCTGATCATTCTCAAAAGTCATTCCAAGACAGTGAGGACCTACCATAGCCATCAATGAAGGTTGAATTGCCTCACCTGCTTGACGAAAATATGAAGAGAGAGATGTTAAACAATGAAGATTATAGAGTGTGAAGCAACTTCCATTGGATGTGTTGATGGGAAAATGATAAGTTGAAAGACAGTCATCAAGGACAGAGGATTGGTCATATGAGTTGATTGAAAGGTTAGATTCTCGGTTTATAATGAACAAAGAAAAATCAATTTGAATAATCTTGTGAATTCTATGAACAATCGAACCAAGTTCCTTGCGAGCCATATATGACAGACCACTAACTCATGATCAATTGTACAAGCATCATAGTCATCAAAATAGTTTAAAAATTATGCAAGCACCATGAATGCATGAAACCAGTTGAGGCATGGTGAATGGAGAAGAACTTTATTCGTTTGACAACTTGTGCATTTATCATGACACAGGGAGATTTCTAGTGTGATGAGAGGACATGTTTGCAATACAATATTCACAAGATGACAAAGGAGATTACCACTAAGGAGGAAATTTGATAAGTATGATTCTCATAGGAAAATATAGTCTTTGAGATGATCAACTTCACAATTCCATGACTCCATGAGAGATGGACATTTGCAACCTGAGTTTGATGTGATAGATTTGCATGAAGAAGAATGAATTGAAATAGATTCGTGAATTTGGTCATAAGTGAAATTTTGAAAATTTGAGAGATCACACCCAAAATACCAAATTTTTTTTACACGAGAATCCACATTGAGTAAAATAATGTAGGTAGACAGATTGTGCGAGAGAAACTAGATTTGATTTAGTTTGGGGGGCTTACCAGAGTCATGAGATCCTGACGTAACCATCCATAGAAGTTGAAGTGCTTCATCTCCTTGGCAAGTACCAAAACTTGAAGCTCATCATCTCATTTTGAAGCTTGAACCAGATCATGCATGGTTTGAGGGTGGATGTTGTTGCTAATTTCCAAACTGCTATTTAAATGGCAGCCATCTTTGTCACTGGTTTCACCAGATTTTTTAGGTTCAACAACAATTAGATTACTTAGTTGAAGAGGCTCTTCTGGTAGTACATTCAAATATTAAATTGGTGATATCTCATGGGAAAGTTGATTTGAAGAGTTTTCTTCATGAAAAAGAACAGATGATGGGGAATGGGAAGGATACTCTATGATTTGTCTATTTTCAATTTCATCATGGAAAACCTCACTGCCTTGTGTAAATCAAGGAGATAACTCATTGGATGAAGAAACACAATATCATGGTGTATCTCTACTGCGTGTAGATGCATTTCAAATGGTAGGACATAAGGGAAAGTGAGGAGAAGAGGAAGTTTCAATATAAAATATTCTTTGACCGAAGAATATTATAGATCTCAATTAGAATCTTCATGAGCAACCGAAAGATCATTTGATGTGCTTGGGCATTCATCACGACATATGAAAATAGAGTTATCATCATTGGGATGACTACCACCCAAGGCTGGGGGTTGATTGAAAGAATTGATTATACTGGATTTTCCACCGAGATTAGAAGATTGAGAGTTGTTCAAGAATGGAAACTCATTGTTTTGATGCAGAAAATTTTGAAATAGAGAGGAAAATTGAAAGTGTCCTCACCTTTATAATCCTTTACCTATGTGATGTGACTGCTTTGTACTTTATCGCAATTTGAGCTAGCAACTTGAGAATCATTAGAATGCAAAAAAATGGCTGGTCAAGAAGATTAATCAAGCGAGTCATGGTAAAAAGAGTGAGGATGTGAAGAATATAAAGCATAATAGAAATTTGGATTAGTCTCAAGATTAGAGCTGTGAAGGGTGATGTCCTCTTGTGGAATGGAGGAGTAAGTCTTCACTGTAAGCTTCCTGAGTGATTATGGAATTCCCTCCATTGAAGTGGGAGACAGATGAGAAGATGGGATGGAGATTTGATTTATAGATTTCTCAGTTTCATGATCACTAGAAGGAGGCACCCACATTGAGATCAGAAAATGAGGAGAACAAGGAACAAATGGGGTAGTGGGATCCTCCTCTGTAATTTGAGGTACCTCATGATCCGCAAGAGTTGGGGAGTGTTGATGCCCCAAAAATCATTGTATCAACATTGGGGGATAACCACCCGGTCCGGACCTTAATACAGCTCCTTTTCCGTTTGGAATGGTGGCTCTGACTGGATATAATGGGACCAGTTTCCCAATAATGAATAAAAGTGGATGGATGAGTGATTGATTTCTAATAAATGACAATGAATGGATGACCTAATCTATCAGCGAAAATATAAATAACTATTCTATCCCGGGAGGCTTCTATTCTTTGAAGTGCAATGTTTGATAATCTCTGTTCATTGATAGGCATATAGATGACTCTAAGCAATAAACATAGATATTCCTTTACTTAATGATTACTTTGTTCAAATAGTTGAACAAAGTGATTAACACATTGTTACACCTACCTTTTTATATTACCGATACATGTATGATTAAAAGGAAAGCATGTTGTAAACATCCAGTAGTGGAAAGTATAAAGAATGCTCTTAGAACACATGCACATATCTGATAATAGCAAGAGCAATCAAACAACAATTCACATAAAAGGAATGAACTCAGACATAGATAATAGTACCATATGAGCTGCAAATCACTCCCAATATCAATCGCTATTTGGATTCCTTCTTTCGATGTAGAAACACTTTTAAAAAAAGGCAGTAGTGCACATTCACATAAAAGCTTTGTTATCAAAATTGGAATAATTGGCCCAGTATTATAAAAGAATATGACTGAAGTACAGTAGTGCAACTTCAGGTTTAAGTCATATACAAAAACTTACGACCCTTTCTAAATACATGAAAGGGTCTATAAATACTTAATTAAAACTAACTAACTATGAAACTAAAATCCTATTTAATTGGTACAACTTGATTCTGAATATCTTCCTCACGGAAATGTAGTACTCAGCAGCATGATTCATCACTTAGGCTATTTGCCTTTAGACCTGAGCTAGCATATTGCAAGCATTGGTTCCACTTCTGGTGGTCGGTTGAGACGAGAATTGAGTTGGGTAGCATAGGTGGCATCTTGTATATCGGGAATGATACACCCAATTGCATCTGTGAGGCACTTGAGGGTGACTCTCTGGCTGTATGGTTTGACTAAGAACAACCAATAGGTGTCCCATGTCAAACTGTTAATTCCTGCGATTAATCTCCCATTTTTCTCCAGCTCTTGATAACATGACCACTCCAATGTTTTAGCCGATAGAAATTTACCTGGGGTACATTGAGAAATAATGTTAGATAAGTAGAGAGTATCATTAATCAATTCAACCAAATTACTTGTGGTTAATTTGCATCTTGAAACTGCTCTCTCTGCTTTCATTAACTGGGACTGCCACTCCATAAATAATATCTCTTTATGTGATTCTAGGATTTTTGGCAAATTAGCTGCCTGTCCCTCATCAGTGTCTTGCCACTTAAGAAAATTAGTCAAAGTCTCATCGGCCTACTCCAAGTCTGTTCTAGCATCAGTCGATCTATCACTTATTGATGCTGTTAAGTCACATAAAGGTTCTTCTTGGGCGATTTGTTGACATAACAGCCTTATCTGTGTTACCAATGCCTTGTTTATCTGTAATGCCTCTGCTCTGAATTCAGCTGGCTGTGGAAGATTCTTGGTTTTCTCTATTTGGGCTGATAATTGAGCAATTTGCTCATCTTTCGACTTCAGCATTTGTTCATTCATTGCTTTTAGTTTTTCCAATGCTTCCAACAGCTCTTTCTACTTTTGAACTACACTCGAATCAATTCTATGTTTCTCTTCCTGCAATTGTTTATTCAATTGATTATTTATTTGTTGTTGTGTAAACAATTGTCGTTCTGCTTGATCTGCCTTCTGCTATGCCTCCAATAGTTGTGCTTGTAGCAAAATGATTTCCTGGTCTTTTCCTTTTAATAGATTACTCACCTCTGATGCCTTGTCTATGGTGGCTGCCGAATAGGCTCCAGCATATTGGGACAGTTTTGTTAGGTCATCAGAGGGATCGAACTCCTCCTTCCAAACCATGTTTCCCATCACTGTTTGTTCAGGGAATACGGAAAGTTGATCAGTCCTTCTCCTTTTCCGCTGTCGTTTTACTACAGCCTTGTGCTTTGGGCTGTAAAAGACATCTAAGGGAGGAATTTATTCTACTTGCAAAACAATCTGATCACAGGGATCCTTAGGAATTATCTCTATTCCTGTAGAACTGGGTAGGCCGCTGGTTCCACTCGGAACCTGTTTAGATGTTTTCTCTTATGTGTCAGCTGCTTTTTATGTTTCGGCTTCCTTCGAGCTCTCAAGATTTCTTATGATTGAGTCGAATTGCTGCCATTCCTGGAGCAATTTCTAGTCAATCTGGGCATCTACATTCACCTCTATGCTGCTCTGTTCCTACTCTTTTCTCTAGGTTTCCTCTTGCTCTTTTGCATGGGTTTCCTCTTGCTCTTTTACATGCACTTCCTCCTTCTCTTTTGATGTAGCAGGAGGTTCCTTAGTGAGTTGGTGCTCAGGCTCGCTTGATTCTGTCGTTGGGGTCATTGCTAACAGATCTAGAGGCAAAGTTTGCAACCTCTGTTCTCTAAGTCTGTTAAATTCAACTAACCCGTTATCCTGATATTCCACTCTGGCCAACGATTTAACTTAGGATATTGACTCGGCTGAGGAGAACAGGTCATCGAACATATCTTCTTTATGATCAAATTTAGTTAATTTTTCTTGTTCAAGTGCATTGTAGGGGACTTTGTTTGGATCGAATCGCCTATTAGGAAGAGTTGCTAGACATAGTGCCCTGATTTTATCAGCTTCTTTCTCTGCATGTTTAAAGTCATGCAGAGCGTAGACACCGCATCTTAGAGGAAAAGGAGGCCAAACCTACTTCTTTTTGCTCTTTAGAGTTTGTGTAACTCCTTCGGATGTAATCTGATAGGCTACCTCCCAGGCTAATAGTTTATCGGGTATGTACAAAGGGAGGACATGAGGGTTGGCTTGGCTACCGAAAACTCTTACATAGGTGAATTTTTTTTCTCCGAACCATCTTCCTACGGATGTAAAGTCAATTCCCGCTTGGTAGGAAATCTTAGGAGCAGGTTTATCAAAAATGGAATAGTGAATGGGTAACATAAAACTGTTGCAGATTTGATATAGATGGTTCTTATAGTGAGCTTTCCATAACTTCTGATGGTATAAATGAATGGGCATGGGGTCTTGTGGAGTCCATCTCCATCCAAGCACAGGAAATTCAAAATTAAAACGCAGGGTGTCCAAGATATAGGCACTGTAGTAGAATGGGGGAATAAACCTTTCAGTAATGCGGGATTTGCTTCTAAACTCAAGGACTGCGGTTGCTATCTTATCAGACAATATAGTTGCCCAATCCATTATTTCACTATTACATGCTGCCTCCATCAAAGGAACCATTTCTATAGTGAAGTTTGTGGAATCATGCAACCCCCACAACCTACACACCATTACTCCAGCATAACAATAAGGGGAACACAAAGAATCGACAAAGTACTTACCCAAAGACTCATGCTTGTGTTTCGTTGGGTTTTGCCTCCAATCCCTTATAGGTTCTGATTCAATATCATTTTCATTTCTGAACTTTTCCAAAAATTCTTTGTTGTACTTCTTCTCCGGTGCAGGCAAATGATACATTTGCCTCAAATCATCAGGTTGAAACAAGCCGAAGACTCTCCCATCCATGGTGATGAATGTTCTGTTGGTGATTGGGATTTCTTCAATTGCCCATCTCACCACATCTGTATATGGGAGAATTTGTTCTCGGGCTGCTATCCGATGAAGGTAAGAGTTAGCTAGATCCTTAAGGGTAGCATCAGACTTTCAGGTCGTGTCTGCTGTGGCTTGCACTGTTGTTGCCTCAGGCTCCTCGACCTCAATCAGATTGTGGATATTCAGCCAAGTAGTTTTACCGAGTCCTAAACATGTGGTGTCGGATATCAATCCCTTTTTTCTTTGTCCAGGATCGACAATGTGTTGTCTTGTAACTACTGAAGTGGAAGCTATTCCAGTTTTCTTCTATTTCTTCCCCATTCTGCTTGAATTTACTGCTTCAAAAGAGCTATACACAGGAGAGAGAATGAACGTAATGCAGAGAATTGGTGGCGCAAACCAAATATGAACGAGATATATTAATCAATGCATAATGGAGGATTAACTTAAGGTGGCCGCAAATACAATCTGTGAAGAGATTTTAGACTGGCTATCTCATTAAATGGCCGTTTAAACCTGTCAATCTTTTAAATGCTCATCATATCGTTTATTGGCCGAATGATTCATTCAAGCGTGGCTTTGATGTTTTGGCGGTTGAGCGTAAGTGAATCGCTATCGGGAAGATAAGGCCTTTAATACTAATTAACATAATATCTCGGCTTTATCAATCCTTTTTGAAATCCGGGCTTTTAGCTTTATCGCAATCGGCCATCGGGGGAAAGCTTAAGTTGTTATATTGGTTCCTTTCGAAACCCCGATTTTTGATAGCGATATCGCCAATTCGCATTGGGAGTTTTAACTGAGGTCTTTGAAAAGCATGCATGGTACATCTCCGATCGTTGATAGCGATATCGCATCGCATCAGAGTGAAAAGGGGCTTTTGTTATGATAGCTTTTCATTGCTGATATCCGATAGCCTTTTGTGCATTGTCGCGTCGGAGAAAATCAATGGGTCTTTTAAGTCATGCCTCCCTTGTCATTGCGATATGCGATCTTGCGATCGCTTTATCGCAATGATAAAAGATTACTCATTTATATGTTATAAGACCGATTAATTGGTTTATCAAAAAGGTTTTATAATGTTTTTATTTTGTTTCAGATCTTTTTGAATAATAATAAGTTGATACCAATTTAAATAAAAAGGGACCCATTTCATATTATAGTTTTGAGAATAAAATTTGTATGAAATGGGGGGTTGTTGTAGAGCACAACAATTGGCGATTCACTGGAAGAAATAGTTATCTCTGAAAAGTACTGAAATACTTAAACTTTCTCTAAATAGGAATCTCATCAAAGAGGAAAATTCTAATATAACTAGGTATATATGCTTTCCAAATAAAATAAAACTATCTTTGCTAATTTCCTCTCTTGTTTAAAATTAGATACATTCTAAGTTTTAAATTGGCCTTTATTGGTTGATAATGATAAAACGGAAAACCTTTCCAAATCAGCTTTTAGAATTGACTCATATGTCATAGGTAGAGCCTCTGCTGCCAGCAAACGTTCATAGTTTCGACAGGGATACCTTTTAACCATATTACTGTCCATTATCCCATCCACTTCAGAGTATGATTAACAGAATGAATTCAAAACATGCTTTCATATTTTGTATTTCTTTTACTTTTCTATTATTTTGTAAGATAAAAAGTCATTGTCTTGGTTTGGTGGCCAGCTGAGTGACAATGCCATTCACTGGTAGTAATCTAACCGAACAAGCTGGCTCGTGATGAGACCCCTTGTCTTATAATAAGCCATTACCCTGTTTTGGTATGCAGTGTTGGTAATGTTGGTTAAACTATTTCCTGATGATCATGGTAAGCAAGCTTGTAATAAGACCTCTTATCTTTTATATCAAATATTTTAGAATTACACTTTGAGTAATTACAAACTTCGATGAATGTGATGGACAATTTTCTCCTTAAGAGAGAACGGATGACAAGGTAAGAGTTGAAGATGCTGAAATTGGATTAGTTTATGTTTTGATATTGATAAACTTTTTTGTGACCAATTTAAAAACATAAAATGATTTACAATACTTCTAAATCTTGAGAAGAGTTCACAAAAATTGAAATGTGGTTTCAGAATGCAATTATACCTAATTTCCTAGAAATTGTCCTTTTTGTCTAAGGCTTCTATTATTTTAAAAGTAAATATCAACACTACTTCTCTTGAGCAACTTTTTCATACAACAAAGGTCAATGGAAGATACCTTACAACTTTATTTCCTAATGGTCCTATAAACTACAAATTTTTCTAAACTAAAAAAGGAGAAGGGGTTACCTCCTCAATTGAAGAATTTCTTTAAGATGAGGCCATTAACAGGGAGAGAATCTCTCAAACCTGATAAATCTTGTAACATGAAGTTTGAATGGCCTATCTTCTCGCAGATCTGAAATGGCCCAAGCCACATTTTCTAGAACTTGGTGTGTTTTCCTTTATCCTCATGGGCTTTGTCCCATTTCAGAACTAAATCACCGACTTGAAACTGTTTTGAACCGGATGAAGTTGAATCAAAGGATGTCTTGATAATTTGTTGATGTTTTGCATGAATAACCTTGGCTTTTTCTCTTTCCTCTTCTAATTTTAGGATTTGATCATGTCTAAGTTGAATAGAAGAAGAAGGGCATTCCTCAATAAATTGAACTAGGGCTAGAGAAGGAAGGACAAGATTTGTTGGTAGAACTACTTCTTTTCCATACACA
This sequence comes from Pinus tabuliformis, assembly GCA_031772625.1. Classification (NCBI taxonomy): domain Eukaryota; kingdom Viridiplantae; phylum Streptophyta; class Pinopsida; order Pinales; family Pinaceae; genus Pinus; species Pinus tabuliformis. Next base: position 911,462,478 of record CM062819.1, read on the forward strand.
AGATTGAATGGAGAAGAACCTATGGAAGCTTTCTGTGTTATCCTATCAGCCCATAGTGCAAATATTAAAGATTTATGCCAGTTTTTATGATTCTGTTCAATAGTTCGCTTTATAATCTTGATTAGATTTTTATTGGTAGATTTTGCTAAATCGTTACCTTGGGGATAGTAATTAGCAGAATATTTCAATTTAAATCCTCTTTTAATAGCGAAATCAAACATAGCATTGCCTGAGAAATAAGATGCATTATAAAAAACAAGAGCATTTGGGACACCAAACCTGGTAATGATGAATTGATCTATGAATTCTATAATTGCCTCATAATTTGTTGTCTTTAACGGAATTGCTTCAACCCACTTGGAAAAATAATCCGTGGCAGTAAGGATATACTTATGTTGTTTAGAGGAATGTGGAGTGATTTCTCCGATGATGTCCAATCCCCATTGCTCAAATGGTTGTTCAATGTTGACTAGTTGCAAAGGGAAAGCTTGCTTTCTTTGTCTTCCACTAGAAGTTTGACAACTTCGGCATTTCCTTACATATTCATGAGCATCTCTAAACAGGGTGGGCCAATAATATCTAGCATGAATGATTTTGTGGGCTGTTGTGTCAGCTCCAAAATGTCCTCCTGCTGGTCCATCATGTAATTCCTGCAAAACCTTTTGTGCTTCAGGTTTTTCTAGGCATCTTAATAAGATTGAATCATAATTTTGCCTAAAAAGTACATCATCAACAATTGTGAAATTTCTTGCTTTCAATCTAATGGCCCTCTTGCTTTTATAAGACAGGTTAGGGGTGCATATCCATTTTTCAAATAAAATATCAAGTCTGCATATTGTGATTCAGAATCAGTAATACTTATCTGATTGATTTCTTCGAAATGTTATGTATCACCTAGTTGTTGAATGTTGGATGCTCCTACCAATAACCTGCAAAAACCTTCGTCTCTAACAATCTTTGCTGGCTTGATTTCCAAGTCATATTCTTGAAGTGTTGTAACCTAGTTTGCCCTTTTTTCACCTAATTCCCTTTGGATTAATAGTTGCCTTACTGCAGAGAAAGGAACTATGAATTTTGTATGGGCTTTTAAAAGGAAGGCTCTGTAATGTTTGACAGCTTTATATACAACAAAGGCTTGTTTTTCTACTTCGGAGTAATTTAGTTCGGCACCCTGCAAGTTTGAACTATAGAATGAAATGGGTGCTTCCAAGTTGTGATCATTAATCTGAGTGAGTACTGTTGTATAAGACAAATCGGATGCGATAGTATACAATGTGAGATGATTAGAAAAATTAGGAGTATTTAAAGCAGGGGCATTAATTATTGATTGTTTGATTAAATCAAACGCTTCCTTTTCTACTGATCCCCATCTAAAAACTAAATTTTTCTTAATCATAGTTTGTAGTGGCAAAATCATGGAAAATTTTAGGGGCTAATGTTCGCCCAGTGGGCTAATTTTCCATGATTTTTCCACAAAAAAGATTCGCCAATTTCCAATTTTATAAAAGATGATTCGCCCAAATTTTAGAATATAAAATTATTTTACCTTAAAAATCGCCAAAATTGTATAGAGGCTATATATAAAATCATTATAAATTTGAATAATTTTACAAATATATCAATAAACATTTTATAGTTTGCATATTAGGGATTAGTGAGATTCGCCAATGTTTTTAAACTTCAACAAAATTTTCCATCCTTAAAATTTTCCTTGGGCAAAATGATGTGAGAAAAGTCTGGAACAAATCTTTTAACAAAATTGATTTGGCCTAAAAATGACTGCATGGATTTTTTATTATGAGGAAAAGGGATTTCAGAGATCTCTTTGATCCTACTCGGATCAATATAAATGCCATCTTTGGAGACAATAAACCCCAAAATCTTTCCTTGGTCAAGAGAAAAGAAGGATTTTTTAGGATTGAGTGAAATACTGTACCTTCTACAGCGTTGAAATATTTGGTTCAAATCATGCAAGTGATTGGTTCTCTTTTTAGAAAATACAGTAATATCGTCTAAGTAGACAACTACTATTTTATTGATCAATCCTTCGAAAGCTATATCCATCGCTCTTTGGAACGTGGCTCCTGCATTAATCAGTCCAAAAGGCATCTTCTGATAAGCATAAGTTCCCCACTTTGTCCTGAATGTAGTTTTAAGTCTGTCATCAGGATGGACCAAAACTTGGTTGTATCCTAAAAAACCATCTAAAAAGGACATCAATTCAGAGCCTGCTACTGAATGGAGTATCTGGTCCATAGTAGGTAATGGGAAATTGTCTTTTAGGCTTGCCTTATTCAGATTTCTGAAATCTATACAAACCTTGATATCACCATTTTTCTTCCTAACAGGCACCATATTGGAGACCCAGTTCGAGTGTCGAACGGGAAAAATAATCTTGGCCTTTAAGAGTTTATTAAGTTCAGTTTTAATTTTACTCTCTAGGTTCAGATGTATTTTCCTAAGCTTTTGTTGAACTGGTTTTGTTCTGCAAGCATTGGAATAGTATGCTGGATGATAGATGTATCATACGTCTTTAAATCATCATACTTCCAAGCAAATACATGTTTATTCTTTCTTAATAGTCTAATGAATGCCTTTTTTTCTTCCAGAGAAAGTCCTAATCCTAGATTAATGTTTTGAGGATTTTGTTCAGTGCCAAGATTAATCAACTCAAACCTCAAGGTGGAACTGTGGAGCTTTGTATTCATCACAGGTTTAAATCTGTCTTTAATGTCATAAAGATCCTCCAGCTTCACCACAGGCTTCGGTATTGAGTTTTTTTCATGCTTTTCTCTCATCTGAAGATCATGATCGCTCTCCTCTATAATCTGATCATCATAGGATTTTTCAGAAGTCGGGAATTGTAAAATGTCTTCATCGTGATTGAAAACTCTCCAATTAGTGACATTGTCAGGAATTGACGGCCTAAAAAGAAATTCTACTAAAAATCTATCTAGGCTATAATCTTCGGAAGGTAGGAGTTTGGAAGCAACATTGGCTAGCAAGTCGGCTGCCGAATTTTGAGACCTGGGAATGGAAGAGATATTGAATGCTGAAAAGTGCAAGGTGAGTTCTTGCACCAGCGATTGATAATGCTTGAGGTGATTTGAAAGACAATGAATCGTATTTCTCACCTGTTTGACAATAATTTCATAATTGTCGAACACTTTTAAATATTGCACTTTAAGGCCAATTGCTTTGTACAGTCCTTGGACTAAGGCTTCATACTCGGCTGTGTTGTTTATGGATTCAAATTCTAACCTACAGGATAGCATTGTTTTTTCTCCTTGCGGACTAACCAAGATACATCCTGCTCCCGAGCCTTCATTAGATTTAGAGCCATCAAAATATAAAGACCAAAATAAAGAATTCTTTACAATTGTATTTACAGTTTTCTCAGTATCACTAAAACATCTTGACCTATCTGTTTGTGAATAATTTTCGATCTGAGATGAAAAATTGTTTACTGAGAAAGGAGATGGTTGGGCTGTGAAGTTGCCAAAGAATGATTCCAACGAATAATTCCCTATGATATTGTTATTAAATGCTATGGGTTGATTTTCCTGTTCGAACTCTGTGACAGTGTGGGTCATGTGCTTTTCCGGATTGATTTTTATTTGATTTGGCTTTCCATTGTAGGGTAGCCACATATGGGACCAATCGGTAGAAATATACCCATAGATCTTCTCGGACCAATCCCTACTTAAGATTAAACCATAAAATTCAAGTATATCGACGATTAGGATATCAATTCTTTGAACTACTCGCGGATCGGCCGATAACCTGATTGCTACAGAGTTGATTTCTCCTACAACCTGTACCTTAGTTCTATCTAGCTGTACAATGTGAATTGCAGATTTCTGGGGTTCAATGTCCAGTTTGGAACAAACTAAAGTTGGCATTATATTTGAGGATGCCCCTGAATCAATCAAATAATTGTGCAGATTACGATTATAAATCTCATAGGTTAATAGGAAAGGAGGAGTATGGGAATTGGATCTGTCTCCAATCAGAATCATATCAGTAGCTTCGATCCTGCTAGAAGGTGGTTGTCCTGAATCATTTGCAGCTTTAGCACTAGGAAGAGGTGAGGAAGGAACAACATTCAATTCTTTGAGAAGCAATTTCTGCTGATGTTTTAGTTTACTAAATTCAAACATAGTAATGTTTTCCATAGTTTTCTTCATATCATCAACGATATTGTAATCCATTGAATCGGATACTACTAATGTTTTAGATTTTGAGGGCATATTTGAGGTTGAAGGTTGGTTTTGGGAAACCGTTGCAGCTGGCTTCCTTGTGGATACCTTTTCCTTTGTTGTTGTAGCACCTGGACTTCTTTTCTTTGAAGTTTCCTGGATGGGTTCAGGGGCACCCTTACTCCTAGTAGTGACAGGAAAAGCTTCTTCGTCATTTTCTGTATCAGAGTTAGGTAGTATGAAATCCCACATTCCATGGCATTCAACAACTTCCTCTTCATCATCAGTTGGTGAGATTGTTTCCTCTTCCTCTTATTCAGGGTCTGAATCTGCATTAGATATAACATTCAGTGGTTTTGATTCAGTTTTGTTGAAAGTTCTAAAGGGCCTTTTAGTTGAGGTTTCTGCTACTTGCTTTTTGATTTCAACCATTTCATTTGACAAAGTCTTAAGGACCTTTTGCAGACCTTCCATATCGTAGGGATCTTTTGGGGTTTTCTTCTTTGAATCATCTTTAAAAGAAACTTTTTTGTCTTTTCTATCTTCCAGAGAAGCTTTCTTCTCTAGAGCATTAATACGTTTCTCCATAGCAAGTTCTTCTTTCATGTTTTCAGCTAAAGTTGGTTTTGCAGCCCTGTCTACAAAAATAGCTATATTGGCAGGTAGGGCAGTTATATACCATTCGCTTCTGATTTGCTCACTTGGTTTGGAGGCTGTTGAGATTTTATTCAAGAGTTTATTGAATTGCACATTGAATTCTTTAATTGGTTCCCTATGCTCTATCCTAAGATTGGATAGATCATTTATTAATGTGGCTAAAGATCTATCATCTCCATACTTAGTGAGAAACTGTTCTTGGCAAGTGGTCCAAATGGTAATGGAACCAGATGGCAAGGAAAAATACTAGGATCCTGCTGATCCTTGCAAAGTATAAGGGAAGAGCCTAACTACAACATCTTCCTCAGTTACTCCTTTGAGATTAACTGATAACATGAAGTTATTAATATGTTCCTCAGCTTGTGTTCCATCATCTGGGTTAAACTTGGGTAGCCATTTTTCAGGAGCATCAGGTAATGCATGTAATGGTGCAGGCATATTGACCGCACCAGGCCTAGTCCATGGATCTGCCATTGTAACACCAGTAGTGGATGATACTACTGTTGAAATTCCAGATGTTTGGGAAGGAGTTGATATCGAGGATTGCGCAGGTTGAGATGTTGAAGTTCCTAATCCCTGATGAACAACAATGTGTAATGAAGGGGTGGATGGTTGACTTCGCACAGGGGAAGATGAGATGGAGGATGTGGATGAAAGTGTTTCACTATCAGATCCTTCAGTGTTCTTCTTGGCCCTTTTCCTTTTAGGTAAAGGGAACTCAGTGGGTGTAATACCGAGCTTTCCGCTCTGAAGTCTAGTGAGGGGATGAGGTAAATTGAACTGCGAAGTCTCACTGCTTTGAGATACTTCAGATTTCTGTGGTGTTATCGAGAAGCCTTGAAGTTTCTAGATGAGTAACTGAACTTGAGGGGACTCGGGACTTAATCGTTCTGGAGTATTGTGGGTGAGGGCAGTGGTAGTTGATTCCACTTCTTCTTGCTTGGATACTGGAGAACCAGCATGCAATTGGGAAGTAGGAGGTGATGTGGAGGGAGAGTTACTCTGAGAATGGTCTATAGATTTGGATTTTCTCGCCATTCATAGTTCATGCCCTCCTTCTAGCGCCAAAAATGTTGATGCCCCGAAAATCGTTGTATCAACATTGGGGGATAACCACCCAGTCCGGACCTTAATACAGGTCCTTTTCCGTTTGGAATGGTGGCTCTGACTGGATATAATGGGACCAATTTCCCAATAATGAATAAAAGGGGATGGATGAGTGATTGATTTCCAATAAATGATAATGAATGGATGACCTAATATATCAGCGAAAATATAAATAACTATTCTATCCCGGGAGGCTTCTATTCTTTGAAGTGCAACGTTTGATAATCTCTGTTCATTGATAGGCATATAGATGACTCTAAGCAATAAACATAGATATTCCTTTACTTAATGATTACTTTGTTCAAATAGTTGAACAAAGTGATTAACACATTGTTACACCTATCTTTTTATATTACCGATACATGTATGATTAAAAGGAAAGCATGTTGTAAACATCCAGTACTGGAAAGTATAAAGAATGCTGTTAAAACACATGCATATATCTGATAATAGCAAGAGCGATCAAAAAACAATTCACATAAAAGGAATGAACTGAAACATAGATAATAGTACCATATGAGCTGCAAATCACTCCCAATATCAATCGCTATTTTGATTCCTTCTTTCGACGTAGAAACACTTTTAAACAAAGGCAGTAGTGCACATTCACATAAAAGCTTCGTTATCAAAATTGGAATAATTGGCCTAGTATTTATAAAAGAATATGCCTGAAGTATAGTAGTGCAACTTCAGGTTTAAGTCATATACAAAAACTTACGATCCTTTCTAAATACATGAAAGGGTCTATAAATACTTGATTAAAACTAACTAACTATGAAACTAAAATCCTATTTAATTGGTACAAATTGATTCTGAATATCCTCCTCACGGAAATCTGGCAGTCGGCAGCATGATTCATCACTTAGGCTGTTTGCCTTTAGACCTGAGCTGGCATATTGCAAGCATTGGTTCCACTTCTGGTGGTCGGTTGAGACGAGAATTGAGTTGGGCAGCATAGGTGGCATCTTGTATATCGGGAATGATACACCCAATTGCATCTGTGAGACACTTGAGGGTGACTCTCTCGCTGTATGGTTTGACTAAGAACAACCGATAGGTGTCCCATGTCAAACTGTTAATTCCTGCGATTAATCTCCCATTTTTCTCCAGCTCTTGATAACATGACTGCTCCAATGTTTTAGCTGATAGCAATTTACCTGGGGTACATTGATAAATCATGTTAGATAAATAGAGAGTATCATTAATCAATTCAACCAAATTACTTGTGGTTAATTTGCATCTTGAAACTGCTCTCTCTGATTTCATTAACTGGGACTGCCACTCCATAAATAATATCTCTTTATGTGATTCTAGGATTTTTGGCAAATTAGCTGCCTGTCCCTCATTAGTGTCTTTCCACTCATGAAAATTACTCAAAGTCTCATCGGCCTGCTCCAAGTCTGTTCTAGCATCAGTCGATTTATCACTTATTGATGCTGTTAAGTCACATAAAGTTTCTGCTTGGGCGATTTGTTGACATAACAGCCTTATCTGTGTTACCAATGCCTTGTTTATCTGTAATGCCTGTGCTCTGATTTCAGCTGGCTATGGAAGATTCTTGGTTTTCTCTATTTGGGATGATAATTGAGCAATTTTCTCATCTTTCGACTTTAGAATTTGTTCATTCATTGCTTTTAGTTTTGCCAATGCTTCCGACAGCTCTTTCTGCTTTTGAACTGCACTCGAATCAATTCTCTGTTTCTCTTCCTACAATTGTTTATTCAATTGATTATTTATTTGTTGGTGTGTAAACAATTGTTGTTCTGCTTGATCTGCCTTTTGCTGTGCCTCCGATAGTTGTGCTTGTAGCAAAATGATTTCCTGGTCTTTTCCTTTTAATAGATTACTCACCTCTGATGCCTTGTCTATGGTGGCCGCCGAATAGGCTCCAGCATATTGGGACAGTTTTGTTAGGTCATCAGAGGGATCAAACTCCTCCTTCCAAACCACATTGCCTGTCACTGTCTGTTCAGGGAATAGGGAAGGTTGATTAGTCCTTCTCATTTTCCGCTGTCGTTTTATTATAGCCTTGTGCTTTGGGCTGTAAAAGACATCTAAGGGAGGAATTTCTTCTACTTGCAAAACAATCTGATCGGAGGGATCCTTAGGAATTATCTCTATTCCTGTAGAACTGGGTAGGCCGTTGGTTCCACTTGGAACCTGTTTAGATTTTGTCTCCTGTGTGTCAACCGCTTTTGATGTTTTGGCTTCCTTCGAGCTCTCAAGATTTCTTTTGATTGAGTCGAATTGCTGCCATTCCTGGAGCAATTTCAGGTCAATTTGGGCATCTACATTCACCTCTGTGCTGCTCTGTTCCTGCTCTTTTCTCTGGGTTTCCTCTTTCTCTTTTGCATGGGTTTCCTCTTGTTCTTTTGCATGCACTTCCTCCTACTCTTTTGATGTAGCAGGAGGTTCCTTAGTGAGTCGCTGCTCAGGCTTGCTTGATTCTGTCATTGGGGTCGTTGCTAACAGATCTAGAGGCAGAATTTGCAACCTCTGTTCTCTAAATCTGTTAAATTCAACTAACTTAAGATCCAGAATGGAATATCAGGAGAACAGGTCATCCAACATATCTTCTTTATGATCAAATTTAGTTAATTTTGCCTGTTCAAGTGCATTGTAGGCGACTTTGTTTGGATTGAATCGCCTATTAGGAAGAGTTGCTAGACTTAGTGCCTTGATTTTATCATCTTCTTTCTCTGCATGTTTAAAGTCATGAAAACTGTAGACACCACATCTTAGAGGAAAAGGAGGCCAAACCTGCTTCCTTTTGCTCTTTAGAGTTTGTGTAACTCCTTGGGATGTAATCTGATAGGCTACCTCCTGGGCTAATAGTTTATTGGGTATGTACAAAGGGAGGACATGAGGGTTGGCTTGGCTGCCGAAAACTCTTAAATAGGTGAATTTTTCTTCTCCGAACCATCTTATTACGGATGTCAAGTCAATCCCCGCTTGGTAGGAAATCTTAGGAACAGGCTTATCAAAAATGGAATAGTGAATGGGTAACATAAAACTGTTGCAGATTTGATATAGATGGTGCTTATAGTGAGCTTTCCATAACTTCTGATGGTATAAATGAATGGGCATGGGTTCTTGTGGAGTCCATCTCCATCCAAGCACAGGAAATTCAGAATTAAAACACAGGGTGTCCAAGATATCGGCACTGTAGTAGAATGGGGGAATAAACCTTTCAGTAATGCGGGATTTTCTTCTAAACTCAAGGACTGCGGTTGCTAGCTTATCATAAAGTATAGTTGCCCAATCCATTATTTCACTATTACATGGTGCCTCCATCAAAGGAACCATTTCTATAGTGAAGTTTGCGGAATCATGCAACCCCCATGACCTACACATCATTACTCCGGCATAACAATAAGGGGAACAAAAAGAATTGACAGAGTACTTACCGAAGACTCGTGCTTGTGTTTCACTGGGTTTTTCCTCCAATCCCTTATAGGTTCTGATTCAATATCATTTTCATTTCTGAACTTTTCCAAAAATGCTTTGTTGTACTTCTTCTCCGGTGCAGGCAAATGATACATTTGCCTCAAATCATCAGGTTGAAATGAGCCGAAGACTCTCCCATCCATGGTGCTGAATGTTCTTTTGGTGATTGAGATTTCTTCAATTGCCCATCTCACCACATCTGTATATGGGAGAATTTGTTCTTAGGCTGCTATCCGATGAAGGTAAGAGTCAGCTAGATCCTTAAGGGTAGCATCAAACTTTCGGGTCGTGTCTGCTGTGGCTTGCACTGTTGTTACCTCAGGCTCCTTGGCCTCAATCAGGTTGTAGATATTCATCCAAGTAGTTTTACCGAGTCCTAAACATGTGGTGTCTGATATCAGTCCCTTTTTGCTTTGTCCAGGATCGACAATGTGTTGTCCTATAACTACTGAAGCGGAAGTTGTTCCAGTTTTCTTCGATTTCTTCCCCATTCTGCTTGAATTTACTGCTTCGGAAGACCTCTACATAGGAGAGAAAATGAATGTAATGTGGAGAATTGGTGGCGCAAACCAAATATGAACGAGATGTATTAATCAATGCATAATGGAGGATTAACTTAAGGTGGCCGCGGATACAATCTGTGAAGAGATTTTAGACTGACTATCTCATTAAATGGTTGTTTAAACTTGTCAATCCTTTAAATGCTCATCATTTCATTTATTGGCTGAATGATTCATTCAAGCGTGGCTTTGATGTTTTGGCGGTTGAGCGTAAGTGAATCGCTATCGGGAAGATAAGGCCTTTAATACTAATTAACTGTAATATCCCGACTTTGTAAATCCTTTTTGAAATCCGCGCTTTTAGCTTTATTGCAATTGGCCATTGGGGGATAGATTAAGTTGTTATATTGGTTCCTTTCAGAATCCCCGATTGCCGATAGCGATATCGCCAATTCGCATCAGGAGTTTTAACTGAGGGCTTTGAAAAGCATGCATGGTACATCTCCGATCACCGATAGTGATATCGCATCACATCGGAGCGAAAAGGGGCTTTTGTTATGATAGCTTGTCATTGCCAATATCCGATAGCCTTTTGTGCATTCTCGCGTTGGAGAAAATCAATGGGTCTTTTAAGTCATGCCTCCCTTGTCATTGCAATATGCGATCTTGTGATCGCTTTATCGCAATGATAAAAGATTACTCATTTATATGTTATAAGACCGATTAATTGGTTTATCAAAAAGGTTTTATAATGTTTTTTATTTTGTTTCAGACCTTTTTGAATAATAATAAGTTGATACCAATTTAAATAAAAAGGGACCCATTTCATATTATAGTTTTGAGAATAAAATTTGTATGAAATGGGGTGTTGTTGTAGAGCACAACAGGGAGGAAGGGAAAAAAATAGGTTCACCGTATTGGGAGACATGAACCAAGCATTTAAACTCTTTTCATAAGAAATTTGAGTTCAATTTTTTGTCTGGAATTTCACAACAAAGGTGAAGGTACCGATAAAAAAAAGTCCTGAACTGATTCGTTAGGCTCCATTCTTAAATGATGGTTTCTTTTACAAACATCTTGGTGGCTTTACTTATCAAAATCCTTAACCATCATCTCTGCAAGCTAACCAAATGAGCTGATAGAAGTAATGGTTAATGTATGACACCATTGTTTAACACAACCTTCGAATGTGAGGGTGAGTAATATAGCCCATACATCTTCAGCGTCTATTTGGTGACAATTAAAAAAGTCATAACTTGAAGAAAATGTACACAAAAATATGATTCACCATCACCATTTAACTTCAACTCAGACAGGTCATGAATAACTTCCATAGGGATGGTACAATTAAGCTATTTAGAACTGTTGTTGGGAAAAGTATCCAATACGGAATGACCCTATCCCACTCTAAGGGTGATAGTTCCTTAGCAACAATCAAAGCAAAGCTATCTGAGATTACTTCTTTATGAGATGTAAAAGAGGGGAGAAAGAGATCCACTAACTGATGTCTTTCGCTAGTGGTTGATCCAATCTTCTCTCCTTGCTGCTTGCCCCCAGCTCCTTACTCTTTCACTGGCCCAGCTACACCAAGATCCTGCAAAATGGCAAGAGAGGGAAACTACAAGAAGCATACATTCATAATTGATTCAAGGATTAGAATAAATCAAATACACAAGTATAACAATACACCATTGAGACACATGCATATAGAAGAACCTCAAATGATTTATTAATGGAAGAAGTAAGGTTTAGGAAGTGATACAACCATAAGAGGCCCAATCCAGCATCACCTTCCCAGCAGAAAGAAATCTCCTCTTCACCTCCTTCAAAGCAAATCACCCAATAGTTCTAAACTCAAACCAACAGCAATTCTTTACATTCACAAGATTCCAGCCCCCCTAGACCTCATGAGAGAGATCTATATATAGGAGTTTTGGAGAAAGGATGAGTCAGCTTAAGGCTGGCATGAAGCTGACTAGTGTCCTCTCTCACTTCAGTTCTTCTTCAGTTCTTGAGTCCACTTGGAGGTTCTTGCTTCCACTTGGAGATCTAGAACCTCTTACTCATCACCAGTCGAATTCCCTGATCCAAGTGTCATTTTGGAAGCTTCCTGGGCATTGACACCTTGAGGAATGACTGTGCCACATGTCCAAACTCGCCCAGCACAGGTAGCCTTCTTTGCAGTTGACATTCAATGCAGGTAGACAGTGGAGTAGTTGACATTCAGCGCAGATGCTCAGTGGAGCAGTTGACATGATCCAGAATTGTCTTGTTTTTGAGTGTTTTCAGGTGGAGAACTTTTATTCAGTGCTGTGGTTTGCTGGCCTTGTTCCTCTAGGGGTAGGAACAACATGTTTAGGGACTTTGGATCCCTTAGATTATGGACATTTCATGCTTCAGGTTGTAAGGCACAAAAATGTCTATAACAGTTGCCCCCTAAAGTATGAGGTCGTTTATCGGGTGAAATGCTTTATCAGGAGGATCCGAAGTTCATTCAATCGTTGAGAGGTGACCTGTAATAAGATACAATACAACACATTATTTTTCATACTGCTTTCATGATCTAGCTGAGGCAGGCATTCCCATGCTCAGCTTTATAAATACATTTTTCTGTACATAGAACAGACAATCGTCCGATGGTAGACTGATAATTTTGGTGAAAATTATCATCCTTTGAGTAGGATGATCATCTGCTGCAATGATGTACATGTCAAATGTTTTTATTTTTCCTGAATATATATCGCAGCCCGGATGGATGAAACTAGATCCGGGGTCTTCAAACTCGTCCGATCTTCACTCTAAGTACAAGTCGATCCATGTGATAATTGCGCTGAAGTCGAACATGGAAAGACATCGCTTGATTACCGGTCAATGATGTAAACCGTTAACAAGTGCGAGAGGAATCACCGATAATGATGATGACCCTCAAGGTACGGCAGTACAATCCACGTGGTGTGAATAAAGGACTTGGCGTCAAACACCACGCAAAATCTTTCGGTCGAAGGTCATTGATGTATACCTGTCGCCGGAAGTGAGAAACTTGCCATTGAGGCATGCAAGCTTCAAAGTACTGAGGGGGTTGTTCCTAGATCAACTTCTTGGATAATGAGCTGAAGTCGACAAGAAGCGATCCGTCAAAGGAGGGCCTTAATGAATCCCACATCAGTGACACGGAACGGAGCTAATGATTGTGATGAAGGTGAAAACGATCTGTGAAATATGATTCAGGGTGGCGGCCATGAAAGGATGAAAGATGATGTATGGTAGTGGATGGGACACGGTTGACTCTTTCTGAACGACATCTCCTGAACATATAATGACACTGATGCAATGGATCGGTAGCATTACCCCAAATGTGGATGGTTTGGCAAGACCATGGTGATGAGACCGGTGAATGAAACAACCCAACCCGATGTGGTACAGAGGAAAAGTGTCATGTTCAAGAGCGACTTGCTACCATTAAAGCTTTGAGGTTCTCCCAATTTTTCCCCAGTCATTTCTGACCAGTACCTCTTTATTTTTGTCAAGCTTGAGGAGGATAACATATGCTTGTTCTATAACCTGCCCTTCGGGCAAGCCCATCGCTATGTTTTAACGAGCCTAGCGATAGGGAAACTCGTTCTCGTCTAAAGACAAGTTTGTCGCTATTTAATCATTTTAACGAGTCTAACGACAAGGAAAACTCGGTCCTTTTCATTTTTAGAGAGTCTGAAAAGGTACATAAAGTTAACTCCAAAATTCCTTTTTCGTCATCTAATCCCTTAAGTCCGAAAAAGTATAAAACAATACAAAAGGGATGAGTTTTCGATATCTTTAACGAGCCGAACAAAACAAGCGCTCGATCTTTTTGTGCAATAATCTCTCAGGTCCAAAAAGATTAAAATCTAGAGGAGGGATAGCTCTTTCGGTCCTTTAACGAGCTGGAAGGCCAAAACTCGGCAATCTTTTCATATTTTACGAGTCAGATGAAAAGAGCTTAAAGAAGACTCGTCTTTTGAGGAACGAGTGACAAACAGGGATAGCAACTGATTCCAGGTACAGGTTGGAATTTTCCAATCACGGCAGTGTCACAAGGATGGCTAGGTGAAATCACTCTTCGCAGTTGTTCCTCAAAATGGGTAAACAATCATATGGAGGTGAACGATCGGCCAAATGAAAGTGGAGGTGGCGGGTGCAAACACGACCAAGGCTTTTATGGCTGATAAATTTACGATCACAGCGGTTATTTACCGGTATAGGTTCATTTTTATTTAAAAATGAGCTTAAACTCTGGAGAAAACATTGCTCACTGCTTATATTTATTTTTTAACGAGCATGAAGACCGCGTTAAAACTGCTCGGATCTTGCGTTTATTTTTTAACGAGCATGAAATTTATGCTAAAACTGCTCGATTTACCAGTCATAAGATAAGAAATGTCCCCTCAAGATTCTATTTTTTATGGAGCTTCATCTCACTAAGCTTTGCTCCGCTCCTTTCTTTATGCAATTTTGGAAACGGCTAATCCAAAAAAACAGATAAATAACCGCTCTTTTCTTGCACTCCAAAAGGGTAGCATGCCCCCAGGTATAAAATACAATTTCGAGGTTGCCCCTCCTCCTTCTCACCTTTGCTTTTCTTTGGGTGTTCACAGCTACTTTTCATCTTGCTAGTCCAATTTTAACGATACTTGTCTTCTCGTTAATTTTAACGGGTCTATACGATACTTGTCTTCTTGTCAGCCCAACTTTCAACAGATTTTTCGCAAGATCGCAAGAGAACAGCTACTTGCGACAAGAGAGCAGCTACTTGCGACAAGAGAAGAACACTACTCAAAGACAAGACATTTGTGTTACTGAGGGAGGCTTACCTCTTTCTGGTTACCCAAAGATTGTCTCGTTAATCTTTCAAACAAAACACTTCCTCGGCAATGTCTACCGAAATAGACAAGGGTGAATGACTGGTGCCAGACACGTAACTTTGACAAAAGAATCTTATTCCAGAACAACCCCTCTTCCAACCACGGACGGGGTACAGACTAGTCATATTCTCTCGCGGAAATTCTACCTTGTACCCAAAGTTCCCCAGCCGATGCAGGCCAGGATGCATGCCCCCTGGGTTCCAGTCCCATCTTTCCGAATCACTCGCATTCATCAGGAAGAAGGACTAGGGGTGGAGACATTTCTTGATTGAATAGACCATTCAGGGTTGGTATGTGACTATTTGCGATGCGTGATCCCGGAAATGAAATTTGGTCTACGAGCTTGACCATTCTTCCTTCGTGTGGAAAACACATTACTCTAAAGAGTGAGGAGACTATTGCTCCCATGCAATATATATAGTCTCGTCCAAGGAGTAGGTTATAATCCAAGGGTCCTTGAACGACCATCACGTTCATTTGAACGGCCTTCCCTTTCAATGTAATGGGCACATTGGGGAGGATCCCTAATGGTCGACTGGTTCCTTTATCGAAACCTGAGAGATTTCTTATCTCAGGCAAAAGCGCCGGGGAACCCAGTGCTTTCCAAGCAACAGAGGAAAGGATACTCACAGACGCCCCTTCATCAATGATAGTGCCAGCCATTACCATTCTGTATATTTGGACTATGATTATGAATGGTATACTGGTTGGCAACCAGGGTCTGCCTAGTTGGTTCCAATCAAAGGACACAACCAGGTTGCTTGGTGGTGGGACCGAATACACGGCCGGATATGACCCTGACGATGTTCCTTCCTGCGATAAAGGAATGGGCGCATTGCCCTGATGCTCGTCAGAGTCTGTGTTGATGAAAAGAATCTGGATGGTGTCATCCTTATTCTCTTCAGTGAGGGTGTCATTTGAAGATGAAACTTCAGTGATGGTGTCATTTGAAGATGAAGCTTCTGAAGGGAGAACCGGGTCAACTGCCGTTTCGACCTTTGGACTTTCGTCCGGTCTGGATTCAGTAGGTTCATTTTCAATGACTGACGCTTCAGCTGACCACTTGAGCGGGCCAGCTGTATTCTCAACCAACGAAGGACTTGGCACGAGTTTTTTGTATCCAGGAGGAAGTCTCAACGGTGAAACCGAACGATCTTCCAAAACTCTCTTCGCTTCGTCTAAGAAGGGACAATGGTGGATGGCGTGATCGCCTTCACACAGTCTGCAGGGGGATCTTGCTCCCCCTCTTTGTCTTGAACCTTCACTTTCACTGGTTGACGGTAAGCATTCAACATGGCTATCATAGGTTGATGCTCCCGAACTGTGCAAACGAGGGGACCAGTCCCTTAGTATCCGGGGAATACAGGGACAATCTCTATGGAAGTGGTCTCCTCTACATATGACACATGGTGATTTAGGCCCGGTCTGTGCTGTGTGTGGATTTTTGTCAGATGTCTTTTGCTTGCCCCCAGTCGCCTTAGGCTCCTTCTTCTTCTTCTCTCTCCTCTTCTTCTCCTTCTTCTCCATGGGAGCTTGGCTTTTGCCGGCTCTACCTTGCGAAGATGAAGGATTGGAGGAAGAGTTATAGGAAGTAGAAGGCTGGTGGGCAGCTCTAGACTGATCTAACTGTTGACTCGATTGTTCAGGAACCATGGTGTTCTGAACTACATTGGTTGAGAATAGCCAGATTGGCAGGCCAATTGTCAGTCCTGGAAGCGACAATGTGGCCATGTGGGGCGCACCAACTTCTCCCCAAGAGGAGAAAGGACTAGGATTTCCATCATGGGGAATTCCTTGGTTGGTGCGTTCCATGTTCTCAACCTACAGATCAACGCAGGAATAGGAGGTGATTATGTTCCGTTTCAAAATAAATTTTATAACGACGCTTTAGACACAACTTGCTTTTTCACTTTTTAAGAGTCGAGAAAAAGCTAAAGATGACTCTAGTCTCCTTCGATGTTTTAACGAGCCCGAAGTGACAAATGCTCGGATGGACTTTTTCAGTTATAGAGTTTGAAAAAGGCCAAAAGAAACTACTCTGGAGTTCTAGGCAGAGGGTGTGCCAAACTTTTCGCAAAACCACAGAATACGTTTTACGGTACGGGTGGTCGATCTTCGTGAATGCTGTGTTCACTGCATTGCGATCAGTAGGGCGGCCGACACCGCTTCCTATGGATAAAGGCTTTGTTCCTATAGGGGTCTCCCAATATATACGCGACGGTACGTGGGAGCACAAGTCTGTATTGATACTTATCGCTTCACCGTGGAGGAATCACCCAACCACTCAACGCTAAGATATCACGTTTAACGACGCCGGAACACGTCTCTAGCTTATACCTCTATGTGTTTGCGTTATGTTTCAAAGCGTTGTTATGTAAATTCAATTTATTTTAGGTTGATCTTGTTTAGCAGTTTGCCTTTATGGATCACCACGAGATGTATGGTACAACTCCTAAATGCAGTCTAAAGATGAGAAGCAAGCTTTTTCAATCTTTTCAACTTATGAAAATCTTAACTACTGAGGGAAAAGAAAGACATCATCTTTTCACACAGATCATAGAGCACACACTAATGCACTTTTTCCTAAATCAACATGCAAGCTGTCAAAATGCACATGCACAATGCAGGTATTTCTTTTCTCTTTCTTAATGTTGGTGTACTACAAAAAGAAAGTTGTTGTATAACTTTGAATTCAATTTCAAGTGAAAGCAAATAAGCTTTTGTCCAAAATCAAAAGACACCTTAAGATTTACTTGTTTCAACACTAGAAATACATAAATTCAAACCATATGACGAAAGCAAAAGCTCAATCAGCTATGAACAGCAAACAAACTATCTCTTAAGATCAGAACGACACTTATCACAGGTCTAGATCTAAGAGGCCACAACAAGACTAGTTCACTTTCGTTATGGGAAACTGCAAATGATGTAAGAAATAAACAAAGAACAAATACAGTTTCTTTATACAACCGAGGCGGAATAGTGGCAAAGAAAGGTGGTTTCAGATAGGTACATTGACTGATAATAGGCTGCAAAAACAGGGACGAAAACAGGGCAACAGAAAGCAGAGAAACCCAGTTGCACAAGGCCACACTGGTTCAGCGCAGGTAGAACACTGTCAGTTTGACATTCAACGCAGGTAGCCCCTTCGGGACCTGCGATGAAATGCAAACTGCCTTCACAGTGACTGCAATGAAGAGAGAAACTCTCGTTTCTCTTGGTTTCTGGGTCACAGATTGCTCAGAAATCAACAGTTTTTGGCCAAATCAAAGCTACCAATCAAGTACACACTAAAGGATGATTCAAAGGAGGATGAAAAGCTATCACTAAGAGCTGTTCAGAGTCCTTGTGGATCAGCTCTTCAAATCATAAACATGCCCAGAAACTGAGCTAGAGTAGCTGCCCTCTACTTTGCATTTGAAAGATCCAAATGCAGTTCGATTCGGTACTCCCTGTGTTTAGGAAATGAATAGCAAAAACACAAACAACCAACAAGTCGCCAATTTTTTGTTGGGAAAAGTATCCAATACGGAATGACCCTATCCCACTCTAAGGGTGATAGTTCCTTAGCAACAATCAAAGCAAAGCTATCTGAGATTACTTCTTTATGAGATGTAAAAGAGGGGAGAAAGAGATCCACTAACCGATGTCTTTCGCTAATGGTTGATCCAATCTTCTCTCCTTGCTGCTTGCCCCCAGCTCCTTGCTCTTTCACTGGCCCAGCTACGCCAAGATCCTGCAAAATGGCAAGAGAGAGAAACTACAAGAAGCATACATTCATAATTGATTCAAGGATTAGAATAAATCAAATACACAAGTATAACAATACACCATTGAGACACATGCATATAGAAGAACCTCAAATGCTTTATTAATGGAAGAAGTAAGGTTCAGGAAGTGATACAACCATAAGAGGCCCAATCCAGCATCACCTTCCCAGCAGAAAGAAATCTCCTCTTCACCTCCTTCAAAGCAAATCACCCAATAGTTCTAAACTCAAACCAACAGCAATTCTTTACATTCACAAGATTCCAGCCCCCCTAGACCTCATGAGAAAGATCTATATATAGGAGTTTTGGAGAAAGGATGAGTCAGCTTGAGGCTGGCATGAAGCTGACTAGTGTCCTCTCTCACTTCAGTTCTTCTTCAGTTCTTGAGTCCACTTGGAGGTTCTTGCTTCCACTTGGAGATCTAGAACCTCTTACTCATCACCAGTCGAATTCCCTGATCCAAGTGTCATTTTGGAAGCTTCCTAGGCATTGACACCTTGAGGAATGACTGTGCCACATGTCCAAACTCGCCCAGTGCAGGTAGCCTTCTTTGCAGTTGACATTCAATGCAGGTAGACAATGGAGCAGTTGACATTCAGCGCAGATGCTCAGTGGAGCAGTTGACATGATCCAGAATTGCCTTGTTTTTGAGTGTTTTCAGGTGGAGAACTTTTATTCAGTGCTGTGGTTTGCTGGCCTTGTTCCTCTAGGGGTAGGAACAACATGTTTAGGGACTTTGGATCCCTTAGATTATGGACATTTCATGCTTCATGTTGTAAGGCACAAAAATGTCTATAACAAGAACAACATCATGGGCTTATGATTTCAGGAAGAACCATTTTAAATAATAGATTCAAACTAGACTCTACGGGCACAGCCTATCATATGGCCCTCCTTATAGTGTGTTTTTTTTTATGGTTCTAGAAATCTGTCAACCAAGGGGATCTCTCCGATATGAAGTCCCAACTAGACCTCACACTATTTGGTACAGGAGTCCCATCCAATGTAAAGGCCTGGTTCCCATATACTTACAGATTTTCCTTGGCTCTAGCTGTCAGCACATGAGAGTGTTATGTTGGTATCTTCAAAAACTAGGTAAATGTGCCTAGTGAGTGTGTAACATAAATGTATCAATGTTTTCTTACTACAAAATGGTGGAGAAAAGTGAGCCTCTAACTGAGTGGAAATAGTACAACCTAGGAAGAGATGCATGCAAACTAGGAAGGTCTATCTAGTATCCAAGGGAATAGTCCACAACGGGCACAACAACTGTTAAAACCAAAGTACAAGGGAACACTCTTCCATCATCCAATGGAGTACTCCACAGTGGATGTGACGGTTGTTTTAACCAGTAAGCGAGGAATGTCTATCTTGTATCCTGCAGAGTAGTCCACAAGGATGATACAACATTGATAACAAATACAACACATTCCCAACAAGGTAAGTACTAAAAGAACTCAAATAGTTCAACTATCTTAGTACATCTAAAACAAACATGAAATATAAATACTGAAAGAATATTATTACAAACATCCACAAGACATGCATGAAAATGTGTTGGCTTGAACATGCTTTTGTATTAAACAAAAGTTCCAAGGCACATATGTACATCATACATGACTAGCCCTAGTAGTGGGATATAAGAGCCACTCCTCACTCCTTAAAGAACTTACTAAAACTCTCTATGTTTCATGGGACGAGCCAAAGTGAAAAGTCCCTTGCTCATACAATGAGGGGGTATATATAACCAAGGGTGATGCTTGACCCTTGTGACTCTTTAACTACACTCATGAATGTTCAAGTTCCTATGACTGTTCAACTGACATGACTCTTCATATTCATGTGTGTCCATTGGACTTCCACTTTAAATTACATTTGATTTACAATAAACATGGCGCATAATAGTGATGTGGCCTTTGAAAACTCATGACACGACTTGACATGACACGACTTGACATGACACTACTAACATGACTAGCTTACTGAGGTGGTGATGTCAAGTTCCTATTGTTGATGAATGATAGATGTGTTCCTGGATGTGCTTTGTCTTCTCCTTCCCATAGCTTGATGATGTAGGGTCTTCAATGATCTTTGGTCTTGAGAGGCAGTTTCATGCATGTGTTCCCTTTCCTTGTACTTGATAAGATTCTTTGTTTGCCCAGCTATAAGTGAGTCTTCTAGCATGTTCACCCCTCATTCTCTACCTTCATCATCTTGCCATGATCTAATAGTGTACTTGTTCCTACAATTCACTCATGATTGGACAACATCAAATCCAAAACCTCCTAGTCTAAGATGATGCATTTTTATACATGGACTGGGTCTGAGATGGATGATAGACTAGGAAGAGGGCCCAACAACTATACATTGCAAAGTTCTAGGTGATAGGGAGGGAGACTGATGACTGAGACTCCTTAGAGAGCAGCTCAAGCTTATCTGAGGAAATCCTAAGCATAGTCTTCATTGTGGGGAAAAATTGCTCAGAGACCACTGAGAGACAAGATTACACAGTTCAGATCATCAGTGGCAGCTACAAGATGAGACCCTAGGATGAAGGTATGTGTAGTTTTCTGAGGAAAGGCAGGACTAGGTAGTAGAGGGACAAGAGAGGACAAATGTGTGAAGTGTTTGGGATTAGTGGGTCCCGATTGAGGGAGGATAACAGAGGGACACCTTTGCATAGTTCTGGGAGGCAAAGGAGGTTTAGGTCTTTGTGCATTATGGGGTTCTCGTAGGTAGAGAAGAGGCTTGATGACTGATCTTGCGAAATGTGTAATTCATGTTAGGCTTGAAGCAGCTTCTGCGCAATTCTTGGAAGGAAGGTAGGCTTTTCAACTCTTGGGTTATGCAATGAAATTGACCTGGGGACAGTCTCTGTAGACTTCACAATTCGGGGTAATAGAGAAACATCACTGAGGGCTAAGAATGTGTAGTCTGAAGCTAAGTCGGGGTCCGATGAAGAAATTTTTCCGGTCAAAAGGATTTTCAAGAAAATAGCTAAGTGTGGGAGGCAAATGAAATTGTGAGGAACTTGACATTATGATCACACACATAGTGAGATTATCTAGAGCTAAATGTGACAAGTGCGACACTTGAGATAGACCATAGGATGACCATGATGACACTTGTGTGACAATGCTTAAAATTTTGTTTATGAGTGCAACATGTGTTTACATGGCTAGGAAAACTTATATACACAAAGACCAACCTTTGAGATCACTAGAAAGGCTTGCAAACATGACATAACAACCAACATGTCAAAAGACAACAATTGATCCAACAAGTGAAAGGGAGTAAGACACTTAGAAGAAACACATGGAATGATTATCAATGCTCTTAACCATGCATGTCATTGAAGACATAATGATATTAAAATGATAAGTGATCCTTCATGCTACGCTAAGACATGTATTTCAAAATATGTGTTTTGTTTTCCATACCTACCCTCCAAAGGGGTATGCATCAGATGGAGTCTTCATGTGATCTCGATCTTCTATCATACCCTGCATTCGTTGGTCTCCTTATCTTTATCCTCATCTCCTTGAGAGTCATCTAGCATGTCATCCTTCTTCGTGGCTACTAAGAGACACAATTGAATAGTTTCAATGGGCAGTGATTGTTGCATGATGATGCCCTGGGAGGACACATCTGTACAATTTCAGGAGGCAAGGTAGACTGGGCAGCTGAGGTGCATGAGGGACAAAAATACGCATTTTTTAGAGATAGTGGGTTCCAACTGAGGGAAGGACACTAGAGGAAACGACTATGAAATTTATGATGCCAAGGGAGGCTAGGATTTCTACGCATTGCATAGTTCTAGTAGAGAAGGGAAAAATCTTGAGGGTTGCAGATGTGAAATATGCAGTTCAGGAAAGATGGATGAGGCTAGGTTGCTAGGGAAACTCCGGAATTTGGTTAAGTGCGGAATCGGTGGAACCAATTTGAACAGTGATAGAACTTGACTATGATCACACACTTGAACAATTAGTGACACAACATAGACCATCCAAAACATATATAAACATACTTACCTTAATGCAACAACCTTTTCGGTAGCTTACAAGTGTAGCTCTGATAATAGTCTCTGGGAGGATACAGGAAACACTTGTGCAAAAGTGCATGGAATGAGTGCGAAACATGTATATGTGATGAGAACAACCCATTCTCACAAATATTCCCCCCCTCAAGCAAGACAAACTTCCATTTGCCTGACAAGCGATAATACCCATGCCCAAAGATGACACATACTATATACAAATAAAAGTGTGAATGACTCTTAAGATCGAAGTGGGAAGCTTGAGATCATCAACTTACCAATAAGTGACTAAGGAACAATCAATCATAGGATCCACAATGTTCTAGTGTTTTCCTCCCAAAGGTGTACGGAAATAAAACACTTGAGATTGTGAAAGATAAATAGTCTCAACAATATAAATGGCTACTAAACATTGTAGATTTGCAACAACTAATAGAAACAAAGCCCGCGAAAGTCATGATCTATGCCACAATCATAGTTAAACAAGAAAATGAAATAGTAATAGCTCCAATAATCCAATGGAAATTAGATATACAAAGAATATATTTTATTATAACACCTATGAAGGGAACACATAAATGTGACTAGTCCACCTTTATGGGATGGGTTCTTGGCTATCCTCAAACGTTTTCAGTTTGTGTAGAGTCTCTATCCTCTAAAATGTGTAAACCCAGTGAGTGCAACAATGAGAATAGTCAAAAGTGAATAATAAATGGAAAACCCTTCTATTTATAACAAAATATTGAGTTTTTTTTTTCCATGGAAAAAGTCGTAATTTTATTCATATGACAAAATTATATTTTTGTATATGCTAAAGAGCATATGCAAATGATCTATTCATGTTTTCACAAAAAATAGAAAATAATAAAAAATGCTATTCTTTTCTCCCTTTCTTTTTCTCCACCTTTCGCCATCCTCCAATGTTGGGGGTAACAGTTACAATGGATAGATGATTTTTGGTTATAGTTATGGGAGAGTCATTGTTCGACTCAGATCGTTCTGATCCATGAGTTCTCTTGTTGCTGAATATTTCCTTTCCTATTGGCTGGGAAGCTCGTTGCTGCAAAGGGTTATTGGGGGCTTCCTCTTTCTTTAGTGTGCTATTTTGGACTTTTTGTTCATCCATTTCTGCTTTATATTCTAAAGTCTCTGCTATGTCTTCTTATTCATCCAATGGATCTGTATGTTACCATCCTTTAGGCTTCCTCTATTGCTTCTTGTTCCTTGCCTGTGGACATGCACTAAGGAGGTGGCCTATTTGTAGACATCCACAACATCAGAACGATATATTTTCGTAATCCAAGGGTTGTATCCTCTGTGTATTATGTGTTATACTCTTTGGTAGGCCCTGACTGAGATCTACTTGAACACAAATTTTGGTGAAATTAAATATTCCCTTTGTGAGTCTGTCTCCATTAGTCTTTAGAAATTTTCCCAAAGTGTTCCCTATGGTGATTAATACCTTGTGGTGCCAGAAGTGTAATGGAAGGTTGTGCAACCTAACCCAGACTAGCATCTTTCATACCACCATTGTGTTGGCATCAAAATCTAGAAACCAAGGGGCCATGAACAGCCCTACACTTCCCCAAAACCATGGTCCCTTGTTGAGGAAATGTTCTTTGTCCTGTTCTATATTAAATCTTACTATAAAAAGCCCCTTGGGGCATAAGTATATTTCACAGTTTGGTGTCGATGTAGTATGGATCGAGTCATGTAAAACATCCGATTTGGGCCAAAATCCATTAAATCACAGATAACTGAGTGCGAATAAATATTTGAGTACAAAGCATTTACCTCAGGCATTGCAATGGTGAGAGCAGGATTCTTAGATTTTTGTTATACAATGTATGGCCTGGGTAGTTCAGGCATTGTTGCTAGTTTGGTCTACACTTTCCCTTTTCCTTTGACTAAATCCTTGAAGGAGCCTGTGTTCTTTGAGTTGGTTCCAGAACATCCACCCCCAGATGGAGATTGATGACGATGGTCAAGTCTGTAGTTATGTTATAATCCTGAAGGGTATAGTTTTCATGTAACCTGTGTCCCATGTGGATCAGATTTTGCCCATGTACTGGTATATCAAGGAGGTTCTGTATTTATATCTTAGATCCTCGATCTTGTAGCCCTTCCAAAGCCTCAAGCGATAATTCCTACCTTCTGGTGTTTTGATAAATAACTGTGTGAGATCCATCTCTGTAGGGTATGAATCCATCTAAGAATGACCTCAATCTGTTGCCCTGGTCATCCTGTTCCAAACTGATAGATCACCACCATTTTTCTTGCATATCAGGCCTTCTTCTGTGTTATGGGCTTGTGATTTAGGGTAGAGAGGTCTCTTAACGATTGCATGCCAACAGATCTGGACATTGTGTGGGTAGCTCGGTCTTCTAAGTTCCAGATCTAATAGATCATCAACGGATCTGAGAATATTACTGCCTTCTGTGGTGGGAATGGTCAACCTAGATCCATTCAATGGCCATACAAATGCATCATTGCCAAACTTTGGATTATGGAAACTGTGTATGAAAGACACAGTGTCCCTTACCTCAGAGTCTATGACGTCTAGGTTGCCAGAGCCATCCCTATAAGTGTTGAAAGTCCCTTGACCCTGGGGCTGAAAAAATGCAAAGCAGGTATCTGTAGAAGCCCTCGCCATCTCCTTTGTGTACACTCCATCTCTGTATCTGACATGCCCTTTGCTTGTCAAATTCAGGTTGCCTTCTCTGCAGCCCATTGCCACCCCCTGATACATTGTTCCGCAGTCTTCCTGCCCCATGGGATACTTTGTGCTCAGGACTATGGATGTGCCCAGAGGTCGCCAAAGGATTTGGGTCGTGGACCTCACCGCAAAGGCCGTGGGCATCATGTGGCCAATGGAGCTGCTTCTGCTCAATGGATCCCATCCCTTGTGACCTAAGCACATGGCAGTTGATGCGTAGGTGTTCATCACTGTAGCCATCCCACTCTTAATCGATTCCCTCTTTGAGTGCTCCAGTAGATCCCAATGATGTGGTCTCTCATATAAAATAGATTTTGACAAAATATTGAGTTATCCTTGAATAATGAGTAATAATAAAATATTATTAACCCAATTCTTGGAATAACCACTTGGAATATTTTATTATATTTGGTTAGGAGGGAAAAAGTATTTAAACTTTTATTTAGAAATAATAAAAAAATAAATGATTTATTTATCATCTCAAGAAATTAGTTAAGGAATAATAAACAAATAATGATTTATTTAATTATTCCTAAGGGATTTAGTCAAATTCGACAAGGAATAATAATTAAATAGTGATTAATTAATTATTCCTAGAGAAAAATAAGATAATTAATAGTTTATTTGTTGTTTTTTCATAATTGGGTCAAATATGACAGGGAATAATAATTGAACAATGGTTAATTATTCCTAGAAGAAAATTAAATAAATAGTGATTTATTTAATTATTCTTCATGGGTTTAATTATAAATTACTTAACAAAGTTGGTTTATTAAGTAATTTCTCACAGTGAAAGAAATTTTACTATGGTAAAATTGGCCTTACATGGTGTACTTCGATCCATCTAGTAAATTATGCTTGATGATCAATTTTTTGGTGATAACATATTGCCCCCCAATGTACGAGCATTAGGAGCAAAACGTATCATCGAAGTACATTATAAAGACACAATCACTAGACAACAAAGTGGAGTTAGAGAGAGAGAGAGAGACCAATAGAGTTGAAGCGAAAGAGGATAGCGACAAAGGGGGTGAGACCAATGCAAGTCTCCTTTTATGTTGTGTTACCAAATCTCATTGAGGTGGGGGAGGCATACCTATACCCGCCAAGATAACTTAGTAAAAGAATAATGATGCACCCAGAAACATAAAATTGAGAAATGAAGTACATGCTGGATGGTACATGACATGCTGGCATAACTAAGCGAGAAAATAATACAATGTGTCTCATATACATAATGCAACCTGAAAAAATATGAGCCAGGATTGAATACAATAATATCTGATTACATGAGATATAAGGGCCCTTCCGTCAAAAAATGGGTGGGAGGGAGGGCAAAACAACTAAAGAAGCCCTGCTGAACAGGGAAGGGCTCTACAAAAATGGATCATCTAAAGGAGACAAGCATGCTATGAACAATGCGATCGGTAGGAACCAAACCCATCAAATTTGTGGAACTTCATCTAAGTTTGTAGCATAATAGGAATGTATCTGGGCATGTTGAGGGCTACCTAAAGGGCCACCCCCTCATGAAGTATGAAACATCTCACACACACTCGAGAATTGTTGGTACAATCTGCTGCATCACTGGATCATCAAGTGTATAAATCATGAACATGAAACAACCAAGTCAAAGGGAAATAATGAGTCTCTTTTCTTCATCTGAGGCGCCAAACAAGAATGGAAGATGGAACCAAGATACACCATCATCTAGGCCGTTCTTCTGGAATAAATGAGTTGATGTCGACAGAATAGGGCCCACAATATGTGAGGCAATGAGGATCATCAACTAAGGCATGAGGGAAAATAGTAATGTGACTGATGGGTTCACACTAGGGATAACAGAGTAAATGGGACTGAGGGACAAATAGATGACTTGCCTTATCAGAGCATAAAGTGCTCGGTTGACCTAATAGCGACTAAACTCTAGAGGGGATGGGTGACAGTATGACTGGAGGCCAAAATGGGCAACACAGGATGAGCAGTATGAAAAGATGGATGGAATACTGTGACATGATATAATGGAATGTGAAATAGACTCCATGAATGTAAAGGTGACTCATCGCAGATGCTCTGAACAAGGTGTTTGGTCAATTTAGTGTGTCCTAAATTGCTATTTATAATGTCAATCCCGGAGTCGTAAACTGATGAAGTGAAGTGCACTGTATGTGCAAGATAACCGTTTTCTTAATCTTTTGTCGTTTTTGAGTTTTCTTAGTTTGTTTTTGGGTTTATCTTCTGTGGATTTCCTAGTATGAGATGGCAAAATTGAAAGTTAAGTATGGATGGTAATGGTGATTTCTACAGTCATTTTCCAAACTTAAAATTTCTCAAAAAGAAGGTTTCAAACTGACTGTAATGAAATCAATTCTCAAAAGGAAGTAAATGTACCAACACAGTGAACTAGTGACAATGGCCCAGTATCCTTACTGCTGTATGAAAAAGAAAATAAAAACTGAACTTAAAGCAACTCAAAGACTGAAAGCAAGGCAAACTAAATCACACTACTTCAACCCACATTCTGACCCTTCACCTTTCGACTCGCTCCGGCTATAGGAAGTAATCATAAACAAGCTGAGTAATATGATATCTAAATTGCAGGAAATTAAATTGCATAAAAGGAAACTAAGATTTAACTACTCATTCATATTTCAACTCTTGAAAATGACATAAGTAATTCAATCTCTAACTTGCAGGAAAGCAAACTAAATCATACTACAACAAGTAATATTCGGATTCCTTACTAATTGAGTCGCTTGGCTATAGAAAGGAAATCATAAACAGATGAGTAATATGATGTCTAAGTGGCAGAAAAGTAAATAAGCAAGACAAAACTGAAAGAAATGACAATGCTGGAATTAAACTCAGTAAATGAAAATTAGCAGAAAGGACAAGATGATCTCATGTCAGTGGTTATCAGAAATATGTAAATTTGCCTGGGCTGCCTACAAAAACCTATAAAAGAAGCACTGATCAGCTAACAATTATGGAAAAAACATAAAGGAAATATGGACAGCAATGAACATCAGAACAGCGCAATATATATACAAGCAATGATTATAAAAGCAGTAAATGAAAGAAAGTAAGAAACTATACAGAGCTTTGGCGTATAGAGGCCCTCTGCAACCTCAGCCAGTCAATTACTTAGTCACAAATCGAATTCAGGAATGTTGTCTTCTCATATATTAAAGTGCAGTAATAAGACAAAGTAAAGCATAGTACAGTGGGCTGATAACAACAGTCAAAATTACATCTGAAAAGCTAACTATCCAACATATACCAACGCATTATTTATAAGTGAAAATGCTGCAACTAATTCCTAGATTTTATGCTTGCAAGAGACACGTAAATCTCCACGGCCTGAGATCTAGCGTTATGGTCATCATGACAGTTGAATCCATGGAGTGGTGGCTGCTCGATTCAGTTCATGGGCTGATCCACAGGTGTGCCAATACCTCTGGAAACTGAGGATCGTGCCACGCAAACCTTCACATGGGCAAAACAGAGCTGTGCCATCGCAAAACTCCTTGTTTGGCCCTTCCTTTGACCGTCGTTGACCATGACCGTTTATGAGTGATTTGGCTGAACTGAGGGGACACACTCCATGTACATGTCACTTGCAGCTTGCCCATGTGGTCGGTTTCTCCATTGGACACCTGTAACATAGCCTTTAATAAAATGGCTGTGGAAACTTGAGCTAGCTGCAGAAAGTGACAAGTTTCCGCATCCGTTTGAACAAAAATCTAAATCAAACAACAGTCATAAACATAGCTAGGAAACCATTTCATAAGCTCTTTTTAGAGTAATATGCAATGATTTGACAGCTTGGTGGATGAAGTAAATGGAAAAAGAAGGCTAAAAGGGTATATAGGGAAGTGCAGGTTTGGGACTCAACATACCCCCACTGTGAAGGTGTTGCATGTCCTCATGCAAACAAAATTTAGTCATTCCCCTCTAATCCATATGTTCTAATGCTTCTGCTAGGACATCTAGCCCTCTTTTCTTCTTCGTTGGTGCTACCACCATCCTTGGTTTCCTTATTAGACATCTGAATTTGAGATTGATTAATGTTCTGCTCAACTTTTTGCACTTTTTCTTCAGTTTCTTGTTTTTCTTTTGCCATAGTCCCAAATGAAGCATAGTGTTATCATGAATAACTTTATCTACTTTGTTGTGCAACTTGAGTGCTTCATTTTCTTGCTTGATATGCTTGTTTATGACTTCTAATTCAAATACCTCCTGCTTTAAGGACTGAACTTGTGCATCTAGTCAGAGTGGTACTCGGACTGCAGTTGATTTTTCTAATGATTCCAAGTAGTCATATACCTCCTGTTGATTGGGATATACTTCAGGTGTCTTTCTTGGACTGAGTTCAAGATCTTGTGGAGGAGGAGGACTGCTCTCTAGCTCTGGCCGAGAAGGGCTTCCATCATGTGGAGGACTAGTTTCAATGCTTGGCTGAGGACGAGGTGGACTACGGCCAGCTGGAGGTTTCTCAGGTGTCTCTCCACCCAAGTCGATGAAGTGGGGCCGTTTTATTTGTGTTTTACTCCCCTTTCCTCTTAGCCTAGTGCTTCTCCTTAAGTATGGTGGACTAGTACTCTTTTCTTGTATACTCTGTTTCCCTTTTCCCTTTTTCTTTGCTATAGCAGCCTGAAGATGTACTAATCTTTCTGACAGTGGTTGATAATCCTCCTCTATGGATGGCTCAGGTGATTGGTAGACTTCTTGGATGGTCCTTTTGCCTTTCTCTTTTCTCTGTTTCTTGTCTTTAGGTCTGTTTTCTTCTTCTTTTTGACCAACTTCTTGAGTTTCTGTAGTAGGGGAGTCTTGGACTATGGTACTCTTTTCTCTTCTCCTACTTTTTCTTGGTGTCTTTGGTGTACTACTTTCAGAGGCCTTAGATGGCTCTTGGAAGTAGTTTCTTATCAAGAATTGTTCCCAGTTATCTTTGTTTTTCTTCAGTTGGTCCTCAATGAGAATTTTCACAAGTCCATGATGATATAGATGAGGTTCTATATTGCCTATGTGTTTTTGGACTGTAATACTCATCTTCTTCAAACTCAACAGTAAGAAATAAGGCAAATTAAGAGTTTGATTCTCTAAGAAATTCATCAACAGTCTAGCATGGTACATGTACATTGAACCAAAGCATCCTTCACAAGTGACAATTTTTTGGATAACTAACAGCAGACTGGCCCATTCTTCCTTCAATGCATGAAGAGGAATTCCTTTAGTAAACACGGTGGTGTCCATACCTGGGTTTCTTAGCATAATTCTCCATGCCTGTTCATCCACGCTTTTGTTTTTGAACCATCACTCACCTTCTTGGGGTAAGCATGTGGCAGCTGCTACTGTTGTTTCGGTCACCATGAGCTTCAAATCTCCAATCTCCACCATTTGACCATCGAAAGACAGTTCAAAAGCCTTGGTTACCTCTTTGTTATAGCCGTTAAACTTTTAGATGAAGCGTAACAATTTGGCTTTCTTCAACAAATCTTTTGCTTGAGGGTAACCTTCTAGATATTTTGGTCCTTCTGGCTCTACTCTTAGTAGTTTTCCCATTCCTTCCTCTGTTTTGAATTTCAACTGAGGATGCAATTACGTGTGAGGATTTAGCAGAGGGAAGGTAGCTCGGTTGTAGGGTTTATGGTAAAATGCAGTGGTTGCAATCGGTAGCAGGTAACAGGAATGCTTCAGATTGCAAGCGGAATAGAGGATAAACAGCCTCAAATAAGTTCACAAATTGGAATGCGTGTATATGAAGAGGATGATCTTTAATGAAATGGTAAGTGAACGGAGTGGAGTTAAGATCTTTTTTTTTTTTGAATTAACGGCTACATACGGGATATCACATGTTTTGATGGATGGCTGCGGGAAATGTGGTGGAGAGGAGCCGTAAAGGGATTGGTCACATCTCATGAGTGCAGGTGGCAAATGAAAGTGCATTCAACTTGAGTTTAAACCCGAAAATCAATCATGAGACCGTTAAGAAATGAATGCATGGTGTGTGGAATAATATCGTGGAATAGGAGTGGGTAATGGAGCTATGATATCGAATCATTGCACATAGTAGAACTTTTTATGGTTTGATAACTATGCATAATCATGACTTTAATTGTTATTTCATAAAAAAAATTGCTCATACCTTTGGAAACTTTGTCATTTCTTTGCTCATAGCTTTTAACCAACTGTTCTTTCTTGATGTCTTGGAGATGCTTTATGTCTTCATGGCATTTGTTCAATTACACCTGAATTTTCATGATTATTGCACTAACATTTTGACTGTGCATTTGAAAAACAGAGTGGTGGTAGCTGCGGAAATCGTTTCTGGCTGTGGAAACTATTTCTGGCTATGGAAACTGCTTCCAGCTGTGGAAACTGGGACAACACCCACTTAGCTGAACAAAGATGGTTAGAAAAGAACTAACTGAGTGAAAAATAGTCCTGAAAGGAACTTTTATTGATGAAATGAAAATGAAATGAGTGGAATGGAGTGAAAGTGAAGCGGAGTGAAGTGAAGCGAAAATGTGAATGAGATGGAGATGGAGTGAAATGGAAAATGAAGTGGAGTGAAGATGGAAAAAGAAGGAGAGGAGAGATTTTTTTTTTTTTTGGAAAATATAGTGTCAGGTGTCCCTAATTTTCACTCTATATTTTCTGTATAAGACCACCAATCTATGATTGGTTTTCAGGCTTATACAATTTTTTTTTTTTTTAACTAAAAGAAACAAAGGCTAGGCTAGTGAGGAAGAAGGATTCTTCTCCACCGACCTTATTGCAGAATTCTCTTGGAGCATCTTGAAAAATTCCTCTTTTGAGAGTGGCTTGTGATAAATTTTCAATCGGTGGCCATTCACAATAAGAGGAGTCTGAAATTCATCAATGGTCTTGATTCTTACCACTCCATTGTTAAAGACTTTGTCAATTTCATATGGCCCAAGCCAATGGGTCTGAAATTTACCTTTGAAGTCTTTAAACTTGGAATCAAACAGTAGCGCCCAATCTCCCTCTTGAAGCTTTTTCTCTTTGATGTATCTGTCATGCCACTTAGCTCTTTGATGTTGAACTAGATCAGTCCTTAAAATTGCTTCTTGTCTGATCTCATCTAGCTCATTTAGCTGCTCCATTCTGTGCTTTTGGGCTTCTGATAGATTCATCCCCAGCTAGACTGCCATCTTGAAAGTCTTGACTTGAAACTCAATGGGGAGCAGGACTTCTTTCCCATAAGAAAGTTCATAGGGAGAATGTCCTGTTGTATTCCTCCATGTAGTTCTGTAGGCCCATAAGGCTTCAGGAAGCTTTTCTGCCCAATCTCTTCTATGTAGATGGACAATTTTGGTGATGATGTTCTCAAGAACTTTGTTTGTAGACTCCACTTGGCCATTTGCTTGCGGATGCTAAGGAGTAGATTTTCTGTGCTTGATTTTGTATTCTTCCATTAGCTTCTCCATCAAGTTAGATGTAAATTGACTTCCTTGATCTATCACAATTTCTCTTGGGACACCAAAACGAGTAAAAATATCCTCAAAAATAAATTGAACAATTGAATTTTTAGTGGTAGAAGGCAATGCTTTGGCTTCTACCCATTTAGTGACATAATCAGTGCATACCAATATATACTTCTTCTGTTTAGATGGTGGATTAATGGGTCCAATGAAATATAAAGCCCATTTTTCAAAGGGTTTGATGAGTACCTGTGGTTGTAATGGCATTTCATTTGAAAGAGTCGGTCTCCCAACTCTTTGGCAGTTGTCACATCTTCTGACATATTGTTTTGCATCTTTGAAAAGGGAAGGCGAATAATATCCTAAAGAAAGGATTTTATAGGTCATCCTTTTGTCAGCAAAGTGTCCACCGCATGGTTCATCATGACATGCCTTAAGGATGTTAGGCATTTCATCTTCCCGAACACATCTTCTGATCACACAATCTATCCCTGTTTTAAACAATTCATTAGAAATCCATGAATAATTCGAACTCTCCTGAATAATTCTTCCTTTTTCACTAGGAAATAAATGTGGAGGTAGCTTTCCTGTAACCAAATAGTTAACAATATCTGCATACCAAGGAGTCTTAGTAGTTACTTATTATAGACATTTTTGTGCCTTACAGCTCTAAGCATGAAATGTCCATAAACCAAGGGATCCTAAGTCCCTAAAAGTGTTGTTCCTGCCCCTAAAGGAACAAGGTCAACAAACTACAGCTTCTCCCAGAAGTTCTCCACCAGAGACTGCTCAGAATCAGTCAAATCAGGATCATTTCAGCTGCTCCACTAGCTAGCTGTGTTGCATAGCACCCCAGTACACTAGCTAGGTGCGTTGCAACGCACCTAAATGCACTACCAGGGTGCGCTGAGCGGGAAATGACAAATGGCAGTGTCATTCCGCGAGGTGGACAGACAATGGAAGCTTCCAGAATCTTCCCCAATGGCACTTGCCTCATTGAGTTCAACCAAGGATGAGTAAGAGGCTCTCAGTCTCCAAGTGGAAGCAAGAACTGACAGAGAGAAGCCACAAGTCAAATCATAAGCTGACTCATCCTCTTTGCATACATCTATATATGGATCCCTCATCCCAGAGATCCAGGAGGCTGGAATTTTGTACTTTGCAGAGAATTGTTGTTGGTTTTGAGATAGAGATCAGTGCATTGGGTGATTTATGCTTTGTTGGAGGTGAAGAGGGGATTCCTTTGCTGGGGGGTTGATGCTGGATCAGGAATCATCGGTTGTAACTCCTCCTAGACCTTATTGTTAAAACAATAAAACTATTTGAGTTTCTCCTACATGCTTGTGTATCAATGATGTTTTGTTATATTTGCATGTTTAGCTTAAATCTGATCCTAAGCTATTTATGAATGTAAATCTATGTCTTTGTGTAGTTTTCCTCTTTTGTGATCTTGCAGGAACTTGGTGAAGCTGGGCAAGTAAGGGAGCAGGTAGCTGGAAGCTGTCAAAGAGGAGAGAGATTGGATCAAAGGACTAGCGCAAGACACAGGTTGGTTCATCCTATTCCTCTTCATTTACAGTTCATAAAGAAGAATACGAAAGTAGTTTTCCTTGTTTGTTGCTAAGGCACTGTCACACCTTAGTCGGATAGGGGCGTTCTGAGTAGACACTTTTCCCGTCAACAAAATGGCGACTCCACTGGGGACTGTGTCTAGTTAGTTTGTTTGTGTTTCTCTTGTTGTTTGTTTCATAAACACAGAAGTAGCAATCGAACTGCATTTGCCATTATCAAATGCAAAGTAGACACCTGCTACTTCAATCCACTCACTGGATTAGTTTATGATTTGAACAGCTGATTCACAAATGATCTGATTACCCTTTGTGATAGCTCTTAGACCTTTAAATCCACCCTCTGATTGTGCATTACTGATTGCTTTTACTCGGCCAAAATCCATAGATTAAACTGCAAACCGTGACCCGGAACTCAGATAGAAGTCTCATTTCTGCCCCAGCGCAGGCACTGTGAAGAGACTCTGCATTTCAACGCAGTTTCCAAGAGGGCTACCTGCGCTGCAATTCAGTTTCTCTGTGTAACACGTGCGGTGATCAGCCTAGCCCTGTGCAGCTGAGGTTCTTTGCTTCATTTTTTCAGTTTTTGTCTCTGATTTTGCAGCCTGTGATCAGTGTGTGACTGTTTAAAAACCCCTTTTCTTTGCCCTAATTCCGCCTCCTTTGTACAAAAAGACTGTAGATGTTCTTTGTGTGTTTGTTACATCATTTACAATTTTCCATTGAAAGAGTAGAATAGTCATACTATCGTCCTCGGATTTAGATCTGTCGTAAGTGTCGATTTTGATCTTAGGAGAAAGCTTGTTTGCTGTTGAAAGTTGATTATACTTTTACTTTTACCTTTGGTTTGAATTTGTCACTTTCTAGTGTCAAAACGAGTGTTTATTTCAAAATCATAAAGTGTCGTAATCTTCTCTACCTTTTGATTTCGAAAAGAAGCTTGTTTGTGTTTTTCACTTGAAAGCAAATTCAGATTTGTACATCAACTTTCTTTTTAGGCATCAATATTAAGAAAGTGAAAACAAATACATGCATATGTGCATTTGCATATTGATAGTATGTTTGGCTTGATTTAGGAAAAGTGCATCTACAGTGTGCTCTTTGCTCTTTGAGAAAAGATTGTGTCTTTCTTTTCCCCTTGTAGCTAGGATTTTTATTGCTGAAAAGAGATAAACGTTTTCTTATCATCTTTAGATTTCATTTTAGAAATTACATCTACATCTCGTGGTGATCCCAAAAGGCAAACTTCTAAGAAAGATGAACTTAAAATAAACTGAATGAATCTAACAATGCATTGGAACTTAACGCACAACCTTTAGAGGTCTAGGCTAGAGACGTATTCTGGCGTCGTAAAGCCTGGTAATTGTTGTCCTCACTGATGGTTGGGTGATTCCTCCACTTTGAGATGATAAGTGCCAGTACGGACTTGTGCTCCCACGTACCGTCGAGTATATATTGGGAGACCCCTATAGGCTTAAAACCTTTTATCCATAGGAAGCCGTGTCGGCCGCCCTACTGATCGCAATGCACCGAACACAGCATTCGGAAAGATTGACTGCCATACCGTAAAAAGTATTCTACAGTTTTGTGATTGGTTTGGTACTCCCTCTACCTAGATCTCCAGAGCAGTCCCTTTCGTTCCTTTTCAGACTCCTTAACGGAAAAGGTCCATCTGAGCACTTATCACTTCAGGCTCATTAAAAATCGAAGGAGACTAGAGTCATCTTTTGTTTTTTCTCGACTCTTTAAAATTGAAAAAACAAGTTGTGTCAAAGCGTCTAAAAATTTATTTTAAACGGAATAATCATCACCTTTCCCTCGTTGATCTTCGAAGTTAGTCTCACTTCATCGCAAGTTCTTGTAGAATCGCTAGAAAATATTTTGGATAGACTAGATATGTCTGAACAACCATCGACATCCAGGACTGTGTCGTCCAATACAGCAGTGGCACAGCCTCCTACTACTACTCCAACGATGTTCAATGGTATACCATCTTTCCCAGCAAGTTATAAACAACAAGCCGGAGTCCAATCAGGGACTGCTTCGACGACATGGTTGGTTCCTATTTCTTCATCCGGGTTATCGTTTGGTATTTCTTATGTTGAAACTCAACAAATTGATCCAATGTGTCTTCAAAGGCCAATATACCCTTTAAGTACTAGATTGCCACCATATGGAGGGCAGTATGCTTTTTCGTTGTTCCCTCCTAGAGAACAACCATATGGGAGTTTACAACAAAGTTCAGGTCAAACTGGAATTACATCCAGTGGTTGGGTACCAATACTGCCTCAACAACCAAGGGTTGTATATTCAATGCAACCAGTCCACCCTGTGTCGGATATTCCCACTATACCTGCTATGGTGACTACTTCGCAAGTACAAGCTCTACCTGTTGTATGTCAACCCCAAGTTTCTCAGGTTGCAATACAACAGCCTCTTGTCTCAACGA
Organism: Pinus tabuliformis; assembly: GCA_031772625.1. NCBI lineage: Eukaryota > Viridiplantae > Streptophyta > Pinopsida > Pinales > Pinaceae > Pinus > Pinus tabuliformis. Next base: position 911,499,273 of record CM062819.1, read on the forward strand.
CTCAATCACAACCTCGGGTTAGTGCCTCCTTATCTGGAGCGACTCAGGCTCAAACAAGTACTGTGACACTTCATCTTGGTCAATCATCCAGTATTGGTCAACAAAAATGGTCCAACAACCAGAGCTGGTTCAAACTCAACAACCCCCATTCCAGCAATCATGTCAAGGACCTGAGCAACAAGTCTTTGTAAGGAATGGACAATCGCATTTCCAAAGCGGTTATCAATAGCCATATTATAATGGTTATGCCCATAAACCTTGTCAAAGTTGCCAGCATCAAATACATTATGCTGGTATGCAAAGACCCACTGCTCAAGCGATTCCATCTTATCCTGGGTATGCTTCGCCTAACCTGAATCAACAGTTTCCCTTTGTAGCAACTCTAGAATTACCAGATCTAAACCGGCTGATGAATGATCCAATTGCTTATGCCCCTTGGTGGCCAGCGATTCCACATAAACTTCCGGCAGATATTCCTAAATTTAGTGGAAATCCGGGTGAAGACCCGTCGAATCATGTGATGACATTTCATCTGTGGTGTTCATCAAACACCCTAAACGATGATTCGATTAGGCTTCGCCTTTTTCAGAGGACGTTAACTGGTCCGGCAGCAAAATGGTATATCAAATTGCCCAGAGCTTCATTCGACAACTTCAGTACCCTAGCCACAACCTTTTTAACCCATTTTCAGTTACGATAAGGTACGAAACGGGAACTGAACTTCTTACCAACTTCAAACAAACGACGGCCACTCACATATCTGATCATATACATGAATGGTGACGTCGTCGTAGAATGGTGAAAACGTATGTTCCCGATCAGATTTTAGCTGAATGGTTTATTAAGTCATTACTGCCTTCCATCACGGAAGATGGGGCAAAAGGGGGAGTCGTCACAGAAGAGCAAGTTATCACTCGTGCGCAATATTTGGACTTGATTTACACTCAGTCTGGCACGCTCTACGATAAAATACCTGACGCCCCTAGACCGGAATTCTCAGTTCCTCCTCCTCCTAAATCAAAAGATGACTCTCATGTCATCGATGGCGTGATTGGCATGACAGAAACGAAATCAACAAAGGCTACATCTAAAAAGGCCTGTAAGATTTCTAGTCAAAATGCAAATGAGGAACTTCTTGCCTTGAAAGTAAATGCCGTGTCGACTGACAAGGGAAAACAACTGAAGCAACCAGGGGGCAAGAAGAAAAAGAAAGGGAGAAAAAGGAAGCAGAATGAGTCATCTCCTGAAAAGCCTTCTACAAACCCTTCTGGGCAAAGGAAACCCCCTGCGGGGTGTCATATATGCGATGAGGATCATCGGACGAGAGATTGTCCACATAAAGCTGAAGTTAAGAAACTGTTTAAGAGTTCAAAAACCTCAGCAGTATTGACTGATCCGTTTCCAAGCCCGGGAACCAAACTGGTTGCTAATCAAAATGCTTCCCGATCCCAAGTGCTTATGTTGTCTATCTCAAAGCAACAGAATGATGCTTTGGCAAAGAATAAAGATTACGGGAATCCACAGGTGTCGAATAACAAGGCTAATGAACAACCTAGTATTTCGACAACAACTTTGACCAAAGTTGTGCCACCCATCATTCCTGAACAAATGATACAGTCGCCAAAGGGAGTAGTGCACAAATCGACATTTAATCCTCGTGCCAAAATAGCACAGAATTATAATATAATAGAGGACCTGGCCCAATCACCGTCCGCTATGTCGACACTTGAGGTACCGCAAAATTGCCTCTCCCAAGAGCAAGCTTTATTATCAGCAATAGGTGGGATTGACCCAATGGATTCCAATCTTGTGGCCTTTAATCATAAAGGATATGACCCTCAGTTACCAGCTCAACTAGCTTTCCTTATTCAAGTGAAAGCCCTCAACAAAACTGTTCATCGAACAATTATTGATGAGGGGGAATCTACATGCATTATGTCGATGAGTTGCTGGAAAACTTTAGGATCTCCAACCTTGTCGCAATCTTCGATGACATTAAAAGCATTCGACGGAAGGACATATACACCATATGGTATCCTAAGTAACTTGAAAGTTGAACTAGGAGGGAAAACAGTAGAAATTGATGTTGAAGTAATCGACGGAAACCTTGATTACAACATCCTATTGGGAAGACCCTGGATATATGCCATGGCCGCAGTTGTGTCGAACTACTTCAGGAAGATTGCATTTCCCTTTCAAGGAGGAATTACAATCGTCGACCAACAAACATTTCTCCCCAACAGTTCACAAGTTACGGGAAGCATTCCAATGATCCATGGAAGCAATCATTCGCTCCAAAATATCGCAGTAGGTCTCCTAAAAGACCCTGCCTTAATGTGTACTTTTGCCCTACCGCCTCCGAGTAATCTGGCTGGAAGTGGCCACAGTGGAATATGAAACCTTCTATATCTAATGGATTTGGACTTTGAGGATGGTTCTTTTACTGTGTCAACCTCATTAAAAAATGAAACAAATCGCCTTTCTCAAAGGTAAACCTTCATTCCAACCACCAAGTTGAATGCAATGAAGCTTGGGGGGCATGCACCTTGATTTGCGTTATTAAGATGGGGGCATGCAAACTTATCACGAGCAGTGTTACTGTAGGGTTCAAGCTCGTTAAAAAATAAACCCGCCATGAGCAGTGTTATCGCAGGGTTCAAGCTCGTTAAAAAATAAACCCGCATCGAGCAGTTTTAGTGCATAGTTCAAGCTCGTTAAAAAATAAACATAAGCCATGAGCAAATGTTTCCACCCGCGTTTAAGCTCGTTAAAAAATGAACTATCCCCCGGTAAATTACCACCGTGAATGTAGTACTTCAACCATTAAAGCCTTGGTCGTGTTTGCACCATCACCTCCAGTTTTCCACTTGCCGATCATTCACCTCCATTTGATTGTTTACCCATTTTGAGGAACAGCTGCGAAGAGTGATTTCACTAGCCATCCTTGTGACACTGCCGTGATTGGAAAATTCCAACCCTTACCTAGAATCAGCTGCTACCCATTTTATCACTCGTTCCTCAAAAGACGAGTCTTCTTTAAGCTCTTTTCAACTGACTCGTAAAATATGAAAAGATTGCCAAGTTTTGGCCTTCCAGCTCGTTAAAGCGACCGGAAGTGCTATCCCTCCTCTAGATTTTAATCTTTTTTGACCTGAGGGATTATTGCACAAAAAGATCGAGCGGTTTTTTTGTTCGGCTTGTTAAAACTATCGAAAATTCATCCCTTCTGTATTGTTTTATACTTTTTCGGACTTAAGGGATTAGATGACGAAAAAGGAATTTTGGAGTTACCTTTATGTACCTTTTTAGACTCTCTAAAAATTAAAAGGACCGAGTTATCTTTTTCATTAAACTCGTTAAAAAGATTAATAGCGACAAACTTGTCTTTAGACGAGAACGAGTTTCACTATCGCTAGGCTCGTTAAAACATAGCGATGGGTTTGCCCGAAGGGCAAATTATAGAACAAGCATATGTTATCCTCCTCAAGCTTGACAAAAATAAAGAGGTACTGGTCAGAAATGACTGGGGAAAAATTGGGAAGAAACTCAAAGAATCTTTATTGGTAGCAAGTTGTTCTTGAACATGACACTTCCACTCCGTGCCTGAGTCGGGTTGGGTTGTTTCATTCACCGGTCACATCACCATGGTCATGCCATACCATCCACATTTGGGGTAAATGCTACCAATCCATCACATAAGTGTCGCCGACATGTTCAAGAGAAGTCATCCAGAGAAGTCACCTGTGTCCCATCCACTACCATACATTATACTTCATTCCTTCATGACCGCCATCCTGAACCATATATCATCAGATCATTTTCACATCCATCAAAATCATTTGCTCCGTTCTGTGTCATTGATGTGGGATTCATCAAGGCCCTCCTTTGACGGATCGCTTCTTGTCGACATCAACTCATTATCCAAGAAGTTGATCTAGGAACACCCCATTCAGTACTTTGAAGCTTGCATGCCTCAATGGCAAGTTTCTCACTTCCGGCGACAGGTATACATCAATGACCTTCGACCGAAAGATTTTGCGTGATGTTCGACGCCAAGTCCTTTATTCACACCACGTGAATTGTACTACAGTACCTTGAGGGTCATCATCATTATCGGTGATTCCTCTCGCGCTTGTTAACAGTTTACATCATCGACTGGTAATCAAGTGATGTCTTTCCATGTTCAACTTCAGAACATTTCTCACATGGATCGACTTGTACTTCGAGTGAAGATCGGACGAGATTGAAGACCCCGAATCTAGTTTCATCCATCCTGACTACGATATATATTCAGGAAAAATAAAGACATCGACATGTACAGCATTGCAGCACAGATAATGATCCTACCAAAAGGATGATGACTTCATCAGAATCATTAGTCTACCATCAGATGATTGTCTGTCCTGTGTACATAAAAATGAATTTATTTATAAAGCTGAGCATGGGAATGCCCGCCTCAACTAGATCATGAAAACAGTATGAAGATAATGTATTGTATTGTATCTTATTACAGGTCTCCTCCCAGCATTGAAAGAACTTCGGATCCTCCTAATAAAGCATTTCACCCGATAAACGGCCTCATACTTTAGGGGGCAACTGTTATAGACATTTTTGTGCCTTACAGCTCTAAGCATGAAATTTCCATAAACCAAGGGATCCTAAGTCCCTAAAAGTGTTGTTCCTACCCCTAAAAGAACAAGGTCAACAAACTACAGCTTCTCCCAGAAGTTCTCCACCAGAAACTGCTCAGAATCAGTCAAATCAGGATCATTTCAGCTGCTCCACTAGCTAGTTGCGTTGCATAGCACCCCAGTACACTAGCTAGGTGCATTGCAATGCACCTAAATGCACTACCAGGGTGCGATGAGTGGGAAATGACAAATGGAAGTGTCATTCTGCGAGGTGGACAGGCAATGGAAGCTTCCAGAATCTTCCCCAATGACACTTGCCTCACTGAGTTCGACCAAGGATGAGTAAGAGGCTCTTAGTCTCCAAGTGGAAGCAAGAACTGACAGAGAGAAGCCACAAGTCAAATCATAAGATGACTCATCCTCTTTGCATACATCTATATATGGATCCCTCATCCCAGAGATCCAGGAGGCTGGAATTTTGTACTTTGCAGAGAATTGTTGTTGGTTTTGAGATAGAGATCAGTGCATTGGGTGATTTATGCTTTGTTGGAGGTGAAGAGGGGATTCCTTTGCTGGGGGGTTGATGCTAGATCAGGAATCATCGGTTGTAACTCCTCCTGGACCTTCTTGTTATATCAATAAAACTATTTGAGTTTCTCCTACATGCTTGTGTATCAATGATGTTTTGTTATATTTGCATGTTTAGCTTAAATCTGATCCTAAGCTATTTATGAATGTAAATCCATGTCTTTGCGTAGTTTTCCTCTTCTGTGATCTTGCAGGAACTTGGTGAAGCTGGGCAAGTAAGGGAGCAGGTAGCTGGAAGCTGTCAAAGAGGAGAGAGATTGGATCAAAGGACTAGCGCAAGACACAGGTTGGTTCATCCTATTCCTCTTCGTTTATAGTTCATAAAGAAGAATACGAAAGTAGTTTTCCTTGTTTGTTGCTAAGGCACTGTCACACCTTAGTGGGATAGGGGCGTTATGACTAGAAACTTTTCCCGTCAACATTACTGCAAATAAATACTCATCCGGAAACTTATCCTCTACAGGAGAATCTTCATTAGTATTTTGGATTCTAGACAAGAAATCAGCTACTGTATTTTGTTTCCCTGGTCTGTCCAACACAGTAATATTGAATTCTTGTAAAAGTAAGAGCCATCTTCTAACTCTGCCATTAGTAAGAGGTTTGTTCATTAGATATCTGATTGCAGAATGATCAGTATGGACAAAAGTTTCATAGCCTGTTATATAATGTCTAAACTTATTGATTGCATGAACAACAACTAAGAACTCTTTTCCAGTCACAGTATATTTTAACTCGGTGGGAGTCAAATTTTTACTGGTTTAGTAAATGGCATAAGGAACTAAATCCTTTTGACCCAACATAGCTCCTAGAGCTGTATATGAAGCATCTGTGGAAATATGGAAAGGGAATTTCCAATTTGGCCCTCTCAAAATGGGTGCTTCAGATATTCTTGTTTTCAAAGTTTCAAATGCAGATTGACAATCAGGATCCCATTTGAATTCACAGTCTTTTGTAAGTAATTTGAAGAGTGGAGATGCTATTTTGGTGAAGTTTTCAATAAATCTTCTATAGTATCTAGTAAATCCAAGAAAACTTCTAACATCTTTTTGACAATTTGGAATAGGAAACTTGGAGATGACTTCAACTTTTGATCTATCAACTTTAATCCCATCCCCTGAAATATGATGTCCTAAAACAATCCCTTCAGTAAACATCATAAAGCATTTTTCATGACTCTATGATAGGTTTGCTTCTTTACACCTTATAAGGACTTTTTCCAAATTCTCTAATGCCTCTTCAAACGAATTACCATAAACTGTAAAATCATCCATATAAACCTCTACAAAATCATGGATTAGATCAGAAAAGATTCCTAGTACTGCCCTTTGAAATGTTGCGGGTGCATTACATAATCCAAAAGGAAGTACTCGGTAAGCAAAAGTTCCCCATGGACAGGTAAATGTGGTCTTATCCTGATCTTCAGGTGCTACCTGAATCTGATTATAGCCACTGAAACCATCCAAAAATGAAAAATATTTTTTTCCTGCTAAAGTATCTAATACCTGATTGATAAAGGGTAAACGAAAGTGATCCTTAAACGTTGCTTTATTCAATTCCCTGTAATCAATGCATACCCTCCATTTACCATTCTTTTTAGGTACTATAACCAAAGGAGAAACCCATCGGCTATCTGAAATTGGATAAATGAAGTTTGCATTGAGTAGTTTTTGAAGCTCTTCTTTCACTATCTCCCTAAGGTTTGGATTCATCCTTCTCTGAGGTTGTCTGATTGGTCTACTATTTTCCTCGATGTAGATGTGATGAATGCAAGTCTTAGGGTCAATACCTTTCATATCAGTATACTCCCATGCAAATGCAGTAGAATGTTTTTGCAATATTTTGGTTAGCTCTCCCTGTTGTGATCTTTCCAAGTTTTTGTTGATATTCAATGTTTTACCTGGAAAGATCTCAATGGCGGAACTACCAAACTCTTCCATAGAGAAAAGAGACATTTTTCTAGATGATAGATACTCAATGTCAGAATCTAACTGAAATTGTGTGTGGTCATATTCTGAAGATGTTTCAAAGTTTTCTAATGTGTTCAGAATTTGACTATCTTCACTGACTTCAGAAATGGTAAAGACAGGTTGTATAGTATCCTCATCATCAACCCACTCATTATCTCCTATTTATGTAATTTCTTTTGCTGGAGGATATAGATTGAATTTCTTTGTCGAATTACCATCAGAAATATACATATCCCCAGACCTACAACTGATAAAAGCATCAGCTGTGGCTAGCCAAGGTCTTCCTAAGATGAGAGGGTGTCCTCCTAAATTACTCTTGGGAGTTAAAATCATGAAATCTACTGGATATTCCCAAGAGTCTAAGGAGACCGAAATGTCTTCTAATACACCATCTGGTTTGATAATTGATCTATCTACAAGTTGGAGTAAAGTAGGTGTAAAAAGAAGATTAGGAAGTTTCAGCTATTCCGTAGTCTGTCTACTCATAATGTTGATAGCAGGCCCTAAATCAATCAAAGTATTTGGAATTTCTACCCCATTTATATGTGTTTTGACAATTGGACTACCGGGATCTACATACTTCTGCATTAATTTTTCCCATCATGATATCTGCAATTTTTCCTACCAGGTGGATTCTTCTTGTATCTCTTGGTTACCTTCCTGGTCTTGTAAGACTCAACTCTTTTATTTATTTTTCTAGAATAGAAATCTCTCTAATGGCTTGTAACAAGGGGATCTTGATACAGACATTCTTCAATTCATCTAGAAAATCATAGTCAGGCAACAAGATTTGTTTTTCCACCCCTTTGTCAATTTGTAATCTTTCAGGAAAAGGAGGTGTCGATGAAGATGCAGGTTGCTCAACTATAGGAGTTATGGGGGTTAACTCTTTTTCTTTTTCTTTTTGAGTGCTTGGGTTTTGAAGAGATGCTTCAAAACCTTTATTGGCTTCAAGAGAATCTTCCTCAGAAATGCTTTGGCTTTGGGCATCTATAGAAGGTTTATCTAAAACTCTACCAGATCTGAGTTGTACATCATTGAGAGGAAAAATCATATAGGTAGGAAATTGTTGACCTTCTACCATGTAAGCATTTTGAGGGTTTTTATTGTTGGGGTTTGGAAATGGCTGGGAAGGAAGTTGATTTGGCTTCTGTTGGATTGAAAGCAAGAGTTGAGAATTTGGATTCTGTTGAGAAGGTTGTTGTTGTTGTGGAAATGGAAATGATAGATGTGGATTTTGATTTGGAAGTTGTGGAGCTTGTTGGTTTTGAAAAGACAGAGGATATTGATAAAATTGAGCAAATCTCCCATAAGGATTTTGCATACCTTGTACCCATGATCGAAAAGGATTTTGAGGTTGGGACCAAGGTTGTTGCCAAGGATTCCAATTTGGTGGGGTTTGAAAGTTCATAGAGTTGTTAAACCCTTGGTTTTGTTGCCCCTGCCAAGGTCTCCTTGCAACAAAACAGAGAGACTCAATTGTATTTGGATCTTCTTGAAAGATAGCTTTGAGCTTAGGAATTGAAGGAAAATCCTTGGTCTCATGATTCTTTGAACAAATCACACATGTTTCTACAACTTTTGCATCCAAGGGACATTCCCTTAGAGCATGTTTCTTTCTACATTTTGGGCAAAAGATGGCTAAAGCTTCAGCTTCTGCTTTCTGCTTATTGTGTATCTTAAGGGTGTCTAGTTGCTCACTAAGACTCCCTAAGATTTGAATTCATCAAGAATATTGCCAATCTCAGCCCTACTTACTGATCCAATTGCAGATTTGTTTGCTCTGATGAGAGAAGGATCTCTAGGCCCTTTTCCAGTTTTAGATTTTCCCTTTGAGAGATGGACACATAGCTCTGTTATATCATGAAGTGGAAGTTGAGATATATCTCCTTTTCCCATCATGTTCAAAATATCTATCCATTCATCTCTAATGGATTTTAATAGAAGGGTTTTCAAGGTTTCCTCATCTAAGTTACTCATTTTTTCTCTTTTCAAGTTGTATTGGAATCTTTCAAGTAAATCCTCCAAGTTTTCATCCTCTCTTTGCACCATTTTGAATACTTCATCCTTGTTATTGGTGGGCATACAATAGTCCAGGTATCTATCCAAAAATGTTTGTTTCATATCATTCCAAGTCCTAATGGATTGGGTGAGTAATCCCATGAACCATTTCAAAGCAGCTCCTTTCAATGTTGAAGGAAACAGTTTGAGTTTTTGAGAGTCTTCCAGATAATCATAAGTTCGACACACGACCTCAAACTCAAATAGAAATGTTTCAGGATCCTCATTTCTTAACCCATGAAAGTTTGGGAGGAGAGATGGTGATATATTTTTCATTGTTGCTCGAGAATCCTCATCGACTATAGGAAATCCGAATGAGTTATCTCCATCCCTATTTCCCCCATTGTTACCTCTACCTCCTCCATTGTTTCCTCCTCCCCCTCCTCTACCTCTACCTCTGCCAAATCCGTTAACTACCTCCTCTGTCATGATAGCTTCCTCAGAGACTTCAGAGTCCTCTGGTTCCTCTACTAATGGCGAACGAGGAGGAATTTTTCGCTCTTCTTCCTCAGGTGATTCTACTTCTTCAATTACAATGTGTCTCCCTGTAGAAGGAAAGAAAGGATCTTTTCCTAATTCAGATTCGATGGATGGTGTGGGAGAGTTTCTTAATTCAACCACTGCCTCTTGAATTCCAGGATTCCTAAGGCTAGGAGTATGAGTTGGAGATGATGGAGGTGTCTCTTTTCTATTCCTTGAAGTAGATGGAGTTGTGAAAATCAAACTCTTGGCTCTAGCTAAAAACCTTCCCCTAGAATCTCTTGCTCTATGCATGTCATTTTTTATTTTTCTTCAAGTCGGGCTAATAATTCTCTTTCTGATCTTCCAGGTCACTCTAGGTGCAAGAAGAGAGCATACTCAAGAAACTATTAAACCAATAACTTTCTCTTTTCTGATCCTCCAGGTCACACTAAGTGCAAGAGGAGAGCATACTCTGAGAGGTTATCGATTTTCCTCTCTTGAATTTTTTTTTATTTTTATTTTTTATTTTTTTAAGAAATTGGCTACCTAGTTTCACTTCCCCAGCAATGGCACAAAAATGTTTGGTCAATTTAGTGTGTCCTAAATTTCTATTTAAAATGTCAATCCGGGAGTCGTAAACTGATGAAGTGAAGTGCATTGTATGTGCAAGATAACCGTTTTCTTAATCTTTTGTCGTTTTTGAGTTTTTTTAGTTTGTTTTTGGGTTTATCTTCTGTGGATTCCCTAGTATGATATGGCGAAATTGAAAGTTAAGTATGGATGGTAATGGTGATTTCTACAATGATTTTCCAAACTTAAAAGTTCTCAAAAATAAGGTTTCAAACTGACTGTAATGAAATCAATTCTCAAAAGGAAGTAAATGTACCAACACAGTGAACTAGTGACAATGGCCCAGTATCCTTACTGCAGTATGAAAAAGAAAATAAAAACTGAACTTAAAGCAACTCAAAGACTGAAAGCAAGGCAAACTAAATCACACTACTTCAACCCACATTCCGACCCTTCACCTTTCGACTCGCTCCGGCTATAAGAAGTAATCAGAAACAAGCTGAGTAATATGATATCTAAATTGCAGGAAATTAAATTGCATAAAAGGAAACTAAGATTTAACTACTCATTCATATTTCAACTCTTGAAAATGACATAAGTAATTCAATCTCTAACTTGCAGGAAAACAAACTAAATCATACTACAACAAGTAATATTCTGATTCCTTACTAATTGAGTCGCTTGGCTATAGAAAGGAAATCATAAACACATGAGTAATATGATGTCTAAGTGGCAGAAAAGTAAATAAGCAAAAAAAAACTGAAAGAAATGACAATGCTGGAATTAAACTCAGTAAATGAAAATAAGCAGAAAGGACAAGATGATCTCATGTCAGTAGTTATCAAAAATATGTAAATTTGCCTGGGCTGCCTACAAAAACCTGTAAAAGAAGCACTGATCAGCTAACAGTTATGGAAAAAACATAAAGGAAATATGGACAACAATGAACATCAGAACATTCCAATATATATACAAGCAATGATTATAAAAGCAGTAAATGAAAGAAAGTAAGAAACTATACAGAGCTTTGGTGTACAGGGGCCCTCTGCAACCTCAGCCAGTCAATTACTTAGTCACAAATCTAATTTAGGAATGATGTCGTCTCATATATTAAAGTGCAGTAATAAGACAAAGTAGAGCACAGTACAGTGGGCTGATAACAAGAGTCAAAATTACATCTGAAAAGCTAACTATCCAGTGTATACCAACGCGTTATTTATAAGTGAAAATGCTGCAACTAATTCCTAGATTTTATGCTTGCAAGAGACACATAAATCTCCACGGCCTGAGATCTAGCGGTATGGTCATCATGACAGTTGAATCCATTGAGTAGTGGCTGCTCGATTCAGTTCACGGGCTGATATACAGGTGTGCCAATACCTTCGGAAGCTGAGGATCGTGCCACGCAAACCTTCACATGGGCAAAACAGAGCCATGCCACCACAAAACTCCTTGTTTGGCCCTTCCTTTGATCATTGTTGACCATGACCATTTATGAGTGATTTGGCTGAACTGAGGGGACACACTCCATGTACACATCACTTGTAGCTTTCCCATGTGGCTGGTTTCTCCATTGGACACCTGTAACATAGCCTTTAACAAAATGGCTACGGAAACTTGAGCTGGCTACGGAAAGTGACAAGTTTCCGCAGCTGTTTGAACAAAAATCTAAATCAAAGAACGGTCATAAACATAGTTAGGAAACCATTTCATAAGATATTTTTAGACTAATATGCAATGATTTGATAGCTTGGTGAATGAAGTAAATGGAGAAAGAAGGCTGAAAGGGTATATAGGGAAGTGCAGGTTTGGGAATCAACACAAGGGTGACTTGATGATGTTGCCACACATAGTAGGCCTATTGGAGACCATGAAAGCATGAGTAAATGATGGTTACTCATCACGAAAATCAACACTTGAGATGAAAAGTGTCAAGGGAAGGTGGTCCCCAAAGTACAAGCATCACATATGAAGAAATTAGATTTTGAGAGGTGACGAAGTGACCCTTCTGGAAAAATGGCTTCCAAGTGAAGTGTCAAATGCTCAAAAAATGAGAAAGACCCATTATAGTACTCAATGAGAGCTTACCAATGGTGTTGTCAGCTCATAAAATGGAGCTATGGTCAGGTCGTAATGTGCGACAGGAAAGCTGTGGGTTTTCCTATAAAAGGGTGTTTTGGGTCTAATTTGAGAGGAGGAGAAGCCCCTAAATCTTGTGGATATCATTGCAGACAAACTGACCATCAGAATCAGGATCTGCGAATTTTAGGTAAGTGGCCTTAGTTTTCTAAATATGGCCTTAATTATTCTTGGAATGATGGTTCCTGGTGAAGTATTAAGGGAAGATGATAACGAGAATGAACTACTAAATAAGGTCTAGAATCATTCTCATCCACTAAGTCAAACATGGGGACTATGTCGACATAGAGTAGAATATTTGAAGATATGGTATCAAACATTTACAATATGCGATGTGCATATGTCTCGCCAGAGAGGTTGTAGGAAAAACTATCTAAGGAATGGAAGGATAATCGACCATACCTAGATCCAGTGGGATCTAGGCCGTGACATATGTTAATCAACTGAGAAGATGGCCAAGGGAAAACCATCATGCCCCCAAGCATGGGATATTACCTCCAAACATATGTGGTGGATGGGACTGGTCTGATATGCAAAGGTGGGAATGATGCTTCCTAGTAGGAGGCGTTTGTGGAGCGCCATTGTGTTTCGAGTTCTCGGAAAAGGGATTCAAGCATCTTGGCCCAACTTGGCACGATATACTCCAAAGTATGATAAGGAGATGTAGGGGCCTATGTGTCTCCCCAGTATGCTATGGGCATACTAGATGTATTTAGAATGGTGGACTCCAAATACTTATATATTTTATGTGATACATAATATGATTATGCATGTTTATATGACAATGATGGTTCGACATGTGTTGTGTTTATGGTTGTGTTTTATGGTATACATGTGATAAATAACTATCTAGAATGCTATTTGAAATGGTATCTACATAGTTATTTTGGGCTCTAGGAACATGACTGGAATTAATGGTTTCAAATTCATGTACCAACATATTAAGTCGTAGATATTTTCTAAATAAGACTTGGTTATGCATATGGTACACACCATTCAACTGCATGACAAGTAGCAAGGAATCTAAATGAACATGAAGATGAAGGATGCGATGAGCAAGGGCATTGACTAAAAAAACTATCACTACATCATATTCGTCTTGATTAATTGTGGCAGATCCAATGCAGACATTGTTCAAAAGGACTAATGTATGCAAGGGGGTAAAAATGGCCTAGGTTACTGAGGCTAGATTTCTGGAGAAGTGACTCGCACCGTCGGCATGAACGATATACAGTTTGGATGATTAATCCATTTGAAAGGTGCAAAAGGCAATGGATGAGATGATGCAGCCTACCTAACTTCATGATAGAAATAAAGATATGCAAATCAAAGGGATATTCTATGAGAAAAATTTCTTGAGGTAGAGTGCATTGTGAGGAAGGAAATTGCCTTCAGAATCCTCCAATTAATATGCCCCCTTACCTAAGATCAAGGGTAACCAAGAGTAGCCATGACTTCCATGATGTCCCCATCAGGTTGGAAGATGGGAAGATGGAGGAAGGCTAACTACATGATGCGGCGACGATACCTGGAGCATCAACATGAGAGAGAAGGTTCAAATACACATCATCTAGAATGTTAGAAAATGAGCTAGTAGATGGAGGATCTAGGGATGTTGAGACCAGGGATTCTTTCTAAAGAGGTTCGATAAAAGCACGCGTAGAAACCTCAGAAAGGTTCTCCTGCGCGGAACTCAAGGATGATGATAGGTAAAGGACATGGCCTATGGTGTCCGTCATCTCGACATCAAGGGGAGAGTTCACGATGGTGGGACCATTGTCCCCCTGTTCTAGTTTACTAGTGGTACCAGAATCCATGGGTAGAGGAGTGGGTCTTCCATTATGAGTGGTCTTGTATACATGAATGATCTGATAATCACCCTATGAGGGACCTCAGTTAAATATTTATTGAATAAAGGTATTACAGACTCATGTGCTGGTGTGTGTGTGTGTCTATGTTATTTAAACAACGAATCAATTAGATTGCAAATACACAGACACTTGAAATGGAAAGATAACAAAGAAATACAGTAAGAAAATACAAGAACACAAGAAATTAATAAGGAGTTCACCTTATCCTATTGGGCTACATCTCTGGTCCAGCTCTCAGTGGTGGCCTCATTTTATTGTGTCTTAAGTAGAGAATTACAATGCAGGAGCTTAATATGAGTCACTCAAAATAGATTTGCTTGGTAGGGTGGTTCTTGGATTCCCCAAGCCACTGGAGTGCACAGACTCTGTTTCCTACCAGCTCTTTGACCTATCTGGTCTGATAGATCCTCTCAGGGATGGCTTGAATCTTCTCAAGCTCTCTAGTGCCCTATGCTGCCTTTGGTCAGCTCGTCCCTCTATCTTCTTACTGCTTTTTCTTGCTTCACTGTCTTCTTTTCTTCTTTGTCTTCTGTCTTCGGTTCTATCCTCCTCTCTGGCGTTCTCTCTCTGTCTTCTGTTCATGGCTTTAAAGCCATTCGAGCTCAAGACTATTTAGTTCCTCTTCCACCTCCGTTGAATCACCTTCTACAGCTGGGCTTGGAATTCCCTGTTCGGCATCATCACCAAGCTCACAGGGAGTGGCCACATGTCCTCCTGTAAATGGCGCCAACCTGCTTCGTCAGTTCAATTCTTCGGATATGTCATGGAATGAGTCATCCTCCACCATGACGGTCAAAGCAGACCTCAAATACTTCTAAATTGCAGCTTATTCCCTCATTAAATCCAATCTTGTCATCGGGCGTGATGTCAACCGTCAGATCTGGATCCCCTAGATCCAACACCGTCTGCTCATTTCGTGCGGTTGACTTGCTCGACCGTTAGCACGTGATGAGTGACAATTTTATCTCTCCTCCACTTGCCACATGTCGATCACTGAGTGGGATTGCTTCTCTTTCATCCAAAACCACTTACCGTTCAAGGATCCCCTGATCAATACCGTTGGTTTTTCACACCGCGGGTCCCGCTTTGTCCTTTAGCCTTTTTGCCTTTTGTCCTTCAGTTCTCCAGTTCTCCATGTGACCAATGCTCGAGGCTTCTCCATTTTGACCCTTTTTTCAAATCAAAAACCTCCTCTGTTTCCCGATATAGGCCTCCCAGGGGCTAATTTCACCTCCCGCGCAGTCTCCATGGGCCTCGGCCAGCGTACATTAACCAAGGTCCTCATCATTCCATGTTGGCTACCATTGCAACTGGTTTGGGGTGTTTTTGATCACTGTTTTGAATTCTTTGATTTTTGTCCCAACCTGATATAGTCATGGTTCTTTTGACAGTTCTTTAAGGATCTAATTTGGATTAGCGAAGCAACTCAAGGAAATTTTGAAATTCATTGAGACAGGGGAAAAAATGGGAATAGTGACCACGATGATCGCACAAGGCACAAGGGTGATTTATGGTAATGTTCTGAGTTTCTTGGGTGGACATGGTAAGTTAACATGGACTTTAGGGATATTTGACACATGAAAGATTTCATGAACGAAATGTTTAAGCTGAGGGAGTTCAGACCAATTATTGGTGGCATGCCCAACAACTTTATATAAAGCACACGAAGGTGATGGCTTTGGGGCCTTGGGGGCTGGAGGAGCTTGGGGAGCCTTGTCCTTAGGTTCTTTCCTCTTAGTGTTTCCACCCTATCTAGATTATTTCGCAATAGGAGTGGGTTCCTATTAAGGTTGTGATGGAGCTAAAGTAGCGATAGGGGCCGTGGGGACCGGTTGAACTGGGGCAAAGCATGATAAGGTCTTAGATGACCAGGTAAAATGTTTGCAGGGGGATCAGTGTACCATACTTAGATCCCCAGATTCATGTTAGGAAGGACCAATGAACCCATGACAGGGACAAAAAATATTCTTGGAGGGGGAAATAAGAAAGGTGTCTAGCCTGCACGGTAATGTCCAGGTGAAATAACTCCTGAATGGTTGAGACCCGGAGGAACAGTTCCTGGTGGGAACATAGGAGAGGCACCAACAAATAAAGGAGTTCCTAGCGGGGTGGATCTGAATCACTCAGCTGAGATGGTAACCATAGGGTACTAAGGATCTGATTACGGATCATATGTACCAGACTACTTGAGAGAAGCTCATGATGCTTATAACTTGCAAACACTCAAAGAGCTAGGCTTAGAGATTAGAGGGGTAGGACCAGGGAAAGCACCCAACAATGAGGAATATTTATAGACTCCAGGTGAAGTGTTGGTGAGAGGATTTGAAGACTGCTATCTGACATTGACGAGATAATGGACTTAGGGGGGGTCACATATGTCGACTCATAGTATGTCAACTGATCTATGGTAACAATCTTCCCTTCATGGGGGAAGCACATCTTGCAGAAAACCACAGATGCGATGACTAACATGGAATATGTGTAACTATGTGCCAAGAGAATGTTATAATCTAAAGGGGCATCAATAACCTCAAAGTCTACATGGAAAGTCTTTCCCACAAGAGTCAGTGGAAATTTGCGGTACATGCCAAGAGGCTGGGAGGAGTGACTGTCCCAATCACACAAAGTGATGGTGGATGGGGATAGTGTAGGTGACTTAACTTGTTTCCAAATGGAATTAGACATCACACAAGTGGATTCACCTTCATCAATAATGTATCAGGGGATTATGGCATTACAAACTCGGACTGGTATCTGGAAAGCAACAGATGAAGGTAATGGGGGATGTTCTGATGTATCAGCTAGGAAGACAGTCAAATGATCTTCGAAAGGATCTACTGCACCCAAAGTAGTTAGTAGATATTTCTTTTGAGATGGTCATGACTGTAGGACCTCCAACGTCAACATGGCGGTAGGTGATTGTGCCAAGTCATCTATTATATTATATATATCGAAATCTCAGTTAGAAGTCGCATTACAACGTAATGGTCCCTTTGGGATCTTGGGAATTGCCTCAAATTTAGGCTGGGGGATATGTAACAGACCATTTGGTGTTGTAAGAGGCTCAGTAGATGCTTTTGTTTTGGACTCATTGGTGGACACAGTCAATAGATTGTCATATTGATGTGACTGAGTTTGCAAGTTGCTATTGGAGAGATTAACCTCATCATAATTCATCATAAGGATCTGGTAGTCACCATGACCAGAAGGGTGGGGGGGTGGGCTTCTTGACCTAGTTGAGGTTGAGCAACAAAAAATCCTTACTAAGCGAAAGTATTTGTAAGCATTATTGGTTGAGATGGTGCAATATTCTTAGGCAATTGTTGACCTCTAGAAGTTGCTTGAGCTTCCCACATTTGGCACATCTAGGGTAAGAGAGCACACTCATGTGTATAATGGCCATGTACACAACAAAATTCACAAGCATTGTTCATATGAATAGCCTTGTTCTCCTTGGGTTGGCTACCCTATTGCTGGATGTTGGTGTTAGGCTAGCTCCCTTTGGGTTCACTAGGTTGATTACCTTGATTACCCTGGTTACCCTTGTTATGGTTCCTCTTATTTGTTTTCTTCTATTTGGGGATTGGTCGCACTCTCTTGTGCAAACACTTTACCTTGAGGGTGTGGTGGTTGCTGGGGTTGAGGATGCAGGGAGGCTACGATGCTAATTCTTGAGGGGTTGGAGCATTTGGTTGTGCATAAGGAGGAGAAACAATTTGGTAGACTGGTTGGGGCCCTGAAAACATGTTGCTACTAGGAGGGGCATAAGTGCTGGAGGAACTGCTACCCCCCATTGGATATCCATAACTTTGTTGAGTATATGGCGAAAGGTGTGAAAGGCTTCCAATGATACCATTGGCAGCATGAGATCCCCCTGGTGCATTTGCACCTCTAGGACAGGGGAGGTCTGGAATGATGGTATAAACATAACTGGATTGGGTAGAAATCAAGTCATATCTCAGAGTGGATTGGAGAGCTTCTTCCCTTGTCTGAGGAAAATGGGGTGCGACATATTTTCTAATGGGTGAGAAAAGGCTCCTAAGAAACCAATCTAGATAGACATGGTATTCTAAGGGTGGGGCACGACACATGCTCCTCCTTCTATGCCACTCTTGAACATGGTCGGAAAGGCGAGTGGTGGAGGACTGACAAAATGAGGTCAATAGATCTATACTAGTTTCGTATTGGAGAGGTAATTGAAAATATGAGAGGAACGTTTTAGCAAGCATTGTGAAAATGGAATGAGATGTGATGGGCTATTCTACATACAATTTGCAACGGCTCTAGTGAGTGTGCATTGCAACAACTGAAGACGAATGGAGTCATCAGTGATGGAGTTGGATGAACACCACATGTGGAAGGAGTAGACCTGATTGGCAGGATCCTCTCTAGAATTATCCTCAAACTTTGGGATGTCTGAGGGAAGCTTAGTCAACATAGCAGGCCAACCAGCATCATGGTGTATTAGATCATTTATCAACTGGCTAAAATACAGGAGAATTAACCGAGCCATGAAATGGAGCATGGGAGCTATCGGAACAGTTCCTAACATGGTTCCACTAGATGTGACCATCACGGTAGAACTAGAGCCAACACTAGGTTGGGTTCCTGCACCAGCTATGGGTCTGGACATGATGACGATATGTAGTGAAGGAGGCTCAGAATCAGAAGAACCAGGAGAAGATTCAGAATGGGGACTCGGGGGACTATGAACTTGAACCTTGCAGGGAGGAGTAATATGCCCAAGCGGTAACTGGGGATGAAGGCCTAAGAGTCTCTACGACAAATGCCTTGGTGGCGCAATGATGGTAAGGCACATGTGGCATGGAAATGGTGAAGGGATATCAACAATATCCTTTGTATATGTGAGGGGAGATAAATTGATTATGTTAAGTCTTGGCTTGCGAGTGTAAAACAAGCACCCTTCACTTAAGGTGTGCTTGTGTGTTTATTGATTAAGCCCAGATCATGTTTGAAAAAAGAAAAAATCTTGCTGAAAGTAAAATGAACCCCACGCAAACTAGGTTTACAAGCACTGTGCTGGTTGGTGGTGAAATTGACTAAAAACACACTAAAAAGGTCAAGGGATCTAAGTGTTAGTGTGACTGGGATCAAATGACACTACACTGCTGGAAAGTGTTGCAGCTACAACAAAAAACCATAGACGAATATCGTTGTAAAAGATAGGGAGATGGGTGAAAAACCTAGGGAAACCGATGGGACACTAAGGCCAATGACAAAAAAAGGTTTAATATGAAACTATGGATAGAAACAAGCTATCTTTAGAGACCTGAAACAGAAGGGTACAGATCTGGAAAATATGGTTGAAAGTGCTACAGGAACTCAAACTTCTTACTCAGCTAAACTCCTCTTATAAAGGTGCAAGTGTACTAGAAGCCATAAGGGGATAAATTCCACTTCGATGAGTAAATCAAAGTAGATCAAGGCCTAAGCGGGATGAGAGAAAGGTCAAACAAACCAGTAGACATCTCTTGAAAAAACCCAAAAACAGATCTGATAAAAACCCGGAAACCCTAAAAATCACAGGTAATGACCTGGTTTCATGGGGGGTCACACTTTTTGGGTTGAAAGGTGCGCTTTGGTCTCTAGATCACACTTTTCTAGTAGAAAAGTGTGATTTCTACTCCTTGATTCTCAGTTGGAAAATCTCAAAAATAAATTGTTTTCTCTATCGCAGCTGGTTCCTGTGACCAGCGGAAAAGACCAGAAAACTTTCAGAAGTCAGAAATTTGATAGATATAGGGTTAAAAATCTAGTAAACATCATTAAGAGACTAAACAAAGAATAAATCCTAAGATGAAAACTGAAGGTGACCCAGGTTTATGGATCTGAAGTAAAAAACTAGTGGAGTCACCAATTTTATTGTTGTGTTTTCCCCCCAAAGGTCTACGAAAATAAAACACTTAAGACTGTGGACAACAAACAATATCGACAATATAATTGGCTGGTAACTTTGTAGATCTGTAGTAACTGATAGAAACAAAACCTACCAAAGCACTGATCTATGCTACAATCATAGTTAAACAGAAAAATGAAACAGTAATAACTCCAGTAAACCAATGGAAACGAGATATACAAAGAATATATTTTATTATAACACTTGTGAAGGGCACGAATAAATGTTACCAGTCCCCCTCTATGGGATGGGTTCTTGGCTATCCTCAAACATCTTCAGCTTGTGTAGAGTCTCTCTCCTCTATAATGTGTAAATCGAGCAAATAAAATGTTTGAGCTCCTTGGGAACTCAAATGGAAGAAAAATGGTGTGCGACAGTGATAATAATCATAGTTACAGTAGTGAGTGCAACAATGGAAATAATCAAAAATTGAATAATGATTGGAAAACCCTTCTATTTATAACAAAATTTTGAGTTATAATCGAATAATGAGCAATAATAAAATATTATTAACCCCATTCTTGGGATAACCACTTGGAATATTTTATTATATTTGGTTAGGAGGGAAAAATGATTTAAACTTTCATTTAGAAAAAATAAATGATTTATTTATCATCTCAAGAAATCAGTTAAGGAATAATAAACAAATAATGATTTATTTAATTATTCCTAAGGGATTTAGTCAAATTCGGCAAGGAATAATAATTAATTAGTGATTAATTAATTATTCCTAGAGAAAAATAAGATAATTAATAGTTTATCTGTTGATTTTTCATAATTGGGTTAAATATGACAAGGAATAATAATTTAACAATGGTTTAATTAATTATTCCTAGAAGAAAATTAAATAAATAGTGATTTATTTAATTATTCTTCATGGGTATAATTATAAATTACTTAACCACTATGGTTTACTAAGTAATTTCTCATAGTGAAAACAAGTTTACTATGGTAAAATTGGCCTTACATGGTGTACTTCGATTCATCTACTAAATTATGCTAGATGATCAATTTTTTGGTGATAAAACATAGTAGGCTCCGAAATTTGAGTGTAGGCCAAAATCTTGGAGGGTGTTTCGGCTGCTACAACAGGGTGATAAATTATAAATTAAACACAATTACATTAATGCAAACACCCTAAGGCAAAAAATATTGACTCGAACCAAACAACACACACTAGAAACATCCTAGAAGATATCACACACAAACCATAGTAGAATGAAGCTGGCGGTGGAAAAGTTATACTCGCGACCTGCTTCCCAGCCCTTTTAGCCATGAACTTAGCACAAATTCCCTCACAAGATGTGGAACACCCCCGGAGAGGATTGAGAGAGTATGACTAATATTCTTCCCAAGTACAGAGAAGACGACTCCGACCCTACACTTGTGTATGAGCCCTAAGAAGTAGGCAACTATGGTCACCACCAAGAATAACATGACTTGGGGGGACAGTCACATGACAAATAGAGACACAAGGGAAGGACACTTGAACCCCAAAAAAGGGCCAAGACTGAAACCCCCTTGAGAGTTTCCTCCCAAGTGCTATTGTAAACGCTAATCACATTGTTTGTATGCGTGCAAATTCCAATATATGGCACCACCTAGAATGAAGTGAAATGGGTCAAGTGTGACCTCGTGCTTGACCCTTTTGTGAGGAGGTCTTCCCATAACACAATACTGCAAATGGATTGAAATCCCTACCATAAGATGCTATGTTTGCTTGTAGTCTTAGAGTAGTTAACTCACACTCCTATCCCCAGCCCCTAGCCTAAGCTGGTATTGGTGTACTACTAGTAAAAATAAAAGATGAATCTAGTTAATTTTATTATTGTGTTGATTTTAATTGGCTATTATTACACAGTTGGGTTGTGGTGTAAAAGGACTCTTTGTTAGTAACCCTGATGGAACTATATGAAAATTCTCGTTTAAGTTAAATGAATTCTAACTACATGAGGGTAAGAGTTTTTCCACACAACACACCAATGCCTATTGATTCATCCCTCACTAAATCTTCTTAAATGAAAAGTATCCCAAAGTTTGTGAATTAATGACCAACAGACCAAAAGAAAATTCAAATTAACCAAGAAAAGACCAAAGCAAATTTCCCAAGAAATAAAACAAAGCACTCCAAAAGCATCACAACTAAGAAAATGAAACCCAACCAAACAAACACACTCAAAGAAATCAAACTAAAAATCAAAAAGTGAAAGAAGGAAAGAAATGTCAACAATCTAGGGTTGTAGCACAATGGCTCAACTAAGGCCAATGTTTTACAAAGGTCAAAACAAATGTCAAAACAAATACTAGAGGAAGGAATACCTAAAAAATATCAAATGAGGGTGATACAAATCAATGAAAACATACTCAAAATAACTTTTCAAGATGACAACTACAAAACTAGTCACAACACCACCAATTGTGACGAAAATGACCAAAAGAGGAAAGAGATCACCCAACAGGAAGTGACAAAAGTGAGCATAAGCCACAAAAGTCTGAAAGGAAAATGTAGATCAAGTCTAAATAGTCACTCAAAACAAACAATCAGATTTGAGAATGAAATCTAGAGGCAAGAATCAAGCCTCAACCCAAATTATTGAACAAAACTTCAAGAGAACCTTGAAAGATAAAGGGTAATGGAAGACCTTGGATAAACTGATCAAAATGGATCAAATTAGACACATAGAATAGCTAATCAGCAACATCAAATAATAGAAAAAAAATATCTCTAATAAATTAGCAAAATACAAGAAGATTAATGCCTAATCGAATACAAAAAATCCTCTCAATGAAGAATGATCGATCTAAGGAAATCAAGTAGACAGAAACCGGTTTGGACAAGACCTAGCCAATAAGCAGAAGGCCCAAACAGAGTAAAAACATAAGTAAAAACTTTAAGAAGAAAAAATTTATTTTTTTTCCGGGCTAAAATCTTGGACGCGCATACAACACCATGAAAACAGTGACCAGGCGCTCACTCACTAACTACAAGGGTGCAACTGGGATCTCCCTGTGGGAGCGTTTGGCGAAAACAATTTGACTAGCTAACTTCAATCAGCCATAAAATCCTCATAAAAAGTCTGTTTTCAGTTTTTTTTTTCTTTTGGATGAAATTCTGAGAGGAATCCATATCTATGGTGAATTCAATCTAATTCTATATAGAAAATTACCAAATTTTATTTTAAACACATGATCTATTATTCTCTTATATAAAAGCAGAAGCAAAACTGGAGATCTTAGATCAACTCATATTTGAAGCAAGTAACACAAATCAAGATAAAAAAGAATCCAAAAATCCACAAAGAACTCAATAGAAGACCAAAGAATAACTAGATGCAAAGCAAAATAGAAGAGATCTAAATACAAAGAGGGAAAAAGGAAAATACTCTCATTGAAAGCACCAATTCTGTTGCATCTAAATTTGAAAGGAGTTTTTGCTCCATGATTTTGTGTCCAAATCAGATCGCGAGACAGAGAAGGCAAGACCAATAGAAATATAAGAAAGGAACCATCCCAAATGATCAATCATGCATCAAGCAGTCAGTTTTAAACTACAAGGAAATAAGGGCACACATGGCCTCCTCACGGGTTGGGGAAAGGTTTTGAGTATGATGTAGATTCTTGTGTTCCACTCAAGTGATCTACCTCTTCCACACCTAATCTCGATCCCTACACATAATCACAACCAAACAGAGATGACAGGAGAGCTTCTTCAGAAGATCGTTAGATCAAAAAGTAATAAAATCAATCATGTAGCATGCTGAATTCAAATAGATACAAGGAAGGAACATATGTTTTTATTAATAATATAAGTGAAAGTACATCAATATACCTTCACAAAATAATATCCTCTCCTCCATCTTGTAGTATGGTCTCCTCTCCCAATACAACAGAGCTCTCATGTTATAGTTTGGATACTTCCCCTTTACTCCCTTTCCTTTTGGTGAGATTATAAAGACTCATTCTATCCTCCAGGAGAATGTATCTAGACACGAATGGGCTTGAGAACTTAGGAAACTTCTATAATAATGGAACCCTAGCCAACTCATACACAAGTGGGTCAAGCTGATCACCTTGCAAATGACAAACTCTAGAAACCTTTTTCACAATTATGAGGTTTTTCTCAATTATCTCAATTATGAAATAATTATTATCTCGTAATTATAATATTTTGGAAAATTAATTATGAGAAATAAATCAATCGTGTAATTCCACCATTTTATCAGGGGATAAATCTAACATAAGTAAAATAAAAGGTGAAAAGGGATGTGTTTTAGCCAAAGAACTGAGGTAACTTGATATTGGGTTTCTCTTACTATAATGGAGTAGAAAATAGGGTTATAACAAAATGGATCTTTGAGATGGATGTGGTTGAGGTTGTGGTTTTGGTGGAGGTGGTTGGTAGGGATAACATGGAGTTGGGTATCAATATTTAGGAAATATAGAGGATATTGTGGATTGCTCCCATAAGTTCATTTCCAACCTTATTTCCAAGATTATTTTTGGGGTTGAAATGGCCAAGGTTTCCAAGGAAACAGTGTGTTCCAAATACTTTGAGATGGATGTTCATAAAATTGAAATTGTGATTTAGGTTATTGTATCATATCAGGTTGAATAGGTTGCCATGGTCTTCTTGGAGCTACATAACATAACTACTTTAGCTGTTTTCTTGCACCATTATCCTCTTGGCCTTGGTAATGATGGGAAATATTTAATAACATGTGATTATGCTTGGACAACACCAATATCAACATCTTTGTTTTTCTCATCTTTCATTCCTAACATTTGTACCTGTCCATTTATATTGCTAAGAATATATGTTTTAGAGTTATCACGCAAATTTCCAATTTAGCTTGACTTACTGATGTTAATGTTGATTTTACTTACTCTTGTCCTTCCTCTTGATATGTGCTTTCATGTTTCACAAATTTCTTCAAATGATATTTAGTATACATAACCTTTACTCATGAGATCAAGGAGATCAATCCAATCATCCCTAATTTTTCTAAGTAAGAGGGCTTTTAGTGTGTCAAATCCTAAATGATGTAATTTTTCCCTCTTAATATTATGCATAAATATGTCTATTAGATCCTCAAGGCTCTCATCTTATTTTTGAGTCATTATAAAGATTTATTCTTTAAGATCACGATCTTTATATTTTCTAGAAATACCTTTTGCATATCATTCCATGATCTTATTGAATTAGTCTCATACTTCAATGTTTCCAGAAACAATCTCAATTTTTGAGTGTTTAATAAGTAACCATGAAATCTAGAAAGAATTTGAAATTCAAAGAGAAAGTTTTCCGGATCCTCTGACCTTTGATACCATGGAAGTTCAGAAGGAAATATTGAGAGATGTTCTTCATATGAAAACTAACATCAGTATCTTGAATGGGAAATCCAAGAGGATCTTCTTCATTGCCATCATCTCCATCTATTTCTTATACCTTCTCCTCCACCTCTTCTACTTCTACCTGCAAAAGTGGATGATGATGTGGTTCTTATTGCACCACATGGTCAAATGGAGGATTTGGTGTTGGAGAAGAATTTTTTAAATTCTTATAAAAATAATTGAATAAGAATGCTAATGAAATACAATTTTCTATTTTTGAAATGAAATATGCCTATTGCAATCTTTTTGTTTTTCTATAAATAGATCAACTAGGGAAGAAAACAATGCATACTTTGACACCTCCCCAATAATAGTGCCAAAAAGTGACGAGCCTCAGTATTTCAACAAGAATGTTGCAACCCCCAAGGCTACCAACTTAAGTTATCAACCCGGGGTTCATACAAACTTGAGGTGTCGGGTCTCTATGTGCAACACACAATGCATCCTTCTTTCATTGATTAGATGCAATGAAGTGAATGCCATGAAATCCAAGGCTAAACTAATTATAGAAACTGAAATGTTACTCTATTTGTAGAAAGGAAACCTAATTACTTTTTTAGAGAGGAGATCCTAGTTACTTTTGTATAAAGGAAAGGCTATTTTACTTTGCATGAATATAAATGTTAATCCTATTTGCATAAATGTAAACATTAACCTAATTGTAGAGTATGAATGCTACATCCAAAAGGAATCCAAACTTTGAATTTTTTTATTTCTATTTCTATTTTATTTTCATTTTTTTATCTTTTTAAATTTTAAATTTTTATTAAAAATTTAATTTTTTTTCTTACCTTTTCTTATTTGGATTTTTTAATTTTAATTTCTAAAATTTACTTATTTTAATTTAATCTTTTTATATATATTTTTAACACACACACACACACACACTCATATATATATATATATATATATATATATATATATATATATATATATATATATATATATATTTAAATTTTGGCCGTTTTTGGTTTTTTTTTTTTAACTTGAAAAATGTTTTTGATGTTTTTCTTTTTTGGTAAATTTGTAATTTTTTCCTTAAATTATGTCTTTGTTCTAAATTCTTTCCCCATTTTTTAATAAATTTTTTGATTTATTTTTTCTTTAATATTTTGTTTAAATTTTTTTACTTTCTACAAGGAATTTTGTTTTCTTTTTATAGTTTTTTTTTTTTTTTACCAACATGAAAATCATCAACATTTAAGAAAAATTAATCACACTTCATACATTATAAAATTTAAAGTGTAAAAAATAAGCCCTCTAAACAAAAAGGGTTGATATTTCATCAACACTTTCCAAAATTAGCATGAAAATCACTAAGATTTTAAAACAAATGTTAGTACTTGATACATAAAAAATAAATAAATAAATAAAAACCATTTGAAAAGAATGGGTTGATGCTGCATCAACAATTTTAAAATAAGCATGAAAATCACTAACATTTAAAAAAACTTGTTACAAAAGAAAACTTAAAGTGTCAAAAATATGATTAAAAAAAAGGTGTATTATTAATAACCACTTTTCAAAATCGGGTGATTTTTTTGCTACCTAAAAAAATCTAGTAATCGATAATTTTCTCGTTTGATTGGTAACTATGTTTACCATCGTATCTTCTTATATTATTCACTTAGCGATTACCATGGTATAGGGGTATGTAGTATTGACATAACCATAGTATTGACCCATGGTATTGACCTCAAGATTACTATGGTACATGCTCCCTTGGTATTGGGATAACCATGGTATTTTACCAAGGTATCGACTGGAGATTGTTGAGGATATTTTAACTTATATTCTTGTGAATATTTCGAGTGAGAGAATGGATTGATTTGGTGAGTTGATTGATTGATGAAGCGAGAGTGAGTGTGTGCCACATTTATCTATCTAGCATATTTCACATCGGTAGTAGCATGGATTTGTATGTTTTATTGGATATTATTTTCATATCAAAGTGGCTGTTAGGTTGCTCATGTTGAGCATGTTTGAGAGCCGAGTTTAAAAATGCATGAAAAGTGGTTCACATGGAAGTGTTGAAGGTGATAAGGCTTCATGATAGGTGGTGTGGAGATAAGGTGGGGGCCTTCTAGCAAAAAAATTAGTATGTCAAGCATTTTCTCGAGAGTCAAGTAGAGTTGGGTGAGGATAGTTGGTTACGGTGGCTTCTAGCTAATGGTTGTTCATAGAGTCATGATAGAAGAGTCTTTCGAATTGATGTTTCTAGTAGACTTTCTTATTAGTCGAGTCTTCTAGCTACTAGGTGGTAGCTCCTATATGTAAAAAAAATTGTTAAGCATAATAGAATATTTGAGTAGAAGAGAAGTGGGTAGTTTTTTTTCCCTGGACAGGATTTTCCACTAGAAAAACTTGTGTCCATTATTGTGCTTGTTTCTAATATTGTCCATGGTGTTTTCACATGTTGATTTTCCATTTATTCACATGTTAGATGATGTGTTACTGATTCTTTATTGTTTTGATAAAAAAATCTAAAAAGTTAATTAACCCTCTCACTACATATTCAACCCTCTCTCTCAATAGTGAACTCGTTTCTAACAATTGGTATTAGAGTGGGGTTCACCCAATGAAGCTTGATATCGCTTAAGAGAAGATTATGGGCTATGGTGAAGCATAAGAGGAAACAATCTTAGGAATGGAAGAGCTACAAACAGGGTAAGAGTGGTGCAAAACCTGATTTCCCTCTCCTCCTGGTAAACGGTATGGAAAGTAATGTTTTTTATGATTCTAGTAATGATGATTTTGGAGTTATTGAAGAAGTTGATGATCAATGTTTTGAATTTGATTCCTCAAGAAGTGATGAAGGTGATTTTTCAATGCAGGAATCTAAATATGAAGAGCTCAGAAGATTAATACATCTAGAATCTGGGAACAAATCTAAAGCAAGGATATTTGAGAAGTTGACTTTAGAGAATATAGATTTGAAGAAATTTCTATAGATTCTTGAGGAGAAAGAATATACTTTCAAGGAAGAAAGTTCATAGTTGAAAAATTAGTTAGAGAAGGAAAGGATAACTGAAGAGGAGACTGGAAATTACCTAAAGGATCAAGTCAACCATTGTGAGAAATTAGAAGCAAAATTATAAGAAATTAGATATATTCTAAGGAAAGAAAATGAGGTAGTAGTTGAAGAGCCGAAAGTATAAAGTTTGAGCAGTAAAAATAAAGGAAACTAGCATCAAAATCAAAAGCCAAAGAATGTGCTAAAGAAAAACTTGAGAAATGTAAGTTGTTTTTGTTGTCAAAAATTTGGACACATTGCTGCAAATTGTATAAAAAAAATGATTAGACTTTTCCAGCAGTCGAATGTAGAACTCCTGAGTAGTCAGTTAAGGGAATGCAACCTCATCATTCTCCAGGTATAAAAAAGTTTTTTATGGGTACTGTTAGTTATGCAATGAATTTGGGCATAAAGGTATTCATTGTAAAAAGATGCCATTTATGTCATTTCTTAGGAACATTACATTCTTTATCTGCAATAATATTGGCCATAGAGCCAAAGATTTCTTGTTTCCTATATCCCTAGAGTGATATAATCAACAAACGAGGTACTGGAGGAAGAAAATTGAACCAAAAGAATATTTGAGAAGGAAGAGGTACATTAAGGTCTGGAAAAGAAAGGATCAAAAGATTAATTGAGGCTATATCGGCCTTAGGGGGAGCATACAATAGAAAGATCGTAAGCTCAATAGGAACTCCTCAAGGAATGAGAGTTTCTTCAGTAACTGGTGTAAGTTTTTAAATTATCTCTCTGTGTTTCCCAAATGGAATTAAATCTAGATGTATGAGCTATTTTTTATCACATATCCTCACAGTTGTTCTTGCAATAACAATGGTTGAATTACTAGCATCAAACAATAATTCCATGATTAGCTCATTGAAGATAAAAGAGTGAATTAGAATGGGGGGAGTTTGATCCCTTATAATGATAGTCGTATACCACAAAATTTGTGGCTACTACCTGCGCAAATTTATCCACGTTGATCAGCTATGTGTTTAACAAAAAAAAAGATCGATGATTGGTCCTAAAAGAAAAGAAAAAGGAGGGAATAAGGCCATTTCACATATGCTTTGCAGAATGAAAATCATTTTTTATTTATTTTTAATATCATCAATTGGGCCCAATAATTGATGAGAATACTCATCTTCTAGAAAGAGTGAGTTTATCAATATGCAACCAAATGTATGCTCAATAGAGAATCCCTTGAAAGGGAGTAATTAATGTGTTTACAATGCTCATATTCATCCGCTAAAATATGAATGTTGTAGTGATTATGATAGTGGTGCGATCTACAGTTCAAATTTTGATTAGAGGGAACTAAAATAATGTAAATATGAACCTGTATACAACATTGGATCCACTTTGTATTCATATCAAGTTGTTTACTCGATGGAGTGGATCTCATTAAAAATGTTGATTTGGTCTATGCAAGCATTCATCGACTAGGTACAAATATTCTAGTTGTGCCTAGTGCTATAAAATTAATAGACGTTGATTTGTTTTTCAAATGTTAAATAATTTTTTTTAGGTCATGGAACCCAATGAATTGGGTTTCTCCTATATAACACTCATGTGGAGATTCTGTTATATATCCTTGTGAGTGTGCAGCAGATTATGGACATCGCATGACACTGGATCTTACATATTCTGGGTCGGTTGGGCTAAAGCAACAATAAGTGATATATATACACTTGACTTCCAAGGAATGTGCTGATGTTATCTGATTTACCTATATATCCATATCCCCATATGGATGCGAAATGATACTAGGTCACCTTGATTAATTATTTTGTTTAATTAATTTGCTAGTTTTTTCATTTGAAGCGGTCGAGTTTTTTGTTTAAAAATAGCCATGCATAGATATAGTCTCTTGGATATTAGGTCTTGGATTCCAGGTTCTATGTAAGACTCAGTCTTTAAGGCCTATAAGTGAAGTATAGAATTGGATGGGATTCCTTATGGATTCATAGATAAGAGATGTGCAACTTGTTGATTTAGGACTAGATTATTCACACTTCTCCTTAGTAAGGAGGCCTTGGGATTGATTCCTAGGAAGGTAATGGAGGTATAGACAACATCAACGCTCTAAGGCTACTTTGTGTTGTAGGTCATTTATGCACTACTTTCTACTTAAAAAATTTGGTTTCAGGAAGACTTTGAAAATTTTATGGTCGGCATGTCCATGGGAAGAAGATTTGACGTATGCCAAAATTGTTCATGATGAGGTTGGTATGGATCAGCAAGTTGTGCATTGAATTGATGAGTACTATAATAATGTGATGTATCACATAATTTCTAAGTATAAAAGTGGTTAGAATCTTAATCCCGATGTTCTTTGCGACACAAGAATTAAATTTGGTGCCTTCTTAGATTTCATCAACAACATGGATTTTGGTTTTATACACTTGGGGAGCGCCAAGGTCTTCATATACCTAGAAGACGATGGTATGTCATTGTGGAGGATGCTAAGGACAATGTCATATTTGTTTCAAGGAATTATTTTACTCTGGACAAGAAGAGGCTTTCATTTCATGTTAACTCATTAAAATGGATTATTATTGATTCTTGGGGACATCGTAATGTCTAGTTTGCTCAAAGGCTCCTCAGATCACAAGAGTGAAAGAGAAATTTGAACTAAGGGAGTGAGTTAAAATAAAAAAATTCTCACAAATCTCTTGTACACCTAATCCTCTAAGGTTTGGGGTGGAAGCTGAATAGTCTAAGGAAGTCCAAGAGACCTTGGAATACAAAACCAAAGCTCATATGAATGTACTATAAATGTATATCATTTGTTAATAATGGATATACTCTCATGCTTATCTTTAATATTTTGTTGCCGCCATGTATGTGTTTAACATGGTATTAGAGTGGGCATACTCCTTCCCTACTCATATTTGAGCCACTTGTTTTATGGCCTTTCTGTGCAGGTCATTTCTTGTTAGAAAATTATATATTACGGAGCAATGGAACACATAAAATATTGCAGAAATATAAACACGAAAAAATGCACAAAACAAGAGAGACACAGATATACGTGGTTCACCCAGTTTGGGCTACGTTCACCCCGAACAGCTAGTCCTTCCTTTCTATTATCCAGAAAAATGAAGAGACACAACCTACAACAAATCCGCTGTAATATCCTCTATTTTCTCTCACAGTCTCACCTCTTCGTTTCCCGCTCATAGAATACACATCTATCACACAGCCTCAAAAATACAATGCCCTCATACAAAGAGAGGGGTTGCCCTTTAGGGAAAAAAACCCTAAACTAAAAATAAGTTCTACTATCAGATCATCCGCCTAATGAACAGCACAGATTGACTAGAAATTACTATACTTTTACAAGGCAATTTTACAGTTGTTTTTAGCTTCAGGGGCACTGCCCCCAAAACCCCCCGCCAGGGGGGGCTCCCAAAGGTCGCAGCCGCCCCCCCCGGACCCCCCCTGCAGCGAATATTTTACGGGTGGTGTTTCCACCCCCATTTCGAACTGGGGTCCAATGTGGCGATACCTTTGAATATAGAAGATAATCAGGCTCCACACCCAACAATCTCCCACTTGGACACTGATTGTAGGAACTCCACTGCTGCTCCATTTGCTGGACAATGACTCCTCTTTGGACCTAGCTGTTTCTCATCTTCATCGTCATCCTTGAAGACCAATTGAAACTGAGCATTTTCTTAGTTTCTCCCTGGTTACAACTTTTGTTAGCATATCTGCAGGATTCTGGCTAGTGTGTATCTTTTCCAGCTTCAACTCTCCATCTTCCAACACTGATCGTATGAAATGGTACTTGAGCTGTATGTGTTTAGTCCTAGAATGAAATGCTGAGTTCTTTGCAAGATGAATGGCACTTTGGCTATCACTGTATAACGTGCCCATATCATGCTCCTTACCCAATTCACCCATAAACCTTTGTAACCAAATCATTTCTTTACTAGCCTCTGTAGCAGCAACATACTCTGCTTCTGTTCTTGAAAGTGCAAAAACACTTTGGATTTTTGAAACCCACCTGACAGTTGTTCCTCCAACAGTAAATACATATCCTGTAGTGCTCCTCCTGTTATCTCTGTCACCTACCATATCTGCATCAACATATCCTTGTAGGGAGATGTTTGAACCACCAAAGCATAATGCTTGATTTTTGGTACCTTTCAAATATCTGAGAATCCATTTCACTGCCATCCAATGTTCCTTTCCTGGATTGTTCATGTACCTGCTTACAACTCCCACTGCATGTGCAATATTAGGCCTTGTGTAGACCATTGCATACATTAAGCTTCCAACTGCTGATGCATATGGAACTTTAGACATATAATCCATGCCTTCTTGGGTCTTTGGGCATATTTCCTTGCTAAGTTTGAAATGGCTAGCAAAAGGTGTACTAACTGGTTTTTCATTGTGCATGTTAAATCTTTTCAACACCTTTTGTATGTACTCATTCTGAGACAATGTTAATTTACGATTTTTCCTGTCTCTAGTTATTCTCATACCAAGGATTTCTTTTGCAGCTCCAAAATCCTTCATTGCAAATGAATTTGCCAATTTTCTTTTGAGCAAATTTATTTCCTGCATGTTAGATCCTGCAACAAGCATGTCATCTACATATAATAACAATATAATATAGCTGCCATCATTTTGCTTTTTCAAATAAACACAACGATCAGAGTGACATCTAGTATAACCTTGTTCAGACATAAACTTGTCAAATTTTAGATACCACTGCCTTGGAGCCTGTTTTAATCCATACAAGCTCTTCTTCAACCTGCACACTAGTTTCTCCTTCCCTTTCACCTCATATCCTTGTGGCTGTTGCATATATATCTGTTCCTCCAAATCCCCATGGAGAAAGGCTGTCTTTACATCTAACTGCTCAAGATGAAAATCTTCAGCTGCTACAAGACTTAAAATAGTTCTGATTGAAGTCATTTTAACAACAGGAGAAAATATTTCATCAAAATCAATACCTTTCTTCTGTGCAAACCCCTTCACCACAAGTCTAACTTTATACCTCTGTTTTCCTCCATCTTCTTCTTTCAGTTGTAAACCCATTTATTCTTCAATGTAGTTTTTCCTACAGGCAACCTGACTAAATCCCAAGTCTGGTTATGTATTAAGGAGTCCATCTCTTCTTCCATGGCTACCTCCCACTTCTTCCTGCTTTCAACCTGCATTGCTTCTTCATAACATTCGGGTTCATCAGAATTAGTCAACAATAAATAATATAATGAAGGAGAGTATCGTTCAGGGGGTCTACTTATCCTGGTAGATCTTCTAACGCCACTTTCAGGTGTTTGGGGTGCCTGCTGTTGTTGTGGTGGTTGTTGTTGTTGTGGTTGTTGATTATTATTATTTTCAGGCACCTTTACTTTTTTAGTGATTTCATCAAGAACTGCATATTCCTTGTTTTCCTTTTCCTGTTTCTTTTCCTGCAACTGATTCTTATACAAGACCTTTTCATTGAATATTACATCTCTGCTCCTAATGATTTTGTGATTTTCATAATCATATAAGCTATAACCAAAATCATTAACACCATATCCAATAAAGGTACATTTCTTTGACTTTGCCTCAAGCTTTGTTCTATTTTCTTTATCAATATGGACAAAGGCCTCACAACCAAAAGGCTTTAAAATAGAGTAGTTTACCATTTTACCTGTCCATGCTTCCTCTGGAACACCACCATCCAAGGAACTTGAATGCCCTCTGTTTATTAGATAAACAACAGTATCTACAACATCTACCCAAAACTATAAAGGAAATCCTGCATGCAATCTCATGCACCTTGCACGCTCCATGATTCTTCTGTTCATCCTTTCTGACACACCATTTTCTTGTGGTGTTCTTGGAACTGTCTTCTCTCTGCGAATTCCATGCTCTGAACGGTACCTATCAAACTCTTTGCTGCAATATTCACCTCCATTGTCTGATCTAAGACACTTCAATTTCTTCCTGTCTCAATCTCAACCAAAGCTTTCCATTTCTTGAAAGTATCAAATACATCAGATTTATTCTTAATACAATAAATCCAAGTTTTTCTAGTTGCATCATCAATAAAAGTAACATAATAACGAGAGCCACCGAGAGATGATACCTGAGCAGGTCCCCATACATCTGTATGCACAAGCTCTAATTTTTCATTCTTCTTTTCTTTCCCAACTCTGAGAAATCTGACTCTCTTCTTTTTTCCATAAATGCAATTCTCACAGAAGTCCAAATCAACATTCTTCAAACCCGGCAAAAAATTCCTTGAGTGAAGAATCTTCATCCCCTTTTCACTCATGTGTCCGAGCCTATGATGCCATAATGCTGCATCTACTCCTTTGGAAGTTAAAGCATTAACAGAGTTAGAAATACCATTGCACAAATACAATGTACCAACCTTTTCACCCTTTGCTATTACCAGGGCTCCTTTGGTGACCTTCCAAGCTTTATCTGTGAAAGTTGTCACACAACCTTCACCGCCTAACTGCCCTGTTGAAATCATATTTTTCTTTAGCTCTGGAACATGCCTTACCTCCTTTAATAGCCATTGGTTTCCATTCTGCTGTTTTACAAGAACCTTACCCATTCCAACGATTTTACAGGGTTTATCATCACCCAGACGAACTTGTCCAAAATCTCCTTGAACATAGTCATGAAAGTATTTCTTATCAGGTGTGGCATGGAATGAAGCCCCTGAATCTACCACCCAGGAATCAGTAATATTTTCGAAAGAAATAATCAAAGCATCTTGTAACACCTCACCTGTCATGTTTGCTTCATGATTGTTTTCTTGTTGTGCATCTCCTTCTTTTCCCTTCCGAGATCTACAGTCTTTCTTTAGGTGTCCTTTCTTTCCACATTCCCAGCACACTATCCCCGATCTGGACTTGGATCTGCCTTTCCTTGATTTACTGCGATATCTTGAGCTCTTTCCTCTTTCCATTTTTCTTCCTCTAGACTCTGCACTCAAAGCATTTCCCGATGTCTCATCGGAGATTTTCCATTGCATTTCCTCGCTAAGGATAGCACCGACAACATCATCAAACTTTAAAGTACTAGATCCAGAAACGGAGTTACTAATGGCCATTACCAAACCATTCCAACTTTCTGGTAATGAGCACAAGAATAACAGAGCTCTAACTTCATCATCAAAGTTTACCCCTACAGAACTTAACTGACTTGTAACTGTATTAAAATCATTTAAATGGTCTGCAACAGATCCACCTTCCGACATCTTCATATTAAATAATCGTTTCATAAGAAATACCTTGTTTGAGGCCAAGGGTTTTTCATATAGTTTCGACAACACCTGAATCAAACCCTATGTCATGGTTTCCTTCGAAATGTTGAAGGCGACTGACGCAGCAAGGCACAACCGTATTGTTCCGAGTGCCTTTCTATCGAGAAGGTTCCATTCTTCGTCTGTCATACCCGTCGGCATCTTTGATTTTCCGCCCAATGGTAGGTATAGATCTTTCTGATACAAATAATATTCCATCTGCATCTTCCACAGCGAGAAGTTTTCACCGTTAAATTTCTCGACCCTAAACTTACCATCTTCCGCCATTGCTCCCACTCGAACTAGGAACCCTTCTTTCCTGCAAGTTTATCAGCCAAATAGACCTTCGGCTCTGATACCAGTTGTTAGAAAATTATATATTACGGAGCAATGGAACACATAAAATATTGCAGAAATATAAACACAAAAAAACGTACAAAACAAGAGAGACACAGATATACGTGGTTCACCCAGTTTGGGCTATGTCCACCTCGAACAGCTAGTCCTTCCTTTCTATTATCCAGCAAAATGCAGAGACAAAACCTACAGCAAATCCGCTGTAATATCCTCTGTTTTCTCTCACAGTCTCACCTCTCCATTTCCTGCTCATAGAATACACATCTATCACACAGCCTCAAAAATACAATGTCGTCATACAAAGAGAGGGGTTGCCTTTTAGGGCAAAAAACCATAAACTAAACATAAGTTCTACCGTCAGATCATCCGCCTAATGAATGGCCCAGATTGACTAGAAATTACTATACTTTTACAAGGCAATTTTACAGCTGTTTTTAGCTTCAGGGGCACTGTCCCCGAAACCCCCCACCAGGGGGGGCTCCCAAAGGTCGCAGCCGCCCCCCCAAACCCCCCTGCAGCGAATATTTTACGGGCGGTGTTTCCGCCCCCATTTTGAACTGAGGTCCAATGTGGCGATACCTTTGAATATAGAAGATAATCAGGCTCCACACCCAACATTTTTGCCATCAGTTCTACATTTCATGAATGTTTTCTCAGCTAAATTATAGTTGCAACCTATGTCATTGTTCCATTCTTTGCAAGTTATAGAATATGATTAATTCATTCACTGCATTCTAATGCCTAGTATCATTCACTGAATTGTGAAACCTATGCTTCGCTCTCCATAATCTTCAAGAATTTTCAGACAAAACCGTGAAGCCTTGTATATTAAACCAATGAATTCCACCAAAACCATTTTCAGTGCCTGTTGGAGAAGAAGAAAAGTCAAATCTTGGAAGCAAAAGAATGCTTGATACCACCATGATCTTAATGGAACACCAATCCCGACTAAGAATGAATCGCTACAGCCATGACCATGAGAAATGGTCACAACACACCTCTCGGCGCTAGAAGGAGAAGAATTTCAACATCTTCACTTTGAGGAAAGAAATGATATTTGACGTTGCTGTAGAAGGAATGAGGGGAACGAGTTGGGTAAAGGAAATGGGAGCGATAAAAAAAAATGATAAGGGTTCTGAGTAATTTCACTGTAATTCTCTCACAGCTACACAGTTCAATTATATAAATACCGAAGGGATTGAAAAGGTCAGACAAACTGTTGTAATCGAGCCAAGAGGGCCAAGACTCTATAATTTCCATTTTATTGAATATCACAATCGATTAATATTAATGATTAATATTGAGCTTAAGCCTCTTTATTAAAATATGAATTGAGCATGTGGGTAGTATTCAGCAAGTGGTAAGCAGCATCTCGTGTGCCCTAAAGGTTGGAAATGGTATTCCTAAATTTCACGCGATTAAACTTAGCAGGCAACATGTAGCATGAGAAAACTAATTTTCTTGTGCGCTCTTGACCAGATACCGGTCGTGAAATATTTCATGTGAGATTGTGAAATAGCCATTCGATTGGACGAGTCCCATTGACGGTGGAGATTGTTCGAGCTAGTTGGTGAGCGAACGACGTGATATTCATTGGATCTGGAGAAGTGAGATCAATGGTGTGGATTGAAGTGCTTGATAAAAGGAGAATTCAATAAGAGATTGACAGTGATTGGTCAGAAAAGCGGGACCCTCAAGGGAAAATATCATTCCTACGGATAGAACTGCTATTATTGTGTGCATGCTTATTTCATACTGCACACTGTCCGGCTGACCTCTCTCAGCTAGATTTATGCTGGAGGTTGAACGTTGTGCACTGAAGCCAAAATTGGCATGCCATTTGGTATGTTATTGCAGTTGGTATGTTATTACTAATAAGTTGATTGATATTTTCTTGTGATGGAGTGTTGTGTATAAACATTGTGTATGCACAGTTATTACCATGGATACGCATAGTTATTGCAATTGTAGTATATTCATTTAATGCCATACCATTTCTCTGCCTTACCATACCTCCTCCCACTATAAACGACTCTTGGCATTCCTTAGTTCCATCTTTGGATTCTTTGCCTCCACCAGCAGCTCTCTCAATGCTATATGTACAATTATTACTACCAAACACTATTGCTCTCCATCCAGTGAGAACGTTGTCTCCACATATAATGTTGTCTCCCCATATATAACATTGATATATATACAACACTATTTGGCTTCGACATCTACTCTATTTGGTGCAGCATCTATTCCAGCATTTGAGAGTAGCACAACGTTTGGAAGCACTCCACCTCCTTTTGGTCAGAGTTCAGCTTTTGGAAATCAATCAACAACTCCAACATTTGGCTACCCATGATTTGGACAAACTACCTTTTGTGGACAACTCGGAGGTAGTAGAGTGGCACTACATACAAGTACAAATGAGGAAAAGTCAAGTTGCACACGGAAGATCAACGACGTAGAAAGAATTAAACAACAAAGAATGGGAACCGTCGGATCAACTAGATCAACGAACATGATTGATATAATATCATCAGTAGAGACCTTATTGCGCAAAATAAAGCCAAGAAGTGAAGGGATCAGATTAAGCCACGTGACAATAGAATAATGGAGTGGTCTATGAAAGTGGTAAGTAGTATCTCGCACAGTCTCAAAATGGTAAACAATATTTTACAAATTCACATGATTAACTTGAGTGGTTGACACATAGCACACCCAAAAGAAATTTTCTCATGTGCTTTCAAAGTATTAACTATCATCCTTGTTATCGCACGATATGATGCGATCACCATTGGATTGAGGTAGGAGAAATAAACGGTGTAGACTGGCTAGGCTAGTTGGCACAAGTACTGTCAGATTGAGGAATGAGATGGACGGTGAAGATTTAATGCACTAAGGAGAGCATCGATATATGTGGAAAGGTTTGTGGAATGAAAGAAAGGTAAGGTTTAAGTATGGTTTATGAAATATTTCTATTATATGGGAATTATAATAGAAATAAGCAGGATTAATGTATTATGGTTTAAGTTGAGTTTTAACCAAAGTCTAAAATCCATGGTGTGGTTAATATGTGTGGGTAATAAGAATTAACCAAAGATTGTGAAGGATTTATAGGGTTCTTCTGAAAGGTTTATGAAGGTCGAGACTTTGGATAGTTAAATCAAACGTTTCTGCATAGATTTTATTAAAGGAGAATTAAACATTGACTTGTGAAGACCATGTATACTCCCACAAAAGCTTTGTGCATTGATGAATTCTTATTCTGTGAGTACATGTTGTTGGACACAGCTACTCTTTCAATCTGAGATAGCTTTGATGAGCTAACGAGATTGGGTGCCAGAACTCAGTGTATTACAGACGCTATTACTCAAATTATCAATGTCAGTTTTGGTGTGTCTCAAATCTGTGCACACTTAGTTATAAAGATGATTGCATCTGTGAATCTTCAATGAAAAGATGTTTTGTAAGTAGGCTCTAGAACTATCAAACAAATCTCATTTGCAAGAAATTATAAGATTCGCTCTTCTTTTGCACAATGTTAGTAATTTGAGAAGTAAGTGCATTGAACCATCATTCACTGTGTTGAAATTAGTATTGGGTTGTCTGCTACAGTGACTTAATGATATTGGTACCCTTCTACTCATCTAGTAGTTGTGGCTATTTATCATCTTATAGGTCAATTTGTGGTTGAAGATAACATCATTTCTCTAATTATATTGGTTTGAAATGGATTGAATGGATGATGTATTGAAACTACTGAATAATTTAATACATTTCATTGTCGATGAGATGGTTAAAATCAACAAAACCACTCTTTCCAATATTAAATTTTTTCTCCAAAATGTATAGGAGAATATTGAGTTTTTGCAGCTTGAGACAAAACTACAACAAGAAGAGATACAACATCGTAAGCACCATTCTCTTCAAAACATTGAAATAAACTCCCATTAGCAAAAAGTCAATATTGTTGAATTTCATTGAGATTTAGTACCCAATGAAGCAGCAATTGTACATGCAGATGCAGAAATTCAGTCTGCACTTCCCAAGTCGGTCATCAGACTTTGGGAAGAGATTTCCCATAACAAGCACTAAAAAGGTCTTAGATATCATAAGGAGGTTTCCTTTCATATTCCAGATTACTCAAAACCCATCCAGTTTCAGAGTGTTGGATTCCTTCATGATAGTTCACCCTCAACTGTTCCATATTCTGACCCTCTTCCATAGCAGGAACAACAAGTTGTTAAATGCCAACACTATGACCGAGTTGGCCATATGAAAGATAATTGTTTTGATCTTCATCCATGTAACCACTGTCATAAAACTAGTCATTCTTCAAACATATGCTTCAGAAACAAACCTCCTGCAAGAACAAAGATTCATCTTGGATGGATCACTGCTTGGCAATGGGGATCAACAACCAAGAAGATATTCCAATCATATGTTAGAACTTGTTATAGAGTATTGAATAGCCTTACAGTTGAGTTTTATTCATCTTCTCACCTTGTAATTTACAAGGGGGGAAATGATGGTCATCTACAAGCTTCAAAGCCACATCAAGTGAGAATGAGCCACAACCTGCCATATCAGATTCAGAGTTGTAGCAAAAGAAAAATATGCCCTTGGGCATGCCTTCAGTTGGTGATGCATCTTCAAAGAATTGGAGACACTTCCTCTAGAAAAAGACTTCATATTCTTTCTAGTTTTGGAAGAGTTCCAGGAATTGCATTAAGCATTCCAGAGTTGTTGGTTATCCTTAAACCATCACAGGTTGAGATTTCCCTTTTTAGGTTGAGGTTCTCCCTTTTATGCGGGGTGAAACCTCCCTTTCATGGTTGAAGGTTTCCCTCTTCAAAACATCAGGAGAAATTCCTCTAACAAAAGACCTCAGCTTCATGCCAGACTTGGAAGTGTTCTAGGAACTGCACTAAGCATTCCACTATTGGTGGTCATCCTTAAATCACTGCCTTTTATACCAACATTTCAGAGAGCACATTCAGCCTAGTGCTACCATGCATGTTTGCACATTCTGTATTACAGCTCCCTTCTTGTACTCATACATAACCCTTTAGATTAAGGGGGGGAATGTTGGACACCTAATCCTCTAAGGGTTGGTGTGGAAGCTAAATAGTCTATGGAAGTCCAAAAGACCTTGGAATACGAAACCAAAGGTCATATGAATGTACTATAAATGTATATCATTTGTTAATAATAGATATACTCTCATGCTTATCTTTAATATTTTGTTGCCACCATGTATGTGTTTAACAAAATCACAGTAATAGAGGAAGTTTTTCGAACTTGTAAAAGAATTTTTACAGGAAATCAGAATCAGATTATACAATGCATGAATTGTAAGGCTATAGTTTGGAAACTGTGTGAAGAATTTTCGATGGGCCGTATAACTTTGTACTGTAAGATCTGAATGTTGTGATAGTCTAAAAATATTTCTTGGGTATACATACAAATAAGTAGTAGATGGCTATAACAAATAGCACCAGCAATCGCTGATAGATACCCCTAGCAGCATGTCTTCACTATTGTGTCACAAATTGAACCATTTTTTAAGTCCTCTAATGATTTAGTAATTATATAGTCTTATGCAAGGTTTAGATAGAGTCAATGTTGGCTTGTTGGGGCCTGGCCCAGGTTCAGAAGTGATTTAGCCAACCAAATCCTGAAACTACCAGCCCTTTCAGCAACAGTTCGCAGTGAACGGATTAAGGTCTCACCCGAGGGAGTATAGGAGGGTGTTGGAACTAGGTTTCCACACTCTAGGGATGTCTTGATGAAGTTTGGGAAGTTCAACAACCGATCATGCGCGCTCACACTACTCTGCACAGCGGTCTTTCCTTCGCGTGCAGTCTAGATCCTTTATTCTTACTGCGTTATTATTATAGATCTTAACTTAATTTTGTGGGCCCAATATTCTTATCAATCATCCAACATTCATAACAAGTACACTCAATCATCAACGATGAGGAGATGCATAAACATATATCAGAAGAATAAACATATATATCTAAGAATAGATGCACAATATTTCAAAATCAACTTAGCTTTTATTAAACTTTTGTTCCATTACAATCCCAACTTCGCCCTGTGCACTCAGCTGCAGGGGTTTGCGCACACAACTGTAGACTCTACCAGACCTCTGTGCACATAGTTGCAGAGCCTCTCCCTACTACTACAACCCAAGACTCGGACTTGCAGACTCATAATGAATATCGTATTCAAAAAACCATATCCTTTTAGATCAAGACTAACCAAAAACTCCCTTCTACACTTAGAGCCTCGCTCTATTTATACATTCCCATGGTCCGCGGAGCATAGGTAGGCCAAAACATTCTATATTAATTTACAATATTTTAGGGTGGAAAACCCTAGACTCTCGCACTCCATGCCCGCATTTCACAGGGTCTTACATTACTTTTGACCAAAATTTGGGCTACAAGCCCAAAAAACCCACTGTGGGGGGGTCCGCTGCCCAATAGGCCCCCAACACAATCATCGTGACTCATCCCAAGTCACCTGGCTGGTGGGTTGATCTTTGCTCGAAGTCCATCCAGTAACTTCTATGCTTCTATCTCTAACTGTTGTAGCGTTGGGTCCTCCTGTAGTGAAGTTAGTGTGAAGAGGGACTTATCCAACAATCTCGTGTAGTCTTGTACAACGTGCTCTATCACTTCCAATCCCGATTGAATGGCATGGTGGTGCTACTCTCTGATTTTTGGGTGTGTAGAGGGTTGCACCTTCAGTCACAGCTCCGCGATCTACAAGTTCAGCTCTAGCTGAACCTTCGCAGCCTCCTTCTAGGTCTTGTGGACTCCAACTTCCAGTTGGTGAATCTTTTCCACAGTGGGGAGTGCCGCTGGCACGGCCAACTCTCATATGCTGCTACAGGCCTCCTCCATGGCCTATTCCAATCCCTAGTTTTATGCCACCAAGTTGTCACACTATAGGCTAAGCTGTTCTAAATTTAACTTTTGATCACTCAAGACTTGCAAATCTTCCTCCTCCTCTTCAGTTTCCACGGTAACATCTTTAACCTTCTCCGCCATAGACAATTTCCTAGATCGTGGGTTCCATGGTGATACCTGGACTGGCCCCATTGCCTGTTTGTGTTTCTGTGGTCACGGTGTGTGGGAGGGACTTTGGAACCTCTGGTGCAGCTGCCGCCTCTCCAGGCTCCTCCTGGGTCATACGGAGCTTTGGGGTAACTTCCGTAAATCTCACTGTGGTTCTTGCAGCCATCATCGTTTCTTCACTAGATCAATTCGGTCGCATACTCATAGGTGACAAGTTAACTTGGTGCTCAAAGCTCTGTATTGGCTCAAATCTTAAACAACCAAGTGTTGCCTCAAGGCTACCCCAAGGGATTTTATAGTAATGATTGAATTTGAATTCGACCATTCCCTCCAATTTTAAGTCATTAATACCTTCTTGGCGGCAGATCATCCCGAATCTAGCTCTTAATTCTTGTCTTAATGGCT
Source organism: Pinus tabuliformis (assembly GCA_031772625.1). NCBI lineage: Eukaryota > Viridiplantae > Streptophyta > Pinopsida > Pinales > Pinaceae > Pinus > Pinus tabuliformis. Next base: position 911,542,988 of record CM062819.1, read on the forward strand.
CGTTGCCCACTCCTCTCTACCTTAAATTGGACCTCTTGTCATGAACAATGACATCAACAGTCCCCTCCCAGCCTACCCGCGTAGCAACGCAACCCATTACACCTGAAGGCGACCCTTGTGACATACTGACCTACGCAGAACCTCCTTTCCACGTAGCTCTTCTGTAGACTTGTTTATAGTCCCACGCCCTCTTTCAATTGCTTGGAGTGCTGAGACTATGCTTCCTACTGATAGTCAGGTGGTCACACCCCCAGTGCGAGGCTTTAATTTTCCCACTAGCCCAGGCCACGGGCACCCTTCAAATACCCTTGCATCTGTTAGTGTGGCGTGTTCTTCTTTGTATGGTATGCTCTGCTGTTTATTAATGTGTGGTTGCAGCCATGGTAGCAGGGTCACAACTCCTTCTAATGTAGTAGTAGGGCTGGCTAGACTGGGATCCATCACGCTTAGTTCCACGTGGCCTGCTTGCATGACTTCGGGTTCAAGTTTGTTGATTTCTTCAACCAAGGTCATGCTTTTCTTCCTTAGCCATGTCTAATCTTCATCGAGTTCGTAAAGTTTCAAGCTCCTTCGCCGAATGGCTTCCTATAACTACCTAATTCCTTTATCTAGGTCCTCTCGTCCTGCCCTAACTACAGGAGCTGTGGTCTGGGGATTTTTTTCTGCTCTTCTCGTTTCATCTCTTCTTGTTATTGTTGGGGTCATTTCTGTGCTCCGTTTTTTGCTAAAGGTCCTATAGGCCCATTGAAATGCTGGTACGCATAGGTCCTAGTTAGTTCATCTTCCCTGGTGAATTATGTTCATGACTCTGCATAGCTTTCTGACTGCTCTTGCGCAAAATGTTTGTGGAGTGTGTCACCTTCCCTACTGCCACGTCGGGTCCTGATTTTTGATGCCTAGTCCAGGACGTGCTTACATAACACACGTCTGCAGCCATCGACACAGGTGAGCACGCAGACTAATTTGTCCTTACTACCCAGGTCGCATCCATCATTGGGGACTTGCAAACCGTAAGCACGTGTGTCTTCTACATTCACGTCAGTTCCCCACAGGCCCTTGATGTGTATTCCACCATTGTGCGGGTGTCGCGTGCAATGCCCATTCCAGTGCACTATACCGTTGCTGTTCCCTTACTACACTTTCAAATTTTTCCAAGAATTCATCCACTCCTGTTACCCCATCATATGTTGGGAGTTCCCTTGCTTCGGTCGTCACACACTATAGTGATCTAATCATCATGTTGCAATTCAACGTTGTTACATCATGCAACCGGTTCTGTTAGCATTCTATTTCTTCATCTAAGTCCGAAGTACATGAACTATCGTGCTCCATTCAGATTCTCCCATCTGCTGTTGGGTTCACCCGATCCTGGTCTTGCACGGTTATCTGGTAAATGCAATCTAGATCATCATTGCTGTCATCATTACGCACAGGTTCATTGTAGCGTGCTCCTTCAGCTAGATCTAGCAGAATTGCTACACGTAGAGACTTTTTCTCAAATATCATCTTCTGCTTCTTCATGTTGATGACTCCATTCATATCAATGGCCCAGTCTATTCCTAGCAACATGGGGTAAGGGTTGATGTCATCAACAATCTCTATCACGTGAAAGTCCATCTACGTGCTCGCGCCTTCGATATTCACTGTTACCCCTTGCAACCTCCCCATTGGGAAGAGCTTTTGTTGGTTTGCCATCCGTAATTGAATAGGGGACTATTACAATGTGGGCCTACCCATGCGTTCCTAGGTCTACTTTGGTAGCACATTCGCGTCCGAACCCATGTCTAGAATTACCTGATACATTTCATATTTTCCAATTTGTGCCATCAATCTCATTTCCCCCCTAGTGTGTAATGCATGATTTCCCAACTTCCGGACTACACATGGTTCCCTTGACCCTACACACCTAGTGATCAGCTCCTGTAGTCCTTTAACTGCCTTTTTATTGCGTAATAATTTCATGCATGTCTCCAAAAATGTAGTAAGAATAGAAGGATCCATTCCTGGCTCTAGTTGACCCTTACTACCTGAAGTAGAGGCCTTCAAGAAGCTCTTCTTAGCTTCCATAAAAACCTCCTTTGCACGTTCCAACTCAAATTCAGGTTCCTTTCTAGGAGCCTTGCGAACCCATGTATCTTCCTTGGGCTGCTTCCCCTTCTCTTCCCCTATGGTCGCGCCACTTATGAGCATCATGTTCATGTTGGGGTCTTCTTCACGTGATTCAAACCTCATCATTTAGATATTATGAGTAGAAGTAGGTTGCAGTACACCTTTCTCATGCGTTTAGGCGATCAACATATGACAATCTACCATTTTGTGATCAAACTGAGAACAATACAAACAAGATATTCTCGTGGGGTTGGTACAATCACGAGAATAGTGCTCTGGTCCTCCACAATTGTAACAAATTAACTGTCTGCGGCCCCTTCTTGGTCCCATTCCTCCTTGCCCTCGAGCTCATCCTTGAAATCTATCACACTCCATCCCCATGGCTGGGTTGAGGCCTCGCATTTCCGTCTGCATTCTTTATGTTGGGGTCTGCTCCATCATTAACTCGTAGCTACGAGAAGTATGCTTGTCATGGCCCACAAATCTACAAAAATTGCAAAATAGCTGCTAGGGAGTATGTGTATACTTCTGCAACAAATGACAGTTGTTTGTTGTGTGTTTTCCTTCTATCTGACAAATCACACACCAGATCACAAGTGCCGTACTTGGCCCTGCCTGTGCCTCTGGTCTCAATGGTATTGGTCCTCCTCGTGCCAAGTAGTTCACAAATACTAGACAGTGGTATTTATCGTGGCCCTAGCCTTTGCATTTTATGCACCACACTACTTTGCATGCCTCTAGCCATGGCGCCCTACCCTGCTTCAAACTTTGCATCTCCGAGCATAGATTTCGTAGTTTCTCGTGGATTTGTTGGGCTCCCACCCCTAGATACTATATTTATGTTTCATGCAACCTTATTGCCATTTCCAATTCTTCGGCCTGCACTGAAAGCTTCTGTTGTGACAGCTTCGTGCTCAAGTGTGGTGTCAAAGACGCCATAAACCACACATTGTGCTGTGCATCTATCAACATCAATTAGCCTCGCGGATTGTACTCTTCAGCCTCTGATCCAGCTCCCAGGGGGTCTCGCCTAGAAGCATCATGATCTCTTTAAATCCAATGATTGATTGTGTCTCTGATTTCAACTGGCTAAATTCTCTGTTCAACGCATTCTGGATCTCTGCTATTCCTGCATTTGGGTGATCATTCGAGTGCTTGATATACCATGTCGTTGCACGATCCTACAGTGCGCTCACCAATGTTTCCTTCTTAATGTTGTCATCGGTGACCCCTTGTGCTTCCCACACTACTCTTACCATGAACTAGAACTGGTCTGGATCCTCATTCCCTACTCCTTTGAATATGGGTAGCTTGATCACACTCACCATGTTGAACCGCGGGGGTGGTGGAGGTGCGGTGGGTGAAGGTGGAGGTGAAGTAGGTGAAGTGGGTGATGGTGTAAGTGGAGGTGATAACTGCGGAATGCACTACCTTATCAAATTGACTGCACTTCTCAGAGAAACCTGAGTACGCTCTTCCTCACTCTCTCATGAAGGTGAAATTAAATGACTGTTTCGTAATCCCTCGGTCCCTTTATAGATCCTTTTTCTCTGCATCGTTCCAAACATCAATGTATTTGCATCACCAGTTTTTCACATAATAGCATCTTAATCCAGGTGTTCAGGGATTTAATGTACCTACCTCGCGGTCCCTTGAGAAAACATCATTCTGCTTCGCCATAGGTCACAGTTATTTCTATCACGGACTTAGTGATAAATCCCCTTATTATCTGGTCGAGCCAATGGTACATGGCCCGCACGATCTTATCTTCTAATGCTTCTAGCCTATGCACTAACTCCGGAGTCCACACTATCAGTTGATCGAGCTTGTACCTTCCCTGGCTGTCGACTAGCCTCATGATCCACTCGTATATTTCCAAAGAGAAGGATGCAAAGAAGATCTCATAGATTTTCGTATATACGTAGCAATCCAACCACCTTTTGTCAGATATCTGCAGAGTTCTGTTTTCCTATGTCACGAACTCATGAAGCTTTTGATCCAATCACTCTTCAATTTCCTTCATCATCGGATTCTAGTGTTCTGACATCACACATCCATTAGGCAGATCTCGATCCCGGCAATAGAGCCATTTGTTGGCTTGTTGGGGCCTGACCTAGGTTCAGAAGTGATTTAGCCAAATAAAGCTTGAAACTATTGGCCCTTTCAGCAATAGTCCACGGTGCGCAGACTGAGGTATCACCCGAGGTAGTATGGGAGGGTCCTGGAACCAGATTTCCACACCCTAGGGATGTCTTGATGAGGTCTGGGAAGTTTGTGAACCAATCTTGTGCGCTCTCACTTCTCTACGCAACAGTCTGACCTTTGCATGGCTCTGTAAAGAGTGTGAAGAGGCATGGTCTACATCCTTTATTCTCATTGTGTTATTAGTATAGATATTATCTTAATTTTATGGGCCCAATATTCTTATCAATCATTCAATATTCATAACAACTGTGCGCAATCATAAACTGTAAGGAGATGCATAAACATATATTAGAAGCATAAACATACAGGTCTACAAATAGATGCACAATATTTCTGAATCAACTTAGATTTTATTAAACTTTTGTTCCATTACAATCCCAACTCCGCCCTGTGCACTCAGCGGCAAGGGTCCGCGCACACAGCTGCAGACTCTGCACACACAGCTTCAGAGCCTCTCCTTACTACTACGACCCAATACTCAGACTTACAGACTTAGAACAAATATCGCATTCAAAAAACCATATCCTTTTAGATCAACACTAAGAAAAAACTACCTTCTACACTTAGAGCCTCGCTTTATTTATACATTCCCATGGTCCATGGACCATAGGTAGGCCGACACATTCTATATTAATTTACAATATTTTAGGGTGGACAACCCTAGACTCTGGCACTCCAAGCCCACATTTCGTGGGGTCTTACATTACTTTTGGACAAAATTCGGGCTACAAGCCCCAAAAACCCGCTATGGGGGGATCCGCTACCCAACAGGCCCCCAACACAATCATTGTGACACGTCCCAAGTCACTCGGCTGGTGTGGTGATCTTTGCTCAGAGTCCATCCAGCAACTTATGTGCTTCTGTCTCTAACTATTATAGCGTTGGCTCCTCCTGTAGTGAAGTGAGCATGAAGAGGGACTTATGCAACAATCCCATGCAGTCTTGTACAACATGCTCTATCACTTCCAACCCCGATTGAATGGCGTAGTGGCACTACTTTCTAATTTTTGGGGGTGTAAAGGGTTGTGCCTTCAGTTGTAGCTCCTTGATTTGCAAGTTCAACTCCAACTGAACCTTCACGGCCTCCTCCTGGGTCTTGTAGACTCCAGCTTCCAGTTGGTGAATCTTTTCCACGGTGGGGAGTGCCGCCGACATGGCCAACTCCATTATGCTACTATAGGCCTCCTCCATGGCCTGTTCCAATCCCTGGTTTTGTGTGACCAGGTTGTCGCACTATAGGCTGAGATGTTCTAAATTTAACTTTTTCTCACTCAAGACTTGCAAATCTTCCTCCTCCTCTTCAGTTTCCATGATAACATCTTTTCCCTTCTCTGCCATAGACAATTTACTAGACCATGGGTTCCGTGGTGATACCCGAACTGGCCCCATTGCCTGTTAGTCTTTCTATGGTCACGGTGTGTGGGGGGAATTTGGAGCCTTTGGTGCAGCTGTCACCTCTCCAGGCTCCTCTTAGGTCATACGGCGCTCGGGGGTAACTTTTGCGAATCGCACTGTGGTTGTCGCAACTGTCATTGTTTCTTCACTAGATCCGTTCAGTCGTATACTCACGTGTGACAAGGTAACTTGGTGCTCAATGCTCAGTACTGGCTCAAATCTTAAACAACCAAGTTTTGCCTCGAGGCTACCTCAAGGGATTTTATAGTAATGTTTTAATTTGAATTCAACCATTCCCTCCACTTCTGAGTCGTTAATACCTTCTTGGAGGAAAATCGTCCCAAATCTAGCTCTTAATTCCTGTCTTAATGGGCTATTGCCCACTCCTTTATGCCTTAAATTGGACCTCTTGTCATGAACAGTGACATCAACGGTTCCCTTCCAGCCTACCCATGTAGCAGCACAACCCCTATGACATACTGACCCTACGTGGAACCTCCTTTCCATGCAGCTCTTATCCAGACTCGTTTATAGTCCCATGCCCTCTTTCAACTACTTGGAGCACTAAGACTGTGCTTCCTACAGATAATCAGGTGGTAGCACCCCCAGTGCGAGGCTTCAATTTTCTCGCTAGTCTAGGCCATGGGCACCCTTCAAATACCCTTGCGTCTGTTAGTGCATCACGTTCTTCTTTGTAAGGTACGCTCCCCTGTTTACTAATGTACAGGCACAACCATGGTAGCAAGGTTGCAAATCCTTCTAGTGCAGTAGTAGGGTTGGCTAGACTTGGCCCCACCATGCTTAGTTTCTTGCGACCCGCTTGCACGACTTCGGTTTCTAGTTCGTTGATTTCTTCATCCAAGGTCACGCTTTTCTTCCTCAGTTGTGCCCAATCTTCATCGAGATCACGGAGTTTCAAGCTCCTTCATCGAATGTCTTCCTGTAGCTGCCTAATTCCTTTACCCACATCCTTGGGTCCTGCCCCAACTATGGTAGCTGTGGTCCAGGGATTTTTTTCTGCTTTCCTAATTTCATCTCTTCTTTTTAGTGTTGGGGTCATTTCCACGCTCTAGTTTTTGCTTATGGTCCTATAGGCCCATCGAAATGCTGGTACATGTAGGTCCCACTTAGTTCATCTCGCCTGGTGAACTCTGGTCATGACTCTGCATAGCTTTTTGACTGCTCTGTCACAGAATATTTTTGGAGTGCATTGCCTTCCCTGCTTCCACGTTGGGTCCTGATTTTCAATGCCTAGTTCGGGATGTGCTTGCATAGCACACGTCTGCACCCATTGACACAGGTGAGCATGTAGACTACTTCGTCCTTGTCGCCCGGGTCATGTCCATTGGTGGGGACTTCCAAACCATAATCACATCTATCTTCTACATTTGTGCCAGTTCCCCATAGTCCCCTGATGTGTATTCCACCATCGTACAGGTGTCACCCGCAATGCCCAATCCAGTGCACCGTACTGCTGCTATTCCGGTACTGCACTTTCAAATTTGTCCAAGAATTCATCCACTCCTGTTACCCCATCATATGTTGGTAGTTCCCTTGCTTTGATCGTCATGCATCACAACGATCTAATCATCATGTTGCAATTCAACATTGTTACTTTGTGCAACCAGTTCTTCCAGTGTTCTATTTCTTAATTTGAGCCCGAAGTATAGGAATTGTTTGGCTCCCATGAGATTCTCCCATCTACTATTGGGTTCACCTGATCCTAGTCTTGTGCCATTATCTGGTAAATGCAATCTAGCTCATCATCATTGTCATCGTCGCGCATAAGTTCAGTGTAGCGCGCTCCTTCGACTAGATCTAGCATAACTACTACACCTAGAGACTTCTTCTCAAGTATCATCTTTCACTTCTTCAGGTTGATGACTCCATTCATATCAGTGGCCTAGTCTATTCCTAGCAATGTGGGGTAAGGGTTGTTGTCATCAACAATCTCTATCACCTCAAAGTCCATTTGTGTGCTCGTGCCTTCGATATCCACTATTACCCCTTGCAACCTCTCCATGGGGAAGATCTTTTGTTGGTTTCCCATTCGTAATTGAACAGGGGACCATTGCAATGCAAGCCTACCCATGCGTTCCCAAGTCTACTTTGGTAACACATTCACGTCTGAACTCAGGTCTAGAATTATCTGATCCATTTCATATTCGCCAATCTGTGCCGTCAATCTCATTTCCATCCCGGTGATCAATGCATACTTTCCCAGCCTCCGAACTATGCACGGTTCCACTGAGCCTGTGCACCTAGTGATCAGCTCTTGTAGTCCTTTAACTGCCTTATTATCGCGCAACAATTTCATGCATGTCTCTAAAACGGTAGTAAGCATAGAAGGATCCATTCCTCACTCTGGTTGATCCTTACTACCTGAAGTAGAGGCCTTCGCAAAGCTCTTCTTAGCTTCCATAAACACCTCCTTTGCACGTTCCAAGTCATACTCAGGTTCCTTTATAGGAGCCTTGCGAACCCATGTATCTTCCTTGGGCTACTTCCCCTTCTCTTCCCCTATGGTTGCGCCACTTCTGAGCGTCATGTTCATGTTCAGGTCTTCTTCGCATGGTTTAGACCTCATCATTTGGATATTTTTAGTCAAAGTAGGCTATAGTACCCCTTTCTCATGAATTTGGATGACCAACGTAGGACAATCTACCATTTCGTGATCAAACTGAGAATAGTACAAACAAGATATTCTCATGGGGTTGGTACAATCGTGAGCATAGTGCCCTGGTCCTTCGCAATTGTAACAAATTAACTATCTGCAGCCCCTTCCTGGTCCCATTTCTCCTTGCCCTCGACCTCGTCCCTAAAATCCAGTACACTCCATCCCTACTGTTGGGTCGAGGCATCGTGTTTCCATCTACATTCCATAGGCTAGGGTCTGCTCCATCATTAACTCGTAGCTGCGAGAAGTACGCTCGTCGTGGCCCATTGATCTAAAAAAATTGAAAAACAACTGCTGGGGAGTCTTTGTATACTTCTGCAACAAATGATAGTTGTCTGTCGTGTGCTTTCCTCCTATCTGATAGATAGCGTACCAAAGCGCAGGCTTTGCACTTGGCCCTACCTATGCCTCTGTTATCAACAGTGTTGGTACCCCTCCTGCCAAGTAGTTCACGAATACTAGACAGTGGTCTTTTCATGGCCCCAGCCTTTGCATTTTATGCACCACACTTCTTCGCGTTCCTTTGGCCATGGCGCCCTATCCTACCTCAAAATCTGCATCTCCAAGCATAGATTTTGTAGTTGTGCATGGATTTTTTGAATCCCAACATCGAATCCTGTATCGTTGTTCCATGCAACCTTACCGCCATTTCCAACAGTTCAGCCTAGGTTGAAAGCTTCTATTGTGACAACGTCATCCTCAGTTGTGGTGTCAAAGACACCACAAGCCACATGTGGTGCTGCACTTCCGTTAGCGTCATATTAGCCTTGCAGATCATACTCTTCAACCTCTTATCCAAATCCTAGGGGGTCTCACCTAGAAGCATCACGATCTCTTTAAATCTGATGATTGACTGTGTCCCTGATTTCAGCCGGCTAAATTCTTTGTTCAACGCATTCTAGATATTTTTTATTCCTGCATTTGGGTGATCATTTGAGTGCTTGATATACCATGTCAGTGTACGATCCTGCAGCGTGCTCACTAATGTGGCTTTCTTAATGTTTTCATCTGTGACCCCTTGTGCTTCCCACACTGCTCTTACCACGAACCAGAATTGGTTTGGATCCTCATTCCCTACTCCTGTGAATACAGGTAGCTTGATCGTGCTCGCCATGCTGAACTGTGCGGGTGGTGGAGGTGGGGTGGGTGAAGATGGAGGTGAAGTAAGTGATGTGGGTGATGGTGTAAGTGGAGGTGATAACTGTAGAATGCACTGCCTTATCAGACTGACCGCACTTCTCAGAGAAACCTGAGCATGCTCTTCGTCGCTCTCTCGTGAAGGTGAAATTAAAGGACTGTTTTGTAATCCCTTGGTCCCTTTGTAGATCCTTCCACTCCGCATCATTCCAAACATCAATGTATTCACATCACCCATTTTTCACATAACAAAATCTTAATCTAGTTGTTCACGGATTTAATGTACCTACCTCACAGTCCCTTGAGAAAACCTCATTCTGCTTCGCCATAGCTCACCGTTGTGTCTATCGTAAACTCAATGATAAATCCCCCTATTATTCAGTTGAGCCAATGGTCCATGGCCCACACGATCTTATCTTCTTATGCTTCTAGCCTGCACACTAACTTCGGAGTCCACACTATCGGTTGATCGAGCTTGTACCTTCCCTGGTTGTCGGCTAGCATTGTGATCCACTCGTATAGTTCTGAAGAGAAGGATGCAAAGAAGATCTCATGGATTTTCATATATATGTAGTCATCCAGCCACCTTTTCTTGGATATTCGTGGAGTTCTTTTTTTCTATGTCACAAACTCGTGAAGCTTCTGACCCAACCACTCTTCAATTTCCTTCTTCATAGGATTCCAGTGTTCTAAAATTAGACACCCCTTAGGCAAATTCGGCTCCTGGCATCAGAACCATTTGTTGGATTGTTGGGGCCTGACCCAGGTTTAGAAGTGATTTACCCAAAAAAATCTCGAAACTCTCATCCCTTTCGGCAATAGTCCATGGTACGCGGACTGAGGTTTCACATAAGATAGTATGAGAGGGTGTTGGAACCAAGTTTCCACACCCTAGGGATGTCTTGATGAAGTCTGGCAAGTTCGCAAACCAATCTTGTGTGCTTGCACTGCTCCGTGCAGTGGTTTGACCTTCGTGTAGCTCTATAAAGAGCACAAAGAGGCACGGTCTAGACCCTTTATTCTCACTAAAATTATTAGTATAGATCTTATCTTAATTTTGCAGGCCCAATATTCTTATCAATCATTCAATATTCATAACAAGTGCGCACAATCATAAACTATAAGGAGATGCATAAACATATAGAAGGAGCATAAACATACAAATCTACGAATAGATGCACAATATTCCAGAATCAACTTATCTTTTATTAAACTTTTGTTTCATTACAATCCCAAATCTACCTTGTGCACTCAGCTGCAGGGGTCCATGCACACAGCTGCAAACTTTACTAGGCCTCTACGCACACATCTGTAGAGCCTCTACTTACTACTACAACCCAAGACTCAGACTTACAGACTCAAAACGAATATCGCATTGAAAAAACCATATCCTTTTAGATCAACACTAAGAAAAAACTACCTTCTACACTTAGAGCCTCGCTTTATTTATACATTCCGATGGTCCGCGAACAATAGGTAGGCCAACAAATTCTATACTAATTTACAATATTTTAGGGCAGACAACCCTATATTCTCGCACTCTGTACCCACATTTTCCGGGGTCTTACATTACTTTTGACAAAAATTTAGGCTACAAGCCCCAAAAACCCGCTATGGGGGGATCTGGTACCCAACAATCAATGTATGGGTTTCATAGATTTCTTTTTGGTACTTAATGTCAATGAATTGAATTTTCTAAAGCCATGTAAAAGTGAGGTTGATATGTATTGTTGACAATGAGAGAGATATGTTGTTGTTGTCCAAGTCTAGGTGTTTCCTAGGTTTGGACTTCTCATGGATGGGTCGTATTATTCAAAAAAAATATGTTGAGGAGTGTTGTATGTTTCTCTTTTGTATCTAGAGTACTTCTTGCATGCTTAGAGGGATGCTTGGATATGAAATTGTTGAATCATTATTTTCATGTCAAAGAAGGATGTTTCTGGTACAAAATTATAGGTTGATGAGATAACAACATTGTATCTAAGGCGTATGACATTGCATAAGAATAAAGAGGGTCTTGCATCCTTATGCATTAAGGAGGAGATATTGGTAGTCATTGTAATGAAAAATGTGGCCTTGGTTGTCATACTCTTTTACTTCATGATGAATTCATGTAAGGGAATTATTTATGGTGTAAAATGTCTAGTCCATAGAGTCATTAATGTCTATAAAGGCACTGTAATTTATCATCAAATATTTTGGTCAAATTTCTACCCACTAGTCCATGAGATGTAACCTTTAGCAAGAAGGATTTCATTGTAGGTTAATGATGATGATGATGATTAGGGGGAGTATTCCTAGTTACTGATCAGATGTTGGTGTTTGTGGATGGTCATGATTACTAGTAACTACTATGTATGGTGTTGGTGATGTTGAGAGAATGTTGCTACTCACAGTATATTTTTGTTGATTCGCATGTTATTGTTGAGTTGAGTGTTGCTACCCATGCTATGATTATTGATGATTTTGATATGATGTTATTGATTCTTGTCATGCACTCATAGAGGAGAGAGAGTGTTTGCTGCTTCAAGATGTATTATGGTTAATTTTGATTACAACCTAGTGGGAGATGTTGATTATGAAATTATGATGTCATTGATGAGTTTAGCCCTTTTCCATTGATGTCAAAGGGGGAGTGTCTACGGAGATCAGTTTTAGAGATAGGCTTGAGTTAGATGGTTGAAAAGGGGTTTCCATCAATGCCAAAGGGGGATATTATTGGCATTGATGATGCATTTGTTGGTGAAATTGATGGTTTTAGTGATTGATGGCGGCAATTGATGTCAACCTGGGCATGTGTTGTCATATGATTGTGTTATTGGTGTCTTGTTACAAAAGTTTTATTGCTGCAAGTGAATTGGTTTGGCTTACGCAAATGTTATGTATGGTTGATGAGTTTATGCATATAGATAATGATAGTTGTGCAGGTGGTTGAAGTAAATATTACCATGGTATAGGTATTCTTTGCATTGACATTACCTTGGTATTAGTTTGTGTGTGGTCTAGGTTGGCACTTGGTATTGGAATTACCATGGTATCTGCATATGGTATTGGCCTCGAGATTACCATCGTACACAGGTCCATATTATTGAAATAACCATAGTATTGACCCATGGTATTCACCTGGAGATTACTATGGTATAGGTTCCCCTCGTATTGGGATAACCATGGTATTTTCCCAAGGTATTGATTGGAGATTATTGAGGATATTTTGACTTATATTCTTGTGAATATTTTGAGTGAGAGAGTGGATTGATTAGGTGAGTTCAATGATTGATGGAGTGAGAGTGAGTGTGTGCGACAATGATCTATCTAGCATATTGCACATATGTAGCAGTGTGGAGTTGTATGCTTTATCAGATAATATTTTTAGATGAGAGTGCCTATTGGGTTGCTCATCTTGAGCAGGTTTGAGAGCCTAGTTTGAAAATGCATGAAACATGGCTCACATGGAGGTGATGAAGGCATTGCGGCTTCATGAAAGGAGGTGTGTAGATAAGGTGGGAGATTTTGTAGTAGACATATGACTATGGGAAGTAGTTTCTCCAGAGTCCAGTAGAGTTGGGTGATGCACGTTGGTTGTGGTGTCTTTCAATGAATGGTTATTTGTAGAGTTGTGAGAGAAGAGTCTTTGCAATTCATGTTGCTAGAAGACTCTCTTTTTAGTTGAATCTTCTAGTGACTAGGTGGTACCTCCTGTATGTAAACAATTTTTTCCAACATAATAGAAGATTCGAGCAACAGAGAGGTGGGTGGTTTTTTTCCTTGGAGAGGGATTTCCACTAGAAAAACTTGTGCCCGTTGTTGTGCTTTCTTCTTTTATTCTTCTGATATGCTTATTTTATATTTATTCAAATGTTAGTTGATGGTTTATTGATTCTTGGTTTTTTTGATAAAAAAAAAAAAGTTAATTAACCCTCTCAATACTGATTCGCCCCCCTCTCTCAGTAGTGAGCTCATCTCTAACAATGGCCTTAGAGAAACTTAAGTAGAACTCAAATTACAATGCATATAACATTGTCACCTCTTAAGTTTGTATGATTTTTGGATCAATCCCTTCTCCTCCAAGCTCTTATGATGTCCCAATGGTTGAGAAAACCAAAGGCATTGATTTCTATGATGGCGATGCAAATATCCGAGATCCACTAATAACTACTTATGACATGAGGAGGGCTATTCATGTGGTACAAAGTACCTATGATGTAATATTTGAACATAACAATATATCTACATCAAACTCAGTCTTAGTGGTGGTTCAACTAGCGTATCACTTTACAAAACTGGTATCTTGGTGTGTCAACTAGTACTTGCCATATCAAAGAGTTATTATGTCATTTGAAGGAGACAAGGAAATAAACAAATTAATACCAGATGCCATTGCAGATATCCTTTCATTTCTAGACAGAACAAGTTTTCAAAGGCTAGATAAAGAAACACTTCAATAGAAGTGTAAGGTTCTTTCTACAAAAATAAAGCCACAAATGGTCAGTGGATAAGTCAAAGAGGGAGTAGTTTTCGCATCTGGTCCTCCTCCCTACCCCATAGTGGTCTTTGATTCTATGTCCAAGCTAAATTTTTATATGGTTTCCCAAGTCCTTGGTCTTAATACCAATGCTTATGTAACTAAAATGATCCTAGGTTTCTTAGTGTCCTTGTGTCACCTGACCGCCAAGTCCTATACAAAATTTTATTTTCCACATGTTTTGTCTGATGAGATCCATTCCCAAATGATAGAATTTGTAGAAGGGAGATCTTTCCATTACCAATATTACTTTCTCCATTTAGCTTATCGACCAATAATATTCTCATATTTAACACCTAAATCCCCAGATGGTAGATGAGCATAATTCCCTATTACCTATCTATGAGTTGTTACCCATGGTTAGAAAACCAAAAATTAACTAGGGTTTCTTCAAATGTGTCTTTTCTTATGCTAATTATTTATCCCTTATGTTATCACAATGATCAACACCCTCCAAAATGTTTCCCACACTTGAATTTTAGAGCCTACTAAGGATCTTTTGATCTATCATTCTATGGTTAATCCATGGTAATTTTATGTTTTGAAAAGCATTTAAGTCTTCTTCCCAGTTTTAAATTGTCAAGTCACTTACACTCACATGCACAATCTTCGATGAGTTCATGAGAATACTTCCTTCATACACACTTGAATAGGCATACTACCATCCAACAAGAAAGTTCATGTGTGATGTTGAAATCATTATGACAGTCAGTGCACAAATTCATCAATAGTTTCCCTCACTTTGGTTGAGTTTTTACTTTTATTACGAAGAGTTTCTCAACTCTCGCTTTTGTGCACTTCCGCTTTCACAAGTGTCTCTTTTACATTCAAAATTATCATTTTTTCCTTCTTTCAATTTAATAAGTGGAATTTTCATCTTATCTTCACTCTCAGATATGTCTCTTTTAAGGCTGTTCACATTTTTCAAGTGTTGTCTCATGTTTTCCTCATGTCACACGTGTCGCTCTTGTGATTTTCACTCCTGCATGTGTCACAACTTTTGATATCACCAAAGTTAGCTCTGGTGCACTCTTTTGAATTATATGGTGTTATATATCATTAGAATATATGGTAGACACATTTCAACATCTTAGCACACCATTTGCTCATAATTCTCACAATTTTCATAACTTGTGTTTAAGTGTCGTAATGTGTCGTTTTAACTATGACACTTAGAAATAAGTGTCGCTTTACTGTCATTTCAAGGTGTGGTTTTTATTTGTGAGCCCTTTATATCTTCCTGTCTTGTATTGATGTTTTTATGTGTGTGATCCAAGATTGAGTCATTTCCAGGTGCATTTTCCTCTTTTACTCTATCGATCCCACACTTAGCCATTTCAAAGCCCTTCTTGGTCCTTTAGCCGAGTGCAAGTTGTGAAGCCATTAGACCTCTTATCAAGTGTAGAGATAAATCTATCCATAAGCCTGAATGATTCAATCCTACTTCTAAATAATCTTGTAATAAGTCCTTCTCAAGATTACCCCAAATTTTGTGCACATTATGATCCTCCCAAGAGCAGTCAGTTTTCCCTTATTCCTTATATTGACTCAATATACCAATTTTTGGTTACCTCTGTCTTGCATGGCACATAAATAATTCATATATAATATCCTAGACTTCTTTCAAACTTTTTCATAGGTAAACCATGCAATGCAAAGATCCTCCTATCCTCCATGTGTGGTGAAAAGCCTCCCAGGCAAAGGGGCTTCATCGTTGTGGCCTCCCTCAATGAAAAGTTCACTCCAAATGGTCAAGCATGCACTTTTGGGTCAAACCATGCTATCCTAGGATTATTAGCACATTAAAAAGCAACACTGACCCCTTGTTGAAGAAAATTTCACTTTCTTTCAAGCCTCCTCATCCTTTGAGTGCATGGCACACTCACGAAGATTGAAGCCTCACCCTTCCCCCTTCCCCAATGCGTTATGCCCCCAATAATTTCTTAAAATCTTCCTATAGAGTGTACAAAGAAATATGTAAGGCTAAAGCAATCATTATCTCTTCCTTTCAGTAGTCAAATTACGCTCCCCCTAGAAGTTCCCTTTCCCTTTCAGCACATAGCACAATCTTGAAGGTTGAACCTTTCACCTTCCCTCCTTCCAAATGCACTCATGCACCCTAGACTTACTTTGAACCTTCCTTTGAGTGCACGAAATATTGGGGAAGGCTGAGGGATACCTCCCTTCACTCTTGACTGGTCAAGCTTCCATTTTAAGCTTTCCCCTATTTTCTTTGGAGCGCATGGCACACCATTGAAGCGTGAAGCTTTCTTGCTTGTCCCTTTGGCTCCCCCCACTGTGATAGACTAAGGAGAGATCCTCCTCACAGTTCATGAAATAGTAAAAATTAACAATGAGTCCTTCCTAAGCCAGTGATGAGTTTGACTATACCCTCTTAATCTATCCTTCTTCTTTTGACCCTCTCATATGCCTATCATGAGCATATCATCGCTTAGCTAGGTAGTGATAGAATAGATGTTTTTAAGGATGCTATTGCCTCATCATGAATTATTTTCATTGGAAGGATTACCTCCCAATCATGAAAAGGGGATTCCCATGGGAATAAAATAAGGGGAAAGCATAAAGAAACACCTATAGAGAAGAAGCACTAAAAGATCTATCATGCGTACATGAAGCAAATCATAGAATGAGAGAGAAAGAAGACATTGAATGATGATTTAGGGGATTTTGATATTTGATCACAGACACTTTGGAGAGTGAATATAAGAAAAAAGTGGATCATTCAAGAATTTGAAGCATAGATCAAACCTACCATCAAGAATGCAAGATAAATCAATAAGCAAGACAACTTGGCATTGCGACCCCATCATGAAGTCCATCTCATCATTGTCAATTTGTAACTTGTACAAGTGTCATCATAGTGGTCAATGTATGTCCATGTGTCATGCCACGTCATTATGTGGAGTGTAATGATGTATTTTCAAGAAAATGATTAATATAATGTGTGGAAATCCAAGAGTCGTATGTGGAACATGAATAGTCACTTAGTCATATATGGACAAAATATCTTTAGGAGAAATCCAAAAGTAATTTAGAAGTTCAAGAGTTATATAGAAGTCCAAATGTTAGAATTGCCATCCCCCTTGTTATAAAAGGAACCTCATAACTCAAGGATATGCACTTCGGAGGCTTAAGCTTTGGAGAGGCAGTCTTGGCTTCTCTACTTGGCATAGGAGAGAAAACTATTCTTTGGAGAAGGAATAAGTGACTTAATGTTCCACTATTGGAACTAGTGCCTCACCCATTGTAACTGTGTACTTGGATATTTCACCTTATAATTGAATCTCAATGAGCCAACACATTTTCATGCTATATTATGAATGTTTTAGCACTATTATTGGGATGTTTGGAGTATATGTTGTGCTCATATGTACTGAAGAAATCGATCTATTTTTGTGGCTTTGGTACTCATCTTGTTCAATGTGTGTTGTATTCGCTTTAATAATCATTATATGAACTATTTCGCGGACGAACCTTTCTTTGCTCGTGTGTCTCTCATAGGTTAGTACTATTACTTCCTTCTAGAGGATTACTTTTAACTCCCCCCTCATGAAGGTCTCCTCTTACACATTGCAATCAATGTTTCATAATGTCAACTTGCTTGTTCATTATTTATGTATATAATCTCTTATTTTATCCGTTGAAGCCAAGATGAACCTTTATGTTATGGTGATAGAAAAAATACTCGAGATGGGGATACTAATCCAAATTTTATAATGTCTAATTGGGACTTCACATCGGGGAGACCACCTGTATGTTGGTGGTATCCAACACTATCTACATTTTAGGGCTAGAGGAGGGCGAGATGACAAGTTGTGCCCATTGAGTTTGTTCTGGATCTCTTATTGTTAATAGGTCATCCTAAAATCATACTCCTATTTTGTTTCTCTATTTTATCCAATATTCAACTTTTAATCCCCAATGAGCCTATTTATGGCTTTTCTCAATTGAAATTTGATCGTGAGGATTGAACATCCATAGCCGAGCACATGTATGATTTTCTTAAATTTTGTGAATATTATGAAATTGATGATGAATATTTTTCTTGTATGATTTCCTTCCTCACTCTTGAAGGTCATGTTAATCGATGGATTCATACCTTACCATATGCTTTTTTCACTGATCCTTAAGGAGCTTTATCAATATTTTGATAGGTATGATTATCGAGTTGTTTATAAAAGAATTAATCAACTTAGAATGAATTATAATGAATAAATTGAGGATTTTTGTAATCAATTCCTTCACTTATGTTATGAGTTTCCTAGAGAAGATACATATTCGAATTTCCTTAAAAGGAAGTTTGAAATTTTAGTTCAAATCTCTTTAGAGGGTGAATCTAAACCCGCATATGTTCATGCTCTCCCAACTTTCAGAAATTGTGAGACACCTCTAATTTCAGAGGAGGAACCTATTATTCCTTGTTTTCTTTGTCCTCCTCTTTTCTCAGTACTAATTTGGGTGCATCCTCATGATAATGTTGAAGTTGGGGAATCTAGAAATCAAATTCTTGATCCATCTCCTTAATCTTCTTCTACTTTTCATGATTTAGATCCAATGGAGGAAACCTTGGAATGGTTCGTTAAGCCCAATGTAAAGGTTAATTCTTCCATCTCTCAAGATGGTATTTACACTCATAACCATGGTCTTGAATCTGATTTGAATTCTTGTTATCCCCTATCATCTCTTTGTGATGATCCCTTTCCCCTATATTCACTTGATCAATCTCTTCCAAATATGAATAGTGATTAGGTGCGAGGTAGTCATTCTTCACGGTTAAAGGAGTAGGAAGGTGAGGATTATTTTTATATTTCTTCTATTTTTCTAAATCCTCCATGTCAGCATAATGCTATGCCATCCTTTGTCGATTTTGAATCTAGGAATCTCAATGAAGTTAATTTGTTTAATCAATTTGGTGTCTTGTAAAACCTTCATTTTGTTGATTTTCACTTCAGTATTGTATGTAATGATGGTATCCCAAGTACACCATTTGATATTTCAATTTCTCAAGAATATTTTTATTGGAAAGATTTAGACCTTGAATATATTTCAGTTAAGGAATATGTTATTATAGAAACTTCCTCTCCACCTCATTATCCCTTGGGTTCTAGTTTTTTTTAAGCATTAACTTGTGATGAAGATACTCCATGCTCCTCAAGTTAATCATATAATGAGTTGGAGTTTTAATTGACACAAGGTAGTGAGGTAATCCATGATGAAGAAGATGGTAAGTAGTTGATCAAGTATCCATTCCAATGATTACCATTCCCAATATTTCATGAGGATAATTCCTTAGTTCAGATAACTCATGAAATTCATTCAATCTATTCATCCTTAGAGGTGAAATTAGAAGAAATTTATAACCTTTGTAATCTTTTTGTTGAAGATGTAAGTTCTAACCAAATCAATGATGTAGTTGGATGCCATTTGGATACTAGTGATATTGTTGAAATTATTGATGGTAGTTGTCCACACACCATGCCTTATCTGATTCAACGTTCAAAAAGAAATTCTATAATCCTCGAAAGTTAGGGGAGTTATCAGGGAGTCAAGGAACTTCAACTTCTTTTGGTGGTTATGTCAGGTTATCATGACTCTAGTAAGATCCATGAAATAAGGTAGGTCTGGATTTTATCGCAAAGTTATTTTCTTTGAATGATTTCACTAAATGCAAAATCCTTCTTAAAATATGTTTGTTGTTTTCAATATAGCTCTTTCAAATTCCAATATCTGGTTTCTGATTGAATAGAAGATTTTGTTTCAATTGATATTTCCTCATGTAAATCTCTTGTATAAAACTTTGTTTTGGAGTGTATACCTTTAATGGATGTACGAAGTTGCAAAGTTGATCATTCTAAAGATGATATTTGGCTGAAGGATTCATACCTATCACATTTTCTTAAAAGTAATCAAATGCTAATCCTTCTCGTGAATATTTAGATACTAATTATTATCTTCATGGCACCATATATCCTCTTCAGTGTCAATGAATTCTTGTGTTATTTATTGAATCAAGTTCCTCTTTTTCATCCACTGCATCTTGACTGGTTTCATGTGCTTTCCATATTAGCATTCATTTTTAATGATTATGATGCCAATCTAGTTTGAAGTCAATTACAAGTAGATGATGGTATTTCACATTCAACTTATGAGGAAAATGAGTCTTTCATTCAAAGCATATCCAAAGCTATTCAACTATATATATATATATATATATATATATATATATATATATATATATATATATATATATATATGTATATGTTTTCTCCTAGCCGAGAATCATATGACTTGATCAAAACATCTAATCATGGTTCTTGTGCTAACAACTCTTATTCAATTGATAATTCCCTCCTAGTGTACCTAATGATGTGTGTTTCACATCACCTAATATTTATGGTTTATCATCTCTATATTTAGATACTTGTCAAGCAGTTGAGGCACTTCAGCCTCCGCTGATGGTTATGTCAGGCCCTCATTATCTTGACAAGATTTCTAAATATGATCGAGATTATTTTCCCTCGCAAGATTCTCATCCTAATTCCACACTATTAATTGAAAATTATTTCTCTCAAGGATTTTAGTATATTCAAGAGGATTGTTTTGAATTCCATTATCCAATCTATCATCAGTTAGGAGCATCTTACCTAGCAATCTGTTACGCTAATAAAATACTTCTATATTTCTTGATGTTTGCTAAGGAGAACAACGCAGATGCAGGTGATTTCACAAGGAGTTGTAGAGGTTTGTATGATCTTTGTTCTTATAAAAAAGGTAAGGTGGAAGGTTGGGTAAAGTCAGGTGGTATGACACACGTTTCTTCCTTTAAGAAAGACCTTCTATTTTTTGTGCAAGTTATTAAATCTCTCATTTTTTCTATTTCACATTATTATATATAAGTTGTAATTGCTCTTATCTTGGTGTTTGCAGGTTGGGACCAATTATGGTGTATTCATTGTAAATATCAATACACTTAGCCTTGGCCTTTTAAATTGTTATATTAGGAGTCGGTCTAGTTGACTTATTTTCCCTTGCATTGCATCCACCTCTATCCTTCTCTCCATCTAGTCTGTGCATCTATTTTGTTTCACTTGATGCTTTTGGGTCCAGTCTCCATTTTATCTGTATTTTGTTTTTTCTTTTCATTTTGTGATGTCTTTTTTTCATGTTTTCTAAATAAAACTTTGAATGAAATATACTCTTGTTGGCTCAAAATACAATGTGGAAAACCTTGAAAAGGGCAATTGTGATGATGAACAATGCTTGTCTAATATCTTAACTCTTCTCTATATTGGGTTTCCATATCTTTAAATTTAATGATGTCTAAATTGAAAATACGATTCACTTGAACATAAATCCTTTCATCAAACTATAAATCTTGTATCTATTCTATGATTCTCATTCCTCGACTTGGTATTGAAGTAAATAATGTTTCTCTTGTCAATCCAGTCAAGTAGAGAAAGGATAAGGGGAAAAAAATACGTGAGCAAATGAATATCAGAGGTTATATAAATATTTCTCTAAAGCGAAAACCTCCTCTACTCTCAATAAGTCAAGATCCTATTACAGATCCATTTGGGCACATCACTCCCATCATCCAGATCAATGTTTTAGGGCTCATAAAACCCTAATTTCAATTGCTACATGCTATAAACAAGTCAACCATTTGAATGCCTCCTTCCTAGATAGTTTCATGGCCTAAAGACATCCTGAAATGACCTCTAGAGGGACCAACTCAGTTTGGCCCATGCAAGGGTGTGCTGCAGAGCAGTTAAGTCCATGCCAGGGTGTGGTGTAGAGCACTTAGGCCCCCTTTGACCTGTGCTGGGCGAGCTTGAGTGAAATTCAAATAGGGTTTGGGGAACATTCTTATCTATTGGAGCCTTATAGAAGATTACCACACTTATCATCTCATATGAGCTCGAAAATGGATGACGAATGAGTTAAGATACATCCTATCCTCTCACTCCTTCCTCCATGGAACTAATTCTAAGTATGGAAGGCCATTCAATACCCTCATCGATGATAAAACATCCTCCATCTTCCTATAAATTGAGCACTCATCTAAGTGATCAGGGGTTGGACTTTGATGATTGTAAGGAGAAAATGTTAGTTTGATAATTGAGACTATTGTAAGTGTTGTTATGCTGTTGGAATGTCATGTTTATGATTGTGATGTGGATGGAACCAAAGCTGGAAGAGTTACTTCGAATCAGGCTTCATGGTTGTAATTCTTCCTTCTATTTAATAAAGTATTTGCACCTTTTTCCATATGCTTATCTTGATATGTGATTCTCATATGTGTGAATGTATCTGATTCCATTTACTTGTAATCAATAGATCTTTTTCTTTGATTGGTTCTTTTTCTTCTGTTGATGTTTACAAGTACCTCTCAAGCATGTTAAGTATGGGAAGGAGCGACAAGATCGATACAAAGGGGACAAAAGGAAAGTGAAAGTACAAGTAGGTCCTCTCATTCTCTATCTTATCTATTGTTTATAGAAAAAGGTTAAAGTGCTTTAAACTATTGTTCTAGGTATAGCTACTTATCTAGGGAATTACTATTTATCCATAGATACCAAATTCTTCATAACAAATTGGTAACCATACTAGGGAACAATCCTTGTTCCAAGTAGCTTATCACATCCTAGGACACTCTAGCAGCCCTTACCTCCTTTCATTTATTGTATTTCAGCCTTGTTGAAGTGAATTTTGGTCAAAAACTATGTCGAGTTGCCTCTTCGAATGGCTTACTATCACCAGCACAGGCTTGTGAGGGACACAATGCACTACAGAGCACCCTTGGCTTAGGGACAGTGCTCTGAAGCACACTATCTCCCATTCAGAGCTGCACTGATCCTCCTTGGGTCAGATTTCCACCTTTGGATAGTGTTTTTCACCAAATTTCTTATGTTTGATTGCTTGTTGATTGATCAATGACTGTCATGTGTCTGAAATCAAGCTTGTGTCTCATTTGCTAACCCTAGTTTGACTTGATTGATTAATGTTTCTTAAATGATTTCTTCGTCATTATTGATTCACCGTAAAAGTTAGATTATAATCGATTAATCTTTTTTTGAAATAAAGTGTCATAAAATTCTTCTTTTCCTTTGAAACAGAACTATCCTAAAGTCTTCATTCTTGTAAAGAGATTGATTAATTGTATGTCCATTACTTTCCTTTTTTGTTCATCATAACATTAATGGAAACAAAAAGAAAAACTTGCATCGTGCATTGAAAAATTTTGTGTGTGCTCATAGGAATAGTTTATGGAAATTGCATTAGATTGTGCTCTTTGCTCTTTGATTGAAAAAGATATGATTGCTCCATCCCTACGAGCTAAGATTTTCATTGTTGAATTGAATGGAAATAATGCTTATCATGCTAGTTGCATTCTAAGAATTGAAAATACATCACATGGTGAACCTTGAAAGGAAAATTCCTAATCAAGATCAACTTAAAATTAACCTCAATTTATCTAACACAAAAAATTTAGAGGTTCTAGGCTAGAGACGTGTTCCAGCATCGTTAAACATAGTGGCTACCGCTAACTTTTTTGTAATACATCCCAAGTGTGATATCTCATTCCATGTACATGAGTATATCGTAGCCAGTCCATGTACCTTCGCGTATATAGGGCGGTGTTACAATACGCAAGGTATATGGGAATGCTCTCACTGTGTGGTTTTGCATTAGACAACGCTAATACGGATTGGGCCTCCACGTACTTTCGGGTATATATGGGAGGACAACACTAGGTTTCTATCCATCCATAGATAACCGAGTCAGTCACCTTGTACACTGTGACACAACGAACACAACATTTAGGGATATTTCCCACCCGTACTTCTTGGTTCACCAAGAGGTATTCTGCAGTTCACAGTTGCTTGGTAAACCTTTTTCCTAGGTTACACCTTTCTATTTATTTCTTTTTTGTAATAAAATAAGTCAGAAATCATGGAGGAAAATCAACCCTTACCCTTTCGTTTTTGGAGAGTAGCGAGTAAACCACCTTTATCGCCCAAAGCTACACCTATTTGGTCAAAGAGGTCTTGTTTGACTGGATCTAGTACTTCACAAGCATCTGGTTCTTCATCTAAATTACTAGAAACACCTATATCGGTAATCATTGTGACCCCAGTTACTCCTACAGTTACTTGTACATATGTTACTGAAGTGGAATCTCCACACTTACCTGAGGGAACTAGAACTAAGTCTAGTGAAATAGTAACCCAAGTTCTTCAATGACAATTTGATTCTCAATCCGAATTTGTTCAACAAGAAATTACTTCTGAACCTGAATATGTTCAACCAGAACTAGATCCTAAACCCATCACTGTTCAATCAAAAGTTTCTTCTGAACCAAAATTTGTTCACAAAGCCCAACCTGAACTTGTTCTTTTACCAGAACATTTGGATCTTGAGGTGGAACAATTAGAAGTTGTTACCTTATCGGAGGAAGATAGAATGGTATATCCTCAGACATTCGTAACTATCGAGACCGCCTCTTTACCTCAACAATAACCAGAAATCTATTACAACCAGATGGTGAAATTCTTCCACTTGGTTTGATTTCAATAGAAGAGGAACCTGAGGTAGAATCACCCAGAACCCCATTTCATTTTGGAATTGGACTTTATTTGTATCCTCATACTCGTCATTTCACTACTCCTTTTGATCTTGATTACTTTTAGACACCTATTTATTCGTTAGGAAACTTATTTGGACATTTGACTATGGAAAAGTCAACATCCCAGACTGTACCATCTATTACAGCTATGGCATAATCTTCTGTCGCAACATCTTCAATGTTTACTACGACACCTAAGTCACACTTGTATGGTCTTCTGTCCATCCCATTGGGTTACCAATCTTTATCGGGAACCCACTCAGGTGTTGCTTCTAGCCCTTGTTCTTCACCATTGTCCTCTACTCGAATTTTATCTAGTTCCTCATTTACGGGTACCGAACAGCTGGACCCATCAAGTTCACATCAAGTTGGTTCTTCATGGTTACTTTCCTTTGTATCCGCTTAACACTGGACTACCCTCATACGGAGAAAAATATGCATATTCTCCTTATCCTCCATATTTTCTAGGGCAATTTTATGTCGTTATGTCATCATCTTTAGGTCAGCCTACAATGACTGTCTATCAATGGCAGCCAACCATGCCCATTCAACCTAGGCTTGTGTGTCCATCACAACCTATCCAATCTATCTCATCCATACCTAAACACTTGTTGTTAAAACAACGCCACAATCACAATCCCGGATTTTTGTATCGAAACCTCTGCAAGCTGGCCCTTCAACCTCAGACCCCCAAGTTTCAAGTATACAGATCCAACCTTCTTAGGCAGTTTTACAACAACCACTTGTGTATGGAGTCCAACAACTTTAGGCTAGTTTACCATTTACTGGAATGACACAGACTTACGTTGGTTTAGTGTATTCACAACATGGTAACCCTTACATTGATGGGCAACAACAACTGTTAAATCAAAAACCATTGTATCAACAATAACAACAGTTGCTTCAATAGCCTTAGTAGCCCCAATATCAACAACAACAATTCCACCAATACCAACCTCAACATGGACTTGGAGAATAAGATCATGCTAGGTTTGGTCAACAACAAGTTTATCCAGACCTTGTTCAACAAGCTTATGTTTGGTGTGGACAACAACAAATTTACCCTAGTGCACAACAACAACAACCCTACATAGGGTTTCCTCAACAACCTTACACATATCAAGGTTACCAACAATAGATTCCTTATGCTAGTATGCGAAGGCCCATTGCCCAGGCAATTCCATCTTACCCTGGATATGCTCAACCTGACCTCAATAAACAGTTTCCTTTCGTTACGACACTTGAGTTACCATATCTAAACCGGCTCACCAATGACCCAATTCTTTATGCACCTTGGTGGCCGGTGATTCCTCATAAGTTACCTTCTGATATTCCAAAATTCAATGAAAATCCTGGAGAAGACCCGTCCAACCATGTCATGACTTTTCATTTATGGTGTTCATCAAACTCCTTGAATGATACTTCTATTAGACTTTGTCTTTTCCAAATAATTCTTACTACTCTGGCTACGAAATGGTACATCGAGTTACCACGATCTTCTTTCGATAACTTCACTACCTTAGCTACCATGTTTCTAACCCACTTCTAGTTACCCATACGATATGAGACTGGAACGGAACTATTAACCAACTTTAAACAGACTACTGCTACTCATATATCTGATCATATTCATGAGTGGCGTTGTCATCATCGCATGGTTAAAACTTATGTTCCTAATCATCTTCTGGCTGAGTGGTTTATAAAATCCTTGCTACCATCTATCGTTGAGGATGTGCAAAAAGGTGGAGTTTTCACAGAAGAGAAAGTAATTGCTCGTGCCCAATATTTGGACTTGATTTATACACAATTTGGCATGCTCTATGACAAGATCCTGAATGCACCCCAACCAACTTTCATTGTTCCTCCTCCACCATCGAGTAAGGACTCTCAAGTCGGTGATGGTGTGATTGGTTCTTAGAGCACACAAACGGTGGGTAGACCATCTAGTCAAACACTTTCCATATTACCAATCAAACTACAAATTCACCTGATAATTCTCTTACTTCCAAAATAAATTTTCTGTCATTTGACAAGGGCAAGAAAAAAAAGAAACTAGGAGGTAAGGAAAAGGGGAAAAATAAGAAGAAACAAAATAACTCCCCTCAAGATAAATCATTTGATTCCTCTTCTTCGACAAGGAAACCTCGTTACCCTTGTTTGATTTGTAACAATGAGAATTTTACGTGAGATTGTCTGCACCACTCTGAAGTCTCAAAGATTTTGAAGACTTCTAACACATCTATGGTATTCATTGATGCTTTTCCAAAACCAGAGACAAATACGGTTGCTACAGACCAAACTTCCACTTCCCAAGTGCTTATGCTATCTGCCTCTAAGCAAAAAGATGATGTTTTGGTGTCAACATGAAGTAAAGATTATGGAAATCAACCATCATCATTGAATAACTAGGTTAATCGATCTAACCCTTCAACTACAACTTTGAATGATCCTATTCCTCCACGTATTGCACTAGAGTTAACAATAAAATTGCCTAAGGGAGTTGTACACAAATCGACATTTAACCATCGAGCTCGCACTACACAGAATTATAATATAGTAGAATATTTGGCTCAGTCACCTTTTGCTCTGTCTACGCTTGAAGTGTTACAAAAATGTACCTCCCAAATGCAGGCTTTGTTGTCAGCAATTGGTGGAAACGACCCAACTAATTCCAATCTTGTGGTTTTCAACCATGCGGGTTATACGCCATAGTTACCAGCACAATTATTATTTTTGATTCAAGTAAATGATCTCAATAGACTTGTTCATCAAACTATTATTGACGAGGGGGATATACTTGTATAATGTCAATGAGCTGCTAGAAAACACTTGGTTCACCACCTTTGTCATGTTCACCAACAACATTAAAAGCTTTTGATGGTCACACATATACACCTTGTGGAATATTGAGTAATTTGCCAATTGAACTAGGGGGAAAAATGGTAACGGTTGAAGTTGAGGTAGTTGATAGACCCCTTGACTACAACATTTTGCTAGGAAGACCATGGTTTTATGTTATGGCTATTGTGGTTTCAACATACTTTCGTATGATTGCATTTCCTCATAAAGGTGGAATCACAGTTATTGACCAACTCGTATTCTTTGACTCTAGTTCATAGATTATTAGAAACATTTCGTTGGTGCACAGGCCCCCGCTATCTCTCCAAAACATTGGTGTAGGTCTCTTTAAAGACTCTTCCCTAATGGGTACATTTTCACTACCACCACCATCAAATTTGGTGGAAGTGGCAAAATTGGACACTTGCAACATGATATCTTCCACTTCATCTGACTTAAGGAGGATTACCAATAGTTTTGAAGTTGATAGTAATTCTGAAATCATGATGCTAAGCCCTATTGAGCTAGCATAGCAATCTATCTTTCTGGCTTGTGCGGTGAACCCAAATCCATTTTAGTCAATTGTATGGGCAGATCGTTCATTAGAATTTGGTATTTCTTCTGATCCCTTTTCACGTATATTTTCTATTGATGAAGGAATCATCCAATAAATGATGATGGAAGGAGAACCATGGGAATATTATCATCATCGTTCCCATCTTCCAGATCGCGTCGAAGATTATTCAAATGAACTTAATCACCCTTCAGTTTTCGATTTCCTTTCGAATTCTGTTTTCATAGATACAGTAGATTCCGAGCGAAAACTATCAAATAGTGAAGAGACCATTTCTATCAATATTTCGACCAAACCTAACCTTGTATAAAACATTCATGTTGGCAAATCTTGTTCTCCATCAGAAATTGATATTTATTGTGCTCTCTTTCATGAATTTAGAGATATATTTGCATGGTCATATGAGGAGATGCAAGGAATTGACTCTAGTATAGTTGAACATGAAATCAAAATGTATCCTGATGTCAAACCAGTATGATAATGCCTCTGGCCTGTTCATCCAAGGAAGGCTACAACCATTAAGGCAAAAGTTGAAAAAACATTTCATGTTGGTTTCATTTACCCTGTTCCTCTTACTATCTAGGTTTCCAATATTGTTCCTGTCATGAAGAAACAAGGGAAAATACGAGTGTGCATCGATTATAGGGATGTAAATTATTCTTATCCAAAAGACAATTATCCCACTCCCTTTATCGACCAGATAATTGATGAATGTGCCGGATGTGAAATATTCTCATTTGTGGATGGATTTTTCGGCTACAATCAAATCAATATCCGCCTAGAAGACCAATCTAAAACTGCTTTTATTTGTCCATGGGGCACATTCGGCTATCGAAAACTCCCATTTGGTTTGAAGAATGTAGGGGCCACATTTCATAGGGCAATGAATTATGCCTTCCGTTACATTAAACATATTTTTCAACCTTACCTTGATGATTTACCTGCTCATTCACGAAAGAGGATTCATCAACCGCAACATTTGAGAGCTATATTTTTACGGTGCTGACACTACAAAATACAACTCAATCCACACAATTGTGTGTTTTCTGTTGGTTTTGGTTGTTTTCTTGGTTTTGTAGTGTCTAAGGAGGGAATTCGACTAGATCCACTTAAGGTTCATTCCATGCTTGATTTTCCTCCACCTTCAAATCTACTACAGTTATAGAGACTCGAAGGGAAGGCTAACTTTATGTGGAGATTCATTCCCAATTATGTTGAATTGGCTAAAGGATTTACTCGTTTATTGAAAAAGGGGATACCCTTCCATGAGGATCTGGTTGCACAAACTTCCTTTGATGCTCTTAAAGATACCTTGATTAGACCCTCATTAATGTATTCCCTGAATTATCAAAATGACTAATTCTTGTATCTCGCCACTACAGATACAACCATTCGAATGGTTTTAGTCCAAGAAGAAGATGGGATTGAACATCTGATATATCATTTGAGCCACAATCCAAATGGTACATAAAGAACGTACTCTTATGTTGATAAACTAGATTAGGCAGTTGTTCAAGGTGTACAGAGATTTCACCACTATATCCTGCTTTGGAAGACCATTGTCATTTCAGATTGCAACCCTATGACATATATTTTGTCACATCATTTCTGGGAGGCAAGTACTCAAAATGGATTGTCATTTTGCAGGAGTTTGACCTGGAATTCATCAAGTCCAAATCAAATAAATTTCTAGTTTTCACCGAGCTAATTTGTGACTTTCCCTTAACTTCTATCGATTCAACATTAGAACCATCAATTATGGATGAGTCTCTATTCCTAATTTTGTCATTTGACGCATGGTATGGAGATATACTGATTTATATCTAGACCCAAACTTTTTGGTCAAATACCTCTTGCTCGCAACAGTGACGTATCCAATACTAAGCCAAATATTATCTGGTTGTTGGCGACACTCCTTACCATCATGGTAGTGATACGATCTTACAAAGGTTCCTCACTCATGAGGAAGCTGAGAAAGTTTTGAATGATTTCCATTCAAGTGCTTGTGGTGGACACTTATCTGGTTATGTGACCGCGTAGAGAATTCTCTGTGTTGGTTACTTCTGGCCTAGTATATTCAACAATTGCATAATTACTGTCAGAAGTTGTCACACATGCCAGATATATGACAGTAAAGCTAGATTACCACCTACACCATTGCATCGCATCATCACTATAGGACCATTCGCCAAATGGGTCATTGACTTCATGACATGTAACCCCACCTTAGTTGGGAGGCATGGGTACATTATAGTTTCCGTTGACTATTTTACCAAATGGGCAAAGGCGATGCCAACATTAAACAACAATGGTGAAGTGGCTGCTCTTTTCTTTTTCAACCACATGGTTGCCTGGTTCCGTGTACCATAGGCTATAGTTACAGATAATGGGTCATATTTTCACAATCAAATCATGAGTGAGTTAACTACCAAGTTAGGACTTTCACATGATAGTTCTACTCCATATTACCTGCAAGTGAATGGACAAGTTGAGGCCATCAATAAATTCCTAAAGCAAATGATCCAAAGAATGATAGGGGTTCATAAACAAAACTGGAATTTAATACTGTACTATGCCTTGAGGGCATATCGAACCTCGGTGAGAAATGCAACTAGATTCACACCCTTTCAATTGGTGTATGGTCTAGAGGCAATCTTGCCGATACAATGTGAAATTTCATCTCTCAAACTCATGATTGACCTGTTACCTGACACTTCTGAAGAAGAAGCACGTTTCTTGGAACTTATCGATCTGGATGAAACCCGTTGTGAAGTGCATTGGCTAACGAAGCACATAAGAAATGAATCAAGGCACAATATGACAGAAATGTCAAGCCTTGCATTTTATCAGAAGGAGACCTGGTCTTGCTTTATGATCAGGAAGTTGATAAACTTGGAGTAAGAAAATTTGAAGTTCTTTGGATGGGTCCTTATATTTCGAAGCATGTTTTGGCAAAAGGAGCCTACGAGTTGGTGGATTATGATGGAATTCCATTGTCATAGCCCTGAAATGGGTTGTATCTCAAACATTACTATGTTTAATTGAGTGTAGTAAAAATCACTATATATACGCTTTATTTTCATCTAAATGTCTCAATGTGTCTTTTAGAGTTTTTATGTGGTTAAGTAATCCGCTTTGCATTTGTTACATATGTTGGAACCTTTGGAACCATTTCTTGGTTACGTCGATGGTGCTAGTTGTAGTACATAGAACCTATCTTCTGTAGCATGGGCCATTTTTTCTCCAAGTGGTGAGTTAGTGAGTTTTCAAGGGATTTGTATTGGTCAATCGATGAACAATATCACTGAGTATATCACGTTGATTGAACCTCTCTCTGATGCAATTTCACTTGGCATCCATCAAATCATCATTAGGCTGGATTCACAACTCATTGTACTACAACTAATAAACATTTATACTATTCGAAATCCAACAATTCTTCATATGTTCCTTAGAGTTCATCTTTTGGAAAGAAATTTTGAGTACATTCAATATCAACATATTTCCAATAACTTTGACACACTAACTGACTCATTAGCGAACTATGTGTTAAATAGACATTTGTGACACATGTAAAAGTAAAATTTTCAATTCACATCATCAGTTGAATAGCAATGAAAGTAAAAATAGATAGATGTTTTAAAAGGTTTTACAAAATTTGTGTCCAACACATGTTTGGTCATCTACCCTAAAAACTCAAAATGCATGCAAAAAACATCCTAAGTAGACCTAGTGATGCTCATGATAACAGGTAATAGAATGAGCTGTCATGCACAAGAGCCGCATCCAATGGCTTGGAACATCAATAGTATGGCACTACAACATTATAGGTAACTCCTTGATCCAAACATCTAGAATACCAAGGGTTAATCCCTCCACGTGATCCTGCAACTCTGACAAGGTCTCGGCCAAATCCAAATCCTAGAGAACTGCTCTCCCAATGTTTCTTCTCACTGGCCCACCTGCTTCCTGTTGGTTCCTCATAGGTCGAATAGTACCCACATCTGAATGCATGAGAATGATTTTAGTTTAGTCTTGGAACATCAAAACACAAAAACATGTAGAAACTGAAAAATCAAAAAATATTTTGGTCAAAAATTTACATATAGCACCCCATTGAGCACCCACTGGTAAAATCAAATCTAGATCTCTACAAAAATCCATCCCTGAGTATCGATGCTCCTTGACGACAATGTTTTTTTGATCGATCCAACTTAAGGATACAGTGGAAAAAATGATTGTTGGCTAACCCGCATGTCTAACCATCAATTCGACCTACCTCTGCATTTGTGGACCTTTAGGACCAGCTAGACCCAGTGTTACATGTTGTGGTTGCATCAATGGAATTCTTTCTAAGGAAAAAGAGATTAAGATTAAACCATAACTAAAATTCTTTTTCTTACCACTTTTTACCTTTGTCAGTTGTTCTTTCAATGAAGAAAGCACGACCTCACACCAGTTGAATACTTTTGGCTCAAGACACTCTAGTGCATACTACATATATGATCTATTCGCTAGATGAAGTGTCACACTGCCAGCCAACTTTGTGATAGCGAAAAGGATATTTCTCAAAGGAAAATCACTTACATCCCTGATATTTATTTTCCCATCCTTTCTAGGCTGTGTACCTGGCCAACAAAACTGTCAAATGTAATCTCTCATCGATTCACCTCCATGAGAAAATCCTGAAAGTGAGATGGGGGCAGCTCGCCTCGACAGTCCGATAAGAAAGTAAACATCATCGATCATAATAGGGACCACTTTGTCCCCTATGTAAAAATCTTGATCTGTCGGATCCCATGCATGAACTAGGAACTACACTAGTTCTATTTGTTGCCTCATTTCAGACAACCTGAAGTATTTGAGCAACCCATAGTTTTTGAGGGACTCAACTATACCCAAATTATTTAGGGAAATCATGTTTTGTTCTTCAAGCTCTCTTTCTCACCAAGCAATGGTCATTGTGATCCAATGAAATCCTACAATCAAACCATAAGATTAATTAGGATCCTTTCCATGCAAAAAACAATACAAATTTTGGAGCAAATAGGTGAAACAAGATTGGGAAACTCACCCAGCACAGCCTAGGAAAGGAGACAGTGCACTGCAAAATCATGGTGGGGATAAGTTCGAGGTAGAGATTGGGGTGCGAACAATAGAGGAGTTGCAGGCAGGGAAAAATGTGTCACCAGAGTTTTAAGGGATTCAAGGCCTGCTACTAATGGAGAAACACATGGGAGGGAGCTCCCCTCCCTCCTATAAAACTGTTGTCACCAACAAAGGTAAGTCCCCTCTAGGAAAAGTCAGAGATTTGGAGGAAGAGTAATAGAGTAATAATAAAAAGGAAACAAAGTGGGGCAGACCCAAGGAAAATTTCAACACTAAAGAAAAGGAAGAAGAAGACAAAAGTCAAGGTACTAAGAATAATAAACAAAAGGGACCATGCAGACCCAAAATGGAGGTCACTCCCAGAGTGGTGCTAAATGATCGTACTTTTTGGGCATAGAGAGAACATATGGGGACCTACGCTATAATCTACAAGTTTATGGGATTATGGCCCATAGAAAAGGCTTTACAATTATGGACCAAGTATCACTGGAAACCCAAAGGTAGTATAGATCTGCATCTAGGGTCCAAGGGATTTTTCACGGTGGTGTTCAAAAACATCGAAGACAGAGACAAAATATTCTAAGGAGGAACCTAGTTTTATGCAGCAACTAACTTCTATATGTGGCCTTTGAAGATGAACTTTGTGCCAGAGCAGGAGACTTTCACTTCGGTACTAGTCTGGGTAAGACTTTATTCTCTTCCTCTTGATTATTGGCAAACTGAATCGCTTGCTACTATAGGTAACAAACTAGGACGTTTTGTCAAAGCTTCAGAAGCCACAAGAAGAGGCAAATACACTTCCTATGCAAGGATCTGTGTGGAAATGGATCATTCGGGAGCTCTTCCGGATGAAGTCATCCTGGAAGTTTTTGATGAGGAATGGTTTCAAACAGTAGGCTACAAGCATGTCCCTTTCAGATGTCGTAAATTCCATGAACATGGACACTTGTTCAGAGAGTGCCCTCTTAGTCAAGCAGATAACGAAGGCAAAACTAAGGAAATGAAGGATCTAGACAACTTCCAAAAAGTTATAAGCAGAGAAAAGGGTGGCAAAAAAGGATCAAGACAACCACGTAGTGAGGGGCAAAAGGTTAATGAAAGTAGGTATCATGTACTGGAGGAAAATGTAGAAATGGCAAAGGAAGACCAATCTATGGAGGATGGCCCTAAGGGAATGGAAACGGAAATGAAAGAAGACTACAACCCATCACAAGAGACGGATATTAAGAAAGAAAACATATTGAGTGAAACGAAACCAGAGATTGATCCGGAAATGACCCAAAGTGAAACAGATCTGGAAGATCATGAGCTTCAGGAGATTCTAGATAACGAGCATCTAGATCTGGAAGGGTTCTTGAGGTAGGGGTCCATGGGAGGGATAGATTCACTACCCCAAGAAGACTGCAACAAAATTCAGTATATATTCTTATGGAAAACTCAGGATAAAGATTTAGTGAATGAGAAAACCATTGAAAAGCAAGAACACAGAGGAGTTAAAGTAATGAAAACTACTCCAAGGTTAGCAACAAGAAGTGCAAGAAAAAAGTGAGGTAGGAAAAAGCAGAAGGACCTCTTGATGGAGTGTGGAAAGTTAATGATAGACTCACGTAAGATGAAAGATCTAACTAGTTATTCATTTACAAATCTTTAGATATGAATACATCATGGAATATTAGAGGTCTAGGTAGTAAAAGAAAACAAATAATGCTTAGTCATAGAATGAAACTGGAAATGCCAGATGTTATCTTCATCTAAGAAACTAAATGTTCCATCTAGAAAATAAAACAAATCCACAACAAATGGCTTAATAGATTTGATTTCCTAGAGGTTAAAGCTGAAAACACAACTGGGGGCATTCTAACTCTATGGGATCCAAAGAAAATCAGTATAACAGATGTAGAAGCATCTAGAAACTACTTATCAGCGGTCCTTCAACCAGTGGGGGAGCCAAAAACCTTCCTGGTCACAAATCTATATGGTCCTCAAAGAATAGATGATAAACTTAAATTTTTAGACTCCCTTATTGATCTCAGGCATAGATAGGCTGGGATTCCTTGGATCATGGGAGGGGACTTTAACATGATAAAATCGCTCTCAACAAAGACTCCTTAGCATTTTAGACTTTCATAGAGGAGATGAAACTGGTGGATGCAACTCTAAACAATGGATTTTTTACTTGGAACATCAAAAGAGGAGGTAAGGCACATGTAGCCTCTAAGTTGGACAGGTTCATGATTTCAGAGGAGCTATTGCTTAGAGATAAAGAAATAACAGCTACAATCCTTCCCTTTGGAGGTTCCGACCACTGGCCAATTCAAATGGAAATCAATGGTTTAATCTCTCCCAGGAACAGGCACTTCAGATTCGAGAACATTTGGCTCTCTCACCCTGATTTCATTAGCAATATTGAAAAGTGGTGGTCAGAGGATCTGCATTTCCAGGGATAAAAAATGTACCTCCTTCATAAAAGACTTAAGCATGTCAAGCTAAGACTAAAAGAGTGGAACAAAAAGGATTATGGAAATATTTTTGAGAACAAAATATCATTGGAAATCAAATTACAAGAACTCAACTAGGCCCTAATCAAAGATGACTTTGACAAAATCAAAAGTGATCAGGCTGATAAACATCACCAAGAATGGGATAACTTATGCAAACAAGAGGAAACATTCTGGAGGCAAAAGTCTAGAGTGCTATGGCTCAAGGAAGGACAGCGGAATACAAGATTCTTTCATAGATCCACGATGACCAACAAAGCACACAATAGAATATCAATGATAAAGGATGAGGATGGACAACTACAGAATACCCATAAGAGTATTGAATCCATGCTTGTCCAGTATTTCTGAGATATCCCCCGAGAAAACAATCCAGATAGAGAACATTCCATCAAAGAAATCACAAGGCATATTCCTAAGTTAGTGTCTAGAGAGGATAATTTTAATCTCAACAGGCCTATCATCGATGAAGAAGTTAGTGAGGTTCTTAAAGATATGAAAAACTGCAAAGCACCAGGTCCGGATGGTTTCAATGTGGATTTCTTTAAAGATTTTTGGCACGTTGTTAAACAGGACATTCTGGATGTGGTGGAGGACTCCAGATCCAATAAAACGATCCTAAAACCCCTCAATACTTCCTTCATCTCCCTGATCCCCAAACAGGATTCGGCTCAAACTGCAAACAAATACAGACCCATTGCTTTATGTAATGTGGTTTATAAGATAATCTCTACGGTAGTGGCAAACAGACTCAAACCTCTCCTTCCTTCTTTAGTTTCAAAGGAACAATCAGGGTATGTGGAGGGTAGACAAATCTTAAATAATATCATTCAAGCCCATGAGGTGGTCCATACACTTAACAAAAAAAAACAGGCGAGGAGGATAATGCAATTAGATATAGCAAA
This sequence comes from Pinus tabuliformis, assembly GCA_031772625.1. Lineage (NCBI taxonomy): Eukaryota > Viridiplantae > Streptophyta > Pinopsida > Pinales > Pinaceae > Pinus > Pinus tabuliformis. The sequence continues at coordinate 911,579,605 of CM062819.1, forward strand.
AGCCTATGACAAGGTCAATTGGAGCTACATCAAAAAGGTTTTAATGGCTTTTGGGTTCGACCACAACTGGATCCATTGGGTCATGGCTCTAGTGACCTCTTCTAGTTTTTCTATTTTGGTGAATGGCTCCCCCTCAGAGATTTCCCTTCCTTCTAGAGGCCTCAGGCAAGGAGACCCACTCTCTCCCTTTCTTTTCATTCTCATGATGGAGGGACTGGGAAGATCTATTAAGCATGCCAAAGAAAAGAGAAAAATCAAAGGTTTGCAATTATCAGAAAATGGTCAAGCTATGACTCACCAACAATTTGTTGATGACACCATGATGCAAAGGCTCCCCATAGTAAAAGAAGCTTCAACCTACAATCTAATCTTGAAGGAATTTTCTTTGGCCACAGGTATGGAAGTCAGTCTTTCCAAGTCAATTTTTTTTTCTTAAATACTAATATTTCTATTCAGAAAGACATCTAGAGAATTCCGGGCTTCCAAAGGGACTCCCTCCCCACAAAGTATCTGGGAATTCCTCTCACAGACTACCAATGCATAAAAGTATCTAGGAACATACGATTACTAAATTGCAAGACAAAGTAAAAAATTGGACTTTCCAGGTCTTGAATCTAAAAAGCAGGTTGGTTTTAACAAAAGCAGTTCTACAATCGATCCCGATTTTCATGTTATCGGCCCTCCCATCTCCCAAAAGCATTTTAGAGAAATTCAGAAACATTCAAAGATATTTCCTTTGGGGTAAAGAAGAAACTAAGAAAAAATTGGCCCTGGTATCTTGGGACAAAATCTGTAAACCTAAAGGACAAGGAGGGCTAGGCTTGGATGATCAGGAGATTCTCAATAAAACTCTAGCAGCCAAGCTCTGGTGGCGCTGGGTTCAAGAGCCACAAGCTCAGTGGGCAAGAATCTTGAAAGAAAAATATGCCAGCTCTTGGCACACGAAGGATCTAATAAGAATGTCTAGCAATGTGAAAGGGTCTCACATCTGGAATAGAGCCTAGGACAACAAAAGCCTTGCTCAAAATAATAGCTTCTGGGAAATTAGAGCTAGAGATCTTGCACTCTTTTGGGAAGATAAGTGGCAACAAGAACCAATACTGTTAACAGAGGATTTTGTAAGTTTCAAGAAATAAACAGACAATCAAGGGTTAAATAAGGTCAATGATTTTTTGGGATTAGGCTCAGACCTTAGGAAAATGGAGAAGCTAGAGTAAACTTGACTATAAAGATGATAGCCCCATGAAAATTAAGGCAGAAGCTCTTGGAAGCTTACTTAAACAAAGAATGATTTTAGCTACAGAGGGGCAGGATCAATCGAGATGGGGCAATAATAATAAAGGTAACTTTGACCTTAAGGAAGATAAAAGCATTCTTCTTGGGCTAGATTATAGGGCTCTAGAAAAGACTTGGCAGTGCCTCTGGAAGCACCAAGGCTGGATGAAAATCAAGATTTTTATGTGGTTGGTTCATCATAAAAAACTTTTAACTTGGGACAACATACGGAAAAGGGGAGTCATGGGGCCCTCCAGATGTCAGTTTTGTGAAGAGATGGAGGAAAATATGGAGCACATTCTCAACATCTACTCTTATACTACCTGGTTATGGGATTCCTTCTCTTCCATTTTCCAGTAGTCAAACAGGGACAGTAGTAGTATCACTAATACCCTGAACAATTGGAGAGTTAACTTTTCAGAGAATGAGTTCATTAATCTGGCCTAGACTTTTATGCCGAGCTTCATAATCTAGAATATTTTGAAGGAAAGGAATAAAAGGATTTTCAAAAGTGAAAACTCCACCACAGAGGGTCTTTTTAATCTTATCTTGAAACAGCTTTGGGAGACTGTTAGTACCATGGTTCAAAATCTGCCCAAAAACCCTTCGTCGGTGTTTGAACTGAGAATTCTTAGATAATTGGGAATGAAAGGGATTATTCCTTAAGGTTTAAATAGAAAGGACATGTCAACGGATATAGGGATGTAGTTCTGGCAACCTCCACTAAAAGGTTATCTGAAATACAACATTGATGGGGCTTCAAAAGGAAACCCGGGAACAACTGGTTTTGGAGGAGTTTTAAGAGATGAAGAGGGAAAGATCATATTTATCTTCCATTATCATCTTGGAAGAGCCACTAATAATATGGCAAAATTAATGGCGCTAGAACAATGCCTCGAGTTTCTGATCTAGCACCGCTTCTCTAATGTCATTCTTGAAGCAGACTCGGAGATTATTGTTAATTCAGTGAAAATAATTAATTGTGGTCCTCAGCTGGAGAAAGTTTCTAATCACTGGAATCTACTCCTGGTTTACCAAAGAATTCAGGTTCACCTCCAAAAGCTGCGAACGGTGAGTTTCAACCATGTTCAACGGATGGCCAATAAACTAGCATACCTTCTTGCCAACCAAGGGGTGAACAATGCAGAAAGCGGGATAGCATACAAGTGGCGGGAAATTCCTCAAAACCGTTTAAAGGTTCTCTGCGAGGAGAAAGCTACAAAAGACAAGGAAATTTTTGGTTATCGGTCCCGGATAACAGGCATAAATTAATTTTTCTGGCAAGTTATTTCTCATCCTTTTGAAATGCAATTGATAGAAATACAAGCAGGGATTTGTCTCATACTCTACCGGAATTAGGGGAAGGGAAGTCTCAGGGTCTCAGAGGAAATTTCAAGGGGTCACTTCTCAAAGAAGCTCAGTCTTAGGGATAGGCACAATGTTCAGAATAGACGGAAAATGGGAAACAGTTTGCCAGCTACGGTTATTTCCCCTCCTCCCACATTCATTTCCGAAAACCACGCTTGGGTCGGATGTCTGGTGATCGCACGTCCCATAAGCAGTATGTGGTTTTCGCATTGGGGCAGTGATCCCATAGAATAGGTGACACGTTGGCAAGGGATGGCTTGAAATACCACTGTCAATCACACAATATTCTTCAGACAGGTTGGTGAGTGCGAAATGATCCATGACCGTTGGATCCAATAGCCAGGATCAATGGTTGAGAATGCGGATGTAGTTTTGTGGTTCTGACGAACGCGTCTCGTCATACATTTTTGGCACATCCTTGCACCTATTTTGTGGGTCCGATGGTTGTGTACAGGGTGTGATTTTCTCATGGCAGAGTCATGGTTTAGTACTATTGGCGGGAAAAAAACTGTCCTTTGTGGGAAGCGCCTATCCTTTACCTTCCACAGTTACATGGGTGGTGTGTTAAGTGGATTTGATTTCTTTTCGAACGGCACTTTTGTTTTGCTCCATGTTTGAGTCTAATTTTTTGGTCTGCCAGTTTCCGCAATGTATTTCTTTTGAGTGTTTTGAGGTTTGGTTGTTGGGTTCAGGGCTTGTACCTCTCACCCGTGATCAGTTTTTGTGGGTTTTTATCCTTGGTCTACAACTCAGCAAGGATTGTTGTATTATATGTATTTTAATTGTTGTTTATTGAAATAGAACGTCCGACTCTTGCTTTAGAAAAAAAAAGGAGACAGTGCATTGTAGAGCAGGAAGCCCTCTATTTAGGTCCTCTTCAGTGTAGTTTTCGACATGCAAGCCTGCGTTGATCCCAGGGCGAAAAATTCTAACCCCGGAGGCCCCAAAAAACCATAAAACTTGCATGGAATAGTAAAATAATGACATAAAAATAAAGAGGAGGGTATATCTCTTAACTAGTCCCAGTGGCACGATATATCATCCACAGAATCTCTCACAATCAGCTGCTGAAGTTCGAGGTAAAAAATTAGCCCAGAGCACAAAACTGAATGGTAAATATCAAATGGTAAAAATGACATGGTAAAAAATTGTTTATGTTTATTTCATGTTCTTTAATCGAATAAACTTTAGTATTTACCTATTTTTACTCATAAAAAAAGTATGTTCAATCCATTTTGTGGTGTTTTGAGCAGTTTTTACAGATGATTTATAGGATTTGACGTGCTCAATTGTAAATTGCATCTTTAACCACATAGCATATTTTTATCTATTTTTCAAGCTCTGTTAAACATTGAAAAAGCAACCCCCTTGGAGTTCTCTTTAAGCTCTTTTCAGACTCTAAATATGAAAAGATTGTCAAGCGCTTGTCCTTTTCAGCTTGTTAAAGGATTGGAAATGACATCGACTCAGTATAAGTTTAACCCTTTTTCAGGATGAGATAGATCATTTACGAAAAAGGAATACATTGACCAAACATGGTAAACAGGTTCTCTCTCGTATTGTTTTACGCTTTTTCAGGCTTGAGAGAAAAATATACGAAAAAGAACTTGTGGAGTTTTCTTTTCATCCCTTTTCAAACTCTCTAAACATGAAAAGGACCAAGTTATCTTTGTCGTTAAACTCGTTAAAACATCAAATAACTAAAAACTTGTCAATCATGACAGGACTGAGTTTCACCTTTGCTAGACTCGTTAAAACATCACATAGTGATTGATACACCTGAAGGGTGGAATTATATAACATGCATATTTTATCCTCCTCAAGGTTGATAAAAAATGAGTTATTGGTCAGCGATGACTAGGGAAAATGGAAAAAAGGGTAAACCACTTTTAGTAGCAGGTCGCTCTTGGACATGACACTTTCACTTCATCAACTTGACTATTTGGGATCGGTTATCAGCTTGATGGTTATCATATCGTTGGTCTGTCATACCATCCATCACTTTGTTTTGGGTCAAAGCTACCAATTCATTTTAGTGTTGCCAACATGTTCAAGATAAGTCATTCAGTTAAAATTCATCCTTTGCAATACCATCAATCTTCATTTTCATGACTGCCATTCCTGAACCTTGTGTCGTCAGTCAAATTCTGTCTCCAAAATCATTACACTCGTTTCGTTTCCTTGATGTGGAATACATCAATGCCCTCTTGCAATGAGTCACTTCTTATCTATATCAGCACATTATCCAAGAAGTTGACTTAGAAACACCCTTCTAGTACCTTGAGGCTTGCATACATCAGTGGCAAGTTTCTCACTTCTGGCAATAGGTTGACATCACTGACCTTCGACCGAAAGACTTTGTATGGTCTTCGACATCAAAACATCCATTCACACCATGCAGAATGTATTGTAGTACGTTGAGGATAATTATCATTATCGGTGATTTCTCTCACGTATATTAATGGCTTACACCATTGGCTGGTAATTAGATGGTGCCTTCCCATGTTCGACTTCAAATCACATATTTTCATGGTTGGACTCATACTTGAGCGAACGATTGAATGAGATAGAAGACCCCGGATCTATTTTCATCCATCCAGGCTAAGATTTCAGGAAATGCACCAAATCATCCATACAATGGATTTAAATTGATGGTCATTTCGATCATGGGTCTGTATCTATAGATGAATTTCTATGTTCTTGTAATGAAAGTTTATATGCTGATCATGGTGTTTCCGGGAAAGCTAGTGTCTTTTCGATTGACTAGCCCTCTAGGATTGGTAGCTATCCTAGAAACAAATAGTTTAAATAAATTTGTGATTTACTCTATGTATGATAGATAAGAGAGAGGTAAAGGAACCAACATGGATCTTCCACTTAACTCCTTGCTTGATCTCTCTCCCGCTTAACAAATCTTGCACCTCTTCTCCTAGTTATCCTTCTTAGAGAATACCTGTAGAGACAAAGTAACAAAACATTATCAAAGAATCTTGATCTATTATATCATAAGCATTGCATAATCAAAAATACAATGAACATACAATAGCATTCAAAAATAACAACATTCAGAAATACATAATTGTATGGAGGAAAACTCAAAGAACTTTATTAAAATAGAAGGGAGAATTACAACCCAACTGTCTGATCTAGCATCATCCTCCCAGCATCAAAGCCCTCTTCACCTCATGAAAATCAAGATCACCCAACAATACAATGCTCTTCCTCAGATACAAACTATCAACACTTCCTTACAAATTACAATATTCTGACCTCTAGATCTCTTAGATGAGGAATCCATTTATAGATGCCTGCAAGGGTGTGAGTCATCTCTGGGTTTTTGATTAGTGTCATTCCACTTGTTGGTTTTGGTTCCACTTGGAGATTTCTTGGATCTCTTACTCATCCTTGGGCGAATTTAGAGAAACAAGTGTCATAGGAGAAGTTTCTAGAATATTCCATGAGCATCCACTTAGCAAACTGTCTCAGACATTTGTCCATTCTCGCTCATCGCACCCTACAGAAAGCCTTTTCCATATGCATCGCACTTGGCTAGTGTAGAAGTCAGTATGCATCGCACCCTGACAATGGAGCTTTTAGTATGGTCCAGTTTAGGCCAGTTCTGGATGGTTTTTCAGGTGGAACTTTTGGGGAATGATGGAATCAGTTGACCATGATCATTTAGGGTATGAAACAACACTTTTAGGGGTTAAAGAGCCCTAGTTTATTGACATATAAGATTGGGGTTTAAGTGCCCAGATATGTCTATAACAGTTGCCCCCTAAAGCATGAAGTCGTAAATCTTTGATGTTGGGTGAAATGCTTTAACATGAGGATCCGAGGGTTCGACACTGGAAGGTGACATGTATAAGATACAATACAATACATCATCATCATATAATTTTCATGATCTAGATGAGGCGGGCATTCCCATGCTCAACTTTATAAACTCATTTCATGTACACAGAACAGATAATCGTCTGCAATTGCAGACTGGTGATTCTTCATATGTAGGGTCATCGTCCATGGATTAGATGACCATCTGTTTAGCTTCTGTGTACATTTGATGTCTTTATATTCTTGAATATATCATAGCCCAGATGGATGAAACTACATCTGGGGTCTTCAAACTTGTTCAATCTTCGCTCGATGTACAAGTCGATCCATGTGAAAAGATGTTTTGAAGTCGAACATGGAAAGACATCGCCTGATTACCAGCCAATAATGTGAGTTGTTAACAGACGAGAGAGGAATCACTGATAATGATAATGACCCTTAAGGTACTACAGTACAATTCACGTGGTGTGAATAGATGATCCAATGTTGAACACCATGCAAAATCTTTCAGTCGAAGGCTATTGATTTCAACCGATCGCCGAAAGTGAGAAACTTGCCATCAAGGCATGCAAGTTTCAAAGTATTGAAAGGGTTGTTTCTAAGTCAACTTCTTCGATAATGAGCTAATGTCGACAACAAGTGACTCGTTGTACGAGGGCCTTAATGTATCCCACATCTATGACACAAAACGAAGAAAATGATTTTCTGGAGGTGAAAACAAACCACGACACAAGGTTCAGGAATGGCGGTCATGAAAAATGGAGGTTGAAGGTATTGTAGTGGATGAGACATTAAATGGATGGTGAATTCCTGACTGAATGACTTCTCTTGAACATATCAGCAACACTTATATGGATTGGTAGCGTTAACCCCAAAAATGGATGGTGTGAAAGACCAATGCTGAAATGACCAGTGAACGGAATAACCCAACCCGACTTAATCATGGTGATGGAGTAAAAGTGTCATGTTCAAGAGTGACCTGCTACAATAAAATTCTTCAACTTTTCTTCGCTTTTTCCTTAGTCATTGCTGAAAAGTAACTCTTTATTTTTGTCAAGCTTGAGGAGGATAACATGTGCTTGTTCTATAATTTTCCCTTCGGGCAAACCTGTCACTATGTTTTAGCGAGTCTAGCGACAGTGAAACTTGTTCTTGTCTGGGTGGACAAGTTTTTTTCTATTGTTTTATCAAGTTTAATGACAAATATAAATCGTTCCTTTTCATGTTTATAGAGTTTCAAAAGGGATGAAAAGAAAACTCCAGCAGTTCTTTTTCATAGCACAATCCCTTAAGTCTGAAAAATATTAAAATAATACAAAAGGGATGACTTTTCGATCACTTTAGCGAGCCGAAAAGGACAAACGATCAAACTTTTTCACGAGATAATCCCTCAGGTCCGAAAAAGATTAAAATATACAGGAGGGATGGCACTTCCAATCACTTTAATGAGCTGGAGAGGCCAATTTCTTGACAATATTTTCATATTTAATGAGTCTGAAAAGGGTTTAAAGAGGACTCGTTTTTGAGGAACGAATGGTATTCAGGGTAGCAACTGGTTTCGAGTAATCTTGGAACTTCTCAAAACACGGTGATGTGAAGAGGGTGGCTAATAGGACCACTCATCGCAGATGTTCCACAAAAGGGTAAACAATCAAGTGGAAGCATATGATCGGCCAAAAGAATGGAGGTGATGGCAAGAACACAACCAAGGCTCAAACGGCTGATGTAATGGCAATCACAAAGGTTGTTTACCGAAGGTAGGTTTGTTTTTTAACGAGCTTGATCTCTGGGGGAACATATGCTCTATGTGGGTGCAGGTTCATTTTTTAACGAGCTTGAACCTTGCAGAAACTATGCTCAGTGTGGGTGTGGGTTCACTTTTTAACGAGCTTGAACCTTGCGAAAACTATGCTTAGAGGTAGGTTCATTTTTTAATGAGATTGAACTCTGGGGGAACATATGCTCAGAAGGTAGGTTCATTTTTTAACAAGGTTGAACGCTAGGGGAACATATGCTCAGGAGGTAGGTTCACTTTTTAACAAGCTTGAACTCTGGGGGAACATATGCTCAGAAGGTAGGTTCATTTTTTAATGAGCTTGAATTGTGGGGGAACATATGCTCAGAGTGGGTTTTTTTTTATGCGAACTAGAAATGACCAAACTAAAAGCTAAAAAGCTAAAAAAAAAAAAAAAAAAAAAAAAAAAAACCTAAGGAGCTGCTGAGGTTAGGCAGGATGGTTTCATCAGTGGTTAGACAAAACACTTCCTTTGCTTTGTCCACAGAATAGATGAAGGTGAATGGTGTGTCGAACCAATCACCTAACCTATGAAGTTAAATAGCTAAAAGGTTAAAAAGCTAAAAAGCTAAAAAGTTAAAAAGCTAACAAAACTAGGAAATGAATTTGGTCGTTTTTAGCTTACATAAAAGGATTTGTATACCCCCAGCATGATGAAAAGGATAGCCTCCAGTAACTGTATGGAAACTTACTATGGTTATGCAGGATGGTTTTGTTTGTGGAACAGAAAAAACACTTCCTGAAATTTGTCTGCAAAATAGACAAAGGTGAAAGGTATCCCAGACCAATCACTTAACCTACAGGGAGACCTATATTTTATGTTGGGTTCGTCCACCAAATAGACAAGGGTGCATTCCCCCCAAGCTTCATTAAATTCAACTAAGTAGACTATTCATGGCTATCAGGTGGGTGGAATGAAGGTTCCTTTACAAGATCAAGCAAATGACTCGACTTGGAACTTTGCTCTAGGGTTCTTTGTTTCATTTTTTAACGAGCTTGACACAAGAAAAGGAACTCTACTCATATACTTGATTTCATTTTTTAATGAGGTTGACAGAAAAGAACAATCCTCATAGACTATGATCATAACTCATAAGTGGTCATGAAAGAGAGATCTGGTTCCAATGCTCCTATTACATAATGTACAACATCACTGAATTGATTGTCAGTTGATGTAGGTCTGGAACAGGTTGCCACATAATTAACCCGTGGTAGGGATGATACCATTAGTATAAATGGATTATTTAGCGATGATGGTTAACTAGGAGCTATATTTGGACTGGGAAATGAAAGATGGTCAACGTTGACAATCTTGCCTTCATGCAGGAAACAAATCACTCGAAAAAGTGTTGAAATAATAGCTCCCATACGATAAATATAGTCACACCCAAGAATTAAATTGTAATGTAAAGGTCCTGGGACTACCGTCACGTTCAGATATATGGTTTTTTCTCCCAAATTGATAGGTAATTGAGGAAGGATCCCTAACAGTCGATTGGTTCCTTTGTTAAAGCCCAACAGATTCTGTGTAACAGGCACAAGTGGTGGTGAACCAAGCACTTATCAAGTAGTTGACGAAAGGATACTCACAAATGCACCTTCATCTATAACAGTGCCAGATACAATCATATTACAAACTTTTACTATGTTCTAGAAAGGCACATAAGAAGGAAGGCGGGATCCTGCCAGTTGATTCCAATCGAAGGAAGTAACTACACTACTTGGAGGGGGCACCGTAGAAATGGGAGAATTAACCCCTTGAGTTACAAGAACTAGAGGATTTTCCTCCTATCTTGCTAGAGTAGGTGGACTGCCCCCAAGCTCATTTGAATCTAAGGTAATAAAAATAACTTGAGTGGTATCATTTTCACTCTCTTTAGGAAGTGTATGATCTTCAAAAGGTAAAACTGGGTCAACTGTCATCTCGATCTATTGAATTTTGTCGGGTATAGACTCAAAATATTCACTTTCAGTGATAGGCATTTCAACCGATAGTTGAGTTATGTCAATTGGTTTTTCAACTAGTAAAGGACTTGGGGAGAGTTTCTAGTAACCAGATGGAAGTCGCTGCGGTGAAGCAGGACAGTTATCCAAGACTCTTTTGGCTTCATCCAAAAAAGGACAATGGTGAAGGGTATGGTTCCCTTCACATAACCTACATGGAACTTTGACCTTTCTTTTTTTTCCATGAACTTCACTATTACTAGTTGATGGAGTGTTACCAACATGATCACCAGAGGTTGATGACACCGGATGGTGTGAACGGGAAGACCATTCTTTCAAGATCCAAGGAAATTAAGGACAATTTTTATCAAAATGGTCTTCTGCACAAATTATGGATGGATATCTGGGTTTATGAGCTTTAATGTGTGGATTTTCACCAGCTGATGCATCCAAATCTATGGTTGGTTGGTTGCCCCCTTGCTAAATTGGCTTCTTCTTCTTCTCCTTACCTTTCTTCTTCTTCTTAGCCACTTGTTTATTAGCATCACTACTTTCACCAAGTGAAGAGGAAGAAGGGGAGGGAGAAACAAACGAAGAATAAGGTGAGGGGTCAACCTTAGCATCAACTAGATGCTAATGCGATTGCTAAGGAATCACATTATTTTGAGCCACAGAGGTTGAGAATAGCTATACTGGTAGGCCAATAGTAAGTCCTGGAAGGGACAAAGTGGCCATATGAGGAGCACCAATATTTCCCCAAGGTGTAAAAGGACTAGGATTCCCTTCAAAAGGGATTCCATGATTGGTGGACTCCATTATCTCAACCTATGATCAATGATGGAAACAGGGATGTTATTCCAAAATTAATAAATTTTAATGATGCTTTGACACAACTTTTTCTTTTTCAGTCTTTAAGAGTCAAGAAAAAGCTAAAGATGACTCTATTCCCCTTCGATTTTTTATGAGCCTGAAGTGACAAGTGCTTCGATGGACCTTTTCTTTTAAAGAGTTGAAAAGGAACGAAAGTGACTACTCTGGAGATCTAGAAAGAGGTATTATCAAACCAATCGCAAAAATACAATATAAACCTTGGTGATAAATTAAAGAGAAATTATCAAGGACTTATGTACGACAGTCAATCTTCCCGAATGCTATGTTTAGTGCATTGTGATCGATAGGACGACAGACACGGCTTCCTATGGATAAAGGATATAAGCCTATTGTGGTCTCCCAATATATATGCAACGGTATGAAGAGCACAAGTCCATGCTAGCACTTGTCGTATCGAGGAGGAGGAATCACCCAACTTTCAATGAAAACGATAGTTACTAGATTTTACGACGCTAGAACACATCTCTAGCCTAGACCTCTAGATGTGTTGTGTTAGGTTCCAAAGCATTGTTAAGTTCATTGAAATTTATTTTACAGTTGATCTTGTTTAAAAGTTTGCCTTTCAATGGTTCACCACATGATGTAGATTTAAAATTCCTAAATATGCAGTCTACAATGATAAACAATCGTTGTTTATTTTGATTAATGAAAATCCTAGCTACTAAGGAAAGAAGATTACGATCCTTTCAAACAAAGAGCAAAGAGCACACACTAAATGCACTTTTCCAAGATCATTTTTCGCACACAGTCTAAATGCAAATGCATGTATTTGTTTTTCATTCTCTTTAATGTGAAAATTCCAAAAAGGAAAACTAAATGTAGTAAAGATCTGAAATATTTTTTCTCAAAGTGACATTTCGACAATCTCTTTTTCAAAATAGAAAGGAAGACTAAATGACACTTTTCGATTTTGAATAGAAAATTCTTTTGACAGTTCAAAATATGAACAAATCAAATCAAATATATGAAAAAAAGTTCAATCGACTATCCAAGGAAGGAAGACTCAATGACACTTCTCTTTTTGACACAGAACGGTAGTTATGACACTTTTTGCACCACAACGATAGTTCAATTTAAGCAACTTTTCGACAAAGGATTGTAAATGATGGACAAATACATAAAAATAGTTACTAATCCTAATCAATGGAGGGTGATATATCTGATGCAAGGAGGCTTCAATAATAAAGAGAAATTACCAAGGACTTGTGTACGACAGTCAATCTTCCCGAATGTTGTGTTCAGTGCATTGCGATCGATAGGGCGGCAGACACAGCTTCCTATGGATAAAGGATATAAGCCTATTGTGGTCTCCCAATATATACGTGACGATATAGGGAGCACAAGTTCATGCTAGCACTTGTCATATCGAGGAGGAGGAATAACCCAATCTTCAATGAAAATGATAGTTACTAGATTTTACGACGTTGGAACACATCTCTAGCCTAGACCTCTAGATGTGTTGCATTAGGTTCCAAAGCGTTGTTAAGTTCATTGAAATTTATTTTAGAGTTGATCTTGTTTAAAAGTTTTCCTTTCAATGGTTCACCACATGATGTAGATTTAAAATTCCTAAATATACATTCTACAATGATAAACAATCGTTGCTTATTTTGATTAATGAAAATCCTAGCTACTAAGGAAAGAAGATTACGATTCTTTCAAACAAAGAGCAAAGACACACACTAAATGCACTTTTCCTAAATCATTTTTTGCACACAGTCTAAATGCAAATGCAAATGAATGTATTTTTTTTCATTCTCTTTAATTTGAAAATGCCAAAAAGGAAAACTAAATGTAGTAATGATCTGAAATATTTTTACTCAAAGCGACATTTCGACAATCTCTTTTTCAAAATAGAAAGGAAGACTAAACGACACTTTTCAATTTCGAATAGAAAATGCCTTCAAAGATTCAAAATATCAACAAATCAAATCAAATACATGAAAAAAATTCAATTGACTATCCAAGGAAGGAAGACTCAATGACACTTCTTTTTTTGACACAAAATGACAGTTACGACACGTTTTACACCAAACTGATAGTTTGAACTAAGAAACTTTTTGACAAAGGATCGTAACTGATGGACAAATACATAAAAACATTTACTAATCCTGATCAATGGAGGTTGATCTATCTGATGCAAGGAGGCTTCAGTAATGAGGTACTGTTCATAAGCAGCAAAACAACTAAACAGAGCTGAAAACAATGACAAAAACCCCAAATTTCAAGAAAGGAAGTATGCTTAGTCAGTCATCACACCTGGGCTTCATAGAAATAAGGATGCATCTCACTTTTTAGACTTGGGAGGAGCGATGCATACTGGCAGACAATGACAAACAATGTGATGGACTAGGGAGCACAACTGAGATGGGTTTTGGCTGAAATATGCAGTTGATTTCAGTGAGTTAAGCTGAGCTATGATAGATAGTAAACAAAAAAGTACAGAGGTATGATCTTAGGAGGTTACTAAGCTACCACAATGGCACCTATAATGTTTGTAAGTCATATGTTCAGTTCATAAACTAAACCAGAGATTGACGGAACTAGCATTCATCTACTATGCAATTGCAGAGAAAGAGTAGTTCAAAGGCTATCTGGCTAACTTCAGGCTCCATCTATAGTTTATAAAAAAAACAATAATAACCAACAGACATCAATGTGCTCCCCAGTCGAGTCACCATTTTGTTTATGGGAAAATTAGTGTCTTTTCGATAGACTAGCCCTCTAGGATTGCTAGCTATCCTAGAAATAAACAGTTTAAAGCAATTTGTGATTTCCTCTATGTATGATAGATAAGGGAGAGGTAAAGGAAACAACCTAGATCTTCCGCTTAACTCCTTGCTTGATCTCTCTCCCCCTTAACAGAGATTGCACCTCTTCTCCTACTTATCTTGCTTAGAGAATACCTATAGAGACAAAGTAACAAAACACTCTCAAAGAATCTTGATCTATTATATCATAAGCATTGAAGAATCAGAAATACAATGAACATATAATAGCATTCACAAATAACGACATCCACAAATACACAATTGTATGGAGGAAAACTCAAAGAACTTTATTAAAATAGAAGGGAGAATTAAAACCCAGCTGTCTGATCCAGCATCATCCTCCCAACATCAAAGCCCTCTTCACCTCATGAAAAGAAATATCACCCAACAATACAATGCTCTTTCTCAGATACAAACTATCAACACTTCCTTACAAATTAAAATTTTCCAACCTCTAGATCTCTCAGATGAGGGATCCATTTATAGATGTCTACAAGGGTGTGAGTCATCTCTCGGTTTTTAATTAGTGTCATTCCACTTGTTTTTTTTGGTTCCACTTGGAGATTTCTTGGATCTCTTACTCATCCTTGGGAGAATTCAGAGAAACAAGTGCCATAGGAGAGGTTTCTAAAAGATTCCATGAGCATCCACTTAGCAAACTGTCTCAGACATTTGTCCATTCTCACTCATCGAACCCTATAGAAGGCCTCTTCAGTATGCATTGCACCTGGCTACTGTAGAAGTTATTATACATCGCACCCTGATAGTGGAGCTTTCATTGTGGTCCAGTTTAGGCTAGTTCTGGATGGTTTTTCAGGTGGAACTTTTGGGGAATGATGTAATCAGTTGACCATGATCTTTTAGGGTATGAAACAACACTTTTAGGGGTTAAAGAGCCCTAGTTTATTGACATATAAGATTGGGGTTGAAGTGCCCAAATATGTCTATAACACATGGGCATGCCTTCCCTCAACGATTCATGAGAAAAAATCAAAATATCATGATATTATGTATTGTAATCGATGCAAGTTACCAACCACTTCAGAACCTCCTCATCACATCGTAAAGAATTTCACTGGACATCACATTTTTGACTTTGTGCTTTAGGGGGCAACTATTACAGATCCATTTGGGCACATCACTTCATCATCCAGATCAGTGTTTAGGGCTCATCAAACCCTAATTTCAGTTGCTACATGCCCTAAACAAGTCATCATTTTAAATGCCTCCTTCCTAGACAGTTTCATGGCCTGAAGACATCCTGAAATTACCTCTAGAGGGACTAGCATAGTTAGGCCCATGCAAGGGTGAACTACAAAACAATTAAGTCCATGTTAGGGTGCTCTACAGAGCACTTAGTCCCTCTCTAACCTACAATGCGTGAGTTTGAGAGAAATTCACATAGGGTTTGGGAAATATTCTTATCTTCTGGAGCCTTCTAGAAGATTCCCACGATTATCATCTCCTATGAGCTCGAAAATGGATGAGGAATGAGTTAAGATACATCCTATCCTCTCATCCCTTCCTCCATGGAAATAATTCTAATTATGGAAGGCCACTCAATACTCTAAATGATGGCAAAACCTCCTCCATCTTCCTAAAAATTAAGCACTCATCTAAGTGATCAAGGGTTGGAGTTTGATGATTGTAAGGAGATAATGTTAGTTTGAGAATTGAGACTATTGTAAGTGTCGTTATGTTGCCGAAATATTGTGCTTATGATTGTGATGTGGATGGAACCAAAGCTGGAAGAGTGACTTTGAATCAGGCTTCATGGTTGTAATTATTCCTTCTATTCAATAAAGTATTTGCATCTTTTCCCATATGCTTATCTTGATATGTGATTCTTATACGTGTGAATGCATATGATTCCATTTACTTGTAATCAATAGATGATTTTCTTTGATTGGTTCTTTGTCTTCTGTTGATGTTTACAGGTACTTCTAAAATGTGTTAAGTATGGGAAGGAGCGATAGGATTGAGACAAAGGAGACAAAAGGAAATTGAAAGTACAAGTAGGTCCTCTCATTCTCTTTGTCTTATCTATTGTTTATAGAAAAAAGTTAGGGTGATTTAAACTATTCTTCTAGATATAGCAACTTATCTAGGGAATTATTATTTGTTCATAGATACCAAATTATTCATAACAAATCCCTCTACCACCCATTGAGAATAATAATTGTCAAAGAATAGTCCTATAAAATAAATAAATAAAGGGTGAAAGAAGAGAAAGGATTCCTTTGCAAGGAGGTTAATTAAGTGACTTTGTCAGGGTAATTTCTAGGCTCACTAGAAGCGAAGAAATGCTTATGTTCCTCTAATGACTCCACCAGGGTACTTTCTAGGCCTACTAGCAATGGGGAAACACCAAAGATGAAATTCTTACTCTAAATATCTTAAAATCACAACACATGTTACCCTTTCCTAAATCAAAAAAATTGTAATTTTGAAAGCTTTGATATGTGATTAATTAAGGAAATGAAGGAGACTATATATATAATGAGGTTAAGTATGGAAGCCAAGGTAATCCTTAATATGAATCAATAACTCCTGAAATATTTATACTTTGCACTTAGAGAATTAAACCTAAAAAGAGAAGCTAGAGTTCTACCAATGTGTCATCAAGCGTTGTCATTGCGATCAACATCCTCTAAAATTTTTCCCACACTTGAAGTTTAGAGCCTACTAAGGATATTATGATATTTCACTCTATGATTACTACATGGTCATTTGATGTTTTGAAAATCATTTAAGTCTTCTTCCCAGTTTCAAATTGTCAAGTCACTTGCACTCACATGCATTGTATTCGATGAGTTCATGAGAACACTTCCTTTATGCAAGATTGAACATGAATCCCACCATCCATCAAGACAGTTCCTTTGTGATGTTCAACTCATGATGACATCCATTGCACACTTTCATTGGCATTTTCACTCACTTTGGTTGAGTTTTTACTTTTATTACAGAGAGTTTCTAAAAGATTCCATGAGCATCCACTTAGCAAACTGTCTCGGACATTTGTCCATTCTTGCTCATCGCACCCTACATAAGGCCTCTTCAGTATGCATCGCACCTGGCTAGTGTAGAAGTCAGTGTGCATCGCACCCTGATAGTGGAGCTTTCAGTATGGTCCAATTTAGGCCAGTTCTGGATGGTTTTTCAGGTGGAACTTTTGGGGAATGATGTAATCAGTTGACCATGATATTTTAGGGTATGAAACAACACTTTTAGGGGTTAAAGAGCCCTAGTTAATTGACATATAATATTGGGGTTGAAGTGCCCAAATATGTCTATAACACATGGGCATGCCTTCCCTCAATAATTCATGAGAAAAAATCAAAATATCATGATATTATGTATTGTAATCGATGCATGTCACCAACCACTTTAGAAACTCCTCATCACAACATAAAGCATTTCACTCGATGTTACATTTTTGACTTCGTGCTTTAGGGGGCAACTATTACAAATCCATTTGGGCACATCACTCCATCATCCATATTAGTGTTTAGGGCTCATCAAACCGTAATTTCAGTTGCTACATGCCCTAAACAAGTCAACCTTTTGAATGCCTCCTTCCCAGATAGTTTCATGGCCTGAAGACATCCTGAAATGACCTCTAGAGGGACTAGCGTAGTTAGGCCCATGCAAGGGTGAACTGTAGAGTAATTAAGTCCATGCCAGGGTGCTCTACAGAGCACTAAGTCCGTCTCCAACCTACAATGGGTGAGCTTGAGTGAAATTCACATAGGGTTTGTGGAATATTCTTATCTTCTAGAGCCTTCTATAAGATTCCCACACTTATCATCTCCTATGAGATTGAAAATGGGTGAGGAATGAGTTAAGGTACATCCTATCCTCTCATCCCTTCCTCCATGGAAGTAATTCTAAGTATGGAAGGCCACTCAATACCCTCATTGATGGCAAAAACTCCTCCATCTTCCTAAAAATTGAGTACTCATCTAAGTGATCAGGGGCTGGGCCTTGATGATTGTAAGGAGATAATTTTAGTTTGAGAATTAAGACTATTGTAAGTGTCGTTATGTTGCCGAAATGTCGTGCTTATGATTGTGATGTGGATGGAACCAAAGTTGGAAGAGTGACTTTGAATCAGGCTTCATGGTTGTAATTCTTCCATCTATTCAATAAAGTATTTGCACCTTTTTCCATATGCTTATCTTGATATGTGACTCTTATATGTGTGAATGTATCTGATTCCATTTACTTGTAATCAATAGATGTTTTTCTTTGATTGTTTCTTTGTCTTCTGTTGATGTTTACAAGTACTTGTCAAGCATGTTAAGTATGGGAAGGAGAAATAGGATCGAGACAAAGGAGAAAAAATTAAAGCGAAAGTACAAGTAGGTCCTCTCATTCTCTTTTTCTTATCTATTGTTTATAGAAAAAGGTTAAAGTGATTTAAACTATTGTTCTAGATATAGCTACTTAGCTAGGGAATTAGTATTTATTTGTAGATACCAAATTATTCATAACAAATCCCTCTACCACCCATTGAAAATAATAATTGTCAAAGAATAGTCCTATTAAACAAATAAATAAAGCGTGAAAGAAGAGAAAGGATTCCTTTGCAAGGACGTTAATTAAGTGACTTTGTTAGGGTAATTTCTAGGCTCACTAGAAACGAAGAAATGCTTATGTTCCTCTAGTGACTCCACCAGGGTACTTTCTAGGCCTACTGGCAGTGGGGAAACACCAAAGATGAAATTAATACTCTAAATATCTTAAAATCGCAACACATGTTACCCTTTCCTAGATCAAAACAATTGTAATTTGGAAAGCCTTGATATGTGATTAATTGAGTAAGGAAATGGAGGAGACTATATATATAATGATGTTAAGTATGGAAGCTAAGGTAATCCTCAATATGAATCAATACATCCTAATATATTTAGACTTTGCACTTAGAGAATTAAACCTAAACAAAGAAGCTAGAGTTCTACCAGTGTGTCACCAAGCATTGTCACTGCAATCAACATCCTCTATAATTTTTCCCACACTTGAATTTTGGAGCCTACTAAGGAGATTATGATATTTCACTCTATTATTACTTTATGGTCATTTTATGTTTTGAAAATCGTTTAAGTCTTCTTCCTAGTTTCAAATTTTCAAGTCACTTGCACTCACATGCACTGTCCTCAATGAGTTCGTGAGAACACTTCCTTTACGCAAGATTGAACATGAATAGCACCATCCATGAAGACAGTTTGTTTGTGATGTTAAACTCATGATGACATCCATTGCACACTTTCATTGGCATTTTCACTCACTTTGGTTGAGTTTTTACTTTTATTATGAAGAGTTTCTCAATTGTCACTTTTGCACACTTCCGCTTTTACACGTGTCACTTTTACATTTGCAGCTTTCATTTTTTCTTGTTTTTACTTTAGTAAGTGGAATTTTGATGTTATATTCACTCTAGCACATGTCACTTCAAGTTTATTGACATTTTGCAGGTGTTGTCTCATGTTTTCCTCATGTCATAGGTGTCGCTCTTGTGATTTTCACTTATGCATGTGTCACACCTTTTCACATCACCAAAGTTAGTTTTGGTGCACTATTCTGCATTGTATGGTTTTACATATCATTAAAATATGTGGTAGAAAGATTTATATATCTTATAGCACCTTTTAGTCACAATCGTCAGAGTTTCGTAACGTGTGTTATAAGTGTCGTAATATGTCATTTTAACTATAACAATTAAATATAAGTGTCACTTTGATGTCATTTCAAGGTGTGTTTGTTATTCATGAGTCCTATGTATCTTCCTATCTTGTATTGATGTTTTTATGTGCTTTATCCAAAATTGATTCATGTTCATATGCATTTACCTCTTTTACTTTGTCGATGCCATACTTATCCCTTCTGGAGCCCTTCTGTCCTTCATATCTATGAAAGTTGTGAATCCATTAACTCTCTTATCAAGTGAACATAACAACCTATCCATAGGCCTAAATAATCCAATCCTAATCCTAATTATTAGCACAATAATACCCCCCTCAACATTGCCCCAAATTGATCGCACATTATGATCCTCCAAAGGGATGTAACTTGGCCCTTATTTCTCATACTGACTCACTACACTAGGTTTTGGTTACCTATTTCTTACATGGCACATAAATCATTCCTAGATCGAATCATAGACCTATTTTACCATTTTAGAGAGGAAAAACATGAAATGAAAAGATCCTCCTATCCTCCTAGTGCAGTGAAAACCCTCCTAGGCAAAGTGGTTGCATCCCTGTGGCCTCCATCAATGAAAAGCACAATCCAAATGGTTAAGAAACCACTATTGGGTCAAACTAAACTATCCTAGGATGAGGAGAGAATTAAACATAAATAGTGACCCCTTGTTAAAGAAAACTATGCTCTCTTTAAAGACTCCTCTTCCTTTGAGTGCATGGCATACTCACGAAGGTTGAAGTATCACCCTTCTCTGTTCCTCAATGCTCTCTACACCCAAGCCTTTCTTAACCTCTTCCCCTAGAGCACATGACATAGTACATAACTCTAAAGGTAGCTTCATCACTTCCTTTGACTGATCAAATTGCACTCTCGTAGAAGTCTCATTTCCCTTTGAGCACATAGTGTAGTCTTGAAGGTTGAACCTTTCACCTTCCCTCCTTCCCAATGTGCTCATGTGACCTAGGCCTTATTTGACCCTTCCTTTGAGTGCATGGAATAGTATGGACTGTTAAAAGATTCCTTCCCTCACCCTCGACTGGTCAAACTATGCTCTTAAGATTTCCTCTCTTTTCTTTGGAGCGCATGGTGAAATCGTGAAGCATGAATCTTTCCACTTTGTCCCTTCTGCTTCCCACACTATGTTGGAACATGAAGAGATCCTCCTCATAGTACATGGCGTAGTAAAAATTAATAGTAGAGCCTTCCTAAGCTACTAATGACTTTGATTGTGCCCTCTTAATCAAGCCTTCTTCTTTTGACCCTCTTATAGGCCTATCATGAGCATATCATCCCATGGGCCAGGTAGTGACAAGGTAGATCATTTAATTGGTAGGAGTACCTTCCAAGCATGACAATGTGATGCTCAAGATAAGAAAACAAGGGGAAATAATTAAGGAACACCTGAAAAGAAGAAGAACTAGACCGAGACAGAAATAAGACATTGCATGATGACTTAAAGGATTTTGATATTGATAAAATACCCTTTGGAGGGTGAATATGAGCAACAAAATGGATCTTTCATGAAGATGAAGCATATATCAATCCTACCATAAAGAATGTAATATGAACCAGCAAGTAAGACAACTTGGCATTTCCACTCCATCATGAAGTTCGTGTCATCATTGTCAAGTTGTAACTTGTACCAATGTCATCATAATGGTCAATGTATGTCCATGTGCCATGCCACATAATCATGCTATTTTCAAGAAAAGGACAAAATTTAATGTGTGGAAATCTAACATTCATATGTGGAACATGAACATTTAGAAGTCCGAAAGTCATTTAGAAGATAAAGAGTTACATAGAGGTCCAATGGTCACAATTCAAGTCCAAAAGTCATGGGGATATGAAAGTTCACCTTCCTTGTTATAAAAGGAACCTCATAACTCAAGGATAGGGCTTTTGGAGGTTTAGGATTTGGAGAGCTAGTCTTGGCTTGTTTACTTGGCATAGGAGAGAAAACTATGCTTTGGAGAAGCAAGAAGTGACTTAATGTTCCTCTACTGGAGCTAGTGCCTCACCCATCGTAACTATGTTCTTGGATATTTCACCTTATAATTGAAGCTCAATGTATGCATGTATCGTGAATGCCTTAAGACTATTATTGGGATGTTTACGGTATATGTTGTGTTCATATGTACTAGAGAAATTGAAGTATTTTGATGGCTTTGGTACTTATCTTCTTAATGAATGTGTGTTGTATTCACTTTAATAATCGTTATGTGAAGTATTTTTGTGATGAATATTTCTTTTCTCACGTGTCTCTCTTAGGTTAGTAATATTACTTCATTCTAAAGGCTCACTTTAGTCTCCCCTCTCATGAAGGTATCCTCTTACACATTGCAATCAGTGTTTCACAACGTCAAATTACTTGCATGTTCAAGATTTATGTATATAATATCTTATGTTATATGTCTAAAACAAGACTAACCTTTTTCTTATGGGGGCTAGACCGATAATTTGAATGTGGCTCCCAATCCAAACTATGTGAGCTCTAATTGGGACTTCACATCAGGGAGAACCCCTATATGTTGGTCATATCCAACACCGTCAACACCTTGTTACATGGTGAACCATTATCTAGAGATTCTCAATTCCCGAGGGAGAAGTTACAATTCGCCCTTGATAGTAGAATATGTGATTGGCACCCTTTACAAGAGTAAATAGTCATAATAGTGTATGTATTCAAATTAAAATAATACTAGTTACTATCATTATTTCCTCCTCACATATCTACATTGGAGTACATTAGAGAAAGGTTCAACAATGATAATGTGCATTTTACTTCCAAGAAAGAAATCATAACTTTCCACCTCCCTCAAGAGGTAGGCCCATTTGTGGTCAATTAAAGGAATACCTTAGCTCTTTTGGAGAATATCTTGAAAATTTTTACTTCCCACAAGTGGGAGCACAGAAATATGACCCTCATAACATCATTTATGAGATAAGAAAAGACAAGGACTGAGAAAATCATAAGCATAACCCAAATACCATAGTAGAGGATTGTTCCAATAATAAATTTTACATCTAATTGAATCGAGCACAAAGAATAGATAATGATGCAACAAGTACAACATTCATTCATTCAGACGTATCGATTGGACAAATACACCCATAATAACTAGGATGAATATCCCGTGTCTGAAAACTAGCAGTTCGCCCCGTTAAGCCCCCACGGCCTAAATGGCTCAATTTTTGCCCATGAGCTATTTCCGTCAATGGATTAGTTTGATCCAAAAATTGGGATAAGGGGTGTGAACCAAAAAAATCTTGAAAAGTGTTTTTTAATAGAGTTGAAGTGACCAAGTATTACTCTGGACATAATCACTAGAAGAGCTATGGATGCTAGGGATCTACATAAAAGGGTTGCATAGCTGAACAATATCATACTTACATGCGTCATTGACCAATGAGATTGTACCGCGGGTACTAACATTCTGGATCGTTGCATTTCCTCCGGAAGACCTAAAGTAGAAAAACCATGAGTTAACATAGCACTTGGCGCGGTGAGTGCACCTAACCACTGATCATCTCAACTTCGTACTTCTAGAAGTATATGGAACATGGATGAACTCCAGGAAAGGAACATGAATGATTCATACAAATTACTCAACGGTAAATGTCTTGAATAAATCCAACGATTAATTAATAATCTCGTTGTACAAATAAAAGTAATTATCATGCCCTTTCCTCCTGAACTACTTAGTCCTTCAATTTGATAAACTAAGGTTCCCCAATAAATGAGAGTGACAACCAAAATGAGAGAAAAAGAGATGTGAGCCAATATATGTTCTAAAGTTATGAATATCATAATAAACTCATTTATTTGTTTTATTCCTGAATGAGATCTATGATGGAAAGATAGGATTGGTCCATCACAATGAAAATAGATTGAACATATATTGTTACATAGGAAGAAGTGATTGATGATATCTTCCTGGAAAAATACTGCCACTCGGATTTGAATCGAGATGCTATTGCACTGCTTCCTAAGAGCAGTGTGTCTACCAATTTCACCATGGCGGCTTCGTAGGGACCATACTAGCTTATTTACACCAGATCGTCAATGTTATGGAATGTGTCTAGCAGAGGGAGTGATCTGTGAATATAATATGAGTCCAAATAAGATCTAAGTTCGGGCATTAACATTTTAATCAATTTTATGTTGGTTGATAGTTATAATGGAGCATGGCCCAGCTTGGTAGCGTGCCATCTTGGGGTGATGGAGGTCGTGGGTTCAGATCTCGTTGTTCCGAAAGAGAATGGGAAATAGTCACATGCATTATTGTACAAAGAATATATGTAGATTTTCGCTTATT
This sequence comes from Pinus tabuliformis, assembly GCA_031772625.1. Taxonomy (NCBI): domain Eukaryota; kingdom Viridiplantae; phylum Streptophyta; class Pinopsida; order Pinales; family Pinaceae; genus Pinus; species Pinus tabuliformis. Next base: position 911,603,505 of record CM062819.1, read on the forward strand.
TCACTTACGATGGGAAGAATCGGAACAGCTAGATTCCAAACAATAACTGGTTATACCATCACTTTATAATTTTTTTGATTGGATGGTTTGATTATATACATATCTAGAACGAAACTATGTTTCTGATCCATGATCTCCCATATGAGTATTATCATGTTAGACTTCCCAATTTTAGGGGAGACATCCAAATATATTTATAGCTCCCAATAATATTACATACAGGCTAATATTACCATATATAAGATGTTAATGAATGAATTGATCCTATTTTGAGCTACTAAGATGTAGAAGGGGGTTTCATCAATAGGATCAAATTGCACTAGATTAGTTAGCTCTTTTTATGTATCTCTGTCACAATGGTTTGGGCATTACGCATTAAAAATGGTAGAGATACGAAGAAAGATGATTACTTTTAGTTCTCCTAAAGGATTGAGCACTTATTTTTATCCAACCATAAAGGAGGGAAAAAATGGGACGCATTAGGGGGATGAATCATTGGGAGGAGCAGAAATAGAAGAAGAATGAATCAAGATATCTGAAACTATAGTAATTATTCACCATAAAGCAATAACTCGCATCTATTACGAAATGCACAAGAAATTCCATAATGAAATAATATCATCCCCATGCGTGATTCCATAGGTTCTCTTTATTTATAAATAATAATAAATTAATCCTAGTTTTGGATCGGAATGGATGGATTGGGATGTTGATAAGATTATGCTACATTTTCGGTAGCATAATGGTAATGCGGAAGTTCATTCGGGATCCTTAAAAAAAAAAGGATTAACTCTAATCCCTTTCTAGTGGGAAGGCAGAATGGATAGAAGAATGGTTTATAAATTCATCATTTATCCAGATTGGCTGAAGGAAAGTACTGTAGTGGAACTAATTAATGACCGTGTCCTTTTCATATGAGCAACCTTGGGAGTACCCAAATAAAATGATTTTGCATCACTGTTCTCCAGGGTCCTGGAGGGTGGTGTTGTATATTTGCTCATGTTGTGCTACAGGTCATCCAAATCAATTGCTGTCAATTTTGATTCGGATGATCCAGAGGAATCATCATTGACTATGCAATAAAAATTTTTCTAATGACCGGTGGAGATAGATTTAGCTAAAGAAAAAGCTTTTATTGTGGCCAGATATGCTTTTCCCTTCCGAACATTTTTACGATTTTGTTTTTTTGATCTAGAAGCATGCCTTTTTAGAACTGCCATAAGGAACAATGGGGTTAATTCATATATTGTGATGTGAAAGACATCTTATGTATTTCATTTATTCATTTCTCTCATAGATAGATAACTCTGCATATTCTTTATCTAAATATGCTGCAAATTGAATCAATCCATTCTCTCGACAAAAACGTTAAAATAATAATGGAATCTACCAATTTAAATTGAAAGGTCAATTTTCATGATATATTTTCATATATTTTATATGATATATTCATATAATGATCGATCTTCAAATTGATATCTTTCTCATCATTTTCCGAATGAGTTTCGCTCGGTCCTTGATTCTTCGAGATAATCTCATCCTTCTTGTTCGTGTTCTTGCCATATCTTGAATTTAAACTAATGGGATCAAAATCCCGATTGTAATATCTTTTCAATTGGAAAGATAGTAAAATATGCGGAAATCTCAACCAATTTTGAGTGAAAGGCTTTAAGTATTCTTATGGTGTTTCATTTCAAAGTTCCATAAAGTTATGGATAGGAAAGAGTTTAATCGAATAGAAATTTTTCTATCAATCATACTACTTTGATGATTGAAGCGATATATGAGGATCGATAATGTAAGTACTACTATACCTTTGTCCCACCTCTTAAGGAAGAAAAGGGTCACTTTAGAACCCATGGATGTTGATCAAGGGGATGTGCCTAGCTCCAAGAAATAAAAGGCAGAAGAAGTGAGAGGAGATTAGGAGGAGGATGAGACATATTCATGGGAACTAGCATTGTATAATAGTTAGCTTGAAACCCCATCAAAGTATATTTTACAATGGAGCACATGCCCTCTTACATATCAACATCTAAAGCAACAGACTTAGGTGACGTGTCCAAGAGTAGAGAGGCGTTAGTGGTGGAAATTTTTTATGAAATGTCCAAGCAAGTATCAAATGAAAGAAAAATAGACATAAGGATAACATAAAATAAACCATTTCCCCCTATGAAGGTTAAGAGTGCAATAAACCATGAAAAGGGAGTTTTCTAGTTGGCGGTGTTACAGCCCAAGGTACAGATAGTCATATCAATGGAAGAATATAAATTTTTTCAATTGTCCATATTAGCAGATCATGTTCCATACATAGATATCATGAAAATGAATATGCAGGTGACTTATATGGTTCGTGTAAAAATGAATAGGAATAATGTTGTAGCCATGAAGCTGTAGGAGTTCTATAAGAAGGAAACCAATCAATTGAAATATGAAAGGATGGTATATAAATATAGGAAGATGAAGATAAAAAAAACCAGAGGGGAAAATCACTCACCTAGTTACATATCAATATAAGACCATGTTGGAAGATAAGGATATGGAGATAGCCTACATGAAAAATCAGCTCAAGATCCTAGATGCACATCCTATGTAAACATATGAGTTGGAAGAGGGGGAGAAAGAGAACCAAGAGCTAAAGAAAAAGCTCCATGATGCACTAATGAAGAATAAGGAATTCAAAGACCAAGTTGTGCTACTAGAAGCACAAGTTTAAGGGATGGAGGAAAATATTCATGAGACTTCTTAGTCCCACCAAACCCCTGATGTTCTAGTCAGGAAAGTGGAATCACTGACACTATTAGAGGATGCCAAGAAGTTGTAAATTCTACTCTCAAATTGGGAGAAAGAATTGAAGAAAAAGGAGGAAGAAATAGTTAGTATCGAGATGGACTTGCATCAAATGTAAGAGTATTGTCATCAAATTGAAGTAGAGTTGGAGGTTTTGAGGAGGAGACACCCCTGTAAAAATTCTTTCAATACTACTAGAAGAATCATATCAGAGGTGATAATGAATGTAGTGTACAAGAACTTGGATCATATGGAGTTGATAAAAGAAAAGATAGAAAATGTCAGAAGGGATAACAAAGAGATGAATGCAATTGAGAACAATATTGGTGACTCCCCCTCCAAGGATGGAGTGATAATAGATTTCCTTAATAATATTCCTAAGGAGGATGCTTTGAAGGCAAATATTGATTGATCTAAGTGCGTGGCAAGGGTCAATCAGATGAAAAGAAAACAAAAATTGATAATATTGGTGGAGAAGAAAGCAAAGGCACTAGAAAAGGTAGTACAAATATTCAAGGATAAATATGAGATGTTACACAAGAGGAAATTCCAAACATTATTTGATGGTAATGGGGATTTATATTCCAAGGAGTCCCTCGTGAAAAGCCCGATTGAAATAAAATAGGATCAAAAATGATTATGGGAGGAGGATCGTGCCATACAAGGAAAGGATATTCTAAACTTATATGGAGATCATTTTGAAATATTTTTCATGCTAAAGAACATTTTCCACAAGAAAGGAAAGGTTCATTACGATGTGGTCACAAATCTGGTAGGGTCCATTTTGGATGCATAGTCATGTGATATCTTGTTTGGAAAGGAGTTGAAAGATTTGATGGAACTATAGAAATTGGCCACTAAAAGTCGACTTGTACAGTCGTATGCTAGGGGAGAAATTCCACATGTGTCTCTAGCAGAAGAAAGCTCTAGTTCCATTTCACCATAGTAAATGCAAGTACAACCACAACCATGTGCTAGCATAGCAGAAGTGGCCCCCACCAGTGAGCCGACTAAGGTTATGTGCACTCTTTATCTAATACCTAAGTAAGAGAGAGAGAGCACCCAATGCGTGAGAAAGTAAGAGACAGACAAATCTACCTCACCCAAATTAGATGGGATGCACCCTACAACTGGAAAATTTCTAGAAACTTATAGAAGAAGTTAGTAACAAAAAAACTATCATTTTTGCAAAAGATTCCTAGTGGTTACTGAATACCACTAGTGGTTTAGGATTAGGATGTTGGATTTTAAGATCCAATATATAAGCCTAATTTTGTTGTAAATAAAAAAAATAAATTCTGATTGTAGGGAAACTTTGTCAATATTTTTTTGGAAATTTCTAGGGTGTCTAAAGTTGTTGTAATTTTAATTGTTCTCCATATTAATACAATTACAAAAAAAACATCATAGATCATGTTGTAAACCTTATTTTGTATGGGATGTGAATGTAATTGTGTGGATTAAAGAGAATTTTGAATCTATAAGAATGTTTTCTTTAGGTTTTTGAAATTTATCAATATTGTGAAGAGTATCTTTGTTATTTTGGTAATATTTTACATGGGTTGAAATTAAAATGCATAAATTATAATTAGTACGTTTCTCATAGTTTAATTCTGAATTTCTTAGTTGTTGATTGGTTATCAGTAGGCTAAGAATGAATTCTTAATTTCTCATCTTGGTTAGGTTAAATATTTTCCCCATAAATTTGCTTTCTTATTCAAACCCTCATTTTTCTTATGTCAAACCCAAGCTGCATGGATGCTCTAACTTGAAAACATTTGGAAATCATACCCAACAAAACATTTATGAATTGTTGATACTTTCCTAACTGGATTCTAAAAGGAAACTAAAATCATAAGCATAACTTCAAGATCTAACTTGGCTAGCTGACATATGCTCATTATACTTTCTACTTTCTTGTTATACCTTATGTTGAAACTAAAATGCACGGATTCTCATAATTGGAAATACATAGGAAATACCAATAGAATTGAGAGTAAACATTACAATTTCATATATCATTTTCTAGAAGAAATGAGATTCATGAAAACAAAGAAAAAAACCTTATTTAATTTTTTGAAATCTACGGTCTTCCTTTTTCTTATTAAAACCTACACCAAGAACATAATGCATTGATGCCTGAAATTGATGAATATGCATAAATACACTCATTCAAATTAGAATAAATTTTGGCATTGTCACATACAAATTCTACATCATAAAGAAAAACCAAAGCGAAAATAAAAAATTGACTTATATGTTCCTAGGCTCTACATTATAGCACAAAATAATGGGACTATGGGGCCCCAATAGAAGAAATGAATTAAATTGATAAAAAAATGATTGAACTGCATGGGATTCTCATGGCATATGAAATTAAGACTAAGAAAGAGAAGCCATTAAAGAAAGAAGCAAAGTTCAATGATTCTAATAAGACAATGAATAGCCTAGAAAAAGTCAAATGATAGCTCTAATGGTGAATTATTCATAGAGGAAGAACATTTTGTGAGAAAGCTCAAAAATGGGTCTAGCAAATACAAAGATAAGTTTCCCTTTAAATAGTTAAATGGTGGGAAAGTAGGATATTTTTTAGCTAGGCATCCATATGAAAAATATGAAAGTAGTGGTGATGAACAAGAGAATAATATAAAGAAAGGAATTAAATATCATCATCGCAAAGAAAGTCGTAAACAGGAAAAGCATGGAAATAAGAAGAACTCTTATAGTAAAATAAGGGTCACTTGTCAAAAGGGGTTAGTGACTCATTTGAAGAGAGTAGCAATAGTATTTTCGATATTGATAGAGAGGAAACTCTATTTATAAAAATAAAAAAATGATTAATATCTTGGAAAATGAAGAAAATGGGGAAGAAGCAATGGATTCATAAGAATAGGAAAAATGATGAAACAACGAGAGGAGGATCCTGAAGAAGAGCTCCTATGTGCCTTAAGTGAAATAAATAAGATTAAGAAAAAGAATCTGAAATAAAAGGTGAAGTTACAGAAATATGAGGTAGAGAACTATAATACAAAAGCAAAGATGTCACAAAGATTTTACTAAATAGAGAAGATCGTTATCAGCCTAAAGATTCAACTGGGAGAGAGAAGAAAGATGAAATAAGTAGTGAGAATCGAGTTGATGGAAAAGGAATAAAATTGCAAGAAGTTGGATTAAGATAAAATTTTCTCCTTGAGAAAGGAAATGGAGAAATAAATTGCTCATTTGAATAAAATATTTAAGTTTTAAAAGAATTATCACTCAAAGACTACGATTCACTAGCTAGAAAATTCCCAATTCATAGTTGAATAAACATATTTCAAATTCGTAAGCCACAATTGATGTGATTCATGGAGACATTTCTCCACTTCAAGTATATGATAATGAAATGTTTGATGCATATCAAGCTTTGAAGGAAGATAATGATGCCTTACTGCTACATATCATAGAGAAGGATGACATATTTTATCAACTAATGCATGTTGATAAGAAGGCTAATGATGGGATGTCAAGTTCACTCATTTTCACTATAAATATTTGTGAGATAGTAATTGTCTCTGCAATTAATTATTCTTAGGCATTACTAGTCATAAATGATGTTTCTCCTAGTTTTGAAAAACACATGACAAGTATTGGATCTTGAATTTTGAGTCGAATGGGATATACTGATGGTGGACTAGGAAAGAGTGGATATGACATTACTACCCCTATTGGTCCCGTGATATAGACATCTAGAGAAGGACCTGGATATAATGTTATTTCTAGCTAACGGTCTACACCTAGCCTTAGTAAACCCGTTGAGTTTTTTATTTGTTGTGGTTGGTATTTATACTAAAGAGAAAACCCCTGCTAATTGTAATGAACATATCGATGAATTAGTTATTATATAAATTAAGAATGTTGAGTAATGGAATTACTAATATGCTAAGATTTCATATCTTATTCATAAATAAAAGCTTTCCCCTACTCCAATATATTAGAAATTTATGCCTTACATCTCTTTTCATCATGAGAATTGAATAAATTTGACTAGGAACCATATTTATTGGAATATTGGCGATCGTGAATTCAGATCTTTGAAAAACAATAGTGAAAGGATGAATCATGGACCCATTCCAAATATCCAAATCAATTGTGGATAGTTGACCATTGAATTCTTTAACCACCTACATGAGGACTTCATTGAGATATGTCTCGTAAACTTTATATACATACAACACTAATTTTCCTTACAAGTGAAGAATTGACAGTGGTCGATTAAGGATTGATCAAAGATGCTAGTCGATTGAGTTTTCAGTGGGTGGTTTGTCAACTTTTCTATGATTCTTACCTTAGTTTTGGGATTTTTATTGAAGTTGTTTATTCAAATGAGTTATTGAAAAATTGGTTAATGGGTTAATCTTGATTTGTGCAACTGGATACCTTATGATGGTGATATATGTGATTGTGTACTATTAGGATTACTAGACTGCTGGAATAATAGAGATTATTTGATTGACATATAAGGATGTGATATTGCCTAGTTTACTGATCAATTGGGACATCAGTTTGGATACAAATTAGGGGGGAGATTTTGTCTTTTCCAAATCTCATCTTTTGTATGAGCTAGCTTTTCTGAGCTATAAGCTCCCATAGGGTTGTTATATGTCTAATTGTCATAACTATATTTAGCCAACATTGACCTCCTCCATTGTTATAAATGGAGGATTTATACATGTAATTTTATAATCTACCGCATCGATATTTTTTTTTTTGAATGAGCCTAACAATAATTATTATTTTTTATTCTAGATCTATAGATATCCTTGTGTGATATCAAATATACTCACATTTTCTAGATTTTCTTGAAGTGATTTTGATTTGAATGATATATATATATATATATATATATATATATATATATATATATATATATATATATATATATATATCTTAATGAGGATTATTTTTTCTTTTGTATGTTTACTTTACTAGAATATTTTGCTGTGCATCACAAACAAAGGGATAGAATTTGATGTCATTTGTATTTAACAATTCATAATTGTCTTTTTGAACTATGAGTGGTTCAAATCCTTTTTGATATTCAACTATTTTTGGTGGGTAGTAGAAAATTTGGAACGATAATGTATTAGGAAGGTTGAATCTAAAGTTCACTCTTTCTGAGGACATCTCAAGAGCATCCTAGACACAATTTCAAGTCCCATATGTAATGGGACTCCAACATTATTCTCTCAATGCACTGCCCAATTTTCTATAGCAATGAAATCCTTGATGGACCTATCATGACATTATGAATTGACATAACACCAACTCATTATTAGCCCCTACCATGTTAGTTTACGTATAATAACTTGCCTCAAATGAGAAAAATTTATAAGCATGAGTCTTTGGTTGTAGATATACAGATCTAAATTTCACTTTTCCTTTGCATAAAGGTTATTTCTCTTTGTAAATACCATAAGGGCATGCCATCTGATTTGCTAAAACTTAGCAACTTCCATAGTGGATGGGATCTCACTTCCACTTGCAATACCACATCTCTTGTGCCCTTTTTATATCCATTCAACAACTATATCACATTTCCATTATTAGCAAGGGACGTTGTGGGGACACAACTATCATGGAAGAAACAAAAGCTCATATTATATCGATCCATTCATGTATTTAAAAATAAACTTATTGTTGTGTGGATAAGATTTTGGGGTACCTTACCTAGAGTGTATTTATTTGTACAAACATCCTTGTGTGTAGGTAGTTCTTAATCATGGATTTCAAATAGAAGATATATTATTCTATACATGTATTTGAATATAATGTTTCACTCAACATGTATAGTGAACCTTGGCATCATTGAACTACAATATTGTAGAAAGTGTTAGCTATTCAATTTTGTCTTTCTTTTGTTAACTTACAAAGGGTCGAGGCGAAGAAGAAGTTTTCCAAAACTGGGAAGGTACTAGATCTAGAGTATACCATGAATTTGGAGTTATTGAAAAAAAATATTTCGTAGCATGGTTAATCCTCGAGATATAATTCGATTGCACAGAGAATGCATAAATAATGTAGAGGAGGTGAGAAGGCTGCATTCAATGAAAACAAGCCCTCATCAAGATTCACTTTTCACTTTTCGCCCAATTTCAAAAACGAAACTGAGGTTTCCACTTCAAATTTAATTGAACAATTTTATTGGGAAAGTTTTTTTGAAAACCATATTCACTGTGGAATAATTTTCTTGGGAAATTTTCATTTCATAATTTAAAGATTCATAACTTCACCTCTCACCACTATTATTTAATTTTGGAGAGGTAACTTTTTTTACATTTCTTTTGAGTTAGTTGAAGACTACTCCTCTTTGATTTCATTTCGCAACTCATTGTGTTGAGAACATATTATTCCAATGGGTAAAATAATGCAAGAAAATTGTGAGAAGAAGGAAACTAAGAAACTTTGTAATGAGGTCCATAACTTGTATTATATTGTTGTTATATTGTAAGAAGAGAATGCAACACTTAAGAATTGGTTCCAAACCACGATGGTTGAGAAAATATAGAAGGTTGATAATTTGGAGTTAACCATAGGAAATTATTTCTAGAATCTTGTAGGTGAATTTCATACCAAGATTGACTTTCTTGATGAGTTGGAGGAGTAAGCTAAGTCCCAATATAATTCATAAAATGCTTTCTTGAAGAATAAAATTTGCAAGTTGGAAGAGAAAATCTATGAATGAGTTACTAAGTTTACCTATTTAAAAGCCTCATGTTATAAACTCATTTTCTCACCTTGAGTGAGTGAGAGAGACCATTGCCCATTATTAAAATTATTGGCCTTGACGCATACTTCATCCTCCCTAATTAGACACTTTTAATAGGATGGTTTCTCCAATGACATTGACATGACATATACGGTTGCTATAAGGAAGTGTATAATACAAAGACACAAAACCCTAATTTCTAGTGTATAGGGAGAAACAGTGGTCAAAGATTCTAGAGTTTTTCATTCCTAAGGATATTAGCTCTACCTACTTGTCTATGAGTTGGATAGTGGTCAATTATTGTAGAAGTTTCTTAACTTATTGAGCCCCTAGGTTTCTAGATACATTCTCCTAAAGGATAGAAAGAACCTATATAATACGACCCTATCAATAGTCTGTTTAGATAGGGTCCCTACAGTGAATTTTGGGTTAGTTTAATCAACTTTTGAGTAGAATTTTGTAAAGAATGTAGTCTCCAGGAAATGTGGAAGCAGAGTGCACAGCTAAGTAGGAGTCAAAGGGGCTTTATCCCCTTGTATGGGTAAGTGATAGGATGGTTTTGAGACTCACCCATAGGCCGCGGGCCATGGTATTGTATTAGAAAGGCTATAAATATTTGAGTCATAGCGCGTCTCATTAGGGGAATTTTGAGGTCTAGAATGGGCCTCCTAAGAAAAATGTAAAACCAAAATAAACTTTATAAGGACCAATAGGATTGAAGATGATGTTGTCAACCATGGGGGATGATTCACCACTTTTGGAGTAATAAAGTAAAAGGATTAAAAGATAATAAAATAATAAAACTAGTTTTTCAACTGGTATTTTAAACTTATCTCCCTAAGTTTCTACTCAAATCTCGAGCATGAGTACTAATTGGATGCAAAATTTATTTCCTCATCCAAGTACCCATGTTGCATACTTTTGATGGACACTCCTATACTAAAAATGAGAAATACATGAAAAAGCATGATTACAATGACACTTTTCATGTATTTCTCAATTTTCCTATAGTATGGTCCATCAAAGGTATGCAACATTGGTACTCCTTAGATGAGGAATCAAATTATGCATCCAACGAGTGTTTCCACTCGAAGTTTGAGTAAACTATAGGGAGATAAGTTGAAAATACGAGTTAAAAAAATATATTTTTCTTTATTCCCTCTAAAATTTGATGATGTAATCAAATATTATTTTATTATTTCCACTATTATTTTATAATTTCCTTAGGAGGCCCATTTTAAACCTCAAAACTACCATAATGAGAAATATAACTTTTGGTGAAGAAAGAGGAGAAGGGAAAAGTACTAAGGTGTTGGCTTATTAGGGCTTGACCCAAGTTTGAAAGAATTATTTAGCGAAACAACTCCTGCAGCTTCCGGCCCTTTCGGTAACAACCCATGAAGCGCGGACTGAGGTCTCACTCGAGGTAGTAGGGGAGGGTGCTGGAACTAGGTTTCTGCACCCTGGGGATGTCTTCGATGTCGGTGCATGTTGTTCTACAGCCTCGCGCTGCGCCAAATTTGCACAGATCCGAATACCCTTATCGAGCTTATTACAGATTGAATCACTTATTACTAGTTTGATCTAGTTAAAGTGGTCTTTAAGCAAACATTTATTACTTTTGGTTACTTTGCACATCAAGATTAACCCAGTTCACATGTATTCAACCATAGCAAATGCAGAAATCATAACAGTTCATTTATCATAAAAGAGTAAAGTCGCAAGTAACATAGAATTCAGAAGAAACTTATCTTTATTACCAATCCTCAATAATACATCCAGATTCACCCTGTGCACTTAGCTGCAGGGGTCCGCGCAGATGGATGCAGAGCCTCTATCCTCTACCTTACTCCCTCGACTCAGACTTACAGCTACTCTCTCACTATTCACCCATTACATGTTAGGACTAAAAACCAAAAAACTGAAATGCCTTTCCCTCATAGAGCCTCGCTCTATTTATACTTTCCCTTGGCCAATGATCCCATCAAGGGCCGACACTACTATTATTTCTTTACATTATTTTCGGGTGGACTACCCTTTGACTCAACCTACTATAGCTCATGCTCTGCGCTTTCCGTGAAGTCTTTTACCATAATATTACCCAAAATTCTGGGCTTCACACCCCGTACTTGTTTTGCGGGGCTTTCGCTACCCAACAGTCCCCCAACACAATCATCATGACTTGTCCTGAGTCACTGAGCTGGTGCATCCATCTTTGCACAGAGGGCGGTCAAAAACTTCAATGTGTCACTGGTACTAGAAGAAAATTCTTCCATCATGCACTGCATCTGTTCCACCTGTGGTACCGATATTTCTGCCCATGTCTCTTTTGTCTCCATCCTAGCACATTCGGCCCTCATGTGTACTACCTTATGCTCTATGGTGGTTGAAACTGCAAATGCCTTGTCCAACCATGGCTGGATACGAGCTTTCACCACTGCTTCATTTTGTCTCGTGGATTCGGCTTGGATTTTCATGTCCTGTGCCTCCCTCATCTTAGTCAACTGTTGTGGGATAGCAATGGTCTATGCGATTTCTCGGAGCTGATCGTAGGCGTGCTGAAGTTCCCGGGCCTTTGCTTCTAACCTGCGGAGTGTGGGATCTTCCTGAAGGACAGTGAGCATATCAATCGACTCAGTTAGAAACTCAGTACATTCTTCGAGTGATCGTGCAAGCATCGTGCACCCCATATCAATAATTTTTTGTGCTATACTACGACCTTTGGGAGCATTGGTGGTGGGATTTTTACTTTGTTTATATATCGATTGAACTCGAAAACCGATGGCTTGTTTTTGTGGTATCTCATAAATGTGACTTGAGTGGTTATGCTTTTGCCTTACTAGCCCACTACCTGCTTCAAGGTGATTTAAATGTGCCATCATACCATGAGCAGTATCTTCAATGGTCACTTTCCATCTCTCCTTTGCAGCTGCAAATCCCCAAGGTCACAGATGCGGTTTCTGCAGGGAGACAGTGGTAATATCGCGCCATTGTATAGTAGCCTGTTTTATAGTCGCGCACCCTCTTCCAACTACTTGGGGTGCTAGGACTGAACCCTGGACGGATAGTTAGAAGGAAAAACCCTTCCCATGGGTTCTCTGGTTCCCGACTAACCTTGGTCGCGAGCACCCTAGATGTCCTCCTGCTTCTATTACGGAATTATGGTGTGCGAGCCCAAGTGACTTCTGGTGTAGCTGTATCAAAGTAGGAAAGCTAGCCATGTTGGTTTCCTTGAGCCATTCCATTTCGTCATCTAGGGCGGCCACTTCTAATTCAAGTTTCTCGATGGCTTTGTCCAAATTCATACTGTGGTGATAGATTCGGGCCTCAGTTTGTTCCAACTCATCAAGTCATCATTTTGCATGCTGAATTGTAACCCACAACTGTTGTACCTTGTCTCTGTTGGGAGAAGCTATTCCTATAGTGATTTATTGGGCTATAGGGAGGAGGTTCCCTCTAGCCTGATGATCTTGTGGTCCACTCTGGTCTGTTTGAGGTGTCGGTCGTCCGCCATACACCTGTATTCTTCATGGTATTGTTTTTAACCACCGTGCATATCTTCCAATTCGGAGTCGAAATCTTATCTTGTATCTGAGCTTCCTTGATCTTTCTATCAGTGTACTCACCCTGTATGCTGACACACTGGGCTTTTCCTGTACTACACATGTGAGCTAGTCTTTAGTGGTCCCGGCAATGGAAACTTTTGTTGGCTTATTGGGGCCTGACCCAGGTTCGGAAGAATTATTTAGCCAAAAAAATCCTGCAGCTACTGGCCCATTCGGCAACAGCCTGTGAAGCATGGATTGAGGTCTCACCCGAGGTAGCAGAGGAGGGTGCTGGAACAAGGTTTCCACACCCTAGGGATGTCTTGCATGTGGGTGTGTGCAGTTCTGCAGCCTCACACTGCACCAGATTCACGCAAATCGGAATACCCTTATCGCGCTTATTACATATTGAATTACTTATTACTGGTTTGATCTAGTTAAAGAAGTCTTTAAGCAAACATTTATTACCTTTGGTTACTTTTCACATCAATATTAACCTAGTTCACATGTATGCAACCATAGCAAATGCAAAAATCATAACAGTTCATTTATCATAAAAGAGTAAAGTCGCAAGTAACACAGAATTCAAAAGAAACTTATCTTTATTACCAATCCTCAACAATACATCCAGATTCACCCTACGCACTCAACTATAGGGGTTTGCGCACACAGTTGCAGACTTTCCAGGCCTCTATGCACACAGCTACAGAGCCTTTATCCTCTACCCTACTACCTTGACTAGGACTTACAAATACTCTCCCACTATTCACCCATTACATGTTAGGACTAAAAACCAAAAAACTGAACTACCTTTCCCCCATAGAGCCTCACTCTATTTATACATTCCCTTGGCCCGTGACCCCACCATGGGCTAACTCTATTATTATTTCTTTACATTATTTTCAGGTGGACTACCCTTTGACTCAACCTACTATAGCTTGCGCTCCGTGCTTTCTGCGCCGTCTTTTACCCTAATATTACCCAAAATTCCATGCTTCGCACCCCATACTCATTCTATGGGGCTTTCGCTACCCAACACAAGGCACGAAAGCTTGGTTTCTTGTATTTAGGAAAAAGGGGAAGGATCCTACAGATGAGTGCGTGGAGACCTTGGAAAGTCCGCAACTGAGTGCGTGAGCCTCTGCAGCTGGGTGCGCAGGGTGGAAGAGTCTCTAATTTGAATGTTGAATCTAATGAATACTAATTTTGGACCAAATCTATTGCATCTGTGCCTTATTGTTATTTCCATTTAAGTTTATGCATTATCGCTTAATGATTTGTTGTATGTGAAATAAAGTGCAATTCATGTGCGAATTTATTAAATCTTAATATTCATGCATGAAGAATGTAATGAACTATTTTTGTGAAGGTAGTAATTAAATCTATTATGGTAACTGTTTGAATTGGGTACATCTGTGTGAAGGTAGATCTAGGGTTATTTTTTACCAAGAGAAAGTTGTGAGTCTACTTCTTTTGGGTCTGGTAAACCTTATCGTAGACCTTCACGAAGGTATGGAAGCCATTTGGATAGAGTTACAGTAGTGGACCATAGGAATGTCTAGATCTACACGAAGGTAGATATGAGCCATAAGGACTTTAGAATACATATCACATGATATTTGGATGTAGACACCTGGTTCTAACATCCCCCAATGCTGCTTCGAGTGAGACTGCAACCTGCGCTATATGGGTTGTTTCCGAAAGGGCCAACAATTAGGGTTTTGGTTGTTTGTGCGAATAACTCTGAACCTAGGTCAAGCCCCCTTAAGCCAAAAAATGGTTTCGTTGTCGAGACCGTGATCTATCTAATAGATGTGTGATAAATGGTTTCCTTCAAAGAAATATATTGAGAATTGGATTGACTGGAAAGTGCACGTGTTTGCGGCTCAAGAGAACAGGAGTCCTAAATTATCTGAGCAGTAGTTGCAGAGATATTTATAGATAAATGAGACTGAAGCATTCTTCTATTTTTTCCCTGACGAACTACATGAATGGTTGTCTAGTCACTGGACATGGAGGCTTCATGGCCGAATAGTGTGGACTCTAGAACTAGTGTGATCTCTGGAAGCATCAAGAAGCAATATCATGTGGGTCATGGACAATTGGATTGATCGCACACTTGGAAGTTTTGTGACTAAGTTTGCGATCGATAGAAATATCAGCTATAGTGAAGCAGAACATAGGTTCCTTAAGGGACCATGATGTAACTATTTGAAATCATTAAAGACTTTGATTAAAATGTTGTTATGTGAAAAGAGGGTTATGCAGTTACCTTGGTGTTTGGGGCTACATGAAGTGGGAGATTATTTATAAGAAATGAAGGATCGATCTCAAAGTATAGTCTTCTCATTAAACCCCCCTCAAGTGATGACAAAGGGATGGCATTGACTACACTACTAAGTGAAATTAAGTTAATTAAGCAGGGTATAGTGAGGATACCTCATCTGTCCAATCTACCTCCACCTCCACCTCCACTACCACCATTCAACATGGAAACATAGTAAAGATGCCAATTTTTAAATGGATCAGGAGTGAAGACCCCGAACAATTTTGGTTTGTGGCACGAGCTCTATGGATGACACAGTAGATTACGGATGATAACATCAAGAAAGTGCAGCTGTTCACATCCTTACAAGATCGAGCATTGACATGGTACATTAAGTGCTACACTAACAAGCAAACCGTGATAGTTCCAGAAGCCTAACAAGATCTGGACAAGGAGTTTAGAAAGCCTAAGTCAGAGGTATAGTCGGTGACTAATTTTAAAGAAATTTGACAAAACATAGATGAGACAACCTAGGATTTTGATCAAAGGTTGAAATTCCTAATCAGGCAAGCCACAATGGTGATTAGAGATTCCCACCATCGAGACTAGTATATCGTGTTGCTTTTACACATTTAAGATTGTCGTTGTCGCAACAAAATATAGCAACACAAGTAGATGCTTTAGAAACCGCGATGAGGCTAGAAACCTCACCCATACAAGATACAAACCTTAGAGTGCAATAGATTCACTCACAGCTCGAAAGACTACACTTAGAGTTGTAGAGCTTGATGAAAGGAAAGGAAGCCTAGTCAAAGGTGCACACTAAAGTCTAGTGCTTGAAATGCAAGGGCCATGGGCAAGATAAGGACCATTTCCTGGTTTATAAGAACTATCTTATAGGAGCAGGAATTGTTCCCCTAAATCCAGAGAATAACGTTGGGCCGAGCGCGGGAGTTGCGCCACGGTGCGCTATCTGTCAAGTTACATGATAGCATGCGACTGATAATTTCCATTTACTACAAAATTTTGTGCAGACCCCAGAACAATTGTTTTGCAATTTCTATAAATGTGAAGTCATGATGAACACTATTGTAGGAGTTATGAGCTAATGATGTCTAGGACCCCTACCTACCGAATGTAGGCAGAAAACTAGCTTCAGGATTAGGTGCAGGAGTAGCGTGCAAAGGATTCCAATGTAGAGGATGAGGAAGAAGTGGCTATTATGAAACCAACTCACAAAAAGATAGGAAAGATAGATGAACACCTTAGAAATAAGCCTCTTCAAGGGGGAAGCCTCCTTTAAATTACAAAAATGAACAATTCTTGGATGATATAAATGACAAGATGTCCTTTCTATATATAGGAGTCTAAGGGATCATAATATAATCAGAGCTGACATAACAATAATAATGTAAGGGCGCAATAATAATAATAGTGGGCTTCTATGGGGCACAATAATAAGAATATAGGGTTTACATGGGAACAACAATATAATAAGGGGGTTGTACTAATAACAATAAGGGGTTACACTAGTAGTATAGGGACCTAACATGCCCCTCTCTTTCAGAAAGTATTTTCCTCAATGCCTGAGTAGTTCTTGATGCTTCTGTATAAATTCTTGTCCTCCCATGTGGAATATTTAGCGGGTAAGTTATTCTACCTGATGAGGTACTCTAAAATTGATCTATTTCGTAGCTTTTGATTTCTTGGTTCTGTGACTGCTTCAGGTTCCAATATGATTTTTCCTTCCTTGTCAAGTTCTCACAATACTATTTGAATTGGGATCTTCTGCAACTTTTGAATGAGTTCCCACTCCTTTTGTAATATGGATATATGTAAGGCCCGATGTTTGGAGGAGCACTTCGTGGAATCAAATGAATAGCATGATCATGATCACGAATAGGTGGAGGCCTTTGGGAGTCTCAAATACCTTGGAATGAATGTCCAAAATGTTTTAGAGATCTCGAGAAATACATGATTTCGATGTGGGATCCTCTAGTGAACATAATTGTGCAATTACACCCCATTGCTCTTTATTTAGAAGCTTTGTCATGTTGTTAGATTTGACTATCTTTCCAGGTTTTCCTTCGATACCCCTCAATTCAACTTCCTTTCCTTCCCAAAAAACTTCAAGAAAAGTTCTTGAAAATTAAAAGCTATCGTACCCAAAGATTGTAGCCATTGGACTCCTAGTAAAACATTAGCACCACCCATTGGAATGGAAAGTATTGGGCTATTCAATACATATTCTCCCATGGATAGCTTGATATTAGGGCACTTTCTAGAGCATTTTATGGTTCCTCCACTTGCAGCCATCACTTGACACTCTGGTGCTGGATATAGGAAGCAATTCAATTCCTTGGCTATCTTACAATCAATAAAATTATGGGTACTTCCCGAATCAATCGACACTCGTACCTTTTTCTTCTTGATATGTCCTTCTATCTTGATATTTTGAGGAGTGGTAACATCTTCCAATGCATTACAAGATATGATTGGATTGATTTTTTGAGACTCGATGTGATCTTTCAATTCTTGAGCATTTTTCTTCTTGATATGTCCTTCTATATTGATAGTTTGAGGATTGGTAATTCCGTCCAATGCATTACAAGATATGGTTGGATTCGTTTCTTGTTTCTGGATGTGATCTTTCACTTCATGAACCTTTTTCTTCTTGATATGTCCTTCTATCTTGAGAGTTTTAGGAGTGGTAATTCTTTCCAATGCTTTACAAGATATGGTCGGATTCATTTCTTCTTTCTGTGGGGTTTGTTCCTAGTGTATATACTCTTCTTTTGAAGTTTCTTGATCCTTTTCTTCTTCCTCTCCACAATCAATGTAAAATAACTTCTTCTTAGCACACTTATGACCTATAATGTATTTGTTATCACAATTGTAACGAAGCCCTTTTTCTATTTTTTCTTCCAATTGTTGTGGTGCAACCCTTGTAGGTTGTGGAAGGCTAGGAGAAACAACACTTCCATCTTTATATTTGTGAGGGGTAGACTTTCTTGTTGCCATAATTCTTCTTGCCACTTTGTAACAAAGCCATTTTTCTCTTTTTTCTTCCAATTTTTGTGGTATTTCTCCAAAGAAGGTGTTGCTCTTTATATCCTCATAATGTGCTATCATTTCCTCCATGAAAATTGACCACATAACAAGTTGTTTATGAGAACAAAGCCCTTTATACCATAAAAATTGATCTAGTTATAAATATGAAGATGCAATACATACCTTTTGTAACAGTGGTACACCATGTAGATCAAAATATTGCTCCATCTGTAGCATCCAATTTACTGGATCATTTCCATCAAACTTCCTCATATCACCTTTTCTTGATTTCAGGAGCTCCATCTTGAAATGATTGTAACTCTGTACTTTCAGATCTCAAAGTTCTAAAATTGTCTCTTGCAATAGCCCTCTGAGTCCTCTTCCTAACCCTGCAAGTCTGATCAGAATTTTATTCTCCAAGAAAGAGTTATACCCAATCTCCTAAGATGACCTGATTATATAATTTCAGTAGAGCGATCTTGTACGACATACCACATGTCACTATTTTGACCTTCAGATCTAAAATCTATGCACAAAAAACTACAGTTCGTCCTCTTTTTGTAACTTCTAATGAAATTCCAATTTGTTGCCCAGAGAGGAGATTATGACGATTTTCCCAAGGTCACTTGTTTAGGATGTAATTCGGGAGTTTGCAAAAACCCTAACTTCCTTAGATCATATATCTGAAAATATAGTGAGATAACATCTGAAATTTGGACCCGAGATTCAAAATGATTTCTTCACAAATGGGTTTTCTCTTTAGCTTCTGAAACTTTGTAGTGAAAAGTTTATACTTAAAATACCACAATGACCTGTTTTAGATGAAATTCTGGAGCTTGCAAAAACCCTAACTTCCTTATATCATATCTCCGAAAATATAGTGAGACAAGATCTGAAATTCGGATGCATGGTTCAGAAAGATTTCTTCTCAAATGGGTTGCTTTTTTAGCTTTTGAAAAATCGCAGAAAAAAGTTATAGAGAAAATACCACGATGACCTATTTGGAGCAACGAAACCCTAGAATCCAAAACTCTGATACCAAATGTTATGAAACCAGCTCACAAAAGGATAGGAAAGATAGATGAACGCATTAGAAATAATCCTTTTCAAGGGGGAACCCTCCTTTGCATTACACAAATGAACAATTCTTGGATGATACAAATGACAAGACGTCCTTTCTATATATAGGAGTCTAAGGGGTCATAATATAATCAGAGCCGACATAACAATAATAATGTAAGGGCACAATAATAACAATAGTGGGCTTCTATTGGGCACAATAATAACAATATGGGGACTACATGGGCACAACCATATAATAAGGGGGTTGTACTAATAACAATAAGGGGTTACACTAGTAGTATACAGACCTAACAGGGGTGGAGGTGGCTGAGGCATGGGAAAATAATTTATTATAATTGTGGTGAAGCAAGCCACTTCGCAAGAGATTTCCCAAACCCCATGCATACATCATGTCAGTATTTTAGGCAGTTTGGCCATGTGATAGAGGAATGTTTGATCCTTATGGAAAAGATGCAAGAAAAGAATATGCAGCCAGAGCAACCTACGCAGAAAATCTAGATGATGAGGGGGGAGACCCACGAAGAAGATCAAAGCATACATATAGTAACAAGAAGTGGTATGACCACCAGTGCTGATAAGGGAAAGTAGCCTGAGACTAATTGGTGGGTGCGCAAGGTTGTTGAGAAATAAATATACTTTGACCTTAATCATGCTAAAGAGACCTTCATGGAAGCAAAGAGGAACTTTGTTGAGGCCTCCGCCTCAGGAAGCCAGGACAAAATGCCAAAAACTAGTATGACTCAAGAGGTAGATCCTTCGGTATTAGCTACATTTATAAATACCTTTATGAAGTTACTCCATGATAAGAAAGAAGTAGAAGGGTTGCAATATCTAATCAGAAAATGCACAAATAAAGAAAATACCCTTGCTGAACAGTGCACCATGGGAAAAATTGGTAAGCATAAGAAGTGAACGGGGTGTGACATGAGGCTGAATGTGTAGATAGGCGAATATGAAATGGAACAGGTACTCTTGGATTTGGTATCTGATGCAAATTTCCTACCTAAGTATACATGGGAAAGGATGGGGATAGATGTGTTGTAGTCGTCTCCTATTTAGCTACACATGGAAAATCAACAAAATATTATTCTGATGGGGTGCCTATATGGTGTAACGGTAGATATTAAGGGTGCTAGTTTGCTGGCTGACTTTGAGGTCATTGAAATAGTAGATAATAGTAACCCATACCCCACGTTACTAGGAATTGATTGGGATTTTGATATAGACGTGGTAATCAACTTGAAGAAGCAGAATATGATGTTTGAGAAGAAGTCGCTTAGGGTGGTAGTACCACTAGACCTTCCTGAGCGAGCATGCTATATTGAACCTGTTCACGATTTTGTGGAAGATGATGATGATTTGGATCAGATATACAAGATCAAAGTGCAAAATGAAGATTGGATCAATCCTATGGCCAATGGATGAATTGTGTGGGACAGGGATAGCTCTTACACCTCAGACTTGGATGAAGATCTTGAATATTGATAGAATCGGTTGCATGAATTATCTACACTCGATTGCAATATGACAACCAAATCACTGTGGTGTGTCTCGAGTGAGGTAAGTGAGATTCCAAATTATGATGGTTTGACTGATGTGCATATGTTTTTAGATGAATTTGAAAGGGAAGTACCTGAAGAACATCTCTTCCAAGCACTAGAGTTGGCACTACGTGCTACGTCTTCCCGTTGGTGGGTTACACACAAGGAGAGCTTTAGTGGATGGAAGGAATGCAAAAGAATGATGAGATTAAGGTTTGGATATGCTAATACATAGATGACAGAAAAGTACAATGGGAAGGATTATCTGTGTGATCATCTGGCATGATGGACTAAGGCCCGAGGAATAGAACTACAACTAGAATGGGTGCACATTTTTTGTCATACCTTAGGTACAACCCTGATGAACTGGTATTCAGAAACAAAGCTTCACAATGGGATAATTGAATGGGATATCTTATGAGAGAGTTTCTTATTGAATTTGAGCTTTGAGGATGGGTTTGAATGCATTGATGAATCACTCCATGAGATAAAAGAAGCTATATTTAGAACACCTAAGGAAACGATAGAATGGGATAATCTGGATTGGAGTACACAGTTGTGCCATGTGCTAGAATATTACAATGTGACTGTTGAAGAGGAAGAAGAAGGCCCATGAAATATTGATATTCTAGAGATAGAGAGACAATGCGAAGTCAAAGGACCAAAAGGTGAGAACTCGGATATATCAGAACCTTTGAAAACCAGACAAGTAAATATTGGATCTAAAGCAGAGCCTAAGTTTGCGAAGATAAGAGATTATTGGGATGAAGATACAGTCAAGAAAGTGGTTGAACTATTGTGCAAATACCAGGACCTATTTCCCACAAAGTTTGTGGATATGAATGGGATCATTGGAGATTTGGGTGCTATGAAGATTATGTTGAAACTAGATGTGAAGCTCATTAAGCAGAGACCTTATCAGCTAGATCTGAAGTATAAAGAAAAATTGCGCCAAGAGCTTGATAAGATGCTAGATTCCGGTATTATTGAACTAGTAGAGGAATTTGATTGGGTAAGCCCAACGGTTTTCCAAGAGAAGAAATAGAAAGGTGAAATCAAGATACACGTAGATCTAACAAAGTTGAATGATGGATGCATGTACGATCCATTTCCAACACTATTTACAAATGAAGTATTAGAGAATGTTAGAGGCCAGGAGGTTATTTTGTCCACTGATGGATTTTCAGGATACCATCAAATAAAGATTGCACTGGAAGATCGAAGAAAGACAACCTTTACGATGGAATGGGGTTTCTTTCAGTATACAGTAATTCCATTTGGATTAAAAAACGCGCATGCAATCATTTTCCAGGTTGTCATTGTGACGTTCAAATAATTTATCTATAAATTTTTGGAGTGTTGTTTTGACTATTGGACTATGTTTGGGTTTGTAAAGCACCATGTTGTAAGTCTGTGCCTTATTCTGGATACATGTCGAAGGTATTAGATCACACTGAATTTGAAGAAGTGCATATTCTATGTACCCTTTGGAATTTTTCTCGGCCATGTAGCATGTAAGTAGGGATTGATGGTGGACCTTGTGAAGAACATTGTGATTGTGAATTTGGAAGCCCCTAGGAATGTAAAAGAGTTGTGCACCACTTTGGGGCACACTGGGTATTATAGGAAGTTAATCAAGGCATATGCTCAGATAACAATGCCAATGGAAAAATTATTGAAGAATGATGCGATGTTTTGTTGGGATGAAGAATGACAACATAGTTTGGATGTGATAAAGGAAAAGATGGTAACTATTCCTATTCTGGTGTTTCTTGATTGGAAGAAAAAATTCCATGTGCATGTAGATGCCTCTTGCATTGTGCTAGGTGCGGTATTATCACAAGCAGAAGGAGAAATTGATCATCTGATAGCCTTTGAGAGTAGAAAGTTTTTAAAGGCTGAGAATAATTATTCCACTACAAAGCATGAAGGGATATTGATGGTCTACGCACTAGGAACTTTTCGACATTATTTATTGGGTGGACATTTTAAAGTGTATACAGATTACTCCATGCTAAAGTACCTGGTCAATAAGCCTGTGTTGTGGGAGAAAATTTTCCAATGGTTATTTTTGTTTCAAGAACATGACTTTGAAGTGATTATGGACCCTGGATGGCTGAATGTAGGACCAGACCACTTGTCGAGGACTGAAATGGGCAAAGATGAACCAAATAGTTTGGAGGAAGGATTGCCAGATGCACAACACTTTGAGGTACGTGTTGCAGATGACCATTTTGCTAACATCATTTACTTTTTAACCATGGGTACAACTCCATAGGGATATTCCACTCAGCAGAAAGATGGAATTAGTAGTCTGCTCTACAAATTTTTTAGTGATTTTAGGTCACTTGTATAAGATGGGAACATATGAAATACTGTGAACGTATGTTCTAGAGTTTTAATGGGCTAGTATCCTCACCAAAGCACATGGAGGAGTGGCAGGAGGACACAACACAGAAAAAGAAATTGGGCAGAAGATTTTGTGTGCTGGGTTATGGTGGCTGACATTACATAAGGATTCTAAGGCATACTACAAGGCATGCAATGCTTGATAAAGGACGAAAAATCCTTTGGGACGAGATGAATTACCTTTAAATCCTTAGGTTTCGTTGCAGGTATTTGATAAGTGGGCTATTGATTTCAGAAGCCCAATAAAATCACCAAGAAAGAATACGTGTGTGTGTGTATATTATTACTACAACATAATATTTAACTAGATGGGCGAAAGTGTAACCAGTGAAGGATTGTATAGCTACCACCATTGCAAAATTTTTGTTTGAATATGTCTTAACACAGTTTGGATTCCCTAAGGTGTTGATGAGTGAAAGGGGTACACATTTCTTAAATGAAATGATCAGCGTGATGCTTGAAGAATTCCAGGTATAGCACCAAAATAGCATGCCCTATCACCCACGGGTGAATGGAATGGTGGAAGCATTTAACAAAATCTTGGAAAACACATTGACAAAGGTTTGTAACATGCAGAGGAATAACTAGGATGTGCACATATTGGAAATTCTATGGGTGTATAGGATGAATTGCAAGAAGTTGATAGGACAAACACCATTTAGGTTGGTCTATGGGATTGAAGCAGTGATGCCTATGGAATATATTGTGCCAAGTCTACATATTGTAGCTTTGACAGAGATGGTGGATCTTAAGACCTTGGAGGAACGACTTCTATAATTGATGGAGTTAGAAGAAAACCGCTTTCTTGCAAGATTTCACTAGCAACTGCAAAAGGAACGTGAGAAATCTTGACATGATAGGCATATTAAGGTGTGCACTTTCAAGGTGGATGATTTTGTGCTACTATATTACAAAAAATTCGCAAAGTTCCCTAGGAAATTTCAAATGCACTGGTTAGGGCCATATGTTATTAAGGAGATCATAGATGGTGGTGCAGTTCAGCTCCCGAAGCTGAATGGGGAGCCATTCCCTAGGAAAGTGAATGGATGTAGGTTGAAACTGTATACCGGGGATCTTGGCCCTGCACAATGACTATATGGTTGCAAGATAGTCTTAGTACTCCAGGAAGTTGCAAGGGAGTGCAAGACCATAAAATACACAGCCCGGTGAGGGGAAAAATATAGAAAGGTGGTTGTGCAATGGAGGCAAGAGGTGAGACAGGAGAAGATGCGATGGATGAGCTGCACCACAAGGGGAGGTACCACATAGTCAATTCCAAAAATAGTTGGTAGAGTCAATATTCATGATTGGATGGAAAAAATCCCATTAAGAGGAGTGGGTAGGCACCCTTTATGGCTAAAATATTTTGAGATATGCTGCCAAAGTTGCATTTATGATCTAAAAATGGAGGGAATGGTTGGATTTGAATTCAAAACCATCAATAAATTGGGCATGTTGGTATACTGACAAACACTTTGTATTCTGAGAATTGTCTGTGAAACCTATTTTTTAAGTTTCTGAAGTAGGTAGACTGGGAAGAACGCTTTTCACGATTGTTGTTTGAAAACATTTATGCAGTGACCCGTGAACTTATTTTTGAACAAATGACTGCAAAAAATCCTGTAGAGGTTGTTAGTTTAGAAGCCACCATCTCTGACTCAGCGGCCCCTGAAATTATGAGCATGGGAGATATGCCCTTAGTTCCTATGTTGTCAATGTCACCTAAGCCAAAGCAATCGGTTGCTAAGGAGAAACAGAAGAAACCTACACTGATGAGGCAGTCAACAAGGAAGAACTCGGAGGTTTGGCAGAAGGAAAAGAAGTACAAAGCGAAGCAACCAGAGAAAATAGTGGACTTGGAGACAGAAGAACTCCATGATGGTGTGAATGAATTAGATGATAAGGAGGGCGAGCCTATCACTAGGCTCTTGGAGTATACCCCTCCGTAGAAAGGGAAAAGGAAAGTAACCAAAGACCCAAATTCAAGTAAATTTATGGTATCCATGGCATTGTTACAAGAACAAGTCATTTTTGAAGGCACAGTCTTAGTGCGCATCTCGATGTTGAAGATGGAGGATTGGGATCTTGCTGACCACAAGAAATTTCTTCACTTACATACTAATAAGTACATGATGAAGATTTACTATGAAGAAACTAGGTTTACACGGTTGAAACCCATGAAATGGGTCAAAGGCATCGAGCCGGTCGGTTTATTGCACATGCTTTGTGTACCACACTTCCCCCATTGATTATCAACACTATGGGTGTGTGCCAGCTGCTCGCGGTGGTGTATGATGAGTGATTATGAATTGGTGAACCCATTCCTATAATTGATATGCTCATCCATAGGATTATGAAGCTACCCTATAAAGGGGTGGACCTTGCCAAGGAGTTTGGAGGAAAAAGTAGACAAAATGAGCTAGCGGATAATATGAAGACGGAGTTTGGGCTGATTAAAGAGTCACGAGGATATTCTATCCGCTCAATTCAAGACTAGGCAGTGTAGTTTGTTGCCCAATTTCTATCTAGGAAGATAATGAGTAAATGTCACGCGGACAAAGTTCTGATGCCAGTAGTTTCATTTGTTCCATGGTACACGAAGGGCGTGCAGTAAAATTAGGCATAATACTTATGTAAGGAATTCCTAGCGAACTACAGCGAAGCATAGGAGGAGGGCAAGGTGTTTCACTATGCTTGGCTCTTGTTGCTAATTTTACTAGTAGTATGTTGAATGCCGAAGAATAGTCAATTTCCTCCATAGGAAGAAGAGTTACGAGAGGCAACAAAGTTCACTTCGTTGCGGGCGAAAAAGGATCCGTAGAGGATCAAGGAATTCAAGATTTTCTAGATATTGGTTGAAATGAACCTCCACACAGTGATTAATCAGCGGCCAAGGTTGTCTCCAACCTTGTTCGAGAAGTTGAGGGCCTTCACAAAGTTTAAGGCTAACTTTCATAATGTCTCTATCTAGGTGAGGTGAGATCTGAATCAGATCTGGCACAAGTATCCTCACCTAGTCTCAGAGAGATGTGCAGGAAATTGTGGAGAGTTGGCCAACAGAATTGCAACAACCCACAGATGTTGGTGTAGGTACGAATCAGGGTGGAGAAATCTCTACTGCATATATGACAATTGCATGAAAACAAAAACAGTTAGCTCAGGTAGTGGTACGAGCATTGGCCAGGTAGAGAAAGAAATAAGTTGTGTCTAAGGCAACTGTTGAAAAAGAGCACACTGCAAAAGAGCATTTTGAGAAAAATCACACTAACATAGGGGAAGTCAAATCATCAGCTTCTCAGCATACTGAGGAGCAAGAACTGTCAAAGCAGGGTGGAGATGGAGCGGAGGAGTAGAGTACTCCCTTCACATTGAAGAAGCAGAGTAAGAAGACAATCGTCGGTCCAAGGAAGAAGCTCAAATCAGATAAACAAGCGCGCATTGACCTAATGGTCCTCATAGGAGGGTACCTCGATGAAATTGGGGACAAAGTTAGAGACACCACGATGGAGCTATGGAAACAATTTGAGAAACAATATATGTAGACTCTAGGCAGCATCAAGAAGGGTCTGCATGAGCTACAAATCCAAACAAGCAGGATTCAAGCAAGTGTAGGTCAAGAGAGAGGGCTGCAAGTAAGCTTAGCATAAGGGAGCACAAGAGTATTAGAGATGGAAAGGACTCTTGACCTCAGAGTCATCTCCTTACCAAAAGGATCATTCCACGTGGAAACAGAGGAAGACCACGCTCTATTGGGCATGATCAAAGACATAGGGGTAAACTTACCCATGCTGCCACTTTAGACCCTCCATGCACTGCATTAGGGGGTGTCAGAAAAGCTTAGAATCAGAGAGCAGTGGGCACTTTTAGTAATCACTGAGTTTATGGTAAACAACAAACAGATATTTGCTGAGAAGGCTCAGACTCTGAAAGAAAAGGAAGAGCTAGAAGCACAAAGTTAGAGCCTAGAAACTGCAATAACATAGGCATGCAATTCAGTCCTAGAATTACATATTCCGGAAGATGTCGTAGCTACAACGAAGGTCAGAAAATTGGCTACCGCAGTCTGTGAATCAAAAGATGAGATAGGCAGAGTCACGTTTGAATTCCAGATGAAGATAGAAGAATTACATTTGAATCTACAGTCGACTACTCTGCCAGAGGTCAGGGAGCAGTGCGATGCAACCATTAAGGAGCATATGAATACTTTGGAGATTGTAGTTAAAGGATGTGATTTTATTTTTAATGATGCCATGGAATTATGGGACACTTTGTAGGAGGACCCAAACCTATAGAGGTTGAGTACAAAAATCAAAGAGGCCCAGCATAAATATGATGAGATCAAGGTGACTGCACACACATTGGTGCCAATTCAACAGTTCGAACACCTACAAGAAGGGAATATGATACAGACACAAGTACAAGAATTATATAAAAAGGAATTAGTGTTAAAGGGTTGGATTCAACCATGGAAAAAAGAGGCTAGCTAGATTTCTTAGACCATCCAGGAGAAAATGAAAGCTCTGGAGTAGACTCATAGGACCATGCAGCTTGCGATAGAGGGACCAACTACAAAAAAGTTGGTTGAAGAGGTGAAAAATGCTACAATACAAGGTACCACGGAGTTGAATGCATGAAGCAGTAGTTCAGTGAGCTTTGCCACAAAGTCGAGAAGCTAGTTGAGTGACTCAAGGGCGAGTCACCATATTTTTTTTGGGGAGCTGTTGGGATAGGGTCCCTAGGGTCAATTTTGGGTTAGTTTAGTCAATTTTTGAGTAGGAGTCAAAGGGGTTTTACCCCCTTATATGGGTAAGTGATGGGATGGTTTTGAGACTCACCCATAGGTCGTGGGCCATGGTATTGTATTAGAAAGGCTATAAATATTAAAGTCATAGCGAGCCTAGAGATATAAATTTTGGTGAAAAACAAGGGGAAGGGAAAATTACTAAGGCAAGAAAGCTTTGTTTCCTATACTTAGGCGAAAGGGGAAGGCACGTGCAGCTGACTACATGGAGACCTTGGCAAGTCCGCAGCTGAGTGCACGAGCCCCTACAGTTCGGTGTGCACATGGAAGAGTCTGTAATTTGAACATTGAATCTAATAAATATTGATTTTGGACCAAATCTATTATGTTTGTGCCTTTTTCTTATTTCCATTTAATTTTAAGTTTTATCAATTAATGATCTATTTTCTATGAAATAAAGTACAATTCCTACGCAAATCTATTAAATCTTAATATTCATGCATGAAGAATGTAATGAACTATTTTCGCAAAGGTAGTAACTAAATCTGTTATGGTAACTGTTCGAATCGAGTAGATCTGCGCCTAGTGATATCTAGTGTTATTATTTACCATGTAAAGATATGATTCTACTTCTTTTGGGTCTGGCAAGCCTAATCATAGACCTTCGCAAAGGTCTAGAAGCCATTTCATTAGAGTTGCAGTAGTGGACTATAGGAAGCTCTAGATATGCATGAAAGCGGACCTGAGCCATAAGGACTTTAAAATACACATCACACGGTCTCTAGGTGGAGAAACCTGGTTCTAGCATCCCCTACTAATTCTTTGGGTGAGACTGTATCCTACGTTATGTCGGTTGTTGCCAAAAGGGCCAACAGTTATTGTTTTTTTGGTTGGCACGAATAACTCTGAACCTGGGTCAGGCCCACTTAAGCCAGCAAAGGATAAGGGAGTTAGAACAAGAGAGAAGAGCTCATTTATATTGTTAGTTTTCCATCAGACTTTTATCTTATGTGAGATCAACCTATCTTACTGGATTTAGGAAGTGGCCAAGTCGAGGATAGAGGAGGAGAAATAACGAGCTTAATGTATATGATCTACTGA
This sequence comes from Pinus tabuliformis, assembly GCA_031772625.1. NCBI lineage: Eukaryota > Viridiplantae > Streptophyta > Pinopsida > Pinales > Pinaceae > Pinus > Pinus tabuliformis. The sequence continues at coordinate 911,632,780 of CM062819.1, forward strand.
TGTTTCATATTAATGAAATTACATGTGATTTCCTTTCTTATGTATGTTGTTGATTTTTATCTATATATATCTCATGCTTTTTACAGTGCATGTTAATTCCATCTCTATGAAGGAGGAACTTTCGTCTTGTTTGGTGGTGAATGTGTGGATGAGTTTGGATCTAGGAAGCCAAAGGAGTGATATGTCAAAGGTGCATCCTCATTGCCTTAGAATATAGAATTTATTTGATGTACTGGTATTTAACTTTAGGAACTCACTAGATTACACACACCATTTGGGGGATCAAAGGGTTAGATCTATGTGGAAATAGCCCCTTGCCTTAGGGAATTTTCTTGGCACAAAAAAATTGGTGACTCCACTGGGGAGTCTAACCCTAGTGCTTTGAATTCTCTCTTTCTTATTTTGGATTTTGGATATTTTATCTGTTGTGAAGTAATTTTCGATATTTTTCAACCTTTTGTGGGAATATTATAGGTTGATTTTGGTTAGATATTTCTTGATCTATGTTTTATTTTCTTTTTTAATTCACCCTTTCCACATAGTTGTTTCCTATGAGTGATTTACATCGTGACCTCACATTTTGGTCATAGCCTGTTTTCTTGTACTAATGTGACCTATTCCTTCTTTGTTTGCTTCCTGGGCACGAATTTCTCCTTTATGTGGGTCTTTTGGGAGTATTTTCTGTGATCTCTTTCCTACTTCTGAACTTTGTTATCCTCTACCTATTATTGAATAGATCTATTTCAATTAGTCTTTGATTTGGTTGAATTTATTTCTTTTTTGAAATTTTGGTTTGTTTGTCAAAGTTTCTCTTTCTTGTTTCCATTGCTTCCTATAATGATTGTTACTTATGTTTCACTAATCACAATGTAAATTGGATTTGAGTTTTGTAGAAATTATTCATGATCTATTTGAAAGAATTTCTCTTTTATTTGAACCTTTCAGGGCTTGTTTCTTTCTTTAGGGTTTTCTTTGTTTCCCTTGTAGGGCATTGTGGGTGTATGTGTTTTTGTTGTCTACATTAAGATGTACATCTAAAATTTACTTTGCATATAAATTTGTTGTTTTTTCATGTGTGATGAGTCATATTTTATGATTTTTTTCCAAATACATTGTTTTGAGCTTTTGAGTGCTTGGTGCACATTATTTGGGTTTTATTCGAAATCTTATTTTTCTTATTTTCTTTTGGTTTTTTTTTTATCAAATTCCTTTTATAGATTTAGTGAATTTCGAAGAGAATATTGATGCTAGCTCTGAGGTTGTTTTCACTAAGAAAAAGGAAAAATACTATCTACCCTTAATTAATTTTCATCGAAAGTGAAAGCAAAAAAAATGAACTTCATATAGCTTACATTAGGATTGGCCTTAAGTTATTTCACACTGTCTTAGTTGCACTCCATTTTCTCTGAGCAATAAAAAACGCTAAAATCACATTTAATAAAATTGATTTGATATATTTTTTATCTCTTGTGGCACATCAACATTAGCTTAAGATTTTAGGGCCTTGGAATAGGTTGGTGATGTTAACTCTCCAAGGCCACCAAAACAAACACTAGAATCTTGTGTTAGGGAGTGGAAAGAAATTTACAATTATGAGTTGCCTTGGAATCCTTGCACAAGGGTTAATCACCGGTTCACATTAGGGTGAATGGAGTGATCTACCATGATTCACCTAGTTTTGGTGGTGTGGTCTGCACACGCTCGGGGGATCTCCTTGGGGAGGCTTTAGGATATATACCCTACCTTTGCATGTGGATCTAACTAAAGACCATTCCCCTAGGTCAGGTAGCTATAACTGGTAACCATAGTGACCATAATATTAGGGACCTTCTATAGGTAAAAATGAGGGGGAGATCCTTGTTATACCAGGGGAAATAAATGGCCAGTAATCACTCAGATTTCTTGGAGGGTGCCCACACATAATAAAGGGTACTTGCTATAACAACACTCATGAAAATTCCATGTAATAAAAGTTAATAAAGGAAAAAATAATAACCACGGTTGATGGGACACTTATTCCAAGTTGAATGTTGGGAAAGACATCCTAGGGGGTGTTAATTTGGTTGTTTATGGCCAAGGAAATTGGCAAAGGCAATGGCTAAGGCTTTGGAAAGGAAAAAATGGAATATTTGGCACATTTATTTATGAAAATAATGCAAATTAGAGGAAAAGGAAAGTGAAAGGTCACAAGTTTCATGTGAGGAGGAAACTAAAGAAAAATAATGGAAAATGAAAAAAATGGAGCCCTCATTAATAAAAAGACTTCTGAGGATCAGTTGGTAACCTTTGTCAGTTGAGTTTTGGAGCTCTCACATTATTCTATATCTCTCTTTCACTCTTGGACACTTAGAGTTTTCTTGGAGAATTTTGGCATTGGATCAAGAAAGGAAAAGAAGGTAAGAGGAAGAAAAGATCCAATAGGGAGAGGCAAGATCAAGCAACTACAACATGATGCTTTGTAGGTATCAATTTGCATGTGTATTTTCCTTGCTAGATTCAAAATGCATGGTATTGCGTGTTGTTCTTTTGCTGTTGTGGGATGGATTTTTCTAGGTGTAACAATGTTTTCAGCCTAGCCCTGCCATTTCCCGATAGCCATGGTAGTGATGGGGTTCTCATGGTTTGGTTGAGATGGATTACTAGATGGATTGGAGGTTGAGTGGGGTATATCTATGAATGATAGAGCACATGGTGTAGTCTTCGGTGTAACCCAACCTGGATAGATTTTTGGCAATGAATCCGAATTTTGTGGGTGGAGCATGTAGTAGAGAGGATGTTGCAAAGTGCAAAGTGGACTGCGTAACATAACACTAGAGCATAACAAGGACCACACAAAAAACTCACCACGCAGTATAGGATCTTCGCAGAAAATCCCCTCCCTTTTTTTCAAAGCATTTAATATTGTAAAAGTTGAATTGTTTTAGAACATAGTCCCTTGTATTTTGGAAATCATGGTATTGGGTCCATGGTAATGTAGCGATGTAATCCCTCAATGTAATAATATATATATGGATGAATAAAAAGAAGGAAGGCATGAATCAATTGGATTTATTTCTATGTTTACTATTGTAATTTAGTGATATATACTTCGATGAAAGGGGCAAGGCTCTGAAGCTGAGTGCGCGGAGGCCTGGGTGTGTAGCTTAGTGCATAGACCATCTGCAGTTTACTGCACAGACAACCTGCAGCTATGTGCACCGGTGAAGAACTATTTGTTGTACCAATTTCTCTATTATAAGCAACAGTTCTTGTGGATGTAGTCCCACATTGGGATGAACCATGGTAAAATTTGTGCCTTCATGTGTTTATTTCCTTATTATATGTACTTCCTTTCAGTACTATGAAGAGTATGGATGTTTATGATATGTTTAACTGATGAATGTAATTCTGTGAAGTAATATATAAGTGTGAAGTAGTTCATGAATGTGAAGTAGTTTATAAGTGTTAAAGCATAAGAAAATACCACATTACCACATTGTAGTATCCCTAAGGTTACAAAAACATAGTTCTGCAACCTCCCATAACCACTTTGGGTGAGATTGTGACTTGCTTATAGGTCATTGCCAAAAGGGCTAGTTATTGAGGGTTTTGTTGGTGAGCAGTAAAGAATCGAACTTGGGTGAGCCCAACCTAAGATAACAAATGGTTCTATTGTAGGGATTAGGATCTGTTTATGTGGCACTATAAAAGAAAGAAATCCAAGATTGGGTAGAATAGATGGAACTAGAATTTGCGGGACAAGAAAATAGAAGCCCTTGTCATTCAATTGAAAGGTGGTTGGAAAAGTATATTTTTGAAGATCAATATGAAATCTTCTTTTTCTCATTCTTCTTCTTTTTAAAGGAGACGAACCTAAGAAGTAGACTCTTGAACTGATAAAGCGACTCAAGAACACTGACAATAGGTTCTCAAGAGTTGTTGATTTTTGGATTGATAGAATATTGGGAGGATTCATTACTGAGTTCATGGTAGAATTGATTGTGTCCTATAGTGAAGCACAATGAAAAAATTTCAAAGAACTGCGAGGTAGGTTCTTGAGATTTCTAAAACTTTGGATTAAGATGCTTTTGTGCAGAAAGGGAATTTTATGAATGAAGTCAAATTATTAGCTACTTATGTTTGGGAGAAGATCCGAAGAAGAAAATGGAACAACACGAAGTGGGAAAAGATATGGAATAGACGCTAGAAAGAGATGTGGTGGCCAAGATCCGGAGTTTTTTATAGGAAATAACTATAGCCCTATTTTAAGTGATTCTAAAAGTGAAGAAAACCTCCTTGAGAACCCTAAAGTAACTCTACAGTATTCACCCTTCCAGCCTAAAATTTCGTCGAAGCCAAAATTAAGTAGTAATTAGGGTGATTTTGGTTTTCCGCGTCCCCCTACCCCCCCCCGAATCCCCCTCCCCCTCCCTCTCCAAGAAGAACTATTGCTAATGATATTAAGCCACCTTTCTTTAAAGGGACTAGATTAGAGGACTTGGATAAATTATGGTTTTTATACGAAGCAATATGGAAAACAAAGCAAGTCCATGATGAAAATATAAGGAAAGCGTAGCTTGTGATGACATTCTAAGATAGAGCACTAACATGGTACATGAAGTATTCAAGCAATCAGATCAGATCATTTGCAAACATTAAAGCAACACTTGTAAAAGAATTTAAGAAGCTGAAGTCCAAGTCACAGTGCATCACAGAGCTAAAAGAAATCAAACAAAAGCCTACTGAGTCTGTTTGGGAATTTGATTAGAGATTCAAAGTATTATTGGATTGGGTGAGCTTCAAAATAGCTTCACAGTAACATAAATAATGGTTTATAGCTATGTTTCTTCCACATATAAGATTCCCTCTCTCAGAATAAAAGATAGAAACTCAAGTCGAAGCTTTAGAACTTGTGATGAAAGTAGAAGATTCGCCTATAGGGGGTACCAATGTAGGTATGCAAAAAATCTAGGGTCAACTAGAAAATTTGACTCTGCAGATACAAGATATGAAGTAAGGAAATCAGAGAAGAAGTTTGGTGTAAAAAGTGTAAAGTAGAAGGCCATTCTAAAGAAAAATTCCCTCTCTTTAAAAACTACATGGCTACTGAAGCACCAAACCCTTTGAACGTTCTATCTAACCTATGGCGTGAGATATGTAAAACTAGAGGTGAAAATCGCTCAGAAGATTGGTACCTATTACATAAGTATGTCCAAACTCCAAGAAACTTTTATTGCAAATTTTGGAAATCAGTAGGGCATGATGAGAACAATTGTCAATCTTATGAATTGATGATGGAGCATAGTACAGATGTCGATAGATTGCAAGATTAAGAACATGGACAACACAATGGTCGAGGTGGTTATTGAGGTCAAGGTCAAGGTGTGGGTTGAAGTGGTGGAGCTCGTCGAGGACAAGGACATATTATCTGCTATCGTTGTAGCCAGGTTGCTCACTTTGCAAGAGATTGTCAAAATCCTACTACGACATGTAAGTATTGAAAATCATTTGATCATGTAATTGAGGATTGTGTGGTACTTATGACATTCGACACAAAACATCCAAATGATGACTGTGGAACTGAGGACTAATGTGCTTCGTGTTAGTATTGTAACAAGGAGTGGAACTACAAATGGAGGTGATAAAGTAGATGGAAAGAAGGAAGTTGAAGCTACATGGGTTAGAAACACTACTGAAAAATACTCTATGTTTGATATTCAAAATTTAAAATAAGTCTTTATGGAAGCAAAGTGAAGCTTTATGGATGCAATAGCTTCATTAGGGGAATTTTGATGTCTAAAATGGGCCTCCTAAGAAAAATGTACAACCAAAATAAACTTTAAAAGAACCAATATGATTCAAGATGATGATGTCAACCATGGGGTATGAATCACCATTTTTGGAGTAACAAAGTACAAATATTAAAGATAATAGAATAATAAAACTAATTTTTCAACTCGTATTTTGAACTTATCTCCCTAATTTTTTACTCAAATTTCGAGCAGGAGTACTTGTTGGATGAAAAATTTAACTCCTCATCCAAGGAGTACCCATGTTGCATACTTTTGACGAAGCCTACTACACGAAAAATGAAAAATACATGAAAAAACCTGATTGCAATCATGTTTTTCATGTATTTTTGATTTTTCATGTAGAAGGTTCAATCGAAAATATGCAACATGGGTACTCCTTGGATGAGGAATCAAACTTTGGATCCAATGAGTGTTTTCACTTGAAATTTGAATAAACCCATACGGAGATAAGTTGAAAATACGAGTTGAAAAACAATTTTGTCTTTTTTTCCCTCTAAAATTTGATGATGTAATCTAATCTTTTTTTATTATTTCCACTATTATTTTATAATTTCCTTAGGAGGCCCATTTTAGACCTCAAAATTCCCCTAATGTGGCATCTAGTGTGCAGTAGTGTGTAGTAGAATTAGAAGAATAGTCGTGGTGTACCATGTTTGACACAAAGCCAACGTCTGACAGTACAGGAACATGATGCAACATATAAGGTAGATACTTTAAAATATTTTCTTCAAACTTGTATGAAATTTTTTCGAGATCAAAGAGTTGTAGAAGGACTTCAAGAATTCATAAGTTCTTGCACATCTAAAGAAGTACCACAAAGTGAGGTGCGCGAAGCTAAAAATTTACATATACAAAAGAGAACTAGAAAGGAAATTAGGCTTAGTGCACAAATAGGAGACTATGACGTGGACCTGTTATGCTCCTATACCAATAGGTGTCATATTTCATGATTGACTTGATGAGCTATGTCATCTGTTCATGCCTTTACTTGTTGCAAAGGTTTTAATATTGTCAAAAAGTCAAAAAAAAATTAAAAAATGTAAAGAGGGTATACCCTAAAAGAAAAATCAAAGGGTGAAAAGAAATAAAATGGTCAAAAAAAGTGAAAGAAAATGAACCCCACCAAAAGAAATACCAAGGAAAGTGTGCAAGTCTAAATTCCAGTACCTTTTACTCTTATGTAATAAATAAATTTTGTTCAACTTGTAACTTATGCCACAATTGATGAACAGTCAAACAGCTTAAGCTTGACTAGTTCATATATTCAATTTTGTGTTTTAGAGATAGAGAATAAAATCTGACCAAACTGTTTAATCTTGACAGATAAGAAGATAGGTAGAGTGAATAAAAGGAGCTCAACAACTTAATCTAAGCTCTTGGATGTAATAAGGTTAGACTTATATAGATTTCTAGATGTAAAAGAAAATAAAGTGTGATAAGGGTTTTCCAGTCCAAGTGCACCCTAATAAAGAAAAAAAAATGTTACGTTAAAGTAGGTAGGGTAGGTAGATAATGTTGTAGAATTACATGTGATGGATAATGTCTCTAAATGTGTTAATTTTCACTTTCATCACAAGTGCAAGGCATACATTACACTGGAAGCATTTCAAGCTAGACAAAGTCTAATAATCAACTCCCCTTCTCATTTTTCTGTAAAGATTTCACTAATTCCCCCTAAGTACTAAGGTCATTGAAAATTAGAGGGTCTCAGAGAATTTCTTTGACTTCTGGAGGGACCGGACCCACGGCCTAATAATTTAAAAGCTTAAGTACTTAAAATCATCAATCATTCACTCTTATAAGTCTTTTCCTAAGTAAAATCCTATTTTACTGAGGAAAAATACACAAAATCACATAAAAACCGCTTTTTCCCACTTAAGCCTAAGTTAAATACACAATCCTAATGTTCTACTTGGCACTTTTTACATCTGCATGGTCATATTAATTATTAACCTATGTATTATATAAATCCCACCTATTTCACCCTTTCCTGTATTATTTAACTATATAAAAATCCATGAATTTTACATATTTTGCCCCTCTGGTTAATTATAACCATAAATATGTTAAACTAGGATTAACTAGTTAACTCGCAACTAGTTAACAGCCTAATCCCCCCGCTGCACTAATTGGGATTAATTAACCCTCATGGTTAATTAAGAACCCTCCCCAACCAATCATATCACTCCTAATACTATTAAACAATTTGTAATTGGGTCAGGCCCGCTCACATTAAACCCCACCACATCGTGCGTCCCGTTAGCCATTCAATCGCGCCTCCATCATCCAACGACCGTTAACGATTTCGCGCACCACTTTGTGACTGCGCATTAGCGTGTGATCCCAAATTTTTTTACACACAGTACCCCGCCACGTGTCACAAAACCTATGGAATCATTGGCTTCTGGCCAAATCCTGACCGTCTCCAAAAGCGGTGCCATACCATACCACTTACCACCCTCCATATGCAACAAAATATCCTTTCCCATTTACATCATTCACACGAATAGTAAAACTCCCACCACCTTTGACTTTGTTAATAAGACCAACAAAGTGTCATTTTCATTATTTTGTACAGCAACCCGTGGTCCCATGAAAGCAACATCCAAGTCAACTGTACAAGCTTTCCAACTGCCACCTTGCTAAGAAAAACTATAGCCAATGTATCCAGAACCTATTAGTCACCATCAACACCTGTTATTACTCTGTTCATTCCCTAAATACAGGTATTTATCCAATTTTTGCGAAAACCTTGCAAGTTTGGTTTTAGAGTATAAAATCCACAGAGAAAGGAAAAATTCATTGCAAATTTAGTCTTTGTTTTACCATATAAGTTCCTAGACCTGGTAATTTGCCCATTTTTTCACCAAAAACCCAAAGTCCTTTTTGAGTCCACAAGAACCAAAAATGGAAACCCCCTTGGCTTTGTCTGTTGCACCCATGAATGCCCTTCATAAAGATTTAGACTATCTGTCTCTTGCGGATAAAGACTTTCAGATAAAATACTTATCCACTGATAAAAACCACTTTAAAGTCTTTTTCCAGGCTAGATACCACTTCCTAAATGGCTTAGACATCCTGGGACTGTGGGAATCCAACCTTCCCAGGTATTTTCTCCCCTCAATCCATGTTTTCCATGATCTAATTCATCAATGTCAGGCAAACTATGACCCTAACCTCGGAGTTGTTATGTCCCCAAGTCAAACAGTCCTTTTCCCTATAACAGCTGCATCCATTAATGAAATGTTGCAATTTTCACCTAGTCAAGCTCTCACTCCCCTTTCTATACGATATTTAGTTGAGAAATCCACTCAATTGTCCTAGTCAAAGTTGAATCGCATCTGTCAGACTTTCATGTTGCCTAAACATTAGCCCAAAAGCCCACCTCCTTATCTGCAAACTTTCTTCATAGACATGGGAAGACTCATTAGAGATATGATATCCTTAATCATGGGATTCAACTCTAGTGAGTATGTTGATGAAGTAACCATAGTTTTGTTGTCAATTTTCACTCCTGGACAGCCTCTTGCTGTCAAGTATGATTATGCCTCCTATATTGCCAAAAAGATTCATGACCAATTCTGAGAGTGAACAATGAAGGGGTCTTCAAGTACACCACTTTCATCTATCATCTTATGTTGTACTAGAAGTCAGAGAACTTCCCTTTCTTTGTCAAGAAGCTTGATACTAAAGGCAATCCAAGGTTAGTTATCTTTTGGAGTCCCATATTTCATACATCTTATGGATCCCCTTAGTCATACAGTGAGTTCATTGATCAATTTGTTTACCCAGCAACCACCTTATTGACAGGGGTTTCCCCTCCTAGAATCAGTGGTGACATTAAGAGAATCCTACAGCTCTCCAAGCAGTACAAAATAGGTGATTGGTACCTATACAAGAACCATACAAAAATTAGGATATATGGATGTGAGCTCTGCCCTTTCAAGTTACCAAAATATGTTCCAATGAGACTGTTTGCATTGGAATATTTCAGACAAATGATACATATAGACATGGTTCATTTTTGCAAAGCCAAAAAGAAAGCTCAACTCATAATAAAAAATCAGTTAGGCCCTTTTGTCTGCAATGATAGGGAAGCATGGAGAGAAGCAGAGAAAATTCTAGAAGATCATCTTAAGTTGCACAAAAGTTTTGGTTGGAGACCATATGACCCTAACAACTTTATATGTGATAGGAGAATGAAAAACAGACTATCACCATACATGCAACATAGGATTCCAGAGATTGAACAATTTACAAATATGGATGAACATAGGGAAGGGACCCTAGTAGAAAAGGATAGTGAATAGGTCAATATTGAAAATGTTATGAGAGATCCTGAGAAAACACTTGACTTGGATTCTTTTGGGCAGGTGCCATTTGAGTTAACTCAAAGATCAGGAACTGGTGCATCCATTGCTAGAACCTCTCAGCAAGCAAGCACACCGACCATAGGAACATCAAAGGCCAAGGAAGTAGAGACCATCATTCAAACCACAGAACGACATACAATGTCTAAGCAGCCTGAAACTTCCAAATAATAGGCCAAAATATATACTCCTCCCACTCAGGGCAATGTGGGAGAACCTTCAATTTTACAAACTCCTCTAAATGAGGAAAGAAACAAAAAGAGAGATAGGGAAACAGCTACCCCTGCAAGTGAACCTTCAGGACAACCTGGAACAAAAAGGCAAAGACTAAATCCCCTTTTAGAGGAGGAATTTGCTGAAGAAATTACAGATAGTCAGAGGGAAGAAAGAGTAGAGAGCCAACAAACTTTTCCAGTAGGAGGAATAACCACTAGCTCACAGAGACAGTAGCTAGAAAGATAGCAAACAACAGAGGTATCTTCTTTCAGGCCACCAGGGACAGATGCCTCAGATATCAAGAAAACATTTTTAGAAATAAAGGCCAAGAATGATCCATTGAGGCTTCAAGTTTATATTCAATATTCGAAAATGGCCCCCACAAATCAACAAAGATTGATGTTAGCATATGACATCAAAGAAGGAAAAATGATAATGAACTATTTCAAGCCAAAGGTACAACAACCTAAATCAATAACAGATTATCTCAGAACAAATTTTGAAGTCATGGAAAAGGATATTCATCCTTTGGATCAGATTGAATAGCATAAACAAAATGGAGAAATGATTTATTCAACTTTGACTAGTAAGGAAATGATGGCCCAAAGGTTGCAAAATTCCTTCGATAACACAACTTCGCAACTACACTTGGAGAAAGCTTCCTCCCAGGCCAAAGATAACAAAAAAAAGTCTTCAGAAGAAATAATTATTGGATTGGGTCATGATCCCAAAGATGTAAAGGCTACAAAATCCTTAATCAAAAATAAAGATGAAGATATTGCTGCCCTAAGGAAACAACTAAAGCTGCCTCCTTCAAGGTACCCACAGACTGCTGAAATCATAAAGCAAAAATCTAAAGAAGAGCTGATGGATTTGCTCTTAAAACTTAATGAACGACTGAATGATACTGTGCAAGAACTTGAAAAAGCATTGAAGGACAAACATGGAGAGTCAACCTCTTAGCCTCCCAATGTGATACCAGTAGTCTCAACAGCAGTCCTTTCAGCCCTTGGAGCTGCTCTGGCACTAAACATTCCAGCAGTTACAGCAGAGATGATCACAAGTACAACAACAATAGGAACAGAAGGAGCAGCACAAGGCATCACTGTCATTTTGAGCACAAAAGAGCTAATAAAATCAATGGAGGACCTGAAACTACAAGTTTCAGAGCTAAATAAGGCAAAAGAGCAATATGCCAACTTAGAGCAGTGGTATGATATCTCAAGAATAAATGCTACAGAAAAGACAAGAGAGGTTAAAGTGTTACAAAACAAAGTGAAATCATTGGAAAAAGACCTTACTTTTGACAAGCCTCTGATAGAAATCAAGAAAATTCTTTGGAACAACATCACTCAATCAATAAATGATGCTTGGCCATCAATTCAAATAATTTGTGAGCAAATTGATTTAGTGAAACTATCTCAAGAAGAAATTCAAAAAACAAGGGTAGAATTAGGAAATATTTCTGAGGAAGCCAACAGGCTCATATAGTTTTTGAATATTAGGAATGAGTACCAACTTGAAGAGGTGGGCATTCAAGATAGAACAGGGACAATTTTGGAAATCAAAACGGTCTTTACTAAAAGAACTCTGATGCAAAACTTAGAAAGAAGGTGCCATGACATGAAGGAAGAAATTAATGCCTTCATGAAAATATTTGATACTTTGCAGGGTAAAGGGTTACCAAGTCCTTTAGTTATTCATGATAAACTAATGAGTCATAAAGACTATGTGGAGAAATTGAATAAGTATGCAAGCAACCAAGTAGGTTCATCAACAAGTGCATCAGCAACAAAAGCATTTCCTACAGGCAAAGTTTTATATGATAGTCTGAAGAACTTGTTTTATGTCAAGCATGAGATAAATAACCTGTTTCCAATTCAGACTACCTTTTTTAGGTACACAGAAACTGATGAGACCCTCAGAAAACTTCAAAAAAACAGATTTCCAAAAGAAAAATGGTCGGAAGACATATTAGAAATTTTTTAAAATTATCCTCGGTAAAATGTAAATTTTGGTTATTTACTGCAGTAAGTAATGGTAAGGACAATGAATAGAGATCAAATAAGTCAAAGTGTATCAGAATAGGTAAAGAGTATCAGTGAAAACAGGGCAGGCAACACAGATTTACCAAAGAAAACAGCAGCAAGCCAAATCATAGGGCCTACCTCCAGCACACTCACAAGAATAGGAACAACAAAACATCAGTTTACCTTTTCTCCTATCTTCGAGACCATTTGTCTCTATTTTCTTGTAACTTATTCATAGTCACCCTAGAATATATCTCACTTTGTAATGAGATATTTTTGTAAAATGTTTGTGTAAATACTCCCTCAATTGGAGTATTGAGGGTGGATTCTTAGACATTGTTGTAATACTAATTATTTTGGAATAAAATGTTGTTGGAAAAAGTTTTTTGTGGCTAGCTGGATGAAGAATTGATGCAAATGACTTTCCACAGATTTCTTGAGTCAAACACTGGATCAATAATTCTTCTAGATCTCATGTTTTAAAGTTTTCCCTGTTTATTATATCATCTATGTTTCAAATCTGAATGATAAATGAAAAATAATAATTCGTAAAGTGCTTGAGTACAAACTATTTTCAATCGTTGTTATTCTTAATGCTTTCCTCTCAACTAGTTTAAAGAGTGAATTCTTAATTTCTCCTGTTTTCCAGTTTATTCGCTTTGATTATTTAGTAAAGAATACTTAACTGCACTTTATTAATAATCCTTCAAGTTCCCTCTTTCGAATGTGTTGAAGGATCCTTAACTTCCCTTCACCCATTTTGAGTCCATTCCATCTTTTTAAGTCTTTATTTGTTCCCTGTTTGACCATCTTGCCCTGTGAAACCATCCCTTGTTAAGAAACCAAATCTAGTTAAGCCATCTTCTTTGACTCCATTAGCCCAATGGTATAAACTACTCAGTTCTACGACTCTGCTATTGAATTTCATCACCCAAACACAATCAAAACCTCTAAACTTTCATAACTAGCCTAATATCTTTCAAAACAAAGCTAAAACTTAAAGAGAGAGCCCTCTCTAGATATAGATTGGCTAGATTTTGTATCTAAAAGTTGGTTTGTGGTTACCTCGGATCCCTTTCCTCTTCCCAACAACTTCAATGAAAACCTGAGTGATAACATAGTGGCGACTCCACTGGGGACCTGAATAATTTTTTTGTTACTGTTGTTTACTTTATAAGCTACAGACGGAGCCTGAAGTTAGCCAGGTAGCTTTTGAACTGCTCTTGCTTTGCAATTGCATAAGTAAATGAATGTTGCTTCAGTTTATCTCCTGTCTAGTTTATGGATTGAACATTTGGTTTCAAATACTTCATCAGTTCCTCTTGTCAAATAAGTCTTTAAGAAAGTTCAAATCCCATACCTAAAGCGTCTTAAAGAAACTGTTGAAGTTGTATTGTCAAACACATTTAGAGAAAAACCAAAGTACACCTGGAAACCTGGCTTGAGAAAGGTCACATTACACCAGAGCTAATCCCAATCCAAATCCACCACCTGTGTTTGAAAATCCTAACCTGATCCCCAGGATTCCTAGGAGATAGGAAAGCCAAGAAAGTTCTACTAGTTCTCGGCCTCTATACATATCAAGATCCTATCCTGTGAAGTGGATCTACCTTGAGGATGAACCCTTTGACGAGCAATTTGAGGCCTCTTTATCTATGACCTTTTCTAACTCTGGGTTAGCCCGCACGGTTCATGACTGAGTATTTATTGAAGATTTACAACTTGAAGTTGTCACTTCACATCTTGACAGACACTTGTAGAACTCCATACAATATGAGCTTACCTCTGAAGGAACACCAAACCTTTCTGTGATCACTATAGCCTCTCCAAGTTCATCAACATTTCCTTAGACATCTCAACCTCAAACCCTCCCTTCCACCCCTCCATCCACCACTCCAAGACCAACCCCAGCTGTTGTTTCATCACTATCTTCTGCAATGGAAAATAGATATACTCCTCTTGTATTACCAGCCAATCCAGGGGCTATGCCCCAAGACTATCAAAGTAAAATCACTCCTTTCGATGGTTTTGGTACTTACACTGCACAACAACATACCAAAAAAATGGTTGATTACTTTGAGATATATGAAATAGATACAGATGATGTAAAAATGAGAATATTTGTTCAATGTCTAACTGGAGAAGTTAGAACCTGGTTTAGAGCCCTCCATGCAAATAGTATTAATGACCTAGAAGCTCCTTATAAAACATTCTTAAACAGATGGAAAAAGAAGAAATATCCTCTCCAAATCTTATCAGAATATCAAAACCTGGAGAGAGGAACAGAAGAAAATGTGCAAGATTACTGCACTAGGTTCAATAATGTTTACAATGCTATCCCTCAAAACCTTAGACCTCCTCCAGATTTGGCATTGATCAAATTCTCTGATGGATTTGATTCTCATATGGCATTCCAACTTAGGGAAAGAGCTCCTTGGACTTTAGAAGATATGAAAAGTATAGCTGTCAGTGTCGAAGCCAACCTAATATCCAAATGAGCTAAAGCCAGAAGTGAAAGGAGGATACCTTTGAAAGAAGAACCCTCAGCCTTTGAATAGAAATTGGATGCTATTATTAAAGGAATGGATAGGCTTGGAGATAGAGTAGAAAAAATATAGAGGAAATCCCTTTGGGATGGTCAACCAAGTAATACTGGGAGAAATCCAAATTCTAGGAAGAACCAAAACTAGAACATTGGAAAGACTGGTCCTGACCAAAACATTAGGCCCCCATTCTAGGAAAATTATGCTGAAGCCTCAAATTATGATGAATGAATAGAAGATACTCAAATAAACTTGATGGGAATCAATAATAAACAACAAGTATTCTTGACCCAAGTGGATCAAGAAGCTCACATTCTTAAACAATTCCAAACTCAGTCAGGTGAATCATTCGACTTTAGGGAGGGATATGATACAACCATTTATGAAGTCCACAAGAAATATAATCTAAGGAGCAGAAGAATTGATGTCCCTAAAACCGACAAACAGAAAGCTACAAAATAGCCCAACAAAGGTAAGACCAATACCACCCCTGTGCATATTCTTTCTAGATCAGATCCTAACCTTGCTAATCCAATTATTGAAGATGTATCCTATAATTAACCCAACAACAAACAACTCTCCACTTCTCTTCCTCCCAAAGGAAATATAGAAGAACCTCTAGAAGTTGATTTGGAAACAAATTCAGCCCATAACCCCACTCCTGAAAAGGAGAAAAACACAGAGAATATAGAAGATAAAGAGAACCCAATTGTCTGAAATACAAGAACTCAGAATGAAAAACCTTTGAATCTAGATACTGAAGTAGGCAAATTAAAAATAGCTTGTTGCAATGTCTAAATTAGCTAAACATGATGTCTACCGAATCCAAATCAATAGATCACTCAAAATCCTTGTAAATGATGACTCAGTAAATGTTTTTGATGACCAACCTGAATTAATCTTTGGCCCTGAAGTAAATGGAAAATCGGTAGATGGAGGAATCCGTCCTTTCTATGTCAGCATAAACATACATGATAAAATACTTCATAATATGATGTTTGATTCTGGGGCATCTCATAACTTAATGCCCAAGTCTGTAATGGATAAATTAGACCTAGACATCACCAGGCCATACAAAGACCTCTTTTCTTTTGATTCGAGTCAGGTGGGATGTTTAGGATTAATCAAAGACTTGTGTGTTTCACTAGTTCAATATCCTTCCAAAACAATCTTAATGGACATAGTAGTAGCAGATATTCCACCAAAGTATGGCATGTTATTGTCCAGAACTTGGGGTGAAAAGCTTCAAGGATCTCTTTAGTTAGATATGTCATATGCTACTATTTCAGTTTTCGGCCAACCTAAGAAACTATACAGAGAAACGTTAATGAAATATGTAGTAAGTAGTAAGGAGAAACCCCAAAATTTCCCTATCTACTCAGTACACCCTGATATGGATTCTTTCATTCTTTACAATACTAAAAGTGATCCCTTAAATGAACTAGAATTTTTAGCAGTAGAACCAAAAGAAATTACAAATGGAAAGTCTAGTGTTCAAATCCAGAAGATCTCTGAGAACAATGAAACATTAGATACCCAAGAGAAACCAAAAGAAAGTAAAAAACCAGATCTTACTGTTAAACAGATTCCTGAGACTCCTGATACCAATTATGAACATAAAATTCTTTGGCACTTAGAATTTGATGGTTCAGTTAACAAATTAGGAGCAGGAGCATGAGTTTGGGTGTACAACCTTGAAAATGATCATGCTGAAGGCCATGCCAACAAATTAAACTTTAGGTGCGCCAATAATATGCAGAATATGAAGCTCTCTTGCTAGGTCTTAAACTTGTCAAAAGATTAGGGGAAATTAGAGTATCTGTCATAGGAGATTCTGATTTAATAATTCAACAGATTAAAGGGAAGTATCTAACAAATGATCCCAGATTGAGAGATTATAGAGGAACAATGATAGAGATTCTCAATACATTTTTGGAAACTAAGCTTGCTAAAATCCGAAGAAAACATAACTTGCAAGCTCATAGTCTGGCAATGTTTGCCAGCACCCGCAAATTACCATTCAAACCTAATCATCATTTCATAGCTGAGATTCGACACAGACCAGCCATACCTGACAATTTGAAGAACTGGAAAGTGTTTGATAATGATAAGCAGATTAATAATTTATTGACTTTAGATGAAGAATTTTCTAATAGTAACATAGATGTAGATACGGTTATTAAGTTTAATTAAACAAATGAGGTAGAAATATACATTTCACAAGAAAGTACAATTCAAATGCTTCATCCAACAAAGAAATGCAATATCTTAAACAAATGGATATTGATGAGATTATTGAAGGAGAATCTGAAGTCAATAATTTAAAAGACAACCATTTGCCTAAAGGATTAACTCCTCTGGAAGACCTCTTTGATTCCAATGATATCCCAAAGAAACCTAAGATGGAACCATTAAAAGAAAATATTGAATAATATAACTTGGGGACTAAGGAAAATTCGAAAATGGTAAAGTTATCTAAATCTTTGCCGCTTGACCAAAATCTAAAATATGTTGAACTAATGAGAGAATTCTAGGATGTCTTTGCCTGGAGATGTGAAGACTTGAAATCATATGACACCTCAATAATTCAGCATACAATACCTCTAAAAGAAGATTAGAAACCATTCAAACAAAAACTCAGAAGAATTAACCCCGTACTGTTGCCCTTAATTGAAAAAGAAATCAAACGTATGTATGATGCAGGGATAATTGCCCCTATTAGGTTTTCAGAGTGGGTGTCTAATTTAGTACCTACTAGGAAGAAAACTGGGGAGATTAGATTATGTGTTGATTTAAGGAATGTTAATAAGGTTTCTTTGAAGGATAATTACCCTTTGCATAAGATGGGTCATATTTTATAAAGGGTAGTAGGTGCTTCTAGGATTTCACTTTTAGAGGGGTTCTCAGGGTATAACTAGATTCTGGTTCATCCTAAAGACCAGGAAAAAACTGCTTTTACAACCCTATGGGGCACATTCATGTACATAAAAATGTGATTTTCACTTAAAAATGCAGGAGCAACCTTCCAAAGAGCAATCGACATAGCATTTGCAAAAGAAATTCATGATTTTATGGTTATATATCTAGATGACTTAACTGTTTTTTCTAAATCAGATCAGCAGCATTTGGATCATCTTGGACAAGTATTCCTAAAATGCAGAAAATATGTTATTTCTTTGAATCCAAAGAAGTCCTTGTTTGGTCTAGAGGAAGGTAAACTCTTGGGTCATATCATTTCTAAAGATGGCAATAGAATTGATCCTGCTAGAATAGAAGCTATTCTGCAGATACCCCACCATAGAAATGTCAAAGAACTTCAAGCTTTCCTAGGAAAGATAAATTTTTTGAGAAGATTCATATCTAAATTAGCTGAATTAATTAGATTTCTTAATAATATGTTGACAAAGGATTCAAGTATTAAATGGACAGTAGAAGCCAAACAAGCATTTGAAGAAATTAAAATGGCTTTGACCAGAACACCGGTCCTTACAAGTCCAAAGTTTGATAGAGACTTCATAATATTTTCATTTGCATCAGAACACACCATGGCAGTTGCTTTACTACAAAAGGATGATCAAGAATGTGAGAAACGAATAGCCTTTTTTAGTAAAGCACTTAGGGATGCACCATTAAAATACAAAATCATGGAGAAACAAGCTTTTGCACTTGTCAAAGCTATTAAAGACTTTAGAGTCTACATATTGTACTCCCATGTGATAGCCTATGTACCAAATGTTGTTGTCAAAGACATCTTAACCCAGGATGGAATTGAGGGAAAAAGAGGTAAATGGATTGCTACTATAACCTACAAAGATTATAAAAGGACAGGGATTGGTCAAACTCATCACTGAAACAAATTGTCAAGACCTGGACATTAATGAACTGGATAATGGATAGGAGATGGTGACTCCACAAATCAACCAAGCCTTTTTAGATTTACCTTGGTATGCTGATATAATTTATGTACTATTAAACCTGCAAGCTCCTCCAGGGTTATCCAGAACAAAGAAAAAGTTTTTAAAGATGAAAGCTTCAAAGTTTTGTATTTTAGATAATGCTCCTTTTTGGAAAAATCATGAAGGTATTCTATTGAATTGTTTATTAAAATAAGAAGTTGACAAGGCTCTCTAGGGATTTCATGCAGGAGACTGTGGTGGACACCTTTACTAGAAATCAACTGTAGACACCTTTACCCTTGAGACCAATTTCCACTAAAGAACCCTTCCAACAATGGGTCTTGGACTTCATTGGATAAATCCATCCTCCCTCTTCTAGCCAACACAAATGGATTCTCACTGCCACAGACTATTTCACCAAATGGATAGAAGCCATTCCTTCCAAACAAGCCAATGACATAGTGATCATAGGATTCCTAGAAACCAACATATTGTCCAGATTTGGCTGTCCTGATAAAATCATAACTGATAATGTTGCTGCCTTCAAATCCAAGAAGATGATAAGTTTTTGTAACAAGTGCCATATCACCTTAGGCCATTCCACAGCCTATTACCCTCAAGGTAATGGTCTGGCTAAGTCTTCCAACAAGAGCCTCGTTAATATTATTAAAAAATTATTGGATGAGAACAAGAAAAATTGGCACAAGAAACTTACAAATGCACTATGGGCAGACAGACTCACCACCAAAAAATATATTGGAACTAGTCCTTATGAGTTATTCTATTGCATGGAAGTTGTATTTCCTTCATCTTTAGGAGTTCCTGTAATGAAATTACTTCAAAAAGCTCAGGTTCAACCTAATGATATTCAAAGGAGGATAAACCAGACCATCAATCTACAACAGATTAGAGAGGAAGTATATCAAAGATCCCAAGTGTTGAAGGACAATCTTAAGAAGATATTTGATAAAAGAACCAAGGTATAAGATTTCTACCGTGGATACAAAGTGTTAAGATCGGATTCCAGGAGAGAGGATAAGGGAAAACATGGGAAGTTGGACTTCCTATGGAAAGGACCTTATGTTATCTATGCCTTACAAGGGAACATTACATATTATCTAAAAAACTTGGATGGCACAGAAATAGAAGAAGGGCTAGTTAATGGTCAGATGTTGAAACATTACTTTGATCCTACATATTAATGTATCATGGTTTTTAACATGTACATACTATATCCTTGGTAATGTCACAATTTTGATTGGATAGTAACTTGTTCGAGTTGAAGCCCAAAGAGAAGGCCCTAAGCTTCATAAGTGTCATTGTTATACATACAATAAAGCAACAAGCAGAAGAAGATTCCATAGTTCAGCCAAAATCATTTTGAGGCCATTTGACTTGCTGTTCTTGACTTTCCACCAGGAAAAGCCATCCCTAAGTGGAGCCAGTGTTATGCTACAATACCAATAGGTGTCATATTTCATGATTGACTTGATGGGCTATGTAATATTTTCATACCTTTACTTGTCGCAAAGGTTTTCCATATTGTCAAAAAATCAAAAAAATTTAAAAAAATGTAAAGACGGTATACCCTAAAAGAAAAATTAAAAGGGTGAAAAGAAATAAAATGGTCCAAAAAAGTGAAAGAAAATGAACCCCACCAAAAGAAAGACCAAGGAAAGTGTGCAAGTCTAAATGCCACTACCTTTTACTCTTATGTAATAAATAAATTGTGTGCAACTTGTAAATTATGGCACAATTGATGAACAGTCAGACAGCGTAATCTTGACTAGTTCATATTTTCAATTTTATGTTTTAGAGATAGAGAATAAAATCTGACCAAACTGTTTAATCTTGGCAGATAAGTAGATAGATAGAGTGAATAAAAGGAGCTCAACAGCTTAATCTGAGCCCTTGGATGTAAAAAGGTTAGACTTAGATAGATTTTTACATGTAAAAGAAAAGAAAGTGTGATAAGGGTTTGCCAGTCCAAGTGCAGCTTAATAAAGAAGAAAAAATGTTAGGTTAAAGTAGGTAGGGTAGATAGATAATGTTGCAGAATTACATGTGATGGATAATGTCTCTAAATGTGTTAATTTTCACTTTCATCACAAGTGCAAGGCATACATTACACTGGAAGCATTTCAAGCTAGACAAGGTCAAATAATTAACTCCCCTTCTCATTTTCCCTAAAGATTTCACTAATTCCCCCTAAGTACTAAGGTCTTTGAAAATTAGAGGGGCTCAGAGCATTTCTCTGACTTCTGGAGGGACCGGACCCTCGGCCCAATAATTTAAAAGCTTAAGTACTTAAAATCATAATTCATTCACTCTTATAAGTCTTTCCAAAAAACACAAAATCACATAAAAACTCCTTTTTTCCACTTAAGCCTAAGTGAAATAGACAATCCTAATGTTTTACTTAACACTTTTTACAACGGCATGGTCATATTAATTATTAACCTATGTATTATATAAATCTCGCCAATTCACCCTTTCTCATATTATTTAACTATATAAAAATCCCTGAATTTTACATATTCCGCTCCTCTAGTTAATTATAACCATAAATATGTTTAAGTAGGATTAACTAGTTAACCTGTAACTATTTAACAGCCTAATCCCCCCACTGCACTAATTGGGATTAACTAACCCTCATGATTAATTAAGAACCCTCCCCAACCAATCATATCACTCCCTATACTATTAAACAATTTTTAATTGGGTTGGGCGCGCTCACATTAAACCCCGCCACATCACGCCTCCCGTCAGCCATCTGATCGCACCTCCATCATCCAATGACCATTAATGATTTCACTCACAACTTTGTGACCATGCGTTAGCATGTGTTCGCAAAGTGGTTTCCGCACAGTACCCCGCCACACGTCACAAAACCTGTGGAATCACTGGCTCCCGGCCAATCCCGCCCGTCTCCAAAAGCGGTGTGATACCATACCACTTACCACCCTCCGCATGTGACAAAGCATCCTTTCTCGCTTACGTCATCTGCCCGAATAGTAAAACTCCCACCACCTTTGACTTTGTTAATAAGAACAACAAAGTGTCGTTTTCATTATTTTCTACATCAACCCGTGTTACCATGCAAACAACGTCAAGCTTTCCAATCGTCACCTTGCTAAGCGAAACTGCATTAGACGCAGCTAGAACCTATTATTCACCGTCAGCACTTGTTATTACTCTGTTCATTCCCTAAATACTGGTATTTATCCAATTTCCACCGAAACCCTGCAAGTTTCGTTTTAGAGTATAAAATCCACAGGGAAAGGCAAAATTCATCGCAAATTCAGTCTTTGTTTTACCATATAAGGTCCTAGACCTGGTAATTTGCCCATTTTTTCACCAAAAACCAAAAGTCCTTTCTGATTCCACAAGAACCAGAAATGGAAACCCCCGTGGTTCTATCTGTTGCACCCATGAATGCCCCTCATAAAGATTTAGACTATCTGCCTCTGGCAGATAAAGACTTTCAAATAAAAGACTTATCCACTGATAAAAACTACCTTAAAGTGTTTTTCCAAGACGGAGACCACTTCCTATATGGCTCAGACATCCTGGGATTATGGGAGTCCAACATTCCCAGGTATTTTCTCCCCTCAGTCCATGTTTTCCCCGATCTAATTCATCAATGTCAGGTAAAATATGACCCTAACCTCAAAGCTGTTATGTCCCCAAGTCAAATAGTCCTCTTCCCTATAACAGCTACATCCATTAATGAAATGTTTCAATTTTCCCCTGGTCAAGCTCTCACTCCCCTTTTTATAGGATATTTACTTGAGAAATCCACTCAATTGTCCCGGTCACTGTTGAATCGCATCTGTCAGACTTTCATGTTGCCTAAACATCAGCCCAAAATCCCACCTCCTTATCTGCAGACTTTCTTTGAAGACATGGGCAGACTCATTAGTGATATGATATCCTTAATCATAGGATTCAACTCTAGTGAGTATGTTGGGTCCTTATAATACTAGTGATTACCCCATTACTATTGTAGTTATATCCCTTATTTATATTTTTGTGCCCCTATTACCCCCATGTTGTTATTTTTGTGCCCCATAGAATCCCTCTATTGTTATTTTTGTGGCTTTATATTATTATTGTTAGGTCGGCTGGATTATATTGTGACTCCTTAGACTCCTATATATAGAAAGGAGGTTTTCTAATTTGTATCATCCAAGAATTGTTCATTTATGTAATGTAAAGGAGGTTGGCCCCTCGAAGAGGCTGAATTCTAAGGCGTTGATCTATCTTTTCTATCTTTTCTTGAACTGGTTTCATAACATTTGGTATCAGAGCTTTGGATTCTAGGGTTTCGCTACTCCAAACAGGTCATCGTGGCATTTTCGCTATAACTTTTTCCTGTGACGTTTCAGAAGTCGCAAAAAAAAACCCATTTGAGAAGAAGTCGCACTGAACCTTGGGTCTGAATTTCAGAGCTTTTTGCGCGATATTTGCGGAGATATGATCTGAGGAAGCTGGTCTTTTTGCAGACTCCCGAATTACATTCAAAATAGGTGACCAGGGGAAAATCGTCATAACGTTCTCTTTGGGGATCGGATTGAAATTTCATAAGAAGGTGCAGAAAGAGGACGGATTGTGGTTTCTTGTATGCATGTTTCAGATTCAAAGGTTGAAATAGTGACTCGTGGCACGTCGTACAAGTTCACTCTACTGAATTAGTCTAAAATCAAGTCACTGTGGGAGATTTCACATAACTCTTCCTTGGAGAATCCAATTTGGGTCAGACTTGTGGCATTGGAAAGAGGACACAGAAGGCTACTACAGGTCACAATTTCAGAACTGGATGATCCGAAATTACAGAGATACATCAGATTCAATATCAGGCTTCTATAAAGTGAAAAAAGGTGTGTAGTTTTTTTTAAATTTTTGTGTAAGCTTGGTTTAACGGAATTCAAAAGGCATAGTAAAGCATTATTATCGGTAACTGATGCCCCGAGGAAAGAAAATGCAAACACCTAGTAAGGAACTTGAAAGCTCTATCATGACTCATGAAGAAGAGGAAGAAATGCTACATGATATATCAAAATTACAAGAACAAGTGCAACAAATGTCACGCTCACAAAAGCTAACAGAAGCTAAGATAAGTGGCGTGGAATCTAATATAAATGGCGTGGAATATAAGATAAAGGGCATGGAAGCTAAGATGGATGATTTGAAGATAGATTTGAGGATGGATTTGAAGACAGATTTGACAAATTTCCTACAAGAAATACTTACTAATGGTGAAAAGGTTGTAAAGGAAACTCATGATGTGAACAAAAGTAATGTTAATCATGATTCCATAGACATTAATGTTCGATCGAAGACCCACCATATTCCAAAAATCGATATGAGGAAGTTTGATGGCAAGGATCCCGCCACATGGATATTACAGATGGAGCAATTCTTCGATCTCAATAATGTGCAAAACACACAAAAGGTACGTATGGCAACTGTATATTTGGAACCAAATCAGTTTGTATGGTATCAATGGCTTTGCTCTCGTAAAAAAATTATCACTTGGGCAATTTTTATGGAAGAATTGATAGCACATTATGAAGATACAAAAAGCAACACTTTTTTTAACCAATTGATAAGTCTCAAACAAAAGGGTTCAATAATGGAGCACATTGAGGAGTTCCAAAAGTTGAACATAAGGGTAAAAGATATTCCAGAGGAGCATAGGATTGATGTGTTCATAGGGTCTTTAAAGGATAATATCCAACATGATGTTCGCCTTTGGGAACGTGATTCATTAGAGAAGGCATTCAGGTTAGCAAGAAAAATGGAAAGCAAAATTATGGCAACCAGGAAACATACCACTCACAACTATAAAGATGGAAGTGTTGTTACCCCTAGTCTTCCATAACCTATAAGGTTGACACCACAACAATTGGAAGAAAAAAAGAGCAAAAGG
Organism: Pinus tabuliformis; assembly: GCA_031772625.1. Classification (NCBI taxonomy): domain Eukaryota; kingdom Viridiplantae; phylum Streptophyta; class Pinopsida; order Pinales; family Pinaceae; genus Pinus; species Pinus tabuliformis. The sequence goes on from CM062819.1 coordinate 911,657,559, forward strand.
GCTTTGTTACAGTTGTGATAGAAAATACACTAAAGGTCATAAGTGTGCTAAGAAGAAATTATTCTACATAGATTGTGAAGAGGAAGAAGAAAAGGAGCAAGAAAGGTCAAAAGAAGAAGATATACTCCAGGAACAAAGCCTAGATGAAGAAAAAATAAATCCGACCATATCTTGTAATGCATTGGCGGGAATTACCACTCCTCAAACCATCAAGATAGAAGGAAAAATCAAGAAGAAAAAGGTAATAGTGTTGATTGATTCATGAAGCACCCACAATTTTATTCATTGTAGGGTAGCAAAAGAATTGAATTGCTTCCTATATCCAGCACCAGAGTGTCAAGTGATGATTGCAAATGGAGGAACAATAAATTGCTCTCGAAAGTGCCATAATATCAAGTTATCCATGGGAGAATATGTATTGACTAGCCCAATGCTTTCCATTCCAATGGGAGGTGCTGATGTTGTATTAGGAGTCTAATGGCTACAATCCTTGGGTACAATAGCTTTTAATTTTCAAGAACTTTTCATCAAATTTTCTATGGAAGGAAAGGAAGTTGAATTAAGGGGTATTGTAGGGAAACCAGGAAATATAATCAGCTCTAATGGTATGACAAAGCTTCTAAAAAAGGAGAAAAGAGGTGTAATTGCACAATTATGTTCGCTAGATGTTTCCACATCGGAATCATCTATTTCTCGAGATCTACAAAAAGTCATGGACAATCATTCCAAGGTATTTGAGACTCCCAAAGGTCTCCCACCTATGTGTGATCATGATCATGCTATTCATTTGATTCCAGGAAGTGTTCCTCCAAACATCAGGCCGTACAGATATCCCTATGTCCAAAAAAGTGAAATTGAATGTATGGTTGCAGAAATGCTAGAGGCTGGTATAATTCAACCAAGTCAAAGTTCTTTCTCTGCTCCAGTAGTATTGGTGCACAAGAAGGATGGATCATGGCGCATGTGTCCGGATTATAGGGATCTCAACAAGCTCACTATTAAAGATAAGTTCCCCATTCCTGTCATTGATGAATTACTGAATGAATTGCATGGATCAATTTACTTCACCAAGTTGGATCTTCGTTCGGGATATCATCAAATCAGAATGGAGATTGAAGACATTCTGAAAATGGCATTTAGAACTCATGAGGGTCATTATGAATTTTTGGTCATGCCTTTTGGCCTTACTAATGCACCTTCAACATTTCAAGGTTTGATGAATTCAATTTTCAAACCATTCCTTAGAAAATTTGTGTTAGTATTTTTTGATGATATACTAATCTACAACAATTCTTGGAAGGATCATGTTGAACGTGTTGACAGGGTGCTACAATTATTGAAGGAGAAACAATTATATGCAAAAAGATCCAAATGTTTCTTTGGAGTCCAGGAGGTGGAATATTTGGGTCATATTGTATCTCATGAAGGAGTTAAGGTAGACCCTAGCAAAACTAAAGCCATTAAGGAATGGAAAATCCCCACATCCATAAAGCATCTGCGAGGATTTCTTGGGTTGACAGGGTATTATCGCAAGTTTGTTAAGAATTATGGGAGAATAGCAGCACCTCTAACAACATTATTGAAGAAAGATGCATTTTCATGGACTCCGGAAGCAACAAAGGCCTTTGAACATCTTAAAGAGGCAATGTGCCAAGCACCGGTCTTAGCTACACCGGACTTCACAAAAACCTTTATTGTGGAATGTGATGCTTCAGGAAATGGAATTGGTGATGTTCTAATGCAAGATGAAAGACCCATTGCTTTTGAAAGTCGTCCAATCAAGGGAAAGTTTTTAAGCAAAGCTATTTATGAGAAGGAAATGTTGGCAATACTCCATGCACTTAAGAAATGGCGACCCTACCTAATGGGAAGACATTTCAAGGTAAAAACCAATCATGATAGCCTTAAATACTTTTTAGAACAAAGATTATCCTCTGAAGAGCAACAAAAGTGGGTCACAAAGATGTTGGCTTATGACTTTGAAATCATCTACAAAAAAGGGAAGCAAAATGTGGTGGCAGATGCACTCCCAAGAAAGGATGAGGATGTGGAAGCATTGTTGTGCGCCATTTCTATTATCCAACCAGATTGGATAAACGAAGCAAGGGAGGAATGGAAGAATGATGAAGAAGTGTGGGCACTTATTCGAAAGCTACAACAAGATTCCAGTACGTCTGATACATTTAGCAGGCAAAATGATTCATTATGGTACAAATATCGCTTATACCTCTGTAAGAATTCCCAACTAAAACAAAAGATTCTTATGGAATTGCACACTTCTCCCTTAGGAGGGCACTCGGGATTTTTAAAAACTTACCATTGGGTTAAGAAGGAATTTTTTTGGGATGGCCTTAAATCAGATATTCAAAAGTTTGTGGCGGAATGCTTGGTTTGCCAACAAAATAAAGTTGAAACAATTAAGACACCGGGTCTATTACAACCTTTATCCTTTCCAAGCCAACGTTGGGAGGAGGTTTCAATGGATTTTATCACAGGTTTACCCAAGTCTGAGGGAAAGAGTGTCATCATGGTGGTAGTTGACAGACTTACCAAGTATGCACATTTTTGTGCATTATCACATCCATTTAAAGCCAGTACAGTTTCTACTGCATTTATGGAAACAATTCAAAAGCTGCATGGAAACCCAAAGATTATTGTAAGTGACAGAGATCCCATTTTCACTGGAAATTTTTGGACAGAATTATTTTCTTGTCTTGGTACTCAGTTAGCTCATAGCTCATCTTATCATCCTCAATCTGATGGGCAAACTGAGATAGTAAACAAATGTTTGGAAGGATATCTTCGTTGCTTTGTACCTGATAAACAGACACAATGGATCAAATGGTTGCCTCTAGCTGAATGGTGCTATAACACTTCCTTCCATAAAGCAAGAAAAATGACCCCATTTATGGCACTTTATGGGTATCAACCACCATCCATCACATCATATTTAAGAGAAAATTCTAAGGTTCAGGCAATGGAACATCACATCGAACATCAACAACAAGTCCTCCAACTCTTAAAGGATAACCTCGTGTTGGCACAAAATAGAATGAAACAACAGGCAGATGAACATCGCAGTGAAAGAAGTTTTGATGTAGGTGATTGGGTATTCCTACGGCTACAACCATATAAGCAAATGTCCCTAAAGCAAGCTAAGAAGGATAATAAATTATCACCAAAGTATTATGGTCCGTACAAGGTGTTGCAAAAGATTGGTACTATGGCATACAAATTGGAGCTTCCTGCAGCTTCTCGATTGCACCCAGTTTTCCATGTTTCATGTTTAAATAAGGTTATAGGCGAAAAGCTCCCAGTGCAAACAATATTGCCAAAACTTGATCAGGAAGGAAAAATTATATTGGAACCGGAAGCAGTCACAGAAACAAGAACTTGAAAGCTACGAAATCGATCAATTTCAGAGTATCTTATCAAGTGGAAGAACTTATCCGCTGAAGATTCCACATGGGAGGGTGAGAATTTTATGCAGAAGTATCCAGAACTACTCAAGCATTGAGGACAACAATTTTTTTGAAGGGGAGGGGCATGTTGGGTCCCTATAATACTAGTGATTACCCCATTACTATTGTAGTTATACCCCTTATTTATATTGTTGTGCCCCTATTACCCCCATGTTGTTATTTCTGTGCCCCATAGAATCCCTCTATTGTTATTTTTGTGGCTTTATATTATTATTGTTAGGTCGGCCGGATTATATTGTGACTCCTTAGGCTCCTATATATAGAAAGGAGGTTTTGTCATTTGTATCATCCAAGAATTGTTCATTTATGTAATGTAAAGGAGGTTTCCCCCTCGAAGAGGCTGAATTCTAAGGCGTTGATCTATCTTTTCTATATTTTCTTGAGCTGGTTTCATAACAGAGTATGTTGATGAAGTAACCATAATGTTGTTGTCAATTTTCACTCCTGGACAACCTCCTGTTGTCAGGTATGATTATGCTTCCTATATCACCAAAAATATTCATGACCAATTTCTGAGACTGGACAATGAAGGGGTCTTCAAGTACACCACTTTCATCTATCATCTTACGTTGTACTATCAATCAGAGAACGTCCCTTTCCCTGTCAAGAAACTTGATAATAAAGGCAATCCAAGGTCAATTATCTTTTGTAGTCCCATATTTCATACATCCTATCAATCCCCTTACTCATACAATGAGTTCATTGATCAATTTTTTTACCCAACAACCACCTTATTGATAGGGGTTTCTCCTCGTAGAATTTGTGGTGACATTAAGAGAATCCTATAGCTCTCCAATCAATACAGGATATGTGATTGGTACCTATACAAGAACCATACATAAATTAGGATATATGGATGTGAGCTCTGCCCTTTCAAGTTACCAAAATATGTTCCAATGATACTGTTTGCATTGGAATATTTTAGACAAATGATACACATATACATGGTTCATTTTTGCAAAGCCAAAAAGAAAGCTCAACTCAAAATAAAAAATAAGTTAGGCCCTTTTGTCTACAATGATAGGGAAGCATGGAGAGAAGCAAAGAAAATTCTAGAAGATCATCTTATGTTGCACAAAAGTTTTGGTTGGGGACCTTATGACCCTAACTGCTTTATATGTGATAGGAGAATGAAAAACAAGCTATCACCATACATTCACCACAAAATTCCAGAGATTGAACAATTTGCAAATATGGATGAATGGAGGGAAGGGACCATAGTAGAAATGGATAGTGAACAGGTCAATATTGAAAATGTTATGAGAGATCTTGAGAAAATGCTTGACCTGGATTCTTTTGAGCAGGTACCATTTGAGTTATCTCAAATATCAAGAATTGGTGCATCCATTGCTGGAACCTCTCAGCAAACTTCACAATAAACAAGCACACCGGCCACAGGAACATCAAAGGCCAAGGAAGTAGAGACCAACATTCAAACCACAGAACAACCTACAATGTCTAAGCAGCCTGAAACTTCCAAAGAACAGGCCCAAATACATACTCCTCCCACTCAAGGCAATGTGGGAGAACCTTCAGTTTTAAAAACTCCTCTAAATGAGGAAAGAAATAGAAAGAGAGACACAGAAATAACTACCCCTGCCAGTGAACCTTCAGGACAGCCTGGAACAAAAAGGCAAAGACTAAATCCCCTTTCAGAGGAGGAATTTGTTGAAGAAACTATAGATAGTCAAACGGAAGAAAGAGTAGAGAACCAGCAAACTTTTCCAGTAGGAGGAACAACCACTAGCTCACAGAGACAGGAGCTAGAAGGATAACAAAGTGCAGAGGTATCTTCTTTCAGGCCACTAGGGACAGATGCCTTGGATATCAAGAAAAAATTTATAGAAATAAAGGCCAGGAATGATCCATTGAGGCTTCAAGTTTATAACCAATATTTGAAAATGGCCCCCACAAATCAACAAAGATTGATGTCAGCATATGACATCAAAGAAGGCAAAATGATAATGAGCTATTTCAAGCCAAAGGTGCAATAGCCGAAATCAATAATAGGTTATCTCAAAACAAATGAAGTCATGGCAAAGGATATTTATCCTTTGGATCAGATTGAATTGCATAAACAAACTGGAGAAATGATTTATTCAACTTTGACTGCTAAGGCAATGATGGCCCAAAGGTTGCAAAATTCCTTGGATAACACAACTGCCCAACTGCACTTAGAGAAAGCTTCCTCCAAGGCCGAAGATAATAGAATAAAGTCTTTAGAAGAAATAATTATTGGATTGGGTCATGATCGCAAAGATGTAAAGGCTATAGAAGCCTTAAACGAAGATATTGCTGCCCTAAGGAAACAACTAAAGCTGCCTCCTTCAAGGCACCCACAGATTGCTGAAATCATAAAGCAAAAATCTGAAGAAGAGCTGATGGATTTTCTCTTAAAGCTTAATGAATAGTTGAATGATACTGAGCAAGAACTTGAAAAAGCATTGAAGGACAAGCAGGGAGAGTCGACCTCTCAGCCTCCCAATGTGATACCAGTAGTCTCAACAGCAGTCCCTTCAACTCTTAGAGTTGTTATGGCACCAAACATTACAATAGTTATAGTAGAGATGATCATAGGTACAACAACAACAGGAATAACAGGAGTAGCACAAGGTATCATTGCCAATTTGAGCACAAAAGAGCTAATAAAATCAATGCAGGACCTGAAACTACAAGTTTCAAAGCTAAATAAGGCAAAAGAGCAATATGCCAACTGAGAGAAAAGGTATGATCTCTTAAAAATAAATGCTGCAGAAAAGACAAGAGAGATTAAAGTGTTAGAAAAAAAGTGAAATCATTGGAAAAAGACCTTACTTTTGACAATCCGCTGACATAAATCAAGAAAATTCTTTGGAACAACATCACTCAATCAATAAATGATGCTTGGCCATCAATTCAAATAATTTTCGAGCAAATTGATTTAGTGAAATTGGCTCAAGAAGAAATTCAAAAAACAAGGGCAGAATTAGGAAATATGCCCGAGGAAGCCAACAGGCTCATACAATTTTTCAATATAAGGAATAAGTACCAGCTTGAAGAGCTAGGCATTCAAGATAGAACAAGGGCAATTTTGGAAATCAAAAGGGTCTTTACTAAACGAACTCTGATGCAAAACTTAGAAAGAAGGTGCCATGACATGCTGGAAGAAATTAATGCATTCATGAAAATATTTGATATTTTGCAGGGTAAAGGTTTACCAAGTCCTTAGTTATTCATGATAAACTAATGAGTCATAAAGACTATGTGGAGAAATTGAATAAGTATGCAGGCAACCAAGCAGGTTCATCAACAAGTGCATCAACAATGAAAGCATTGCCTATAGGAAAAGTTCTCTATGACAGTCTAGAGAACTTGTTTTATGTCGAGCATGAGATAAAGCACTTGTTTCCAATTCAGCCTACCTTTTTCAGGTACACAGAAACTGATGAGACCCTGAGAAAACTTTAGAAAAACAGATTGCCAGAAGCAAAATGGTGGGAAGATAGATTAGAAATTTTGTAAAATTATCCTCGGTAAAATGTAAATTTTGGTTATTTATTGCAGTAATTAATGGTAAGGAGTATGAAAAAAGATCAAACAGGTCGAAGTGTATTAGAATAGGTAAAGAGTATCAGTGAAAATAGGGCAGGTAACACATAGTTACCAAAGAAAATAGCAGCAAGCCAAATCATAGGGCCTACCTCCAGCACACTCACAAGAATAGGAACAGCACAACATCAGTTTACCTTTTCTCCTATCTTCGAGACCATTTGTCTCTATTTTCTTGTAACTTATTCATAGTCACCCTAGAATATATCCCACTCTGTTATGAGATATTTTTTGTAAAATTTTTGTATAAATACTCCCTCAATTGGAGTATTGAGGGTGGATTATTAGACATTGCTGTAATACTGATTATTTTGAAATAAAGTGTTGTTGGACAAAATTTTGTGTGGCTAGCTGGATGAAGAATTGATGCAAAGGACTTTCCACAGATTTCTTGAGTCAAACACCAGATCAATAAGTCTTCTACATCTAATGTTTTAATGTGTTCCCTATTTATTATATCACCTATGTTTCAAATCTGAATGATAAACAAAAACGAATAATTCGGAAGGTGCTTGAGTACAAACTGTTTTCTATCATTGTTATTCTTAATGTTTTCCTCTGAACTAGTTTAAATAGTGAATTCTTAATTTATCCTATTTTCCAGTTTATTCACTTTGATTATTTAGTAAATAATACTCAACTTCTCTTTATTAATAACCATTCAAGTTCCCTCTTTCGAATGTGTTGAAGGATCCTTAACTGCCCTTCACCCATTTTGAGTCCATTCCATCTTTTTAAGTCTTTATATGTTCCCTGTTTGACCGTCTTTGCCTGTGAAACCATCCCTTGTTAAGAAACCAAATCTAGTAAAGCCATCTTCTTTGACTCCATTAGCCCAATGGCCTAAACTACTTAGTTCTACCCCTCTGCTATTGAATTTCACCACCCAAACACAATCGAAACCTCTAAACTTTCATAACTAGCCTAATATCTTTCAAAAAAAAGCTAAAACTTAAAGAGAGAGCCCTCTCTGGATACAGATTGGGTAGATTCTGTATCTGAAAGTTGGTTTGTGGTTACCTCGGACCCCTTTCCTCTTCCCAACCACTTCAAGGAAAATCTGAGTGATAACAGGACCAAGTGATTTTAGATTTGGGATCTGAAGCTAATGTCCTGACAAAGAAAACATGAGATTTAATGGGTAAACCAAAGTTTCAATGGTCACCTATTCAGCTAAGAATGGAAAATCAACAAAATATTGTTCCTCTAGGAAGATTATCACGCATTTCAGTGGATATTAATGGGGTGTGCACAACTACTGATTTTGAAGTGATAGAAATTGTGGATGATGGTAACCCTTATCTGGCATTACTTGGACTGGATTGGGAATTTTCCAACATGGCTATAATCAATGTAAAGAATAGGAAAGTGGTATTTGAAAGCAAAAATAAGAGAGTGATCATTCCCTTGGATTCATCAAAAGGAGCAAGGTGTACTGAACCAATTTAAGAGGAACACATTGCAGTTGGTATAGATAACATCTATCAGATGACATCAAAAGAAAAAGAATGTGTTAACCCTACTGAAGGCAAGTTGAGTTGGGAGCATGACGGTTTGTGTGCTTCAGATTCAGAAGAAGAATTGGAAAATTGGTAAAAAAAGTTACATGAAGTATCTGCGAGGCGATGTGAAAGAATTACTAAAGGAATTCCTTGTATGATAGTTGAGGTATGTGACTTACCTTTTTATGATGGTTTGGGTGATATAAATACTTTTCTTGAAGAATATGAAGAACAAGTACCAGAGTGTCAAAGATTGTTAGCTCTGGATATAGCCCTAAGAGCTACTCCTGCTAGATGGTGGGGTACACATAAGAAGAATATAGGAAGTTGGAAAGAATGTTGAAGGTTGTTATGGTTAAGGTTTGGTCAGGTCGAAATAGAGTTGGTAGATAAATATGATGGTGAAGATGATTCTAGAGAGCACATCCATATTTGCATGATAACATGGAAGGAGATTCCACAAGAAGAATGGGTGCATGGGTTCATCCATACATTGGGGACAATTCCTCAAAAATGGTACCTGGAAACATAACATCGACATGGTACTGCAAACTGGGTAGAGATGGTTGATAGGTTTATATTGACATTTAGCTTTGAATATTATTGTCCATATATAAATTCAACCTTTCAGATAGTTAAAAAGAAGATTTTTTAGAATGAAATTCCACTCCCTTGGCAGCCTGATTGGGCTGCACAACTACATAATGCACTAGAATGCTACAACATCAATGCAATATTGACATAGTATAATTTGAAAGCTACCACGAAGTGAATGGACTTGAGTTAGAAATGCTTGATATAAAAAATCCATTGAAGATAAAGAAGGTGAATATAGGATCAGAAGAGGAGCCGAAGTTTGCAACGATTGGAGATTATTGGAATGAAGAAAAAGTCAGCAAAGTGATAGATCTTCTTTTTGGGAAAAAAAATGGGGGTGGTCGGGTGCATCAGTATTTTAAAAACTCACAATATTAATTTTCTTTTCTGAAATGTATACGTGACTTGAATGAACCCAACTAGAGTATTTATGTGATTGTTGTAAAAGAAACTAGCGTATTCCCAGTAAACATTTTAAAATAGCTAATTCTTTATCTGTTAAACTTTGAACTAGAGTATAAGAGATTTAATAGGCATTTGATAAGAAGTAGAGAGGTACAGTAAGAACAGAATAGAGTATCTCATATAAATAAACACACATGAACACCAACATTTAATGTGGAAACCCAATTTTGGAGAAAAGCACTGTTGTTGTCGTCTCAGTCTTCAAAACTTATTAATATCAAAAAATGATTACATTCTTGTACTGGTGCATACTCATACCAGTACGTAGGCACCCACCTACTAAAGGCTACAACTTTCACTCATTCTCTAGCTCTTACTGGAAGGGATCTTCAACCCCTTGATCTAATCATCAGCTGCTACTGGCAGGAAGCCTCGACTTCCTCACTGAAGGCTCCAACCCTCAAAAACATCCATGGACCATGTTTCATCAAAATTTGAGATTGGATCCAATATCAACACTTATGCTCAATCATCATTATAAAACAATCATCAACCTCTAACACACATAATCAACCAATCAGTGAAACCTAAACAATCGATACATAATCAAAACTTAAAAAATCAATTGGAACTGTCAGATCACTGTAACCGATAGAAAGGACTAAACTCATAATCTTGCATCAACACAGAGAATCCATTGCAACCCTGATCATTCATTTTCCAAAATGTAAATGCTACTTCACTAAAGGAAACTCACATGCATAAGCGCTTTTCTAGAGAGAACCCCCCATATAGATCTTATTATACTAAAAACTGAAAATTCGACCACTGCAATTTATAAAAAGAACATTGAATCACACTCAGATCTACTACAACACTCTCAACCAATCACAAAACTATCTTTGATCTTAAATCACAATCAACAATTAATCTTAACATTCATCAGTCAATTAATACCCAAGTTCAACTTCATCATTCAATCAGATCTACTTCATACATTATCACTCAACCCTGATCAAAATGAGGACATAACTAACATACAATAGAGAAACAACATCATTGATCAAGGTGATCAATGTTAGCTTGATGGGGCCTGACCTAGGTTCAAATTTAATTGCACCAACCAAAAAAACTCTAACTGTTGGCCCTTTTGGCAACAACTTGCCTAACACAGGCTGCAGTCTCACCCAAAGCAATATTGGGGGATGCTAGAATGAGGTTTCTACATCCAGAGGCCTGTGTGATGGTTTCCTAAGGTTCTTAGGATTTATATCTACCTTCATGTAGATCTATTCCTTCCAACTGTCAGCTACTTCAACTCTATCAAAATGACCTCCAGATCTTCGCGAAGGTACTCAATTGTACTTATCATGCAGAAAGATTATAGATCTACTAGTTCTGCATAGTAAATAAGCATTAATTCACATTAAACAGATTATAGAGCCAAGATACATAAACTTTACAGAAGTAAATAAAAGAACACAAATTCATCAATTTTGACCCAAAATAGTCTTTATTAAGTATACACATTCAGATAGAGACTCTTTAACCCTATGCACTGAGTTGAAGGGGCCTGTGCACCCAACTGCGGAATTACCAAGGTATCCGCGAATTCAGCTGCAGGAGCCTTCCCCTTTTCCCCAAGCATAGGAAATAGACCTTCCCTGCCTTAGCATCTTTCCCTCACAATGATTCTTCACCAAATGTTATCTTCCAATACTCGTTATGACTCAATTACTTATAGAATTTAATTTACAATACCATGGTCCGTGGACCATGGGCGGGTCTCAAAAAAGTTGTATCACCTCCCCACCTAAGGGACTAAAGCCCCTCTGAATCTACTTAGCTTCGTGCTCCACTTTCCACATTTCATGGAGACTTTACCTTTGCTACAAAAAGATATTACAAAATTGACTCAAAATTTAAGAAAATTGACCCTAGGGGCCTTATCCCAACAGACTCCCAAAACAAATATGGCGACTCGCCCTCAAGTCACTTATCTGTTGCCTCGATCTTGGTGCAGATTTCACTGAACGCGATCTGTAATGTTGCTATGTCATCACAACCCTATACTGCAGCCTGTTTCACTTCCTCCACTAGCTTTTCTATCATCAAGTCTTCCTCTGCTAGGTGCGTCGTTCTCTGTGTCTATTGAAGCGTCTTCAAATTTTCCTGGACCAACAGAGTAAGTTTACATGCTTCCTCTATCCATGGTTGTATTCTGAGATTTAAAACAACCTATTTTCTCTACAGCTCTACCATTTGTGATTGAATTTGTTTTCCTTCCTGCAACCAAGAGAGGCACTAGACTGGTGCCAAAGTGCACATAGTCATCCTAATTCATCAAAATGTCATTGTATATCCCAGATGTTTGTGCCAAGTTTCCACAGTTTTTTTTCCTCCTACAAAGTTGTCCATAGATCCATGGCTTGTTCGAATATCAATGTGCAACTTGTGACTGCTGCATCTAAAGTGCCCATGCTCTCCCTGATGGTTGCTCTATGTTGCTCTCGGACCTTTATTAGAGTGGTTGATTGCAATTTCAACTACAACTCTGTGATATTCATTTGGAAGTAAAAGTTTACTTGGCCAATCTCATCCCTTAATTCTTTGACCATGACATCCAACTTCTAAATATTTGTTATTGCTTTTGCATCCTCTGTGTTGGGCGTGGAGCCAGGTTATCTTATGTATTCAAAGGATTCAGTCACATGTATACCCCGGGAAGATTTTACACCCCTCCATGTAGGGGGATGCGGAGGGGACTTGTCCCCCCTGCGGGGGTTCATGGGGGATAATTCCCCTTAGCTTGGGGGTCTGGGGGCCAGCGGTCCCCCGACAGGGGTTCAGGCACAGTGCCCCCGAAGCTAAAAACAGATGTAAAATTTCCTTGTAAAAGTATAGTAATTTCTAGTCAATCTGGGTTGTTCATTAGGTGAATGATCTGACGATAGATGTTTAGTTTAGGGGTTTTTTCCCTAGAAGGCAGCCCCTCGCTATATATGAGGGAATTGTATTGCATCTATGCAGATCTGTATTCTGAGTGAGGAAGAGAGACGAGAATGGGAGCAAAGAGGGAGTTACAGCAGATCTGCTATAGGTTGCATCTCCTCAGTTTTCTGGATAATATAAAAAGAAGGATTGGCTATTTCTCTTTGGACGTAGCCCAAATTGGGTGAACCATGTATATCTGTGTCTCTCTTGTTTTATGCATTTTCTGTGTTTATATTTTTGCAATATTTATGTGTGCCATTGCTCTGTAATATATAATTGTCTAACAACTGGTATCAGAGTCGAAGGTCTATTTGGTTGATAAAATCGCAGGAGAGAAGGGTTCTTGGTTTGAGTGGGAGAAATGGCGGAAGATGGTAGGTTTAGGGTCAAAAAATTCAACGGCCAGAACTACCAGCTGTGGAAGATGTAGATGGAAGATTATCTATTTCAGAGAGATCTGTACCTACCATTGAGCAAAAAGACAAAGAAGCTGATGAGTATGACAGACAAAGAATGGAATATTCTCAATAGAAAGGCACTTGGAACAATACGGCTATGCCTAGTGGCGTCGGTACTATTTAATATTTCAAAGGAAATGACAATAGAGGGTTTAATGTCGACATTGGCCAAACTATATGAAAAACCCTCAGCCTCAAATAAGGTATTTCTTATGAAGCATTTATTTAATATGAAGATGTCAGAAGGTGGATCTGTTGCAGACCATTTAAATGATTTTAATAAAGATACAAGTCAGTTAAGTTCTATAGGGGTAACTTTTGATGATGAAGTTAGGGCTCTGTTATTTCTGTGCTCATTGCTAGAAAGTTGGAATGGTTTAGTTATGGCCATTAGTAACTCTGTCTCTGGATCTAGTACTTTAAAGTTTGATGATGTTGTCGGTGCAACCCTTAGCGAGGAAATTTGATGGAAAAGCTCCGGTGAGACATTAGGTAATGCTTTGACTACAAAGACTAGGGGAAGAAAATTGAAAGAGGAAAGAGCCCGGGATACCGCAGTAAGTCAAGAAAAGGTAGATCCAAGTCCAGATCGGGGATAGTGTGCTAGAAATGCAGGATGTGTTGCAAGATGCTTTGATTCTTTCATTAGAAAAATATTATTTATGCCTAGGTGGTATATTCAGGGGCCTCATTCCATGCCACACCTGATAGGAAACATTTTTATGATTATGTTCAATGAGATTTTGGACAGGTTCAATTGGGTGATGATAAACCCTGTAAAATCAGTGGAATAGGTACAGTTTTCATAAAACAGAAAAGTGGAAATCAGTGGCTATTAAAGGAGGTAAGGCATGTTCTAGATCTAAAGAAAAATCTGATTTCAACAGGGTAGTTTGGAGGTGAAGGTTTCATAACTACTTTCACAGATAAAACCTGGAAGGTCAGTAAAGGATCCCTGGTAATAGCGAAAGGACGAAAGGTTGGTACATTGTATTTATGCAATGGTATTTCTAATTTTGTTAATGCTTTAACCTCTACAGGAGAAGATACCACATTGTGGCATCATAGGCTCGGGAACATGAGTGAGAAGGGGATGCAGATTCTTCACTCAAGAAATTTGTTGCCAGGTTTAAAGCATGTCGATTTAAAATTTTGTGAGAATTGTGTTTATGGAAAATAGAAGAGAGTTAGATTCCTTAGAGTTGGCAAAGAAAAGAAGAGAGAAAAATTAGAGATTGTGCATATAGATGTATGGGGACCTACTCAATTATCATCTCTTGGTGGCTCTCGTTGCTATGTTACTTTTATTGATGATGCAACCAGAAAAACGTGGATTTATTTTGTTCGAAATAAATCTGATGTATTTGATACTTTCAAGAAATGGAAACCTTTGCTTGAAAATGAGACAGGAAAAAGGTTGAAGTGTCTTAGATCAGACAATGGAGGTGAATATTGCAGCAAAGAGTTTGATAGGTACTGTTCAGAGAATGGAATTCATAGAGAGAAGACAGTTCCAGGAACACAACATGAAAATGGTGTGTCAAAAAGGATGAACAGGGCAATCATGGAACGTGCAAGGTGCATGAGATTGCATGCAAGATTACTTTTACAATTTTGGGCAGATGCTATAGATACTACTGCTTATCTAATAAATAGAGGGCCTTCAAGTTCCTTGGATGGTGGTATTCAAGAGGAGGCATCGATAGGTAAAAAGGTAAACTACTCTTTTTTAAAGACTTTTGGTTGTGAAGCCTTTGTCCAAATTAATAAAGAAAATAGAACAAAGCGTGAGGAAAAATCAAAGAAATGTACTTTTATTAGATATGGTGTTAATAATTTTGGTTATCGCTTATATGATTATGAAAATAAAAAAATCATTAGGAGCAAAGATGTAATATTCATTGAAAAGGTATTGTATAAGAATCAGTTGCAAGAAAAGAAACAGGAAAAAGAAAATAGAGAATACATAGTGCTTGACGATATCACAAGAAAAGTGATGGTGCCTGAAAATCATAATGATCAACAGCCAGAAAAACAACCACAACAACATCAAGCACTTCAAACACCTGAAAGTGGTGTTAGAAGATATACTAGGATAAGTAGACCCCCTAAACGATACTCTCCTTCATTTTATCATGTATTGTTGACTGATTCTCGTGAACCAGAATGTTATGAAGAAGGAGTGCAGGTAGAAACTAGGAAGAAGTGGGAGAAAACCATGAAAGAAGAGATGGACTCCTTAGCACGTAACCAGACTTGGAACTTATTCAGGTTTCCTGCAGGTAAAACAACATTACAGAATAAATGGGTTTACAAGTTGAGGGAAGAAGATGGAGGTAAAAAAAGGTACAAAGCTAGACTTGTGGTGAAGGGGTTTGCGCAGAAGAAAGGTAGTGATTTTGATGAAATGTTTTCTCCTTTTGTTAAAATGACTTCTATCAGAACTATTTTAAGTCTAGTAGTAGTTGAAGATTTTCATCTTGAGCAGTTAGATGTAAAGACAACCTTTCTCCCTGGGGATTTGGAGGAAGAGATATATATGCAGCAGCCACAAGGATATGAGGTAAAAGGGAAGTAGAAACTAGTGTGCAGGTTGAAGAAGAGCTTGTATGGCTTAAAACAAGCTCCAAGGTAGTGGTATCTAAAATTTGACAAGTTTATGTTTGAACAAGGTTATAAAAGATGTCACTCCCATCATTGTGTTTATCTGAAAAAGAAAAATGATGGTAGTTATACTATATTGTTATTGTATGTAGATGACATGCTTGTTGCAAGGTCTAACATGCAGGAAATAAATGTGCTGAAAAGAAAATTGGCAAATTCGTTTGCAATGAAGCATTTGGGAGCTGCAAAACAAATCCCTGGTATGAGAATAACTAGAGACAGAAAAAATCACAAACTAACATTGTCTCAGAATGAGTACATACAAAAGGTGATGAAAATATTTAATATGTGGTGAGCTCCAGTATTGTAGCAATAATGCTAGAACTCCTGGGGCTTCTTGTCTCTTAATTTTATCAACCCGGTAGTTCGTACAAACTTGGAAGCGACGGTGTTGTATGCACAAGTACTAGCCCTTGTCGCAGCTGTCACTTGGTCAGCTGGCACAAGTCCGCTAGGGCTTAAGCCAACTTCTATAGGCTCACAGAAGAAGCTTTATCAATGATGGACGAAAGCTAACTCAAAGGAAGGCTACGCTGCTTGACAAACTGAATCAAAAGCAATTTAAAGCATGTAAATCCATGAAACCCTAATTTAACTAGTATATCTTCTATAATGCAAAGAATGTGGATGCAACTCCTATGAATGCTGTCATTACCTCTAACAAGTGTAAATGCATGGGTCTAAGCTACTTGCATCATGAGAAATGTGTTTTTGTGTTTTTCCTTTAGGTGTGTGGAATGAGTGTGAACTTGGCCTAATTAGGGTTTGATTGTGCAGGTGGGATGGAGAAGGAAGGAAAGTGTGGGACAGGTTGGGGAGGCTAGGAGAGGTTCCCAAGGATCCTTAGCACCCATCCACAGAGGTCCCTCACGTTCAGAAGCTCGGCAACGAAGTGAATGGCCTCCTACAGGAAGGCTGCAGGGGATCCTACAGGATACTCTGTTTTCTACAGGATGGCTGTGCACGTCTACAGGATGGTTGGCCGTGGGGGTTTTTAGGAGTTGATGGAGTGTTGGAGTGGTGTGGGAGGCTAAGGGAGATGGAGATGGACCTAATGATGTCTTAGGAAATGGCAAGTCAGACGAAGGAAGGGTGCATGCAATGGGTTGATGTTTTGGAAGGGTGGAATCAACGAGAGTGAAGGAGATGGAGCTGTACGTGAAATGAGAGAGTTGGAGGGCACGTGAGTGAGATAGAGGGTGAATAGAAATTGCAGGTGGATGAAGAAAACGACGAAGGAAATCGCATGAGCAAAAGCAGTGTAAATAAAACAAATGACCTGTGCATGAAAACAAGGAATTCATTAACCTATTATGCCATGAAACCTATAAATCCAAAATGGAAACCAAGCAATAAAACTAATGCGTGGGAGTGCAGTATGGATCAATGTCGAGAATGTATGAATAAATCCTTAATGAAAAACGTTCATGTGGCAACTTGCGTGGAGATGAAACGACTGCTGTTCTTTTTGGTGGCTGATCATGGTCTACACCCCAATCCCAAACAGTGAGATGGCAGTGAGCTTTTACAACCTGTTTTTGTTGGAGCTCCAAGAGATTTATTCTACCAACCTATCAAACATGAATACTGAAAGCAAAGCATCCTACCAGTCCTATCTATGCTAATGAAAACAATTAAACTAACAAGCTGGAAATCCGAATTGCATAGGAAACTAAACAAACTCAAGTGCTGGACCTAATTGTAAATGCATTACAACACTGAGGAGGTCTATGGCTCTCAGGTTGGGCCCTAACCTGAGAGCTATAGCTCCTTGAGAAAACTCAGAACTAACTCAAAAGTGGCCTTCTTTATTCATAATCTGATAACATGCCAAATTGGCTTACAAAAGAGAATGAAACTTGAGCTGTGCTCCAAAATTACAATAGTAATACGAGAGTTTCAACAACCTAACCAAGGCTAAGGCCTCTATACTTATACAAAACGATGATCCAACAAGTATCCATGATTCTAGGAGCTCGGCTGTTTAATCTAGAGTTTAACTGCTGATCCTGTAGGATGGTCATAAATGTTGTTTCCTGTAGAGCAGTTTTGAACTGCTGTTCCTGTAGAACAACTGGCCGTGTATTAAGCTCGGAGGGAGGATGGAGTGGGGCTCAGAGTTCTTGGTGAGGATCACGAGGAATGTCCCCCAAGACCGTGGACAACCTCTCCTTACGTCAGCAGTGCCAACTCGTTGTCTCCTTGCCACCTTTTCATTGTCTTTTGCTCCCTTTTAATGCCAAAACCTGGAATCACAATGCATTAGCTACGTAGATAAAGTGCCTATACTTTCTCCTACAAACAACATGAATAAACTAAGAAGTGTATGCATAAACAATAAAAATGAATGGTTTGAGCAAGCAAAATAGGCCAAAAATGAGCCCAAATTGTACCAAAATTGGGGCTCATCATCACCCGCCAGCTGAACCATTTGCTCATCCTTGAGAAACTTAGTCAAGATCCTCATCCTTCATGGCCTTTACTGCTCCCCTTACATCCCAAGCTTCTGTGGTGATGTCTTCATGGTTGATATGAAACCCTGCTGTATTTTCCACTTTTTCCCATTGTGCCCTTTCTTCCTTTCCTGTACCTCCTTCAGCCAATCCTAACAACAATGGAGGGCTGAGTTTGAGGCCAATCCAGCTGGCCTGAAGTCTTTGCACTGATTTCTTGTATAGGTCCACCCTTGCAAATGCTTCCCTCATTCTGGTCGGGGTATGGTATTCCCTGATTTTCAAGCTATGTGCCAAAGCATGCCATCTACGTGCACAAGCATGGCCAGCAGTTTCTCCCAAGAGTCTGTCCATGTCTTCAAAATGGGCTATTGCTTGGGCTTGCTGGTCTATAAATCTCAAGGAAGCTGCAGGATCATTGGATAAATGTTGGCGGGCTGAGGTGAGGGCAACCGGATCTTCTAGTTCTGCCCGAATATACAGTGGTTCACTCACTTCCCGGTTCATGACCGATTTCTCTTCAGTGGCTCTCTGATCCTCATGATTCAGCCATGATGAAAAAGCCATTAGTTGCATATCGCCCAAGGCGATATTGGGATCCCAAGAGACCTCATTGGGCAGAATTAGATTGTGGATATAAAATTCTGCTAGCTTAGCTTTATCCTCTGCTGAGCTAGTGTTGCATACTTCAGTAAACTGCTGTGGGTCATGAATTTGCTTAATACCTCTTTGTGCTAGGGTGTTGATCTGGAATTGTAGCCACTGATCCTTTAAGTACAGCCCATAGGACTTTGCAGGATGTCTGCACTGCAAGGCTTCCATGGCCCAACTAGCCATGCAAGCCAATTGCGTCCCCTTTTGTTGTAGCTGCTCCTTTAAGGCTTGCACCTCAATTCTTAGCTGCTGTTCTTCTTCCTGTAGAACTGTTTTTGGTCCTTCAATATTGGTGGTCAGCTCCTTCTTGCCTTCTTGTTCAGATGTGATGCCCTTGGAGGATAGTCCTGCCTTTGCCTGGAGTTCTTGCAGCTGCAACCGTAGCTTTTGGTTTTCTTCCTGTAGAAGTGCCTGCTGGCAGCTAGCCACATGTTTAGCCATAGTGAACTCACTTCTGACCTCCCTGAGCTGATCTTGTAGAGGGCCTATGTCCCCCACCCCCTTTGATTTGGCAATTTGCATCCAGGTATGGGAGCGGACTCTTTCTTTCTCCAATTCGAAGAATAGAGGTACGGTGAATTTTTGTGGGATGATCTTGCCTGCCTCTAAGAAAGTGTAATATGAATTCAGATTGGGTGAAGGACTGGGTTCAGGTATATGCTCTCTTGCTATTTCTTGAGGGGGTTCTGCCTCATCCGCCCTAGGTGATGAAGGTCCTCCTTCTTCTTTCTGTTCAGTTTCCTGTAGTCGAGCTAAGGTATCCTGTAGGACGTTCGCAGCTTCCTGTAGCCTGGTTTTCTCGTCCAACAGGTCCACTCGGTCTTGCCATGTGCTCTTCTTCGGGCTGCCCTTTTCATAAGTAACTGTGAATTTTGAGGGAGATTTGTCTTTGGGAGAAACAGGGGTGTCCTCAATGACAATTGGGCTGCTGGACTGCTGCTGTGGTTTTCCTGTTTTTATCCGAACACTCCTCCGTGCTTTGAAGTAGAGAGGAGGGTCCCTCTTCCTTTTTCCCTTTGGCTTAGGTGGCGTACTGAGGCCAGCTAATACAGCCGCTGCCTCTCTGGCTAAAACATCCACCTTCTGCTTCTCATATTTTGGTTGTGCATAGCTTCCTGTAGAAGCCTGTTCTTGCACCCTTGTGCTTCCTGTAGACGCTGGTGTCGGGCTTCCTGTAGAAGCCTTGGTCTTTGCTTTTGGGCTTCCTGCAGAAGCCTTGGTCTTTGCTTTTGGGCTTCCTGTAGAAGCCTGCTTTTCCTTTCCTGTAGCGGTAGGTGTCTTCCCTTTTTCTCTTTTTTCTATGGGGGTTTGATCCTTATGTTTGCTTGTGAGTGCTGGAGAGGTAATTGGGCTGACGTGGCTTTCCCCGACTTTGTCTCTTCTGCTTTTTGACCTTATTTCTCTTGCTGACAGGATGGGAGAGTCAGCTTTTTCTTTAGCCTCTTCTTCCTCAGCTACCTCTTCCTTGTCTTCAGTGCTGGAGGAGCCACTCTCTTCGATCAGCATTTTAATGTCTCCATCTCGTGTCAGATTCCTAAATGACTCCCAGGAGAGGGGAACTTTATATGAGTGCAAGGCATCTTCCACAAGCAATTTTATTAACCCGTGATGGGCTATCTGATCAGGGATGCCCTGTCTTAGTTTGGTAGCACACTCCATGAGGGACTGTAGAAGATAATAAGTGATGCTTAGTTTTTGGTCTACAGGATCGTCAATTCCGTGCCTTAACTCAGTGAGGAGCCGGAAATGATATGCATATACTATACTGAACCAGCCTTCACACGTAATATACTTCATTATTTGCAAACTGACTTCATTCCACGGTGGTGTTAGGCTCGTCCTTCTTACCCCATTTTTATCCTCTGAGAATTCTTCCTCAGGTGGGAAGAAATCCTTCTTTGCTTGCTGGCTCATCTTTCGCTCTTCTTTGTCCCACGGCAGACCCATGGGCAGCTCTGTAATCCGACTGATATGCTCTGGGGTGAGTTTGAGGCTGAGACCTTTGAAGGTTACCGTGGCCAATGTCTGTGATTTAGGCTGCAGAGCCCGCAAAAATTCCTCGGCTACTTCATCATCGTAGCCCTGTAGTTTATCATAGAAAGGCATCCATTGTGCTCTAGTGAAGAGCTCAACCACTGCCGGGTTTCGCCTTAATGCATTTGAATTAGTGGGCTCTCGCCTGATAAACCCTCCAGGCATGATGAACACAGTGGTTTATACCAGAGGTGGTGGATACACAGGAAATTCGGTCTTAAAGACAGAACATGCAATGAATTTTCAGACCACAGTTTGATTATACAGCTATCCTGTAGGAGCGATAGTATAGGCACGGCAATCCAATTCTTTATGACCACACTGTGACTAATGGCCTTGCCACCTTTAAAAAACGAATTGCGGAAGGAGTTGCAGGGTTACCTCTTTTTTGCCACCTTTTTTACGTGAAGACTTCACCTTCCTGTAGAGCCGCGTTCCTGTAGAAACTGCTTCCTGTAGGACGGCGTTCCTGTAGAAACTGTTCCTGTAGGAGCAGTGCGTAGGCTTCGGGAAGAGCTTTAGTTGGCTGGCGGTCGAGAGGTACTTTACCAGCGTTCAGGTAGCCGAGAGCTCGGCGTATCAACATGCAGAGGTAAGCAGAGGATCTACTCGAGTTTTGAAGTGAGGTTGATGGAGATACACGCTTAATCGAGCCGATTAGATTTTGAATCAGCGCAGCTCGTGGCGCGGGGGTGAGCTGTCCCCGCCGGACCGTTGGGTGACGTCACCCATCATCCGTCTGCACATTCGTTTGTTGCCGCATTCATTCCCACAGATCTGCCGCCGCCCTTTTCGGTTAAACTTCACTTCTCGGTTGACGGGACTGATCTTCACGTGCTTGCTGCGTGTTTCTTTCGTCGTGGCTGCCACCTCGTCCTCTGACTAACCCTTTACTAACCGACGTGGCCAATCACTGGCCTTTAGGCCGCTCAACCATTCACCTTTATGCCATGCAAAACAAATCGAAGTAATAATCATGCAGTTTGATGGAGAGAAGGATTAGAACACTTACCTGCGCGCGGCTGCACATGATTTCCAGTTTTTTGAGCGATGGATCTACCTGCGCCTGTGGCTGCACATTCCTGTAGGCTCGTGGTTACAGGATGCTGGCGATGGAGTGAATGGTTCTGCATTCATGCACCCGTGTTTGATCTCAGATGGCGGTGCTGTGAACGGTCTTCACTTGAGCAGGTTGAACTGTTACAGGATCCCCACGAGGGGTCTTGTCACCGTTCTTTCTCCTCGGGTGTATGTTGCATGCTGGCGGTTCTGGCTTCTCGATCACGATCCCAGCGCTTCTGATGTATCAACGTGGATGTGGTATGGTTCTCGATGCTTAGTTTTTCTTTGACAGATGCTTTCTCACGAGAACTGATTACTTTGTTGTGCTGCTGCAGGGATCTTGGTTGCATGGCAACGAGGATGGTGGAGGACGATAATGGCAATGTTCAGGGGTGCCATCATTGGCATGCATGCATTCAATCCACTCCTAAGTCGCTAGATCTTCATTTGAAACACATTTTGGCCATCGTAACCTTCTACAGGAAGTTTCCTGTAGAACACAGAGCTTCCTGTAGAAATTTGGCATTTTCTTGTAGAAGATCCGCGTCTTCCTGTAGGAAGACTGTCTGTTCCTGTAGAAAAACTATATCCTCCTGTAGAAGATCCAAAGCATGATAATAATTGCACATACCTTAAAAAACATTGCTGTTCTTGGAGGAGGTGTTGATGACATCCTTTGCTAGCATGATGAAGGCCCCTGGCTTGGAGTGGAGAGGCTTCTTCTCCTCCATAGAACATCTGCATGCAAACCTTTTATTGTGCTGATTGCTTTTCCTGTTTTCTTTCTTTTTTTTTTTTTTTTTTTTTTTTTTTTTTTTAGAAAGACAATAGGAGTGCCTCAATGAGGTTTTCACCCCTACTGCCTGCCTTGGGCGCCTCAGAGAGGTTTTCACCCAAGGATCTTTATTTTCCTCTCTTTTCTTTTTCGAAAGACAATAGGAGCGCCTCAATGAGGTTTTCACCCCTACTGCCTGCCTTGGGCGCCTCAGAGAGGTTTTCACCCAAGGATCTTTTTTTTTCTCTTTTTTTTTTTTTTTTTCTTTTTTTTTGTGTTTTAGATCCTTCAGGGTATGCCCAAAGCGGAGGCAGAACTCTTCTCTATGACCAAAACAGATTTCTCCATAGTGCTGATAAACTCTTGTCTTGAGAGAGGTCTTCTATAGATCTTCAATCGGTGCCCATTGACAAGCATGGGAATGGATTCCTCATCAATGGTTCGAATGAGGACAGATCCATTGTCATGGCACTGTTCCACCACATATGGTCCTAGCCATCTGGTTCTCAACTTCCCCTTGAAATCTTTGAATCTGGAATCATACAACAAAGCCCAATCTCCCGGCTGAAATTGCTTGTCATGGAGATGTTGGTCATGCCACACCTTCCTCTGAAGTTGAACCACTTCTGAGTGAAGGAGGGCCTGCATGCGGTGTTCATCCAGTCCATTCAGCTGCAATAACCTTTCTTGCTGTGCATGGCTGAGATCTAGGTCCAGCTGAGCTGCCAACCTCAAAGTGTTATACTCAAACTCAATGGACAGTAAAGCTTTCTTCCCATAGACCAGTTCATAAGGTGTGAAACCGGTGGTGGTCTTCCAAGTGGTGTTGTAAGCCCATGTGGCTTCAACTAGGCGATCTGCCCAGTCTTTTCTGCTGCTATTTACCACTTTGGTCAAGATCCCTTCTAGAGCTCTATTGGTGACTTCCACCTGCCCATTTGCTTGAGGATGATAGGGGGTGGAAGTCCTATGCTTGATCTTGTGATGAGCTAATAGATCTTCAACCAAGTTGGAGGTGAACTGGCTCCCTTGATCGGTCACCAGCTCTCTTGGGTAGCCAAACTTGTAGAAGATGTTCTCTCTTAAGAACTCGACCACCTTTTCTTCTGTTGCTGCTTTGATTGCTTTAGTCTCTGCCCACTTTGTCAAGTAGTCAGTACACACAATGATGTAGGATCTCTGCCTCGAAGAGGGATTGATTGGGCCCACAAAGTCCATGCCCCACTTCTCAAATGGCTCGAGAGTCACTTGAGGTTGGAGAGGCGTCTCATCCCTTTGGGTCGGTTTCCCCATTCTTTGGCATTGGTCACACTGGCTAACATATCTTCTGACATCTTGATGAAGTGTGGGCCAATAGTAGCCTGCCTGCAGGATCTTGAAGGCAGTTCTCTTTGATGCAAAATGTCCTCCACAAGGCCCATCATGACAGGTGAGGAGAATGTCAAAGACTTCCTCCTCCCTTACACAACGCCTTAAGATCTGATTGGGGCCAAGCTTGAACAGGTTGCCCCCAATCCATGTAAATGAGGCACTCTTTCTGATGATTTTGCTCTTCTCTTTTGAAGAGAGGTGCGGAGGGAACTGAGCTGAAACAAGGTAGTTTGCTATATCAGCAAACCATGGAGAGAGTACTGAGATAGCAAACAGATGCTCATCAGGCATCTGGTCATCCACCGTCCCATCTTCATATGCAGACAAATCCAATCTAGACAAGAAGTCAGCAACAACATTTTCTTTTCCTGGTTTATCAACAATGGTTAGATCAAACTGCTGCAATAAAAGTAACCATCTAATAATACGAGCATTCACATCTGGTTTATTCATCAAGTATCTAATAGCAGCATGGTCAGTATGTACAAAAGTCTGGTAACCAGTAATGTAATGTCGGAACTTGTTCAGTGCATGATATACAGCTAAGAATTCCTTCTCGGTTACAGTGTAATTCAGCTCTGCTTTGGACAAGTTTTTGCTAACGAAGTAAATGGCATATGGAAGTTTTTGCTCAACTTTTCCTAAGGCTGCACCTATGGCTTTGTTCGAGGCATCAGTGTGGATGTGGAAAGGTAGGGCCCAGTTTGGACCCCTTAGGATTGGAGCTGACACTAACTTGTCTTTTAATTCATTCAAACTCTTCTGACAATCGTCAGTCCAATTAAACTCCACATCTTTTGCCAACAAACCAAACAATGGTGAGGCTAACTTGCTGAAGTCTTTAATGAACCTCCGGTAGTATCCTGCTAATCCCAAGAAACTCCGGACATCCCTTACTTTTTGAGGAGGTGGAACCCTCTTGATGAGAGCAATTTTGTTAGGATCCACCTGCAATCCTTGAGAAGAAATGGTATGGCCTAGCACTGTCCCTTCAGTCATTAGGAATTCACATTTCTCAGGGCTAAGGGACAAGTTCATCTCGATGCACTTGGTTAGGACCTTTCCCAAGTTGGACAATGCTTCCTGGAAGTTGGCCCCATAAGGGGTAAAGTCATCCATGTAGATTTCCACTGCATCATGGACCAACTCCGAGAAGATGCTCAAGACAGCTCTCTGAAAAGTAGCAGGAGCATTGCATAGCCCAAAGGGAAGGACTCGGTAGGCAAAGGTACCCCAAGGACAAGTGAAGGTGGTCTTATCTTGGTCTTCCGGGCTGATTTGGATTTGATTGTACCCGCTGAACCCATCCAGGAAAGAGAAGAACTTCTTTCCTGCCAGTCCATCCAACACTTGATCTATGAAAGGTAGAGGGAAATGGTCCTTCTTGGTAGCTTTGTTCAGCTCCCGGTAATCTACACAGATCCTCCACTTCCCATTCTTCTTGGGAACCAACACTAGAGGGGACACCCATTCACTATCTGAGATGGGGTAAATGAATCCGGCATCCAACAGTTTTTGCAATTCTTCCTTGACAATGTCCTTAAGGGCTGGATTCATTCTCCTCTGGGGTTGCCTAACTGGTTTACAATCCTCTTTGATGTATATATGATGGGTACAGACCGAGGGGTGGACTCCTTTCATCTCCTTATAGCTCCAAGCAAAAGCATCTAAGTGGCTGGCCAATAGGCTACACAACTCCTTCTCCTGGGAAGGAGATAGAGAGGAGCTGATCTTTAATGCTCTCTCAGGGCCGAACTCCACACTTTTGACTCTGGGAGTGACAGGGCTGGTTGTACAAAGGTCCACTAAGGTGCTAGCTTGGGCATCCTCCACCAACTTCTCTAAAGATAGTGCACTGGAAGGTGGATTCTGGATCAGGGTCTCAATTAAATCATCCTCGGTAGGAGAATTTCTTCTAGCGGTATCTAGGGTGCACAGAGGTGCAGAGTACACCTCGTCTTCCTCTCCGTCCTCCAACCAGAGTGGTAAATCATGCTCTAAAGAGGGTTGGGCAGGAGGGTATAGGACTAGCTGCTTGGACATGGGACCATTCTTGATGGTCATGTTTCCTGCCCGACAACTTATGTAAGCATCTGCAGTAGCTAACCAAGGCCTTCCCAAGATGAGAGGATATCCAGTAAGCTTGGCCTTTGGTTGCAAGACCAGGAAATCCACAGGGTATTCCCAAGAATCAATTGAGACCAAGACATCCTCCACAATCCCTTCGGGAGTCACGGTGGAGCGATCTGCTAACTGCAGTACTGTCGAGGTCTTTCTCAAGGAACCCTGAAGATTGAGTTTAAGCATGGTATCCCTGGTCATCACATTGATGGCTGCCCCCAGATCAATCAAGGTGTGGGGGATAATGGTGCCATTGATGTGTACATCTACTACAGGACTTCCAGGATCTAGGTACTTTGGGCAGATGACTTGTCCTACCATAAGGTCAGACAGTTGTCCTATGACATTGATAGTGGAGGCATCTTTCTTCCGTCTGCCTGGGTGTTTGAAACACTTCTCCTTAATCAGCTTGTTATATATTGGCACATCCTTGATGGTTTGGAGAAGTGGGATTTTTACACACAACTGTTTGAGCTCACCCAAAAGCTCATCTTCTTCTGGGTTCGGTTGTGTGGTGGCTGTTAGTCTCTCAGGAAAGGGTGGAGTAGGCTTTGGTTCACTCTCCTGATGGGTTTCCTCATCCTCTGGGGGAGGAGGTTGGCGATCTGGAAGAGTCTTTCCAGATCTAAGATTGATCTCCTGGATCTCCACAACATAGGTAGGGCATGAGGTCTCCCCAGTATATACCTGCTGAGCCTATCTATTGTTGGGGTTCGGGTTCGGTTGAGCAGGCATCTGAGGTTGCCTTGGAGGAGCAGGAGGTAAAGGCTGAGGTTGAACTGGTGGTGGAGGCAAAATGGCAGAGGAGTGTTGTATTGGGGCCTCCACCCCGACTGAGGAGCACTCCATTGAGGCTGCGACTGGGTATGTGAGTGATATGGGTGAGAAGTAGGTTGAGTAGGGTACTGAGGTGGATAAGACCATGGAGGAGGCATGGACCAGGAAGGATGAGCAGGGGGACCCCAGGAAGGCATGGGAGTCAAGTGGTTGGGGTTGTAATAAGCTTGAGATGCCCCTTGCATCCCCTGCTGATAAGGTCTAGATCCTTGAGGCCTCCTTTGGTTGATGAAGTAGAGAGGTTCAGTGGGGGCTTCAGTTCCTTGGTACATGGCTTTAAACCCAGGCAAGGTTGGACACTGATTTGTTGGGTGGTCCTCCTCACAAACGAAACACACTTCGACCGAATGCAATGGACATTCGTTCTTAGGGTGTCTTCTGGTGCACCTAGGACAGAAGACAGCCAAGGCTCTCTCAGCTTCCTCTTTCTTTTGCTGGATCCTGAATGTGTCCAGCTGCATGGCAATGGTATGTCTCACCTCACTCTTAAGATCTTCTAATTGGTTTGTAAGCTCATGTTTGGAGAAAGGGACACCGGTGGAGAGGAGGTTTCCTCTACCTCGTTTTCTAGCTGCCCTGGAATGATTTCGAAACACAGTCTTGATGTCCTCATAAGGCAGTTGGTAAATGTCCCCCCCAGCTAACATGTGAAGGGTGTCTAGGAGATCTTCAGGGACTCCTCGGAGTAGAACCAACTTGAGGGATTCAGGGTCAAGTGTGCATCTGGCCCGTTTATAGCTAAGTTGGAACCTCTCCTCATAGTCCTCTAAAGACTCATCATTCCCCATGGTCATTCGAAAGATCTCTCCCTTGGTTTCCTTGGACCTACAATAATCCCTATACTTGGTATTGAAGGCTTGCTGCATCTGAGCCCAAGTGGTGATGCTATTCCCAGGTAATCCCATGAACCAGCGTAGTGCTGCATCCTTAAGAGTGGAAGGGAAAAGCTTCAACTTTTGCTCATCCTCAGTATAGTCATAGGTTCGACAAAGGACAGCAAACTCAAACAAGAAGGTATCAGGATCCTCAGTGGTCAGTCCATGGAAGTGAGGCAAGGCAGAGGGGCTAATGTTTTTCATTTTCATATCCCCATTGGTCTCTCGGATGGGGAAAGCTCCTTCTATTCTCTCATCTTCTCTCCTGTTATCAGCCATGGCTTCAGATGGAGCGGTTTCTAACTCTTCTTCTTCTATAGGGTCTTGGTATATCTCGGGATGTTCACCTATAGGTTCCTCTGGGTCGCTGTCACCAAAGAAGAGAGAAGGGTGACTTAGTGATGTGGTGGGGGTGTTTGGTAGGAATTTGCCTGATCTATCTCGGTTCCTACGAGGCATGAAAGGGAAAGGACTCTTCTCTGTTTTTAGTGCTTTTGTTTTTTCTTTGTACCTGCAAAACTGAAACAAAGTGATCTACAACTAACTAGATTACTCAAATGAAATTTGCGGAATTGGAAATATTAATCTAGGAAAGCAGGAAATATTAATCTAGGAAAGCAGGAAATATTAATCTAGGAAAGCAGGAAATACTAATCTAAGAGAGCAGGAAAGATTAATCTAGGAAAGCAGGAAATACTAATCTAAGAAAGCAGGAAAGATTAGTCTAGGAAAGCAGGAAAGTCTATGCTACTTTTGCAGAATGGAAATGAAGCAAACTACATAGCAGAAGGTAAGAGTAGGAAAGTAGAGGAAAAGCAACAGGTGCTAATACTCTGACGCTTCCCCGGCAACGGCGCCAAAAAGATGGTGAGCTCCAGTATTGTAGCAATAATGCTACAACTCCTGGGGCTTCCTGTCTCTTAATTTTATCAACCCGGTAGTTCGTACAAACTTGGAAGCGACGGTGCTGTATGCACAAGTACTAGCCCTTGTCGCAGCTGTCACTTGGTCAGCTGGCACAAGTCCGCTAGGGCTTAAGCCAACTTCTATAGGCTCACAGAAGAAGCTTTATCAATGATGGACGAAAGCTAACTCAAAGGAAGGCTACGCTGCTTGACAAACTGAATCAAAAGCAATTTAAAGCATGTAAATCCATGAAACCCTAATTTAACTAGTCTATCTTCTATAATGCAAAGAATGTGGATGCAACTCCTATGAATGCTGTCATTACCTCTAACAAGTGTAAATGCATGGGTCTAAGCTACTTGCATCATGAGAAATGTGTTTTTGTGTTTTTCCTTTAGGTGTGTGGAATGAGTGTGAACTTGGCCTAATTAGGGTTTGATTGTGCAGGTGGGATGGAGAAGGAAGGAAAGTGTGGGACAGGTCGGGGAGGCTAGGAGAGGTTCCCAAGGATCCTTAGCACCCATCCACAGAGGTCCCTCATGTTCAGAAGCTCGGCAACGAAGTGAATGGCCTCCTACAGGAAGGCTGCAGGGGATCCTACAGGATACTCTGTTTTCTACAGGATGGCTGTGCACGTCTACAGGATGGTTGGCCGTGGGGGTTTTTAGGAGTTGATGGAGTGTTGGAGTGGTGTGGGAGGCTAAGGGAGATGGAGATGGACCTAATGATGTCTTAGGAAATGGCAAGTCAGAGGAAGGAAGGGTGCATGCAATGGGTTGATGTTTTGGAAGGGTGGAATCAACGAGAGTGAAGGAGATGGAGCTGTACGTGAAATGAGAGAGTTGGAGGGCACGTGAGTGAGATAGAGGGTGAATAGAAATTGCAGGTGGATGAAGAAAACGACGAAGGAAATCGCATGAGCAAAAGCAGTGTAAATAAAACAAATGACCTGTGCATGAAAACAAGGAATTCATTAACCTATTATGCCATGAAACCTATAAATCCAAAATGGAAACCAAGCAATAAAACTAATGCGTGGGAGTGCAGTATGGATCAATGTCGAGAATGTATGAATAAATCCTTAATGAAAAACGTTCATGTGGCAACTTGCGTGGAGATGAAACGACTGCTGTTCTTTTTGGTGGCTGATCATGGTCTACACCCCAATCCCAAACAGTGAGATGGCAGTGAGCTTTTACAACCTGTTTTTGTTGGAGCTCCAAGAGATTTATTCTACCAACCTATCAAACTTGAATATTGAAAGCAAAGCATCCTACCAGTCCTATCTATGCTAATGAAAACAATTAAACTAACAAGCTGGAAATCCGAATTGCATAGGAAACTAAACAAACTCAAGTGCTGGACCTAATTGTAAATGCATTACAACACTGAGGAGGTCTATGGCTCTCAGGTTGGGCCCTAACCTGAGAGCTATAGCTCCTTGAAAAAACTCAGAACTAACTCAAAAGTGGCCTTCTTTATTCATAATCTGATAACATGCCAAATTGGCTTACAAAAGAGAACGAAACTTGAGCTGTGCTCCAAAATTACAATAGTAATACGAGAGTTTCAACAACCTAACCAAGGCTAAGGCCTCTATACTTATACAAAATGATGATCCAACAAGTATCCATGATTCTAGGAGCTCGGCTGTTTAATCTAGAGTTTAACTGCTGATCCTGTAGGATGGTCATAAATGTTGTTTCCTGTAGAGCAGTTTTGAACTGCTGTTCCTGTAGAACAGCTGGCCGTGTATTAAACTCGGAGGGAGGATGGAGTGGGGCTCGGAGTTCTTGGTGAGGATCACGAGGAATGTCCCCCAAGACCGTGGACAACCTCTCCTTACGTCAACAGTGCCAACTCGTTGTCTCCTTGCCACCTTTTCGTTGTCTTTTGCTCCCTTTTAATGCCAAAACCTGGAATCACAATGCATTAGCTACGTAGATAAAGTGCCTATCCTTTCTCCTACAAACAACATGAATAAACTAAGAAGTGTATGCATAAACAATAAAAATGAATGGTTTGAATAAGCAAAATAGGCCAAAAATGAGCCCAAATTGTACCAAAATTGGGGCTCATCAATATGCACAATACAAAACTAGTCAGTACACCTTTTGCT
Source organism: Pinus tabuliformis (assembly GCA_031772625.1). Lineage (NCBI taxonomy): Eukaryota > Viridiplantae > Streptophyta > Pinopsida > Pinales > Pinaceae > Pinus > Pinus tabuliformis. The sequence goes on from CM062819.1 coordinate 911,688,456, forward strand.
AGCCATTTCAAACTTAGTAAGGAGATGTGCCCGAAGACCCAAGAAGACATGGATTATATGTCTAAAGTTCCATATGCATCAGCAGTTGGAAGCTTAATGTATGCAATGGTCTGCACAACGCCTGATATTACACATGCAGTGGGAGTTGTAAGCAGGTACATGAACAATCCAAGAAAAGAACATTGGATTGCAGTGAAGTGGATTCTCAGGTATTTGAGAGGTACCACAAATCAAGCATTGTGCTTTGGTGGTTCAGACATTTATCTACAGGGATATGTTGATGCAAATATGGTAGGTGATAGAGATAACAAGAGGAGCACAACAAGTATGTGTTTGCTGTAGGTAGAACAACTATCAGTTGGGTCTCAAAACTACAAAGTGTTGTTGCACTCTCAACAACAGAAGTATAGTATGTTGCTGCTACAGAGGCTACTAAAAAAATGATTTGGTTACAAAGGTTTCTTTATGAATTGGGTAAGAAGCAGGAGTTGGGCAGGTTATACAGTGACAACCAAAGTGCCATACATCTTGCAAAGAACTCTGCATTTCATTCCAAGACTAAGAATATACAACTCAAGTACGATTTCATACGGTTAGCATTGGAAGATGGACAGTTGAAGCTGGAAAAGATACACACTAGCCAGAATCCTGCGGATATGTTAACAAAAGTTGTAGCCAGGGAGAAACTAGAATATGCTCAGTTTCAATTGCTCTTCAAGTATGATGAAGAAGATGAGAAACAACCAAGTCCAAAGTGGAGTCATTGTCTAGAAAATGAAGCAGCAGTGGAGTTACTATAATCAATCTCCAAGTGGGAGATTGTTGGGTGTGGAGCTTGATTATCTTTTGTATTCAAACGTTTCAACCGGATGTATACCCAGGAAGATTCTACACCCCTCCATGCGGGGGGGTGCAGGGGGGACTTGTCCCCACCGCAGGGGTCTGGGGGGACTAATACCCCATGGCTGGGGGGTCTAGAGGCCAGTGGTCCCTCGGCTGGGATTCGAGGCAGTTCCCTCGAAGCTAAAAACAGATGTAAAATGACCTTGCAAAAGTATAGTAATTTCTAGTCAATCTAGGCCATTCATTAGGCAGATGACCTGACGGTAGAAGTTATGTTTATTTTAAGGTTTTTTTCCCTAGAAGGCAACCCCTCACTATATATGAGGGAATTGTATCGCGTCTATGCAGATCTATATTATGAGTGAGGAAGAGAGAGGAGATTGAGAGCGAAGAGGGAATTACAGCGGATCCGCTGTAGGTTGTATCTCTTCAGTTTGCTAGATAATATAAAAAGAAGGACTATCTATTTCTCCGTGGACGTAGCTCAAACTAGGTGAACCATGTATATATGTGTCTCTCTTATTTTAAGTGTATTTTATGTTTATATTTCTGCAATATTTTATGTGTTCCATTGCTCTGTAATATATAATTGTCTAACACTTTGGAATGTGAATTTCTCAGAGCATCTTACATTCTTATGTAATTTTTGCCTCCAAGCTCTGGCTTCATGTGGCCAGTGCTTCCTTTTCTTTCAATGCCTGAGCCTTTTTCTACAAGTATCTGTTCATTATTCATATTGACCTCACTTATGACTGATAGCGGGCACTCCTCCCTGTTTTTGAGCTTGTTTGAAACCCCCTGGTCAAGTACGTGGAGGGTATGAATGGGTAGTGAAGCTAAATTGATACCTATGTCCTTGATCTATTTGAGGTGGGAACTTGCTTCATCTGCATTTGTGCATAGTGATCCCTCTGGTAATGGAATGAATCTGAGGTCCAGAGTCCTTTATACGTCTAGTACCAATGTGTTGGCTTGCTGCAAGCTCTCTTGAATCCCTCTCACTTGTCCCACGCTCACCTGAATTCTACCTATTTGAGTTTGAAACTCGTGCAGATCCTTCAAGACGCTCCCCAGAGTCTGCATGTACTACTGCTCGAACTCTATTCACAACTTTGTCTTTGTGTCGCAGATCTTCTCTCTGATCTCATCCAAGTCCCTCTTACTTATGACCATTGGATTCGTGTGTGCCTGCTTATCTGAATTTCGCTTCTTCTTGGACCCAGGATTGGTCTCTTTAGTCTGCTTCTTCAATTTGAAGGGGGTGCTATGCTCCTCAGCATCACCTCCTTCCTCCTCCCTGGACCCTTCCTTGTCCGCAGTCTACTGAGAAGTAGACTCATCTACTGTGACTGTGGCCTCCTTTGCAGTGCATTCCTTGTCATCATCTTCCTTTGCAGCATGCTCTTTGTCAGCAACGGCCTTAGCAACTACTTCATTCTTTTTCATTGTTGATTTCTCTCGGCTACAGCCTACTCAACCTCTTTCTTTTCCTATGTTTTTGTGGCCTACGCGGAGGAAGTTTCCCCGACCGTGCTTGTTCATATATTGAGATCTGATGGTTGCCTCCATTCAGCCGGTCATTTTCTTACGACTTTCTACACATCTGCGTTCGTTACTAGGTATGGTAACTTGTACCATATTTTCTTAGGGTCTCACCTTGCACAGATGGATACGTTATGAAAATCGGCTTTAAACTCTATGTAGGCCTCCAATTGTCCAAACAATGTTGGTGACAACCTTGGCCTCTGATTGATCACAATGTGAAGGTCCATTTCCATCAACACCAAAAATACCTTTGTTTCCATGACTTTTTCTATGTCCTTCGTTGCCCAAAGAAAGGTGAACTTCATGGCTTCTGGTAAATCCTCATCCCGCAGACAGAACTGGCTATCCTCTAGAAGTCTCCATCTGACAAGAATGATCAATAAAAAAATCTAGGCATAGTGAAAATCCTTGCCATCGTCCTGTGCTTCGCGACAATTCAACAAGAATTCTTTGCACAGGTACTGCACCCTGTTATACTGCACCCCCTTTGCACATTGTGTACCCAATGAGATTAGTGGTGCCGACACTTCATCTTCGTGGCATTTCCTCATGATCTTGTAGGCAAAGATCTGAGCAGTGAACTGTACTGTATTATTACTGATGGAGTGGATGGATTATATGCGCAACTTCTTTTGTCAACAATTTGTTTCTCTTTACTCTTGCCTACAAATTCCTTGGCGAGATCCAACCCTTGGTAGGGCAACCTTGTGATATGGTGGATCAACACATCTGTGATGGAGATGGTCTCTCCCAGCCAGAGACACCCATCATGCACCAACGCAAGAAGTTGGCATATGCACACCATGTTGATACTGGTTCGGCTAAAGTCTGATACCCATAACATATTCAGGAACCAAAATTTTTCAACCCCATGACCCACTTCATAGTCTCCAGTCATGTGACTTTAATCTCCTCATAATATATCTTTACCAGATATTTGTTTGTGGGTGAATGTGTGAATTTCTTGTGATCAGTGAGATCCCAATCCTTCACTTTCAGTGCAGGGATACATCCTAACTATGTGCCTTCAAATGGCACTTTTTCTGGTAATAGCGAGGTAGAGACCATAAATTTTCCAGAATCCAGATCCTTGGGTACTTTCTCTTTGCCTTTTCGCAGAGGGATATAATCCGGGAGCCTAGTGAGAGGCTCGCCCTCCTTAGCATCCAACTCTTCAACCCCATCATGAAGCTCCTCTTCCTCTAGATCCAGGGGTTCATATGGATTTTTTTCCTTGTCCATCTTTCCTTCCTACCAAACATTTGTGGGGTTCTTCCTCGGTGATTGCCTCACTAGAATACCTTGGGGTTTCTTTTGATTTTCCTTAGCAGCAGATGGCTTTTCCCTACGAGACCTTGGCATAGTAGGTATAGATGGCGTAGCTTCCATCAATGCAATTTCACGGGCTGCGACAATAGATACAATGACTTCAGAACTAGTGGGTTCTACAAGATTGGTTCCAGTCATACTATCTAAGAAGGCTTTTTGGTTCCACTAAGGCAACGCAGCTAACCTGAGTTGTGAAAGAATTTCCTCCCAATATTCTCGTTTCATGTATTTTAGACAACAGAGCTTACAAATAATTTCCAGAAGGAAAGGTGTTCCACTATAGCCCAACATGCCAAATTTATAAGCGATTCAAATTCAAATCTGACCATTCCCTCCAATTTATAATCATAAATGTATCTTTGGCGGCACATTTCAAAATATTTTCACCATAAATGTCATGTACCCGCTCCTCCTAATGAGATTGTTTCCATCCAATCAACTACAATGCACTCAATGGCTATTTTTGGACCTAGCAGCGTGACACCATCCACATGACGCAACCCTCCTATTGCACCTCCTCCTAGCATGCTTCTTGCTTTCCTCAAACAACCCCCATACTTCATTTACCCCTTCTTTGGGAAATGTATTTTACAGTCCCGTACCTTCTTGCAGCTGCACGGAGTGCTAAGACTATCCTTCCATCATATAGTCATCGCACAGGGGTAGGATATCCTTAATACAACTTTAGTCTTCTTCCATTGACTCTTCTCAGGTGTTGGGTTGTGTTATATCTTTCCAAGATTGCGTAGTGGGGGGCTCACCGGGGGTTTGAGTGGGGTGGTTAGCCCCCCTCTACGAGGTCCAAGGTAGCACCCTGAGGAAATTTTTTTGAGACTTTATATTAGGTGAGCGAACCTACCTATGGTTTTGTACATGGTTTTCGCACAGGGTTTTGGGTGCGATGGTTTTCGGTCCATGGTATTGGATGCTTCGGCATGTATATATATGTATTGTAACATTGAAAGGAACATAATGAAAGTTCAAGCTGGTAGTCCTGATTTTGGGATCTAAGGGAAAATATCTATGTATATGTGTTTTATGTGTTATTCTCTCGCATTTTTTATTTTGTATGTGTTAGAATTTGTATGTAGGTAATTTTTGTATTGGGTTAAAACCTACGTTTGGTATCAGAGTTGTTTTGGCTTCAAGGGGATGCCTTCGTTGATAAGGGGTTTCACTCAGGCCTATGGTAGACCCTATTTAGTGGGAGATCTGCAAGATCGATCCTGGTGGTGAAAAAATATGGTGATCAGTGGAAAGATAGAGATCGAGAAATTTAATGGTCAAAATTTTGAGTTGTGGAAACTCAATATGGAGGATCTGTTGGTGGATAAAGATCAGTCGATCACAGTAGATCCAGGTACTAAACCAATGGGAGTGTCTGATGAAAAATGGAAGAAGTTGGATCGAAAGGAAAATAGCACAATACAATTGTCTGTCTCAGATTCAGTATTGTTGAATGTATCAGGGGAAGCTATGGTGAAGGCTTTGTGGGCCAAGTTAGGGACTTTGTACCAATCTAAGTCTCTAGTGAATAAATTGTTCCTATGAAAAAAGTTGTATAACCTAAGGATGAAAGATGGAGACTCCATGACATAGCATATAAACGCATTTAATACTGTCGTAAGTCAGTTATTATCTGTTGATACTAAAATTTCAAATGAAGATAATTGCATTATTTTGTTGTGCTCTCTACCAGATTCATGGGATAGTCTAGTTGTTGCAATAGGTAGCAATGCAACTGCCGTGCAGTTTGATGAGATAGTCTCATCCTTGCTGATGGAGGAGATGAGACAAAAAAATATGGAGAGATAGAATGGTGATTCCTTTTCTGTATGAGGATGGTCCCAGAACAGAACAAAAAAAAAGGGTCATCAAGTGGGAGACCTAAATCTAGAGGGAGATCTAAATCTCTAGGAAAACCTGTAAAGGTGTGTTGGAAATGTGGAAAGGAAGGACACTACAAAAGTGACTGTAAATCTAAAGCTCCTAACAAAGTAAGGGGATCTGATGATGCTCTTTTTACAAAGGTGAAAACCACCTTAGATGAAGGTGGGGATGCGTACTTTTCTTCTTCAAGTACACATGTAGATCATGAGGCATGGTTGATTGACTGAGGTGCATCCTTTCACTTCACTCCACATAGAGAGTGTTTTTGTGAGTATGAGAAATATGATGGTGGTGATGTCTTCTTGGGGTATGACAAGAAGGCTAACATTGTTGGTCATGGAAAAGTTAACCTGAATTTGCAAGGTGGAAGGATTAAAACACTTTCAGGTGTTTTGCATATTCCTGCATTGGCCAGAAATCTGATTTCTATAAGCAAGCTGGATGATGCAGGTGTAAAAAGAGTGTTTGAGAGGGATACCTACAAGATGGTTCGAGGAGCTTTGGTATTGATGTAGGGAGTTCGGATTGGAACTCTGTACAAGCTGCAACACAGCACTATTGTTGATGGGTGCAACAGTTATGTGGTTCCTGAAAGTGGAGAAGGAAATATAGTGCTCTCTAGAGAAAAGACCATGCTATGGCATAAAAGTCTTGGACATATTGGAGAGAAGGGCCTTCGAATACTTCATGGTAAGGGTATGGTAGAAGGTATGACTAATAGCTCTCTACATTTTTATTTATGTGAAAATTGTGTATATAGGAAGCAGAATTGGGTGAGTTTCCCCTTTGGTGGTAAGAAGGCACAACAGATATTAGAGCTTGTGCATAGTGATGTGTTTAGACCTGTGAAGGTTCCATCACTGGGTAAGTTTTTGTACTATGTGTCATTTATAGATGACTTCTCAAGGAATAAATGGATATATTTGCATAAGAAGAAATCTAAAGTCTTTGACAAGTTTAAAGAATTTAAGGCTCTGGTGGAAACCAGATAGAGAAGAAGATAAAGGTGTTGAGGAAAGATAATGGTGGAGAGTTTTGCAAGAAGGAATTTGAAGAATTTCATAAGAAGTGTGGTATAGGATGGAAGAATACTACTCCATACACACCTGAGCAAAATGGAATTGAAAAAAGAATGAACAAGATGTAGATGGAAAGGGCAAGAAGTATTCTTAGTGGTGTCAGGTTAGGATAGGAATTCTAGGCAGAGGCAGTAGAGATTGCATGTTACCTGGTCAACAGATCACCTTCATCATCATTGGAGGATAAGAATCCATAAGAGGTATGGACTAGTAAGAAACTCTCTATTTCACATCTAACGGTATTTGGATGTGATGCATATGTACATGTTCCAAAGTAGAAAAGAACAACGTTGGATAGTAAATCTAAAAAGTGCATCTTTATTGGGTATAAGGATCGTTTTAAGGGTTATAAGCTTTGCAACCGAGTAACAAGGAAGGTTGTTTACAGCCGAGGTGTGGTGTTCAGAGAGGTGGAATATGTTATTAAACATGAATTCCAACCAAAGGAACTTGAGAAGATAGAGTTTGAGCTTAAGGAGGAAGAATCAAACTCTACAGCAGAAGAGGAATCAGAATATGAAGAGCCACAAACTCATATTGTGAGAAGATCAGTTCGAGAAAGAAGGTAGTCAGAAAGGTATAGTGCATCTACTTTATATTAAAATTTTACTTTATCTATTACTAATGATGATCCCAGAATTGTGAAGGAATCGATAGATTCAGAGGATGACAAACTCTGGAAACAGGCCATGGTTGATGAAATGGCATCTTTGCACAAAAATGAGGCTTGGGATATGGTGGAATTTCCAACTGGAAGGAAACCCATTGGTAGCAAATTGATGTTTTAGAAGACTAAAAATGCAGAAGGATAACTGGAGATATACAAAGTTTGGTTGGTAGCAAAAGGCTTCCTAGGTTCCGGGAAAGGATTTTGGTGATGTGTTTTCTCCTGTTTCCAAGGTTGCTTCTATTAGATTACTTTTATCTGTTGTTCCTACTTTTGATTTTGAGGTAGGATAGATGGATGTGAAGACAACATTTCTTCATAGGGATCTGAAAGAAGAGATCTACATGAAGCAACCTGAAGGCTTTGTGGTGAAGAGTAAGAATGAAGTAGTATGCAAGTTAAATAAGTCTTTGTATGGTTTAAAACAATCACCAAAGATGTGGTATCAGAAATTTGATACATTTGTACAAGGAATTGGCTTTACCAGAAGCAAAGAAGATCACTCTGTATGTTATAAATTAATTGGTGACCGTGTTATTTATCTAGTCTTGTATGCGGATGATATGTTGCTGGTTGGAAATGACAAAAAAATTATCCAAGGTTTGAAGACCCAATTGTCCTCCAAATCCGACATGACAGATCTTCGTGCTGCAAACTATATTTTGGGCATGGAAATTAAAGGATATTGGGCAAAGAGGAAGCTCTGGTTAAACCAGAGGAAGTATGTCGAAACAATACCACAGATGTTTAATATGCAGGATAGTAAACCGGTGAAGGTTCCTATTCTTGTAGGTGTGAAGTTATATGCTAAATAGTGTCCCAAGAAACAAGAAGAGGAAGAGGACATGTCATGTATTCCATATGCAAGTGCAATCGGTAGCCTAATGTATATGATGGTCTGTACTAGACCAGACATTGCACATGTAGTGGGAGTATTGAGCAGGTTTATGTGAAAACCAGGGAAGGAGCATTGGACAACAGTGAAGTGGGTTTTTAGTTATTTCCGTGGCACTAGTGATTATGGCTTGTGCTACCAAGGAAGACCATGATTGGACAGAGTTTTGGATATCCATGGCTTTTTTGATGTAGACTGGGCTGGACATCTGGATCAAAGAAGATATACAAGTGGGTATGTCTTTAACCTATTTGGAGGTGCAGTTAGTTGGATAAGTGAGAAACAATATGTAGTGGCACTATCAACTACAGAGGCAGAATACATGGAAGCCACTCATACAAGAAAGGAAGCAGTCTAGTTGCAGATATTGTGCTCAAGTATGGGGTTAGTATCGGGAGCTATAAGAATAAACTGTGATAGCCAAAGTGCAATTTTCTTGGCAAACAACCCTTCTTACCATTCAAAGACAAAGCACATTGATGTTTAGTATCACTTTGTGAGGGAAATGATACAAGAAAAAATGATTTTGCTAGTAAAGGTGGACACTCTGAAGAATACTGCAGATGCATTGAAAAAATCTATGAGCTTTGAGATGTTTTCTTGGTGTAGAGAAACAACGGACATTTCAGGGCTGGATAAATGACTAAGCTCTCATGTGGCCCTGTGTGGAAAGAAAACAAAAAGTGGGAGACTTTTGGCTTGTGTCATATTCTTTCCACGATTGCACAACAGGGGTGTCATAGGGGGTTTGAGGGCGGTAGTTAGCCCCCCTCTATAGGGTCCGGAGCAGCGGCCTGGGGAATTTTTTTTTTAGGTGGGTGAACCTACCTATGGTTTTGTGCATGATTTTCACACATGCTTTTGGGCATGATGGTTTGTTGGGCATGGAATCCCCCCACAACATGTTTTGGGGCTCAAAGCCCAACTTTTAGTAAAATGTATTGTATGACTCCACGAATTGTGGGTGCGGAGCGCGAAGTAGAGGTTAAGTCGTAGGGTTGTCCGCCCTAAAGTAATGTAATGTAATGTAAATTCATGTCGGCCTACCTGTGGTCCGTGGACCATGGGATTGTATAAATAGAGCGAGGCTCTAAGTTGTAGAAAGGGAGCTAAGGAAGAGAGAAGAATATGAATGGTTCGAGCATAGAGTAAGAGTATAAGGGTATTAGGTCATAGTAGTAGGAAGAGGCTCTGCAGCTGAGTGCACAGAGGCCTAGTAGAGTCCGTAGTTGAGTGCGCAGGGCAGTTTTGAGTCTATAATCTTGATCGAAGAATAATAAAGAGAATTTGATTCCAATTTCTATGTATCTTCTTGTGCATTTCCTTCTTTACATTTATACTGTTTTATTTATCACGCGCACTGACATGATTATTGAATATGCTATAATAATCATTAGTCTTAAATAAATAAGCTATGTAATTGGGTAATAATAGATTGAATAGCAAGGAACTTGGGTATTATACAGGTTGCACCTCGAGTAGGTCTACGCGGAAGCAGCATTGCAGGTTGCGAAGAAATAATAATTACACATAATGACGTGCATGCAAGGTCAAAACATGGACCTCCAGAAGCTCATCAGATAGCCCCAGGGTGTGGAAACCTGGTTCTAGCACCCTCCCATCCTACCTCATGTGAGACCTCAGCCTACACTCCACGAACTGTTGTTGAAAGGGCCAGTAGTACCAAGATTTGCTTAGCTAAATCACCTCTGAACTTGGGTCAGGCCCATACAAGCCAAGAAGTGGTTACATTGCTAGGACCGGGACATGCATAAGGGATGTCTGATGTCATGCCATTGGAATCCAACAAAGAAAGAAATTGAAGAGTGGTTGGACAAGAAGATTCATCAGTTCGTGACATAGGAAAAAAAAAACTCCGCGAGTATCTAAGCAACAGTGGTTGGAGTGCTACTTCTATACGGAAATCCATGAAATTTTCTTTGCATCCTTTCCTTCTGATATGTATGAGTGGATTGTGAAGTTCGCAGACAGCTAGGGAAGGTGTAGGCTTAACAAACTAATAATGTGGACTCCAGAATTAGTACACAGGCTAGAAGCGTCAAGATATAATATCGTACGTGTCGTGGACCATTGGCTCAACTAGATAATAGGAGGATTTATCACTGAGTTTGGGGTAGACACGACCGTTAGCTACAATAAGGTGAAGTGACATTTCCTCGAGGGACCACGAGGTAAGTATATTAAATCTTTGAACACTTGGATTAAGATGCTATTGTGTGAAAAGTGGGTTATGTGAATAAATTAATGTTTGGAGCTACGCAAAGTGGGAATATCTACAAATGCTAAGGTAGCAAAGAATGAGAAACCAGTCCCTTAATTTCACCCTCATGGGAAAGCGAGGAAGAGCTCACGAAAGTTTCTCCGAGAAGCGCGGTCAGTTTGATAAGGTAGCAAATTCTGTGTTTACTACCTTCACCCACATTGCCACCTGTCTCACCCTCCTCACCTCCATCTCCACCCTCCCCACCTCCACCACTACCACAGTTCAGTATGACGAGTGCGATCAAACTACTAGTATTCAGAGGAGTGGGGAATGAATATCTAGACCAATTTTGGTTCGTGGTAAGAGCAGTATGAGAAGCACAAGGCATCCTGGATGACAATATTAAAAAGGCTACACTAATGTGTGGATGGATTATATGCACGACTTCTTTTGTCAACAATTTGTTTCTCTTTACTCTTGCCTACAAATTCCTTGGTGAGATCCAACCCTTGGTAGGGAAACCTTGTGATATGGTGGATCAACACATCTGTGATGGAGATGGTCTCTCCCAGCTAGAGACACCCATCATGCACCAAGGCAAGAAGTTGGTGTACGCACACCATGTTGATACTGGTTCGGCTAAAGTCTGATACCCATAACATATTCAGCAACCAAAATTTTTCAACCCCATGACCCACTTCATAGTCTCCAGTCATGTGACTTTAATCTCCTCATAATATATCTTTACCAGATATTTGTTTGTGGGTGAATGTGTGAATTTCTTGTGATCAGTGAGATCCCAATCCTTCACTTTCAATGCAGGGATACATCCTAACTGTGTGCCTTCAAATGGCACTTTTTCTGGTAATAGCGAGGTAGAGACCATAAATTTTCCAGAATCCAGATCCTTGGGTACTTTCACTTTGCCCTTTCGTAGAGGGATATAATCCGGGAGCCTAGTGATAGGCTCGCCCTCCTTAGCATCCAACTCTTCAACCCCATCGTGAAGCTCCTCTTCGTCTAGATCCAGGGGTTCATATGGTTTTTTTTCCTTGTCCATCTTTCCTTTCTACCAAACTGTCACACGGAATCTGTCAAGGGTGCGGACACGACTGACCTTCCTAGAAGTCTAAGACATTCTAATGACAAACAAGACAAAATGGAGTGATCTTTCTCTAAATACACCTTTTACAACATGAAAACTACAAGTGTTTAGGCTTACCTTATTCCAAAACGCTGTTGTTGAAGTTCGTTCTTGACGATCCGGATGAGCTCCTCCTTCAAGTCAATTCCTGCAACCACAAACAATCAAACAATTACCAAGCACTTGTATTTCATATAATAAAACATATATTCAACATGCAGACCAAGGAACACATGAAATAACTCATTAACACAAGCTATTGAGAAAAATAAACCAGTTTGTATTAATAACGAAACAAAGAAACTCTTACAACCTGGCCTTGGTGTTGTGCAAGTTCCTCCCAGGGTCCATCAAGGGTTTTCCTCTACTTTGACAAAGCTCACCCTCTCCCAAGTAGAATCAAGTGAAGACAATCTCTCCTCACAAAGGCTCTAATGGAAGACCTAAATCCTGCAGCATTTACCCAAAGAAAATGTATAGCTCCAACCTCTTCTCCTTCTGGCTCAATGCCTTTATTTATAGTGCTGTAAAGAGGTTATTCAGGTCCACTATCAATGGGATCATCCCCCTCTATGGGTGGGATAGCTCCCTTATTGATGGGATAAGTTCCCCCTTAATAGAGATACATGAACCAACTGGAGGCGCATCCATTTCATCAAACCGACCTCTAGAATGTTCTAGAAGTAACCACAAGTAACTTTTTCAAGATAAAACTCGCGCATTTTGCCTTTTACAGAGGGACGCACCTGTCCCTTAACATACAGAGCGTCCATGGACGCAGATTTTGTGAACAAGGTCCGCGTCCCCGCAGGTAAGACTAGAGAGAACCTGCGACCCCAGAGATAAACATGATTTTTACAAGACTTTCTCTCTTCTTTGAGTTTGAGATGGATAACAGAGGCATGAGACTTGCCTAAGAGGGTAGCATGACTGTTGATTTGAGCCATACTAACTGTAAGTAGTCAAGGTGACATTTTTTAGTGTAACAGATTGCCCCCTAAAGTGCGAAGCCTGGAATAGAATAGGGTTTTGTAATTCTAGGAAGGGTGAAGCGCTTTATCATTTCAAGGATTGCCTTGTGGATGGCCTGGTTGGAACCTGCAATTTTCAACACAAAATACATGGATAAGATTATATCATTACTGAGGTAGGCATTCCAATACTCAGATTCAAAACTTTAACTAATGGACTAACTATTCTGATACAGGAATGATCTTGCAGTACATCATTTTTATAGACTTTTGTAGACACAGTATGGACGCAGCCATCTGTTTATGATTAGTCTACATAGATAATGAATACAAAACTCCTCGCAGCCTGGATGGTAGAAACTAGATCCAGGGTCTTCACTTCTACTTCCCGAATTGGTACGATTCTAGCCATGTGATTAAATGATTCGATGTCGAACATGGTAGAAACCACTTGATTACCAGTCAATGATGTAAACTGTTAACAAGCGTGAGAGAAACCACCAGTAATGTCAATGGTTCTCAAAGTACCAAGCACAACCCGTGAAATGTGAATAGATGTTTTGATGTCGAACACTTCACGGAATCCTCTGATCGAAAGTCAATGATGTAAACTGACGTCAAAGGCGAGAAACCTGCCATTGATGCATGCAGACTTCAAGGTACTGTCGATTCCTAAGTCATCTTTCTAGATAATGTGTCGATGTCGATAGAAAGCGACCCGTTGCAGGCAAGCCCGCAACACGAAATCATTGTTCAAGTTGAAGAAATGTTGCTGTAAGGACTGACTCAGGGATGGTCAAATGGATGACAAGTATTTTGCAGATGAAAGTTTTGCTTGCAGACCTCTTGAACACATAACGACACAACAGATGGTTTGGTGACGAATAACTCAAAGTTGATCCCTGAACCCGGTTAAAGATTTTCAAAGTGATTTGGTCAACTGTGAGGTAAAAGATTTCCCAACCCAGGTGAATGAAAAAGTGTCGTGTTCAAGAGTGGTAATAAAGTTTCGTTTGAGACAAAAGGTGACAAATAGGTTCATTCTTCTCTCTTTTCCCCCACCATTTCTGGCAAGTACCTCTTTATTTTTAACAAGCTTGAGGAGGATAACATATGCTTGATTATAAGCTCATCCTTCGGACGAGTCCAACCTAGTTTAAATTCGAACCCTAGGAAGGAGTGGTTCGTTCCTGTTTGTAATTGAACAGGTCCTTTACTGTAAAAGTTTAACGAGCCCAGTATAGGAGAAACTCGGCGTTTTTCATTTTTAGAGAGTCTGAAAAACTTAAGGAAACTCCACGTTGAACTTTTTCGTAAGTTTGTGTCCCTCAAGCCCGAAAAAGTATAAAATAATACCTGGGGGAACCGCTTGATCTTGCGACCAAGGAGTACTTTCATAATAGTGTCGTTGACCTGAAAAGTAAAAAGCGATCAAAGACACGTCGTTTTATTTCCTTATCGAGTTTGAAACGACAAAAACCCGGCAATCTTTTCCTGATTTTGCGGTCAGAAAAGAGCTAAAAGGGGACCGTCTTTTAATTCCGTTTTAACGAGTGAAAAAGAAACACTCGGCGATCTTTTCATGTTTTAGGAGTCAGAAAAGGGCTTAAAAGATGACTCTGAAATTTTGTTTGTGAAAAATTACAATTTCCCTCGAAATCCCTTCGTCCTGCACAAAAGCGACACATTACTCATACCTGTTTAAAATAGGCAAAAATACATTTGAAAACATCTTTTCATGGTAAAAAATGAACTAATTCATCCAAAAAACCTATAAAAAGACCTTTTACCATGTCATTTTTACCGTTTCACTGTTGAGGTTGAAAAAAGGAGCTTTTGACAAGAAACTTCCCGTGGTTGCTGCGGAAAATCTGACCGTCGGAATCGAACGCCGCTTCACCGAGGTATTTTACACATCCCACTCTTCATTTTTATCCGTTTAGTTTTTTGTTTTTGGTCTCTGTTTCATTTTTTTGGGGGGGTTTTGGGTTCAAAATGCGCCCCTCGGCGGACGCAGGTGCCCTTCGGGTGACCTGCGTCCCCCGACTTTTTCTCACACGGGAAAAAGGTCGGGGGACGCAGTCCGCCTTCAGGCAAGCTGCGTCCGGACGCCCTGTGCTACAAAGCCGGGGTGCGTCTTCCGCAAAGGGCGCATTTCAAAACCCCAACTCTCTCAAAAAACCACCAAATTTGCTCAAATTAATTTCTAATTGACTCTTTTGATGTGCAGGACCTAAAACATGTTAGACTGGAGAGAGAGAGAGCACGTAGAGGACGATGAAGCTGCGATTAACCACCAACCCTCTCTGGATGCCTTAAGAACATGTGGATTGTACAAATATTGGACCATACCGGGCATGAGGGGCCAGGTAAGATTTTTGGAATGGCTGGTTGAGCGATGGAACGTTCAAGATCAATGTTTTTACATTGGAGGGCACCAGCTCGAGATAGAGCCCTCGGATGTATACTTTCTCACTGGCTTGCCAAACAGAGGTGAGCAACTCAACCTTGCGGGGACCAGGCCGGGTGGCCAATCCCTTGATGATCTCCGCGAGGAGTGGTGCAGACCAGGGACTCGCCATAAAAAAGGCGTGGAGATAAAGCACATCGCTCTGGCGGAACTTAGAGTTATTGCATTTACGGTCACTAGGATTTGTGGCGCGGCCGCCTTGCACATTGCCTCCGGATCCCAAATGCGGATGGCAGTTGACTGTTACCAAGGCACCATCTTCAACTGGTGCGAAGCTGTGTCGGCTCATATGAAGAGCCAACTAACCAAGGCAAAGAACGGACGACTAAAAACTTTTGGATATGGGCCTCTAGTCGTGAGCTTTGCCTTGGAGAGAGTTCCTATGCTGATCCCTCAGCAACTCACTGTTGATGACTTGGGTCCTCGGGAGCCAAAGCTTGTTCGATGGGTTGCGGTGATGGCCCGGCATCCTGACGAGGGTGCTGCAGTGGTTCGATTCTCAGACAGTTACTTCGACTGGCTAGAGGGCCAGCTTTTTGTGATACAAGACTTTCCATATGCCGGAATGGATTTCAGAGGTGATCCGGACATGGTTCTTCCACAGGGAGAACAATGGGATGACAGAGGTACTTTCATTTTCACAAGTTTTCTAATTATGTATTTTTTTATTTTTCATATATATCGTCTCAAAGTAACAGTAAAATTTTAAAAATGCAGATGTTGGACCACAGCGTCCAGCCAATCTCCGGCCTTACGACAGACGACATCCAGCTGCACCGGCACCGGCCCTACAGGATGCGACAGCAGAAGTACTAGCTGATTTGGAGCATGATCTAGAGCGTCTCACGGCAGATATACCTGAGACTACTATGGATGATATTCCTATGAGGCTTCAGCGCTTCGTAGTCGCGGTCCCTGGACCGTTTAGGAGATTTCTGCGCAAGGTAGCCCGCGCAGTGGTGTCGTACAGAGAGCACCACCAGTGATTGACTAGTCACTTTTGTAGTCACATGTGACATTTTTGACTTTTTGTACTATCATTTTGCCGATCATAAGGTGTGTTAAACCTATGATCGAAGACGATGTATATATTTTTGGACACACTTCTATCTATATCTATATATCACTATTACCGGCTTATCTTGTTTAACATGTATGATGAAATGTCTTTAAATTTACTTGCATGATTATTATAAATGTCTGTCCAACACTCGAGAAGCAATTGCATCTGCTAATGTATTCAAAGACCTTGGAATATGTTGATATTCAATGTAATCAAATTCACGTTCCAAGAGACGCACTCTCAAAAACAACCTTAATAACACAGGATTTCTAATGGCATAAACTCTATTAAGCTGTAATACAACAAGTTCAGAATCTAACCTCACTATCAAACGTCGAATTCCAAATGAAATAGATTCGGATAATAATTCAACCACTGCACTGTATTCTGCAATGTTATTCGTTGTTTGACCGAGGCTTACCCCATGCATAGAAACTAACTCGTCAGAGGGTGAATAGATAACCCAAGCTGCGGAAGAGATATTCCGTGTACTACGACAAGCACCATCAGCAAATCCAATGTATGTTTGGAGAGGCGTCGACATCTACAATATCAAGAGTAAAACCAAGATGAGCCAAAATAATGACGAAAAACCACACTTGCTAAGCTAAGCACACTGACTAAACTAACACACTTGCTAGCTAGAAAGGAAATCTAACCTATCTAAAAATTTCTCCATCCATCATTTTAAGCATAATACCTCTTTAGGTAAAGTCCATTTCTGGGTTTGCCCAAAGAGTCCCCATCAAAATCAACTAACTCATAAGCCCCTTTTGCTAGCTTTCGCTTTACAATGTAGGGCCCATGCCACATGGGAACGAATTTTCCAGCACCTAGCTTATCGTTAGCTTGATCATATAATAGTACTAGGTCTCCTTCCGAAAAACTTCGAGGGGTTACATTTTTATCGTACTGAGCTTTCATTCGTTTCGCGTGAGTCTCGATAGCTAAAGTAGCGTCACGTCGAGTCTCATCTAATTTAGCCAAGTATAACAACCGTTTCTCCTCTTCGGAAGTAGCTGGAAGTAATTCGACAGCCATTTGAAGTGATGGGATTTCGCACTCAATAGGTAACACAGCTTCTAAGCCATAAACTAGCTGAAAAGGGGTGAAACCTGTTGAATTTTTCACTGAAGTTCGATATGCCCATAGCGCCGAAAATAACATGTTATGCCAATTCGTTCGATGGATACCAATGATCCGTCGAATCATGACGACTAGAACTTTGTTGATTGACTCAACCAAACCGTTGGCTTGCGGATAATAAGGTGTAGAGCTATCGTGGCGCAAACCAAGCTGGCTTGTAAGCTCAGTCATCATGACATTTCGAAAATGGCTTCCATGGTCCGTAATGATTGCTTGTGGGACACCAAACCTAGTTATGATATGATTGAATACGAAAAGTGCAGCTGTCTTGCCGCTTGCGTCGAATGTAGGCATCGCCTCGGCCCACTTAGTAAAATAATCAACCGCAAGGATGATATACGCATGCCCCCCGGCCGAGTGAGGGTTACAAGTAATAAAGTCAATGCCCCATTTGGCGAATGGACCAGCGGCAATTATAGGGTGGAGAGGAGCAGGTGGAGCGCGCATCTTGCGATCAAACACTTGACAGTTGTGGCATTTTCTGACGGCAAGGATACAATCTTTAAACATAGACGGCCAGAAATAGCCAGCGCGCAACACCTTCTGAGCTGTGGCATACCCAGACATATGACCGCCACATGCTCCAGAGTGACAATCATTCAAAACTCTCTCAGCCTCATCGTGAGTTAAACAACGTCGAAAAACTAAGTCTGCCCCCAGGCGATAAAGTGTATCTCCAATAATTCTGTATTGCTGGGATTGAAACCGAATTTTTCGACGGTTTTCCTTGGAAGCTTCAGGCCGAAAGGTTTGGGTTTGGAGATAGATGATTATATCCCCATACCACGGATCTACAGTGCTAATAAGAAACAAAGATTCGTCCGCAATGGACTCCTCTGCCACAGTCTCTGTGTCAGCACTCGGGAAATCACACATCAATTCCGCGAAGACTAAAGATTTCTTAGACTTGGACTTCTCAAACTCCAAGTCGAACTCTTGCAGGATGACGATCCATTTAGAGTACTTGCCCCCTAGCAGTTGTTTTGTCAAGATATAAATCATAGGGTTGCAATCCGAAATAACAGTAGTTTTGCGGAGAAGAATGTAGTGACGAAAACGCTGGACAGCTTGAACGGCTGCCAGGGCCAATTTCTCCACATGTGAATATTTTAACTCAGTTGGATTTAAGGTTCTGCTAAGGTAATATATCACATGCTCTGCCTTGAATTCATCTTCTTGAACTAACACCATTCCAATGGTGGAATGCGAAGCTGCGAGGTATAAGAAGTAGTCCTGGTTGTAGTTGGGAGGATGCAATAACGGTGCATGGGTCAACGCGTGTTTTAATGCATCAAAAGATTGTTGAGCAATCTCGTCCCAAAAGAATTGTACGTTCTGTTTCAACAACCGTGTAAAACCTTTAGTGACCTCGGCGTAGTTAGGGATGAATCGGCGTAAAAAGTTCGCTTTCCCTTGCAAACTTTGGAGTTGGCGCAAACTCGAAGGAGGAGGCAATTGGATGATAGCCTCGACTTTCGAGGGATCGACGCGAATGCCGGTTTTGGAAACAACAAATCCCAGCAATCGACCTGTTTCTATACAGAAAACACACTTGTGGGGATTCAACCGAATTCGATAATGCCTACACCTCATAAAGATTGCTCGTAAATGGACAAGGTGATCAGCTCGGTGTAAAGAATGAGCAGGCAAATCATCGAGATAGGGTTGCACAATGTGCTTGATGTCATGAAATGCATAAGACATGGCCCGTTGAAAAGTAGCACCGGCATTCTTAAGGCCAAAAGGTAATTTGCAATAAGCAAATGTCCCCCATGGACAAATGAATGCCGTTTTTGGTTGATCGGCAGGTAGAATATTGATTTGATTATAACCTGAGAAACCATCCATGAAGGAAAACATCTCACTTCCGGCACAATCATCAATAATTTGATCGATATAAGGCGTAGGATAGTTGTCTTTTGGACAAGCTCGATTGATATCCCTATAATCGATACAGATTCTTATTGTTCCTTGTTTTTTATTGACGGGAACAATATTCGATACCCAATCCGTTAACGGGATCGGATAAATGAAACCTGCTTTCAACAGCTTTTCGACTTCGGCTTTGATTGCAGCTGCTTTTCGAGGGTGAATCTGACGCAACCGTTGCCGAATGGGTTTAGCATCCGGGTAGGTTTTGATTTCATGAACAACAATGGCAGGATCAATTCCCGGCATTTCCTCGTAAGACCAGGCAAACACGTCGCGGAATTCTTGGAATAGGGCCTTGTAAGTTTGGATTTCTTCTTCAGTACATGCGGCACCTATATGAATGTTCTCCTCGATTCCGGGCTTCACTGAAATATCAATGGGAATAGTACGAGAAATATTCCCTAAATTCAGCTCTGAATCAGAATGTTTCGTTGGATCCTGAGCGTCTTTGACATATTCAGCGGTAAAGATAGATGAAAAATCATTTTCAAATGCATCATCCTTAGGTAAAAACGAAGATCTGTGATGGAGATCTTCCCATGGTAGATCATCTACACTTAGGATTTCGCGAAGTTGTTCGTCAGATGACACTTCTTCGGGAAACGTTATCCGTTCTAAGGGTGAGGTGAAAAGTGACTCTTCACTGACCACATTCATTTGGTCGGTTGAATGAAAGTCGGTAAAAGACATAAGAGCTTCATAAGCAATCTCATACGGACTCAACGGCATAACATCACCGAGTGAGTCTAGCTCAGAGTCAGAGGGAACATACCAAGGATCATCATAAATAATGTTTTCTGACGTGATCATATGAATTGTTGCAAACGAAGGGTCTGCATTGAGTGGAGGGAGAGGAAAAGTTCCCAGTAAACCGGAATCCTTAACTAAAGTTCCCAGTAAACCGGAATCCTTAACTAAACCTACACCAATGTCCCTATAAGGGATTGTCATTTTACCAACATGCTGGATAGTTTCTAAAGAGGTTGGGTCGGATGAAAAGTATGTCAGCTGATCAATAGTCACGATCTTACCGTTATGTGGAAACTTAATGACTCTGAAGACCGATGAAACGACCGCTGTCATAGCATATGACCAACTTCGACCCAAAAGAAGGTTGTAGTCTAGAGGGGCATCAACCACTTCCACATCCAGACTAACGGTTTTACCTTCGACCCCTATAGGCAATTCTTGTAGAATACCAAACGGACGGAACCCACGGCCATCAAAGGCCTTAAGGATGGTGGGGGATTGGTTCAACGAAGGAGAACCAAGCGATCTCCAACATTGAATCGACATAATACACGTAGAAGCTCCCTCATCAATCACAGTCCGATGAATAGGCCTGTTTTTGACTATCACTGGAATTTGGAAAGCCATTTGATGGGGGAGACGCGGTGTACTACTTTCTAGATCAAAGATCATTAGGTTCGGGTCCTGAACATCGACAGCTCCAATAGCCGACAAAAGCAATTTTCGTTGCGCTGGACATGATTGCAGCACTTCGAGTGCCGACATTGCTGAAGGTGAAACAGCTAAGTCTTCAACAATGTTGTAATTCTGGGCTGCTCTCGCATGTGGATTGAAAGCAGACCTTCGAAGTACACCCTTGGCGGGCGGCTTAATCACTAAGTCTGGGTTAGGTTTTTCGATCTGTAGTGGATCGGAACCAGGAGCTGAGGTTGATGGGTTAGAGTGAGAAGATTCTGCTTCTTTACCATCAACAGGAGCCTTACTACCATAATCTTGCGATCGAGTCGCAATCCTGACATGAGACATCATCAAAATGGGTTCTTCACTGGCATTCGAAGAAGAACCTATCATCTTATTTTCCTGCTCGGGAAATGGATTTTTTAACACAGCAGGAGTCGGAGAACCTTTAACTATTTTCACTACCTCGGCCCGATGAGGGCAGTCTCTCGTAAAATGATCTTCTTCACAAATAAGACAAGGATAACGAGGTTTGCGCTTTTCGTCATTGGTTTCCGACTTTTCCGTTTTCTCCTTTGGAGCCTTGTCTGCTTTAGCCTTCTTCTTTCCTTTCTTCTTTCCACCGTTTTTGGATTTGGCCGTAGATGACTCTACAGCGTGAATGTCGGCGGTAAGTTCAGGAGGAGAAGACTCTCCTGTCGGAGAATCAGGCAAAGTGATAATTGGAGTATTGGAGGTCTTGGAAGACTTCTTCTTACTCTTCGTAGTCACGATACCGATCATACCATCAGCGGCATGAGATCCCGAAGGAGCAGCAGCGATTTGGTTTGACTTTGGAAGATCCGGAATTTTCTCGTGTAACGTACCCGACTGAGTGTAAACTAAGTCAAGGTATTGTGCCTGAGCAATGACTTGCTCCTCAGTAACTACGCCGGCCTTAGCTACATCTTCAGTAATTCTTGGTAATAATGATTTTACAAACCATTCAGCTAAAATTTGGTCCGGGATAAAAACTTTCACTAATCTTCTTCGACGTCTCCACTCATGGATGTGATCAGAAATGTACGTGGATGTCGATTGTTTTAGCGAAGTTAATAATTCCGTACCATTATCGTATCTGACTGGTAACTGAAAATGAGTTAAGAATGAAGTAGCTAACTGGCTAAAGTTGTAAAAAGAAGCCCGTGGCAACTCAATGTACCACTTGGCTGCGAGACCAATGAGTGTACGCTGGAAAAGACGTAAGCGGATAGAATCATCTGAGATGGAATTTGATGCACACCAGAGGTGGTAAGTCATCACGTGATTAGACGGATCCTCTCCAGACTTACCTTCGAACTTGGGTATATCGCTGGGCAACTTATTTGGCATTGGCGGCCAGAACGGAAGATATTGAATTGGATCGTTCGTTAGGCGCGTCAAGTCGGGTAAATCTAAAGTCGCAATAAACGGTAACTGCCGGTTAGGATCTCTAAAACTCTGAGTCACAATACCAGCCCCAGGAGGAGGATATCCAGGATAACTAGGAACAGGAGTCGCATTTGGGATATTATATCCTCCTGGAAAACCAGGATTAACCGGACCGTACTGGGGTTGTTGAGGTGGTTGATAAGTGTACCCAGGATACGGTTGATACTGGTAAACCGGTTGTTGGGCAGCTTGCCCAGGTTGATACTGTCCCTGGTACGGAGGTTGAACAAATTGAGGTTGAGTAGTAACAACCGTACTTGTACCAGGTTGGCCTGCAGGCATCTGGACTGTGGTTTGAACCGTGGGTCCAGACAACGGTACAGATGTCTGAGGAGTGGTTACAGGGACAGTAGAAACCGGAGCTGCCGATACTCCAGAAGTAAGCATGGTAGATGAAGCGGTAGTTGCTGCAGCCGTGTGAGGTGGAGTACTAGGTGCAATTGGCGGCTGAGTAACTACAGAAGTTACAGGGGTCTGAACACTTGACTGGACAGGTTGCGGTTGCTGGGGTGGACCAGGAACTGCAGGTTGTCCTGCTTGAGGTACCGACTGTATACTTGGTTGCGACATCTGTTGACCCTGTGACGGATCCCATGTTAACATTCCAGGGTATTGACTCGTAACAGGTTGAGGATACTGAGATCCATAGCCGTATTGAGGATAGGGTTGATAACTGTAAGGTGCAGTCCCATATGATTGCCCTTGAGGTGGTTGATAACCTTGACCAGGGTATTGACCCGTAGGTTGATAACCTTGAGGTAAATACGAATACTGGGGTTGACCTTGACCTTGAGGTTGGTATCCTTGAGGTTGATACCCTTGGGGTTGATACCCTTGGGGTTGCCATCCTTGAGGTTGCCATCCTTGAGGTTGATACTGATACTGAGGTTGACTTTGGGGTACATATTGAGGCTGGGGTTGATACCCTTGAGGTTGCCCCCCAGTCACAAATGAAGTACCTTGAGGTTGCCCCCCAGGCATTAACGAAGGTTGCCCCCCAGGCGGTAATTGGCCACCTTGAGGTTGGTTAATGGGAGTTGAACCTGACATCATATAAACTTCACCTATACTCAATGGTACATTACCACTGTTTCCAACTAATAACCCATGATCAACAGGTTGAGGAGATGCTCCCGCAAAGGTACCAGAAAGTGATTGATACCCAGTAGGAACAGAAGGACCGCCATGTAAAAATGATTCAGGACTTTGTGAAAACACAGATGACTGACCAGACATATTTACAGGAGAATGAATTCCTCTAGGTGGAACCGGAGTACGAGGTGTAGAAAAACCTACTGAGTTGTCTAAAAAATTGGTTAATGCAAGGTACCAAGATTCACTTCTAGGAGGACTGTAAAAGATGGATTCACGCTCCCTTAGATCAAGGGTAATTAGATCTTCAGAATCAGAAACGCCTATTTCTTCCTCTGGAACAAGTTCTTCTATAGCAATTAATCCAACAGGAAGATTTTCGGTGATAATTCTTTCTATTCTTGGTGAATCAGGAACACTAGGAGTTGGAGTAACAGGTTCTGAAATTTCAGGTTCTTCGCCTGTTTCACTGGCAGATGAAAAACTACCAGCAAGCTCGGAAACTGTAACAGCTTCGGGATTGTAACCTGTTTCTAATCTTTGGTAATCTGGATGGACTACCAAGGAAGATTCTCCTTCTTCAGGTGAACCTACTCTACTGCCACTAGGAGGAGTTACAAGGACCTTTAACCCTTCTAAATGACCCGGAATGTCTTCAGGAGATTCACCCCGCGATTTACGGAGTTTTCTTAACAAATCTATTCCGGTAACAATCTCAGGAGACTTGCCCCGAAGTCTACGGGACTGTCTCGGTAATTCCGCCACAATTAAAGATTTTAACTACAACACACGAAATCAAAGTAAAAAATTCAAATCAAACCACCTAAAGTCTTCTAAAGAACCAATCAAATTTGAAGCACACGCCTAAATAATCTAGAGCGTCAAACCACACACAAACAGTAGTCTTCCGGACCAAAAGCGCTAGTTGGTGATTAGGCCCAACCTCGCAGGATTCAGTACAGAAATAGTGGGTGGAACAGTTACCCCGGCAACCTGCTTAATGAATAGACTGGACCAAGTTCCTCCACTTTAACCGTCTCGAAGTGAAGCGAACCCCCCAGAAAATCCAAGTGAGTATAACCGACGTCTGCTCCAGGTACAGTGGGACCTTCCCTCCACCGTCACCTTGGGTAGAATCCTAGATATTATGGCCACTAAGGTTACCAATCACAACAATTACACCTGGGGGAACAGTCTAAACTCCGACAGCACGCAAGGGCAGAGTAGCAAGCTCCAATCCCCTTACCGGCTCCTTGACAACAATCCAAGGTTTACCGATAAGTGACCCCTGGCTCCTCGACAATGGTTAATCCGAGGTTTACCGTTTGTAATACGTACTGCCTGGCGTCGTTCCCAACGAGGGAGGAATGATCCCCTCACTGGTTCGGACACGAGCTCGTGCTTCTCCTTTAAGAGGAGCTTTCCCAGAATGTAACTGAAACAATTGGATTTGTTCTACTCAAGATAGACTATCTGTTTGGTTTTGTAGTCTTGGAGAGTTAAGTACTCACCTACTCCAAGACCCTAGCCTAAGCTATGTTGGTGCTTCAGAGCCCTAGAAAAATAAAGATTACTAGATTGATTTTAATTTAAGCGTTACTTTTAAGGTTGTTTCTTAAGTCAAAAGGTGATGGAAGTGAAACTAGTGGTGTGTTGACTCGACTCGAAACCACTACAAAATGCACCTAAAATGATTTATCCACTACTTTACTTTTTCGATGAATTGCTTAACTAAAAAGTTGAGAGAATGCAATCTTTATAAAAGCAACTTCTTAATTGAAGACAATCAAAGAAACAATTCGTTTTTCTTTTCCAAGCATAAAAACATAACTTCTCTTTACATGCACGAAAAAACTCTTTTCTTCTTTTGAAAACAAAAAGCTACTTGAAACAAGACTTTTTAAGAAGATGTTTTTGTATTTTTCTTTTAATAAAGCAAATAAATCTAATGTAACCAAAAATCAATCTTAACAACTCTTAAAATCTATGAAAATGCACTCATAAGCAAACTAAAGGCAAATTTACTCTAAGCAATCTTAACGAGGCCAAAACTAACAATGATTATTTCTAAGGTGTTTTACTTGATCACAATCAAATCAAGGACTAGCTTATTGCAGAATCAAAAACTAGCCAAAACAAAATTCTAATCTTTTTGTCCTTTTTGAAAATGGAAATCAATACTTTATAAACAAGTAATTCGAAATTTGACCCAAAACAACTCAAATGACAAGTTGCTCAAACAAGGAGACTTTACGACAGGCTCAACTTCTAAGAAGGTTGACTAACCAGAGATATCTAAGGCTGGACAACTTTCTAAGCTCAAAGTTACTACAAAGCCTTTCCAAAAATCAAACCCTAGGTCTAAACTTCGTTGAAAACCACTAAAACACTCAAAGCTCACAAAACTAGTTCAGGTGAGAATTCTTGACAGGGTACTAAAGGATCTGGGCAGAAAACACTAAGGAAAAACAAAATCTAAAAGTAATTTAAAGCAAAAATGGAATTTTCTTAACTTTTACAGGAAGACGCAGGCCACCCGTTGTCACAGGTGCGGCCCCGCACTGTGCAGTCGACAACAGCGCGTCCAAGGACGCACTGTGCAGCACACAGAGACTGCGTCCTTCTGGAAAAAGGAAGAAAAACTAAAGCCAACTAAATCTAAAGCTAAGCCACCCAAATACTAATTCTCACAGTCAAAAACCAGAAAATAAAAATGATTTTCTCAAAGCAAAGTTCATATAAAGGAAAAGACTCTCTCATTAATGGATTCCCCAGTGGAGTCGCCAATTTGTCACACGGAATCTGTCAAGGGTGCGGACACGACTGACCTTCCTAGAAGTCTAAGACATTCTAATGACAAACAAGACAAAATGGAGTGATCTTTCTCTAAATACACCTTTTACAACATGAAAACTACAAGTGTTTAGGCTTACCTTATTCCAAAACGCTGTTGTTGAAGTTCGTTCTTGACGATCCGGATGAGCTCCTCCTTCAAGTCAATTCCTGCAACCACAAACAATCAAACAATTACCAAGCACTTGTATTTCATATAATAAAACATATATTCAACATGCAGACCAAGGAACACATGAAATAACTCATTAACACAAGCTATTGAGAAAAATAAACCAGTTTGTATTAATAACGAAACAAAGAAACTCTTACAACCTGGCCTTGGTGTTGTGCAAGTTCCTCCCAGGGTCCATCAAGGGTTTTCCTCTACTTTGACAAAGCTCACCCTCTCCCAAGTAGAATCAAGTGAAGACAATCTCTCCTCACAAAGGCTCTAATGGAAGACCTAAATCCTGCAGCATTTACCCAAAGAAAATGTATAGCTCCAACCTCTTCTCCTTCTGGCTCAATGCCTTTATTTATAGTGCTGTAAAGAGGTTATTCAGGTCCACTATCAATGGGATCATCCCCCTCTATGGGTGGGATAGCTCCCTTATTGATGGGATAAATTCCCCCTTAATAGAGATACATGAACCAACTGGAGGCGCATCCATTTCATCAAACCGACCTCTAGAATGTTCTAGAAGTAACCACAAGTAACTTTTTCAAGATAAAACTCGTGCATTTTCCTTTTACAGAGGGACGCACCTGTCCCTTAACATACAGAGCGTCCATGGACGCAGATTTTGTGAACAAGGTCTGCGTCCCCGCAGGTAAGACTAGAGAGAACCTGCGACCCCAGAGATAAACATGATTTTTACAAGACTTTCTCTCTTCTTTGAGTTTGAGATGGATAACAGAGGCATGAGACTTGCCTAAGAGGGTAGCATGACTGTTGATTTGAGCCATACTAACTGTAAGAAGTCAAGGTGACATTTTTTAGTGTAACACAAATATTTGCGGGGTTATTCCTCGGTGATTTCCACACTAGAATAGCTTGGGGTTTCTTCTGATTTTCCTTAGCAGCAGATGGCTTTTCCCTACGAGACCTTGGCATAGTAGGTATAGATGGCGTAGCTTCCATCAATGCAATTTCAGGGGCTGCGACGATAGATACAATGACTTCAGAGCTAGCGGGTTCTACAAGATTGGTTCCAGTCATACTATCTAAGAAGGCTTTTTGGTTCCACTCAGGCAACGCAGCTAACCTGAGTTGTGAAAGAAGTTCCTCCCAATATTCTCGTTTCATGTATTTTAGACAACAAAGCTTACAAATAATTTCCAGAAGGAAAGGTGTTCCACTATAGCCCAACATGCCAAATTTATAAGCGATTTCAAATTCAAATCTGACCATTCCCTCCAATTTATAATCATAAATGTATCTTTGGCGGCACATTTCAAAATATTTTCACCATAAATGTCATGTACCCGCTCCTCCTAATGAGATTGTTTCCATCCAATCAACTACAATGCACTCAATGGCTATTTTTGGACCTAGCAGCGTGACACCATCCACATGACGCAACCCTCCTATTGCACCTCCTCCTGGCATGCTTCTTGCTTTCCTCAAACAACCCCCATACTTCGTTTCCCCCTTCTTTGGGAAATGTATTTTACAGTCCCGTACCTTCTTGCAGCTGCATGGAGTGCTAAGACTATCCTTCCATCATATAGTCATCGCACAGGGGTAGGATATCCTTAATACAACTTTAGTCTTCTTCCATTGACTCTTCTCGGGTGTTGGGTTGTGTTATATCTTTCCAAGATTGCGTAGTGGGGGGCTCACTGAGGGTTTGAGTGGGGTGGTTAGACCCCCTCTACGAGGTCCAAGGTAGCACCCTGAGTAAAAAATTTTGAGACTTTATATTAGGTGAGCGAACCTACCTCTGGTTTTGTACATGGTTTTCGCACATGGTTTTGGGTACGATGGTTTTCGGTCCATGGTATTGGATGCTTCGGCATGTATATATATGTATTGTAACATTGAAAGGAACATGATGAAAGTTCAAGCTGGTAGTCCTGATTTTGGCATCTAGGGGAAAATATCTATGTATATGTGTTTTATGTGTTATTCTCTCGCATTTTTTATTTTGTATGTGTTAGAATTTGTATGTAGGTAATTTTTGTATTGGGTTAAAACCTACGTTTGGTATCAGAGTTGTTTTGGCTTCAAGGGGATGGCTTTGTTGATAAGGGGTTTCGCTCAGGCCTATGGTAGACCCTATTTAGTGGGAGATCTGCAAGATCGATCCTAGTGGTGAAAAAATATGGCGAGCAGTGGAAAGATAGAGATCGAGAAATTTAATGGTCAAAGTTTTGAGTTGTGGAAACTCAATATGGAGGATCTGTTAGTGGATAAAGATCAGTGGATCACAGTAAATCCAGGGACTAAACCAATGGGAGTGTCTGATGAAAAATGGAAGAAGTTGGATCGAAAGGAAAAGAGCACAATACAATTGTCTGTCTCAGATTCAGTATTGTTGAATGTATCAGGGGAAGCTATTGTGAAGGCTTTGTGGGCCAAGTTAGGGACTTTGTACCAATCTAAGTCTCTAGTGAATAAATTGTTCCTATGAAAAAAGTTGTATAACCTGAGGATGAAAGATGGAGACTCCATGACATAGTATATAAACGCATTTAATAATGTCGTAAGTCAGTTATTATCTGTTGATACTAAAATTTCAAACGAAGATAATTGCATTATTTTGTTGTGTTCTCTACCAGATTCGTGGGATAGTCTAGTTGTTGCAATAGGTAGCAATGCAACTACCGTGCAGTTTGATGAGATAGTCTCATCCTTGCTGATGGAGGAGATGAGACAAAAAAATATGGAGAGATAGAATGGTGATTCCTTTTCTGTATGAGTATGGTTCCAGAACAGAACAAAAAAAAAGGGTCATCAAGTGGGAGACCTAAATCTAGAGGGAGATCTAAATCTCTAGGAAAACCTGTAAAGGTGTGTTGGAAATGTGGAAAGGAAGGACACTACAAAAGTGACTGTAAATCTAAAGCTCCTAACAAAGTAAGGGGATTTGATGATGCTCTTTCTGCAGAGGTGAAAACCACCTTAGATGAAGGTGGGGATGCGTACTTTTCTTCTTCAAGTACACATGTAGATCATGAGGCATGGTTGATTGACTGAGGTGCATCCTTTCACTTCACTCCACATAGAGAGTGTTTTTGTGAGTATGAGAAATATGATGGTGGTGATGTCTTCTTGGGGTATGACAGGAAGGCTAACATTGTTGGTCGTGGAAAAGTTAACTTGAATTTGCAAGGTGGAAGGATTAAAACACTTTCAGGTGTTCTGCATATTCCTGCATTGGCCAGAAATCTGATTTCTGTAAGCAAGCTGGATGATGCAGGTGTAAAAAGAGTGTTTGAGAGGGATACCTACAAGATGGTTCGAGGAGCTTTGGTATTGATGCAGGGAGTTCGGATTGGAACTCTGTACAAGCTGCAAGCTAGCACTATTGTTGATGGGTGCAACAGTTATGTGGTTCCTGAAAGTGGAGAACGAAATATAGTGCTCTCTAGGGAAAAGACCATGCTATGGCATAAAAGGCTTGGACATATTGGAGAGAAGGTCCTTCGAATACTTCATGGTAAGGGTATCGTAGAAGGTATGACTAATAGCTCTCTACATTTTGATTTATGTGAAAATTGTGTATATAGGAAGCAGAATTGGGTGAGTTTCCCCTTTGGTGGTAAGAAGGCACAACAGATATTAGAGCTTGTGCACAGTGATGTGTTTAGACCTGTGAAGGTTCCATTACTGGGTAATTTGTTGTATTATGTGTCATTTATAGATGACTTCTCAAGGAATACATGGATATATTTCCATAAGAAGAAATCTAAAGTCTTTGACAAGTTTAAGGAATTTAAGGCTCTGGTGGAAACCAGATAGAGAAGAAGATAAAGGTGTTGAGGAAAGATAATGGTGGAGAGTTTTGCAAGAAGGAATTTGAAGAATTTAATAAGAAGTGTGGTATAGGATGGAAGAATACTCCTCCATACACACCTGAGCAAAATGGAGTTGAAAAAAGAATGAACAAGATGTAGATGGAAAGGGCAAGAAGTATTCTCAATGGTGTCAGGTTAGGACAGGAATTCGAGGCAGAGGCAGTAGAGATTGCATGTTACCTGGTCAACAGATCACCTTCATCATCATTGGAGGATAAGAATCCAGAAGAGGTATGGACTAGTAAGAAACTCTCTATTTCACATCTAACAGTATTTGGATGTGATGCATATGTCCATGTTCCAAAGGAGAAAAGAACAATGTTGGATAGTAAATCTAAAAAGTGCATCTTTATTGGGTATAAGGATGGTTTAAAGGGTTATAAGCTTTGGAACCGAGTAACAAGGAAGGTTGTTTACAGCCGAGATGTGGTGTTCAGAGAGGTGGAATATGTTATTAAACATGAATTCCAACCAAAGGAACTTGAGAAGATAGAGTTTAAGCTTAAGGAGGAAGAATCAAACTCTACAGCAGAACAGGAATCAGAATATGAAGAGCCACAAACTCATATTGTGAGAAGATCAGTTCGAGAAAGATGGTAGTCAGAAAGGTATAGTCCATCTACTTTATATTAAAATTTTACTTTATCTATTACTAATGATGATCCCAGAATTGTGAAGGAATCGATAGATTTAGAGTGTGACAAACTCTGGAAACAGGCCATGGTTGATGAAATGGCATCTTTGCACAAAAATGAGGCTTGGGATATGGTGGAATTTCCAACTGGAAGGAAACCCATTGGTAGCAAATTGATGTTTTAGAAGAATAAAAATGCAGAAGGATAACTGGAGATATACAAAGTTTGGTTGGTAGCAAAAGGCTTCCTAGGTTCCGGGAAAGGATTTTGGTGATGTGTTTTCTCCTGTTGCCAAGGTGGCTTCTATTAGATTACTTTTATCTGTTGTTCCTGCTTTTGATTTTGAGGTAGGATACATGGATGTGAAGACAACATTTCTTCATAGGGATCTGGAAGAAGAGATCTACATGAAGCAACCTGAAGGCTTTGTGGTGAAGAGTAAGAATGAAGTAGTATGCAAGTTAAATAAGTCTTTGTATGGTTTAAAACAATCACCAAATATGTGGTATCAGAAATTTGATACATTTATACGGGGAATTGGCTTTACCAGAAGAAAAGAAGATCACTCTGTATGTTATAAATTAATTGGTGACCGTGTTATTTATTTAGTCTTGTATGCGGATGATATGTTGCTGGTTGGAAATGACAAAAAAATTATCCAAGGTTTGAAGACCCAATTGTCCTCCAAATCCGACATGACAGATCTTCGTGCTGCAAACTATATTTTGGGCATGGAAATTAAAGGAGATTGGGCAAAGAGGAAGCTCTGGTTAAACCAGAGGAAGTATGTCGAAACAATACTACAGATGTTTAATATGCAGGATAATAAACTGGTGAAGGTTCCTATTCTTGTAGGTGTGAAGTTATATGATAAATAGTGTCCCAAGAAACAAGAAGAGGAAGAGGACATGTCCTGTATTCCATATGCAAGTGCAATCGGTAGCCTAATGTACATGATGGTCTGTACTAGACCAGACATTGCACATGCAGTGGGAGTATTGAGCAGGTTTATGTCAAAACCAGGGAAGGAGCATTGGACAACAGTGAAGTGGGTTTTTAGTTATTTGCGTGGCACTAGTGATTATGGCTTGTGCTACCAAGGAAGACCAGGATTGGACAAAGTTTTGGATATCCATGGCTTTTTTGATGTAGACTGGGTTGGACATCTGGATCAAAGAAGATATACAAGTGGGTATGTCTTTAACCTATTTGGAGGTGCAGTTAATTGGATGAGTAAGAAACAATATGTAGTGGCACTATCAACTACAGAGGTAGAATACATGGAAGCCACTCATACAAGAAAGGAAGCAGTCTAGTTGCAGATATTGTGCTCAAGTATGGGGTTAGTATGGGGAGCTATAAGAATAAACTGTGATAGCCAAAGTGCAATTTTATTGGAAAACAACCCTTCTTACCATTCAAAGACAAAGCACATTGATGTTTAGTATCACTTTGTGAGGGAAATGATACAAGACAAAAAGATGTTGCTAGTAAAGGTGGACACTCTAAAGAATACTGCAGATGCATTGACAAAATCTATGAGCTCTGAGATGTTTTCTTGGTGTAGAGAAACAACGGACATTTCAGGGCTGGATAAATGACTAAGCTCTCATGTGGCCCCGTGTGGAAAGAAAACAAAAAGTGGGAGACTTTTGTCTTGTGTCATATTCTTTCCACGATTGCACAGCAGGGGTGTCATAGGGGGTTTGAGGGCGGTAGTTAGCCCCCCTCTATAGGGTCCGGAGCAGCGGCCTGGGGAAATTTTTTTTTAGGTGGGTGAACCTACCTATGGTTTTGTGCATGATTTTCACACATGCTTTTGGGCATGATGGTTTGTTGGGCATGGAATCCCCCCACAGCATGTTTTGGGGCTCAAAGCCCAACTTTTAGTAAAATGTATTGTATGACTCCACGAATTGTGGGTGCGGAGCGCGAAGTAGAGGTTAAGTCGTAGGGTTGTCCGCCCTAAAGTAATGTAATGTAATGTAAATTCATGTCGGCCTACCCGTGGTCCGTGGACCATGGGATTGTATAAATAGAGCGAGGCTCTAAGTTGTAGAAAGGGAGCTAAGGAAGAGAGAAGAATATGAATGGTTCGAGCATAGAGTAAGAGTATAAGGGTATTAGGTCATAGTAGTAGGAAGAGGCTCTGCAGCTGAGTGCACAGAGGCCTAGCAGAGTCCGTAGTTGAGTGCGCAGGGCAGTTTCGAGTCTATAATCTTGATCGAAGAATAATAAAGAGAATTTGATTCCAATTTCTATGTATCTTCTTGTGCATTTCCTTCTTTACATTTATACTGTTTTATTTATCACACGCACTGACATGATTATTGAATATGCTGTAATAATCATTAGTCTTAAATAAATAAGCTATGTAATTGGGTAATAATAGATTGAATAGCAAGGAACTTGGGTATTATACAGGTTGCACCCTGAGTAGGTCTACGCGGAAGCAGCATCGCAGGTTGGGAAGAAATAAAAATTACACATAACGACGTGCATGCAAGGTCAAACCATGGACCTCCAGAAGCTCATCAGATAGCCCCAGGGTGTGGAAACCTGGTTCTAGCACCCTCCCATCCTACCTCATGTGAGACCTCAGCCTACACTCCACGAACTATTGTTGAAAGGGCCAGTAGTACCAAGATTTGCTTAGCTAAATCACCTCTGAACTTGGGTCAGGCCCATACAAGCCAAGAAGTGGTTGCATTGCTAGGACTGGGACATGCATAAGGGATGTATGATGTCATGCCATTGGAATCCAACAAAGAAAGAAATTGAACAGTGGTTGGACAAGAAGATTCATGCGTTCGTGACACAGGAAAAAAAAAACTCCGCGAGTATCTAAGCAACAGTGGTTGGAGCGCTACTTCTATACGAAAATCCATGAAATTTTCTTTGCATCCTTTCCTTCTGATATGTATGAGTGGATTGTGAAGTTCGCAGACAGCTAGGGAAGGTGTAGGCTTAACAGACTAAAAATGTGGACTCTAGAATTAGTACACAGGCTAGAAGCGTCAAGATATAAGATCGTATGTGTCGTGGACCATTGGCTCGACCAGATAATAGGAGGATTTATCACTGAGTTTGGGGTAGACACGACCGTTAGCTACAATAAGGCGAAGTGACATTTCCTCAAGGGACCACGAGGTAAGTATATTAAATCTTTGAACACTTGGATTAAGATGCTATTGTGTGAAAAGTGGGTTATGTGAATAAATTAATGTTTGGAGCTATGCAAAGTGGGAATATCTACAAAAGCTAAGGTAGCAAAGAATGAGAAACCAGTCCCTTAATTTCACCCTCGTGGGAAAGCGAGGAAGAGCTCACGAAAGTTTCTCCGAGAAGCGCGGTCAGTTTGATAAGGTATCAAATTCTGTGTTTACTACCTTCACCCACATTGCCACCTGTCTCACCCACATTGCCACCTGTCTCACCCTCCTCACCTCCATCTCCACCCACCCTACCTCCACCACTACCACAGTTCAGTATGACGAGTGCGATCAAACTTCCAGTATTCAGAGGAGTGGGGAATGAATATCTAGACCAATTTTGGTTCGTGGTAAGAGAAGTATGGGAAGCACAAGGCATCATGGATGACAATATTAAAAAGGCTACACTGATGTGTGTGCTACAGGATCGCACATTAACATGGTATATCAAGCATTCTAATGACCAACCAAATGCAAAAATCACAGAAATCTAGGCTACACTGAACAGGGAATTTAGCAGGCCAAAGTTAGAGACACAATCAATCATCAATTTTAAGGAGATCGCAATGTTCTCAGGCGAGACCGCCTGGGATCTGGACCAAAGGCTGAAGAGTACGATTCGTGAAGCCAATATGACGTTGACAAGTGGAGATCATCACACATGGTTTGTAGCATCTTTGAAACTGCACTTAAGGATGGTGTTGTCACAGCAAAAACTTTCCACCAAGGCCGAAGCTTTAGAAATGTTGATGAGATTGCATGAGACCCCTATACAAGACCCTGGTTTGGGGGTCCAAGAAATCCATGCGCAATTGAAAAATATGTCTCCGTATATGCAAAGTTTGGAACAGGACAGGGTACCTTGGTCAGAGGCGAGTGATGAGGTATGGTGCATAAAATTCAAAGGCCAAGAGCATAATGAGGACCACTGTCCAGTGTTTGCAAACTACTTGGTAGAAGGAGGGCCAATGCCATTAAGACCTGAGGCACAGGCAAGGCTGAGTGTGGCATCTGCATTATGGTACGTGATATGTCAGATAGGATGAAAACACACTATGGATAATTGGCATATGTTGTAGAAGTATACGTAGACGTCTCAACAATTATTTTGTAATTTCTGTAGGTCGGTAGGCCATGATGAATGCACTTGCGAAAGCTACAAACTAATGATGGATCAGACTCCTGACTACAAGGTGCAAACTGAAATGCAAACCCTTGACTAAAATGCAGGGACGGCGCGTGCTAGATTTCAGGGGTGAAATCAAGGTCGAGGCCGAATGGGACTAGGAAGGGGTCACGAACAACTAATTTGTTACAATTGTTGAGGGCCAGGGAACTATGCCCGCGATTGCACCAACCCAAAAAGAACATCATGTTAGTACTGTACTCAGTTTTATTATGAGGTAGAAGACTACTGTTGTTGGGAAAAGTATCCAATACGGAATGACCCTATCCCACTCTAAGGGTGATAGTACCTCAGCAACAACTGAATGCAAAGCTATTCAAGATTACTTCTTTATGAGATGAGAGAGAGAAAAGAAGGATGATCTACTAACCGTTATCTTGCGCTAATAGTCGATCCAATCCTCACTCCGTGCTGCTTGCTCCTAGCTCCTTGCTCTTTCACCGGCCCAGCTACACGAAGATCCTGTAAAAGCACAAAGAAAGGAAACTACAAGAAGCATACATCCATAACTAATTCAAGGATTAGAATAAATCAAATATACAAGCATCAATTCGCCATAGAGACACATGCATATAGAAGAACCTCAAATACTTTATTAATGGAAGAAGTAAAGTTCTGAGAGTGTTACAACCATAATAGGCCCAATCCAGCAACACCTCCCAGTAGAAAGAAATCTCCTCTTCACCTCCTTCAAAGCAATCACCCAATAGTTCTATACACAAACCAACAGCACTTCCTTACTTGCACAAAATTCCAGCCTCCATAGACCTCATGAGAGAGCTCTATATATAGAAGTTTTGGAGAAAGCATGAGTCAACTTGAGACTGACATGAAGCTGACTAGTGTCCTCTCCTACTTTAGTTAATCTTCAGTTCTTGAGTCCACTTGGAGTCTCTTGCCTCCACTTGGAGATCTAGATCCTCTTACTCATCACAAGGCGAATTCCATGATCCAAGTGTCAGTTTGGAAGCTTCCTGGGCAATTGACACCTTGCAGAATGACTGTGCCACTTGGCCAATCTCGCCCAGCGCAGGTAGCCTTCATTGGTTTTGACATTCAGCGTAGGTACAGAGTGGAGCAGTTGACATTCAGCGCAGATGCTCAGTGGAGCAGTTGACATGATCCAGAAACAGCTTGTTTTTGAGTGTTTTCAGGTGGAGAACTGATTTTCAGTGCTGTGGTTTGCTGACCTTGTTCCTCTAGGGGTAGGAACAACATGTTTAGGGACTTTGGATCCCTTAGATTATTGACATTTCATGCTTCATGCTGTTAGGCACAAAAATGTCTATAATAGTTGCCCCCTAAAGTATGAGGTCGTTTATCGGGTGAAATGCTTTATCAGGAGGGTCCGAAGTTCATTCAATTGCTGAGAGGTGCCCTGTAATAAAATACAATACAATACATTATTTTTCATTCTGCTTTCACGATCTGGCTGAGGCAGGCATTCCCATGCTCAGCTTTATAAATTTATTTTGGTACATAGAACAGACAATCGTCTGATGGTAGACTGATAATTCTCTGCTGAAATTATCATCCTTTGAGTAGGATGATCATCTGTTGCAATGATGTACATAACAAATGTATTTATATCCTGAATATATATCGCAGCCCGGATGGATGAAACTAGATCCGGGGTCTTCAAACTCGTTCGATCTTCACTCTAAGTACAAGTCGATCCATGTGAGAATTACGCTGAAGTCGAACATGGAAAGACATCGCTTGATTACCGGTCAATAATGTAAACCGTTAACAAGCGCGAGAGGAATCACCAATAATGACAATGACCCTCAAGGTACTGCAGTACAATTCACGTGGTGTGAATAAAGGACTTGGCGTCGAACACCACGCAAAAGCTTCTGGCCGAAGGTCATTGATGTATACCTGTCGCCGGAAGTGAGAAACTTGCCATTGAGGCATGCAAGCTTCAAAGTACTGGGGGGTTTTTCCTAGATCAACTTCTTGGATAATGAGCTGAAGTCGACAAGAAGCGATCCGTCAAAGGAGGGCCTTAATGAATCCCACATCAGTGACACGGAACGGAGCTAATGATTTTAGTGGAGGTGGAAACAATCTGTGAAATATGATTCAGGGTGGCGATCATGGGTGGATGAAAGATAATGTATGGCAGTGGATGGGACACGGTTGACTCTTTCTGAACAACATCTCTTGAACATATAACGACACTGATGTGATGGATCGGTAGCATTACCCCAAATGTGGATGGTTTGGCGAGGACCATGGTGATGAGACCGGTGAATGAAACAACCCAACCCGATGTGATACGGAGGACAAAGTGTCATGTTCAAGAGCGACTTGCTACCATTAAAGTTTTGAGGTTCTCCCAATTTTTCCCCAGTCATTTCTGACCAGTACCTCTTTATTTTTGTCAAGCTTGAGGAGGATAACATATGCTTGTTCTATAACCTGCCCTTCGGGCAAGCCCATCGCTATGTTTCAACGAGCCTAGCGATAGGGAAACTCATTCTCGTCTAAAGACAAGTTTGTCGCTATTTAATCATTTTAACGAGTCTAACGACAAGGAAAACTCGGTCCTTTTCATTTTTAGAGAGTCTGAAAAGGTACAGAAAGTTAACTCCAAAATTCCTTTTTCTTCATCTAATCCCTTAAGTCCGAAAAAGTATAAAACAATATAGAAGGGATGATTTTTCGATAATTTTAACGAGCCGAATAAAACAAGCGCTCGACCTTTTTGTGTAATAATCCCTCAGGTCCAAAAAGATAAAAATCTAGAGGAGGGATAGCTCTTCCGGTCACTTTAACGAGCTGGAAGGCCAAAACTCGGCAAACTTTTCATATTTTACGAGCCAAATGAAAAGAGCTCAAAGAAGACTCGTCTTTTGAGGAACGAGTGATAAACAGGGATAGCAGCAGATTCCAGGTACAGGTTGGAATTTTCCAATCACGGCAGTGTCACAAGGATGGCTAAGTGAAATCACTCTTCGCAGCTGTTCCTCAAAATGCGTAAACAATCATATGGAGGTGAACGATTGGCCAAATGAAATGGAGGTGGCGGGTGCAAACACGACCAAGGCTTTTATGGCTAATAAATTTACGATCACAATGGTTATTTACCGGAATAGGTTCATTTTTTAATGAGCTTGAACTCTGGAGGAAACTCTTGCTCAAAAGCTTATGTTTATTTTTTAACGAGCATGAACTATGACGCTAAAACTGCTCGGATCTCACTTTTCTATTTTTTAACGAGCATAAATTCCGCGGTAAAACTGCTCGATTATATGGTCAAATTTTGATTTTTACCATTACTAGCTTTTCTCTTTCTCAAATATAGTACTGCATTTTCAATTGTTGCAACAAACTTTGTTAGAAATGAATAATATTTGCATGATAATGAGATTATAACCCTAATATTTTACTTTAAACTGTGTAAAAAACCATTAAAAGGAGTTTTTACCTCTCATTTACCATTTCATTTGCATTTGGTTTGTTGGAGCTCTGGAGGTGCCTCTTCCCCCTTGATTTTCAACAGTTGATTCTGGGAGATTCTGCGGACGATTTTCGGTGCCGTCTGGACCAGGTAGGAGCTAAACCCTAGCTCTTTCTTTTCACGGTTTCCTTTTCCTGTTTTTTGCCTGTTTTCCGGTCTTTCTGAGCCCCTGGGGTTTTGCCAGGGCGCCCTATGATCAGCGCAGGTTTCCCTTTCGAAACCTGCGCTGAAGGTCAAGCTGCCTTAAGGCAGCCTGACCCTCAGCGCAAGTGGGAGACTTCCTGCCTGCGCTGGGCTCAAAAGGACTGAGTTTTAAGGTTATTTTTGATGATTTTTTCGCCAGTTTCTCATCAAATCAGGAATTCACTCTTTCTCTTGTTTGCTTTGCAGGGAACTTTGAACAAAATGTCCCTTACATGGCGAGAACGAGAACATGAAGAGGAGGACATGATTGCCCTCCATGACCCGGTCACGGTGAACGCGCTGCGGAACTGTGGCCTGCTGAAGTTCTTCCGTATCTCTAGCATGAGAGCACAGATTTCTTTACTGCAGTATATGCTTGATGCTTGGGATCCTGTTAACCAAGTGTTCCAGATTAGGGGGAAGACCATCCCCTTGACTATAGAGGACATGTACTTCTTGACTGGACTGTCAAGACGAGGTGCCCCCATTTCCTTATCAGGTACGGCCCGGGGGACTGATTCCACCAGAGATTATGTCTGCCAGTATTGAAGGGAAGGTTCTCAGCCGAGCAGAGACGGCAAGATTGTTATCCGAGAGATTACTGATCGGGATCTCAGGTCCATTCTGTTCACTATTGGTAGGATGGCCGGCAGCGCAGCTCTACATGTTGCCAACAGGTCTTATATGCAGCACGCCTTGGAGTGTCTCCAACCGAAAGTATTCAACTGGTGTGATGCGGTACTTGTTCAGATGAAAAGTCAATTGACCAAGGTAAAGGGCGGGAAGCTGAAGAACTTTGGATTTGGTTCTATTCTGACTGCCTTCGCCTTGGAGAAAATCCCATTGATGCAACCTCAGTACATCATACTTGATTTGCCTTCCCCAACCGAGCCACGCATGCAGAGGTGGGTTGACCACATGTCTAGGCATGCAGGTCAACCTCAGATTACCTTTACTAAGGCCTTCTTTAGGTGGTTCGAGCGCTAGGAGATGGCGTTTTCTGAGTATCCATATGTGGGAATGGATTTCCGAGGTGATCCGGATTTGGTGTTACCGGATGGCGAGCAGTGGGGTGCCATTGGTAAACTCTTTGACCATATTACTGTTTATTGTTCTTACTCATAATGTTGTTGTGCTTTATTCTGTCAAGACTTTTAATTGTACTCTTGGGTGCATGCAGATATTGGTCCTGTTCGTCCAGCAGTTCGTTCGAGATCGCCAGCTGCTGCCCCAGCAGGGGAGCCTGCTAGGAGAGTTGTTATTCGCGATCTTGACGACACCGAGACCCTTACAGCTGTGCAGGAGCAGGTTGAGAGCCTTACTCGTGGCCTTCCGGATGTACAGATTGATGAGTTACCTTTACAGATGCAGCGGCATACCATTGGTGTGCCTAGACGATGGACTCGTCTCTTGCGCATGATTGCACAGGCCGTGACGTACTATCATGAGCACCACTAGGCTAGGGTGCCCCCTAGCATCCTTTTGAGTTCTTAGGTCATATGACCAATTTTGTCTTGGTTACAGAACATTATGTATGAACTTATATAAATAGATTATATATTTTGATTTTCGGGTTTTATTCTGGTTGATTTATGTGGTCCATATGTACAATTTTTGATGATGTGTCCTTTTTATAAATGTTGCAAATGTCTATCTAACACATAGTTTGCTAATGAGTCCGTTAATGTGTTTAAGTTTCTTGAAATATGTTGATATTGAATTGAATCAAATCGTCTTTCCAAGATCTTAACCCTTAGGAACATGCGATAAATAGCTGGATTGCGAACAAAATATATACCATTGAGTTGCAGTATTACGAGCTGTGAGTCTAGCCTGACAATTAGTCGGCGTATGCCACGTGTGATGGCATCAGAGAGTCGTTCTATCAACGCGCTATACTCAGCGATGTTATTCGTTGATTTCCCAATACATACACCTATGAAACTTACTAACTCGCCGCTTGGATCAAAAATGGCCCAGGCTGCGGAGGACAGGTTCCGCGAACTACGACTCGCTCTGTCGGCATATCCAACACATGTCTCCAGAAGGTTCGACATCTGCAACGGAAAAAAAGGTGGATCACTCGACCAAAACAAACACTTTAGTGAAAACAAAATACAACAAAAGCATGCAGGTTACTATTTAAGCATAGTAATGCTTGAGGTACAACCCGTTGCGGGGCTGCGCGAGTGGAATTCCATCGTAATCCATTAACTCGTAGGCTCCTTTTGCTAACACCCTTTTAACAATATAGGGGCCCATCCATAAGGACTTGAATTTACCTGTTCCCAATTTATCGGATTCTTGGTCATAAAGCAGGACCAAATCACCTTCTGAGAAGACACGGGGTTTGACATTTTTGTCAAACTGAGCCTTGACTCGTTTCTTATGAGCTTCGTTAGCCAAAGCGGCGTCACGACGGGTTTCATCCAACTGGATTAATTCCAAGAAACGAGCCTCTTCTTCTGAGGTTCCGGGAGAAGATCAATTGCGAGTTTAAGCGACGAAATTTC
This sequence comes from Pinus tabuliformis, assembly GCA_031772625.1. NCBI lineage: Eukaryota > Viridiplantae > Streptophyta > Pinopsida > Pinales > Pinaceae > Pinus > Pinus tabuliformis. Next base: position 911,729,694 of record CM062819.1, read on the forward strand.
GCACTGGATCGGTAAGACTGCTTCCAGGCCATACACCAGTTGAAAGGGTGTGAACCCGGTTGCGTTCTTTTCCGAGGTTCGGTAAGCCCACAAAGCTGAGTACAAGATTAGGTGCCATCTTATTTTATGAACCCCGATCATCCTTTGCAACATACGCTTTAGGACCTTGTTGATTGCCTCAACTTGTCCGTTGGCTTGCGGATAATATGGGGTAGAGCTGTCGTGAGATAGCCCTAGCTTGGAAGCTAATTCGACCATCATGTGATTGCGAAAATGCGACCCATGATCTGTGACTATAGCCTGTGGTACGCCGAACCTGGCGACTACATGATTGAAAAAGAAAAGGGCAGCTGTTTCACCAGTGTTATCCAATGTAGGCATCGCCTCGGCCCATTTGGTAAAATAGTCAACAGCGACTATAATATACCCATGCCCCCCGGTCGAGGTGCGGTTACATTGCATGAAATCGATGCCCCACTTGGCGAAGGGCCCAACAACAACTATTGGCTGTAAAGGTGCGGGTGGTCGTCTGGTTTTGCTATCAAAGATTTGACAAGCATGGCAACTTCTGACTGCGGTTATGCAGTCTTTGAACATGGTTGGCCAGAAGTATCCTGCTCGTAAGATTCTTTGTGATGTTGCATATCCAGACTGATACCCCCCACACGCGCCTAAATGACAATCATTCAGGGCTTTTTCGGCCTCCTCATGGGTAAGGCACCTCCTCAGAACTGTATCGACACCACGATGGTAAAGTGTGTCACCGACGATCATGTAATCTTTTGCTTGGTATTGTATACGTTTTTGTTCGGAGCGAGAGGTGTTAGGCCTGAACTTTTGGGTTTGGAGATAAACTATGATATTTCCATACCACTCATCGCTTACAGATATCAGAAACAAACTTTCGTCCACGATTGACTCTTCCGATCTTTCATCGTTGGACGAAGATGGGAGATCGCATAATAATTCTGCGAAAACTAGGGCCTTCTTTGATTTGGATTTTACAAATTCCAGATCAAACTCTTGAAGGATCGCTATCCATTTTGAATATTTGCCCCCCAGCAACTGTTGCGATAGTATATAAGTCATGGGGTTGCAATCTGACAAGATGGTAGTTTTCCGAAAGAGGACATAATGTCGAAACCTTTGAATCGCTTGAATAGCTGCAAGCGCTAGTTTTTCAACATAAGAATATTTACTTTCTGTATCGTTTAAGTTTTTACTTAAATAATAGATAGGATGTTCTATTCCATCGACTTCTTGAACTAAAACCATCGCAATGGTCGTATCTTCTTGCTTCCTGGTTGATTGGTTTCTTTGCCCTTATCTTCCGATACGGCATTTACTTCCGAAGCAAGAATTTCTTCTTTTGCATTTTGATCCGAATTCTTACGGGCTTTCTTTGACGAAGCCTTTATCGATTTCGCGTTTGTCGTGCCAATCACACCGTCACCGGCATGAGAGTCACTGTTTGATTTAGGAGGGGGAGGAATTGAAAACTCTGGTCTAGGGGCGTCAGGTATTTTGTCATAGAGTGTGCCGGACTGAGTATAAACTAAGTCCAAATATTGTGCACGAGCAATCACTTGCTCCTCTGTCACGACTCCCCCCTTGGCCACATCTTCCGTAATAGCCGGAAGTAATGACTTTATAAACCATTCAGCTAATAGCTGATCGGGAACATATGTTTTCACCATTCTAGGACGACGACGCCACTCATGTATATGATCAGATATATGGGTAGCAGTTTTCTGTTTGAAGTTGGTTAATATTTCTGTTCTCGTTTCATACCTTATCGGTAATTGAAAGTGGGTTAAGAAAGTCGTGGCTAGGGAACTAAAATTGTCGAAAGAGGCTCTTGGCAATTCAATATACCATTTAGCCGCTGGACCTGTCAATGTCCTCTGAAAAAGGCGAAGTCTTATCGAATCGTCATTAAGGGTGTTCGACGAACACCACAGATGAAAAGTCATCACGTGATTCGATGGGTCTTCACCTGGATTTCCATTGAATTTAGGAATGTCAGATGGAAGTTTATGAGGAATCGCTGGCCACCAAGGGGCATAAGCAATCGGATCGTTGGTTAAACGGTGTAAATCGGGTAAATCTAAAGTTGCCACGAATGGTAACTGTTGATTCAGGTTAGGTGAAGCGTAACCAGGGTATGATGGAATCGCTTGAGCAGTGGGTCTTTGCATACCAGCATAATGTAATTGATGTTGGTATGATTGATACGGTTGGTGGGCCTGACCACTGTAAAGTGGTTGGTTTTGACTGTTTTGGATATACGGCTGTCCACTATTCGCAAAGATCTGTTGCTCAGAACCTTGGTACACTTGCTGGAATTGTGGTTGTTGGTATTGTACAAGCCATGGTTGTGATGCCATGTTCTGTTGCGCCATGCTAACCATTGGACCAAGGTGTGGGGTAATTGTACCCGTTTGTACTTGTGTCGTCCCACCAGTTGGCGATTGTGGTTGTGACCCATGGTCAAGCGACTGTTGCATTACAACCTGAGAAATCTGAGGTTGACATGTAACAGGCATCGCTTGAACTTGCGACACGGTTACAATAGCCGGTGTGGTTGGGATGTTCGTCACAGGTACACACTGTTGCATAGAATATACAATCCTTGGTTGTTGAGGTAGCATAGGTACCCAACTACTTGATGCAATTCCAGTATAACCTGAATACTGTTGAGAACTGCCATATGGATATCCTCCTGGAGGAGGTAATGAAAGGGCATTCTGCCCCCCATATGGTAGCAATCCGGAACTCAGAGGGATTGTTAGTCCTTGTGGACTAGATGGCCCAAATTGACCTCCATGAGGGTCAATCTGTCAAGTTTCAACATAAGAATTACCGGGTATTACTCCGGATGAACAAACTGGAACAGACCATACTGTTGAAATAGTCCCTTGGTGGACTCCTTCTAGCTGTTGAGAGCTAGTTGGGACAGCTGGTATGCCGGCAAACATCGTTGGAGTGACGGCAGGGGCTTCTGCTGTCGCTGTGTCATTTGACACAGTCCTAGATGATGACGGTTGTTCAGACATTTGAAGTCTATCCAATAGATTGCCTAGCGATTCTACAGGGACTTCCACTTGTGGTGGATTAACTTCTGATGAAGGAAATAGAGTGACCCCGACTCCAAAATGAGTTGGAGTACTTGCTTGCGGATCCTCTGCAATTTCCTCTATCGCAATCAAACCCAGTGGAAGAGGAAGACCGTCAGGTCCGTAAAATATTTCTGGTGCCGAAGAAGGGGTTGCTTCGACAGCGACAGTTGTTTGGGGAACAAAACTTTCTGGACCGGTTACAGATGGAACTGGTTCAGTTAAACAAGTATTTGCCCCCAGACTAGGATCAATATTACTGTCCTTCTGTGGCTGTTGAACTTCTTCTATAGAGGCAGGGTTTCCAGAAATGTTAGGAGTAACCGGAACCTCGGATGTAGTAGGAACACTTGTTCTAACTTTCAAAGGAGATTTTGAACCGGTTAAACGAGTTCGCTTTGCCCGTACTGTTTTCGATTCCGGGGACAAAGACGGTTGACTCGTAAGCCTCCGCGAACGACGGGGTTTCAATTGACTTTCTTCCACGATTACGGATTACTCGATCAACTAAAATATTAAAAGGGGAAATTTGTGTTTCCGAATCGAACGAATTTTATTAGACGCTTTTAGACACAACTTGCTTTTTCACTTTTTAAGAGTCGAGAAAAAGCTAAAGATGACTCTAGTCTCCTTCGATGTATTAACGAGCCCGAAGTGACAAATGCTCGGTTGGACTTTTTCAGTTATAGAGTTTGAAAAAGGCCAAAAGAAACTGCTCTGGAGATCTAGGCAGAGGGTGTGCCAAACCTTTCGCAAAACCACAGAATACGTTTTACGGTACGAGTGGTCGATCTTCGTGAATGTTGTGTTCACTGCATTGCGATCAGTAGGGCGGCCAACACGGTTTCCTATTGGATAAAGGCTTTATTCCTATAGGGGTCTCCCAATATATACGCGACGGTATGTAGGAGCACAAGTCCGTATTAGTGCCACCGACTCTCAGGAGGAATCACCCACCTTCGTCGAGATCGACAGTCACTACGTTTAACGACGCCGGAACACGTCTCTAGCTTAGACCTCTAGATGTTTGCGTTATGTTTCAAAGCGTTGTTAGGTTCATTCAATATATTTTAAGTTGATATTTTTTAAATTTTGCCTTTCAAGGTTCACCACGAGATGTATTGATACAAATTCCTAAATGCAGTCTAAGATGTGAAGCAAGCTTTTTCAATCTTTTCGACTTATGAAAATCTTAACTACTGAGGGAAAAGAGAGACAAAAATCTTTTCACACAGATCAAAGAGCACTCGCTAATGCACTTTTTCCTAAATCAACATACAAACTTATATGCAAAATGCAAAGATGCAGGTATTTCTTTTCTCTTTCTTAATGTTTGTGCGATAATACAAAAGAAAGCTGTTGTATAATTTTGAATTCAATTTCAAGTGAAAGCAAACAAACTTTTCCAAAATCAAAAGACACCTTAAGATTTACTTGTTTCGACACTAGAAATATTTAAACTCAAACCAAATGACGAAAGTAAAAGCTCAATCAGCTATGAACAACAAACAAACTAACTCTTAAGATCAAAATGACACTTTATCTCAGGTCTAGATCTAAGAGGCCACAACAAGACTAGTTCACTTTCGTTATGGGAAACTGAAAATGTATAAGAAATACACAAAGAACAAACACAGTTTCTTTATACAACTGAGGCGGAATAGTGACAAGGAAAGTTGGTTTCAGATAGGCCTACTGACTGGTAACAAATAGCAGAACAAGAGTGAAAACAAGGCAAGAACCAACAAGAAACCCCAGCAGCACAAGGCAGGACTGGTCCAGCGCAGGTGGAACACTGCCTGTTTGACCTTCAGCGCAGGTAACCCCTTCGGGAACTGCGCTGAAATGAAAACAGCCTTTGTACAGCCTGCACTGAAGAATGAAACTTTCGTTTCTGGTGGTCTCCGGGTCACAGATTGCTCAAAAATTCACAGTTTTTGCTCAAATCAGAAGCTATCAGTCAAGGACACACAAAGGGATGACAAGGAGGATGAAAAGCTATCACTAAGAGCTTATTAGAGTCCTTGTGGATCAGCTCTTCAAATCATAAAATTGCCCAGAAACTGAGCTAGAGTAGTTGCCCTCTACTTTGTATTTGAAAGATTCAAACACAGTTCGATTCGGTACTCCCTTTGTTTATGAAATGAATAGCAAAAACACAAACAACCAACAAGATACGCTCCCCAGTGGATTCGCCAATTTGTTGTTGGGAAAAGTATCCAATACGGAATGACCCTATCCCACTCTAAGGGTGATAGTACCTCAGCAACAACTGAATGCAAAGCTATTCAAGATTACTTCTTTATGAGATGAGAGAGAGAAAAGAAGGATGATCTACTAACCGTTATCTTGCGCTAATAGTTGATCCAATCCTCACTCCGTGCTGCTTGCTCCTAGCTCCTTGCTCTTTCATCGGCCCAGCTACACGAAGATCCTGTAAAAGCACAAAGAAAGGAAACTACAAGAAGCATACATCCATAACTGATTCAAGGATTAGAATAAATCAAATATACAAGCATCAATTCGCCATAGAGACACATGCATATAGAAGAACCTCAAATACTTTATTAATGGAAGAAGTAAAGTTCTGAGAGTGTTACAACCATAATAGGCCCAATCCAGCAACACCTCCCAGTAGAAAGAAATCTCCTCTTCACCTCCTTCAAAGCAATCACCCAATAGTTCTATACACAAACCAACAGCACTTCCTTACTTGCACAAAATTCCAGCCTCCATAGACCTCATGAGAGAGCTCTATATATAGAAGTTTTGGAGAAAGCATGAGTCAGCTTGAGACTGACATGAAGCTGACTAGTGTCCTCTCCTACTTCAGTTAATCTTCAGTTCTTGAGTCCACTTGGAGTCTCTTGTCTCCACTTGGAGATCTAGATCCTCTTACTCATCACAAGGCGAATTCCATGATCCAAGTGTCAGTTTGGAAGCTTCCTGGGCAATTGACACCTTGCAGAATGACTGTGCCACTTGGCCAATCTCGCCCAGCGCAGGTAGCCTTCATTGGTTTTCACATTCAGCGCAAGTACAGAGTGGAGCAGTTGACATTCAGCGCAGATGCTCAGTGGAGCAGTTGACATGATCCAGAAACAGCTTGTTTTTGAGTGTTTTCAGGTGGAGAACTGATTTTCAGTGCTGTGGTTTGCTGACCTTGTTCCTCTAGGGGTAGGAACAACATGTTTAGGGACTTTGGATCCCTTAGATTATTGACATTTCATGCTTCATGCTGTTAGGCACAAAAATGTCTATAACAACTGCCCTTCGCTAATAGCGAGGATGTGCGAAAGGGGGTACTCCATCCGCCTCTGACTCAAAATTTACAGATGATGAGGTCTAAACTACGCGAAGAAGATTGAAATATAAACATGATGGTCATGAGTGGTATGACGACTGGCAATGATAAAGTGAAGCAGCCAAAAGAAAATGCATGGGTTCACAAGACTCCTACAAAGGAACCCAAATTTTATTTAGAATGCGAAAAGGAGACATTCATGGAAGCTAAGAAGAACTTCACGGATGTCTCCACTTCAGGTAGTAAGGACCAACCAGACCCAAGGATGGATCCTCCAATGCTCACTACCTTTCTAGAGACATGCATGAAACTACTGCACAATAGTAAGGTAGTTAAAGGACTACAGGAACTTATCACTAGGTGTGCGGGGTCAAAAGAACCGCGCGTGGTCTGGAAACTTGGAAAGCATGCATTATGCACAGGAAGGGAAATGAGGTTGACTACGCAAATTGGCGAGTATGAAATGGATCAAGTAATCCTGGATCTGGTTTTGGACATGAATATACTACCAAAGAAAACATGGGAATGCATGGGCAAGCCCGCGTTACAATGGTCCCCTATTCAGTTATGAATGATGAACCAACAGAAGATTTTTCCCATGGGAAGATTGCAAGGGGTAACAGTAGATATTGAAGGTTCGAGCGCGTAGGTAGATTTTGAAGTGATAGAGATTTTCGATGATAGTAATCCCTATCATGCGCTACTATGAATAGATTGGGCCACTGATATGAACGGAGTCATAAATATGAAGAAGAAAAAAATGATCTTTGCAAAAAAGTCACTATGCGTAGTAGTACCACTAGATCTAGCCGAATGAGCGTGATACACTAAATCAGTGCAGGATGATGATAGTGATGACAATCTCGATTGTATTTAGAAGATAACTACAAGAGAATAGGATTGGCTAAATCTGAGTAGAGATGGAAGAACTTCATGGGAGCGCGAAAGCTCCTACACTTCAGATTCAGACGAAGAAGTAGAACGATGGAAGAATCGATGGAACGAAGTAACAATTCTTAATTGCAACATGATCATTAGATCACTATGTTGCATGACAATAGAGACAAGGGAGCTACCGACATATGATTAATGGATAGTGGTGGAGGAATTTCTGAGAAAATTTGAAAGCGCAGTACCAGAACAACAGCGATTTGATGCTTTAAAATAGGCATTGCACACAACACCCGCGCAATGGTGCGGTACACATCAAGGATATTTTTAGGACTGGCGCAGATGAAAAAGGATGATGCACCTATGTTTTGGAAAACCCCAGCTCGAAACGAAATCCAGTTAGCTGGGGCGGAACAACTTGCGCGCCCACCTTTCCCGATGGGTATAGACATATGCTATATAGCCCGCACAAGTGCACACCACCCCTAGAATAGAGAATCAGAACAACCCACGGCAATAGGAAAGGTGATGCACACTACCAATTATCCATGACAAAGCATTCAATAGGGTGTGCAAAGTAAGGAACAAGGTTCAGTAAGAAAGATGCACTGATTAGGACCTATGCATACTAGCGGTTCAATGGGCCTATAGGACCGTGTGCAAAACCCTGACCACAGAGATGATTCCAAAGGTGTGGAACAGAGTAGAAACAATAATTTCTGAAGAGAATACAGAAAGGAATCTGCACGTAATGGCTCCCATAGTTGTGACGGTGCGTGATATCCAGGATGAAGAAATCACACAGCTACGTGAGGTTAAACATATAAGGATTACGAAATCCCTTAAGTGAGGGAACCTTAGACTTTGCAAACTTGAAAAGGACTGGGTATGATTGAGGAAGAAAAGCATTTTGATGGATGCTGAGATCAAGAGGCTGGAAAATGAGATCACGCAGGCATGTCTCGTCGATAAACCAAGGATGACAAGGCAATATATGGATATGGATGATCATACCACTACATTAGCAGATTGTCGATGAGAATTTATGACTCTGCTATAATGGCTACGCCTGCACCTCACCAAATGTAGTAACCAGGGGAGCACACTACATACATTAGAATGTGTGGCGCCAGCTATCATGAAGGCAATTGAGGAGCTTCTGTGGACTATACTGAAAGGCGAGTTGAAGTCTCACACAGGTGGTACAAACACCTGACTAGCCATAGGGAGCATAGTCTCAGTGCTCCAGGCAATTGAAAGAGAGCATGGGACTGTAAAAGAGTCTATTTGGGAGCTGCGTGATGAGGGAGGTGCAGGCAAAATCAGAATGTCACAAGGGTCACGACTGCGAAAGAGGGGGTGTGTTGCCATGCAGGTAGGCTAGGAAGTGACCATTGGTGTCACTATTCATGACAAGATGTTTGATTTAAGGCAAAAAGAAGTGGGCGGCAGGGCTTTTAAGACATAAGTTAAGGGCAAGATTTGGAGTAATCTCCCGCTAAGAAAGCATTGATGAGCCAGAATTAGGGGGAAAGGTTGAATTTGAATTCAGAAGGCACTATAAAACTCTAGGGGCTAGCCAAGAGACAACACTTGTTCATTTGAGATTTGAGTAATTGATTAGAGCATAGAGTGTTGAGTACCGAGCAAGATTTGAGCCCTAAAGTTTGCGCATGACCATAGATAGTTCAAATAGGATGAAGAATACTAGGAGAGGGTTGGGCTCTGCAAAAGCAACCACGGGTGAGGCCACATGAAACCCCACAATACATGATGTTCCTGGAGACACTGGGATCAAACCGAGAATCTTGAAATCACCTCGGACACAGAGGCTGAAAAGGGATAAGCAGGCAGATGGACTGGTCTGCATGTCCCCACGGAATCCGTGGTTTGGTAAACTCTCAATGGAAGAAAAGGGCAAGGCTATCACCATTGAGACCGATGATGAGGAGGACCTACAGGCTCTCATTGATGAGATAGAGGAAGCATAACATATTTAAGAGGACATCCAGCTGGTGTGCTCTACAGTGAAATTGCCCGAGTACGTCCCTCCATGAAAACGGAAAACTAAGATACCAAAGGACCTAGATGCCACTAAGAGGAACTGTGTTTGAGGGCTCGCACCTAGGATGCATGTCCACAATGAAGTTTGAAGATTGGGACCTCATGGATAGCAAGAATTTCCCACACTTAGAGACAAAGAACCTCTTGAAGCAGAGCACGAAGGGGCCAGTCAGAACATTAGAGCCACGAAAATGGCTACGCGGTGTGGAGAAGGCTGGATTACATCATCTGTTGTGGATTCCACACTTTCACCATGAACCTATCACTATTTTCTTCATTAGGTAGATGCTTTGCCTAATGCACGATGGGTGCTTATGGCTGGAGGAGCCTATTCCCATCACGACAGGTCTCATCCATAGAATTTCCCAGCTTCCATATAAGGGAAAGGACCTCTCGGCAATAGCAAGAAAAAGTAGAGATTTGGCGCTCATGGGGGCCATGAAGAAAAAATACAAGCTTGAGAAGAAAAATAGGGGTTATGCAATCAACAACATCAAAGATAAAGGGGTGTGTGTAGCCAGCCAACTCTTGGCCGAGAAGGTAATGAAAAAATGTCGCGACGATGAGGTACCCGCACTGATAGTTACGCTGGCCGAAAAATGTGTAGAGGGGGTTAAATTAAACTAGGCCAAGTTCCTTTGTGAAGAATTCTTAACCAACTGCAAGGAAGCCTAGGAGCAGGGCAAGACGTTCCTCTACGCATGGTTTCTCTTGTCAATTTTGCTGGTAATAGGGAAACTACCAGAGGACAGTCAGTTCCCTAGCATTGAACAAGACTTACTAGAGGCCACAAAGTACGCGTCGCTCAAGGCCACTAAGGATGCAAAGTGGATTCGTGAGACAAAGATCTTCTAGGTTCTCATGGACACGAGCATCCGGATGTGGATCAATAGACGACCTCGCTTGCTCCCCACAATGCACAATAGTCTGCGGAGCTTTGCAGACTTCAAGTCAGACATGCATAATGTTTACATCAAGGCATTTAAGGATCTGGCATAGCAATGGACCAAGATCCCCTTCATCACCATTGATGATACAATATTTTCAGTGTTAGAATCATGGCCCCCTGAGTGGCGTGCTCTGGATCTGGCGGAGCTGGATAGGACAGCAGCATAAAAATAAAAGGATGAGGACAAATTGCACATCACGAAGTTGGCTGAGAGGAGGTGCAATGAAAAAGCGACCACAGAGGTAAGGGTTGTCTGCGAGGTAGCAAGGGCAACTGCGGAGCAGGAAAAGGCTATCGAAGAAGCAAAAACAATGTAGGCAATAGGGGCCACGACAACGCAGGACAAGGTGGGACAGGACTTGTCTACAAGACAAGCAGCAGAGGACACAGACCTCACATAAGAAGGCACAGACCTAGGCACAACTTCCACCCAGCTGAAACGGTTGTGTGTCACAAAAAGATTGGGTCCACGAAAAAAGGTAAAGGCATCCAAATTGGCCATCGACCTAATCACATTAACAGAAAGCGACCCCTACGAAATCGGTGACACGGTTTGTGAGGTCACCAAAGAAGTGCTCTAGGAAGCCATGCCAGAGCAGTAGATTGTGTTGGGGGCCCTAAGGGCACAGCTACAAGAACTACAGGTACGGACCCCACAGGAAGGAACTATAGCCACCTACGGCGTAGTAGTCACATCAGTAGCAAAGCAGTTGCTATGTGCAAATATGGCCAACACCATAGTGCTACTGAAAGGATCACTAACAGCAGAGAAACAGCATGAAAGAGCTGCGGTGGGTAGGATCAAGGGACTTCGCCTAAATTTGGTTTCCCTTCCGCGAGACACATTGTACCAACTGTAGGATGGCATAACAGTAGAGCTCCATGCAAGGGAGGGTCGCGCGATTCAGGTGATGCATGAGAAAAAGATCAACATTGAACAGGTCAGCCTGCACTGTGACGAACTGGTGTCACAAAACCAACAAATCATGCAGATAGTTGATGAAGCATGCCGAAAAGTCCCAGAGTTTTCCATCGCCGCAGACTTACCAACAGAGATGTGGATCCATTGTCTGGCAAGTGGAGTCTGAAGTGCACGTGAGGAAACAATGTGAGTGTAGCTAGAGCTGAATCTACAGATTGCTGAGCTATGGCTGAAGGCACAACCTTCCACTCCTCCGAAAGTTAGAGAGCAAAGTGTTAGTGCTATTCAAAAAGGATTGGAGGAAATTGGACGGGCAATGCAGGACTATACTGATATGCTGGACCAAGCCTTTGGCATCGTCACAGCCTTGCAAGAGGACCCTAACATATAATGCCTGGAAATAGAGGTGCGCGAGCTTTAGCAGCAGTATGATAATGTAAGGGGAACTGCACAGACAGTTGTCCTCACCCAACAGCTGGCAAAGATGCAGCAAGTAAGGGCACTGAAAGAACACGTGGATGCTGCAAGATAGTAAGAGGCACTTCTCAAAGTGCATGTCCAACCATGGACTGATGACACCTTCACCACTACGACAGATATTGAGGGCAAGCTCACACAGATGTAGGGACTCTATGTGCTAAGGCAGGTAGTTGATCTTCACAAAGAAGCATCAGAAGAGTGCATGTAGCAGGTCTAGAAAACTACAGAACAGTGCTCCTCGGACCTCTGAGCAATATGCGACCTGTTGGAGGGGCTCTAGACCAAGATCATCACACCAACAGAGTGATTCGGGACGAGTCATGATGATTGTGTTGGGGTCCTGTTGGGCATGGAATCCCCCCACAGCATGTTTTCGGGCTCAAGGCCCAAGTTTTGGTCAAACGTATTGTATGACTCCTTGAATTATGAGCATGGAGCGCCAAGTACAGGTTAATTCATAGGGTTTTCCACCCTAAAGTATTGTAATGTAATGTAATGTCATGTTGGCCTACCCATGGTCTGCAAGCCAAGGGATTGTATGAATAGAGCGAGGCTCTAGTTGTAGAAAGGGAGCTAAGGAAGAGAGAAGAATACAAATGGTTGGAGGATAGAGTAAGATTCTAAGGGTATTAGGTCGTAGTAGTAGGAAGAGGCTCTACAACTGAGTGCACAGGGCGGTGTTGAGTCTATTATCTTGACTGAAGAATAATAAAGAGAAGATGATTCCTATTTCCGTGTATCTGCTTGTGCATTTCTTTATTTACATTTATACTATTTTATTTATCGTGGAAACTGATATGATTGTTTAATATGCTGTAATAATCATTAGTCTTACACAAATAAGTTAAGTAATTAGGTAATAATAGATTGAATAGCAGGGAACTTGGGTATTATACGGGTTGCACCCCGAGTAGGGTTGCACAGAAGCAGCATCACAGGTTGCAAAGAAATAACAAGTGCGCATAGCGATGTGCACGCAGGGTCAAACCGCGAACCTCCAAAAGCTCATTAGGTAGCCCGATGGTGCAAAAACATGGTTCTAGCACCCTGCCATACTACTTCGGGTGAGACCTCAGTTCGCGCTCCGCAGACTGTTGCCGAAAGGGCCAGTAGTATTGGGATTTTCTTGGCTAAATCACCTCTAAACCTTGGTCAAGCCCATACAAGCTAACACGGTTTTTGGTCCATGGTATTGGATGCTTCGACATATATATATGTATTGTAACATTGAAAGGAACATAATGAAAAATATTGCTGGTAGTCCTGGTTTTGGGATCCAGGGGAAAATCTTTGTTTATATGTGTTTTATGTGTTATTCTCTCGCATTGTTTATTTGTTGTGTTTTAGAATTCGTATGGAGGTAATTTCTGTGTGAGGTTGTTTCAGAAGGCAAAGTGTTTGACTATAGCCCAACATGCTAGATTTATAAGTGATTTCGAATTCAAATCTAATCATTCCCTCCAATTTATGATCATAAATGTATCTTTGGCATCACATTTCCAAATATTTTCACCATAAATGTCACCTACCTGCTCCTCCTAACGGGATTGTTTCATTCAAATCAGCTAAAGTGCACTCAACAGTTATTTTTGGACCTACCAGCATGACACCATTCTCCATGACATAGCCCTCCTGTCGCACCTCCTCCTGGCATGCTTCTTTCTTTCCTCATGCAGTCCTCGTACTTCATTTCCCCCTTCTTTGGGTAGTGTATTTTATAGTCCTATACCTCCTTGTAGCTGCCTCAAGTACTCCTAGAGTCATCACATAGGGGCAGGATCTCCTTGGTACAACTTCAGTCAGCTTCTATTGACTCCTCCCAAGAATGGTTCCCTATTCAACTTCACAAGCTGAACCATGCTACCATCTGTGATTTCATTAACAACATATGGCCCTAACCAATTCATTTGAAAATTTCTCGGCAACTTTGGGAACTTGCTATCATATAGTAGCATGATATCATTCACCTTGAAGGTGCGCAACTTAATATTCCTATCATGCTAGGCCTTCTCACGTTCCTTCTACACCTATTGGTGAAATTTGACTAGAAATCAATCTTCTTCAAGCTCTAGTAACTGTGCAAGGTGCTCTTCCATAGTCTCGTGATAATCTATCTTAGTCAATGCTGTAATCCATAGACTTGGCACAATATGCTCCATCATCCTGACTGCTTATATCCCATAGACTAGCCTGAATGAGGTTTGTCCTATAAGCTTCTTACATGTCGTCCTATATGCCCATAGGACCGCTGGTATGCACACATCCCAATGTTCCTTTGTGCATTACATACCTTAGTCAACGTGTTCTCCATGATATTATTAAATGATTCAACTATTCTATTTACCTAATGGTGATAGGGTGTATTCTTCTGATGATACACATGAAATTCTTCAAGCATCGCGGTAATAGTTTCATTGAGGAAGTGCGTACCCCTATCACTCATCAGTATCTTCGGACATCCAAACCTTGTCAACACATACTCAAATAGGAACTTCATGGCTATAGAAGTGGTACATTCCTTCACCGGTTCTGCTTCTACCCATCTTCTCAAATACTCTATCATAGTAATAATGTATCGTGCACCTATCTTCTTCATTTTTGGTTGTATCAGACCTATAAAGTCAATAGCCCATTTTTCAAACACTTGTAATGAAGTTTGAGGATTTAAGGGTAATTCATCTCTTCACGATGGCTTTCCTATCCTTTAACAAGCATCACATGCCTTACAGTACGCCTTAGAATCCTTATGCATTGTTGGCCACCATAACCTTGCACGCAGAATCTTCTATGTAGTCGCTCTAACTGCATAGTGTCCTCCCCCTAGCCCTCTGTGTGCTTCAGCGAGGATACTAGAATGCTCAAACTCTAGAAAGTGTCTACACAATATTTCATCAGTACCCATCTTATACAAGTGTCTTGCTATCACAAAAAATTTAGCGATGCAGACCACCTGTTCCTTCTTTTGCTAAGTAGAATACACTTCCTGAGCTGTTCCAGTAGTTAGAAACTGAATTATATCTACAAAATGATCATCTGCTACAACCATTTGTTTGCTTGGTGAGGCTTGACCCAAGTTCAGCTTTAATTGCACCAACCAACAAACCTCTAACTATTGCCCCTTACAACCTGCATAGTGCAGGCCGTAGGCTCACTAGAAGTAGTATTAGGGGATGCTAGAACCAGGTTTCTACATCTAGAGGCCTGTGTGATTGTTTCCTAAGGTTCTTAGGGTTTAGATCTACCTTCGCACTGATCTATTCCTTTTGACTGTCAACTACTGCAAATCTATCAAAATGACCTTCAAATCTTCACGAAGCTACTCAATTGTACTTATCATGCATAAATATTATAGATCTACTACTTCTGCACAATAAATAAGCATTAATTCACATTAAAATGGATTACATAGCGAAGCTACATAAACTTTACAAAAGTAAATAAAAGAACACAAATGCATCAATTTCGACCCAAAATAGCCTTTATTAAGTATAATCATCAGATATAGACTCTCTAACCTTGCACACAGCTGCAAGTGCACGCGCACCCGGCTGCAGACTTATCAAGGTCTCCACGCACTCAGTTGCAGGAGCCTTCCCATTTTTCCTAAGTACATGAAAAAAAATTGGAAATGTCCAACAATCCCAACAACATGAATGATATCTAGTCTATTACCTAGTAGATAAAGTAGACTGCCAACCATAGACCTCTGCTCTGGTCAATTTACTGCAAGAGAATCATCATTAGAAATGAGGCTACATCCTATCATCATGGGACTACATATAGGTTTTCATTCTTCTATCCCATACTTCTTCAGAATTTGCTTCAGATATTCTGTTTGTGAGAGAAAGATGTCATATTTTGCTTGTTGTACTTGAAGACCAAGAAAATAGGTTAGTTTGCCAGGTAAAGACGTTTCAAATTCTCACTACACAATTGAAGCAAAGTTTTGACTCATAAATTCTTCATTACTGCCAAAAATGATATCATCAACATAAACAAAAATAATTAACAGTTTATGACCCTCATTTTTTGTGTACAATTTATTGTGTGAAGATCCTTTTTTGAAACCTTTGTTGTTGAAGATATTTGTCAAGACGATAATACCATGGTTGTGGAGCTTGTTTTAGCCCATATAAATCCTATTTGAGTTTTCGTACAAGGTTTCATTATTCCCCAAAATGAATCCTTCTGGTTGTTCAATATATATTTCTTCTAGATCTCCATTAAGCAAGGAAGATTTTAAATCCATTTGATAAACTTTGAAATTTCGGAAACTTGAAAATGCAAGAAACATTCGTATGGCTTCAAGTCTAGCAACTGGTGTAAATGTTTCTTCAAATTCTATACCTTATTGTTGAGCATAACCTTTACAAACAAGTCTAGCTTTATTCCTAATGACTTCTCCATTTTCATTCAACTTATTTTGAATTTCTATTTTGTCCCTATAACATTTTTATCATGAGGCCTTGGAACCAATTCCCAAGTATCATTCTTTTCAATTTGATCAAGTTATTCATTCATGGCCTTAACCCAACATTCATCTTTACTAGCTTGATTTACATTTTGTGTCTCAATGGTGGATAATAAAGCTAAATAGCTAGAACATCCTACAAGTGTTCTTATTTTTTGCACCCCAGATTCCTTTTCTCCTAGAATTTGAGTTTCTCAATGATTCTATTGAACATACCTAGATGGAGCCTTTTCTTTGTCTGATGTATCTTCTTCTGTTGCTTCATTAGTTTCTTCTTCTATATCATTGTGACTTGATGTGGGAAAGATTTCATCATCATCATCCTCTTTTACTGATGTTACCTATTTTGGCCCTGTGTGTGCTTCATCACTCACAACATCAATGCATTCAACAATTTTTTGAAGTCTCTTATTGTAACATTTGTATCATTTACTTCTAGATGAGTAACCAAGAAGTATTCCTTAATTTTCTCTAGATTCAAACTTACCAATTTTTTCATCATTATTTTTGATGAAATATTTTCTTCCAAAAACTCTAAAATGCTTTACAGTGAGAGGCTTACCATAACAATGTTCATACGGAGTTTTATCACTATTCACACGAACATGAGCCTTGTTGAGAATACTTACTGCAATATGTACAGCTTCACCCTAGAATGTGTTAGGAGTTCCAGACTTATCAAGCATAGGACGAGCAATTTGTTGAATAGTTCTATTCATTCTTTCTACCACACCATTTTGTTGAGGATTTTTAGCTACAGAAAACTGTCTTTTTATGCCATATTGTTCACAGAAATCAAAGAATTCATCTCATATGTACTCTCCTCCTCGATCATATATGAGACATTTGATTTTTAGATCTACTTTACTTTCAACTAATTCCATAAAGACTTTAAATTTATCAAATGCTTCATATTTGTGTTTCAAAATACCAATCCAACACATTCTAGAAAAGTCATCAATGAATAAGATATAGTTTTCCACGAGGTGACTTTTTCCTTACTGGTCCACACAAATCAATATGTATAAGTTCAAGAGGCTTACTTGTTGATCCTTATTTGGCTTTGAATTGAACTCTAGTTTTCTTACTTAATTGGCATGACTTACATATGGTACTTTCTGGTATGTTGATGTATGGTAGATCACAAATAGATTTGAGCCTACTTGATTTGGTTATTTGAGAGAAGCTTAGATGTCCCAACCTTCTGTGCCATAACTAGTTTTCTTCTGCCTTGCCTAGGTAACATTGTTCTTGGCCACCTTTCAATATATACAGATTGATCAGGGTTCTTGTTCCTTTTATGATGGTCTTTCCTATGTCTCCTTGATCATACATTTGGCTAACACTCAACAAGTTATGCTTTAATACATCAACATACATAGCATTACCAACTTTAACTTTTTCTTTTAGAAAAATAGAACCTTTACCCTTAACGACAACAGGTGAGTCATTTCCAAAAGTGAGATTCTTTTCTTTCTTTGAAGAATTTTGTGAAATAAGTTTATCTTTATCACCTGTCATGTGTTTTGAGCATCTTCTATCAATGTACCATTGATTTTCTTATCCTTCTATGGACAATGTTATGCCACAACTTCTAGATTGTAGCTCCTTCCTTTTTCATACCTTAGAATTTGTTGATAGTTGCTCCTTTTGAGATGTTGGCTATAATTTTCTCCTACATTCCGATTCTTCATGACAAAAGTTATTGCAAACTGAGAATTCCATTTCATCTATAAGAGGTGAGAATATATTATAGGAGTTCTTCTTGACTCCTATCTCATTCCTTTGTTTTCTTGCTTCTCTAGTCACGATAGCTTTATATGCAACACATTGAGCAACCTCATGACCAAAATTATGACATGAGAAACATTGTCCATTAAAGAAGAAATTTATGTGACCATTGAATCTTTTGGTGTTTCTTACCTTTTGATTGGAGATTTTGTTGTTGTTCATCCTTGGATTGGACTGAACATGATTTACCTATGGAATGCCTTTATTCTTTTGCTAAGGACTATAGTTTTGCTGCATTACTAAATCTTTGCTAACTGATTTTTATTGTATTACTAAAGAATTATTGACTAGTTTTTGGTGCATTTAGATAGCTTATGGTGGTGGCTAAAGATTTTTCTATTTGAGATTTTCTCTAGTGTATCCAAGAAATGTCTTCATAACAGGAGAGCGTTGTATCTTGATAATTTCATCTAAGGTTTCAGATCCTTTAGCAAATCTAAGATTCAGAGTTTCTATTTTCTCAAGTTCATTTCTTAGACTTACTACTTCACATTCTAACTTCTCATTATGATTTTCTTTTTCTAAGAGTTGATGCTTCAAAGTATCTATGGCTACTTTGTTTTCTTCCAAGAAAGTTTTGAGTTGAGTAAAATCTTCAAAGAAATCATTTTCTTCTAATGCATCCACAAATTTTTCATTAGACTCATCAGTATTTTTCTCAAAATCCATGAGTAATTTAAGATCTCGATCAGATTCACCTTGTTCACTATTTGACAAGCCATCACTATCTTCATGAGTATAATAACTTCTTCTACTGTCAAACCATCTCCTATTACATTTTGCAAAATCCTTCCCTTTGTCATGGTTTTCTTTATGAGAATATTTAGCAGCATAATGAACAACTGTACCACAAGAAAATCCTTTCAAGAGAAGCTTACCTCTGAACCTTCCAGTGCCCATTTGAAGTTTTTTACAAAGTTCACCTCATCTTCTTCTGATATGCATCCTGATTCCTTGAGTTCCTCCTTTTCTTTTCCTTTTACAGATGCTTTAAATGTGCCTTCTTTGACTTCTAAGGGACCTCCTTTCCTCATTTCAAAAGAAGTCAGGATCCCATGAAGTTGAACAATAGTAAGAGTCTAAAGATCCTTTCTCTCTGCAATGGCAGACGCTTTTGACTCCAATTTAGGAGTTAGATATCTTAAGCTTTTCTCTACTAAAGTAGTGTCCTTTATTTCTTCACCCATATTTCTCATGTGATTTACGATCTCATCTATATGTAGAAAGAAATTGGCAATACTTTAATCATTATGCATTCTGAGAGTTTCATATTGAATTCTGAGAGTTTGGAGTTTAACACTTTTTACCTTGGTATCACTTTCATAGGCTTGAATGATTTTATCCCATATTTCTTTTGTTGTGCTTGGATGCATAAATTTGACACATTCTGATTCTATCAGACTTTCCAATAAAGCATTGACAACCTTGGCATTAGTTTCATACATCTTTTATGCTGCATATGTGGAAACTGCAGCTGGATATTGGTAACCTCCTTCCACAATTGCCCAAACATATGCTCCAAGAGACTAAAGATAGGATCTTCTTCTTGTCTTCCAATATATAAAATTATTTTCATTGAAAAGTGGTGGTCTGATAGATGCTAATGTATCTTGATTTCTCATCTTGCGAGATCTTCCTTCAAGTGATCAAGCTTCTTTTGAAGGACCTCCTCTGATACCAATTGTTGGTAAAAATACTGAGAGGGGGGGTGAATCTATATTTTAAAAACTCACAATAATAATTTTTCTTTGCTAAAATGTATATGAGAATTGACTGAACCCAACTAGTGTATGTACGTGACCGTTGTAAAAGAAACTAGCGTATTCACAGTAAGCTTTGTAAAATAGCTAATTCTTTATCCATTAAAATTTGAACCAAAATGTAATATAATTATCAGGCATTTGATAAGCAGTAAATAGGTGCAATAAGAAAATAATAAAGTATCACACATAAGTGAACACTCATGAACACTAGGATTTAAGGTGGAAAGCTAATGTGGGAGAAAACTATTGTTGTTGTCATCTTAGTCTTAAAAAATCATTAGTATAAAAAATTGCTTAAATTCTTGTACTGGTGTAGACTCATACCAGTATGCAGGCACCGACCTGTCGAAGGGTACAACCTTCACTCATTCTCCAAATATTATTGGAAGGGAGCTCCAACTGCCTAATCTGATAACTAACTACTAAGGGAAGGAAGCTTCAACTTCCTCACTGATGGCTCCAACCCTCAACAACATCCATGGACCACGTTTCATGAAATTTTTAGACTGGATCCAATATCAACACTTATGCTCAATCATCACTGTAAAACAGGCATCAATCTCTGACACACATAATCAACCAATCGCTAAAACCCAAACAACTTATACATAATAAAAACCTAAACAATCAACTAGAACAGTCATATCATTATAACCAGTTGTTTTGGCAGCTACAACCACCCTCCAAAATTTTGGCTTACCTTTGTTTTGGAGCCTCCCGACCAACTTCCCATAGCACCTTGTCTTGCTTCGTCAAGTACACAAGCTTCAGTTTTTTTCCTGTACAAAGGCAGCATGTCGATCAAAGGTTGATGAATTTCCCTCATAGACTATTCATCTAGACTTGGTCCAGCTGCAGGCTAAGCATCTCCCCAAAGAAATTGCGCAATTTTGGAGGGCAACTAGCCTTCCATCCAGAAATTGCGCAATCCTATCTGGCAACCTACTACGCTCAAGAATCGTGCAATTCTGCTAGTCAACCCTCATAGTGAAGATTGCGCAATTTTCCCCAACAGGGCTGCTCAACCCATAATTTGTGAAAATTTGGGCAACAATTAGCTTCTCTACCCATAAATTGTGCAAATTTGTTGGGAAGCTAGCCTAGCACCCAGCCATAAATGTGCATTTCCTTCCAATAGTTGGGTTGACCAGTTCCACCCGGGACTAGGGAAACTTGACTTGCATGCATGGCTTTCTTTCTCCCACAATAGGAAAAGGCAACATGCAAAAGGCATCCCTTGATTCAGGGAACTATTCTTAGCAACTGGGGGTTACATGCAAAGTTGTTTTAGAAACTTTCCTCCAAGTGTCGCTTTTTCCTATATTTGTGGCATGTGCATCATGAGCTCAAAACTTATTCATTCAACGCATTAGATCTCATTATTTCACGTCAATCTTGGAGCTCTGACATCCCACATCACATCTAGGACTCTTTAACACATCCAGCTGAGCTATTCATGGGTAAGTGGCCTCAACTTGTTTTTTTCAGCATTTCCGTCACTTTTTGTGTTTTTGCTTGTGTGGGTGTTGTTTGCTTGATTTATTTGAATTCTTTTTGTCATTTACATGCATAATAGCTTATCCTAGCACTGTTTCAGTTTTCGTTTCTGTCTCACTACTGTCACATGCATGTAATTGTTTTGCATGAATGGTCATCGATTCAGCGACTCGCTTCACCCACATGCATGTTGATCCATTTACTGAATCTTTCATTCATGTTTGCATGCACTGTCAATCAATTCTACTTTCAGTTAGTGTTGCCATGCATTCACTTTCATATTTTCTTTTAGTTTCCCGTCGGCCAATCTGGACAACCTTGGCATGGACTATGCCTTCACTGAGACAGCATTGCATAATCTGGGGAATGAAAGCTTTGCCTTCCTTTCCAGAAGTGTGCATTTCTACCCAGGCACTATCCTCCAGGACTGTTTTGTGCATTCTTGAGGGAGAATGACTGTTAGCCCAGAAATTTGCACAATGTAGTCCTTGAGCCTGTAGTCACTCCCAGCTATAATTGTGCATTGTGCAATCCCAACAGCTAGCAGCCAGTCTGGATTGCGCATTTCACAAATACAGTAGCCTTTCTTGGCTCCTAGACAACCAAGACTAACTTTTCTGCAGTTGTGGTAGCCAGTCACGTAGCCTCCCAGAAGATATTGCACGATCATTCCTATCAGTTCCCCAGTATATGCTATGTCACTTCCCGAATTTTCTTTGTTTTTTGCTAAAATTCCTACCATGCTT
This sequence comes from Pinus tabuliformis, assembly GCA_031772625.1. Classification (NCBI taxonomy): domain Eukaryota; kingdom Viridiplantae; phylum Streptophyta; class Pinopsida; order Pinales; family Pinaceae; genus Pinus; species Pinus tabuliformis. The sequence continues at coordinate 911,751,688 of CM062819.1, forward strand.
GTTTCTTGTATCTAGATCTTCCATGTGTTCATCCACCTCTTAGCAGTACAGGATTAATTGCCTCCAAGAGAGAGATCGAAAGACACTGACAAAAGTGCAACTGGAGCAGCAGTTGAATGGGTGTTCGCACATCTACCGATCTATGAAGATACAAAGTGTTTTTAGAAAAGGACATCAAGCTAAAGTGGAAAGAGGTCAATGAAGCATTTGTAGGCACTTTTGAGGAAGTCCTCGAAGACTGCCAGGTGTATGTGAACATTCACAAGTCTGGCTTGTACTGGATTGCATGCAGATACCCCACGTTCCCATGCATGGACATGATACACTGGATCGTCTCTTACACTGCTCCTGAGACGATGACCTTGAGCAGTGTCAATGGGATGAAGCTTGCAACCTTCTAGTCATGAGATTACGATGATATGTATCAAATGTCAGAGCCCGCGACTCTCATGAAGATTCCCTTCAACTTACCCAACAACACTGCTAACTCTATAGACATTCTGAAGAACTAGGTAAGGGAGCTAGCTAGATTCAAGTTGACACCCAACTAGATCTACAAGACAAAGATACTACAAAAGGCATATCAATAACTGTTCATATTTTCAAGTCGACTGTATGGCAAAGAAAGCACGGAAGCCTTCCCACAGCGTTGGGTGGTCACGCTAGACCAACTGGTCAGAGAAGGAAAACCATGTAACTGGTCTGGCTTGTTGGCTGATCAGTTGAAGTAACATGTAATGAAGGCTCGACAGTTACCTAGAGGTATGCATGCAGAGATTTACATGTCCACCTACATGTTACATACAATCTGTGCTCGACAGGAGTTCCTAGGTTTGGAGTGGGCATGGTCACTGTCGGAGACTGCTATGAACACATATTTCAAGTTGTTGTCTGAATGCAACTTCAGAGGAGTAATCACATGGCTATCCGATCATTTTGTCACCCTAGTTTACAAGATGATATTCAAACAGGATCCACCCTGCATGTCAAATGAAGCAATGGAAGCACTAATAGACATTCTTGATTGATATGCCTCATCATCCAGTACCTTCATCTGAATGTTTAATGTAGAGAAGCCTTTGCATGTTCTACTGAATTTTTCCTTGGACATATTCGTCATGTAGGAAGTAACATATCACATCTCGGCATGATTGACAATTAGACTGCACTAGAAGAAGAAGGCACCTTGGCCCACTCTTCTGTTGGGGATTTGGTTATATGAGATCTAGAGTATCAAGCAGGCAGATGTCGAAGAAGAATAGATGAAGAAGTATCCATTCAAGCTCTGAAGCTACAATCTGTGTGACTCGCATTGCATTGTTAAGGATCTCTGCAAAAGAGTACAGTTGAACTAGATCCATGGGGCATTTCATTGGGCCGAGGAGGACCCAAGGATATATTGCCATAGTTTCTCTAGACCCAATGAATAGGTAAGCTTCGTTATGGAGTGGTTAGTGAAGCAACGTGAAGCAACATCTCAGAGAGCACCAGCACCAGCACTAGTAATACCAGCAGAGGTAAGCATACCAATGCGTGACAAACACAAGAGGAAGATTGTCGATCGCATGGAGGAGGAGAAAAACTGCAAGTTCCAAGAAGATTCATTAGCAGAGAAAGAATTTATGGCTATAGAGACAAAGAGGCACCAGCACGACATGTGAATCGTGCAAAGGCAGAGGGATAAGAGAAGAATGGAAGAAGAAGAGAAGGATTTGCATGAGCTGAGGGAGAAAATCCGAAAGGAACAAGATTTGTGCAAACACGAGAGGGAAGCACAGCAGCAACAGGTACAACATGGGAACAACATGTCAAAACAAATGAAACAACACTCGTATAGGTAGTGGATTCATTAGAATAGCTGGCATCAGGTAGACACAGTGAACCATCATAGGAGCAAGACTTTCCTCATGAGATAGAACAAGCACTCCAACAGTTGGATGCAGACATGGGGCAGCAAGAGTTGGAATAAGACAATGAACTCCTGCCTCACCACCAAGAGGTTGACTTACCTGCTTCACTACATCTAGTTCATGAGCAAGTCTCATGTGACCAAGGAGGCATTGAGATCCTTGGTGATCAGCCGGAAGGAGATATGCACAACATCTCATTCGATGAATCTCAACATAGAGTTATGTCGTCTCGCAGAGTGTCAACTCCGGATGATCATACATCTCCTGTGCAAGTTGAGGAACGAGTGATCATGACTGATGTGCATGAACATAGGATAGCCTTGACCAATGCAACCTGTTAGTGTCAGTCTTGTTAGCCTGTCACCTGGATCAAATATGATATTGCCATGCTTGTCTAGACTATCAAAATCAAATTTTTTATGTTACTAGGTTTACACAGCAAAATTTGGTCATTGTTTCGTCAGTGTAAAGATGAAGTCAATATTTTGGAAATTCACTCATGCTGGTCACCTTTCAAACTTTATGCAGGTGTCACAATAAAAATGGGTCATTCATCATCATCATTCCATTTTGTCTCAGGTCATGCATTAGGTCGCTAGGGTTTCCAAGGTCCAACATTTTCACGGACAAAACTAGCAGTGAATAAAACATGAAAAAGAACTCTTGGGAATTGATTTTCCAACTTTCACACATTCCTCATACTCTCATGTTCAAAAATTTCCAGAAGAAGGAATTCCACCACTCAAGAAAGTAAAAGGCAGCTCAAGTTTTCAATGGTAAAGGTAACTTTGTTTTCATCCAGTGAAAAGTCGGTTTTTAAAGGAGGGTGGGTCCCATTTATTTTTAAAAAAAGTGAAGTAAAATTCCCTATATAAACTTAAAATCCCCCGAACTCCTTCATTCACCTCCTATTCACTCTTTGTTATCGAGCTATCCCATCCAAGTGAGCAACAAAGTCAGTTTCTAGGTAAAATTGGCAAAAAATTTCAGGCACTGCACTTTTTCCTCAGGCGTCGATTTGGGGAAAGGTCTACATTTCTCAAAAGATCTTGCCATCCTCTAAAAACATGTTTTCTAAGTTTTTGCAGAGGTGGCTCATTTTTGGAGAAAAAGGGAAAAAAAGTGGCAAAAAACTAGCATTCTGGACCATTTTTTGATAGGCGCTATTCTTCTGGAGTGACCTTGGGAGAATGGATTTTGGAAGGCCTTCCCATGGTCCAAATTCAGAAATTTAAAATGTTCTAGAAACTAGAATTGAAGGGCTAATTGACCATTCTCTTAGTATTGTATTTTGACCATTCTCTATGTAATGGCACTAGTTTCGAGGCTATGTTATGTAGGCATGAATAAATGTACATCATAGGTTGTTTTTTGTGTTTATTAGGCCTCATAAAACAAGCAAACTCCCCATGAAGTGTTTTGAGTTTCACCTTCTCACTCTCACATGTTGGTTGAGAGAATCTTGGAGTCAGTTCCTCCACCAAGAAATTTGAATCTTGAAGGTGGGAAAGTGGTCGAGGAGAGTCTATATGCATCATTTCTCTTCAGGAGAAGGGGGTTGAACCTTTTGTGAAGGAAGCTTGCATGTAATCATCTTTTCAACTAATACAGAGACAAGTTGCAGCTATTTTGAAGGAACTCTAGCCCAGTGAGTTCATGGTGCTTGTACTTAATTCTATTTGATTTCTCATGGTTTAAAAATCGTTATCTACAGTATATCACTTCTTTCTATGGATGCCTTACAGTGAAATATATAGAATTCTTGTTTTCCAAGCTCTGTTATCTAGTTTTCATAGTTATATTTATGTCTTTTTAAGCTAATGAAATCATGTCTACTTATGCACATTAGTTTCTTCTTCATTTTCTCCTTTATACTATACTGACAATTATTCAAAATACACCATGTCTTCTGATATCTAGCTCCTTCTCATATTTTCTCCTGCACTCTACATCCTGGATCTATTTGTGGCTCTAAACCCTAAGTTCAACAAACCCTAAAACTCAAATTTTCACAAACAAACAAACAAATACACATACCTAGCCTAAAATTCATTTGCTTTAAAGTCATATAATTGGTAAGAGACTTAGAGAGATCCCTCTCATGCTCAGTAGGGCTAGCTACTGAGTTGAAGTGGTTTGAGGTTACCCTTCTCGATTTCCTTTTCAACCTAGGAGATTGTAAGCACTAACATTTTTGGTACCATTTCCGGGGAACAACTGTTAAATCATTCCTTTGAAATATCTAAAGAGATTTCAAAGAACTGGTTTTGTACTTTACAATTTCCAGTATTCAAAGACACATTGAATTCATAAATTTCATCAGCTTAGGGTGTATACATTCTGGCTTCCAAAAGGCATACCAGGTCAAACCCTGACCCAAATCCACCCTCTATTATCAAAGATTCAGAAATACTACTCAGAAAACTTAGACTAACCATCACTAAAAGTGCAGTTCAAAAAATTAAAAGAACAACCTCTCTGCCTAAAATTATGTTTGCCTTTGAGGAAATTCCTTTTCATGAGCAGAGAGAATTATGTTATGAAACCAGCTCAAGAAAAGATAGAAAAGATAGATCAACTCCTTAGAATTCAGCCTCTTCGACGGGGCAACCTCCTTTACATTACATAAATGAACAATTCTTGGATGATTCAAATGACAAAACCTCCTTTCTATATAGAGGAGTCTAAGGAGTCACAATATAATCCAGCCGACCTAACAATAATAATATAAAGCCACAAAATAACAATAGAGGGACTCTATGGGGCACAGAAATAACAATATGGGGGTAATAGGGGCACAACAATATAAATAAGGGGTATAACTACAATAGTAATGGGGTAATCACTAGCATTATAAGGACCCAACATGCCCCTCTCCTTCAAAAAAGTGTTGTCCTCAACGCTTGAGTAGTTCTGGATACTTCTGCATAAAATTCTCATCCTCCCATGTGGAATCTTCAGCGGATAAGTTCTTCCACTTGATAAGATACTCTGAAATTGATCGATTTTGTAGCTGTTGAGTTCTTGTTTCTGTGTCTGCTTCCGGTTCCAATATAATTTTTCCTTCCTCGTCAAGTTCTGGCAATATTGTTTGAATTGGGAGCTTGTCGCCTATAACCTTCTTTAAACATGAAACATGGAAAACTGGGTGCAATCGAGAAGCTGCAGGAAGCTCCAATTTGTATGCCATAGTACCAATCTTTTGCAACACCTTGTACGGACCATAATACTTTGGTGATAATTTATTATCCTTCTTAGCTTGCTTTAGGGACATTTGCTTATATGGTTGTAGCCGTAGGAATACCCAATCACCTACATCAAAACTTCTTTCAATGCGATGTTGATCTGCCAGTTGTTTCATTCTATTTTGTGCCAACACGAGGTTATCCTTTAAGAGTTGGAGGACTTGTTGTTGATGTTCGATGTGATGTTCCACTGCCTGAACCTTAGAATTTTCTCTTAAATATGATGTGATGTATGGTGGTTGATACCCATAAAGTGCCATAAATGGGGTCATTTTTGTTGCTGTATGGAAGGAAGTGTTATACCACCATTCAGCCAGAGGCAACCATTTGACCCATTGTGTCTGTTAATCAGATACAAAGCAACGAAGATATCCTTCCAAACATTTGTTTACTATCTCAGTTTGCCCATCAGATTGAGGATGATAAGATGAGCTATGAGCTAACTGAGCACCAAGACAAGAAAATAATTATGTCCAAAAATTTCCAGTGAAAATGGGATCTCTGTCACTTACAATAATCTTTGGGTTTCCATGTATCCTTTGAACTGTTTCCATAAATGCAGTAGAAACTGTATTGGCTTTAAATGGATGTGATAATGCACAAAAGTGTGAATACTTGGTAAGTCTGTCAACTACCACCATGATGACACTCTTTCCCTCAGACTTGGGTAAACCTGTGATAAAATCCATTGAAACCTCCTCCCAACGTTGGCTTGGAATGGATAAAGGTTGTAATAGACCCGGTGTCTTAATTGTTTCAACTTTATTCTGTTGGCAAACCAAACATTCCGCCACAAACTTTTGAATATCTGATTTAAGGCCATCCCAAAAAAATTCCTTCTTAACCCTATGGTAAGTTTTTAAAAATCCTGAGTGCCCTCCTAAGGGAGAAGTGTGCAATTCCATAAGAATCTTTCGTTTTAGCTGGGAATTCTTACAGAGGTATAAGCGATCTTTGTACCATAACGAATCATTTTTCCAGCTAAATGTATCAGAAGTACTGGAATCTTGTTGTAGCTTTCGAATAAGTTCCCACACTTCTTCGTCATTCTTCCATTCCTCCCTTGCTTCGTTTATCCAATCTGGTTGGATAATAGAAATGGCACATAACAATGCTTCCACATCCTCATCCTTTCTTGAGAGTGCATCTGCCACCACATTTTGCTTCCCTTTTTTGTAGATGATTTCAAAGTCATAACCCAACATCTTTGTGACCCACTTTTGTTGCTCTTCAGAGGATAATCTTTGTTCTAAAAAGTATTTAAGGCTATCATGATCCGTTTTTACCTTGAAGTGTCTTCCCATTAGGTAGGGTCGCCATTTCTTAAGTGCATGGAGTATTGCCAACATTTCCTTCTCATAAATAGCTTTTCTTAAAAACTTTCCCTTGATTGGATGATTTTCAAAAGCAATGGGTCTTTCATATTGCATTAGAACAGCACCAATTCCATTTCCTGAAGCATCACATTCCACAATAAAGGTTTTTGTGAAGTCCGGTGTAGCTAAGACCGGTGCTTGGTACATTGCCTCTTTAAGATGTTCAAAGGCCTTTGTTGCTTTTGGAGTGCATGAAAATGAATCATTCTTCAATAATGTTGTTAGAGGTGCTGCTATTCTCCCATAATTCTTAACAAAACTTGCGATAATACCCTGTCAACCTAAGAAATCCTCGTAGATGCTTTATGGATGTGGGGATTTTCCATTCCTTAATGGATTTAATTTTGCTAGGGTCTACCTTAACTCCTTCATGAGATACAATATGACCCAAATATTCCACCTACTGGACTCCAAAGAAACATTTGGATCTTTTTGCATATAATTGTTTCTCCTCCAATAGTTGTATCACCCTGTCAACATGTTCAACATGATCCTTCCAAGACTTGCTGTAGATTAGTATATCATCAAAAAATACTAACACAAATTTTCTAAGGAATGGTTTGAAAATTGAATTCATCAAACCTTGAAATGTTGAAGGTGCATTGGTAAGGCCAAAAGGCACGACCAAAAATTATAATGACCCTCATGAGTTCTAAATGTCGTTTTAGGAATGTATTCAATCTTCATTCTGATTTGATGATATCCCGAACGAAGATCCAACTTGGTGAAGTAAATTGATCCATGCAATTCATCCAGTAATTCATCAATGACAGGAATGGGGAACTTATCTTTAATAGTGAGCTTGTTGAGCTCCCTATAATCTGGACAAATGCGCCATGATCCATCCTTCTTGTGCACCAATACTACTGGAGCTGAGAAAGAACTTTGACTCGGTTGAATTATACCAGCCTCTAGCATTTCTGCAACCATACGTTCAATTTCACTTTTTTGGACATAGGGATATCTGTACGGCCTGATGTTTGGAGGAACACTTCCTGGAGTCAGATGAATAGCATGATCATGATCACGCATAGGTGGGAGACCTTTGGGAGTCTCAAATACCTTGGAATGATTGTCCATGACTTTTTTGAGATCTGGAGAAATAGATGATTCCAATGTGGAAACATCTAGTGAACATAATTGTTCAATTACACCTCTTTGCTCCTTTTTTAGATGCTTTGTCATGCCATTAGAGTTGATTATCTTTCCTGGTTTCCCTGCAACACCCCTTAATTCAACTTCCTTTCCTTCCATAGAAAATTTGATGAACATTTCTTGAAAATTAAAAGCTATTGTACCCAAGGATTGTAGCCATTGGACTCCTAGTAGACCATCAGCACCTCCCATTGGAATGGAAAGCATTGGGCTAGTCAATACATATTCTCCCATGGATAGCTTGATATAATGGCACTTTCCAGAGCAATTTATTGTTCCTCCATTTGCAATCATCACTTGACAATCTGGTGTTGGATATAGGAAGCAATTCAATTCTTTTGCTACCCTACAATGAATAAAATTGTGGGTGCTTCTTGAATCAATCAACACTATTACCTTTTTCTTCTTGATTTGTCCTTCTATCTTGATGGTTTGAGGAGTGGTAATTCTCGCCAATGCATTACAAGATATGGTTAGATTTATTTTTTCTTCATCTAGGCTTTGTCCCTGGAGTATATCCTCTTCTTTTGACATTTCTTGCTCCTTTTCTTCTTCCTCTTCACAATCTATGTAGAATAATTTCTTCTCTGCACACTTATGACCTTTTGTGTATTTTCTATCACAACTGTAACAAAGCCCTTTTGCTCTTTTTTGTTCCAATTGTTGTGGTGTCAACCTTGTAGGTTGTGGAAGACTAGGGGCAACAACACTTTCGTCTTTATAGTTGTGAGTGGTATGCTTCCTAGTTGCCATAATTTTGCTTTCCATTTTTCTTGCTAACCTAAATGCCTTCTCTAATGAATTCGATTCCCAAAGGCGAACATCATGTTGGATATTATCCTTTAAAGACCCTATGAACACATCAATCCTATGATCCTCTGGAATATCTTTTACCCTTATGTTAAATTTTTGGAACTCCTCAATGTGCTCCATTATTGAACCCTTTTGTTTAAGACTTATCAATTGGCTAAAAAAAGTGTTGCTTTTTGTATCCTCATAATGTGCTATCAATTCTTTCGTAAAAATTTCCCAAGTGATAAATTGTTTACGAGAACAAAGCCATTGATACCATACAAACTGATTTGGTTTCAAATATACAGTTGCCATACGTAGCTTTTGTGTGTTTTGCACAATATTGAGATCGAAGAATTACTCCATCTGTAATATCCATGTGGCGGGATCCTTGCCATCAAACTTCCTCATATCGATTTTTGGAATATGGTGATTCTTCGATCCAACATTAGTGTCTATGGAATCATGATTAACATTTATTTTTTTCTCATCATGAGTTTCCTTTACTACCTTTTCACCATTAGTAAGTATTTCTTGTAGAAAATTTGTCAAATCTGTCTTCAAATCTGCCATGCCTGTCTTCAAATTTGTGTTCAAATCTATCTTCAAATTGTCCATCTTAGCTTCCATGCCATTCATCTTAGCTTCCACGCCATTTATCTTAGCTTCTGTTAACTTTTGTGAGCGTGACATTTGTTGCACTTGTTCTTGTGATTTTGATATATCATGTAGCATTTCTTCCTCTTCTTCATGAGTCATGCTAGAGCTTTCAGGTTCCTTACTAGGTGTTTGCATTTTCTTTCCTCGAGGCATCAGTTACCGATAATAATCCTCTACTATGCCCTTTTAATTCCTTCAAAATAAATTTTCAAACCAAGCTTAAGCAAAAATTAAAAAAAATCTACACACCTTTTTTCACTTTGTAGGAGCTCGATATTGCCTTTGATGTATCTATGTACTTTCCAATCATCTAGTTCTGAATTTGTGACCTATAGTAGCTCTCTGTGTCCTCTTTCCAATGCCACCAGTCTGATCCAAATTAGATTCTCCAAGAAAGAGTTATTCACAATCTCCCTAGATGACCTAATTATAGACCTTTCCAGAAGAGCGAACTTGTATGAAGTGCCACGCGTACAATTTTCGATCTTTGGTTCTAAAAAATATATACAAGAAACTATAGTTCGTCCTCTTTCTGTATCTTCTTATGAAATTTCAATATAATTCCCAGAGAGAAAGTTATGATGATTTTCCCCAGGTCACCTGTTTTGAATGCAATTCAGGAGTCTACAAAAAGACCAACTTCCTCAGATCATATCTCCGCAAATCTCGCGTAAAAAGCTCTGAAATTCAGAACCGAGGTTCAACGCGATTTCTTCTCACATGGGTTTTTTTTGCGACTTCTGGAACGTCACAGAAAAAAACGTTATAGCGAAAATGCCACGATGACCTGTTTGGAGCAGCGAAACCCTAGAATCCAAAGCTCTGATACCAAATGTTATGAAACTAGCTCAAGAAAAGATAGAAAAGATAGATCAACGCCTTAGAATTTAGCCTCTTCGAGGGGGCAACCTCCTTTACATTACATAAATGAAAAATTCTTGGATGATTCAAATGACAAAACCTCCTTTCTATATATAGGAGTCTAAGGAGTCACAATATAATCCAGCTGACCTAACAATAATAATATAAAGCCACAAAAATAACAATAGAGGGATTCTATGGGGCACAAAAATAACAATATGGGGGTAATAGGGGCACAACAATATAAATAAGGGGTACAACTACAATAGTAATGGGGTAATCGCTAATATTATAAGGACCAAACAAATTATCTCTTTCAAGGTCGATGTCTAAGTCCTGTATTTCTGAAGTAGCATTAGAACCTTTAAAAGTTGAAACTCACTCTGTTTCTTTAGAATATTTGTCTACTAAAATTGATCATGAACTATGGTTGAATTTTGATAAACTTCAAAGCCTTGCTAACCAACTCCAGATCACTACTGAAAAAGCTTTTGTTCAATATCAACTTGAATACCTGGCCACAACTTCATCTTCTCTTTCGCCTCCAAGCACATCTTCTACATCTCCCAAAGTTTCAGTTTCGTCATATTTCATACCTCCCCCTTTCATCCCATCTTTTCCTTTACAACCAATTGTAGTAGTTCCATCATCCCCATCAGTATCATCACCCTTCCTTACACAATCCATTGTAGCACCTCCATTATCTCCAAAATTCATGGCGAGATTTGCACCTCTTTTACTGCCCTCTCAACTTGCTGCTTTGCCTCAAAATTATGGTCAACGACTCCCTTTATTTGATGGAAGTGCAGAAATTATAGCTTAGCAGCACGTTGACAAGTTAATAGATTTCATTGATTATAAGAAATTGATGAATAGAGTGTCAACATGAGGATTATAGCTCAGAGTTTCTTAAGAGATGTTAAGAAATGGTTTCGAAGTATGGCTACTAATTCTATTAATAGTTCTGAAAGATTGACTGAATTATTCTTAGCTCGTTGGCAAGAGAGGAAAAATCCATTATATATATTGGATGAGTATAATTCAATGAAAAGGAACCCAAATGAAATAGTTCAATAATTTACAACAATATTCAATACAGTGTACAATTCCATACCTGGTGATATGAAGCCTCCTCCTAGTTTGGCTCTTCTTCATTATCCTGATCCTTTCAATCCAAACATGGCATACCAGCTTAGAGAAAGAGATGATACTACTCTCGAAGTGATGCAGCAGAATGTGGTTAGTGTTGAAGCCAATCTGCTCATTAAGAAGCCAAAATGAAAGCCAGAGAGGGCAGAGAAGAAAGTTGTCTTCAAAGAAGAGCCTACATCATCTTCTGATGCAAAGCTTGGAAATCTAATAAAAACATGGAGAGGATGATTGATAGAATATCCATAACTGATCGAGAAGATGAACCTTCAGTGAGGAATCCTAACTTTCGCGGACAGCAACAATAGTAGTTCCGAAATTGAAAGAAAGAGCAGCGAAACCAAGATCCTCAAGGTCAAGTAAGAGCTCCATTTTTGAAAAATTATACTGAAGGCCAGGAAGAAGATGAAGAAGAAATTGTACAACCAAATCACTTCTTTCAAGAAGATGAACTGCCTACTTTCCTAACAAAGGAAGATCAATTTTTCGAAGACTCTCCCATACTAAGATATCAGCAATTCATGTTTGCAAGTGAAGATCTATGGGCTGTTCAAAGCGCAGAGTACCAAAGAGGATATCAGAATTCCCTCAGTCATCTCCAAAAGTAGTACAATTTGAGGAATAGAAATGTACCTGTCACTCTAACTCAGAAAAGACAAAATCTACAAAAGGACACACCAAGCAAAGAAACTGCTCCTGCAGGTCAGAATAAAGACAAGGACATTATCATACTGAATCGAGATAGAACAAATGAAACCTCCACCAGCAATGTGAGGAAATACAAAGAATTGAAAGCTAAAAGTCACAAGAAGGAATCTCAAGCTAAAGGCCAAACAGAAAGGAAGGAAATCCCTACAAAAGAGGTAGAAAAGCAATCTAATATTTTTAGTTTGGAGAATGAAATTTCTAAATTGAAGATTTCTATTCCCCTCACCGAATTGGTAAGGAATGACAAATATAAATTTTAGATTGCAAAGATGCTTAAGGTTGACCAGATGTCTGATACAGTTAATGTGGCTGATGACGAGTCATCAATCCTTTTTGGTCAAGCCTTAAAAGGAGCTCCTAAAGATATTGAAATCCCTCCTTTTTATCTAAGTCTTAAACTTCATGATTTTATCCTTCATAATGCTATGCTAGATTCTGGTGCCTCACATAATCTGATGCCTAAAGCCATCACAGATAAACTAGGACTGAGCATCACCAGACCTTACCATGATCTTTGTTCCTTTGATTTCAGAAGAGTGAAATGCCTTGGCCTCATTAAAGACTTGGTGGTGTCCTTGGATCAAATCCCGGCCTAAAATGTACTCATGGATGTCATAGTTGCCGGTATTCCTCCTAGGTTTGGCATGTTTCTTTCAAGGTCTTGGGGAGAAAAATTAAAGGGCACTCTGTAGCTTGACTTCTCATATGCCATTATCCCTATTTTTGGATAGCTCCAAAAATTTTATAGGGAAAAGAAAATGAAATTTATGATCAGCAGTAAGGAGAAGCCAGTTAATCATCCTATACATGTTGTCCATACTAATATATATTCTTTCATTTTGTTTAGTGATATAAATTATATTGATGATGAAAGTTAGCTATTGGAAATTTCAGAAGTTCCCAAGGTTATGAGTAGCATACATGAAGTTATTATAGCAGAAGGTGAAAAGTTTGGTGAAGAATGTTTGCAGCTTGCAAATCCTATTGAGAAAATTCAAAGAATAGTGCAGAAAATAGAAAGTTTTGAGATAGTTGGTCAAAATCCTAAGAAGAAAAAAGTTCAGTCTTCATAAACACTTTTTCTGGATGAATAAAATGGTCTTTCGACCATGGAGTTTGATGGTGCATCGGGAAGAGGAGTAGGGATTGGTGTCTGGATACATGGTCCCTTACATCAGTCAAATAAAATCCCTCGAAATGTGAGAATGATCTCTTACAAGTTGGCTTTTGAATGTTCAAACAATGAGGCAGAGTATGAGGCATTGATTGCTGGCCTCAAAATTCTGAAAAATTTGGGAGCAAAAACGATTGCTATTTATGGCAACTCCAAATTAGTAATCAGGCAAGTCAAAGGGGAATATCAGGCCAAGCACCCAAGAATGAGAGCTTATTGCAATGTTGTACTTGATATCCTCCATACTTTTTCAGAATATACTTTATCTCTTATTCCTATAACTCAGAATGTCATAGCTGACTCACTCGCCACTACAGCAGGTATGGTGAAGATCCCTATTCATCCCAATCAGAAGTACTCCATCCATGTCGAAAATCACATAGCTATCACAAATAACATGAGATTTTGGCAAGTGTTTGGGGATGACAAACAAATAGACAGTTTTCTACAATTGGAGGGGGAATTTCAAACTTCTCATATTGATGATGCATACAACTTTGATGATCCGAACATCCACTCAGCCGAGATTGAAGCATTACAGCTCAAGGACAATAACATTCCAAGAGGCTTAGCTCCTTTGGAAGAGTTATTTGACCGTGATGATGTCGCCAAGAAACCCACCATGGTTCCTACAGAAAGAGGAGTTTAAGATGTAAACATTGGCATAGATCAAAATCCTAAAATGATCAAGATATCGAAGTCCTTATCTCCTGAAGCAAAAGGTAAGTACATATCTTTAATGAAAGAATTTTTTGATGTATTTTCTTGGGACCATTTAGATCTGAAAGTTTATGACAAAAGTATCATTCAACACACAATTCCTATTAAGCTCGATCAAAATCCATTTCGCCATAAATTGAGGAGGGTCAAACCCTAGTTGCTGCCATCGATTGAGAAAGAGGTAAATAGGCTTTATAAGTTTGGAATCATAGTCCCAATTTGATTTATTGAATGGATGTCTAATCTAGTACCTGTAAGAAAGGAGATCAAGAAAATTCATCTATGTATTGATTTCAGAAATATGAACAAGGTGTCCTTGAAAGACAACTATCCCTTTCCGAAGATGGATCAAATACTACAGAGGGTGGTTGGATCCTCTAGGATGTCATTGTTAGATAGATACTCTGGATACAATCAAATTCTATTACACAAGTACGGTCGACTCAAGACAACCTTCACAACGCCATGGGGTACATTCATATATGCCAAGATGCATTTTGGGTTAAAGAATGTAAGATCTAATTTTCAGCGGGCTATGGACATAGCTTTTGCAAATGAAAAAGATGTATTTCTGGTTATCTATCTAGATGATCTTACAGTGTTTTCAAAATCCGATGAAGATCACTTGCATCATTTAAGAATTGTTTTTCAGAAATGCAGAAAATTTGGCATCTCACTTAAGCCAAAGAAGAGTTTGTTTGCCATGGAAGAAGGTAAGCTACTAGGACAGATCATATCTAAAGATGGCATCTACATTGATCCTGCAAGAGTGGAGGCCATTTAGCAACTTTACTTCCCCAGGAAGAAGAAAGATATTAAGTCTTTCAATGGTAAAATTAATTTTCTGAGAAGATTTATTCCTAATCTAGCTGAGCATTTGAAAGAAATGACAAACATGTTGAAGAAGGACAATGAGGTAAAGTTGTCTTTGGAGGCTAAGAAATCATTTCATGTTGTAAAGTTTTCATTATCTACTACTCCTATTTTGATTAGCCCAGATTATACTTCACATTTCATCATCTTTTCTTTTGCCTCTAAGCATATGTTAGCAACAGTCCTAATGCAAAAGAAAGATCAGAAAAATGATAAGCCTATAGCATTTTTCAATCACACTATAAGAGATGCAGCACTAAGATACAATATCATTGAAAAGAAGGCATTGGCATTGGTAAAGGCCCTCAAGGATTTCTGAGTTTATATTTTTCATTCTCGTACCATTTCTTATGTTCCTACTGTAGCGGTAAAAGAAATTCTTGTGCAGACAGATCTTGAAGGCAGAAGAGGAAAGTGGATTGCAACCATGCTAGAGTATGACTTGGAGATAAAGCCCACAAAGCTTAGCAAAGAACAAGGTTTAGCCAAACTCATAGCCGAATCAAATCTACATGCAATAGACATCAATTTGGTTGTTGCACTATCTGAGGAACAAGAATAAAATGATCCTTTCCTGCAGGTGTCAGATATGTTCATGTCCTCACCTTGGTAAATAGTCAGTTTTAAGTCAAAAGTTTGTTTTCATGCATGTTGACTCCATTACCCAATGGATAAGGCTACTTGTTCCATGGTGTTCTGAAACCTCCAAGGAGCTGCCATCCCCAATTGGAGCTAATGTTAGTGTCAGTCTTGTTAGCCTGTCACCTGGATCAAATATGATTTTACCATGCTTGTCCAGACTATCAAACTCATATTTTTTATGTTACTAGGTTTACACAGCAAAACATGGTCATTGTTTGGTTAGTCTAAATATGAAGTCAATATTTTGGAAATTCACTCATGCTGGTCAGCTATCATACTTTATGGAGTTGTCACAATAAAAATGGGTCAATCATCATCATAATTCCATTTGGTCTCAGGTCATCCATTAGGTTGCTAGGGTTTCCAAGGCCCATCATTTTCATGAATAAAACTAGTAGTGAATAAAACATGACAAGGAACTCTTGGGAATTGATTTTTCAATTTTGACACATTCCTCATACTCTCATGTTCAAAAATTGCTAGAAGAAGGAGTTCTAGCACTCAGGAAAGTAAAAGGCAGCTCAGGTTTTCAGTGGTAAAGGTAACTCTGTTTTCATAAAGTGAAAAATCAATTTTTAAAGGATGGTGGGTCCCATTTCTCTTTTAAAAAATTGAAGTAAATTTCCCTATATAAATTCAAAATCCCCCAAACTCATTCATTTACCTCCTATTAGCTCTTTGTTATCGAGCTATCCCATCCAAGTAAGCAAAAAAGTCAGTTTCCTAACTAAAATTGGCAAAAAAATTCAGGTGCTGCACTTTCTCCTCAGGCTTCCATTTGAGGAAAGGTATACATTTTTGGAAAGCTCTTGCCATCCTCTAAAATCCCATTGGCTCAGGGTTTGCAGAGGTGGCTCAATTTTGGAGAAAAAAGAGAAAAAGTGGCAAAACACTAGCATTCTGGACCATTTTTTGACAAGCACTACACTTCTGGAGCAACCTTGGGAGAATGGATTTTTTAAGGCCTCCCCATCATCCAAATTCAGAAATTCAAAATGTTCTGGAAACTTGACTTGAATGGATAATTGATCGTTCTCTCAATATGGCATTTTGACCGCTAGAAGGCACGTGAAAATCAACTCAAAGTTGGTGCTGCGCTTCTGCACTTTTCTGTGCTTTAAATTGTAAATTCCACTGTGTAAATTTCTAGTTTCTAGTTTGACTTATTCAAGGTCAAGACTGTCTATGTAGTGGCACTAGTTTTAAGGCTAGGTGATGTATGCATGAATAAATGTACATCATAGGTTGTTTTTGATGTTTATTAGGTCTCATAAAAGAAGCAAACTCCTAAACAAACTCTGCATGAAGTGTTTGAGTTTCACCTTCTCACTCTCACCTGTTGGTTGAGAGAATCTTGGAGTCAGTTACTCCACCAAGGAATTCGAATCCTGAAGGTGGGTAAGTTGTCTAGGATATGTATCATTTCTCTTCAGGAGAAGAGGGTTGAAATTTTTGTGAAGGAAGCTTGCATGTAATCATGTTTTTAGCTAATACAGAGACATGTTACAACTATTTTCAAGGAACTCTAGCCCAATGAGTTCATGGTTCTTGTACTTCATTCTATTTGCTTTCTCATGGTTAAAAAATCTTTATCTGCATTAGATATATTCTTTATATGGATTCCTTACAGTGAAATATACAAAATTCTTGTTTTTCAAGCTCTGTTATTTGGTTTTCATAGTTATATTTATGTCTTCCTAAGCTAATGAAATCATGTCTACTTATGCTCATTAGATTCTTCTTCATTTTCTCCTCTATACTACACTAAAAAATATTAAAAGTACACCATGGCTTCTAATATCTTGCTCCTTCTCATATTTTCTCCTGCACTACTACAACCTACACCTATTTGTGGCTCCAATTCCTAAGTTCAGCAAACCCTAAAACTCAAATTTTCACAAACAAACAAACAAATACACATTCCTAGCCTAAAATTCATTTGCTTTAAAGCCATATCATTGATAAGAGACTTAGAGAGATCCCTCTCATGCTCAGTAGGGCTAGCTACTAAGCTAAAGTGGTTTGAGGTTACCCTTCTCGATTTCCTTTTCAGCTTATGAGATTGTAAGGACTAACACAACCAGAGTGTATGACAAAGCCACTAGCTCAAGTGTTATCTTTCTCATAGCTGAGAATGAGTGAATGGTGAAGGAACAATAGGCAACCAAGTAAGGAGGAGAGTTGGTGATAGGGTACGCCTGAGCTGAACTGAAGAAGGAAATACTAGATGAATTATTGTGCCTTGACATAGTTATGTCAGCATTGTACTCTAAGTTTGGCACCATGCATAAGGCAGTCATCCATCTCAATGGATGGCAGTAGCGATGTGCTATAAGAGCACGTATCTTTACGAAATTGCATGTTGTTGTTGATGACATGCAAACATGGATGATGAAATACAATGGAGCCCTACTTCAGTTGCCTAAGATGATGATGGCAAATGCAGTCGAGCTGAAAGCATGTATCCAGAGTTAGATCCGGAACTATGAAGAGATCCCGTAGCTCATCACTAGCATACAGGCTTCCCATCCACGACTATTCAAGAGTATGGATGTTGTGGTGCACACATATGCAATCCCATCTATCGGGACTCTCACCTAGGTGAATACAAAGGCACAGGTCCAACTAGATCTTGACTCATACTTTGATGAGTTGATGTGCATTTCTACCAACCTAGACTTTCCCATCAATGCAGATCTCATGCACAAGTATCTTGTTGGTTTCGCCGCATTGAAGACAATGATGCGCATGCTTTCAGATGAGTTAGACAAAGGAGCTCGAGCAGTGTACCATGATGCTATGGAGGCAAGAGTCAAGTTTCAAGTAGATGTCACCGCGGAGCACACAAACACCATCAAGGACTACCAATCTTGTCATCAGTACGTTACTTTCGGTCAACATGAGAATGTTGAGGAGTTGGACTTCCATGGTTGTCTAATTTAGAGTGATGTCTAGCATGGCTTTCTCAAGCCATTTTGTTTCACAAAGGTACATGTGCATTGTATTGTAATGGTTTCTCAAGTGTAAGTCAAGTGTCGATAGTTGGATGTAACAGTCATAGAGTAGATGAAGGGTCATGAGGGTGGTTGAACTGTCACAAAGGGGAATGTCAAGGGTCACCCCACGCTTTGGTATAAATAGTCCCTCATAGCTCATTGTATAGGATTTTTGTCAGCCAAGATTTCGATAAGATTATCTTGGAGAGAGCTTGGACAGTATTGCACCAAGCCTTAGCTTCTCCACTGCACAAAGCTACTACATCTCTTTGGAGGAGTAGGCGGTTTTGGCTATAATGTTCTGCTATCAAAACTAGTGGTTGGACATGGATGTATTATATGACTGGAACTTACACTTCTTAATATAACACGATCCAACACTTTTCATGCATATGTTGTATTATATTCTATGCTATCTAGTTTACTCCAAATGATATATATATTGGTTTTCTTATGCATGCATGTATAGTTATATGTGTATGTATGTATGAATATCTCTGAAATTTTTTGTTGGTTTAACCATCACTTTGGATAGCTTGCTAGCTTTCATTCCATGTTGTGATGTATCGTTTCTCGTGTGTTCCCTTCTTAACTTCTTGTTATCACAGGTTTCCAAGGGGAGAACTCATCTCAACCCCCATGTGTTAGAACCTCTCATGTACCTTCCTTGGCTCGCTGCAGCTATCACACTCTTGCTACCAATAGAGATATCTTACTTTCCTCTATGCGAAATCACAGTCAAGGCATTACCATACAACCCACTGCTAGGACTCCTACACCAAATGGTCTGAGGTTTAATTGGGACTTCTTACTGGGGAGATCCCCTGACATGTTGGCGGGTCCAGCACTGTCAACAACAATACACAGAACTGAACTCAGAATGTTGCATCAACACATGGAATCAACTGCAACCCTAATCATTCATTTTCCAAAATGTATACTCTACTTCACTTAAGGCAACCTGTGTGCATATGCACTTTTCTGGAGAGAAACCCACGTATATATCATAATATACTGAAAAATGAAAATTTTACCACTATAATTTCTGAAAAGGAAACTGAATCACACTCAGATCTACTGCAACACTCTCAACCAATCACAGAACTCCCTCTAGTTTTCAATCACAATTAGAAAGTAATCTTAACATTTGTCAATCAATTAATATTGAAATTTAGCTTGATCATTCAATCAGATCTACTTCATACATTATCACTCAACCTAGATCAACATGAGGAAATCATTGATAGATAGCAAAGAAACAACAACACTCATCAGGTTGATCAATCATTTATGAATAGAAACTTCTTACTTTATATACGAAACTTTCTAGAAGTGAACCCGCATGTAAATGCACTTTTCCTAAAACCAACCAGCGTATAGATCTACAAATTTTGACCTAAAATTGTGCAGCTCTTCAGAACTTTGGAAAGATCCAAATCATAAAAAACATACATCAGTACTGAGATCCAATCAATCCATTGTTGGAATTATGATACAAGTGTTGTCCTAGATGGCAACTCACATATATGATGAATGATGGAAATTCACAGTGCAATAGGTTAACAACAAAGGATTAAAGATCATACTACATAGATTGAAGAAAGAGATGGTTTAAGAAGTATAAGCTCGTTCACCTTATCCAAGTAGCATATACATGTGGGTTCAAAGAACAAAAGAAGTGTATATGTATGCATGCACTTTCATAGAAGGAAAAGTGTGTATGAGATGGAAAATTAAGGATAATGAATACCATGGTTTCCTACCATGGTATTGGCCCATGGTATTGATCACGGCAAATAATATTGATACTGTCAAAGAATACCAGCAACATAGCTATGGTTTTGGTCCGAGGTATTGGAAAAGGACCTAAGTATATAAGAAGGAGAAGATCAAAGGTTTATGTGTTCAAGTAATGAATATCTTATGAAGAGTTAGACCAAAAGAAAATATGCATGTTATGAGTTTCTAGTGCTCTGCTTGATCTGAAATAAGGATGCACTTAAGCGGTTGATAATGGGTGAGATATAATGATGGATCAGGATCATAAGACTTGAAATGAATTATCATTACATGGTCTGATAATATATAGTCTAGATTTGAATGCGAACACATGTTTTCTTCTATAAATGTTATGGTCTGGGTATGATTGAAGTCTGGAATAGTTGTGAAGTTTTAAGTTAGTATTCGAAGATCTATATGTTCGTTTGCCTTGGTGAAGGTGCATATACACTTTGGTTCAACACTTCGAATTAGTGTATACATTATAAAATATGATGTTTGAAGTTGAAGTTGGTTCTGGTTGTTGATGCAGAGTTCTAGGTTCTGCTCTGTGTTTTGGTGATAGTGATCTGATTGTTCAAATTGATTGATTGTGATTTGCTTCACTATTGATGGGTTTTCAATGATTGGTTATATTGTAGTGGTGATTGATTTTGAACTTCAATGATAATGATGTGTATATTATGAAAATTGGATGAAATGTGGCCTTCATATTGTGTTGTTGTGTACCAAGAGTATCCAATCTAAAAATTTATGAAACGTGGTCCCTAAAAGAAGAGAGAATGTCATAGCCTTTTGTAGGTTGGTGCTTACGTACTGGTAAACATATCAACCAATACAAAAGCTAGGGGGTTGGAGCTCCCTTCCAGTAGCAGCTGGAGAATGAGTGAAGGTTGAAGCCTTCTGTAGGCCAATGCCTATGTGCTAGTAAACATATCAGCTAGTACAAGAGATAGGAGGTTGTAGCTCCCTTCCAGTAGAAGTTGGTGAATGAGAGAAGGTTTTAGCCTTTTATAGGTAGGTGTCTACATACTGGTATGAGTTTACACCAGTACGAGATTTTAAATAGGTTTTTCTTATATTAAAATAAGACAGAGATGACAACAACAGGTGGTTTTTCTCCTGCATTGGGTTTCCACCTTAATCTTTGTGTACATGTGTGTTGCTTATGTGTGATGGTTTATTCTGTTATTACTGCACATGGTTACTGTTTAATATTTAATAAAGTAATGATGCACCTAATAAATATCAACATATGATGAATTAACTAAATCATAATTTCACTGGATTTACGTTGGTTGACTTAATAACAATTGCGTGAACATGCGAGTTCCCTTCACTGAAGTAGCATATACAAATCTAATTATGAAATGGAAAAATTTATTGATTTGTAGATACTGATTCCCCCCCCCCCCGTCTCAGTTTTATTCCCAACAATTGGTATTGGAGCAGGTCCTTCAGAAGAAGCTTGATCGCTTGAAGGAAGATCTCTCAAGATGAGCAATCATGAAGGAATGGGATCTATCAGACCACCAATCTTCAACGGAGATAAATTAATATATTGGAAGCCAGGAACTAGAGCGTATCTTCAGTCACTTGGAGCTAAGGTTTGGGTAATTTTGGAAAGAGGATACCAATATCTACCAGTAGTCCCCATAGATCCAGTAGAAAGGAAATCATATGAAATCAATACCAAACTCGTCAATGCTCTATTAGGAAGTCTATCAGAGTCTGAATTTGTCAAATTCATTCAAGTCAACATAGCCAAGGAAATATTTGACAGAATCATTCAAATCTATGAAGGAGACTCCCAGGTAAAACGTGCTAAACTCCAATCTCTTAGAATCTAGTATGAAACTCTCAAGATGCATATTGATGAAAGTATTGCTAATTATTCCTTACGAGTAGATGAGATTGTAAATCATATGATAAATCTGGGTGAAGAAATAAAGGAGGTGACTATAGTTGAGAAAATTTTGAGATCTCTGTCTTCTAAATTTGAGTCAAAAGTATTTACCATTGAAGAAAAGAAATATCTACAATCTATTACTATTGTTCAACTTCATGGAATTTTAACTGCCTTTGAAATGAGGAAAGGAGGTGCATCGGAAATCAGAGAAGCTGCTTTCAAAGCTTCTTCGAAAGGAAAATAAAAGGAAGATCTCAAAGAATCAGGATACATATCAAAAGAATATGAGGTAAACTTTGTGAAGAAACTTTAGCGGGGTTCCAAAAGAATCAGAGGTAATCTTCCCTTCAAATGTTTTTCTTGTGGAAGATTTCGTCATTATATTGCTAAATGTCCTCATGACAAAGGAAATATTTCTGTAGAATGTAATAGAAGAAGTTATTATATTCATGAAGATAGTGATGGCCTGTCTAATAGTGGTGAAGATGATCAAGATTTTAAACTTCTCATGGCATATGAAAATGATACCTTAGAAGAAGAAGTTTTTCGTAAAGAAATCACTCAACTCAAAATCTATTTGGTAGAAAAGGATACAGACATAGACATAGTGACACATCAACTCACTGAAAAGGACAAGCACAATGAAAAATTAGAGTGTGAAGTAGTAAGTCTAAGAAAAGAACTTGAGAAGACAAAAAATATGGATCTCGGATTTGCTAAAGGATCAGAAACATTAGATGAAATCATCAAAGTTTAGCATTCTCCTCTTATAAAGACTAGTCTTGGTTTTCATGTAACCACTGAAGCTGAATATAGCTCACAAGATAAGGCAATGAAATCTAATGCAAAATCTGAAATGCTCAACAAGGAGATAAGAGGTCAATCCCATCAACAACCAAGGAAAGAAAGACTTCGAAGAAAATCATTTACTCCTAACTATGGAAGTGATAATCAATTCTTTCCTCTAATGAATAATGTTGAATGTTTTATATGTCATAATTTTGGACATGTTGTAGCTAGATGTAGAAGTAGAATGGTTCAAGTTAATAACCATCACACAGAAAGATCATCAGTTTCTAGATACTTTAAGGGATATTTTTTTCTTGCAATATCTATTGTCACAAAGCTATTGACTGCGATAGAAGTAATTTGAAACATATAATATGTTATGCTTGTGATAAGTTTGGGAATATAGCAAAAGAATGCAGGAGAAAAACTCGACCAACATACCAAAAGGAGCAAACATCATCACACCCCAAGGTACAGAAGAAGAGGGAAGTGTTGTCAGAAATATGTGGCATAACTCAGTATATAGACATAACAGACTCAAGGGGAGATGAAAGTGTGAAACTTCAGTATTCCAATTCTCATATGTGGTTATAATGAAGACAAGTCGCGTATATATGTGAGTTAGAAGATGCACAGTCGTGTATATGTTGTTTTGATGAATAAGTAGTGGGACAGACTGATGAAAAAGGGATCTGAGATGGTTTAGTCAATTATAAATTATCTTTTCTGTTATGGTTGATGATTATTACAGTCTGTTGATAATATGTAGAAGTGCTTTTGGCCCTCATAAGTGGTTAATAACTTTATGAATAACCGGTTGATGTTGATGCCTTGATGATTCTTACTGACAAATCAAATGATCATATCTAACAGTGAACAATTGGCACAAGTTCAAGGCAAGAATATTCTTCTAATGCATTGTTGGGATTATAATAGAAGACCTTGGTACATGATGATACTTATACCGCTTGATTCACATAGTTGCTTTGATTCAGATGACTTCTTTTATGATGGACATATATAGGTGCAGATCATATATGATGTATGATAGTTGTTGATGACCATCATGGTCTTGTTTAGATCATTGGTCCTTATTATAAATGTCATGTATGAACATTTGGTATATCCCCACTTGGTTCGGTGATTGATGTATGTATGAGTCATTGATGACAGGAAGGTCATACTCACTTAGTTGAGTGATAGATTCATGTACTTCATTTCACATCCATCAAAGATTTTGGCAAAAGATCAAGGGGAGCATGATCAAAGAATTCAACAAGTGCAGTGCATCCCTATAGGGAGAATATCTTGGTCCTCCCTTTGCCCTTGATGTCAAAGGGGGAGAGTATCTTGCTTTTGTTTGATATATCTAACAGGTTCTACAACTTGATGTAATAAACACCAATATGGTTGCCATCAAGTCCAACAGAGGAGATTGTTGGCATTATGATACAAGTGTTTTCCTTGATGGAAACTCACATATATAATGAATGATGCCAGTTCACAATGAAATAGGTTAACAACAAAGGATCACAGATCAGACTCCAGAGATTGGAGAAAGAGAATGGTTTAAGAAGTATACGATGGTTCACCTTGTCCAAGTAGCATATACACGGGTGTTCACAGAGCAAAATAAGAGTATATGTATGTACACACTTTCACAGAAGGAAAAGCACGTATGAGATTGAAAATTAAGGATAATGAATACCAAGGGTTCCTGCCATGGTATTGACCCATGGTAATGAGCGCCGAAAAGAATATTGATACCATAAAAGAATACTAGTAGCATAACTATGGTTTTGGTTTGATGTATTGGAAAAGGATCTAAGTATATAAGAAGGAGAATATCAAATGGCTATGTGTGCAAGTAATGAATATCTTATGAAGAGTTAGATCAAAAGAAAATATGCATGATATGGGTTCTTGGTTCTCTACTTGATCTGAACGAGGGATGCACTTAAGGGGTTGATAATGGATGAGATCTAATGATGGATCAATATCATAAGACATGAAATGAATTATCATTATGTGGTCTGATAATGGATAGTCTAGATCTAAATTCTAACGCATGTTTTGTTCTATAAATGTTATGATCTAGGTATGACTGAGGTCTGGAATAGTTGTGAAGTTTTAAGTTAGTATTTATAGATCTATATGCTAGTTCTCCTTGGTGAAGGCACATACACACGTTGGTTTGACACTTCAAAGTAGCATATACGTTATGAAATATGATGTTTGAAGTTGTAGTTGGTTATGGTTTTTGATGCAAAGTTCTAGGTTCTTCTCTATGTTCTGGTGACATTGATTTGATTGTTCAGATTGATTAATTGTAATTTTCTTCAGTGTTGATGGGTTTTTAGTGATTGGTTGTATTGTACCAGTGATTTATTTTGAGGTTTAATGATACTGATGGGTCTAGTATGAAAATTGGATGAAACGTGGCCTTCATATTGGGTTGTTGTGTACCAGGAGTATCCAATCTGAAAATTTATGAAACGTGGTCCCCGGAGGAAGAGAAAAGGTCATAGCCTTCTGTAGGTTGGTGCCTACATACTGGTAAACATATCAGCTAGTAGAAAAGCCAAGGGTTTGGAGGTCCCTTACAGTAGTAGCTAGAGAACAAGTGAAGGTTGGAGCCTTGTATAGGCCGGCATCTATGTACTAGTAAACATACCAACTAGTACAAGAGCTAGGGGGTTGTATCTCCCTTCTAGTAGAAGCTGGAGAACAAGAGAAGGTTGTAGCCTTCTACAGGTGGGTGTCTGCGTACCAGTATGAGTCTGCACCAGCACAAGATTGTAAACAATTTTTTATTATATTAAAAGAAGACAAAGGTGATAGCAGCAGGTGGTGTTTCTCTCGCATTGGGTTTCCACCTTAAATCTTGGTGTTCATGTGAATTGCTTATGTGTGATGATTTATTCTATTATTACTACACATGGTTACTGTTTAATGCTTAATAAAGTACTGATGCATTGATTAAAGATTAACATATGATGAATTAACAGAATCATAAGTTTACTGGATATACGTTGGTTTCTTTAAGAACAGGTGTGTGAACACGTGAATTTCCTTCACTGAGGTAGCCTATACAAATCTAATTATGAAATGAAAAAAATTATTGATTTGTAATATTAATTCAAACCCCACCCCCCCTTCTCAGTATTATTCCCAAAATCCTTGAATAGATCATACAATGAACATTCATTTCATGTCTCATGATCCTGATCCATCATTGTATTCATCAGTGCATAATTATTTCATATCAATGTGAAAATTATGGCCCTTACAATGAAAATATACTTCAGATTGAATTATTCATTAAAACCTCTTTCACTTGCACACTTCGTCCTTTGATCTTCACTTCTCTATATATTTTAGCCCTCATCTAGTACCATAGGTCAAAACAACATTAGTGTCGATGGTAATCTTTGACAAAGTTAATATTAGTTGTTGCGCTCATTACTATGGGCCAATACCATGGTAAGGACCCCTGGCATTTAGAATACCATGGTACAAAAACCATACGCTACTTTTCTTCACTAAACTCATGTGCATACATGACTTGGCTTAACATAACCCACATATAGTTCTTGAAATTCCAACTTTATCATTCCTCTGAATTTTCATTCATTTTCTCACATTTGTATTCATTTTGGTATTTTGTTATATTCATTCTGTCACCTCTGAACTGACTTTTGAATTTTGTTATAAGTGAGTTTCCATCAAGGAAAACACATGTGTCATAGTGCCAACACTTCCGCATGAATACCAGGAGTTATTTACCACTAAGTTTTCAGATATGAAGGGCATAGTAGGAGATTTAGGAGTTACAAATATTTCTCTAAATCTAGATGCGATGCCAGTTAAGAAAAGGCCTGATAGACCGAATCAAAAGTACAAAGAAAAAGTGAAGATAGAACTTGATAAAATGATAGCAGTTGGAATCATTGAACCTGTGGAAGAATCAAAGTGGGTAAGTCCTATGGTGGTACAAGAAAACAAAACACAATGAGAAATCAAGATTTGTGTTGATTTAAGTTAAATGATGCATGTCTACATGACCCATTCCCTACTCCTTTCACTGATGAATTATTGGACAATGTAGGAGGTGAGGAAGCCTATTCATTTACAGATGGATTTTCAGGATAACACCAGATTAGAATTTCACTGGAGGATCGACAAAAGACCACCTTCACTACTAAATGGGGTTCATATCAGTATACAATGATGCCTTTTCGACTGAAGAATGCCCTAACCATATTTTCAAGAGTAGTGGTTGCATCTTTCAAATAATATATTCACGTGTTTTTAGAAGTATACATCAATGATTAGATAATATTTGGGTTATTGAAGAAACATGTTGTGAGATTAACACTGATGCTCGACACATGCAGGCAGTATTAGATTTCTCTGAATATCAAGAAGTGCATATTCTATGTACCTTTTGGTATATTGCTGGAACATATTTTTTGAAAGAAAGGATTGATGGTCGATCCTGTGAAGATTGTTATTATTGTAAATTTACCTCCACCAAAGACAGTGAGACAGCTTTGCACACATTGGGACATACATTATATTACATAATTTTTATCAAAGGATATGCATAGATCATTGCACCTATGGAAAAACTGATGAAGAAAGATGTAACATTCATATGGAATGAAGAATGTCCAAAGATCCTCGACACACTAAAATAAAAGATCGTAATTACTCCTATACTGGTATTCCTAGATTGGAAGAAGGAATCTCATGTTCATGTGGATGCTTCAAGTATAACTTTAGTACTGATATTGGCACAACCTCGTGCAGGAGAAACCAATCACGCTATAGATTTTGCAAGTAGGAAACTGTCTCAAGAAGAGAAGAACTATACAACTACATAAATAGAAGCACTGACTATGGTATATGTTTTACAAAAGTTTAGACATTATTTGTTTGGATCACATTTCAAGATGTTCACAAATAACTATGAACTAAAGGATTTTGTCAGTGTACCTGTTTTAGGAGGAAAAAATTGTAGATGGCTATTATTATTTTAGGAGTATGACTTTGAAGTTGTTGTTAAGATAGGAAGACTAAATGTTGGACCTAATCATTTGTCAAGGTTGGAAGCTGGAGAAGAACCATCTAATATAGAGGATAATCTTCCTGATGCACAACTGTTTGCAATCAGAGTAGAGGATGATCGCTTCATTGATATTATTCATTGATTCGTCATAATACATTATGAAGCAGAATAAATAACTGGTGGTTAAGGCAGAATATTTTTCACCAATAGAAAGAAATTTGTATAAGATGGGACTATACAAAATACTGCACAGGTATGTTCCTCAGTACGAAAGATAGATAACGTTAACAGAAGATCATAGTGGCATAGTTGGTGGACATTATGAAGCGAAATCTACTGCGTAGAAAATTTTAAGAGCAATATTCTGGTGGCATACACTACACAAATATGAAAAGGAGTACTATCAATCTTGTGATGTTTTCCAAAGAATAGGAAAACCTTCAAGAAGAGATGAAATTCCACTAGTGCCACAAGTAACATTGCAGGCTTTTGATAAATGGCCTATTGATTTTATTGCACCTATCAATCTATGAGGAAAAAGGATTGGTGCGAGGTATATAATTAATGCGACTAATTATTTGACAAGGTGGGATGAAGCATAGCCAGTGAAGTATTGAAACTCAAAAACGCCTATGAAGTTCATCTTTGAATACATACAGTCCAGATTTGGGTGTCCAAAGATATTGATAAGTGACCAATGGTCACATTTCTTGAATAATACCATTCAAACATTAATTGAGGAATTTCAATTTTACCACCAAAAGAGCACTCCTTATCACCTTAGGAAAATGGAACTGTGGAAGCATTCAATAAAATTTTGGAGAATTCATATACCAAGGTATGTAATGTAAAAATGGATGATTGGGATCTTAGGATTCGAGCAGTATTATGCGCTTATAGGACTACATGCAAAAATTTTATAGAACAGCCACCATTTAGGATGGTTTATGGGAAAGAACCTATGATGCCCATGGAATACATTGTCCCTAGCCTAAGAATTGCAGCTTTTACAAATATGGTAGACCCCGACATAATAGAAGAAAGGATGTTGAAATTAATTCCTCTGGAAGAAGCCAGGTTTATAGAAGGATTTCATTGACAAGTACAAAAAGTGATAGAAAAGGCTTAGCATGACAGGAACATTAAGAAAAAGAAGTTTCAGGGAGGAGACATTTTTTCCTCTATGACAGTAATTTTGTGAAATTTCCAAGGAAATTCAAAACGCATTGGTTAGGGCCATATTTTATTAGGTATATTATTGATAGAGGTGCAGTGCAGTTAGCGAAGTTAAATGGAGAATTAATTCAGGGCAAATTAAATTGCAGTAGGTTGAAGTTGTAAAGGGACAACCCTGCCCCTACATCTTGAACCTAAAGAAGAAAGAAGGAGAGTCTTAGTGTCACATGCAGTTCAAAGTGGGCATTGGACTATCAACTATGTTGCAGAGAGAGCTTTGACGAAGAAAGTAGCTCGCTACAGTGGGGAATATGTCAAAGTTTAGAGGTGTGCTATAATAGGGGACATGTTGAAGTTCGATGGGAAAGTATAAATATGACTATTAAAAAGGAAATGACACACAAAGATGCATTTAAGATGACAGATTGACATAATATAAGGATAGATATGCATTTAATGACAAAATATGAACAAAATCGGTACAAAATAAAATCTAATGAAGAGGTTCAAAGGCCAAAATTGTTATAAGTAGCCCACCCCCACTCAGATTAAGAAATTTGATGGATCAAGAGCTTGAGTTATTAATAGTGCGAAGAAGTTGCAGGATACTTCACTGTGTATGTCGTCTGAGATATATTGGGAGGCGATTGCGCAAAATTTTCGTGAGAAGGGATTTTCTGGAGTCATGGAAGCCGATGATATGTCAGTGAAAATAATTGAAACACCCAAAATAGAAGAACTCTCACCACAAAAACAATGGAAATCACCAAGGAAGAAACAAACCGAGGAAGAAAGATCCAAGAAAAAGCAAGACAAGAAGCTTGCCAAACCTGTGAAACCTCAAAAGCAACCTGAGCAGGTCAATATTGGTGAAGAAGAAGTAGAGGAAATATAGGTGGAGGAAGGTTGTGTAGTGTTCATATTGCCGCTTCCCTCATACATCCCACCGAGGAAGTCAAATGCCAAAGCAGTAAAGGATTCCAAGGATGCAAATTATGGGAAATTTACACCACTACTGCCGAAAGCTGTGCTATTTTCAAGAGAGATTTTAGGGAAAATTTCACAACTCAATTTACAAATAATGATTTTAATGATCGAAATAAGTAACTTCAGTTCGCACCATACTGGTACTCGATGAAAGTTCACTACCTAGAGAGCAGTGACAATATTGGAACCACAATAGTGGACGAATGGGTTGGCACAATCAGGAATGCTCAATATTTTGAATTTGTTGCACTTCAGTAAAAGTTCAACAAACATAGCGTGTGTGTGGTAGTTGTTGGTATTAATACATGATGGACACTTTTGGATGGGATATAAGATCCCCATAGACCTAATGTTGATCTAGAGGATCACAAGATTACCATACGAAGGTGGTGTAGTGGCTAAAACCACCATCCAAAATTTTTCCTTAGCTTCATTTTGGAGCCTCCCTACCAACCATCCTTAGCAGCATGTCTTGCACTATCTAGCACATAGGATTCATTTGTTTTTCTAGCAGCTTTCCAACCTGTGCATGTTAGTTTTCTTCTCTCCCCTCACAAGCTACCATTCCGAACTTGGGCTAGTTGCTGGCTAAGCAGCTCCCTCCAAAAAATGCACAATTCTGGACGGGAACCTACCTTCCCTCTAGAAATTGCACAAATTTGTTGGGAGGCCTGCAATTTTGCAATGTAATCAAATAGTCTTCCTTGGGAAAATTGTACAATCTGGCCCATCACTACATCTCAGCCTAGAAATTGTGAAAATCAGTTGAGCAGATTGTTGAGCTCCAAAAATGTGCATAGCAGTCAGACAGGCTTCCTTGGAAAAACTATGCAATATCGCTAGCACTGCAACTCAGCCTAGAAATTGCACAATTTTGGGCAGTAGTCACCTACTCCTCCCAGAAATTGTGTAATCCCTTTTGGACAACCAGCTTAGTTCCTGTCAGAAATTGTGTAAATCCCTCTCTCAGTCAAGCAGGCTGTTGCATGTGCCTTTAGTTTGACCTGTTCCCTCTAGGACCGAGCAAAACTGATTTGCATGCATGGGATGCTCTTCCCGAAATAGAAAAAGGTAGCATGCAAAAGGAATCCCTAGATCTAGGGATCTATTTTTAGTAGCAGGATGTTACATGCAAAGATCATTTTAGAAACCTCTCTCCAAGTGTCACTTTTTCCTAGATTTGTGGCATGCGCGTCATAACCTCGACATTATCAAAACTTATGAACTGGACACTACATATCTCATTCCTCACATCAATCCTACAACTCCGACAACCCACATTGCATCCAGGAGTCTTTGGCACTTTCAGCTTAGTTGTTTCAGGGTAAGTATGATTTTCATGTCTTATGTTGTGTCTCTGCCACTTTTTTGTTTCACTTTGTGTGAGTGTTGTCTGCTTGATTCCAATGAGTGTTTGCTTTCATTTCAATGTATGTTATCTTGTAGAAGCACCGTTTCAGTTTTCATTCGCATCTCAATGTTGTCACATGCATGACCTTGTTTTTGCACTGATTAATGACGACCCGTTTCACACACATGCATGTTTTTCTATTTTCTGAATCCTACACTTACTATTTGCATGCATGATCATTCACTCTTGTTTACACTCAATATCACCATGCATTCAGACTTCTCATGCTTCCAGTTGCATGTCGGCGGGTCTAGGCTACCTCAACCCAGACCTTGCCTTTCTCAGCTACAATTGTGTATTTCTAGAAGTGAAGGTTCTACCTTCCTTCAATGAATTGCACAAGTCTGGCCCAGCACTGACCTCCAAGATTGAATTGTACAATTCTAGGAGGCAATGCATTGGTAGCCCCAGAAACTACACAATGAAATTTGCTAGTTTGCATGTCACTGCTGACGTAAATTGCACATTGTGCATTTTCAATCCTTAGTAGGCTAGGCTAGACTTTGCATTATGTAGTTCCAGTAGTCAGTTAGCCTCCTAATAGCCTAGAATGTTCCTTGCATAGTTTTGGTAGTCAATCTCCCATCCCCTCGGGGAAAATTATGCAATCTGCATAGACAGTCACACAGGTATGTTTCATGTTAGTCATCTAGTTTTTTTTTGTTTTCAACTGAAAAATTGCTTGTCATGAGTGTTGGTACATCTCTAGGTATCATAGGTGTTCATCTGCCTCTTAGAAAAATAGGTACAATGGATTCCGAGAGAGTAGAGTCGAAGACACCATTTAGAGCACAACAGGGGATCCAGTCGATCAAGTGTCTATGAACTTGCCTATCTATGAAGACATTAAGTTTTTCAGGGACAAGGATATTAAGATGAAAGGACAGTGACATCACAGTGAGTAGCACCATCAACACTAGTAGAAGGTAACACACTTGCATGCGACAAATGTAAGAGGAAGGCTATTGAAAACGTAGAGGCGGAAAAAAATTGCGAGCTCAAGCAAATCCACTTGTGATGAAAGTAGCTTTGGAGCTTGAGCATATGAGGTGACAATGTGACAAGAGGATCGCATGAAGAAAGAGAGAGAAATAGAGAAGGCGTTGCAGGTGTTGAAGTAGGAACTCAAGGAAGAATAGGAGCTACATAGACAAGAGAAGGAGTTGCAGCGGGAACAGGTACAACAGGAGGCGCAACATGCACAGACTAATGAAACTACACCCATAGAGGTTATGGACCCATCCAGTAGATGGGATCGAGTGGAAAGGGTGAGCAGTGCCATCGATCACATGCAATTGTGTTCAGGAGCATGGATTTCATTGTGTGCACACATGCAATCCCACCCATTTGGCACACTCACTGAGGCGAAGACAAGAAGCAAGTCTGACTGGAGCTGAACATGTATTTTGACAAGTTTATGTGCATGGTCAGCAACACACACTTGGAGATTGGCACAAACACTACACATTAGTATGTTGCTGGTCCAATTGCACTCAAGATGATGACACACATGTTATCAGACGTGTTGGATAGGGGAGACATATCAGTGTAGTTGGACACAACGAAGGCTAGAGTTATTTTAGAAAAAGATGTCACCATTGAGTATGTGGACACCATCACAGATGACCAAGCTTGGCATCAGTTCACCACCGTCGATCATCACAAGGATGTCAAAGAGTTGGTCTTACCATTACTGTCTGAGTGTTAGTGATAGCTTACATGGCTTGCTCAAGCCTATTTTGTCTCACATGGGTACATGTGCAGATTGTATGTAACAACTTGTAAAGTGGAAGTTCAAGTGTCGATAGTTGAATGTAATAGTCATAGAGTAGTTGAAGAGTCATGAAGGTAGATGAATAGTAAAAAAGGGGAATGTCAAGGGTCACCCCACCCTTTTCTATTTATAATACATCATAACACATTGTAGAGGCTTTTGGTTAGCCAAGCTTCCAATAGGAGTATCTTAGAGAAAGCTTGGAAAATATTGTAACAAGCCTTGGCTTCTCCACAATGCAGAGCTAGTACATGTCTTTGGAGGAGCAAGCGGCAATAACTATAATGTTCCGCTATCGGGACTAGTGGTTGGTCATGGTTGTGCTGTATGATTGGAACTTTCACTTCTTAATATAACAAAGCCAACACATTTCATGCATATGTTGTTATTGTAATTCAACTATCTTGGTTACTCTAATGATATATGTATATGTTTACTTACGCATGTATGTATGGACTCTTTTTGTATAAGTATGTATGAATCTTACTTAGATGTGTTGCTAGTTTAAACATCACTTTGGATTATTAGCTTACTTGCTTTCCAGTTTGTGATGCATCTTTGCTCGTGTGTTCCCTTCTTATCCACATGCTTTCATAGGTTTTGAAGGAGTGCACTCACCCCACTTTCTGTGTGTTAGAACTGTTCATGCACCTTCCTTGGCTTGCTACGCATGTTAGACCCTTGCTACCAATAAGGGCATCTTACTTTCCTTTGTGTGTAACCACAGTTAAGATGATACCATGCAACCCACTATTGGGAATCCTACACCAAACGACCTGAGGTTTAGTGGGGACTTCTTACCGGGGAGATCCCCTGACATGTTGGCAGGCCCAACACCATCAACAAAAGGGTAGAACCCCACAGAGGAGTTTGTGGGAAAGGATCAGGATTGTACTTTGGTGGACAATCTGAAGAATAAGTATAGGTTGATCCAAGGCAAAAGGGGCTATGACATAAACTTGATCAATGACCAAGCAGTCCACTCCGCCTCACACATATTGGCTGGAAATTCTGAGGAAGTGTCACGCAAATGAAGTTCTTACATCGGTGGTGTATTTAGCCACGCAATGCGCAAATGGTGTATAGTATAATATGGCTGGATACTTATGCAAGGAATTCCTGGAGGACTGTCATGAGGTCTAGGAGAAAGGTACCTCTTTCCACTATTCCTGGTTAATCTTTGTAGTGTCCTATCTAGGGTGCTAGACTAGGCTATATTTATTATCGACTAGGATGCGTAGACTTAGAGGCATGCATCTACAGTATATAGACATAAAGGATTATTAGCTAAGTGGTTATGATGGTAGGTTACAGGACTTCTTTACGGAAGATTGAGGTGTGCTACCTATCACCCAAACACTTAGGTCACTCAGTTAATCTACCTAATTACAACACTGTCATTCAATTCATTTACCAAATTAAAACACTGTGTATCACTTCAAACCAAGATTTCAATCTCCTTACGGAGACACTGTGCATAAAACCCCTATTCAGCAAATACTCAACATTCAACTAATATTCATGAAAGATAAAGACATACCGAAATCATAAGCATACTTTAAAATGATAACAGAGTTCATGACATTGCTTTAAAAGACAACAAAGGATCGAATCCCTTACAAGATACGATTCACGATCTCAGTGATGAACTGTTCAAGCACTATCATAAACATCACCCATACGCATTCTATTGAAATCAAAAACCAATTCTAATTGCTGTGCATATAATTTAATACCATAAGTTGCGAATAAAAAGAAATGACAATATACCAGTTTAACACAGGGCCCGTCCGCGTTTCAGAGGTATACTGGACTGTGATCAACCGATTATAGAATCAACGCAACAAGGAAAATCGTGACTGCAACCGTGCTCTTGGTATTAAGTTCAAAACTCTGTTTTCAAAATGATACAATGATAACCAACACTAACTACACAGAACATATGTTTTTACAAGCCTTACATTTCGAAAATGAATGTACATTCATGATGCGGCTGTTGCCACTTTTATCATGTCGTGATTTTTAAAATGTTTCTATTCTGAACTAATTTCAAAAAGGAACAAAACTAAATCATTTTAGAATGCTATGCTGTTGCTGCCTTTGTCACCAACATGCTATACTTTGACCATCGTTGACCGTGCATGTAGGAGGGTCGGTTCTACTGTAGGATAGGTATTCGTCCATGCTTGGACATTCTGCTTTTCATCCCTACCCTTCGCTCTAGCCTAGCTGTCATGCCACATGTCAAACAATAAACCAATTACAGGATGTTGTAACTTCCTGTAGTCATTTTACCAAAAATTCCTAATTCTTTAACATAAAACTCCTAAATCAATTTTAATGCATTTTAATAACTATAGTACTATTAACTAATCAATTTCAAGGGATCTAAGAGATATATGATGGAAAGAGGTAGGAAAATGATATGTTTTAGGAGGAAAAAGGAGGTCATGGGATGGTACCAACATCTCTCCCCGACTTAATGAATTAGCATGTCCTCATGCTAACCCCGAAGTGCTTCCCTTGAACTCTGTCCCTGCCTGTACCTCTGTTGCCTTTAGCAATGTATGCACATTCTTTTTCACCTGGGCATCTTTCTGACCATGGAGCTCTTGCTTTAATCTTTTGTATTTTTCTTTGAGGGTCTTCTTTTGGTTGTACCACTTAGTGGCCCATTTACAAATATCTGTTTGCTCAGCCTCAAGTTCATTGATTCGCTCCCTTAACTTTTCATTCTTCTGTTGAGTCTCTTTACTCTGCGCTCGGAGCATTTCATTTTCTTTCTTGATAACTTTTTCCAGCATATTAGCCTCCATGAGTTCTTCCTTTAATTTCTCAATTTGTTTCTCCAGTTTCTTTTGTTTCTTAATGGGAGGTGGTGAACCTTTTTCTTGCCTGTTATTGCTTTCAACCTCTATATCAGCTCCTGGTCCTGGTTGTGAGTGGTCACTACTCTCAATATCCATCGGTATAGGTGCATTGGATTCAAGCTGGTCTTCTTGTAACTGGGCTTTTGATGCTCTCCTCGTTCTTCTTGAATAGGTGGTGAAAATTTTATCTTGCTCTGCTTTCTGAGCATCCTCTTTTCTCATTTTCCTAGTCCTTATGCTGCTCACAGGTGGAGGTACCTTGCTTGCTTTGGATACTGGGATCTCTTCATCGATATCCTTCATGAATCCTGAGTTCTCCTGCAGTTCTTCTTTGTCTTCTTCATCTTTAATTTGGTTAGCAGCTAAGAACTCCTTCCACGTTTTCCCTCTTCTCTGCAATTCATGCTCAATAAGAATTTTAATTAACCCAAAGTGATATAAGCTCTTGTCTTCATTTCCATTCTGCTTTTGGATGGTCTTCGACATCTTGGTTAGGCTTTGCAATAGGAAATATGGTAGACTGATAACACATTGCCTTTTCAAGTGTAGCAGTAGTTTAATATGGTATAGATAGACAATACTGTAACGGCCTTCACAAGTTATGAATTTTTGGAGGATATAGACCATCTCGTCCCAGGGATGCATCAACCAACTCCTTGGGACACCTTTCTTCCAATTAACTGATGAGACTCTAGATCTAGACATAAATTGAGTCCATGACTTCTCTTTAAATTGCTTTGTCTTGAAGTACTTTTCCCCTTCTGGGCTGATCCCTATTGACTGGGCTATGGTGTCTTCCGAAACCCTGAATGAGAAATTACCTATCAGGGCTTTCTCTCCATTGAATGTGAAAGTGAATTGTTTGGTAACCTCTTCATTACTTCCATGAAATTTCTCTAAAAAGGGCAGCCACTGTATCTCTTTGAGAATTGAAATGCAATCTTCGTGATATTGAGAACTGTCAAACATGCTCGGCTCGACCCTATTGGTCATTTTGGCAGAGAGTCGTGCTCTAACTCTTCTCTGTTTATGTTTTGCAATTCCAACAAAGAAGTTTCAATTTGTTACCTGGTGGTGTCGCTCCCTTAATATCCCATATGATGCTCGGTTGACTGTCTTGTGATTATGGTGGA
The DNA here is from genome assembly GCA_031772625.1 of Pinus tabuliformis. Taxonomy (NCBI): domain Eukaryota; kingdom Viridiplantae; phylum Streptophyta; class Pinopsida; order Pinales; family Pinaceae; genus Pinus; species Pinus tabuliformis. The sequence continues at coordinate 911,788,848 of CM062819.1, forward strand.
AGTCGAACCCGAATGGCTATATTTCCCTCTTGTGGCGCTCACTGCTTTCAATCCTTACTGTGGAAGTCACGGGAGTCAAATGTCAGCGTGAAATAACTAAGAATGATGGTGAAATAAGCAACTATACTTACTTCATAGCGTATTCATCTTTTGCAACAGAGGAATGGTTGTACCGCTTGTATGGATGCCATCATAGAAGTGCTGGAAGCGTATATGCAATACTGGGGTATGATTACAGGGAGTCCTCTGTATCATTTGGCTACGTCGGGTGGTGGAATCATAATTCGGCCGTGTGGGATACAATGAATAAGTCCGCTTAACATGTGTTTCATTCTTTTTTTTTTTTTAAACAATTCACCACATGTCCTGCTTCTATTGGTACTCGGCCAAATAGAAGATGTTGGTATGGCTATAAGATACGATTGACATAACAAGGTTGATATGAAAAGGGGTAACAAATTTAGAGGTATGAAATATGTGGGAGTATGAAAGATGGTAAGAATTAACAGTAAGATAAGGGATGATGGAAAATGTAGTGTCTTTGAAATTGATTATAACAGTCACAGTCATTAAATTCAACATTAAAAATTAATCTAAGAAATTAAATGTTAAGAATAAGGAACACATTACACTTTTGTTGGTTGTTGTTGCATTGGCATGCTGAGTAGGATTAGTCTCTTTTGACTATTCTTTGCTGTTCATAACAGGTCCCCTGAGATAGATTCGAATGCAACAGGTCCCTCTGAGATCTTGAAGATGTTCATGCAGCTCCTTTGAAATCCGGAGAAAGAATTATATGTATACAGGTTCCTTGATCTTGGGTATTTGATGGAGTCTTGGTGCCCAGCAACCTATGGATCCTTGTAGAAACTTGATGAAGCTTTGTTGAAGTAATCCTGAAGTAACAGTCTCTTAACAGGTCCCTTTTATGTGTCTTAAACAGGTCCCATTACTGCTGGTGTTGATAACATGGTCTTCTGGACAGAACAGGTCCCCCTGCATAATGTTTATAACCAGGTCCCTCTGAGATAAAACAATGACAAAACAACTTCTTTATTGAAATCTGGAATGCTGAAACAAACTGCTTTGGAAATTTACAGTGAGGAGATGAGATAAGAAATCTTTAAGAATTTACAATGGAGAGATAAAAGAACAAAATGCTGATGCTTCTCTCCCCCACTAAAGTTTTGACTTGTCCTCAAGTCATTATTCAGTTGATAAATCAAACAGTGAACAAAAGAAAGGGAATTCTTACCCGCCAACGAATTGGTTTTCAAGTAAGAATTCGGGGTTAGAGTGTGCCAGAGTCTGGTTTTCACATCTAACCCATCGTTATTATATTTTTTTTTATTTTATATTTTTTTTAGATTTTTTTTTATTTTTTATTTTTTTTTTCTTTTTGAATTTCTAAATTGAAAGGAAATGAACTAAGGCAGGGATACTGCAGCTGAAGGCTGCAGTATCTCAACCTCTCTTTGTTGAGATACTGTTTGGAGAAAATTTTGCTTGCTGATGGGCTTAGTGTATAGTTTCAGGCGATGACCATTGACAGTAAAGGAATGACCTTCTCCATCAATAGTTGTGAGCTTGACTGAACCATTGTCGTAAGCCTGAATAATTTGGTATGGACCCATCCAATGGGTGGTAAACTTGGCTTTATGATCTCTGAATTTAGAGTCAAAAAGTAAAGCCCAGTCACCTTCCTTGAACTGCTTCTTCTTGATATGTGCATCATGCCACTGCTTCCTTTGTTTTTGCATGAGGACTGTGGTTTCCTCTGCTTGCTGCCTCTTTTCATCCAGTTGGTTCAACTGCTGAATTCTTTCTTGTTGTGCTTGGTCCAAGTCAATTTGCAGATCTGCAGCCAGTTTAAAAGTATGTATTTGAAACTCAATAGGAAGCATTACCTCTTTGCCATACACCAACTGATATGGTGTAAATCCTGTAGTATCCTTCCATGTAATTCTGTAAGCCCAGAGTGCATCTTTGAGCTTCTCTTCCCAATTCTTCCTGTTCATTGCCATAGTTTTAGTAATGATCCCTTCCAAAGTTTTGTTTGTGGATTCCACCTGCCCATTGGCTTGTGGATGGTAAGGTGTACATTTTTTGTGCTTGATTTGGTATTTGTCTGTGATATCCTTCACTAACTTTGAGGTGAATTGAGTACCTTGATCAGTCACTATCTCCCTTGGTACTCCATACCGTACAAAAATCTCTTCAAAAAGGAAATTTACCATTGTTTGTTCGGTGGCTCTAACTAGTGCTTTTGCTTCAGCCCACTTTGTGACGTAATCAGTACATACTAAGATGTACTTCTTACCATTGGAGGTTGGGTTAATGGGTCCTATAAAGTCTAGAGCCCATTTTTCAAATGGCTCTAGGTGAACTTGGGGCTGAAGGGGCATCTCGTCTGTAGCTGTTGGCCTGCCCATATTTTGGCAGCTGTCACAACTCTTCACATACTTCTTAGCATCCTTAAAAATGGATGGCCAGTAGTATCCAAGAGTAAGAACTTTGAATGTTGTTCGCTTAGCTGCAAAATGCCCACCACACGGTTCGTCATGGCAAGATTTTAAAATATCAATTATCTCATCATTTCTTACACATCTTCTAATAATCATATCATAACCAGTGTAAAATAAATCACCATTAAGCCATGAATATCTAGCACTTTGTTTGACTAGTCTCTTCTTTTCCTTTGCAGTAAAGTGTGGATGTGTCCTTCCTGTAGACAAATAATTGGCCAAATCAGCATACCAAGGATTTACTATGGAAATTGAAAATAAATTTTCATCTGGAAAAGAATCTTCAACCGGAACAACCTCACCTGGATTTTGCAGTCTAGAAAGAAAATCTGCCACCTGATTCTCTTTACCTGGTCTATCTAACACTGTGATGTTAAATTCCTGTAACAATAATAACCATCTGGTAACTCTGCCACTAGTTATTGGTTATTCATTAAATGTCTAATGGCAGAATGATCAGTATGTACAAAGACTTCATAACCAGTTATATAATGTTGGAATTTATTCATAGCATATATGATGGCAAGTGTTTCCTTTTCTGTGACTCTGCAGTTTGACTCTGCAGGTGTTAGATTTTTGCTAATGAAATAAATGGCATAATTACAAGATTCCTCTTTTTGGCCTAATGAGGCACCCACTGCAGTGTCAGATGCATCTGTAAAGATATGAAATGGTAGGCTCCAATTAGGCCCTCTTAAGACTGGTGCGGTTGATAACTTCTTTTTGAGTACTTCGAATGCTTGTTAGCAGTTCTCATTCCAGTTGAAAAGTACATCTTTTGTTAGAAGTTTAAACAAAGGTAAAGCTATTTTACTAAAATGTTCAATAAACCTTCTGTAATACCTTGCATACCCAAGGAAACTTCTTACCTCTCTTTGATTCTTTGGAATTGGCAAATCAACAATGATCTGGATCTTTGCTGGGTCAACTTTGATGCCTTGAAAAGAGATATAGTGGCCTAATACTATCCCTTCGTTTAACATCATAAAGCACTTTTCATTGCTCAGGGACAGATTAGCTTCAATACATCTTTTCAAAACTCTTTCAAGGTTCTCTAATGCATGTGCAAATGAATTGTCGTACACTGAAAAATCATCCATGTAAACTTCAACACAATCATGAACTAAATGAGCAAAAATAGCTAATACAGCTCTCTGAAATGTAGCTAGTGCATTGCAAAGTCCAAATGGCAAAAAATTATAAGCATAAGTGCCCCAAGGACAGGTGAATGTGGTTTTGTCCTGGTCTTCTAAGGCTATCCTGATCTGGTTTTAGCCACTGAAACCATCAAGAAAAGAAAATGATGATTTCCCAGCTAGGGTGTCTAACACTTGGTCAATAAATGGTAGTGGGAAATAATATTTGAGCATTTCTTTGTTCAGTTGTCTGTAATCAACACAAATGCACCACTTACCATTTTTCTTGGGCACTATAACCAATGGGGATACCCACTGACTGTCAGAAATAGGATATATAAAATTAACTCTCAACAGGTTTTGCAATTCTTCTCTGACAATATCCTGGAGCATGGGGTTCATTCTTCTCTGTGGTTGCCTCACTGGTTTGATAGTACTATCTGTATAAATATGGTGAGTGCATGTGTCAGGGTGAATCCCATGCATATCGGTGTAGTCCCAAGCAAATGCTTTCTGGTATTTTCTCAATAGTCGAATCAATTTCTCTTGCTGAGATGAGTCTAGGTGATTGCCTATGTTCAAAGTTTTTCCTGGACTAATCTCTATGATCTGACTCTGTGTGTTGGTGATGGATTGAACTGGAAAAATATCGTGAAATGTGGTTTGCAAAGATTGAATGGTGCATGTTTCCTGAAAATTTTGGGCTAAAAGTACATCTGCAGCATGATATTGGTCGTTTCTCAAATTTTCGGAAATATCAGGTTGAGAAAGGAATAATTCTACCAAATCATTATTGTTTTGTTCTTGGAAATCATAGATTTGGTCAATGCTAAAAATAGATTGTACTTCTTCTTTATCATTGAATTTATCATCAAGCCACAAATTGTGTGTTACTGCTGGTGATTGTGCCGATGGATAAAGAGTGAGTTGTTTTCTTTCGGTCCCTCTTGAAAAGATCATGTTGCCTGATCAACATCCTATGAATGCATCAGCAGTCGCTAACCATGGTCTACCAAGGATGATAGGGTGTCCTCCTAAATTGGATTTGGGTTGAAGAACTAAGAAATCCACTGGATACTCCCAAGAGTCCAGTGAGACAATTATGTCCTCCAAAATCCCTTCAGGAATCACTTTAGACCTATCAGCTAGTTCTAGAACAATCGTTGTATGTTGCAAATTTATGAGCTGGAGTGTTCTCATGGTTTCAAGAGTCATGACATTTATTGCGGCCCCAACATCTATCAAAGTGTTTGGAATTTGTATGTTGTTAATGATGGTGGTCACTTTGGGAATGCTAGGATCAACATACTTTTCCATGGAGATGGTATTGGTCATAAGGCCAGCTAAATGTCCTATAACATGAATGGTTTGAGGATCAATCCTTTTCATAGTAGGCTTCTTGAGGCACATGTCTTTGATGGCTTTAGTATATATGGGAATGTCTTTTATAGCTTGCAGCAGTGGAATTTTTATGTAGACATTCTTGAGTTCATCTAAGACATCAAACTGTGGTATAGACATTGGAGGTTTTATTTGGACCAATCAGTCTGGAAAAGGTGGATGCAATGGTTGCATCTGCTTATCTTTGGTATCATCGTTCGGTTTTCTTTGATTTGTCATTTCATTTTCATTTTCTGTGTTTTCTTCTTGCTTATCTGTTATTGGAGAATCTTTGTGGAGTACCCTACCAGACCTCAAGTTGATATTTTGCAAGGGTAGTGTGGGATATGAGGTTCCCTCTTCTACATTGTAGGCTGGCCTCTCTGCTCTGTTATTTGGATTTGGGACAGTTTGAGCAGGAATTTGAGTAGGTCTTGGAGGTGGTGAGTTAGATGGAAATTGCAGTTGTGGTGGATTTATTGGTGGAGGAGCAGGCAGTGCTTGTTGAGTAGGTTGAGGTTGATAAACAACTTGCTGAGGATACTGCTGATATGGTTGAGAATGTGATGAATATGGCTGATGGTATTATTGATATGGTTGCGAATATGGTTGGTATGATTGAGGATATGTATGATAGGATTGAGAGTACTGTTGAGATGGTCTCCATTGTTGTTGTGGGTGGTTTTGGTGCTGCCATGGCATGGGTACGTTCCATGAATTTTGTGTATACATTTGATCATTTATAGGAAATTGCAAATTTTGATTTGGAAACATACCTTGAGGTGCTGGCCTTGGCTACCATGGTCTCTTTGTGCCCATGTAATACACGTTTTCCATCTCTGCATTAGCTGCCATATTACAGTTCTACAAAACCTTAACTTTAGGACAATTAAACATATCATGATGTTCAGTACAGAAAGCACAAACTTGGATGTTTTCTAATGGGCAGTCTTTTAATGCACGTTTCTTCCGACATTTTGGGCAGAAGATAGCCATTATCTGATCTTCATCTTCTTGTTTCTTCCTAGCTTTTCGAGTGTCAATTTGGTTCCCTAGGGTGCTTAACAGATCTGTTTTAAACTCTTCTAACAGATTCCCTATTTCAGCCCTTGTGACACTTGCGGAGGCAGATTTTGTGACTTTGGATGACAGGGTTCTTTTTCCCATTTTAGCTTTGCTCCTTGAATACTTTTCGCATAACTCAACGATTTCTTCAAAGGGTAAGGCAGAAATGTCACCTTTTCCCATCAAGTTAAAATCATCCATGTATTCCTTGCGGATGCCTTTCAAGAATACTGTGCGGATCAGATCAAGAGGCATAGTTCGGTGTTTGGAATTTTGTAAGTTGTAGACAAACCGTTCTAAGTATTCTTCTAAGGTTTCATCCTCTTACTGGCTCATTCTAAAGATATCATCTTTGGAATCTTTGGATCTACAATAAGGTTGATATTTCCTTAGAAATATTCTTCTCATGCCATCCCAATCAAGTATCGCATGCTCACCAAGCCTCATGAACCATCTTAAGGCTGATGCCTTTAATGTCGCTGGGAAGAGTCTAAGCCTATGGGCATCATCTGTATAGCCATATGTTCGACATACAATGTCAAACTCGAACAAGAATGAGTCTGGATCTTCCGAAGCCATACCATAAAAGTTTGGTAGCACGGATGGAGGTATGTTTTTCATTTTGATCTCATCATCTTCTTGTGGTTCATGTATAGGAAACTTAAAAGTTGACTCTTCTTCGTCTCTCTATCCTAGATTTGGTAGTGATCCAGCTCCTTCCTCAGCCATTCTAATAGGTCTCTCTGGGTCAGTGTCACTTGTTTTAAAGAGGAGATTAAAGAAAGATTGTTCGGTCACTGTGCTACTTTCTCCTTGTGTGGAAGATCTAGGAAAGTGCTTCTTCTGCGATTTATGTGTTAATAAGGTTTGCCTTTCGATGAGAGTAAGTCTTTGTCATGACTTTTGTTTTTCCTCTAATGCTTGGATGGTGACTTCCTGAGCTGGTGTTGTATTCCCTAAAGAGTCTGCTCCTGATGATGATGGGTTAGTTTTTGGATGGTGGGGGGTTTTTATGAATCTACCTTGATTGTCTCTAAATCTAGGCATAAATGAACATGATTTCTAAATCTATGTTTTTGCTCGTTTTTGTTTATTGAAATTTTTTTCTTTTTAAATCCTTTAAGTACGCCTCCCCGGCAACGGCGCCAAAATGTAGTGTCCTATCTAGGGTGCTAGACTAGGCTATATTTATTATCGACCAGGATGTGTAGACTTAGAGGCATGCGTCTACAGTATATAGACATAAAGGATTATTAGCTAAGTGGTTATGATGGTAGGTTACAGGACTTCTTTACGGAAGATTGAGGTGTGCTACCTATCACCCAAACACTTAGGTCACTCAGTTAATCTACCTAATTACAACACTGTCATTCAATTCATTTACCAAATTAAAACACTGTGTATCACTTCAAACCAAGATTTCAATCTCCTTACGGAGACACTGTGCATAAAACCCCTGTTCAGCAAATACTCAGCATTCAACTAATATTCATGAAAGATAAAGACATACTGAAATCATAAGCATACTTTAAAATGATAACAGAGTTCATGACATTGTTTTAAACGACAACAAAGGATCGAATCCCTTACAGGATACGATTCACGATCTCAGTGATGAACTGTTCAAGCACTATCATAAACATCACCCATACGCATTCTATTGAAATCAAAAACCAATTCTAATTGTTGTACATATCATTTAATACCCTAAGTTGCGAATAAAAAGAAATGACAGTATACCAGTTTAACGCAGGGCCCGTCCACGTTTAAGAGGTATACTGGACTGTGATCAACCGATTATAGAATCAACGCAACAAGGAAAATCGTGACTGCAACCGTGTTCTGGGTATTAAGTTCAAAACTCTATTTTCAAAACGATACAATGATAACCAACACTAACTACACAGAACTGTGTTTACATATGTTTTTACAACCCTTACATTTCGAAAATGAATGTACATTCATGATGCGGCTGTTGCCGCTTTTATCATGTCGTGATTTTTAAAATGTTTCTATTCTGAACTGATTTCAAAAAGGAACAAAACTAAATCAGTTTAGAATGCTATGCTGTTGCTGCCTTTGTCGCCAACATTATATACTTTGACCATCGTTGATCGCGCATGTAGGAGGGTCAGTTCTGCTGTAGGATAGGTATTCGTACATGCTTGGACATTCTGCTTTTCATCCCTACCCTTCGCTCTAGCCTAGCTGTCATGCCACATGTCAAACAATAAACCAATTACAGGATGTTGTAACTTCCTGTAGTCATTTTACCAAAAATTCCTAATTCTTTAACATAAAACTCCTAAATCAATTTTAATGCATTTTAATAACTATAGTACTATTAACTAATCAATTTCAAGGGATCTAAGAGATGTATGATGGAAAGAGGTAGGCAAATGATATGTTTTAGGAGGAAAAAGGAGGTCATGGGATGGTACCAACAATCTTGATCATTGTTATGTTCTTTTGGAAAGAGTCAGAGGACACAAAGTTCCCTTCGGTTCCTTCAGATGTATGTGAGTCCACGGGGTACGCTTCATTGTGGTATACCACTGAAGCATCACGAGTGCAGAAGAATATGACTAAGGAGATAGAAAAGGTAGAAATAGAGAAAACTTCCGCGAAGAAAAGAAAGATCCAAGGCAAAGCTACCATTAAGATAATAAAGAAGTATAAAGTGGATAAAACAAAAGAAATCAAATCAAATGAATGGTTCTCGTTGAGGGAGACCTAGATCAAATCAGAGATGAAGTTCAAGAGATAAGAATGGAATACTAGAATAGGGTGGAAGATTTATATGGTGAGCTTACCAAAAGTGTGTAGGAGAGTATTGGGTAGCTACAAATACTAGCACAAACATCCAGACTACCAACATAGATAAGCCAAGGACTCCATCAAGAAAGACTGATAGAAACAACATTTGGGATGAGGATAATTCATATACCTGCCAGAGCTATATAGTTCAACTTCAATGAAGTCAAGCAATAGGCAAAAATGTTGGGACAATGTCAATATCAACATGGCATCACTAAGCACTCCAGTATTACATGACTTATGCCAAGGCATCACAAATGAGATCAAGGAGTGTGAACATCACACCTCTAACTTAAATATTCACATAGAAAAAGAGCATGTTGCACTGAAGAAACAACTCAACCAGGCCATCAAGGATAATGACCGGGTACAGCTATAGTGGTAGAGATTGAAAGAGGGGGTTGAAGCCACTTGTAGGGAAGTTCCAGGCATGCATGTCCATGAGGTGGACTCACCGGAAGATAAGGTTGCGAAGCTCGGCCTTGCAATCAAGGAATCAAAGAAGAAGATCGTAGTTGTACAATTTGAATATGAAGTAAATATCAATGAGCTGCACTTGAAGCTGCAGCCAACCATGCCACCAGAAGTACACAATCAGAAGGAGATTGAATTAAAAATTGGGATGTCCAGTATCTCTACAACATTGGAAGACTGTGGAAAATTGTTGGATGAGAGCATGCAACTTTGGACTTCGTTGCAAGAAGATCGAAATGTTTAGAAACTACAGGAGGAAATGCAACAAAAATAACATTAGTTGGGGGAGATTCGGGTGGCTATGAAGACTTTGCCAATCTTGCTGAGGCTCATAAAAATTAATGAGTCAAAGGAGCTATAGTATAAAATCGAATAGTTGAAGAATAAGGAGAAAAGTTTGATAGAAAAGACTGAGCCTTGGTAGGATAAGGCCCTCCAGCTATCACAGGTAGTGGATGAGAAGCTTCAATAGCTTCGACAAAGGGAGAAAAAATTGGAAAAGAAGGTTGCATAATGCGTCATAGAAGAAATATTAGACGAAGTGCACAACAAGGAAAAGTAACTAGCATATAGTCTGCAACAATTCAACAAGACATACAACAACATTGCAGAAAAGATCAGAGACATATCAGTTGAATGACTTGGGACGTGTCACATGTGAGTGTTAGGGGCCTATTTGGTGCAGCCCAACATGGCTAGATTTTGGGCATGGAATCCGAATTTTGTGGGTAGAGCACACAGTAGAAAGGATGTTGTGGAGTGAGAAGTCGACCACATAGCAGAGTAGCGAAGCGCAACGAGGACTACACAAAAAACTGACTGTGAAGTATAGGGGCTTCATGGTGAAGCCCCTCTCTTTTTGGAAAAGCATTAAATATTGTAAAAGCTGAATGGTTTTGGACCATAGTCCCTTGTATTTTGGAAACCACGGTATTGGGTCCATGGTAATGTAGCGATGTAATCCATCAATGTAATAGTATATATAGGGATGAATAATAAAAAAAGAAGGAATGAATAAATTAGATCCATATCTATGTTTATGGTTATAATTTTGTGATATTTACTTCAGAGAAAGGGGCAAGGCTCTACAGTTGAGTGCGTGGAGTCCTCGGTCTGTAGCTTAATGTGTCGACAACCTGCAGCTATGTGTGTAGGTGAAGCACTGTTTGTTGTACCAAATTATCTATTATAAGCAACAGCTCCTGTGGACAGAGTCCCTCGTTGGGATGAACCATGATAAAATATGTGTCTTCATGTATTTATTTGTTGATTATCTACACTTTATTTCAGTACTGTGAAGTTTATGGATGTTTATGATATGTTTAAGTGATGAATGTAATTGTGTGAAGTAATATATAAGTGTGAAGTAGTTCATGAATGAGAAGTAGTTTATAAGTGTTAAATAGTAAGAAAATAACACATTACGAGATCAAAGTATCCCTCAATTCTCTAGAAACTTGGTTCTGAAACCTCCCATAGTCACTTTGGGTGAGACTGTGACTTGCTTGCAAGTCGTTGTTGAAAGGGCCAGTGATTGAGGGTTTTGTTGATGCACATTGAAGAATGGAACCTGGGTTTGCCCAACCTAAGGGAACACCTAGTGGTCCCAGAACCAAACTATGGATCATGGTAAAGCCACTATCCTAATGACCCCTGAGCTAGACTGTGTATTGCGGTAAAGCCAAGATTGGGTTGCCTTGGTGGGCCTAGGAATCCTTGGTGGTGAATGGTATGATGTACGATAAATCTAAGAGGTGGTTTTCTCTTTGTTGGGCCTATTAATCCTTGGCTCGAGATATGCAGTGATCTAGGTTTGGATTATGGTAAAGCCTGAGAGACTAGGAGAGAGGAAAATTCCTCACAGTGTAGGTGGAGAAATCTAGTGGCATCCATGCTTGTTTGGCCTAGTGATCAGGTGGAGATCACAGTAAAGTCTATTATTATGTGTTCATTATGTTGTCCTATTGATCTAGGATGGATTATGGTAAAGCCTGGTTTCTATTAATGAGGGTGAGGTAGTTAATATGGCACGAGAGTGAATGGATGAAGAGAGATTTGTCTCCACCATTCTATGGTTGGGTTGAATGTCAAAGTCCTATCTCGAGTTTTGTTTTTACATCGTTATTGAAAGGTTATTTCTCCTTGTATTTCTATGATCATTTTGACGGATTATGTGTGGTCTATATGGCTATACTTTCATGAGTATTTATTTTGTTATTATGATGGTTATGTCCATGTTCTATGATAATAGCTAGGTATGGCTCTCATCATGTTTTTACTTGTATATGAATGAACAATGTATCTATGGTCTAATGGATGGAATGGAAGTTAATGTGTTCAGGCATAAATGCTTCATGGTGAATCTCAAATAAGTATGAGACCCCTATGCTGAGATCTCTTATTTGCACTTGTAGTTTACATATACATGATATGTTTGACGAAATGCCTATCATGGTTACTAGGGGTCTAATTGAGGTCTTTTTCAACTTATTGATTTTGCATCATTATTTCCATGTTCTTTGATTGATCTTCAGATATCATTCCATTCTAGGCAGTGACATAGGCCTTAGGCCTAAAAAAGTGGCTCAAATCCTGGGGTTGCTGGCATAACACTAGAAAATTGGGTCTCTGGACATTGGAAGGAAAGCTTGTGAGAGTGACTTTGGGTTTCTACATGCTCTCATGCCTATAGCATGAGAGTGACTGAGGCTTAAGATGTCCAGAAAATCAGTGGGACCCAGGGATAGGATGTCTAAGTGGATGAGATGTCTCCTAGGGGTTATGTTGTTGATGTGGATAGGTTAGTTGATGTGTTCTATCGATGCCACTTCCTTAAGGTCATATAGGAGGTCAAATCCAATCATAGTAGCCCACGCATGTTTACCCGGTTGGCATGGTTACTTGGGTAGATGTAGGATGAGGGTGTTACAGAGCGGTATTAGAGCATGGTTCACCCTTTAGACTGAATGAGTGGTGTGTGTTGGTCATGCATGCATGTCAGTAGCATGTGTGTCTCTTACACTTGTATTCCATGTGCTTGTTACATTTTCTTGATGATTGATTATGGTTGAATTAAGGCTGTCATGGATAATTTGATGTTGAATTTGTGGAATGCATCTTCATGAGCATATGATTGGTTACATATTGTTACATTTCACTTACATGTTTATTTTCTGTCACCTACTTACATCCTTGTATGTTAGGCTACATTATTCTAGGTTTGATTACATGTATTAGTCTTGTAGGTTGATTACAAGAATTGATTACTTATGCTCGACTACATGCATCTATGTGTATGTGTAGTTGATTTGACATTGCTTATGCATGTTAATGGTTGCATTTGGCAATGTGTACAATGGATTAATGGTTTTTTTCATGCATGAGGTCATAGCATGCATTGTTGATATGGCCTTGCATTGATGACTGGACCCTAACTAGAAAATTTGTATTTGTTGATGCATTTATTTGTCTATGTCTATATGTTATTATGTTTATGTTATACATGTATCACACTAATTATTGGTATTGCAAACAGTTATTCTCTCTGAATCATGCTAAGGTACATTGATTTATTGTGATTTGGTTTATCTGACATATTATAAATTGGAGGAAAGAGACCAAATGGCCAGCAAGGTGGTAGACTACATAAAATTTCCCTATGAATCAAATGGGCAACGTGATGTGGGGAAATCTTTTGATTTGGCAGGCACATTGAGAATCTTTAAGGAAGAGATAAGGAGTTGTAAGGTAGATAATGATCAGATCATACAGGAACAAGAGAAACAAGTAGAGGTTAATGCTATACTCCTTTAGATTTTTTCAGACTTGCAGTGACAAGGGCCCCTTCAGCTCAGCCATGGACATGAGGAAACAACTAATGGGCCATATGGAAGTAGGTATCCCAGTATACATAGGTTAGGTAGATATGATATGATGAGAGATGGTAGGTTGTTGAATACTCAGGATAGGAGAGGTGATGAGTATAGGTACTCTTCTAGTTCTGGTTCTAATAGACATCATGATTGTCATCGCTATCATCCTTATAGGATGAATGATAGGGGATACTTTTCATATGAGTTTAAGAAAGTGAAGCCACCTACTTTTGATGGAGATATGAAGAATTCAAAGGATGCATAGGCTTGGATAACATGAAGATGAGAGTAGCGATCTTTAGCTTGAAAGGTAATGCAGACATTTGGTGGGAAGGCGTGAAGAGGGTCAGAGACATCAGGACAAATGATTTGAGTTTGCATGAGTTCAAGAGGATTTTGACAAAGAAGTACTTTCAAAAAGGTACTACGATAGTAAGGCCAAAGAGGTCTATGAGCTAAAGATGGGATCAATGATGGATGAAGAGTACACAACGAAGATTATGGAGCTATTGAGGTATGTATTGTATCTTACTGATGAGAAGGCTAAAGTTCAGCAATTTTTCAATGGCTTTCCATTAGAATTTAGAGATCGAATTGAGTATGATGAGCCTCAATCACTTGTGGAAGTTATTGGGAAATTGAAGCATACACTACAACCAGAAAGGTCATTAGTGAGGGTAAACAATGTCACCATAAGCTCATTGGTGATAGCCGAAATGGCTTCTGTCACCAAAAACTAAACATCACCCATGTTGTGATCGCCGAAATTATAGGTGTTACGGTGAAATTCAATGTCTATCACGAATAATGATTATAATGATAGACAATGACCATCACCATTTCATCTGAATGACAACCATTTATGGTGATGGACCTTTCATGCCCCTCACTATTGATGCATATATATATATATATATATATATATATATATATATATATATATATATATATATATATATATATATATATATATATATATATCGTTAACCGCCACCTTTTCATATTTGGTGAGGGTTCAAAAATGTCACCATAACCTCATTAGTGACTGTCAAAGTTGCTTCCATCACCAAAAATTGAACATCACCAAAGGCCGCATCACCAAAAGCATAGGTGTTCTAGTGACGTTCAAGGTTCGTCACGAATAATGATTATAATGACATATAGTGACCATCACCATTTCATATGAAAAATAGTTATTTATAGTGATGGACCTTTCATGACCCTCACTATTGATGCATATATGGTGACGTTCATTAGCCATCACCATTTCATATATAAAAAATTACTTTTTATGATATTGGCCCTTTAATGACCCTCCCTATTCACACATATGTAGGGACATATAGTGATCATCACCATTCCCTATGAATATTAGGGTATGATGTAATCGAACCACCAACTACCCACTTCTAAGAAGGTGCTCTTCCATTGAGCTAGCACCCTTCAAAGAATTAGGCCTTGAAACTTTAAGTAAATTATAAAACTTTGTAAATTCTTGTAGGTTTCATTGCCTCAGCTGGCACAAAGAACTATCAAATAGATCATGCAGGAAATAACCATTTTAGAACAAGGAAGTAGCTTTCACATGGTTAATACACTCAACCACCTAAAACATAGCATCAAAATTGATTGTTTGAACTTGATACTAACCAAAGTACCCCATGTTCTATGGCTCCTCTAATACAATTTTTCAGGTGAAATAAACCACAAAATAACATGAAACTTGTATACAATTATAGCAAAAATTGACAAAAAGAAGCATTAGGCTTATTATATTTTTCATTTGCAATGTTGTTTTTTAATGGATTTTCATAGCCAAGCTGGCTCCATATTGACCCATTCTTGGTTGAGTTAGTTGGTGCCAAAAAAGGGCTTCCTTATAGTGTTTTTTTGCACCTATTAAGATCCACCAAGATGGAAAAACTATAAATTCCCAAGAAATGAAGTATCTCTTAAAAATTCCCAGCATGTTCCTTAAAAGTAGCTTTTGGGATTTTCCTAGAATGTCCTTGTTTTACCATATAACTGTTTTAGTAGAAAAATTTGAGGAACATTGAAACCCTCCCAAAGTTCCTAAGGTCTTACCTTTCCAAAAAAGTATTGTTCCCCAATCATTCCAAAGTTCCCTAGTGTTGGCTTATACAGGCCTGACCCAGGTTCAGAGGTGATTTAGCCAAACAAATCCCGGTACTACTGTCCCTTTCCGCAACAATCCACGGAGTGCAGATTGAGGTCTCACCCAAACTAGTATGGGAGGGTGCTAGAACCAAGTTTCTGCACCATTGGGACGTCTGATGAGTTTTTGGTGGTCTGTGGTTTGACCCTGCGTGCATGTCACTATGTGCGTCTACTAGTCCCTTGCAACCTGTGATGTTGCCTTTACGTAGCCCTGCTTGCGGTGCGATTCGTATTATACACAAGTTCATTACTATTTAACCTTTACTTCCCAATTACTTAGCTTATCTATTTAAGACTTGTGATAATTAACAATATATCCAGCAATCCTATAAGTGCGCATGATAAACAAAATAGTATAAATGTATAGAATGCAATACAAAAGCAGATGCACAAAAATTCGAATCAACTTCTCTTTAATATTCTTCATTCAAGGTTACAGACTCGACACTACCCTATACACTCAGCTGCAGAAGTCTGCACACTCAGTTGTAGACTCTACTAGGCCTCTGCACACTTAGCTGTAGAGCCTCTTCCTACTACTATGACCCAATACACTTAGACTCTTACTCTATGCTTGAATCATTCATATTCACCTATCTCCTTTTCCTTCTCTATCTTTACAACTTAGGGCCTCGCTCTATTTATACAATCCCATGGTCTGCGGACCATGGGTACGCTGACATGACATTACATTACATTAAAAAACTTAGGGTGGACAATCCTATGACTCAACCTATACTTCACACTCTGCACCCGCAATTCGTGGAGTCTTACAATATATTTGACCAAAACCTGGGCTTTGAGCCCCAAAACATGTTGTGGGTGAATCTGATTCCCAATAGGCCCCCAATACAAACATCGTGACTCGCCCTCAAGTCACTTTGTTGGTGCAGAGATCTTGGCGTGGAGTCCCTCCAACTGGTCCTGTACTACTCAAAGGTCCGCAACGCACTATTCTGCGGTTTGCTAGACCTGCTGCATGCACTCTTCTAATGCTTCTTTGTGAGGATCAAATCCCTGCTTTAGTGCATATAGCCCCCAAAATTGTGTGAGCTTGCCCTTGATATCTACCATAATGGTCAAGGCCTCGTCAATCCATGGTTGGATGCATGCTTTGAGGAGTGCCTCTTTCTGTCTTGCAGCATCCACCTGCTCTTTCAGTGCCCTTGCTTGCTACATATTTGCGAGCCATTGAGTGACGAAGATTGTCTATGGAGTTCCTAGGACACTATCATACTACTCCTAAAGTTCGCACACCTCTGTTTCCAGGCACTATATGTTGGAGTCCTCCTGCAAGGATGTGAGGATGCTAAAGGCTTGGTCCAACATAATGGTACAGTCCTGCACTGCCTGTCCAATTTCTCCCAACCCTATTTGGATAGTGCTAACGCGCTTCTCTCTAACTTCTAGGGGAGTGGAAGCCATAGCTCGGCAATCTGGAGATTCAGCTCCAGCTACACTCATGTTGTTTCATCACGCGCATTTTGGACTCCACTTGCTAAACAGTGGATCTGCACTTTTGTTGGTAGGTCCGTGGCGATGGACAACTCTAGGATACGCTGACATGCTTCATCCACTGTCTGTACTAACTATTGGTTTTTTGACACTAGTTTGTCACGCTGCAGGCTGAGCTGTTCAATGTGTGCACTTGGATGCTCAAACTCAACTGAACAAGTGTTGTCTCGTGGCTAGCTCCTAGAGTCTTATGGCACCTTTCGAATTCAAATTTGACCATTCCCCCCAATTTCAGGCCATCAATGCTTTCTTGGCGGTAGATTTTCCCAAATCTTTCCCATAATTCGCATCTTAAATGCTCGTCGCCTGCTCCATTTGGCCTCAAATATAACATCCCATCGTGAAAAATGACACCAAGGGTCACTTCCCAGCCTACTTGTGTGACAGTGTAGCCCCTCGTACGCGGGCGCGGACCTGGTGACATGCTGATTTTGCATGCACTTCCCTTGTCGGGTAGCTCTCAAACAGACTCTTTTATAGTCCTACGCTCTCTTTCAACTGCTTGGAGTGCTGAGACTGGGCTTCCTATGGCTAGTTAGGTGGTCGCACCACCTGTGCAAGGCTTCAACTTGCCTTCCAGTATAGTCCACGGAAAATCTCCAATTTCCCTTACGATAGCCAGCACTGCACATTCTATCACATGTAGTGCACTCCCTTGGTTACTGTATTTGGTGAGATGTGGTGGTAGCCATGGCAGCAGAGTCATAAATTCTCGGCGACCATCTTCTAATTCAGTGGTATGATCATCTGCACCATGCCTTGTCATCCTTGGGTTATCGACAAGACATGCTTGCTTGATCTCATTTTCCAGCTTCTTGACCTTTACATCCATCAAAATGCTGTTTTTACTCAGTCGCAGGTTCCCTCGTTGAATGGCTTCATAAAGCCTTATGTGTTTGACCTCACATAGCTGTGTGATTTCTTCGTCCTAGGCTGTGCGCACTATCACATCTGCGGGTGTGATTATGTGTGGATTTGTTGTTGGGAAAAGTATCCAATACGGAATGACCCTATCCCACTCTAAGGATGATAGTACCTCAGCAACAATCAAAGCAAAGCTATTCAAGATTACTTCTTTATGAGATGTAAGAGAGAGGAGAAAGAGATCCACTAATCGTTATCTTCCGCTAATGATTGATCCAATCTTCCCTCTTTGCTGCTTGCTCCCAGCTCCTTGCTCTTTCACTGGCCTAGCTACACAAAGATCCTGCAAAAGCACAAGAAAAGGAAACTACAAGAAGCATACATCCATAATTGATTCAAGGATTAGAATAAATCAAATATACAAGCATCAATACGCCACAGAGACACATGCATATAGAATAACCTCAAATGCTTTATTAATGGAAGAAGTAAAGTTCTGAGAGTGTTACAACCATAAGAGGCCCAATCCGGCAACACCTCCCAGCAGAAAGAAATCTCCTCTTCACCTCCTTCAAAGCAATCACCCAATATTTCTATACTCAAACCAACAGCACTTCCTTACATTCACCAGATTCCAGCCTCCGTAGACCTCATGAGAGAGCTCTATATATAGGCGTTTTGGAGAAAGGATGAGTCAGCTTGAGGCTGGCATGAAGCTAACTAGTGTCCTCTACCACTTCAGTTATTCTTCAGTTCTTGAGTCCACTTGGAGTTTCTTGCTTCCACTTGGAGATCTAGATCCTCTTACTCATCACAAGGCGAATTCCCTGATCCAAGTGTCATTTTGGAAGCTTCCTAGGCATTTGACACCTTGCAGAATGACTGTGCCACTTGGCCAATCTCGCCCAGCGCAGGTAGCCTTCATTAGATTTGACATTCAGCGCAGGTACAGAGTGGAGCAGTTGACATTCAACGCAGATGCTCAGTGGAGCAGTTGACATGATCCAGAATTAGCCTCTTTTTGAGTGTTTTCAGGTGGAGAACTGATTCTCAGTGCTGTGGTTTGCTGACCTTGTTCCTCTAGGGGTAGGAACAACATGTTTAGGGACTTTGGATCCCTCAGATTATTGACATTTCATGCTTCATGCTGTTAGGCACAAAAATGTCTATAACAGTTTCCCCCTAAAGTATGAGGTCGTTTATCGGGTGAAATGCTTTATCAGGAGGATCCGAAGTTCATTCAATCGCTGAGAGGTGCCCTGTAATAAAATACAATACAATACATTATTTTTCATTCTGCTTTCATGATCTAGCTGAGGCGGGCATTCCCATGCTCAGCTTTATAAATTCATTTTGGTACATAGAACAGACGATCGTCTGATGGTAGACTGATAATTCTCTGCTGAAATTATCATCCTTTGAGTAGGATGATCATCTGCTGCAATGATGTACATATCAAATGTCTTTATATTTCCTGAATATATATCGCAGCCCGGATGGATGAAACTAGATCCGGGGTCTTCAAACACATTCGATCTTCACTCTAAGTACAAGTCGATCCATGTGAGAATTACGCTGAAGTCGAACATGGAAAGACATCGCTTGATTACCGGTCAATAATGTAAACCGTTAACAAGCGCGAGAGGAATCACCAATAATGACAATGACCCTCAAGGTACTGCAGTACAATTCACGAGGTGTGAATAAAGGACTTGGCGTCGAACACCACGCAAAATCTTCTGGTCGAAGGTCATTGATGTATACCTGTCGCCGGAAGTGAGAAACTTGCCATTGAGGCATGCAAGCTTCAAAGTACTGGGGGTTTTTTTCCTAGATCAACTTCTTGGATAATGAGCTGAAGTCGACAAGAAGCGATCCGTCAAAGGAGGGCCTTAATGAATCCCACATCAGTGACACGGAACGGAGCTAATGATTTTAGTGGAGCTGAAAACAATCTGTGAAATATGATTCAGGGTGGCGATCATGGGTGGATGAAGGATAATGTATGGCAGTGGATGGGACACGGTTGACTCTTTCTGAACAACATCTCTTGAACATATAACGACACTGATGTGATGGATCGGTAGCATTACCCCAAATGTGGATGGTTTGGCGAAGACCATGGTGATGAGACCGGTGAATGAAACAACCCAACCCGATGTGATACGGAGGACAAAGTGTCATGTTCAAGAGCGACTTGCTACCATTAAAGCTTTGAGGTTCTCCCAATTTTTCCCCAGTCATTTCTGACCAGTACCTCTTTATTTTTGTCAAGCTTGAGGAGGATAAAATATGCTTGTTCTATAACCTGCCCTTCGGGCAAGCCCATCGCTATGTTTTAACGAGCCTAGCGATAGGGAAACTCGTTCTCGTCTAAAGACAAGTTTGTCGCTATTTAATCATTTTAACGGGTCTAACGACAAAGAAAACTCGGTCCTTTTCATTTTTAGAGAGTCTGAAAAGGTACAGAAAGTTAACTCCAAAATTCCTTTTTCGTCATCTAATCCCTTAAGTCCGAAAAAGTATAAAACAATACAGAAGGGATGAGTTTTCGATAACTTTAACGAGCCGAATAAAACAAGCGCTCGACCTTTTTGTGCAATAATCCCTCAGGTCCAAAAAGATTAAAATCTAGAGGAGGGATAGCTCTTCCGGTCAATTTAACGAGATGGAAGGCCAAAACTCGGCAAACTTTTCATATTTTACGAGTCAGATGGAAAGAGCTCAAAGAAGACTCGTCTTTTGAGGAACGAGTGATAAACAGGGATAGCAGCAGATTCTAGGTACAGGTTGGAATTTTCCAATCACGGCAGTGTCACAAGGATGGCTAAGTGCAATCACTCTTCGCAGCTGTTCCTCAAAATGGGTAAACAATCATATGGAGGTGAACGATTGGCCAAATGGAGTGGAGGTGGCAAGTGCAAACACGACCAAGGCTTTTATGGCTAATAAATTTACGATCACAATGGTTATTTACCGGAATAGGTTCATTTTTTATTTAAAAATGAGCTTAAACTCTGGGGGAAACATTGCTCACTGCTTTTATTTATTTTTTAACGAGCATGAAGACCGCATTAAAACTGCTCGGATCTTGCGTTTATTTTTTAACGAGCATGAACTTTATGCTAAAACTGCTCGATAATACCAGTCATAAGATAAGAAATGTCTCCTGTGAGATCTCTATTTTTTATAGAGCTTCATCTTCACTAAGCTTTGCTCCCTCTCATCCTTTCTTTATGCAAGTTCGGAAACGGCTAATCCCAAAAATAGATAAATAACCGCTCCTAGCTTGCACTCCAAAAGGTTTGCATGCCCCCAGGTATAAAGTACAATTTCAAGGCTGCCCCTACTTATCCGATAAAACATTTGTTTTAAAGGGTGAGGCTTGCCTCTTTCTGGTTACCCAAAGATTGTTTTGTTAACACCATCAAACGAAAACATTTCCTCGGCACTGTCTACCGAAATAGACAATGATGAATGACTGTTGTCAAACAAGTAACCTTAACAGAAGAATCTTGTTCTAGAACAACCCCTCTTCCATCCATGGACGGGGTACGGACTAGTCATATTCTTTCGCGGAAATTCTACCTTATACCCAAGGTTTCCTCTGCCCGAAGCAGACCAGGATGCATGCCCCCTGGGTTCCAGTCCCATCTTTCTGAATCACTCGCACTCATCGGGAAGGAGGACTGGGGGTGGAGACATTTCTTGGGTGAATAGACCATTGAGGGTTGGTATGTGACTATTTGCGATGCGTGATCCCGGAAATGAAAGTTGGTCTACGAGCTTGACCATTCTTCCTTCGTGTGGAAAACACATTACTCTAAAGAGTGAGGAGACTATAGCTCCCATGCAATATATATAGTCTCGTCCAAGGAGTAGGTTATAATCCAAGGGTCCTTGAACAACCATCACGTTCATCTGAACAGTCTTCCCTTTCAATGTAACAGGTACATTGGGGAGGATCCCTAATGGTCGACTGGTTCCTTTATCAAAACCCGAGAGATTTCTTATCTCAGGCAAAAGCTCCGGGGAAACCAGTGCTTTCCAAGCAATAGAGGAAAGGATACTCACAGATGCCCCTTCATCAATGATAGTTCTAGCCATTACCATTCTATAAATTTGGACGATGATTCTGAATGGTATACTGGCTGGCAACTGGGGTCTGCCTAGTTGGTTCCAATCAAAGGACACAACCAGGTTGCTTGGTGGTGGGACCGAATACACGGCCGGATATGACCCTGACGATGTTCCTTCCTGCGATAAAGGAATGGGCGCATTGCCCCGATGCTCATCAGAGTCTGTGTTGATGAAAAGAATCTGGATGGTGTCATCCTTATTCTCTTCAGTGAGGGTGTCATTTGAAGATGAATCTTCAGTGACTGTGTCATTTGAGGATGAAACCTCTGAAGGAAGAACCGGGTCAACTGCCGTATCAACTTTTAGACTTTCGTCTGGTCTAGATTCAGTAGGTTCATTTTCAATGACTGACTCTTCAGCTGACCACTTGAGCGGGCCAGCTGTATTTTCAACCAACGAAGGACTTGGCACGAGTTTTTTGTATCCAGGAGGAAGCATTACTGGTGAAACCGGACGATCTTCCAAAACTCTCTTCGCTTCGTCTAAGAAGGGACAACGGTGGATGGCGTGATCGCCTTTACACAGTTTGCAGGGGGATCTTGCTCCCCCTCTTTGTCTTGAACCTTCACTTTCGCTGGTTGACGGTAAGTATTCAACATGGCTATCAGAGGTTGATGCTCCCGAATTGTGCAAACGAGGTGACCAGTCCCTTAGTATCCGGGGAATACAAGGACAATCTCTATGGAAGTGGTCTCCTCTACATATGACACATGGCGATTTAGGCCCGGTCTGTGTTGTGTGTGGATTTTTGTCAGATGTCTTTTGCTTGCCCCCAGTCGCCTTAGGCTCCTTCTTCTTCTTCTCCTTCTTCTTCTTCTCCTTCTTCTCCATGGGAGCTTGGCTTTTGCCGGCTCTACCTTGCGAAGATGAAGGATTAGAGGAAGAGTTATAGGAAGTAGAAGGCTGGTGGGTAGCTCTAGACTCATCTAACTGTTGACTCGACTGTTCAGGAACCATGGTGGTCTGAACTACATTAGTTGAGAATAGCCAAATAGGCAGGCCAATTGTCAGTCCTGGAAGCGACAATGTGGCCATGTGGGGCGCACCAACTTCTCCCCAAGAGGAGAATGGACTAGGATTTCCATCATGTGGAATTCCTTGGTTGGGGCGTTCCATGTTCTCAACCTAAGATCAACGCGGGAATAGGAGGTGATTATGTTCCATTTAAAATAAATTTTATAACGACGCTTTAGACACAACTTGCTTTTTCACTTTTTAAGAGTCGAGAAAAAGCTAAAGATGACTCTAGTCTCCTTCGATGTTTTAACGAGCCCGAAGTGACAAATGCTTGGATGGACTTTTTCAATTATAGAGTTTGAAAAAGGCCAAAAGAAACTGCTCTGGAGTTCTAGGCAGAGGGTGTGCCAAACTTTTCGCAAAACCACAGAATACGTTTTACGGTACGAGTGGTCAATCTTCGTGAATGTTGTGTTCACTGCATTGCGATCAGTAGGGCGGCCGACACGGTTTCCTATGGATAAAGGCTTTATTCCTATAGGGGTCTCCCAATATATACGCGACGGTACGTGGGAGCACAAGTCCGTATTGATACTTATCGCTTCACCGTGGAGGAATCACCCAACCACTCAACGCTAAGATATCACGTTTAACGACGCCGGAACACGTCTCTAGCTTAGACCTCTATGTGTTTGCGTTATGTTTCAATGCGTTGTTATGTAAATTCAATTTATTTTAAGGTTGATCTTGTTTAGCAGTTTGCCTTTATGGATCACCACGAGATGTATGATAACACTCCTAAATGCAGTCTAAGATGATAAGCAAACTTTTCAATCTTTCAACTTTGAAAATCTTAACTACTGAGGGAAAAGAAAGATAACATCTTTTCACACAGATCATAGAGCACACACTAATGCACTTTTTCCTAAATCAACATGCAAGTTGTCATAATGCACATGCACAATGCAAGTATTTCTTTTCTCTTTCTTAATGTTTGTGCGACACAAAAAGAAAGCTGTTGTATAACTTTGAATTCAATTTCAAGTGAAAGCAAACAAGCTTGTCCAAAATCGAAAGACACCTTAAGATTTACTTGTTTCGACACTAAAAATATATAAATTCAAACCATATGACGAAAGCAAAAGCTCAATCAGCCATGAACAACAAACAAACTAACTCTTAAGATCAAAACGACACTTTATCACAGGTCTAGATCTAAGAGGCCACAGCAAGACTAGTTCACTTTCGTTATGGGAAACTGTAAATGATACAAGAAATACACAAAGAACAAACACAGCTTCTTTATACAACCGAGGCGGAATAGTGGTAAGGAAAGTTGGTTTCAGATAGGTACATTGACTGGTAACAGGCAGCAAAAACAAGAGTGAAAACAGGGCAAGAAACAGCAGGAAACCCCAGTAGCACAAGGCAAGACTGGTCCAGCGCAGGTGGTACACAGGCAGTTTGACCTTCAGCGCAGGTAGCCCCTTCGGGAACTGCGCTGAAATGTAGACAGCCTTCACACAGCCTGCACTGAAGAACGAAACTTTCGTTTCTCTTGGTTTCCGGGTCGCAGATTGCTCAAAAATTCACAGTTTTTGGCCAAATCAGAAGCTATCAGTCAAGGACACACTAAGGGATGACAAGGAGGATGAAAAGCTATCACTAAGAGCTTATTAGAGTCCTTGTGGATCATCTCTTCAAATCATAAACTTGCCCAGAAACTGAGCTAGAGTAGCTGCCCTCTACTTTGCATTTGAAAGATCCAAATGCAGTTCGATTCGGTACTCCCTGTGTTTATGAAATGAATAGCAAAAAAACAAACAACCAAAAAGATACGATCCCCAGTGGAGTCACCAATTTGTTGTTGGGAAATGTATCCAATACGGAATGACCCTATCCCACTCTAAGGGTGATAGTACCTCAGCAACAATCAAAGCAAAGCTATTCAAGATTACTTCTTTATGAGATGTAAGAGAGAGGAGAAAGAGATCCACTAACCGTTATCTTCCGCTAATGATTGATCCAATCTTCCCTCTTTGCTGCTTGCTCCCAGCTCCTTGCTCTTTCACTGGCCTAGCTACACAAAGATCCTGCAAAAGCACAAGAAAAGGAAACTACAAGAAGCATACATCCATAATTGATTCAAGGATTAGAATAAATCAAATATACAAGCATCAATACGCCACAGAGACACATGCATATAGAAGAACCTCAAATGCTTTATTAATGGAAGAAGTAAAGTTCTGAGAGTGTTACAACCATAAGAGGCCCAATCCAGCAACACCTCCCAGCAGAAAGAAATCTCCTCTTCACCTCCTTCAAAGCAATCACCCAATAGTTCTATACTCAAACCAACAGCACTTCCTTACATTCACCAGATTCCAGCCTCCCTAGACCTCATGAGAGAGCTCTATATATAGGAGTTTTGGAGAAAGGATGAGTCAGCTTGAGGCTGGCATGAAGCTGACTAGTGTCCTCTCCCACTTCAGTTATTCTTCAGTTCTTGAGTCCACTTGGAGTTTCTTGCTTCCACTTGGAGATCTAGATCCTCTTACTCATCACAAGGCGAATTCCCTGATCCAAGTGTCATTTTGGAAGCTTCCTGGGCATTTGACACCTTGCAGAATGACTGTGCCACTTGGCCAATCTCGCCCAGCGCAGGTAGCCTTCATTAGATTTGACATTCAGCGCAGGTACAAAGTGGAGCAGTTGACATTCAGCGCAGATGCTCAGTGGAGCAGTTGACATGATCCAAAATTAGCCTCTTTTTGAGTGTTTTCAGGTGGAGAACTGATTCTCAGTGCTGTGGTTTGCTGACCTTGTTCCTCTAGGGGTAGGAACAACATGTTTAGGGACTTTGGATCCCTCAATTATTGACATTTCATGCTTCATGCTGTTAGGCACAAAAATGTCTATAACAGGATTCCACTTTGTATTCTCTTTAGAAATTACAGTCTCTACTATTTTCCACACCTTTGGAATCATTTTCGCGATAAGGGTTTTGCACATGGTCCTATAGGCCCATCGAACTATTAGTACGTGCAGGTCCCAATCAGTACGTCTCACCTGGTGAACCCTGTTTAGTACTTCACATAGCCTATCAAATGCTTCTCCATGGATAATTGGTAGCGTGCATCACCTTTCCTGCTGTTGTGTTTTGTTCTGATTCTCTATTCTGGGAGTGGTGTGTGCATGTGTGGGCTGTATTGCATATGTCTGTACCCATCGGGAAAGGTGGGCATGGAAGTTTTTCCACCCCTGGTGACTAGCTCTCATTCTGAGCTGGGGTTTTCCAAAGCATAGGTGCATCATCATTTCGCATCTATGCTAGTCCTCAAAACTCCCTTGATGCGTACCCCACCATCGTGCGAGTGTTGTGCACAGTGCCCACTTTAGAGCATCGAACTGTTGTTGTTTTGGTACTGCGCTTTGAAATTTTTCAGGAATTCATCTACCACTATCAAACCATCATATGGAGGTAGATCCCTTCCCTATGTTGTCATGTAGCGCAGTGATCTAACCATCATGTTGCAATTAATCATTGTTACCTCGTGCAGCCGACTCTACCATCGCTTTATCTCTTTGTCTGAATCCGAAGTGTGAGAGCTTTTGCGCTCCCACGAAATCCTTCCATCTATAGTTGGACTCACCCAATCCTCTTCTTTTTTGGTTAGCTTATAAATACAATCGGGATCATCATCACTATCATCATCACACACCAATTCAGTGTATCATGCTCCTTCGACTGGATCTAGCGGTACTACTACGCATAGTGATTTTTTTCAAAGATCATTTTGTGCTTATTCATATTTATGACTCCATTCATATCGATCGACCAGTCTATTCCTAGTAGCGTGGGATAGGGATTACTGTCATCGATAATATCTATCACTTCAAAATACGCCTGTGCACTCACACCTTCAATATCTACTATTACCCCTTGTAATCCTCCCATGGGCAGGATCTTATGTTCGTTCACCATTCGTAACTAAATGGGAGACCACTGTAGCATGGGTCTACCCATGTGTTCCCATGTTTGTTTTGGCAGGACATTCACGTTCGATCCAAGAACCAGGATTACCTGATCCATTTCATACTCACTGATTTGTGCAGTCAACCTCATTTCCCTTCTTGTGTGCAATGCATGCTTTCCTGGTTTCCAGAACATGCCCCACAAATCTAGTGATAGGTTCTTGTATTCTTTTTACTGCCTTACAATCACATAGTAGTTTCATGCATGTCTCCAAAATTTTAGTGAGAATTAAAGGATCCATCCCTGGTTCTAGTTGATCCTCACTACCTGAAGTGGAGGCCTCTGTCAAGCTCCTTTTAGCTTCCATGAATGTCTCCTTCATGTGTTCTACATGAAATTCGAGTTCCTCTATAGGAGCCTTGTGAACCCACGCACTTTCTTCTGACTGCTTCCCTTTATCATCGCTAGTGTTCATACTACTCCTGAGCATCATGTTTACATTCGGGTCTTCTTCACACAGCTCGGACCTCATCATCTGCAAATTTTGAGTCGGAGGGGCCTGAAGTACCTCTTTTTCACGCAGTCTCACTATCAATGTAGGGTAGTCTTCTGCCTCATGATCAAACTAAGTACAGTATAAACATGATGTCCTTGTCGGGTTTTTACAATCGTGGGCATAGTGCCATAGCCCTCTGCAATTGTAACAAATTAGTTGTCTGCAACCACTTCTTGGTCCCCTTCCACCTTGACCACGCCCCTAAAATCCAATGTGTGCCATTCCTGTATTTGGGTCGATGGCTATCGTTTTGGTCTGCACCCTGTAAGAAGGACTCTAATCTATCATTAGTTTGTAGCTTCTATAGGTGTGTTCATCATGGCCTACCGACCTGCAGAAATTACAAAACAATTGCTGGCACGTCTGCGTATACTTCTACAATAGATGACAATTATCCATAGTGTGCTTTCCTCCTATCTGAAAGATTGCGCACCATAATGCAGGTGTCGCACTTGGTCTTACATGTGCCCCAGGTCTTAACAGCATCAGCCCTCCTCCTACTAAGTAATTTGCGAACACTAGACAGTGGTGCTTGTCATGCCCCTAGCCTTTGCATTTTATGCACCATACCTCCTCGTGCGCATTTGGCCGAGGTGTCCTATCCTATTTCAAACTATGCATCTCGAGACACAAATTTTGCAGTTGGATGTGGATTTTTTGGATTCCCAGACTAGGGTCTTGTATAGGGGTCTCATGCAATCTCATCGCCATATCCAAAGCTTTGGCCTGGGTGGAAATTTTTTGTTGAGACAACGTTGTCCTTAAGTGTGGTGTTAGTGACGCTACAAACCATGTGTGGTGTTGTCCATCTGTCCACATCATGTTGGCTTCGCGAATCATACCCTTTAGTCTTTGGTCCAAATCCCACAGGGTCTCAACCAGGAGCATTGCTATCTCCTTAAACCCGATTATTTATTTTGTTTCTAACTTTTGGCTGCTAAATTCCCTGTTCAGCACAGTCTAGATTTTTGTGATTCATGTGTTGGTCATTAGAATACTTGATGTACCATGTTAATGCGCGATCCTGCAACGCGCTTACCAGTGTAGCCTTCTTTATATTGTCATCCACAACTCCTTGTGCTTCCCATACCACTCTTACCACGAACTAGAATTGTTTTGAATCTTCATTTCCTACTCCTTTGAATACCAAAGTTTGATCGCACTTGCCATACTAAACTGTGCTGGTGGTGGAGGTGGGGTGGGTGGAGATGGAGGTGAGGAGGATGAGATGGGTGGCGGTGTAGGTGGAGGTGGTAAGCACGGAATTCGCTGCCTTATCAGAGTGACTGCACTTCTTAGAGAGACTTTCGTGAGCTCCTCCTTGCTTTCCCACGAGGGGGAAATTGAGGGACTGGTTTCTAATTCTTCATTACTCCCACTTCTATAGATCTTCCCACTCCGCGTAGTCCCAAACATTAATTTATTTGCATAACCTACTTTTCAGACAATAGCATCTTAATCCAACTATTCAAATATTTGATATACTTACCTCGTGGTCCCTTGAGAAAATGTCTCTCCGTCTCACTATAGATGACGGTCATATCTACCATGAACTTAGTGATAAATCCTCCTATAACTCGGTTGAGCCAATGGTCCACAAATCACGTGATCTTATCTCCTGACGCTTCTAGTCTGCGCACTAATTTCGAAGTCCATGTGATTGGTTTTTTGAGCCTACACCTTCCCTGACTATCTACTAGCTTTGTGATCCACTCATATAGCTAAGAAGGAAAGGATGCAAAAAAAATTTTGTGGACTTCCATATGCAAGTAGTGTTTCAACCACTATTCCTTAGATACTCGCGGATTTCTGTTTTGTTGCGCCATGAACTCATGAATCTTCTTGTCCAACCACCCTTCAGTTTCTTTCTTTGTTGGATTCCAGTGGCATGACATCAGACATCCCTTATGTAGATCTCGATCCCAGTAACGAAACCATTTGTTGGCTTATATGGGTCTAACCCAGGTCCAGAGGAGATTTAGCCAAACAAATCCCAGTACTACTAGCCCTTTTGGCAATATTCCATAGAGCATGGACTAAGGTTTCACCCGAAGTAGTATGGGAGGGTACTAGAACCAAGTTTCCACACCCTTGGGATGTCTGATGAGTTTCTAGTGGTCCGCGGTTTGACCTTGTGTGCACGTCGCTACACGCGTCTACTAGTCCCTTGAAACCTATGATGCTGCCTCCACGCAGCGCTACTGAGGGAGAAATCTATATTATACACAAGTTCCTTACTATTTAACCTATTATTACCTGATTACTTAACTTATCTATGTAAGACTAGTGATAATTAATAGTATATCCAGCAATCCTATAAGTGCCTGTGAAAAACAAAACAGTATAAATGTATAGAATGCAATAAACAAGCAGATGCACAGAAATTGGAATCAACTTCTCTTTAATATTCTTCGTTCAAGGTTACAGACTTGATACCACCCTACGCACTCAGCTGCAAGGGTCCACGCACTAAGTTGCGGACTCTACTAGGCCTTTGTGCACTTAGTTGCAGAGCCTCTTCCTACTACTACGACCCAATACACTTAGACTCTTACTCTATGCTCGAATCATTTGTATTCATCCATCTCCTTTTCCTTCACTATCTTTACAACTTAGAGCCTTGATCTATTTATACAATCCCATGGTCCACGGACCATTGGTAGGCTGACATGACATTACATTACATTACAAAACTTAGGGCAGACAACCCTTTGACTCAACCTATACTTCGCGCTCTGCCCCCGCAATTCAAGAAGTATTACAATACATTTGACCAAAACCTGGGATTTGAGCCCCAAAACATGTTTTAGGGGGATCTGATGCCCAACACCTAGGATTTGGGGACTTGAGGAATGGATCTCCTAGAAATGGGAATAAATTCCCATGTAAATATGGTGAAATAGAAAATATTAAAGTCATATTTAACTATGATTAGTTTCTTGAGGAATAATTGATTATTTCAAAGCATACATTTCACAACTATTTATTTTTTTCTAAAACATCCATTATTTCCTTTAGAAGAAGTCAAAATAACTAAAGCAGGAGGGAAATGAAATAAATCAATTTAGAATGCTATGAAAAGGTCAAGACCACAAACATAAAATGTGATCTACCATACTACAAGGATAAGAAAAATGTGACAATTTAAAGAACATGTATAAGATGTATGTACTTGAAAAAAAGGCAGCCCTAGTCATATCTCTATTCCAATGTACCAAAACTATATGCATGTCCACATTTGAACTGTTTATTTTCCCTTGGATCTATATGAGCTCCCTTGCAGTTTTTATATCTATATTAAGGCCCTGGCGATCACCTGACTAAAATACTTTATAGTTTGCATTAATTTCAAACTGAGGAAAATTCTCAAGATATTTGTGTAAGCCTTCCTACTCAAAAGAATTCACTACAAAAGAAATAAAGGTAAAATTTAGAATTATAAAAGCTACTAGCTTGAAAATACATGTAAAGAGTCAATAGAGGCACATAACTAAGCATTGAAAGGAGCACCTATGAACAAACACTTGAGGCGCACAAATCCATATTATTGTCTCAATAATGCTCTGAGACCAGCAAATCAATAAAGTAAAGAATGAACCTCTGATAATTCTCTTGAAAGTAGAACATCAAGGTGAAGCTTTTAAAATAAGAAGTAAATTGTTAACAAGGGTGCCTCAAGAGCGAATACATTGTTGCATCATCTTATCAACCCATTCTTTCAAACATGTGATTGTTCACCTAGGAATGTAGCTAAGTATTCACCAACATATTAATGATGACTTCCCCTACTGATGTAAATCCGAAAAGTCCCTCAACAAATCGCTCCCCATTTAGTACCATTTCATGATCTTTTTCTTATGCGTGCAAAAGGAGAAATTCCATAAAAACCTATACACATCAGTTGAATGAAAGAACCAATATTATGGTATGATAAATTAGCTAGCCTAGATTTAAAGCACTAAAGTAATATAGCTAAGTAGGAATGATATAGAAAGGTATGAAGCATTGTAGGTTTATGCCATTGGATGTCATTTCTTCTATGTACGAGGAATAAATTTCATCAAAATGTTCATGTATTGAAACACATGAGAAACATTATTTGAATTATGAATAACACTAGAGGCTTCATTACATATGTAGATTGAAATAAAGTACCTTAGGGAAAATAGATAGAAGAAAAACGGGAATGAAAAATGGAGTAAGGGATAGTTTATGTGAGGGAAACTAAAGTTTATAATACAAACAGAGTGAGGAAGAGTGTGAAAGAGAGAGGATTTTGTAATAACCACCTTGGTGATCAAAGATCCACTTGACATGATTACAATGAATAACACGTAGTCCCAATATAAATGTAGCATAAACAACTTTAACAACAAGAAGACTACATTGAAGAAGATCAAATAAAATACAGTAGAAAAAAAACTATAGCCAAAAAATGGTGCATGGAAAATAGAAAACTAAAAAGATCAAATGTATAGAAAGGTTAACCATGATTGTCCAAGATCTAAAATGAGCTGAGAAAGTCTTTATTGGGAGATAAAACATCTTATAGATAATTTCATCTCTTATTTTTAAGATGGAAATGTTGACTTATTTAAAGAGAAGAAAGCGGAAAAAATATTCATAGCACATTATAAATATATACTTGCATCAGTTAAGATCTGATGCAGCTGATCAAAATAAATTTAGATATTTGTTTTCTATGGTTTACTCTCAGTGACTTACTATAAGTTGTAACAAATGTTCAAGGTAGCATAGATGCTAAATTTATATTCAGGTCAATAACCATGTACAAAAAGTGGATTCCCTATGCTACTTTTATACTAGAAAATAATTATCTTCTAAGTTTTAATACATTTATTCATTCATACACATAACAATTTGCATGGGTGAAGAACATACTACAAAAAACTATAAAGGAGTCAACAAAAATATTTTGAGTAAGTTCTATCCATTAGCATTATGAAAACAAAATATTGGATATAAAAAAAGGGGGGAAGAATAAAACAATTATTAAATAACTATTTTTTTCCAACATACCTAGACACTTACCTTTGTTCCTCATTCCAAGGATTGTGACAAGGTAAACCCTAATTTCTTCAAATCATAAAGGCAGGTTAACAACTCATGAATAAATCATATTTAACTCGTGAATGATATGTGATAAAATGAGATTTGAACCATGAGGGGAGAGTAACAAATTTTCTTGACAACCACTTAAACTACTAGTAAATAACTATACACCCACAGAAAATATAAACAAAATACAAAGATGAGATTGTGTAAACAACCAATGAAACAATGACGCAAAAATGCCAACAAGTCACAGTATTCTACTATTTAGATACCATTTTGAGATCCATACACAATCAGTGTTTGTTGTCGATTTTCTAACATGAAATAAATATTATGTGGAAAGAATATAAATGGAGAACACCTAAATATTACCAGTAAATGTTATCCATAAGAGCCAATAAAGTTCACACGGGAACTTATCAATTATGGACTCTATAAAGAGATACTACAACATAGAAGATGGTCTATGTAAATAGAAAACCATGAAACAAATTATAAGAAAGTTTTGTGATTCTCTTCAATCCTAATATAAAATATCTTCTAGCAAGTAAATATAAAACTTGATGAACAAGCGAATCCATGGCCATGACACTAAATCTGAAGCATCATTTTCAACACTGGAAGATGATTTCTCTTATTTTCATATTCATCTCAAAGATTAGAAATATCCACAAAGTTTACAATATAACCCATAGTACTTTAGCAAGCAGGAATTTATAAGTCCCTGAACACTAATTTACTAGATTCCATGGCTATATTTCATAAGACATCTTTAACCTTCACACAACAAGTCCACAATTACTGAGATTGCAGAGGAGGTTTTTCTTTTGGGTGTTCAGATGAAAAATGATCTCCAATCTAATTTTGATTTGCAATTTGTACCTACACACAAATACACATATTCATCAAACATGAAGCACTTTACAAAAACTTGATCATATCGATACTTTTTCTTTCACACATACTATACAAGTGTGGGTTCCTCTACCTAAACAACAATGAGATAAGAAACAAAACATATTGTCTATTAATCTTAGGGGATGCAAAGTTCATTTCACCCATAAGTATGCTTGAGCAGTGTCTACCAATAATGACTCTATATGCAATCATACACGCAACTAACTTGCAGTGTTTTTGCACTAAATCAAGTAAGCTACTAAATCTATCCAATAACTAAATATAGATGTAATTACCAACAACATATAACATGAATTCATTACTAACAATATAAGGATGTCTAGTTCTATAGATTGGTTGTCATATTAAATTGTATAATAGGTCAATTTGTATACTTTCTCATGTTATGGGATATATAAGGGCTTAAAAAAATCATATTTCTTATAACTTAGGCCCAAAGTCTAAAGAGTATTGATTCCACAAAATTTACCTACAATTCACACCAAGGCCACCTCCTTTTGAAACCCATATCATGTTGGAGGAGTAGGCCACAATAAGAATAGAACTCTGCTAGATAGCTTAACATTCCACTAACCTCGACAGTGAACTAGCACCCCCCATTAGCAACTATTGAGTCTTTACAACCCAAAAAATTACCAAACTAGCAAAATTGATAACCCCAGACTATAGAACCTCAATTCAAACATAAGCCTAAATTATTATTTATGTACAAATAGAACTTCAAGGTGATGTAGAAGAATCCTTCCCTATTTCAAAGAAACGTGACAAATAAAAAAATAGTAATACGAAGAGACACAGACACCATAGAAAACAGAGGATAGATAGGCTAGAAGAGCAATCATAGTCAGAAAAATAAATTAGGAAATTTGACATTGTGATATAGAATAGCAGGATAATGGTGTTAGTGTGTGAAAAATAGAGTGAAAATATCTAAGAGATAGATTGAGGGGTCTAATAATGACTAAGAAAGGAAAATATCTCTAAATTGAAACCCTTGGTTCATGATTTGGAATAATTGTAGATACTATTTTTAAACAACATAGTTTTGGTGTGCATGTGGGTTCCTTCTTTATCATTTTTTAATATCTATTTTGCTAAAAGAAAATGGGAATGGTTTCCAATGGTAATGCAGAAGGTGGCCACTGAGTCGCTTTATTGAGAAGTAGAGTCTTAGTTTAGCAACATTTTTCTTTAACATGTGAGTCTGGCGAAAGGGATCAAGCATGCATTTATACGCTTAGTTGTTTGAAAGAAGATGCAGTACACCTGTTTAATTGAATAATATGGAAGAGGGGCCCATCAAAATTTGGTTCTGGAAATATTACTAAATGAAGGTGTTGAGAGACTATAAATGTAAAAATACTTTACTTAATTGGTAAAAGGCTATGTCTACATAGCATAAGAGTTTGAAACTCTTTGTATGGCCTATGTTACAATTTTGCTACACATTCTTACTTGTTTAAGTCATTATGAAAATAAGGATGAGGATAAATATACTTGTTTCCATTGTAGGCCTCGTGCTTACCTCCTCTGTCTCTAAATTTATCGTATTACTTGTTTAGGATCCTTTATTTATCATAATGAGGCTGATTTTATAAACTCGCAAACAATTAGCTCATTTACCTAATGGAAGAATTCATAAATTCTTAAAGGAAATTTTTAGTTTCAAGATATTGAAAAAATAGGCACTGAACAGAAGAAAATACCTTATGTCAAGAAATAATAGGCAATGAACACAAGAAAAGACCTTATGTCAAACAATAAAATGTGCTCAAAATCATGGCAATGAATAGAATAAAATTTTATGGTGGTAGCTACATGCCATGTATGGTGGTGCTCCTCTTAATCCCCGTCCAAACATTTTTTTGCAAAACTCAAACAATGAAAATTTATTTGTCTCTAGAAACGATTAGCAAAGATTAAACTTCTCAAGGAAACATAATTATAATGTTGCAAAAAGCTTTTCAAGAATCAAGGCATCAGAAACACCTTAAGTTAGATTCCCAAAATGATTAAATGGGTTCAGTAACATCAAAATTATGTTTGGTAATATTAATTAAAATTGAAGCATAAAACATTAATGGGAGATTTCTCTTATATTACCAAGACATCTTTACAAAACTCAACTGTCTTAACTAAAATTTGGTTTGAC
This sequence comes from Pinus tabuliformis, assembly GCA_031772625.1. Taxonomy (NCBI): domain Eukaryota; kingdom Viridiplantae; phylum Streptophyta; class Pinopsida; order Pinales; family Pinaceae; genus Pinus; species Pinus tabuliformis. The sequence continues at coordinate 911,824,449 of CM062819.1, forward strand.
TTAAATCCAACATCAGCCTCGGTTAAGATCATGGATGCAATAAATAGTTTCTACAGTTGTTCATATCTCAACCAAAAAGAAAATGAAATTATCTAAATGTGATAAAATCATCAAAAGAGATTAATAGGCTTGTTATACAAAAAAATAAACCACAAGACAAGCATACCAAGTTACTTCCACTCTCTGTCGAATCCTATACAATCTACCAACATCTATACTTGGTAAAATGTAATCTAAATTGGATAGGACAACTACCTAGATTGGCTTCAAATAAGATGGAAGATTGTCCAACTGAGATAGATTATTAGGTACCTAGGAATCCTTTTTGACATAGTGGTTTTGTAATAATGGAAGTGATTCCTAAAATTCAAAGAAAAGTTTGAGAAAAGAAACATCGGGATCTCCCCCTTGAAATGAAACTTAGTTACTAGACATAATTTTAGCAACTTTCCATGTCCTTTATTCCTCATTTCTAATCCTATAAATTAGTTTATAAAATATTTTAAATGATTCCAAGAATATTCCTTTGTAGTAAGAAAGAGGAGAGTATTTTTCCTCGTAACCTGAGAGTTTTGACCCCTTGTGAAGGAGAATGGAAACCTTTGGGCTAATATATATTTGAACAAAAGGTGTTGTTTCATAAGCAAAAGTATGTTAAGAGTAGTGAATAGAGAATATCCATGGCAAGTTTTAGTTAAAGTATCCTTTAGATATTCCTATTACTTTACCCAAAATTAGGGGACCTTTTGAGTCTAATACCGCGAATATATTTAAATTTTCAGGATTGCTAATACTTGGAATAAACTAGAATACTTAGTGAATTGTTTCTAGGAAAATTTATTAGAAATTTAAATTTGTTTTCCCAAGACACAACTGGGATTTAGTTGCAATATCTATTTGAACCTTCCCCTCACTTAAAAGTTGATTAAAATATTCAAATATCTACAATAGTTTCAGCAACAGTGAATGTATGATAAGGGTAGTCAATGGAAAGGCTCCTCGACCAATTTAGTTAGACACCATATAGAGACAGATGTACATGTAGTCAGTATCATTAGGTATTTTGATATTTTAGATAAGCCAGATCCTTTATATTGCCAAAATTTCCAATATTTGGAAGAATTTGGTATGCTCGGCATATTGTTTCAAGTAATTTGTCCTGGAAATTTGAAGGGAAAATAAATGTTTGAAGAGTTTGTTGGGAGCCATATTTGGACCTTTCCCTCACATCAATGATAGTTAGGATATCTTCCTAATTCTATCCAAAAAATTCTCTATGAAGGGATTAAGACTCAATGAGACTATGGAATAGGAAGAAGGGTTCTTAGTTGAAAAGATGACTTGAAATTTACTCCTCGTGCTTTATATCTATGGAAACACTACTATATTGGAGTTTCGTAAGTTATTATTCTAAAATATGATATCTCTAATATACAACTAGAGATGAGCATACCAAATCAGAAGGATTGGTGATATTATATGAAAAGCACTTGTTTGCTATGAAACAGAAAAACTACATTAAGGGATATGAGTTACCTCCTAGATAGCAGGAAGGATTAGCAAGAGTCAAACAATTCAGGATAAGAATGATGGATGGATAAAATAGTGTCAAGCCATATTGAAGTTAGAACATATTTGAAGTCCCAAGTTTTAGGCTAGTTTGTAATTAATCGATCCCTTGTTGTCAATGTAATTCATAAAATATCTAAATAGGGTTAACCAATGGTTTGATTACATTTTAAATAGATGAAATAGTGAAACATGTATTTTAAAGTTGTAGAGTTTGTTGATTGTTGTAGGTATGGACCCATTTAGCATAAACAAAATTCATGCTTAGTCAGCTCAACTAGAAGGTGGCAATTTCAGGATATTTATTGATTGTCAAACAAAATGGCAAGGAAATATAAACCATTATTTTTCTCACATGATCACTTTTCTATGGAGAAGGTAATGTATGGAATACTTTAATGTTGCATCAATGAGCCTATGTCTTGTAGAGTTGACGGAGTCTAAAGCTGATCTAGTTGCAAAATTTGCATCCGAAATGAGTTTGTATAAAAATCATATGGATTCCATGGAGTTTGGCACTAATGTGGATAATATTTTATTTTAGTACCAATTAATTTCCTCCCTTAATCATCTTAATCCTTTCATGTCTACCCTCTTGTTAACCCCCAAATTTTCTCCTTGTTATACTAGAGGGTTTAGGGCCAGCACATTTCATTAGGATAGTACTCAAAGTATGATTCCAGAGAGAATTTTCATTGAGTCAAAGGTTGGTTTAAACAAGATTTCAGATGCAGGATGGTTCAATAAAATTTTCCAGGTTTAGAGCTACGTTCGAGAGAGAGTATACAAGTTTTCATCATATTGGAGATTTATTACTTTTGGCATTGCTCCTATATTTAAGAGACATATTTTGGAGGTATATAGTATCCTTCAGTGTGTATATATATATATATATATATATATATATATATATATATATATATATATATATAGATATATATATCCCACCCTATAACACTCTTCCCAAGTTTGCACAATGAGACTTGAGTCCCACAAAAATAGACGCACCTTCTTCCTCCTCCTAATCCCCGTGGGCAGGTTCTGATACAGGGAGAAATCCTGAGCAAAGGATCATTTCGAACCTGGAGTGTATCAACTAGTCAGCCCCCAAAAGTAGGTCTATTTCTTTGGGGCTTGGTAGGCTTGCATGCAATCGCCTTTAGTTCAAATCTGTAGTCAATATCTTATTAAATAAAGACATTGATCATTCATGTTATGCAAATAAGCATGTATGTGATACCAAGGCCTCATGGATTACAAAGACACCATACATTTATTTTTCCAATTAATGATGGATTTCTGAGTCCGTCAGGTATTCGCCCTTACAAGATTGTTGGTCCAGCCCTTTGGAATATAAGGCCAAAAGTGTTATTATGTGATTCAACACCTACTGGAGAATTTCTCAACATGATCATAACGGACTGTGATTGGGTGGTCTCCTTATACATATTGGGTGGAAAATATCCTTCTATGGGTGGTCTGTATTAGATTTTGAAACATCTTGAAATATAATTAATAATGAATCATCAAAATTATGTAAATAATAATTATTTCCATTTTAGCTCCATTACAAAATTGTATTAATTAAGTTAGCTATATATCTATAAGGTAGTATTTATTATACATTGCATTAAGGTATTCAACATGTGCAAACATATCATATTTTCAAACACCAAGCACTGCAAGGTAAGAAGAAATATATACTTTCTTCCTAGTATAAATGAGAGGTATTTCAAGTTGGAATGTCTAACAGAATAATGATACAATGCAGTTAAGGGAGAAATCCAAAAGCTCGTAAGTATTGGGTGACAACATTCAACCAAATGATGATAGATTTAAAGGTTTTTAAAATAAAATAAATGTGACATTGACATCCAAGTTAGGTTTGCCAAGTTCTACATAAGTGAAATTCCAACTCTGCAAAAGGAAAAGAGCCCACAAAATCCAAGTTCTCACCTTATTATTATACCCGCTAATCTTCTCCTAGAGATTATGCACTTTAGCTTGCAAATCAGATTGTTGTTTGTTCAGGGGCAAGATGTTTTGCTGCAACTTCTTAATTTCAGCCTCTAATGCTTAAGTTAGAGGCTTCTTTGATTGTCACTCTGCCTCAATTTCTTTTAATTATTGTTCCAGCTCTGATTTAAAGAAAATAAAAATAAAAATATTCAAATCTAATCTAATTAAATTTACAAAAAGATCTGAAACAAACCAATTATTTTTCATGTGACAATTTGGGGAGAAAAACCTCGATGTTCGTCTCTTCTCTCAGTAATTCAATTTCAAGTTCGTTGTTGCATTCCATTATTGACCTAATTACCCATAATATTTTTTTTTCCTTGAGTAAGAAGAAAAAATGTCAAAGCAAATGAAAGCCAATATATAAGCTAGCACTAGGATTGTGTAACCTGCGATGTCCATCTCACCTTTAGGAGCGGAAATTGATGAGAGAGCCAAATAAATTAATGGTACGCTGGCGATTGGGCCTAAAAATTTCCTTCAAAGAGAAATCATGGGATCCCATATCCTACATTATCTTCTGAATTTTTGAAACCAAATTAACATTGCCCACATATTCTCTATGTGGCACCTCATTTTGCAGCACGTCCAGATCACAAAATACTAGTATTTTCATCTTGTTCCTGCATGTAGATAAGAAAAAATAAATTTTAAACTCTAAATCATGCTCTCATTCTTGTGAATTCAAGTCCAAAAGGTAGATGAATACATCCATAGAAGCTTTGTGCCTGGGTCATGTATTGAGTGAAGCAATGGTAGATATGGGAGATGGTATGAGGGTTCGATTTCAAAATTTGGTTGTGGGTAATGAGTCGAACCAAAACTCTACTAAACTACTGAAAACATATTTTAGAATCAGGATTAGAAATGACTAAGAAGCTAAGCCTCTCTGTCTTTCTTCTTCGTTGACTTTGAATCAATGGTCTGATAGAAAAGTCTTCTTTTAAACTTGAAACCACTTTGTTTCCCATGCTTAGTTGATTATGCACGGAGGTAATGTGTGGTCATGTAATGTTTTTCAAATGTCTTGTTTCCCACCCTTTGAAAATCATGTGTGGAGGTGACACATCGTTAGATAATTGTTGTGAAATGTTGTAAATAGGGGTGGAGTCAAGTCATAAATCGTTTGGACTTCTAATTTTTACTTTTATTTTTGGAGGGATAAAATTCTAATTTTTTAATTTTTTTTGGAGGGATAAATTACTTCTATGTGCTTAGTCTTGTATGATAATTTATATCATTTTAAAATGTGTCTTGTGTATTTAATAATATGTGAGGATAGATTTAAGGATTTAGTTAAAATAAAGTTAGAGTAATAATATATCTATATTGAGGATAATAATTATTTGTTTATTTTGTTTATAAAGGGTGTGTATTACATTATATCTTAGATTTTTCACAGTTAAATTATTTGGTTGTGTTTATGTCATGCCTATATTATTGCATGCATCTCTTCTCTCAATATGAAGCCATTGAAGACTCATACAAATGAGGCCTCTAACATTGCATGCTAATGCCAAATACTCCCACAAGCGTATTGTCCTTCATGCAAACAAAATATGAGCCTCCAATGACAAGGAGCTTTGCTTCTTCTCCACCAAGTTCCTATGCTTTTCCTTGAATAATAGTCTTCCAACAAAGTAGGTTGGACCTTATGTGGCATAATTGCTTGTGTCAATGGGGTGAAACCACAAGGAGACCACCCATATTATGTGTGGCCTTCTTTTATATATATATGCATGGGAAAATTCCATAGACTTCACCACCTTTGATGGATGGTAACTTAGGTAGACCATCACTGCCCAAGTTCCGAGCATCTTTCCCCTAGGTGACCAAGAGAATTGAACCTTTGACCTCACCAAAATGGGGAGAGAGATCTCACATCTTACACATGGCTACTTAAACTAACCCTCAAGGCTACAAGATGCTTAACCCATATTTGGAGAATAATCAATGGAATATTAAATTAGTGATTTTGTGTTGATCCACACTCAAATCTAATGTGGATTATGTCTAACCCTCTTCATTAGAGCCACCCAAGGGTGCTAATTACTTTCCCTCCCCCACTACACTTAGCATGCAACCCTCATCCATGCATTTGATGAGATTTGTAAACATAATAATTGTCAACAAAATGGAAGCTCCTTAATCTAAGGTGTTCTTCTCAATGCCTATGTGCTTCATTTATTTTTCAACCCTACTCCAGTCCCCTCTCCTTCACTTTGTGTTATATCCCTCACAACAAAATTTTATTACATAAAATTTGAAGATAAATGAAACATCTTCCCACTTGCGTTCCATTTGGAATTTCAAGCCTCAATGCATTCAACATGGCTCTCCAACCTAAACTTATTTTATGAAATAAACACTATGTTTTACCATTTTTCTATTAGATTAATGTTGGCTAAAATAGAAATAAAAGGGATTCAATGATGTTTTTTTTAACTAGATAATGTTTCTTATTACCTAATATGTTACCCAAAGGCCACACTTTCTCACTATTATATTTCAAGAATTTGGAATTTATCTGAGGCTAGTTGATTTCTACTTGGGATACCTCCTTCATCACACCACTCATTTAGTGCTCAAAGGAAACAATTACAAATAGTTGCATTTATCATTTTGAAATCTTGGGTTTCATTATCATGGGTTACCATTCATTGGGCCTTATTTTCCTTTCTTCACCTTTTTCTTATATCTAGGAATTAGGGAATGAGGCTTTCATTAGTTTGGAACAACTCATAGATATAACATTTAAATGAATTTTCACTTTAAACTTAGAGTTTAGACTTAGATACATTGCACTAGTGTATCTTTAATGATTTTGGATTTCAATTTTTTCTTTTCTTTCATCACAAATGACAAAAACGGAAATAATTTGCCACAAATCTATGAATCCTTAATCATAAAGGTGTCACCTAAGGAAAATGAATAAATATCCTATAGAATGACATGGGATAAAATTTGATTAAGGGAAATAAGGGTACAATAATATTGATGTGTAGCATCTACTGAAATCACCAAGTATATTACCAAGACATCAAGATGACATACTTCTCTGAGTAAAATTATGAAACACCATGGGACAATCCAACTTAGAACTTATAGCCAAAGCATCAAGGTTAGAATAGATTTCTTAAGTGATCACAATAAAAATATTACACATTTAAGATATCATACACACATGGATCATACATATCAAGCTAAATGTGTTAGCTAAAGCAACCTCTTCCTACACCTTGTGTCCTAGATAGCCAAGGAAAGGTGTTATCAAACCAATGATAGATCCATGCGCTACATATAGATGTATATATCTCATTTGAAAACTTGTCAATGTGAAAATAATCCTAGAGGTTAAGATGATAATGAAAATTTATAAATTTCCTCTAAAAACCCATATATAAAGTGGGGTAGCAGGTCCTATGACATCCAACCTACAATTTTCAATGGGAAATCCTCAAAAGTCTCTTTAAAGGAATATGTCCCATTAAGGGCCAAGATGAGGTATGAGACCTCACCAATTTGATAGTTCAAGAATTTTTTATCTTGGCCTGTCAATTTTGGCCCTAAGTAGGAGAGACAACATGGAAGGAGATAACCCCCTTAAAATAGTTCAAATGGGGAAGGGCACATAAGGCCTTATATAAAGATCTGAATCAAAGGACCTCCCTCATAAAAAGAGTTATAAATGTATTGAAAGATTGTAGACAATGAACCATCCAAATATTGATAGAGACAATATAATGTCCCTTGAATTTCATAATAAATGGGGCTTCTACATATGAGGTGACCCTCTAACTCTATCTCACATATATGGAAAAGCTAGCATATCTTATTGAGAAGAGGAAGACCAAGATGACTAGTTTCAACTTGATGCTAATGTAAACCCACTTCGAAGGCAACAAGGGGAATCTAAGAGAAACATCCATTGCTTTGCTGCGCATGTGGGTTAAACAATAAGACCTCCTCTCATTTGTAGGAAGTGTGCCTAGTATAAATGCATCTTAGAGTTGAGGCCATGAAAACATGAAGTCCAAGTACACTGAAGGTATTGTCTATAAATAGCCTCTATAACAATGTGACAAAAGAATATAATAATGACATTTACGTTGGAGGTGTATATAACTTGAATTGTGTTAAAACTTTAGCCTCTCCCCCACAAAAATGTGTCATGCTCCCTTGTAATGATGCATCAACCTTACTGGAGAACAAACCCACAATGTAAAAGGAAATTAAAAATGATGTAACTTTAATAATGTTGCACATTCAACCCTCATCTCACCACTCATGGATGATGTGAAGTTATGTAAAGGATTTATGTCGATACTATCATTTTATCTTATCTTATGTACAAAGCTATGCATTGACACAATTGATCTTTTTAAGAAAACAAAATATTTGTATCGAAGGTTCACTGCTTATGCATTAGGACTAGAGAGGCCTTTTCTTTATGAGTGATCTATTGATTATAAACTCCTATATGGGAGAGCACTACAAGCTCCATCTCAACATGAAGTGTAGATATTGTGAGAAATTCATATCAAGGCTTTTCAAATTATCTAGTTAGGGGACTTAGGTGTTATGGGTTAAGCAACATAGGTAAAGAGGATAAGGGGTTAGGGCTTAGAGGTTTCATGGGTTACAGGTTAGTTGTTAGTGGATTAAGGTTCAATGGGTCAAGGGGTTAATGGGTTATGAGTTATGACTGTAAGGGTAAAATAATTATGGCTTGGGGGTTGAGGGGATAGGGAATTTAGTGGTTATGGGTTAAGGGCTTATGGGTTGTGATAATGGGGCCCCTTATCACCATTATTAGGAGTTACCCTATAAATTTCTCTTGTTTCCTTCCCTATAGGCCTCCATCCCTATGACATTAGGTCCTAATCCCCCTTCAAAGGATATAAAAAATATTCTTGACCTAGCTTCCCTCAAATTTAAAAGGAATTACTATAAATAGCCCTTTACGAATCCATATGCAACAATAGAACTTTTGGAATAAATTACAAGAGTCACCTTGAATGAGGATAACCAAACACTGTTGGTTCCAATCTTTAAGGCAGAACCATGGGAAGCATCAAAGAGCATGGAACCATATAAGTGTTGAAGCTCTAACGGTTTCATGGGTCACTTCTATAGATAACATCAACCAATGGTGAGTAGATATATTCTTCATTTTCATCCCCTAAGCACATCCCTTTCTTACACTAATCCTAAAATAAATGAACTCTGTTGGTTTTGATAAGTGTCATTCAGTGTCATTGTGAAATATTTCGTATAAGGTCTTGACAATAATCATTAGCAACCATTTAAAATCCCACTCAAGAAAAATTATCCCATAAGAGAAAATGGGATTTTATTAAGGGAAGTATAATCCTATAAAACATTGTAATGGTCCAAGAATACATTCATAGTAGCCAAATAGATGGAAATAATGGAATGGCCATAAAGTTAAAAATGAAAATTATTTTTCTAATTTTGGACACTCTTTCTTATTTCTTTTCCTCCAACCATGCAAAACTTCTCTCAATTATGTAATAAATAAATCTAGATACCTACCTCATAAAAAGAGCTACAAATGTATTGAAATAATGTAGAAAAAACCCATCCAAATCTTGATAAAGGCAATAGAACATCCCTGTAATCAAATAATAAATGGGGCATCTACAGATGAGGTGATAAAAACATCGTTTCTTGCTGTATTACCGAAATAAATGGATCTCATCGGTTTTGATACGTGTCATTTAGTGTCACTGTGCAATATTTTGTTAAGACCTTGACCAAAATCATTGGAAACCATTTGAAGGTTTACTCAAGAAAAATTATCCCAAAAGAGAAAATGGGGTTTCATAAATGGAAGTATAATACTATAAAACATTGTAATGGTCCAATACTATATTCACAGTAGCCTAAGATGAGTTATAGTTAGTTCTTAGGTGAACATGACATAGTCTAGTTGTAGTAGTCATAACTTGGTCAAGCTATTGTAGTCGAGGCAAGACTTGGTTGGGTTCCTAAGTCCCAAAAAGGGTAAGGGTAGTTATGAGGTTATTATAGCTAAGGAGTGCAAAGGAATGAAAATTCATACTAACACATGCTAGACAGTGTCAATGCATGTTGAGGATAGTTAGGGAGTGCCAAGGGAACCAAAGGAAGAACTAGTTCAAAATGTTTGGAAATGAATGCAAAAGAGTGTGTGCCAAGGACTACCAATGAATTCTAAGTGTCCCAAGGATGAAGTGTTTTAGGAGAAGTTTAGAATAGAAATTTCAGGATGTAAGACTATGGTTTTGATAAGGCATGGACAAAACAATTTCAAAGAAAGCGAGAGTTTGGGTTGGGCACAACATTGTTCTTCTAATGACTTGGTTGGGTTCCCAAGTCACAAAAAATTAAGTCTATCTATGAGTGCATGAATACTAGGGATTTCCAGGGTGTTGTAGGGAATGCCATGAAGTACTAACACATGCTAGATAGTTCCAAGGCATGTTTGCATGCACAAACATTCTGAGTGCTAAGGCATGCTAAGATGTACTAAGCACCAAGATGTGGTGCTAACACATTCTAGTGTGTGTTAAGGCCAAGTGTCAAGGAAACACGAGGGAACACTAGTTTCAAATGCATCGAACTAAATGAATAAGAGTGTGATGGGGAGTGTCGGGGAGTTCTAGGTGTGATAGGTGTTAGGGAGTGCCAAAGCATGTCAAGGAAGGCAGGGGATGATAACATGTGCCACATAGTGCCAAGGGATTGTTAGACGTGCCAAGTATTATGGCATGTCAAGATGTAAACTATGTTTCTTAGTTGTTTTACGACCATGGTTCGATGTGAACCTTATATTCGTAAATTTTTAATTTGTATGATTTAAGATTCAACATGAGTAGCCTAAGATGAGTTATATGAAGTTCTTAGGTGAACAATGAATAGTATATTCATAGTAATTGTAAATTGGTCAAGTTGTTTTAGTCGAGGTAGGATTTGGTTGGGTTCCCAAGTTGCAAAAAATGATAAGGGTAGTTATGAGGGCATGATAGCTAAGGAGTGTGAGGGCATGCCAAGGAATGAAAAAGTGTGCTAAAAAGTGTCATAGAGTGTCAATGCATGTCGAGGAGTGTTGGGAGTGTTAGGGAATCATAAGGGAAAAATAGGTCAAAATGCATGGAAATGAACAAATAAGAGTGTGTGCCAAGGACTGTCAGTGAATTCTAGGTGTCCCAAGGACAAATTGTATTAGGAAAATTTTAGAATAGGACTTGTAGGAGGAAAGCCTACAATTGCGATAAGGGTCTTGACAAAGTACTTTCAAACGAAGGGAGACTTTGGGCTATGCATAGCAATATTTTTTCAATGACTTGGTTAGGTTCCCTAGTCACAAAAAAAGTACAGCTATATAGTTCCAAGGAATGTTAGGCATGTGAAGACGTGTCGAGTGTTAAGGCATGCAAGGATGTGTAGGGTGCTAGGGTGTGGCACCAACACATGCTGAGAGTGTTAGGGAGTGTCAGGGAAACACAAGGGAGCACTAATTTCAATTTCATTGAAATTAATGAATAAGAGTGTGTGATAAGGAGTGTTAGCGAGTTCCAACTGTGATAAGGAGGGAGTGAAATTGTATGTTAGGCAGTGCCAAGGCATGCCAAGATGTACCAAGTTCCAAGGTGTTCCAATGCATGCTAAGCGGTTCTAGTGAGTGCTAGGGAAACTCAAGGGAGCACTAGGTAAAAATGCATGGAAATGAATGAATAAGAGTGAGTGACAAGGAGTGTCAACAAGGTGTAGGTGTGTTAAGGAGGAAGTAACATGGTATGCTAGGTAGTACCAAGGTATGCTAGAGTTCTAGGGTAGCATAAGACCAAGATGTGTTAGGTTCCAGGTTGTGCTAACATGTGCTAGGAAGTGTTAGGGAATGTCAGGGAAACACAAGGGAGAATTAAGTCAAATTAATTCATGGAAATAAATGAACAATATTTTGTGACAAGAAGTGTCAGTGATTTATGGGTGTGATAAAGATGGAGTGAGAAGGTATTTTAGGAAGTGCTAAAGAATGTTAGAGGGTACAGAAACATGCCAAGATGCGTGAGGTGCTAGGGTGTGCTAATGCATGTTAGGGAGTGTTTGGGAGTGCCAAGGAAACACAAGGGAGCACTAGTTTTAAATGCACAGAAATTAATGAATAAGAGTGTGTGGCAGTTGTTACAGGGAAAAGTGTCTATATAGAACTGCTCTATCCCACTAAGGTGTGACACCTGCCTTAGAAACAAACAGAGTAAAGCTACTTTCGTTTTTCCTTTATGAATTATAGATAGAGAGGAACAGAAAGACCAACCTCTGTCTTGCACTAGTCTCCTGATTTGATTCCTCTTCCTTGATAATCTTTCACTACTTTTTCCCTCACACGCCTAGCTTCACAATGTACCTGTAAGATCACAGTAGCATAGCACTATACAAAGACATGGATCTATAATCATAAATAATCTAGGATCAGATGTAAATTGACCATACAAATGCAACAAATATCAATGACACAAGAGCATGGAGGAAAACTTGAATAGCTTTTATTGATAAACAAGAAAGAGCCAAGAGGAGTTACAACTAGTTGTTCTGACCCAGCATCAACCTCTCAGCAAGGAAGCCCCTCTTCACCTCATACAAAGCTTAGATCAACCAACAATCTCATGTTTGTCTCAAGAAACCAACAGCAATTCCTTACAATATGCAAAATTCCAGCCTCTGGATCTCTGGGATGAGGGATCCATATATAGATATCTGTAATGGAGATGAGTCAGCTTATGATTTGATTAGTGTCTTCCCTCTGATAGTTCTTGCTTCCACTTGGAGATTGATGATCTCTTACTCATCCTTGGTCGAATTCAGAGAGGTAAGTGTCACGGGAGAAGTTTCTGGAAGCTTCCATTGCCTCTCCACCTCGCGGAATGACACTTCCATTTGTCATTTCTCGCCCATCGCACCCCATAGAAGGGCTCTTTGAAATGCAACGCACCCACATGGTGTATTTAGGTGAGATGCAACGCACTTGGCCAGTGGAGCAGCTGAAATGATCTTGTTTTGACCAATTCTGAGCAGTTTTTCATGGAGAACTTCTGGGAGAAGTTGTAATCTGTTGACCTTGTTCCTTTAGGGGTTAGAACAACACTTTTAGGGACTTAGGAGCCCTAGTTTTACGGACATTTCATACTTGGGGTTGTAGGGCCCAAAAATTTCTATAACAGTTGCCCCCTAAAGCATGAGGTCGTTAATCTTTTGATGTCGGGTGAAATGCTTTATTATGAGGATCCGAAGTTCTTTCAAGCTGGGAGGAGACCTGTAATAAGATACAATACAATACATTATCTTCATAATATTTTCATGATCTAGCTGAGGCGGGCATTCCCAAGCTCAGCTTTATAAATTCATTTTCATGTACATAGGACAGACAATCGTCTGAGTGTAGACTGATGATTCTGGTAGAGCCATCATCCCTTTGATTGGATGATTATCTGTGTAGCAATGATGTACATTTGATGTCTTTATTTCCCTGAATATATATCGCAACCCAGATGGATGAAACTAGATCCGGGGTATTCAATCTTGATCGATCTTCACTCGAAGTATAAGTCGATCCATGTGAAAGATGTTCTGGAGTCGAACATGGAAAGACATCGCCTGATTACCAGCCAATGATGTAAGTTGTTAATAGGCGCGAGAGGAATCACCGATAATGATAATGACCCTCAAAGTACTGCAGTACAATTCACGTGGTGTGAATAAAGGACTTGGTGTCGAACACCACGCAAAATCTTTCGGTCGAAGGCCATTGATGTAAACCTGTTGCCAGAGGTGAGAAACTTGCCATTGAGGCATGCAAGCTTCAAAGTACTGAATGGGGTGTTCCTAGATCGACTTCTTGGATAATGAGCTGATGTCGACAAGAAGCAATCCATCACAGGAGGGCCTTAATGAATCCCACATCAATGACATGGAACGGAGCAAATGATTTTAATGGAGGTGAAAACGATCTGGTGATATAAGGTTCAGGGTGGCGGTCATGAAAGAATGGAGTATAAATGTATGGTAGTGGGTGAGACACAGGTGAATTCTCTGAATGACTTCTCTTGAACATATCGGCGACACTGATGTGATGGATTGGTAGCATCAACCCCAAATGTGGATGGTATGATGGGACCATGGTGATGTGACCGGTGAATGAAACAACCCAACCCGACTCAGACGCGGAGTGGAAGTGTCATGTTCAAGAGCGACTTGCTACCAACAAAGTTTCTTCAAGTTTTCTTCCCAATTTTTCCCCAGTCATTGCTGACCAGTACCTCTTTATTTTTATCAAGCTTGAGGAGGATAACATATGCTTGTTCTATAATTTTCCCTTCGAGCAAACCCATCTCTATGTTTTAACGAGCCTAGCGATAGTGAAACTCGTTCTCGTCTATAGACAAGTTTGTCGCTGTTAAAATTTTAACGAGTTTAACGACAAAGATAAGTCGGTCCTTTTCAATTTTAGAGAGTCTGAAAGGGAACGTAAAGGAAACTCCAAAATTCCTTTTTCATCATCTAATCCCTTAAGTCCGAAAAAAGTATAAAACAAAACAGAAGGGATGAATTTTCGATACTTTTAACGAGCCGAACAAAACAAACACTCGATCTTTTTGTGTAATAATCTCTCAGGTCCAAAAAGATTAAAATTTAGAGGAGAGATAGCACTTTCGGTCCCTTTAAAGACCTGGAGAGGCCAATGGCTTGGCAATATTTTCATATTTTACGAGTCAGTTGAAAAGAGCTTAAAGGAGACTCGTCTTTTGAGGAACGAGTAATAAAATGGGTAGCAACTAATTCCAGGTAAGGCTTGGAATTTTCCAATCACGGCAGTGTTACAAGGATGGCTAGTGAGATCACTCTTCGCAGCTGTTCCTCAAAATGGGTAAACAATCAAATGGAGGTGAATGATCGGCCAATGCAAAAGTGGAGGTGATGGTGAAAACACAACCAAGGCTTTAATGGCTGAAGTACTACATTCACGATGGTTATTTACCGGGGAATAGTTCATTTTTTAATGAGCTTAAACGCGGGGGGAAAAATTTGCTCATGTCTTATGTCTATTTTTTAACGAGCTTGAACTATGTGCTAAAACTGCTCGATTAATCCATTCGTGTGATAAGAATGTCTCATATATAAAAACGGAAACTTTTAGAGTTTTTCCCCACATCCTTTCTTTATGCAAGTTAGGAAACAGCCAATCCTATGAGTTTAAAGGGTTAGAGGACCTACGAATTTAAAAAAATAAATAGTTGCTCTTCGCTTGCATGCCAAAAGGTTTGCATGCCGCCAGGTATAAAACAGAGTTTCAAGGTTACCTCTTCTTCTTTCCGTTAAAACATTTCTTCTACCGGGAGAGGCCTACCTCATACAAGTCACCCAAAGATTGTTCTATTCACAGCGCAAGCAAAACACTTCTTCGGTGATGTTTACCGAAATAGACAAAGGTGAGTGAAGGAGGCTACTCCACTCACGTAACTTTGACAAGAGAATCTTGTTCCAGAATAACCCCCTCTTCCAATCACAGACGGGAGTACAGACTAGTCATATTCTCTAGCGGAAACCTACCCTATACCCAAAGTTTTCCTGCCGAAGCAGACCAGGGTGCATGCCCCCTGGGTTTTAGTCATGTCCCCCGAATCACTCGCGCTCATCAGGCGGGCGGACTGGAGATTGAGACATTTATTGCATGAAAAGACCATTCAGGGATGGTATATGACTATTTGCTATGCGTGATCTGAGGAATGAAAGCCGGTCTACGAGCTTGACCACTCTTCCTTCGTGCGGAAAACACATTACTCTAAAGAGTGAGGAGACAATGGCTCCCATGCAATAAATATAGTCTCGTCAAAGGAGTAGATTATAATCTAGGGGTCCTTGAACTACCATTACATTCATTTGAACGATTTTCCCCCTCAATGTTATGGGCACATTGGGAAGGATCCCTAACGGTCGACTGGTTCCTTTATCAAAGCCTGTTAGATTTCTCATCTTAGGCAAGAGCGATGGCGAACCAAGCGCTCTCGAAGTAGTTGAGGAAAGGATACTCACAGAAGCCCCTTCACCTATGATGGTACCAGCCATAACCATTCTATATATTTGAACAATGATTCAGAATGGTATACTAGCTGGTAAACGGGGTCTGCCTAGTTGATTCCAGTCGAAGGAGATAACTAGGTTGCTTGGAGGTGGGACCGAATAGACAGATGGGTACGACTCTGACGAACTTCCTTCCTGCGGTAAAGGAACAGGTAAATTGTCCCCATGTTCATTAGAGTCTGTGCTTATGAAAATAATTTGGATGGTGTCATCCTTGTTCTCTTCGGTGACTGTATCATCTGAAGATGGAACCTCTGAAGGAAAGACCAGGTCAACTGCCACCTCGACCTTTTGACTTTCGTCTAGTATGGGTTCATATGGTTTGTCTTCAATGATAGATGCTTCGGCTGACCACCTGAGCAGGCCAGCTGGATTTTCAACTAGTGATGGACTAGGCAAGATTTTTTTATATCCAGGAGGAAGTCGTAACGATTAAACCGAAAGATCATCCAAAACTCTTTTAGCCTTGTCTAAGAAGGGACAATGGTGGACGGCATGATCGCCTTCACACACTTTACAAGGAAATCTATATTTTCCTTTTTGTCTTAGGGATTCACTTTCACTAGTCGATGGTGTGTTTTAAACATGATCATCAGAGGTTGATGACAGCGGGTTGTGCAAATGAGGAGACCAGTCCCTTAAGATCCGAGGGATGCAAGGACAATCTCTATGATAGTGGTCTCCTTTGAAAATGATACATGGCGATTTAGGCCTCGTTGGTGCAGTGTGTGGATTTTTGCTAGACGATGCTCGTTTGCCCCCATTCGCTTTCGGCTCCTTCTTCTTCTTCTTTTCCTTCTTCTTCTTGGGTAATTGACTTTTGGCTTTACCAGCCCCATCAAGCGAAGAGGAAGGAGGAGAGGAAGAATTAGAGGAAGTAGAAGGTTGGTGGGTAACTCTGGACTCGTCTAGTTGCTGATTCGATTGTTCAGGAATTGCGGTGTTCTAAACGATAGAGGTTGAGAAGAGCCATACAGGCAAGCCGATTGTCAGTCTTGGAAGCTACAATGTGGCCATATGGGGTGCACCAACATCTCCCCAAGAGGAGAAGGGACTAGGATTTCCTCCAAGGGGAATTCCTTGGTTGGTGGATTCTATTTTCTCAACCCAAGATCAACGTAGGAAAGGGTAATGAAAATTTCGTTTAAAATAAATTTTAGATGCTTTGATACAACTTGTTTTTTCAATTTTTAAGAGTCGAGAAAAAACAAAAGATGACTCTAGTCTCCTTCGATTTTTAATGAGCCTGAAGTGACACGTGCTCAGATGGACCTTTTCTGTTGCATAGTCTGAAAAGGAACGAAAGGGACTGCTCTGGAAATCTAGGTAGAGGGATTACCAAACCAGTCGTAAAACTGTAGAATAATTTTTACGGTACGGCAGTCAATCTTCCCGAATGTTGTGTTCAGTGCATTGCGATCGATAGGGTGGCAGACACGACTTCCTATGGATAAAGGATTAAGCCTATTGGGGTCTCCCTAAATATACTCGACGGTACGTGGGAGCACAAGTCCGTACTGGTACTTATCGTCTCAAAGTGGAGGAATCACCCAACCATCAGTGAGAACAACAGTTACCAGGCTTTACGACATTGGAATACGTCTCTAGCCTAGACTTCTAAATGTTGTGCATTAAGTTCCAAGGCGTTGTTAGATTCATTGAATTTATTTTATAGTTGATCTTGTTTATGAAGTTTGCCTTTCAGGTTCACCGCGAGATGTAGATGTAATTCCTAAAATGAAATCTAAGATGATAAACAATCCTTTTATCTTCTTTGAGCAATGAAAATCCTAGCTACTAAGGAAAGAAAGATAGAATATTTTCACAAAGAGCAAAGAGCACACTCTAAATGCACTTTCCTAAATCAAGCCAATCAAACTGTCTATATGCAAATGCACATGCATATATTTGTTTTTCGACTTTCTTAGTATATGAATGATAAAAAGAAAGTTGATGCACAAATCTAAATTCCTTTTCAAGCGACAAATATCAACAAGTTTCTTTTCGAAATAAAAAATGGAGACGATCACAACATCTTACGATTTTGAAATGAATACTTGTTCTTGACAATAGAAAATTACAAATTCAGACCAAAAAAAATAGTAACAGAATAATCGACCATCAACAGCAATCAAACTCTTTCCTATGATCGAAATCGACACTTGCGATAGTTTCAAATCAAAGGACGACAGTATGATTATGCTACTTTTGCAAAGGAGAACTGAAAACAACTCAACAAAAACACAAAAACATTTAAAGTTCTTTTGTACAAAGGAGGCGGAATAACAGCAAGGAAAAGGGGTTTCAAACAGACATATACTGATCACAGGCAGAAAAATTCAGGAATAGAACTGGAAAGAATGAATCACAGAAACCAAAACTGCACAAAGCCTAGTCTGATCAGCGCACCTGTAACACAGAGAATTTGAAATGCAGTGCACCTTCTCCAGTCGAGAAGTGCGTTGAAGTTCAGATTCTCTGAACAGTACCTGTTCTGGGCTAGAAACGAGACTCTGTTTGGGTTCCGAGTCATAGTTTGCAGTTCAATTCATGGGTTTTGGACGAGCAAAAGGCAATCAGTAATGCAACAATCAGGGGTAGATCTAAGGAGGATCTAAGAGCTATCACAAGGGCAATCAGAGAGTTTGTGAATCAGTTGTTTAAATCATAAATAGGTCCCGTAGATGGACTGAAGTAGTGTTTATCTACTTTGCATTTGCTATGGCAAATGCAGTTCGAATGCTACCTATAAGTTTATGAAATAGAAAACAAGGAATGATAAACAAACAAACTAATTCTTCCCCAGCAGAGTCACCATTTTGTTACAGGGAAAAGTGTCTATATAGAACTGCTCTATCCCACTAATGTGTGACAGCTGCCTTAGAAACAAATAGAGTAAAGCTACTTTCGTTTTTCCTTTATGAACTATAGATAGAGAGGAACAGAAAAACCAACCTCTGTCTTGCGCTAATCTCCTGATTTGATTCCTCTCTTCCTTGATAGTCTTTCGCTACTTGTTCCCTTGCACACCCAGCTTCAAAAAGTACCTGTAAGATCACAGTAGCATAGCACTATACAAAGACATGGATCTATAATCATAAACAATCTAGGATCAGATGTAAATTGACCATACAAATGCAGCAAATATCAATGACACAAGAGCATGGAGGAAAACTTGAATAGCTTTTATTGATAAAAAGGAAAGAGCCAAGAGGAGTTACAACCAGTTGTTCTGACCCAGCATCAACCTCTCAGCAAGGAAGCCCCTCTTCACCTCATACAAAGCTTAGATCACCCAACAATCTGATGTTTGTCTCAAGAAACCAACAACAATTCCTTACAATATGCAAAATTCCAGCCTCTGGATCTCTGGGATGAGGGATCCATATATAGATATCTGTAATGGATATGAGTCAGCTTATGATTTGATTAGTGTCTTCCCTTTGATAGTTCTTGCTTCCACTTGGATATTGATGATCTCTTACTCATCCTTGGTCGAATTCAGAGAGGCAAGTGTCACAGGAGAAGTTTCTGGAAGCTTCCATTGCCTCTCTACCTCGCGGAATGACACTGCCATTTGTCATTTCTCACCCATCGCACCCCATAGAAGGGATTTTTGAAATGCAACGCACCCACACAGTGTATTTAGGTGAGATGCAACGCACTTGGCCAGTGGAGCAGCTGAAATGATCTTGTTTTGACCAATTCTAAGTAGTTTTTCATGGAGAACTTCTGGGAGAAGTTGTAATCTGTTGACCTTGTTCCTTTAGGGGTTAGAACAACACTTTTAGGGACTTAGGAGCCCTTGGTTTATGGACATTTCATACTTGGGGTTGTAGGGCCCAAAAATGTCTATAACAACAGGGAGTGTCAATGAGTTCTAGGTTTGTTAATGAGGGAGTGGCAAGGTATGCTAGGTAGTGCCAAGGAATGCTAGGTAGTGCCAAGGAATGCTAGAATTCCAGGGTGACATGCCAAGATATGAAAAAGTGCTAAGGCGTGTCAATGTGTGTCGGGGACTGTTAGGGTGTTCCATGGAAATACAAGGGAGATCTAGTTCAAAATGCATGGAAATTAATGAATAAGACAGTGTGATAGGGAGTGATAGTGAGTTTCAGGTGTGATAAGGAGGGAGTGACAAGGTTATATGATAGGTAGAGCCAAGGCATGCTATAGTTCCAGGGCATGTTAGGGAGTAGTAGTGTGTGCTAAGGAGTGCCAAAGAAAACAAAGGAATGTAGGGGATGTTAACAAATGCCACATAGTTCCATGGAATTCTAAGAC
Source organism: Pinus tabuliformis (assembly GCA_031772625.1). Taxonomy (NCBI): domain Eukaryota; kingdom Viridiplantae; phylum Streptophyta; class Pinopsida; order Pinales; family Pinaceae; genus Pinus; species Pinus tabuliformis. The sequence continues at coordinate 911,844,465 of CM062819.1, forward strand.
ATGTCAGGTGATATGGCATGTAAAGATGTAAATTGTTTTGCTTATTTTTTTTACCGCCACAATTGGATGTGAGCCTTATGTTGGTAACTTGTTAAGTGGGATGAGTTGAGATTAGACATTAGTAGCTTGAGATGAGTTATACTTAGTTCTTAGGTGAATAAGGAATATGTTGAATTTCTATAGCACATGAGAATCTGGGATTGGTCTTAGAATATTTGGTGCAAACACACTCAAGTTCCACAACACATCTACTTTAATGCACAACGAAATCTACACACATCAGGGAATCAACTAGTGCACATGAAAGTTTTTTAACTTTTCCAAACCCTTATTAATTATGTTACAAACTATAATAAAACATGCTAGACCTCTCATACCAGGGATCATGGACCTTTACAATCACCTTGATATAAGGAAGACAAATAGGGCTTGGTGTTATTCCTTTGTCAACCAATCTATCCTAAACAAGACAACACTTTAACCACTTATTGATGGTGGCTACACACAACCCTTTTATTCCACATGTCTTGAACACATATAACAGATCCTCTTACCTACCATTCTGAAACTCCTAAATATTCCTTTATCAATAAGCTAAACTCCTTTAGGTTACTGAACTCAAATTTCCAAACTATGCCCTCTAGTTTCCGTCTTTGTCCTTCAAGGTCTACAACACTTAGGGTCTTCAATCCACTATTCACAACTCCGTTCATGAAAAATGCTTTGTTTTCCCCAATTTTTCCATATTATTGCTCCAAGATGACAAATTTAGGTATATGGATTCTGCCCTTCTTCTCATTGAATCAATCCTCTGCAATATAGTGAACTAGGGTTCTTTGGCTGGCCCACTTGACTATTACTTTAGTCCTTAAATGCTTTCACATCCTTACGACCAATACACCTAGCTTTCTACCAGTCTTATTTTTCTTCAAAAGTATAGGACTTAGGGTTCTTCTTTGACAATCACCTAACAACCCTCTAATTGTACTTGGAATACCATCAATTTTCCTAATTACAGTCAATTTTTTTACTAATCTAGGGCCCACAACAATTCCCTCATCTAGGGTTCTTCAAATATGCCACCTAAAAATGATTTGAGTCTTCTCAAAATCACTATTCTTGTGTACCAATTTCTTTTCTTTCCAATCTATGAATAGATCTGAACTAATCCTCTTATCATCCTTCTAACAATATGTAGATGGTTGAACTAGGGTCACAAATTAGCCACTAATACTCCATTGACTAATTCTTTATAGGTTGCTTCAAATCTTTGTCTAAAACTATATGGACAATCCACCTAAATCAACTCCTTTTCATGTCAATCCATTATTCATATGACACATTTATTTTGCTCAGTTTCCACCCTCATTTGGATCTAATATCTACACACATACTTCTAAAAACCATCTTCCAGTCTGTGGTCTATATTTCAAAGATAAACCTCACTCTAAGGGTCACAACCCCTCTTATTCCACGTATATTTCTCACAATCTTAAGGGCATAACGTGTGGAATAAACATGCTAGGAAACCTCCCTAACTATGGCATTATACTTATGTTCTAATTGCCTTAGAACAAACCCTATCCACCTTAGAAAAAACAACAACTCTTGCCTCCATAAGGGACTCGACCTAGCTCATATGGATCTATATATTTTGGGCATTTCTTTGACTAGATTTTGACATGAACTTCAGATCTCTATGACCATGGAAAATCTAATGTTTGAATTTTCCATGAACTTCGCCAGATTCTCCTATCGCCAGAGAATCATGCACGCCAAAGTCTTCAAGACCATCCTTAAAATTTTCCTTGTCTATGGTTACCTCACTGAACATTATGTCTACAACTACTTATTTTTTGGCCCTATATTCCAGTGCATACCCCCCCTTCATTTGTGTTGGCATTTATCATAGACCTTGTGTCATAGTAACCACCATAAGACACAGTCTCGACCCTCTTCTATCATTGTATTTGATGTGGCCTTCACACAGGGACCACTGAAACCACATGCATAGATTAGCATGAGAAACCTCTCCTAAGCTCGATCTGCTAGAAGAGTACCAACAATATGCCATCCTACTTCCTAGCTCAAACACATTAAAGTATGTGAAATTCTTGTGAACCCTCACATGATGATATTGCTCATAGTGGATGATCATGGCCTCCCTTTAGAAACCCTTACTCAGTCCTCTAACTCAACCTCTTTTAGGACTACACCTCTCCTAGCCCCATTGATCAAATGATCTCCTTATCACTTGATTTTCTTGCCTTCATCGTAAGGCCTCCTTAAATAGCTTTTTCTAGGCCTCCTAGGAACCCTCTAGAACTTACGAGTTTTATCCACTTAGACCTTAGGAAATATTAAATTTCCTATTTAATTTTATTTTAGATTTTAAACCCCTTTTCTTGGGTTCTTTGACCAGAAAGAATTTTGTGACTAAACTCACACAAAACCATCTCACTAGGCTTGTGGAGTACCTCCCAAGCTACACAATTAAAAAACATAGTCTAGTTGTAGTAACTGTAGTTTGGTCAAGATCTTGTAGTCAAGTGAGGACTTGGTTGGGTTCCCAAGCTACAAATTAAGTAAGGGTTGTTGTGAGGGCATGATAGCTAGGGAGGGTTAGGGAATTCCAATTAATGAAAAGGATTTCTAAAACATGTTGGACAATGTTAATGCATGTTGAGGAGTGTTAGGAAGTGTTCGGGCATCACAAGGGAGAACTAGGTTAGCGTGTGTGGAAATGAGCGAATAAGAGTGTGTGCTAGGGAGTGTCAGTGAATTCAAGTGTGCGAAGGATGAAGTGTGTTAGGAGAAGTTAATAATAGGATTTGCGGGAGGCTAGCCTATAGTTGCAATAAGGGGCTTGACATATCATTTTTATACAAAGGGAGACTTTGTGCTAGGGACAACATTGTTTTTCCTTTAACTATTATTTTTAAATGAGATGTGAAACACTTTGGCTATGCTCATGTTTTAAACTATTCTAGGTAGTTACATATTCTACATTGTTGTGTATAAGTTTTTTGGAACTCGGATTGTGTCGGATTATATATTCTGTGTCTTATGCATGTTGTGGTTCTTGCAAGCTTTCAATTAATTCTCTATTGTTTATATGAACTGGACATACATGTTAAATATTTCTTGTGTAAGGGATGTTTCTTAGTTTTTTTATGGCGATGGCTAGATGTGATCCTTGTCTTGGTAACTAGTTAAGTGGGACAACTTGAACTTGGAAATGAGTGGCCTAAGAAGAGTTATAGGGAGCTCTTAGGAGAACAAGGCATAGTCTACTTGTAGTAGGTTCAATTGGTCAAGTTTTTCCAGCTAAAGTAGACCAATGTCACTTGAACTGTAGTAGCAAATGACTTGATTGGGTTCCCAAGTCGTGAAAAAATGTAAGGCTAGTTGTGAGGGCATGAGTGTTGTTAGCTCTGCTACACTTTGCAACAATTGATGGATTGAAAGCAGGTGTGGTACTGTTGTTTCATGCCTAAGGAGCTTGCAGCAGTTCACTTTATCCTTCCCTCTTCATTTGCTTTATACCCTTATAACACCCACTACCTCCATTTCCTCCTCTCCCTTCATTTTCCTTGCTCTCCCTTAACCCCATTATTTCCATTTTTCTCTATAATCCTTTGTAAACCCTGTATAAACCCTTTTTCCCTTAGGTCCCGGGCGCAAAGCTAAACCTATGAAACCATGGTCATATAACCGCGTGCATACAAAAAGCGTTACCACCGAGGCCCTCCCCTGTCACATCAACCAATAAACATATATGTTAGACCCCCCGCCGTCCGATCGTGCCTGCCATATGATCCGACGGCATTCGCTGATCCTCATCCCGCAAGCCACGCATGCGATAACCCGTGGGGAGAATGGTTTCGCACCCATCACATCTGCCACGCATCGTTGTTGTATTCGATCACGCGGTCGCATATGAGTACCTCCCATCTCCGATAAGCAATGTGGGGAAACCACTTACCGCTATATAGTATGATTCCCACGCGCTATCACCCACGCTTGTTAGTAACCTGTTAGCCGTCAGATCTCCCTGCTCATGATCCGATGACCCTCATTTTTCTGTCCACGTGTCCTCCTGATACTCTCTGTCAAATGATCTCGACCTTCTGTATATGTGATCCGATGGTTCATAGTTCCTCTACCCCGCGTCTTCCCAGTGCCTTCCGCCATGAGATATTAGTCGTCCACCAGTTCCATCCAACGACACACATTATTCCCAACCCTCCACTCAGTTTCCATGCAGTTTTCGTGTGTTTGGCCTTTACCATGCTTACAAGGGATGAAGGCAATCGTCTACCAGCTCTGTGCAGTTAAGCTTCAATGACCGCATTCAATGCATAGTACATCTGAAGGACAAGAAGGATAGCCTTGAGCAGATAAACACATTTACCAGTTATGGAATTTCTTCCATACGGTACTTGGCCTACTCAAGAAGGACATCAGAATATCTAAAAAGGCCGATTTTTGTTCATTAAAGTACACAGTTGGCAGCGGAGACCCATATTAGAGTGTAAATGTGGTTGGTGGCCCATTGTGAACCCTCCACGCATAAGATAGTAGATAGTTTGTAATTAACCTCCATATATACCCAGGAACAAGATGTAATGGGGGTTGATGAATGTTATATTGATGTAAGGTTCAACTTATGGAGATTGTAACTACTATGATACCTGCAGCTTCCGGTCTTCATTTTCAGCTGATACAAGCTTCTTTTGTTGTTAATTGCTCACTTTCCACTTCTTCTTTGTTCCAGGTTGTGCCTGTTATGCATTTTTCACGTGCTCTTGCTGTTTAGCATTAGAGGGGCTGTCATCCCACCTCTGTGTTAGAATATAGTAGGTATTATTGAATGAGTATGCAGGTTTCTGTTGTTTTAATGCCAGAGAACTGTCATCATGTATATGCATTAGGAAATAGATTTGCAGAACTCTTTACTAGTTGTAGCTCGCCATCACAGGGTCCTGCGCATCTGCTGGTGTGATCAATATTCTCCATGTTCACTTATTCCTCAAAATGTGAGTAATTGGTGGTCTAAAGCCTTGTAGTCTAGGGGTGTTCACCCATGTCTGGGGTTAAGCATAGTAAAAGTGTTTATCTGGCTTGAATATGCATCATTCCTTCTATTCATCCAACATTTTCCAACATTTTGGCTGAATTTGTAATGTTCCCGAGCATCTCTGATATACAACCTAGGAAAGTTTCTTTGGTTGATAACATTAATTGGCGCCGTTGCTGGGGAGAGGAGATTGAAGCTCAGCTTCCCTGGGAGAATGATAGTTCCAGATTTTGATGATAGACAAGGTCTGGGCACATTTTTGGTTGTAATCATCTATCTGGCAACTCCATTGGTGGAAGACCAACCTTTGGCGACTCCACATTGAAGTTCTGGCTTAGTTTGTGAGACATACTCAAAGAAATCCTCAGAAATCACCAGCTGAACTAGTGCCTAGCTCTAAGAAGATTGTTAAGTTGAAGAAAACATCATAGAAAGGGGCATCGAGATCAGGTAATCCCAAGAAATCTTATTTTTCTCTGCATGAGGATTTTTTAGTTGAAAATACACAATTTGAAGACTTAGAGCCTAGTGCTACTAGTGAACAAACACCTGCAGAGATTAATAGAGCCCCTTGTCCATCTAGTTACCCTTTGAATCTCAGTCCAAAGAAAGTTTCCCATACAATCCAAAACATCCCTTTGTCTCTACCATCCATCACATTACTTCCTACCATTCAATTTGCCAGTATCCTTCCACATATCCCAATCATGGTAGGTCAGCAAGCACCCATGAAGATAGAAAGAATTGTTGCTGCTAGATATGGACCCTTGGTCTTGCATGTCCCTTTGAATCCTATGTCTGTGGGAGAATATCAGAAATATATGTGTAAGTTCACTGGCACAGAGGGAGTAACAGCTAAATAACACCTTGAGGCCTTTTACAGTTATGTTGATAACTTAGATATAAGTGAAAATGATGTGTGGATGAGAGTTTTCGTCCAGAGCCTTGATGGAGAGGCCAAGAAGTGGTTCAGAGAATTACCCTAGAGATCTATAACAGATATTGAAGCCTTAGATGATGCATTTTCGAAGCACTGGGGAGAAAAAAAGGATTTGCTATATTACCATACTGAGTTTGGTAACCTAAAAAGGGAAAATGGGGAATCATTGCCTAATTTAATAAAAGATTCAATCGTATGTATAGTAAGATACCAGCTGAAGTAAAGCCTACCCCTACTTCTGCCAAACTCACTTATGCCAATGCTTTTGACTCTAATTTCTGCCTGTTGTTGAGAGAAAGGAGATGTGCTACTCTGGCAAACATGTAGGATGCAGCTCTAGAAGTAGAGTCTAATATCATGGCTGCAGAAAAGCTCAAAAGTCAAGCTGATAGAAGAAGGTAGAAAGGCCAGGTTTCTATCTCCTCTACATCATCTTCAGAGCCTAAATTAGATAAAATGACTAAGATGATAGAGTCATTGGCTACTGAAATTTCTAAGCTAAAGGTTGAGCAGAGTTTAGGAAAAACAAGGAAGCATAACACATTTGCTCCAAGAAATCTAAATCCATTCAGAAGAGCAAATGAGTAGTTAAAAATAATCCAGAGGGGAAAATAACCAAATGAAGAGAAGAAAGTTAAAGCTCCCTTCCAAAATGTATTCATGGAGGAGGGACAATTTGAAGATGAGGATGAAATTCACTGCATGGAAGATAAAGGCAGCACTGCATTTTTTACATTGGCTAAGTATGAAGAATCATTGATGTAGGAAGAAGACAGTCAAGAATAGGATAGAGAAGTTGTCTTACAAAATGAAGAGCAGCGAAGATATAACTTGATGTCGAATGCAAAAAATATCAAAGAAAATCCTGCTCAAAGAGCTGCTGTCCAAACAGAGTCACAGAATGTCAGGCAGAGAACACCAGTAGTTGATCCAGTCATCCTCAAAGCTCTAGTTCAAGAGGTAAAAGGTTCTAATAGGTTATCTTCTTCTTTCAGCTTTGAATCAGAAGTCCAGAAATTAAAAATATATGTGCCTCTGGTAGAGTTGGTAAAGAGTGAAGTGTTTAGAAAGCCTATCCTTGAAGCTCTTGAGCTGGAAATCACACAAACCTCCACTGACTCTATCAATTTGCAAGATGACAAACCTACTATTATGCTTAGCCCCGTGATTGAACCTGCTGATAATAATTCTCCATCTTTTTATGTCTCCTTGACCATTCATGACAAAATCCTCCACAATTTCTTGCTAGACATAGGGGCCAGCCACAATTTGATGCCTAAAGCTGTCATGGAAGAGATGGGCCTTGATATCACTAGACCATATCATGACTTGTTTTCTTTTGATTCAAGAAAGGTGAAATGCCTGGGATTGATCAAAGATCTAGCCATTACCTTAACTCAGCTGCCCATGAAGAGTATGATGATGGATATTGTGGTAGCAAATGTGCCTCCCAAGTTTGGCATGTTGTTGTCCAGAGGGTGGATTAGGAGACTAGGTGGGACATTACAAAATGATCTATCTTATGCCACTGTCCCAGTTTTTGGAGGGGAAAGCAGGAGATTGTACAAAGAAGCACAGTTGGCATATATCATCAGTGATGAGAAGAATCCTACTAATCATCCCATATATGCTGTGAACACTGATTTTGGAGCATGTATCCTCCAAATAAAAAAATCCCAGAAGGCCTCAATGTAGCTGAGGAAACCAACAAATCAGGTCGAGAAAGAGCAAAGAAGTCAAGTTTGGGTGATGTTCTTTGATGGAGCATGTTCCAGGGAGACTGCAGGACCAGGGGTGGTGCTGATATCTCCATAGAAAAAAAGCACACAGCTGTCTTTTAAGCTGGCTTTTCAAGTCACACACAATATAGCAGAATATGAAGCTCTGCTATTGGGCCTTAATGTAGCAAAAGACAGAGGAATCAGGAACATAAATGTGTTTGGAGATGTTGATTTGATCATTCAAAAAGTAAATAAAACATTTCAAGCAAAGCACACAAGGCTGAAAGCATACAGAGATGAGGTATGGAGACTCAAATATTCCTTTGAAAATTTTTGTATTTCATCTATTCCTAGAGCCAAAAATCAGCTTGATGATTCCCTTGATCTGTCTGTTAGTCTATTTATCCCTCCCACGCCTCCCAGACTAGTATATGAAGTCCAAATGAAATACAGACCATCCTTGCCTAATAATATCCAGCATTGGAAAGTTTTTGATGATGATGAGATAAATAGGTTTTTTCAAGTCATTGATGAGTTTTCTGAAATGAAAATTGATCAAGAAAATGAAGCCTTGGAAGAAAACCCCAAATCCCAGCTTAGAAATAAAATTGGTAAAAATAGCATTGTCCAGCTTCCTAGTAATCATATTCCAAAGGGTCTAATTCCTCTTGAAAGATTGTTTAACCAAAATGATGTGCCTTACAAGGATTGTTACACAAAATATTGTCACCATGACTTTCTGCAGTCAATGTGAATCTATCACCACTCATACTGTCCTCCTTTGCAAGTCCCAAACCTCAGCTCTTCATGTCAAGCCTTCAAAATGAGAGAAAGTCCTTGAAAATCTCTAAAATTCTGGTTCTGCACTTTCTCTTACCATTACCTGCGTTCCCACACCCCTTTATCATGTTACCTGCGGAGCTGCCCACTCTGTCTCTAAAGGAGTGGGTGCGGACCCCTGTAAAAGTCAAAAAGTCACAAGTTTATTATTAAAAACTCACTTTGGATTAATTTTGGATGCTTCTAGAAGGAATCTTGAGGTGGCAAGATCACTCCTAGGTGGTTCATGCATCCCATAACTAAAGGAGCTAACCCCTTGATGAGAGGAGCTTATCTCTTTAAAGGAGGACTCTATCCCTTTGAAGGTGGACCTGGTAGCTTCCCTACTCTGCACTATAAATTGAGGCATTGGGCTGGTTGCTAGGGAGGTTGAAAGCTGAATATTTTTTAGGGTAAATGCTGTTGGAATTAAGACTTCCTAGTTGAGCTTGAGAGGAGAGATTACATACCTTTTGGCTTCTTTGGGAAGAGAGTGAAACTTGTCAAATTAGAGGAGATTCTTGTTGGACCCTGGGAGGAGCTTGTACAGCATCAAGGCACCAAGATTGTAAAGTTCTTCTTTGTCTAAAGTTAATACAATCAGATTCATTTTTCTCAATAAATTGTCTTCTACGGTTTATTTCATGAATTCCTTGATCATCATGATAAATATGGTTTATTATATTGGCTATGCAGGTGTTATTTGATGTGTGCATGTTTGTGTTTGTAGGTTCTTTAAAAGGAAACTCATTTGGATGAACGGAGTGTGGCTTCCACAAACTAGCACTGGACTTGAGGTAGGGTCTGAAACATCTGTTGGCTTTTATTTATAAATCGCAAATTTAGAGAAAGATAGAATTGTTTGGTTTGCTTGTCAAGAGATATCCATAGATACTACGGAGATCGGTCTTGTCCGCAAGAAAAATTTATCCACCCGACAAAATGGCGACTCCATTGGGGACTTGAATTTTTTGTTTTTGCCTTTGCTTTTACCTTGACTTGAGAAACTGTTTCTCTGTTTCTGGTTTTTGCTTGATGTGTCTGAGATTGGGTAGGTTCCTTAGATTTTGAATTATTTTTTGTTTTTCACGCTTTTGGAAGAGGACCGCACGTTTTGGTTGTAACACAGTGCAAACATCCCCGCACTTTTTCTTTACACACAGAGCGGTACCACACCTTGTTATACTGGGGGCCTGCAGACCCTGTCAAAATTTTGAAAAACTTAAAATTTCCTCATTCAGTTAAGCCTAGGATTTGTTTATATGTTTTAGACTCTGCCTAGATCTGCACGTGTCTTGTCAGAAACTTTTTGTAGGTTAATTCCATTGGAATTTAGGTTTTAGGTGAATTTCTAGAAGTTTTGTGTGCTTGGCTTGATTTTCGTTTGGTCTTTGTAGTAACTCATGTTAGCTACCTATACCAATAGGTTTCATATTTCATGATTGGCAAAGAAAGTTCCAAATATGCTCTTCTTTGATGATGCAAAGATCCCATATTTCCAAGAGAAGACACTGTGTGTATAGAGCTTGATGTGCACTCAATTTTGATGGATGGTCCAACAGCCTAATCTGGACCATGCCATGTTTCAATTTTTTGTTGTAGAATAGAGAAAGAAGTCTGTCCAAACTATTTAATCTTGGCAGACCAGTAGCTTAGGTAGAGAATTAAGGTTCCCAACTGCTTAATCTGGGACCTTGGAAGCAATAAGGGTAGTTCTAGATAGAAAATCAAAAGAAAAAGCCAAGAGAAAAGAAAAGGAAAATAAGGGTCTGCAAGTCTAAGTGCACCCTCCAAGAAGAAACAAAAAATGCTAGGCAAGTAGATGGGTAGGCAGATGGGGTTGCAGAAATGTCATTCCTTACAATTGAATGTGTGCTAACCTATTCACAAAGGAAAATCAATGGATTGAGAAGCTCTTCTTCTCCATCAGGTGGCAGCAAAGCAAAGGAGCATGTCTAAATTTCCATTTTCCCCTTTCCCATTCATTACTAACATCCCTGCATCAGTTGAGATTCATGGAAGAATTTGAGGTTTTATGGTGGTTCTTATTCCTTTAAAAGCCACATTTCTTGTCTAAAATTCTTTTCATTTTGATCTACTCCCTAAACTAAGTGATTTTCAAATAAATTTAGTGATTTCACTCCTCATTCACCTTTTCCATCCATATTAACCCCTAACTTCTATTTTCTAAATCCCCTATGTTACCCTTTCCCTACTATTATAACACTATGGTGTATAAACCCCAAGCATTGTATAAATATCCCTCCCCTTGGCATTATAGCCATATGTTCACTGTTAGGGATTAAATTGGCATCTGGTCAGTTTAAGAACCCTAAACCTTACCCCTTTTTCCCCTTTTCAAACCATTTGACCCATTGAACCCTTCATTTGCTAATAAACCTTGTAAAAAACCCCTTTCAACCCATAACCCGCTCTATTCGCAAAAATACACAAAAAACCCACTTTTTCCGACTTATCCAAAGTATGGGCGCAATATACATTTTCATTTGAAAAATACAATGAAAACTATATAACTCCGCGGAAACCCAAAGTCCCGCCGGGCGCGTTTTTTAAAGAAAATATTATTTTAATCCCGCCCGCATCCATATCGTCCGGCCAGCTCAACGATCCGTCGACCGTCGGATCAGGCCCTTTTCATCCGACGGCCCTCGTACATATCGGACCGGCCCCGACATCCGAAAGATACCTTTCGATATCTGTCAGAGGGTGACGTCAGGCCTCTGCCACGCGTCACCCCCACATCGTATCGGAGGTACCTCTGACAATTCCGCTTCCGTATGGAAGGCGGTGCGATATGAAACCGCTAAAACAGAGGTCAACAGATTCATGGACAAATTTGTGGCATTGCAAAACAGAGGTCTCCCTGGCTTACTGAACAGCACAGGAAGGCTACTTACACATGAGCAGTATGCCAAGAGGGTCAACACATTCGCTACAAATCAGATCAATGAAAGGCACAGCACCTCAGAGGAAACAGGGCCAGCTACAGGACAAAGTCTCTACAACAGGGTAGAGAATTTATTCTTTATAATGAATGAAATTAAACACCTGTTTGAAGTGCCTCCCAATTTCTATAAATACACAGAGGCAGATGAGACTTTGGATGCAATTCTTAGACATCAACTGCCCACACAGGAATGGTGGACTAGCATGATACAGAAGATACTGTAAATCCAAAGGCTTCCAACACAGTTTTCAGCAAAGAACATAAGTCATCAGCTTCAGAAAAAGTGATGCGTACACGGTGGATGAGAGAGGAATGGGCTGAGCCAACTCAGCAGATCATATTCGGCCAACAAAAGCAAGATTGATAGCTAACAGGTAACAGGGCCGAAAAGCTACAGCACAAAAGCCATAAAGGCACATTTCCAGCATTAAAGCAGAACGTCCAGATCGACTAAGTGGCCTCCAAGGGTCAAAGTATCTCCTGACAGATATAAAGGGCAGTCATTTTGTATTAATAGCAGCAGTAACTGCTTTTCTGATATTTTGTAAAAGTTGGTAACGTATTTAATTATCAGATAACTCAGCGGTTCAGATATTTTGGAACCGATTGTATAAATTCCCTCTCGCATAAGCTTGCAGGGGTTGTTGATTTCCTCTTGAAGAGATCCTATGCTGTAATTTATTCAGAGTTTAATAAAAGAAGTGATGGAATCTCTCAAGTTCTGAGCTGTTTGAATGCGTTCATGGTGTTTGTTAAAAGTTGCAGGATCCCTGTGCATCTCACAATACAATAAGTCTTCTGTAACTCCCTTCGTTATGTGTTTCAGTCTTTTACAATCCATACATGTTTCTAAGTTCTAGTATTTAGCAGCAAAGAAAAAGAATAGCTTTCAGGATTTATTCATGAAATACCCTGAGCTCAATCTATGTTGTTAATGAATGTTTTCTTCAGTTATAATCTTGATAAGTGTAATTCTTAATTGCTGCACTTTCAGAATATATCTTTCACAGTGACCCTTGTTTCAGGAATTCAAGTTTGCTCCTGTGCAATATACTTCACTTTCACACCACTAGCTTAGTGGGAAATTCTTAATTGCTTTCCATTGGCTAAATCATACATCATCACCACAGTTTTAAGTTTGTTTGTTGGAATACCCAATAGGCCCTGCAGTCTGAATACTCCCACTTAAGCATTTCAAACAACTCACGGCTCTAGACTCCATTGCCCAATGAATTAAAATTTTCTGAACACTACATCTTAGGTATTGAAAGATATCATTCAACCAATATTCAAACCAAACCCTCACTTCATAGCTAGCCTAAATCCTCACAAAACAGAGATAAATCTTAAAGAGAGAGCCCTCTCTGATTACAGTTTGGCTACAGACTGTAATCCAAAGCCTGGTTAGTGGTTACCCCGGTCGTATTCCCTTGGGAGTCATAGGGAACAACTTGGGTGTTAACATAAATGGAGACTCCACTGGGGACAACTTATTTTTCAACTGGTGTCTGGCTATAGACAGTGGTTCTAAAAATTTGAGCAGTCCCTTGAAACAGTTCTAAAAATATCATAAAAAATCAAAAACAAGTTCAGAAGCTGGCTCCTAAAATGGAACCCAGACACACTAGGTCAAACCCTGACCCCAATCCACCAGCTATTTTTGAAAATCCTAATACCATCCCCAAGATCATTAGGAAGCAGCGAGAACAGGAGACCCTTGCTGACTCAAGTCCTGAGACAGCTCATCCTAACCCTGTGCCAACTCCAATCAGGGTTCTATTTCGGTCTACCCTTGGTTCCCCTAGTTCACCATCCACATCTCAAAGCCCTCCTTTCACACCTCCATCCACTGCACATATTCCCTTGACCAACACTCTAGTTTCCACCTTTCCCACTACCCCTGTTATACCAGTCATTCATGCTATCCCTGTTAACCCTCTAAATCCTGCAAATATGGCTAATAGATATGCACCCCTGCAGTTACCTGCCAATGCTCCAACTCTACCTCAGGACTATCAATCCAAGATCTCATATTTTGACTCCACTGGCCCTTTCACAGCAATTCAACATGCCAGAAGGATGCAAGACCACTTTGAGAATTATGAAATTGATGATGACAGTGTGAGAATGAGAATCTTTGTTCAGAGCCTCACAGGGGATGTAAGAACTTGGTTTAGATCACTGGCTGCAAATACCATCACAACCCCTGATGACCTTTATCAAGCTTTTACTAATAGATGGGAGAAGAAGAAATATCCCCTGCACATACTTGGTGAATATGACACAATCAGACGAGGCCCTCAAGAGACCGTGTTGGAGTATTGTGCAAGATTTAATAATGTATATAATGCAATACCACAGAATTTAAGACCTCCCCCTGATCTGGCCGTGTACAAATTTCCTGATGGTTTTGACCCTGATATGGCATATCAATTAAAAGAAAGGGCACTGAAACCCTTGAAGAAGCCCAAAAGGTTGCTGTCACAGTAGAGGCTAACCTAATTGCCAAAAGAAACAGGGCAAGATTAGAAAAGAAAACCACCTTCAAAGAAGAACCCTCAGCCTTTGATAAAAAACTGGATGCAATACTCACTGGCATGAAGAGATTGGGGGAAAGAGTAGAATCAGTTGAGAGAAAGTCATCATGGGATGCACCACAAAATAACCCTAACAGGAATCCAAACTTTAGGAGAAATCAAAACCCAAACGTTGGCAAGACCGGTTCTGACCCAGACATAAGACCTCCTTTCCAGGAAAACTATACTGATGCATCCACTTTGGATGAACAAACAGATGACACCCACATTAACCTGATGGGCCTGAATGATGAGCAGCAAGTTTTTCTAAGTCAAGAGGATCATAAAGATGATGACATTCAACAATTCCAAACCAGGTCAGGTGAGTCATTTGACTTTAAACAAGGATATGACACAGCTGTTTATGAAGTTCATAAACAATATAAGCTAAGAAGCAGAACTATAAATGTGACACAGCCTGACAAGACAAAGGACACAACACAGCCTAAGAAAGCTATTATCACAGAACCAAGTGACAAAACTGGTCCAATTACAGATGAGGTAACAGTTGAGGAAATAGCTGTAACTTCTCCCTCAAAACAGCAACCAGTAGAGTCATCACCCTTGCAGCCCAACCCAACTAACATTCCTCAAGAGGTCAGTAACAAGGACAAGCTTCAAGATCAAGACAAGGATCAAGAAGAAAACTTACTAAACAAAGAAAAGGTTGTCACCCACAACACTAAGGTTCAATCTGAAAGACCCTTTGACTTGGAAGCTGAAATTGGCAAACTGAAAGTAGCCATCCCTCTCTCAGAACTAGCCAAGCATGACATCTACAAACAACAAATCAAGAAGTCCCTCCAACTTACTCGTAATAAAGACAATGTCAATGTGTTGGATGATACCCCAGAATTGCTGCTCGGTCCAGAGGTTGATGGAAAAATAGCAGTCACAGGGATCTTACCTTTTTATGTCAGTTTACATGTTCATGATAAGATACTACACAATGCAATGTTTGATTCAGGTGCCTCTCACAACTTGATGCCCAAATCAATCATGGAAAGATTGAATCTAGACATTACAAGACCATATAAGGACCTATTCTCATTTGACTCCAGCCAAGTCAAGTGCCTAGGCTTGATTAAAGACTTATGTGTGTCCCTTGTTCAGTACCCAAATAAAACAATTCTCATGGATGTGGTGGTTGCTGATATCCCACCTAAATATGGGATGCTGTTATCAAGATCATGGGGGGCTAAACTCTAAGGTTCCCTACAACTAGACATGTCATATGAAACCATCTTTGTCTTTGGGCAACCAAAAAGACTATACAGAGAAACACTCATGAAATACATGGTCAGCAGTGAAGAAAAACCTCAAAATTTTCCCATATATGTTGTTCATTCTGACATAGACTCATACATTCTTTTCAATGACAATACAGGTCTTACAAATAATTATGTTGAAACCAAAACACATAAACAAGAGCAGGACATTAATGAACAAGCTACTGCTCTAGAAATCAAGCTAATTCAATCAAGTGATCAGACTATCCTAGAAGACAAACCAGGTGAAAAACCAGAACTTCAACCTATGATCCCAGATCACAGAAAAGTTATTAAATCTCCACTAGAAAAAGAGAACCTATGGTTTCTAGAATTTGATGGGTCAGTCAACAAGTTAGGGGCAGGAGTAGGGGTTTGGATACATAACAAACAAAACAGTCATGCAGAGGGCCGAGCCTATAGGTTAAACTTCAGGTGCACCAACAATATGGCTGAATATGAAGCTCTCTTGCTAGGCCTTAAGCTAGTAAAATCCTTACAAGCCATAAAAGTTTCAATTATGGGAGATTCAGACTTGATTATCCAACAAGTAAAGGGAAATTTTGTTACTAATGATAAAAGACTGAGATCTTATAGATCTGCTGCTTCTGAACTACTACAGTCCTTCACTGAATTTCAAATTATCAAGATTCCCAGGACCCATAACCTGCATGCTCATAGCTTGGCCACATTTGCCAGCACCTGCAAGTTACCTTTTGAGCCCCATCATTGCTTTACAGCTGAGGTAAAGCACAGACCTTCTGTCCCAAACAATGTCAAATACTGGCAAGTATTTGAAGATGATGCACAGATAAATAATTTCCTGACCTTGCAACGAGAATTTGCAGGACTAAATATTGACACTGAAAGAGCAAGTCAATCACAAATACTTGAAAGAGAAAGTCAATCACAAATACAGAGTAAACAGAATAACAAACCAATGTCACCTAAGACAGCTCACCAAATCCTACATCCAACAATTTTTAACAAAGAAAACATACAAGAACTTGGAGAAAATAGTTGTGAAGAGATAGCTGATGATGAAGCCGAAGTTATAGAATTGAAAGAAAATTTTCTTCCAACAGTCTTAGCTCCATTAGAAGACATTTTCGACTCCAATGATGTTCCCAGCAAACCAAAAATCCAGCCCCTCAACACGGCCATAGAAGAGTGTAACATTGGAACTGCTGAACAACCCGAAATAATAAAAATGTCTGCTTCATTACCTCCTGATCAAAAGCCTAAATACATTGACCTCTTCAAGGAGTTCCAGGATGTCTTTGCATGGAGTTATGAGGATTTAAAATCCTATGACACCTCTGTAATTCAACACACTATCCCTCTCAAGCCAGATCAAAAACCCTTTAATCAAAAATTGAGGAGAATCAATCCTATGCTTCTCCCAACAATGGAACTAGAGGTACAAAAAATGTTTAAAGCTGGCATCATAGCACCAATCATATTTTCTGATTGGATTTCAAACTTAGTTCCTACAAGAAAGAAAACTAGTGAAATAAGGCTCTGTGTTGATCTAAGGAACTTAAATCAAGTGTCCTTGAAAGATAACTACCCCTTACCCAAGATGGATCACATCTTGCAGAGAGTAGTGGGGGCCTCAAGAATTTCTCTACTTGATGGATTCTTAGGTTTCAACCAGATCCTAGTTCACCCTGATGATCAGGATAAAATAGCATTTACAACCCCTTGGGGAACCTTCAAATATCTGAAAATGCATTTTGGATTGAAAAATGCAGGGGCTACCTTTCAAAGAGCAATGGATATTGCTTTTGCCAAAGAGATCCATGATTTCCTTGTGGTCTACTTAGATGACCTTACACCATTTTCAAAATTTGACCCTGAACATCTGAAACATCTAAGACAGATATTCATAACCTGTAGGAAATATGGAATTTCCTTAAATCCCAAGAAATCCCTGTTTGGTTTGGAAGAAGGTAAACTGTTGGGTCACATCATTTCAAAGGATGGCATTAGGATCGACCCAGACAGAATCCAGGCCATCTTACAAATGCCTCATCCAAGAAATGTAAAGGAATTACAAGCCTTTCTGGGTAAAATCAACTTCCTAAGGAGATTTATCCCAAATTTGGCTGAATTAAGCAGATTACTCAATAACATGCTAAAAAAGGATTCAAAAGTAAAATGGACAGTAGAAGCAAATCAAGCTTTTGAAGGTATCAAACTAGCCCTCACCCAAACCCCAGTCTTAACCAACCCTCAATTTGATAGGGAATTTATCATATTTTCCTTTGCTTCCCAACACACAATTGCTGCTGTCTTATTACAGAAAGATGACCAAGGAAATGAAAAACCTATTGCTTTTTTTAGTAGAGCTCTTAGAGATGCACCCCTGAAATACCAGATCATGGAAAAGCAAGCATATGCTTTGGTCAAAGCTATTAAAGACTTTAGGATCTACATCCTATACTCCCATGTTATAGCCTATGTACCAAGCCCAATTGTGAAAGACATACTTACTCAAGAGAACTTAGAGGGCAGAAGAGGAAAATGGATTGCCAACATTTTAGAATTTGACATTGAAATAAAACCTACAAAACTGATAAAAGGGCAAGGTTTGGCCAAATTAATGTCTGAAACAAATTTCCAAGCCTTGGACATCAACCAGCTGGACAGTGAACCGGAGCTGGCGACTCCAAAGATCAATGTAGCCTTTGAACAATCCCCCTGGTATTCTGATATCTGTTATGTGTTACAAAACCTGTGTGCTCCCCCAAGACTGTACAGAACTAAATGTAGGTTCCTAAAAATGAAAACTTCAAAATTTTGTGTTATGAATGGAAATTTGCTTTGGAAAAACCATGAGGGTATATTGTTAAACTGCTTAATGGAAAATGAGTCTAACAAAATCATGGAAGAATTTCATGCAGGTAATTGTGGTGGACATTTGTATTGGAAGTCCACTGTGGATAAGATATTAAGAGCTGGTTATTATTGGCCCACTGTTTTCTCTGATGTCAAGAAATTCACCACCTCATGTCACAAATGTCAAGTGTTTGAGGGAAAGAGAAAGTTACTACCACTTCCTTTGAGGCCTATTGTAACAGAGAGACCTTTTCAACAATGGGGCTTGGATTTCATTGGGGAAATTCACCCTTCATCTTCAGGCCAACATATATGGATTCTAACAGCTACAAACTACTTTACTAAATGGATTGAAGCTGTTCCATGCAGACAAGCAAATGATTCCACTATCATTCAGTTCCTTGAGACCAATATTCTTTCTAGATTTGGTTGTCCTGATAAAATAATAACAGACAATGCTGCTGCCTTCAGATCTAAGAAGATGGTGAATTTCTGTCACAAATTTCACATTACCTTGGGCCATTCTACTGCATATTATCCCCAAGGAAATGGCCTTGCTGAATCATCAAAAAAAAACCTTGTGAACATCATAAAGAAGGTATTGGAAGAAAATAAGAAGAATTGGCATAAGAAGCTTGTGAATGCCTTATGGGCAGATAGACTAACAACCAAAAGATCAATTGGGGTCAGCCCATATGAGCTAGTCTATGGATTAGAGGCCAAATTCCCTTCATCACTAGGGATCCCTATTATGAAACTACTTCAAGAGACTCAAGCTGAGCCCAATGATATGCAAAGGAGGGTAAATCAAATTATATGTTTACAGCAAACTAGAGACCAAGTTTACAGCAGAGTTCAAGTTTTGCAAGAAAAGTTAAAGAAAGCCTTTGACAGAAGGACCAAGGCAGAAGATTTTAATGTTGGAGACAAAGTCCTCAAGTGGGATTCAAGAAGGGAAGATAAAGGAAAACATGGAAAATTTGATTCCCTTTGGAGAGGACCATTTGTTGTTCAAGCAGTACAAGGAAACAATACTTATTTCCTTAAAGGTCTTAAAGAAACTGATTTGGATGAAGGTCCTGTGAATGGCAGGATGTTGAAGCACTATTTTGACTACTATCCATAAGTGCAGCCTGAGTTTCCCTTGTACATAATCAGGTGTATATATTACTTTCTGTTAAAATGTAAAAATGCAGTTTCTCAAACTTTATTGGTTCTCAGCTAAAAGCTAATGAGTTCAGAGATCTACCAAGATGGCAAGAGTACAATTTTGGCATTTCAAAGCAGCATACTTCAAGTTTTGGTAAACGCACTCAATGGCCAAGGCATTCTGACCTGCTGTTCTTGGTCTTTCAAATGGAAAAACCATCCCCATGTGGAGCCACTGTTAGCTACCTATACCAATAGGTTTCATATTTCATGATTGGCAAATAAAGTTCCAAATATGCTCTGCTTTGATGATGCAAAGATCCCATATTTCCAAGAGAAGACACTGTGTGTATAGAGCTTGATGTGCACTCAATTTTGATGGATGGTCCAATAGCCTAATCTGGACCATGCCGTGTTTCAATTTTTTGTTGTAGAATAGAGAAAGAAGTCTGTCCAAACTGTTTAATCTTGGCAGACCAGTAGCTTAGGTAGAGAATTAAGGTTCCCAACTGCTTAATCTAGGACCTTGGAAGCAATAAGGGTAGTTCTAGATAGAAAATCAAAAGAAAAAGCCAAGAGAAAAGAAAAGGCAAATAAGGGTCTGCAAGTCTAAGTGCACCCTTCAAGCAGAAACAAAAAATGCTAGGCAAGTAGATGGGTAGGAAGATGGGGTTGCAGAAATGTCATTCCTTACAATTGAATGTGTGCTAACCTATTCACAAAGGAAAATCAATGGATTGAGAAGCTCTTCTTCTCCATCAGGTGGCAGCAAAGCAAAGGAGCATGTCTAACTTTCCATTTTCCCCTTTCCCATTCATTACTAACATCCCTTCATCAGTTGAGATTCATGGAAGAATTTGTGGTTTTATGGTGGTTCTTATTCCTTTAAAAGCCACATTTCTTGTCTAAAATTCTTTTCATTTTGATCTACTCCCTAAACTAAGTGATTTTCAAATAAACTTAGTGATTTCACTCCTCATTCACCTTTTCCATCCATATTAACCCCTAACTTCTATTTTCTAAATCCCCTATGTTACCCTTTCCCTACTATTATAACACTATGGTGTATAAACCCCAAGCATTGTATAAATATCCCTCCCCTTGGCATTATAGCCATATGTTCACTGTTAGGGATTAAATTGGCATCTGGTCAGTTTAAGAACCCTAAACCTTACCCCTTTTTCCCCTTCTGAAACCATTTGACCCATTGAACCCTTCATTTGCTAATAAACCTTGTAAAAAACCCCTTTTAACCCATAACCCGCTCTATTCGCAAAAATACACAAAAAACCCACTTTTTCCGACTTATCCAAAGTATGGGCGCAATATACATTTTCATTTGAAAAATACAATGAAAACTATATAACTCCGTCGAAACCCAAAGTCCCGCCAGGCGCGTTTTTTAAAGAAAATATTATTTTAATCCCGCCCGCATCCGTATCGTCCGGCCAGCTCAACGATCCATCGACCGTCGGATCAGGCCCTTTTCATCCGACGGCCCTCGTACATATCGGACCGGCCCCGACGTCCGAAAGATACCTTCCGATATCTGTCAGAGGGTGACGTCAGGCCTCTGCCACGCATCACCCCCACATCGTATCGGAGGTACCTCTGACAATTCCACTTCCGTATGGAAGGCGGTGCGATATGAAACCGCTAACCACTTCCGGTTTCGGTTAATCCGTCCTGCCTACGTCACTGCCAGCATCACTGCTACGTCAGCGCCGCGTCGGTACACCCCGTCTGCCATTGCTCCACCTGTCTGCCACCTCACCATCCCCGTGGACCTCTCTTATGCCACCACGTCTCCTGATGACGTCATGCTGACGTCATCCGACCTTGACCCCACCTGATGACGTCATGCTGACGTCATCCAAAAAAGGTGCCAATGTTCCAAAAATCCATATTTTGGCCAAAATCTCGCGTTTTTGCACTTTTTGCCAAAAACGCTGTTGTTTTTTCTGCATGGTTTTTTACGTCCAACTGCGCACCCACCTGCTGAACCCGACCTGGAGACCGCTGGCGCGCCATTTCCACCTGCATTCGTGTCCATTGTTCTCTGTATACCAGGTATTTATCCTTGTGAATCCCCCCTGTACCTGGTTTCGTCTGTAAATTGCCAAGAAAGCTTAAAACACTGAGAAACTTATAATTCACCGGCAAATCCCATGTGCCTAGCCCCCATTTACACTCTAAGGTCGAAATTCACCGGTTGAGCCTTGTTTGCGCGAGTTTTTTACCAATAACTACATTCTGTTTGCGCAATCGCGAAATGGTAACCCAAACTGTACCAATTTGCTGAGAAAAGGAGTTTAAGACCAAACATTTGTCTTATCCATCCTTTAAGCAGTATTTCAATTGTTGCAATTGACCATTTATCCTCTGTCCCTCAGTAATTTACCTTTCTGTTCAAAGAAAACTCTGTGGTGTTGCTCTGCACAGTAACACCAGTTTATAAACGACATAAATCCTAAAAGTAACCATGGTTCCACCAGTAGCTCCTGTAGCATTGAATATTGCTCCTCTAAATGCCCCTCAGAGACAATTGGAGTGGCAGCCTCTAGCAGACCTGGATTATCAGATAGCAGAAGAAATGCTAATGCACAGCAAGTACCACATTCATTTGCTGAATGAGTTGAGGATTAAACATGAGGCTGGAACAGATGTATTGGGCATTTGGGATTCTTTCCTCCCTCTATTCAAACTCCCTCAGGTCAACCAGTTTCCTGACCTGATCCACCTATGTGCTGAATCCTACGACGCCACTCAGAGGGCTGTGATTGACCCTTCAGGCTCAGTTGTTTTCTATGTCACCCCTGAAGCCATCAGAGAGATGCTCCATTTCAAAACTGAGAAGAAATTAGTCCCTTTATCACTGGCTGATCTGATAAAGCAAGGAGCCAAATTGACAGATGCCCAGATCACCAAGCTAAATCAATTATATATTGCCTCTGACACAGTGAAGTACCCTCCCATTTCTCATGTTTACCTAAACCAATTGGGCAGGGACCTTGTAGACATGATCAGTCCCATTCTGGGCTATAATTCTATTGAATTTGTTGATGAGACTGTGTTGGTGATGATGCTCATGTTTTCCCCTGGCAAGTCTCCAATCTGCTATGACTATGCCACTTACATATCTGACAAAATACATGAGCAATTGATGAACTTACCAAGAGAAAGGGTGTTCAGATACACCTCCTACATCTACCACTTGATTTTGTATTATCAACATGAGAAGTTCCACTTTGCTATAAAGAGAGTGGATGCACAAGGAAATCCAAGGTCAGTGGTGTATTGGTCCTCTTCCTTCCATTGCAGATCTGTTTCTCCATACACCTATTGTGAATTTATAGACCTCTTCATCCACCCAGCCATGTCTCTGCTCATGAGCTCACCTCCTCCTAGGCTAACTGATGAGATGCAGAGGATTCTTCAGTTGTCCAAGGCATACAGCATCGGGGATTGGTATTATTACCAACACCACACAGTCATCAGAATATATGGGTGTGAGCTGCCCCCATACAGATTGCCCAGATATGTGCCCATGAGATTATTTGCCCTGGAATACTTCAGGCAATTTGGGAATGCTGATGTGCTGCACTTTTCAAGCAGAGGCAAGAAAGCACAACTCAAGGTCAGAAACCAATTAGGCCACTTCATCTACAACAAAAGGGAGGAAGGTTGGCAAGAAGCCGACAGCATGTTAGGATCCCTTGGCCTACAGACCAGTTTCCTTTGGAAACCTTATGACCCCAATCACTTCATAACTCTAAGAAGGGTCAAGTATAGGCTGTCTGGTTATGACCATGTGAGGTTGCCCCATATAGAAAAATATGCAAATCAAGCAAAATGGAGGAGGGGAACCTTAGAGGAAGCTGCTACACAAGAAGAATTAAATCAAAGAGCAGTTAGAAATATCCAAAATATGGCTGACTTGGAGCTTTGTGCACAGGTGTTTACTCTTCCAAGCACTCAAGTGGGAGCAGCTGCATCTTCCTCCACAGCAAATCAGCAAGCGGTTAAAGCTACTGAGCAAACCTCAAGCAAAGGCAAAGAAAAATAGATGGAACCAGAACAGCCACCTCATGAGGAGGCACAGCAGCAACAACAATAGGTACAACAGCAACAAGAGGGGCAACAAGAGAAAGAGCAGCCATTACAGCAAGAAAAGGCAGCTGAAGCCCCAATTTCCACTGAGCAGCAGGCTCAGGACACAGTGCCTCCTAGGCCAGAAATGACAGTGGAGGCCTCAGTCCTCCAAACCCCACAAAAGGAAGACATAAGCAGAAAGAGGGACAGAGAGACTCCCCTCACAACAACAACGACTCAAGGGGAGAAAAGACACAGAATGAATCCCCTTTCAGAAGAGGAAATGCCTTTGGGGCAATCTTTGGGCATGGGCCCACCAAGTCTGGAGGCCTCAGCAAGTTCCTTCCAGCAGGAACAAGAGAGGATGATGGGAGGAGAATTCAGCTCCTCAAGCCAGCAGAGAGAAGGTGAACTGAGTATCAAACAACAGTTCATTGACATAAAGAGGAGGAATGAGCCAATAAAGATACAACTATATAATCATTTGTTGAAAATGGTTCCCACCAACCAGCAAAGGCTCATGTCTGCATATGATGTTAATGAAGGCAAAATGATCATGAGTCACTTCATGCCAACTGCATTGCAGCCACAGTCCCCTTCAGACTACTTGAGGACCAATCCTGAGGTCCTTGCCAAGGACATCCACCCAATGGACACAATCGAATTGCATAAACAGACGGGTGAGATGGTGTATGCCTCCTTGGCAGACAAGACACTAGATAACTACAGGCTAGAAAATAGCCTAAATAATACAGCTGCCCAACTTGAGTTGGAGAGAGCATCCTCTCAAGCAAAGGATAACAGGATCAGGGCCTTAGAAGATATAATCATAGAGATTGGACATGATCCTAAGGACATCAAGGGCATACAAGAAATATTGAAATTGAGGGATGCAGACATGGCAGCTTTGAGGAGAAAGATCAAAATCCCAGCAACAATTCACCCTCAAACAGATGAAGTTGCCCAGCTGAGACATGATCAAGATGCCACAGCTTTGCTGGTGTCTTTATATAAACAGCTAATCCAGACTCAAGAAAAGCTGGGTGAATCAGAGGCTGCACAGGCAGCATTGCAAGCATCATTACAGCAAAAGGAAGGAGGTCAATCATCTCAGCCTCCTCCAGAAATAATTAACCTGGAGGAACCTCCTCAGACCACAGCTCCTCCTACTGAAAAGACAGCACCATCTACATCAGCAACTGCACCAACAACAACAGAGCAGGCTCCAAGCCTGGACATGCAGAAGCTCAAGAATGAAATACAAGCCCTGGAAGCCCAAATGGCAGAGCTAAATGAGGCCAGGGAAAGTCTAGCCAAGCTCAATGAGAGGTATGATAAATCCAAGCAGACTGTGGCAGAAAAGGGCAAGGAAATAAAAGCCCTCAAAGATAGGATAAAGGAGCTGGAGAAGGAGCTCACACTGGATAAAGTGACAGCTGAGCTCAAGACAGTCTTATGGGCCAACATTGGCCAATCCATCACTGACCAATGGCAATATATTGAGACAATCCATGAGCAGTTGGAGCTCATTGCAAAAGCACAGAGGGAAATCCAGAGATCAAGGGCATCTCTAGGCAATATGCCTGAGGTTGCCAATAGAATGATCAATGTGCTTAACAACAGAACAAGTGCTCAATTAGCTACTATAGGAATCTCCAATAGGACTGAGACTATTTTATTAGTAAAGAGGGTCCTAACACTAAGAAACCTAGTGCAGACACTAGAGAGAAGGACCCAGGACATGCAGACAGAGGTCAACAGATTCATGGACAAATTTGTGGCATTGCAAAACAGAGGTCTCCCTGGCTTACTGAACAGCGCAGGAAGGCTACTTACACATGAGCAGTATGCCAAGAGGGTCAACACATTCGCTACAAATCAGATCAATGAAAGGCCCAGCACCTCAGAGGAAACAGGGCCAGCTACAGGACAAAGTCTCTACAACAGGGTAGAGAATTTATTCTTTATAATGAATGAAATTAAACACCTGTTTGAAGTGCCTCCCAATTTCTATAAATACACAGAGGCAGATGAGACTTTGGATGCAATTCTTAGACATCAACTGCCCACACAGGAATGGTGGACTAGCATGATACAGAAGATACTGTAAATCCAAAGGCTTCCAACACAGTTTTCAGCAAAGAACATAAGTCATCAGCTTCAGAAAAAGTGATGCGTACACGGTGGATGAGAGAGGAATGGGCTGAGCCAACTCAGCAGATCATATTCGGCCAACAAAAGCAAGATTGATAGCTAACAGGTAACAGGGCCGAAAAGCTACAGCACAACAGCCATAAAGGCACATTTCCAGCATTAAAGCAGAACGTCCAGACCGACTAAGTGGCCTCCAAGGGTCAAAGTATCTCCTGACAGATATAAAGGGCATTCATTTTGTATTAATAGCAGCAGTAACTGCTTTTCTGATATTTTGTAAAAGTTGGTAACGTATTTAATTATCAGATAACTCAGCGGTTCAGATATTTTGGAACCGATTGTATAAATTCCCCCTCGCATAAGCTTGCAGGGGTTGTTGATTTCCTCTTGAAGAGATCCTATGCTGTAATTTATTCAGAGTTTAATAAAAGAAGTGATGGAATCTCTCAAGTTCTGAGCTGTTTGAATGCGTTCATGGTGTTTGTTAAAAGTTGCAGGATCCCTGTGCATCTCACAATACAATAAGTCTTCTGTAACTCTCTTCGTTATGTGTTTCAGTCTTTTACAATCCATACATGTTTCTAAGTTCTAGTATTTAGCAGCAAAGAAAAAGAATAGCTTTCAGGATTTATTCATGAAATACCCTGAGCTCAATCTATGTTGTTAATGAATGTTTTCTTCAGTTATAATCTTGATAAGTGTAATTCTTAATTGCTGCACTTTCAGAATATATCTTTCACAGTGACCCTTGTTTCAGGAATTCAAGTTTGCTCCTATGCAATATACTTCACTTTCACACCACTAGCTTAGTGGGAAATTCTTAATTGCTTTCCATTGGCTAAATCATACATCATCACCACAGTTTTAAGTTTGTTTGTTGGAATACCCAATAGGCCCTGCAGTCTGAATACTCCCACTTAAGCATTTCAAACAACTCACAGCTCTAGACTCCATTGCCCAATGAATTACAACTGTCTGAACACTACATCTTAGGTATTGAAAGATATCATTCAACCAATATTCAAACCAAACCCTCACTTCATAACTAGCCTAAATCCTCACAAAACAGAGATAAATCTTAAAGAGAGAGCCCTCTTTGATTACAGTTTGGCTAGGGACTGTAATCCAAAGCCTGGTTAGTGGTTACCCCGGCCGTATTCCCTTGGGAGTCTATTGAGGGCCCCGAGGTCTGGTCAACAACAAGGGGGATACCCACCCGGTCCGGAACCTGGTTGGCGGCTCCTTTCCCGTTTGGAGTAGCGGGTCCGACTGGGGGTAATGGGACCAGTTTCCCAATGTGATGGGTGTGTGTGTGTGTGTAGAGTCTGATGGTATTAATTTAAAAAGGGGGGAGGGATTCTTCTAAACTAGTCTTAATTCTAACTGCTAAATTAACTCTATGCTAATGTAATCTAATGAAGAAAAATACATCTAATCTACGCTAACCCGGGGTGTTTTTCTTTTGTTATGCGATCTAGAAAGATTTCTAACAGCAGCCGGTAATAAAGATCATTCAACTGATATCAGAATATAAATCAATAAAGATAAACCATTCTGCATAAGAAGTTAGGCAGAGTAGTTGTGAACAACATATCGCATAATCAGTTTTCTATATGTTAAACATAAATAAATGACCCCACCATACAAAAGTGCCAAATGGTAATACAGACATTCATGCAATAACATACAAAGAACTCAGCCACATATCACTTTAGGAATACTAGCAGAATCTAGCCAAGAGATAAAAGTACCATTTATGACTAAGTTCACTAATAAACTTCAAGTAACAATGATTTATTTCTACTTGTTCTAACATCTGCTAAGAGTACAGAAGTGCAACATCAGTAACAGATATTAAAATGCAAACATAAATAAATCTCGATCCATCCATTCATCAAAAACCTCCTCTGAGGGTGCAGAAGTGCATGTTCTGAGGATAAGTTTTTTGACAGATTTCCGGACCCTTCTCCAAAAACCATGAGAAGGGTTAAATACTACTAACTAATCAATATTAATTACATGAAATTAGGGAATCGGCCTCAAATGACCGCCCTTTTACTAAAAGCAAATTTATTTCTAAACTTAAAATCTAATTTCTGACCGTTTCTGTATATTCTCTTTAGTGCTGTCAACAGTGTAATGCTTTCCTGGGAAGAGTCGGCTAGCCGCCTTCTTGTTTCACTCGGGAGATAAAAGTGGAAATAGCAGGAGCTGGCACTTCCTTCCGGCAGACCAGAAGATATTTTCGAAAACCTTTCTCTAGCTGGGTGTATTCGCCGTGTGTATACTTAGCGTGTCCCAGTTTCTTCTCGAACTGATTTTGCTGTTGCCGTTTTCGGTTTCCGGTCGTGCGAATGACTGAGTGGGTTAAGAGTCATGCTGCATGGGCAACTCCCTGTGTCGAGAATTTCTTCCATTCTTTGTTCCAGGTTTCCCTGAAGCGTTCTCCTTCTCATGCGCTTCTTTCTCTGCTTCACTAAGTCTTAGCTTCAGGATCTTTTCTGAATACGCTGCTTTTGTGCGCCTTTGACTCTGAGTCTGGATAGTCTAATTTCATCAGTGCCGGTTGGCTGATAGCCTGGGATCTGCGGTTCTGCTGCATGCGGCATCCATTTCGCGAAAGCATTCTCTCTTTGCTGATTGGCGCTTTCCTCTTTCCTTCAGATGTTTCCTGCATATAAACTTATATCAGTTG
This sequence comes from Pinus tabuliformis, assembly GCA_031772625.1. Taxonomy (NCBI): domain Eukaryota; kingdom Viridiplantae; phylum Streptophyta; class Pinopsida; order Pinales; family Pinaceae; genus Pinus; species Pinus tabuliformis. Next base: position 911,872,768 of record CM062819.1, read on the forward strand.
CGTGTCTTGCAGTTTACGCAAAGGAGAAGTGAAATGAAAAGACTTGACGTGAAAGCATTAATCTCTAATGAATGCATAATTCTGACATCCATCATCACTTGACTCTTCGATAAATGTAACGCAATCATTCCTAGATACTTAAGCATGCGGTCATTAAATTCTTTCAAGGCGCGCGCTTAATGCATGGGTCTATCGTGTGGTAAGTCTTTTCAGATCGCAGGTCGCAGATCGCAGATTGCTGCCATCGCAGATCGCAAATCGCAAATATCGCAAGTTCTCGTTTAATGGTTACGTCGTATAGCGTAATGCTTGCGATTTGCGATATCGCATATCGGCGATCGCATTGCTCGAAGGTTTTTCTTTTAAGGGGCGTGTGTGAGGTATGCGATGCGATGAAATTCGCATCGCAATTTCGCAGTATTTGTTTTTTGCGCTCGAGTTATGCTTCGGCCTTTCTTTGCGATGCGATTTGAGCCTTAGGGAGAGAAATACAAAAACTTTAAAAAATGTATTTTTTTGGGATTTTCGTTCAGGGTCCCCTCTTCGCTTGACGTTATTGCTAATGTCAAATGAGGAAAGGGGGGTTGTTGGTGACCACAACAATGGCGATTCACTGTGAAGAACCAGTTATCTCTGCTTGTTCTATTGCATTTTCACTTCCAAAACAAAAAAGTTTTCTTATGCCTAAATTTTGTTATGGACAGATAGAGTATTACCTTTTATCCTGTCAATGATGCTTCGTCACAACTTCTTATTTGATTCTGATTGTTTGTTTCCCCTGGGTTATTTTTTGTATTCATACCTAGTCATTACTCAGTCTCCTCAAAGACAAAATAAGGTCTTCTCTGCGCACTGGCTTCGTAAAGTATGCTCATTTGTCGCAGGTAGAGCCTCTGCTGCCCGCAAGCGTCCATAGCCTCGACAGGGTTACCATGTTATCCAGCAATGATCCTTTTTCCTGCTTGAGGTTATTTACAACATTCCAGAGAAAAATCCTTTTGATACTTTTTCTTTCTTTTTTGATTTTTTATTCTCTAAAGAACAATGTCTTGGTTTGGTGGCCAAATTATGACACAGTCATTCACTTGATTTATACTTCTTGCTGAACAAGCTGGCTCGTGATGAGACCCCTTGTCTTTCGATTGCACAATCTTGAGTCGTTGCCCTGTTTTGGTAGACAGTAGTGGAAAAGTCAGCAAGTTATAATATCTGTGATCATGATAAGCCGGCTCGTGATGAGACCTCTTATTCTTTGAGATATAGTGTTTTCTTGGATTGTCTCTCTGGATGCTGCGATTTTCCTTAGCAGGGAGGAAGTCATTGTTTTTCCTTAAGAAAGCTCTGGACGACAATAATAGAGTTTTAAGAACAGCAGTTTTGCAGAGAATACCTATTTTGCTATCGATGATACCTTTCATAGCATTGGCATAAAACAATTTTTTGCCAAAAGTTACTCTCATCCCAGGTTTCTTTGTGAAGTTTGAAACTAACATCATATTCAGGTTAAAGTCAACTCTATTTGTCAATAATAAAAGTCAAATTTTTCGAAAAGTTTTGCTATTTATACAAGTGAAATCAAAATCTGATACAGAAATGGTATGTTGCTTCATGAATATTATTTATGATCATTCACAACCAGCCCTATGTATGAAAAAATGAAAACTAACATGAAAATTTAAAACTATCCAACAAAAATAGAAGGATGACCTTCTATGGGAAATACATTTTGAGGATTTGTCCGTTTACAGGCAGAGAATCTCTCCTGCCTGTCAAGTCCTGCAACACAAAATTCGACGGGCCTATGACCTCTATGATTTGAAAAGGACCAAGCCATAGCTTCTGGAATTTCGTATGTTTGCCCTTTTCTTCGTGAGCCTTATCCCACTTCAAAACTAGATCACCCATCTGGAAGTTTTTTCTGGTCTTTATGTTCGAGTCAAAAGAGGATTTTATCAGCGCTTGGTGGTGAGCATGGGTTTTCTTGGCCTGTTCTCATCATTCTTCTAACTTGATTACCTCCATTTGCCTTAGTTGTAAGGGAGAAGTAGGTACTTCATCAATGTATTGTACTAAGGACAAAGAGGGAATGAGTAAGTGAGTAGGAAGAACTGCTTCTCTCCCGTAAACCAAATTAAAGGGAGAAGTTCCGATAGAGGCTTTCTTGGTAATTCTGTCTGCCCATAAGGCGTTTACCAGTGCTTTGTGCCAATAATTTTGGTTTTGGTCAACTGTCTTTTTGATTATTCTGATTAGGTTCTTGTTCATTGATTCAGCCAACCCATTACCTTGCGGGTAGTAGTTGGCAGAATACTTCAGTTTGAACCCTCTTTTGAGCGCGAACTCAGTCATGGTATTTCCAGAAAAATATGAAGCATTATCAAATATTAAGGCCGTTGGCAATCCAAACCTAGTAATGATAAACTGATCTATGAATTCAACAATGTTTTCATAATTAGCTGTCTTGAGCGGAACCGCCTCTACCCATTTAGTAAAATAGTCGGTTGCAGTGAGGATATACCTATGCTGTTTAGAGGAGTGAGGAACGATCTCACCTATTATGTCCAGGCCCCATTAGCTGAACGGCTGTTCGATGTTAACCGGCTGCAGTGGCATGGATTACTTCTTTTGTTTTCCTGCAGCAGTTTGTCAGACTTGGCATTTTCTCACGTGATTGTACGAGTCTTTGAACAGCGTGGGCCAGTAGTATCCTGCACGTAAGATCTTGTGTGCGGTGGCTTCTCCAGCATAGTGTCCACCTGCTGGTCCATTGTGGAGTTCCTGCAAAACCTTTTTGGCTTCAGTTTTCTCAAGACATCTAAGAAGGACAGAATCATAGTTTCTTTTAAATAAGACATCATTTACGAGCTGGTATTGTTTAGCTTTTAACCTTAGAGCTCTCTTTTTTATGTGATCCAGGTGAAATGGAGCATATCCGTTCTTTAGGAAATAAATGATGTCGGCATAAAATGATTATGCGTCGTTTAGGCTTACCTCATACGCGTGCACCTCTTCAGGTGACTCTTCGGGGATTTGCGATGCTCCAGCTAACATCTTGCAGAAGCCTTGGCCTCTTACGATGTGTGCCGGCTTGATTTCCAGATCGTATTCTTGCAAGGCGGTGATCCAATTCGCTCTCTTTTCGCCCACGTCTTTCTGAATCAGGAGGTTTCTTACCACCGGGAATGGTACTATGACCTTGGTATGGGCCTTTAGCAAGAAGGGTCTGAAATATTTGACTGCTTTAAAGACGACATAGGCCTGTTTTTCTACGTCCGAATATTTTAGCTCAGCACCTTGTAAGTTTGAGCTAAAGAATGCGATTGGGGCTTCTGCCTTTTCTTTGTTTGCCTGGGTCAAGATCGCAGCATATGAATGCTCAGAGGCAAACGTGTATAAGACAAATGGTTCTGAAAAATTTGGGGCTGCTAGGGATGGAGCGTCGATGATGGCTTGTTTGATTAAGTTAAACGCTTCGTGCTCGTCTAGACCCCATTTAAAGCTTGAATTATTTTTTATCATTTTTTGTAAAGGAGAAATAATACGTGAAAAATCAGGGACAAATCTTTTCACAAAATTGATCTGTCCTAGGAAAGATTGCATGGTCTTTTTGTTATGGGGCATGGATATCTCGGAAATTTCTTTGATTCTGGCAGATTCGATGTGAATGCCCGATTTGGACACTATGAATCCTAGCAATTTTCCTTCACTCAACGCAAAAAAAGATTTCTTCGGGTTAAGCGAGATTCCATACCTTAAACATCTTTGAAAGATTTGCTTCAAATCTTTGAGATGGTCGCTTCGTTTTTTGGAGTACACAGTTATATCATCCAGGTAAATCACTACTGATTTATTGATTAACCCTTTGAACGCAATATCCATAGCTCTTTGAAAAGTAGCGCCGGCGTTGATCAGACCGAACGACATCTTTTGATACGCGTAGGTACCCCACTTAGTTCGGAAGGTGGTTTTTAGCTGATCGTCTGGGTGCATCAGCACTTGATTATATCTTGAAAATCCATCCAGGAAAGACATCAATTCTGAGCCTGCTACAGCCTGTAATATTTGCTCCATAGGTGGGAGGGGAAAATTGTCCTTCTGACAGGCTTTGTTGAGATTTCGGAAGTCAATGCAGATTCTAATATCTCTGTTTTTCTTCCTAACAGGTACCATATTGGATACCCATTTGGAATGTCTGACCGGGAATATTATTCTGGCTCTCAACAACTTATTCAGCTCCGTTTTTATCTGATTTTCCAGGTTGGGGTGGATTTTTCTGAGCTTTTGTTGGACGGGTTTCTCGTTATCGATCATAGGGATAGTGTGCTGAATGATAGAAGTGTTATAAGTTTTCAGCTCATCGTAGTTCCAGGCAAAGACGTTTTTGTACTGTCGTAGAAGACGGATGTATGCTGATTTTTCTTCAGGAGCTAGGCCTTGGCCTAGATTGACGTTTTGGGGTTTTTCGTCGGTTCCTAAGTTCACTGATTCGTAGTTCAGAGTTGAACTGTAAAGTTTGGCATTAGCTGACCTTTTGAACCAACTTTTTAAGTCATACAAATCTTCTAATTTGACCACTGATTTGGGTATAGCGTTATCAGTGCTACTTTGTTGTATTTGGTGGTCATGACAGTCCTCGTCGATTATCTGGTTTGAGTAGGATCCTTCGGAGGTAAGGAAACTTACGATGTCTGGGTCGTCGTTGAATACTCTCCAGTTGGTGATGTTGTCAGGAATAGACGGTTTAAAAATTAATTCTATCGAAAACCTATCTGGACTAAAATCTTCGGAGGGAATGAGTCTGGAGGCTACGTTTGCTAGCAGGTCTGCGCTTGCATTGTGAAGTCTTGGGATTGATGAAATATTAAATGCTGTAAAATGCGCAGTGAGATCTTGCACTAAAGATTGGTAGTGCTTTAAATGACTAGACAGGCAATGTATGGTGTTACGTACCTGTTTGACGACGATCTCGGAATCTCCAAAGACTTGAAGATATTTGACGTTGGAGCCGATTGCTTTGTATAGGCCTTGCACCAAGGCTTCGTATTCAGTTGTGTTGTTCGTGCAATCGAACTCCAGTCTGCATGTGAGCATGGTCTTATTTCCGTCTGGGCTAATCAAGACGCATCCCGCTCCTGCTCCCTCGTTGGACTTAGAGCCATCAAAATATAATTTCCAAAATAAAGAAGTATTTACAGGGTTATCTAAGAAACTAACACATTTTGAATCATCGGTCTGGGAAAAGTTTTCTACTTGGGACACGACTGAATTTTCTAAATATGGTGATATGTGAGCATTGAAATTTCCAAGGAAAGAGTCTACCGAATAGTTGCCTATGATGCTGCTGTTGTATGCTATGGCTTCGTTCTCTCCCTCCAGGTCCGTCACTATGTACTTTTGGTGCAGTTCTCGTTCAACCTTTATTTGATTTGGCTTTCCGTTGAAGGGTAACCACATGTGCGACCAGTCAGTCGAAAAATATCCGTGTAGCTTCTCGGACCAATCCCTGCTAAGAATTAGACCATAAAATTCAGGGATGTCAGCGACTAGAATATCGATGACCTGGCACACCTTGGGGTTGGACGATAGTCTTATGTTCACTTGATTAAGTTCACCTATCACTTCGACTTGTGATCGATCAAGTTGAACTATGCGTACTGTGGATTTTTGCAGTTGAACATTAAGTTTGGCACATATTGACTTGGGTAGAATATTGGTTGAAGCACCAGAATCAACCAAGCAGTTATGCACGTTTCTGTTAAAGATCTCGTAAGTGAGGAGGAAAGGGGGAGTGTGAGATCTAGACCTCCCTCCAATCAAGGCGATGTCATTTGGATCGATTTTATTGATCGCATTGATTGGGGGTCTTCCTATATTATGAGAAGCTATAGCTGTAGGTAGAGGCGCAGTAGGTACGGCGTGTAACTCTTTCATCATGATCTTCTGTTGGTGTTTCAATTTGCTCAGCTCGTACAGGGTGATATTAGCCCTAGTCTTCTTCATGTCGTCGATGATGTTATACTCCATTTCATCCGACACTATTAGTGTCTTTGATGGAGGCGATTGCTCTGATTGGACTGGGCTAAATGAGGTCGCTTTAGGGGTTGTCTTCTTTGTTGCGACCTTTTCTTTTGCTGGAGGGCTTGCGCCCTTCTATTTTGGGGTAGTCTGGGGAGGATCAAGTTGATTTCTACTTCTTGTACTAACCGGAAGTGCTTCTTGATCTTCCTCTTGTGGGAGGATGAAATCCCACATTCCTTGTAGTTCCACCACTTCTTCATCGTCGGTATGCGTTTCAGCGGTGTTCTCTTCTTCTTCTTCTTCAGATTCCACGTTAGAGACCACGCTAGGTGGCTTCGTCTCCATAGGAGGATTTCTCTTAAAACTCCTAAAAGGCTTTCTTGGGGACGATTCTGCTACTTGTTTCCTGATATCAATCATCTCATTTGACATGGCCTTTAATACCTTTTGTAATCCTTCCATGTCGAAAGGATCTTTCGTTTGCTTCTTCTTGGTTTCTTCTTTGAAAGAGATTTTCTTAGATTTACGCTCTTCGATTGTAGATCTCTTTTCTAGGGCTACTACGCATCTTTCGACTGCTAATGCCTCAGCCAAATTTTCGACTAAGGTTGTCTTGCTTGCCCTATCTACGAAGATGGCCAAGTTTGAAGGTAAGGCGGTGATGTACCACTCGCATCTTACTTCCTCGCTGGGTTGGGAAGCAGCGGGGATTTTATTGAGGATCTTGTTGAACCGTAAGTTAAAATCTTTAATGGGTTCCCGAGCCTCAGCTTTAAGATTGGACAGATCATTGATCAGTGTCGCTGTCGATCTATCATCGCCGAATTTAGTGAGAAATTGATTTTGAAAAATATCCCAGCTGGTGATAGATCCGGAGGGTAGCGAGAAGTACCATGACCCGGCCGTCCCTTGCATCGTATAGGGGAAGAGTCGGACCACGGCGTCTTCGTTGGTAACTCCATTGAGATTAACATAAAGCATGAAATTATTGATATGTTCTTCAGCTAGCATTCCAGTTTCTGGATTGAACTTTGGTAACCACTTCTCGGGATGGGCAGGTATTGGACTCAGGGGTGGAGGCATTAGAACCGCCCTAGGGTTGTTCCATGGAGATTGTGCCATCGCTGAGTTGCTGGTTAGTAAAAGTGTAGAAGATGATCTTTGAGGTTGAGAAGATAGAGATGTTATGATCTTTGACGATTGTGGAGGAAGAGTTGCGGAAGATGGATGAGTGATTTGAGGTGGAGATGTGGGTGGTCGACTTCGCGGAGAGGGAGTTGAAATGGATGAGGTGGATGAAAGAGTCTCTCTGTCAGACTCTTGAAATGTTTTCCTTGCTCTTTTCCTAGTGGGGAGAGGGATTTCGGTTGGCTGAATGCCAAACTTTTCACTCTTCAATCGGGTCAGGGGATGAGCAGGGTTGTATTGCGAAGTCAAGCTGCTTTTAGATTTATCAGATTTCTGGTTAAAAATAGAGAATCCATGGAGTTTACGGATCAAGGTTTGAACTTCAGGGGGATCGACAATAAGTTGTTCTGATGTATCGGGATGTATAGCAGCGTTGGATGTCCTAGCGACTTCCAGTTCCGAGTTTAGTCGTATTGGGGAAGTCGGGGAAGTTGGTGAGGGTGATTTGCTCTTAGAATGGTATTTGGGTTTTGAATTATGTGCCATTCATAGCTGTGGCCCTCCTTCTAGCGCCAGAAATGTTGAGGGCCCCGAGGTCGGGTCAACAACAAGGGGGATACCCACCCGGTCCGGAACCTGGTTGGCGGCTCCTTGCCCGTTTGGAGTAGCGGGTCCGACTGGGGGTAATGGGACCAGTTTCCCAATGTGATGGGTGTGTGTGTGTGCGTAGAGTCTGATGGTATTAATTTAAAAAGGGGGGAGGGATTCTTCTAAACTAGTCTTAATTCTAACTGCTAAATTAACTCTATGCTAATGTAATCTAATGAAGAAAAATACATCTAATCTACGCTAACCCGGGGTGTTTTTCTTTTGTTATGCGATCTAGAAAGATTTCTAACAGCAGCCGGTAATAAAGATCATTCAACTGATATCAGAATATAAATCAATAAAGATAAACCATTCTGCATAAGAAGTTAGGCAGAGTAGTTGTGAACAACATATCGCATAATCAGTTTTCTATATGTTAAACATAAATAAATGACCCCACCGTACAGAAGTGCCAAATGGTAATACAGACATTCATGCAATAACATACAAAGAACTCAGCCACATATCACTTTAGGAATACTAGCAGAATCAAGCCAAGAGATAAAAGTACCATTTATGACTAAGTTCACTAATAAACTTCGAGTAACAATGATTTATTTCTACTTGTTCTAACATCTGCTAAGAGTACAGAAGTGCAACATCAGTAACAGATATTAAAATGCAAACATAAATAAATCTTGATCCATCCATTCATCAAAAACCTCCTCTGAGGGTGCAGAAGTGCATGTTCTTAGGATAAGTTTTTTGACAGATTTCGGACCCTTCTCCAAAAACCATGAGAAGGGTTAAATACTCCTAACTAATCAATATTAATTACATGAAATTAGGGAATCAGCCTCAAATGACCGCCCTTTTACTAAAAGCAACTTTATTTCTAAACTTAAAATCTAATTTCTGACCGTTTCTGTATATTCTCTTTAGTGCTGTCAACAGTGTAATGCTTTTCTGGGAAGAGTCGGCTAGCCGCCTTCTTGTTTCGCTCGGGAGATAAAAGTGGAAATAGTAGGAGCTGGCACTTCCTTCCGGCAGACCAGAAGATATTTTCGAAAACCTTTCTCTAGCTAGGTGTATTCGCCGTGTGTATACTTAGCGTGTCCCAGTTTCTTCTCGAACTGATTTTGCTGTTGCCGTTTTCGGTTTCCGGTCGTGCGAATGACTGAGTGGGTTAAGAGTCGTGCTGCATGGGCAACTCCCTGTGTCGAGAATTTCTTCTGTTCTTTGTTCCAGGTTTCCCTGAAGCGTTCTCCTTCTCATGCGCCTCTTTCTCTGCTTCACTAAGTCTTAGCTTCAGGATCTTTTCTGAATATGCTGCTTTTGTGCGCCTTTGACTCTGAGTCCTGGATAGTCTAATTTCATCAGTGCCGGTTGGCTGATAGCCTGGGATCCGCGGTTCTGCTTCATGCGGCATCCATTTTGCGAAAGCATTCTCTCTTTGCTGATTGGCGCTTTCCTCTTTCCTTCAGATGTTTCCTGCATATAAACTTATATCAGTTGCGTGTCTTGCAGTTTACGCAAAGGAGAAGTGAAATGAAAAGACTTGACGTGAAAGCATTAATCTCTAATGAATGCATAATTCTGACATCCATCATCACTTGACTCTTCGATAAATGTAACGCAATCATTCCAAGATACTTAAGCATGCGGTCATTAAATTCTTTCAAGGCGCACGTTTAATGCATGGGTCTATCGTGTGGTAAGTCTTTTCAGATCGCAGGTCGCAGATCGCAGATTGCTGCCATCACAGATCACAAATCGCAAATCGCAGATCGCAAATATCGCAAGTTCTCGTTTAATGGTTACGTCGTATAGCGTAATGCTTGCGATTTGCGATATCGCATATCGGCGATCGCATTGCTCGAAGGTTTTTCTTTTAAGGGGCGCGTGTGAGGTATGCGATGCGATGAACTTCACATCGCAATTTCGCAGTATTTGTTTTTTGCGCTCGAGTTATGCTTCGGCCTTTCTTTGCGATGCGATTTGAGCCTTAGGGAGAGAAATACAAAAACTTTAAAAAAAGTATTTTTTTGGGATTTTCGTTCAGGGTCCCCTCTTCGCTTGACGTTATTGCTAATGTCAAATGAAGAAAGGGGGGTTGTTGGTGACCACAACAGAGTCATAGGGAACAACCTGCGTGTTCACAACTCAGAGCTTAGAAGCCTTAGAAACCTCAGATTACCCTAGTTTTTGCTGGTATTCTTTATGAGTCTGACCAATTTGTAAAATCTGCCTTTGTTGAGGAATACATCTCATTTTTCTCTTTATGAAGCTTCAAAAGAACTTGTTTTGAAAGTTTTGGATTTCATTTTTAAAAAAGAAAACAAAAGCTGGTTGTTTTTTATTAATTTTTTATTCTAAACAAGTTAGTCCTTAGTTTGCTGATAACTAAGTAAAACATCCTTGAAAAGAAATTTTGTAAGCTTTTGCTTCAATTAGTTTTTTAGAGTTTATAGATCTCAAGATTGGATTTTTTAATAGTTTTGAGTGTTTTATAAAAAAAAAATCTCTTTTGAAAAGATTTGTTTTTGTAGTTTTTGATTGTTGAAAAAGAAAAAGGATTTTTTCGTGAGCATAATTAGTAGTCTCGTTTTTGAGTTTATTGAAAAAGACAAAAAGTTCTTCTTTTCATTTGTTTGTTAAGGAAAGATTTGTTTTTTAAGCATTTGTATTCTCAACTCTTTCTTTAGCTAGAAATTCATTGAAGAAAAATGATTGTTTATCATATTAGGTGCATTTTTAGTGTTTTGGAGTCGAGTCTTCACACCATAAAGTTTCATCTCCACACCTTTTGACTTAAGAAAAAACCAATAAAAATAATGCTTAAAGTAAAATTTATCTAGCAATCTTTTTATTTCTAGGGCTCTTTATCATCAACATAGCTTAGGCTAGTATCTTGGAGTAGGGATTAATTAACTCTCCAAGACAGTAAAACAAACAAGTAGTTATATCTTGCGGTAGGAGATAAATTCCAATTGTTACATCTATGCTCTGGGAAGCTCCTCTCAAAGGAGTCAAGCACAAGGTCATATTCGAACCAGTGGGGTAATCAATCCTTCCTCATTGGGAACGATAGTAGATATACACGTATTAAAAACGTTAAACCTCAGATTAACCATTATCGAGGAGCCTGGGGTCACTTGTTGGTAAACCTTGGATTATGTCAAGGAGCCTTCAAGGGGATTGAGCTTTGCTACTCTGCCTTTGCGTGTGTATCAGATCATAGACTGTTCCCCCAGGTATATTTTTTTCCGTTGGTAACCATAGTGACCATAATCTATAGGATTCTTCCATAAGGTGATGGTGGAGGGAAGATCCCACTGTACCTGGAGCAGACGTCAACTAGACTCACTTGGATTTTCTGGAGGTTTCTCTTCACTCGAGACGGTTTAGTGGAGAAACTTGTGCCAGTCAATTCATTAAGCAGGTTGTCGGGGTAACTGTTCCAACCGCCATTTCTGTATTGAATTCTGCGACGTTGGATTTCATCACCAACTAGTGTTTTTGGTACGGAAAGTTATTGTTTGTGTGTGGTTTGACCTCCTAGATTCTTTAGGCGTGTGATTCAAAATTGTTTGGTTCGTTAGAGACTTTAGGTGGTTTTCATTGAGATTTTTCTTTGTTTGCATGTGAAGTAATTAAAATATTTAATCGTGGCTGAATTACCGAGGCAGTCTTGTAGACTTCGGGGCCAACCTCCTGACTTTTCACTGAGCCAGCTCGAAGGGCTACGAGCCCTTGTAACTCCTAGTGACAGTAGATTTGGGTCACTAGAAGAAGGAGAATATTCTTTAGTTTTACATCCTGATTATCAAGTTCAAGCACCAGAGTATATTATTGAACCTATTTCATTTTCTGAAGTTACTAGTAGTTTTTCTTCTACTAGTGAATTAACCGAGGAACCTGAAATTTCTAAACCTGAAACTGAACCTGCTGCTACTCCATCATTAGGATTTGCATCTCCAAATTCCAATGGTCCTCGTTCACCCAGGGTAGAAAGAGTCATTACCCAAAATCTTCCTTCTGGACTTATTGCTATTGAAGAACTTGTTACTCTGGAAGAAGGTATATCCATCCCTAAAAATAAACTAGCTATAGAACTTAGGGAGCGTGAATCAATCTTTTACAATCTACCTAGGAGAGACGCTTGGTATCTTTCATTGACCAATTTTTTAGAAAACCCGGGACTAATTTTTTCACCACCTCGCATTCCTTTTCATCCAACACCTAGAGGTTATTATCCTCCTTTGAATATGTCGAGACAGTCATCCATGTTTTCTCAATCTCCAGAAACATTTTTATATGGTGGTCCTTATGTTCCCTCTGGGTATCAGTCACTTACTGGTACTTTTTCGGGAGCATCTCCTCAACTTGTTGAACAAGGGTTATTAACTGGTAATAACGGAACTAAGCCATTGAGTGTAGAAGATATTCTTATGATTTCAGGTACCATTCCAAATCCGCAACCTCAAGGTAGTCAGTTACCGCCTGGGGGGCAACCTGAAGGTCCTCAATTATCGCTTGGGGTGCAACCTCAAGGTACCCAATTACCGCCTGGGGGGCAACCTCAAGGACACTACATACCTTCGGGACAGTACATTCCTCAAGTTCAACCACAGACTCAGTATGTACCTCAAGGTAAACCCCAGTATCAATATGTACCTCAAGGTCAACCCAGTATCAGTACGTGCCTCAAGGTTATCAACCTCAAGGTCAGTACCCAATCCAAGGTTTCCAACCACCTTCAGGTCAATCATTTGTCCAAGGAGCTGGAAATGTACCTTTTAATTATCAACCCTACCTTCAACCCATTTATGGTCCTCAATATGCTCAACCTTCTATGGGTCCATACCCCAGAATGAATGTAGTGTGGGATCCATCTCAATCCCAATGGATCATACAACCGAACATGCAGTTGTCATCTCAATCTGGACAACCCTTGGTTTCTGGTTCAACCCAACAACCTGTCCAGCCTACTATTCAAACTTCTGCACCTTCTGTAGTTTCTCAGCCTGGGCCTAGTTCGCCTCGAACTCCACCTCAAACAACTGAGGCAACTGTTGCAACATCTGTTCCACCTACCCCACTTAATTCTGGAGTATCGGTAGCTCTAGTTTTTACTGTTCCTACATCAATTCCTCAAGCATCTTTACCTCAGTCTAGACCTACATTTCAGACTTCAGTTCAAATTCCTGTAGGACAACCTGGTCCAAGTACGGTTGTCACAAGTCAACCTCAATTTACTTATCAACCGTACTAGGGATAGTACCAATTCGGTCCTACTCTGTAGAACCTAATCTAACAGTATCAGCCGTACCCTGGATATACTTATCAGCAACCTTAACAACCCCAGTATGGTCTGGTTAATCCTGGTTTTCCGGGAGGATATAATATCCCAAATGCAATTCCAATTCCTAGTTATCCTGGATATCCTCCTCCTGGGGCTGGTCTCATGACCTAGGGTTTTCGAGACCCTAATCGTCAGTTACCATTCATTGCAACTTTGGACTTGCTTGACTTGTCATGCCTTATGAAAGATCCAATTAATTATCTTCCATTTTGGCCACCAATGACGAATAAGTTGCTCAGCGACATCCCAAAGTTTGAAGGTAAATTAGGAAAGGATCCGTCGAACCATGTGATGACTTATCACCTCTGGTGTGCATCTAACTCCATTTCAGATGATTCAATTCATTTACGTCTTTTTCAACACACTCTAATTGGTCTTGCGGCCAAGTGGTACATTGAGTTACCGCGAGCCACTTTTTATAACTTTAGTCAGTTAGCTACTTCGTTTTTAACTCATTTTCATTTGCCTGTCAGATATGATAATGGCACAGAATTATTAACTTCATTAAAATAGTCAATGCCCACTTACATTTTAGATCACATTCATGAATGGAGACGTCGACAGTGTTTAGTGAAAGTTTTTATTCCGATCAGATCTTAGCATAATGGTTTGTTAAATCATTACTACCAAAAATCACTGAGGATGTAGCTAAGGCAGGAGTCGTTACTGAAGAGCAAGTAATTGCTCGAGCTCAGTACCTTGACCTCGTTTATACTCAGTCGGGTACTTTACACGAGAAAATCCCCGACCTTCGTAAACAAAATCAAATAACTGCAGCTCCTTCAGGGTCTCATGCCATTGATGGTATGAATGGTACAGTTAATACCAAAAGTAAGAAGAAATCTTCCAAGAATTCTTCTACTATTATAACTTTACCAGATTACCCAACAGGAGACTCTTCCGCGGAAATTTCTACCGATATTCATGTTGTAGAGTCATCTATGGCCAAATCAAAATCCGACGGTAAAAATAAAGGGAAGAAGAAAAATAAAACGGATAAAAATTCGAAAGAGAAACCAGAAAAAATGGAATCTACTGATGAGAAACATAAACCTCGTTATCCTTGTCTCATTTGTGACGAAGATCATTTTACAAGAGACTTCCCTCATTGCGCTGAGGTTGCGAAAATCATCAAAGGTTCTCAAACACCTGATGTTTTGAAGGATCCTTTTCCTAGTCAAGACAATAATATGATAGGTTCTTCCTCAAATGCCTCAGAAGAACCCATAATGACGATGTCCCATGTGAGGATTGCGACACGATCACAAGATTATGGAAGTAAAAGTCCTGTTGGTGGCAAGGAAGAAGAATCTTCTAATTCAAACCCATCAACTTCAACTCTCGGTTCTGTTCCGCTACAAATCGAGAAACCTAACTCAGACTTAGTAATCAAACCGCCTGCCAAGGGTATACTTCAAAAGTCAGCTTTCAATCCACATGCGAGAGGTGCTCAAAACTATAACATTGTTGAAGATCTAGCTATCTCACCTTCAGCAATGTCGGATTTGGAGGTGCTGCAATCCTGTCCAGCACAACGTAACTTGCTATTGTCGGCTATAGGAGTTGTTGATATTCAGGACTCTAACCTTAGAATCTTCAATTTAGAAAATAGTACACCTCGCTTACCTCATCAAATGGCTTTCTAGATTCTAGTGTTAGTAAAAAACAAACCTTACTATAGGACTATAATTGATGAGGGAGCTTCAGCGTGTATTATGTCAATCCAGTGTTGGAGATCGCTTGGTTCTCCTACACTCAATCAATCCCCGACGATTTTGAAGGCTTTTGATGGCCGTGGGTTCCATCCTTTTGGCATTCTACAGGATTTACCTATAGGGGTTGAAGGAAAAACTGTTAATCCAGATGTGGAGGTGTTTGACGCCCCTCTAGATTACAACCTTCTCTTGGGTTGTAGTTGGTCTTACGCTATGACTGTTGTTGTTTCATTGGTCTTTTGGCTTATAAAGTTTCCTCATAATGGAAAGATCGTAACTATAGACCAGCTAACTTACTTTTCATTCGACCCAGCCTCTTCGGAAAGTATCCAACATGTCAGCAAAACAACTATCCCTTATAAAGATGTTGGAGTAGGACTAGTTAAAGATTCTGGTTTACTAGGAACTTTTTCGTTTCCTCCTCCTAACGTATCACCTTCTACTGCAACCATTCATATGATTTCATCAGACACTATTGTTTATGATGATCTTTGGATCATACCTTCCGAATCTGAGATGGATTCATTTGGTGATGCTATGCCTTTGAGTCCTTAAGAAATTGCGTATCAGGCCGTACAGTCGTTTTCCGACCCTTCTTCAACCGAAATTGACTTAATGAATGTGGTCCATGAAGAATCACTTTCAACATCAAACTCAGACTCAACAACTTTTTCCGAACTTGTTCATACTGATGAGTAGATCCATGAAATATTGTCTATTGATGATTTACCATGGGAAGATCTCCATCATAGATCTCCGTTCTTACCTGAGATTGATCATTTTGAAAATGATTTTTCATCTATTTTTATTACTGATTATGTCAAGGAACCTCAGAATCCATTGCAAAATCCTGATTCTGAATTAAATTTGGGAAATATTTCTCGGACAGTTCCTATTGACATTTCAGCTAAACTTGGAATTGTTGAAAACATTCATATAGGTGCCTCTTGTACGGAAAATGAACTTCAAACATATAAGGCCCTATTTCAAGAATTTTGCGATGTGTTTGCCTAGTCATATGAGGAAATGCCAGGAATTGATCCTGCAATTGTTGTTCATGAAATCAAAACTTGCCCAGATGCTAAACCCGTCCGCCAATGTTTGTGTCAGATCCACCCGCGAAAAGCTGCTACTATTAAAGTAGAAGTTGAAAAATTACTTAAAGCAGGTTTCATTTATCCAATTCCCTTAACGGATTGGGTATCGAATATTGTTCTTGTTAATAAAAAGAAAGGAACAATAAGAATATGTATCGATTATAGGGATATTAATCGAGCCTGTCCAAAAGACAATTATCCAACTCCCTATATCGATCAAATAATTGATGATTGTGCCAGCGGTGAAATATTCTCCTTTATGAATGGTTTTTCCGGTTATAATCAAATCAATATTCTACCTGCTAATCAACGAAAAACGGCTTTCATTTGTCCATGGGGAATGTTTGCTTATTGCAAATTACCTTTTGGGCTAAAGAACGCCGGTGCAACTTTTCAAAGAGCCATGTCTTACGCGTTTCATGACATCAAGCAAATTGTGCAACCCTATCTCGATGATTTACCTGCTCATTCATTACGTAGAGCCGATCATATCATTCATTTACGAGCAATCTTTATTAGATGTAGGCATTATCGAATTAGGTTGAATCCACACAAGTGTGTTTTCTGTATAGAAACGGGTCAGTTACTGGAATTTGTTGTTTCGAAAGCCAGCATTCATGTCGATCCCTCGAAGGTTGAAGCTATTGTGAAATTGCCTCCTCCTTCGACTCTTCGCCAACTCCAAAGTTTGCAAGGGAAATCAAACTTTTTACGTCGATTCATTCCTAACTACGTCGAGATCACAAAGGGTTTTACCAGGTTGTTGAAACAGAATACTCCATTCTTTTGGGATGAGATAGCTGACAAATCTTTTGATGCACTATAACACGCGTTGACCCATGCACCGTTATTGCATCCTCCCAACTACAACCAGGACTACTTCTTATATCTCACCGCTTCTCAATCCACCATCGGAATGGTGTTAGTTCAAGAAGATGAATTCGGTACTGAACATGTGATTTATTACCTTAGTCGAACTTTGACTCCAACTGAGCTAAAATATTCACATTTGGAGAAATTAGCCTTGGCAGTTGTTCAAGCTATCCAACGATTTCGTCATTACATTTTACTTTGCAAAACTACTGTAATTTCCGATTGTAACCCTATGATCTATATTTTGAAAAAACAATTGCTAGGGGGAAAGTATTCCAAATGTATTGTAACCTTGCAGGAATTTGACTTGGAGTTTGAAAAATCTAAGTCAAAGAAATCTTTAGTTTTTGCGGAGTTGATGTGTGACTTCCCGTGTGTTGATACTAAAACTGTGGCAGAAGAGCCCATTGCGGACAAATCCTTGTTTCTAATCAGCACTCTTGATCCATGGTATGGAGATATCATCATTTATCTCCAAACCCAATCCTTTCGGCCTGAAATTTCAAGATCTCAGCGTTGGAAAATATGATTCCAGTCCCAAAAATATAAAATCATTGGAGATACACTTTATCGTCGTGGGGAGGACTCTGTTTTTGACATTGTTTAATTTATGAGGAAGCTGAAAGGGTTCTAAATGACTGTCACTCTGGAGTGTGTGGCGGTCATATGTCTAGGTTTGCCACAGCCCAAAAGATATTGCGCGCTAGCTATTTCTGGCCATCTTTGTTTAAAGATTGTATTGACGCGGTCTGAAAATGCCACAACTGCCAAATTTTTGATCGAAAGATGTGCACTCCAACTGCTCCTCTACACCCTATAATTGTCGTCGGTCCTTTTGAGAAATGGGGTATCGATTTTATTACATGCAACCCTCACTCAGTCGGGGGGAATGCGTATATCATCCTTGCGGTAGATTATTTTACCAAGTGGGCCAAGGCGATGCCTACATTTTCGGCAGACAGCAAAACTGCTTTGATTTTCATTTTCAATCATATAATTGCTAGATTCGGTGTTCCACAAGTGATTATCACTGATCATGGGCGTCATTTTCGAAACATTATGATGACTTAACTAACCGATCAACTTGGCCTGTGTCACGATAGTTCTACTCCATATTACCCACAGGCGAATGGTCTGGTTGAAGCCATAAACAAAGTTCTACTCATTATGATCTGACGAATCATTGGGATTCATAGGTCGAATTGGCATAACATGTTATTTTCAGCGCTTTGGGCGTATCAAACCTCAGTAAAAACATCAAATGGTTTCACTCCTTTACAACTAGTTTATGGTTTGGAAGCTGTGTTACCCATTGAATGTGAAATCCCGTCATTGCAAATGGCCATAGAATTACTTCCAGCCACTTCTGAAGAGGAGAAATGTTTGTTGTACTTGGCTCAACTAGATGAGAATCGACGTGATGCTACACTAGCAATTGAAACTCATGCCAAACGTATTAAAGCTCAGTAAGATCGAAATGTTACACCTCATAATTTTTCGGAAGGAGCCTAGTCTTACTGTACGATCAAGCAAATGATAATTTGGGCACTGGAAAATTCATACCCATATGGCATGGTCCTTATGTTGTTAAGAGAAAGCTGGCAAAAGGGGCCTATGAATTGGTAGACTTTGACGGAGTCTCTTTAGGTAATCCCAGAAATGGTCTTTACCTGAAGAGATATTATGCTTAAATCTGGGTGTGGAGATTTTAGTTAGGTTAGTTTTCTTTCTAGCTAGTGTGTTTTAGATTAGAAAAATGCGCTTAGTTTAGAGAGTGTTTTTGTCATTATTCCTGCTTATCTTGATTTTACTCTTGATATTGCAGATGTCGACGTCTCTTCAAACATACATTGGTTTTGTTGATGGTGCTTGTCGTAATACACGGAACATTTCTTTCGCAGCTTGGGTTATCTATTCGCCCTCTGATGAGTTGGTATCTATGCATGGGTAAGACTCAGTCAAACAACGAACAACATTGCAGAGTATAGTGCAGTGATTGACTTATTATCTGAATCAATCTCATTTGGGATTCAGAGTTTGATTGTGAGGTTAGATTCTGAACTCGTTTTATTACAGCTTAATAGAGTTTATGCCATTAGAAATCCAGTGTTATTGAGATTATTTTTGAGATTTTGTCTCTTGGAACGTGAATTTGACTATATTGAATATCAACATATTCCAAGATATCTAAATACATTAGCAGATGCAATTGCTTCTCGAATGTTAAATAGACATTTGCAATAATCAAACAAGTAAATTTAAAAACATTCCATAGCATGTTTTACAAGATATCTGGTAATAGTGATATAGCATAGCATAGAAGTGTGTTAAATATACATCGTCTTTGATCATAGGTTGAAAAACACCTTATGATCGGCAAAAATGATAGTACAAAAAGCAAAAATGTCATATGAGTCTACAACAGGCCATCATCGTATCACTGGTGATGATCACGATAAGAAACCACTGTACGGGCCACCCTACAAAGGAACCTCTTGAAATGTCTTGGGACCCTAATCACATAGCACTGTAGCCTAAGAGGAATGTCATCTATGCTAGTCTCTGGAATGTATGCTGTCAAATGCTCTACTTGGTTTTCCAATTCGGCCATGGTCTCTGTAGATTCGTCCCGTGGGGCTAGTGCTGCTACAGCTGGCTGTTTCCTCTCATAGGGTCGGAGAGTAGCTAGTCACCATGGACCTACATCTGCATTTGAAACTTTTTACTATCAATTTTGGGACGATTTAAAAACAAAAATAAATAAATAAATTAGAAAATGTTGAAAATGATTTTACCTGAGTCATCCCATTGCTCTCCTGGTGGAAGAGCCATGTTTGGGTCACCACGATAATCCATCCCAGCATAAGGAAAATCCCGAATCGCAAAAACTTGGTTCTCCAACCAATGAAAATACTCAGGAGGAAATAGAACAACCTCTAAACCCTCCTCACGATGATGAGCCATAACTGCAACCCAACACATCACCTTGGGCTCTCGGGGAAGTCCAGCTTCAACAGAAAGATGTTGTCGGACTAACATTGGGACACTCTCTAGACCAAAGCTCACAACTAAGAAACCATATCCAAAGTTTTTCAGTGGTCCGTTCTTTGCTCTAGTCAGTTGGCCTTTTACATTAGCCAACACAGCTTCGCAGCAGTTGAAGATAGTTCCTCGAAAGTAGTCTACTACCATCCGCATTTGGGATCGAGTGGCCATATGTAGTGTTTCACTTCCGTAGAGTCTGGTGACAATAAATGCAATCACTTTGAGTTCAGGACAGGAATGGTTTTGATATCAATCCCTTTGTCCTTGGTTTGGTCATTACAAAACTCTAGCCAGAGGTTATCGATAGACTGGTCACCTGGCCTAGTCCCAAACAAAGTCAATTGTTCACCTCTCTTGGAAAAACCAGTCAAAAAGTAAATTTCCTCTGGCTCCATTTCGAGCTAGTGGCCACCAATAATGAAAAACTAGTCCTACACATTCCACCTGTCCACCAGCCATTACAGAAAGTCCACCTGGGCCCTCATGCTAGGTATGGCCCAGAATTTAAATAACCCACATGCCTTTAATGCATCAGTTGAAGGTTGATGATTGATTGTAGTTAGGTTCGCATCCTCATGCTCTTATTCCTACCAGCTAAGCATGATGTATACCCTATATTGAAAGAAAAGGCGGATTAGAACATTTTAAATTGAAGTTTTTGGGCAAAATTTGGAAAATTTGGAATTTTAGAACATATGCCGCGGGGACCGCACCCTCTAAGTTAGAGATAGTGTGTAGGTCCGCGCTCTGCCTATACAGCGGGTGTGGGCCCCTGGCTTTTTCCTGCATACGAAAAAGTCGTGGTCCGCAGGCTTCGCACGCTGTGCCTGCGGACCCCCACGAGCGAACTTTTAAACAAAAATCTTCCTAAAAAATCAAAATAAAACCATAAAAACCAATTTCAAATGGTTGAAATGCAAGAGTAAGATGATGTGGATTACCTGGAGGTGACGGTGTTCGATTCCAACGGACGGATTTTCCACAATATTCACGGGAAGTTTCTTACCCAAAAGCTCTCTTTCTCACTCTGAAGTCAAACCGTAAAAATGAATTTACAAAAGCCCTTTCTATAAGATTTTTTGAATAAATGAATTTTTAATTTGTTTATTTATCACTTTAAAGGGGTAACTTTTGAAGCATTTTTATTTATTTTAAACAGGTATGAGTAATGTTTGAGTTTTTGTGCAGGATATTAGATTTTTCAGGCAAAATTGATCATTTTCGACAAAAACATTAGAGTCATCTTTAAGCTCTTTTCTAACTCCTAAAATATGAAAATATTACTGAGTTTTTCTTTTTAAGCTCGTTAAAACGGAATTCAAAGGACGGTCCACTTACAGCTCTTTTCTGACCATACAAACATGAAAATATTGCCGGATTTTTGTCGTTTCAAATTCAATACTGGTTATAAAATGACGTGCCTTTGGTCACTTTCTTACTTTTTTCAGATTAGAGACACTAATTATGAAAAGTACTCCTTGATCGTAATGGTCAAGAGGTTCTCTCAAGTATTATTTTATACTTTTTCGGGCTTGGGAGACACAAATTTACGAAAAAGGACAACCATGGAGTTTTCTTAAGTTTTTCTTCCAACTCCCTAACATTGAAAAACACCGAGTTTCTCCTATACAAGACTCGTTAAAATTTAACAGTAAAGGACTTGTTCAATTACAAACAGGAATAGACCACTCCTTAGGGTTCGAATTTAAACTAATTTGGACTCATCCGAAGGATGAGATTATAACCAAGAAAATGTTATCCTCCTCAATCTTGTAAAAAATAAAGAGGTACTTGCCAGAAATGGTGGGGGAAAAGAGAGGAAAATGAACCTGTTTGGCATACTTTGTGTCTTAGAAAAACATTTAACCACTCTTGAGCATGACACTTTTTCTTCACCTGGGTTGGGAAATCCTTTGCCTAACAGTTAATCAAACCATATTGAAAGTCTTCAGCCAGTTTCTGAGTATTAGCTTTGGGTCAATTGTCACCAAACCATTTGCAGTGGTCGTTATGTGTTCAAGAGTTCAGTGCAAACAAACCATTCATCTGCAAAATATCTATCATCCATCTTGACCATCCTTGAGTCAGTGCTTGCAACTATATTTCTTCAAACTTGATCTATGATTTCGTGTTGTGGGTTTGCCTACGATGAATTGCTTTCTATTAACTTCAGCTCATTATCTAAAAAGATGATCTAGAAATCATCAGTACCTTGGGATCTACATGCCTCAATGGCAGGTTTCTCGCCTTCAACGATAGGTTACATCATTGACCTTCAATCAAAGGATTTCGTGACATGTTCAACATCAACTCATCTATTCACATTTCATGGATTGTACTGAGTACTTTGAGAGCCATTGACATTAATGGTGGTTTCTCTCACACTTGTTAACAGTTTACATCATTGACTGGTAATGAAGTGGTTTCTACCATGTTCGACTTTGACACATTCATTCACATGGATAGAATCGTACTATTTCGGGAAGTAGAAATCAAGACCCTAGATCTAGTTTCCACCATCCAGGCTGCGAGGAATTTTGTATTCATTATACAGTGGACTATTCATAAACAGATGGCTACGTGCATACCGTGTCTACATGTGTCTATACTTGTGATGTATTGCAATATCATTCCTATATCAGAGCAGTTTAGTTAGTTTTCTAGTCAGTTTTGATCTGAGCATGGGAATGCCTACCTCAGCGATGATATGATCTCATATATATATTTTGTATTGAATGTTTTTACATGTTCCAACCAGGCTCTCCACAAGATGATCCTCGAAATGATAAAGTACTTCACTCTTCTTTGATGATAAATGAAATCCTCATCTACTACAAACTTCGCACTTTAGAGGGGCAATCTCTTACACAAAATACTGACACCATGACTTTCTGCAATCAGTGTGAGTCTATCACCACTCATACTATCCTCCTTTGCAAGTCTCAAACCTTAGTTCTTCATGTCAAGCCTTAAAAATGAGAGAAAGTCCTTGAAATGCTCTAAAACTCTGGTTTCGCACTTTCCCTTACCATTACCTGCGGTCCCGCACCCCTTGGTCATGTTACCTGCGGACCTACCCGCTCTGTCTCTAAAGGATTGGATGCGGACCCCTGTAAAAGTAAAAAAGGCGCAATTTTATTATTAAAAACTCACTTTCGATTAATTCTGGATGCTTCTAGAAGGAATCTTGAGGTGGCAAGTTCGCTCCTAGGTGGTTCATGCATCCCATAACTAAAGGAGCTAACCCCTTGATGAGAGGAGCTTATCTCTTTGAAGGAGGACTCTATCCCTTTGAAGGTCGACCTGGTAACTTCCCTACTTTGCACTATAAATTGAGGCATTGGGCTAGTTTCTAGGGAGTTTGATTGCTGAATATTTTTGAGGGTAAATGCTGTTGGAATTAAGACTTCCTAGTTGAGCTTGAGAGGAGAGATTACATAACTTTTGGCTTCTTTGGGAAGAGAGTGAAACTTGTCAAAGTTGAGGAGATTCTTGCTGGACCCTGGGAGGAGCTTGTACAGCATCAAGGCACCAAGGTTGTAAAGTTCTTCTTTGTTTAAAGTTAATACAATCAGATTCATTTTTCTCAATAAATGGTCTTCTACGATTTATTTCATGAATTCCTTGATCATCATGATAAATATGGTTTATTATACTGGATATGGAGGTGTTATTTGATGTGTGCATGTTTGTGTTTGCAGGTTCTTTAAAAGGAAGCTCATTTGGACGAAGGGAGCGTGGCTTACACAAACTAGCACTGGACTTGATGTAGGGTCTGAAGCATCTCTTGGCTTTTATTTATAAGTCGCATATTTAGAGAAAGATAGATTTTTTTTGGTTTGCTTGTCACCAGATATCCATAGATACTAGGGAGATCGGTCTTGTCCGCAAGAACGATTTATCCGCCCGACAAGGCTACCCAAAAAGAAGATCGATCTGCAGTCTGTAAGCATGATATAGGAAGTCCAGGTCAACCTAGATACCTAAATATGTCCACTCATATGTCTACTAATCAAAGTGCTGAATACTGCAACTTCATGAGGTAATTTTCTGATGTGTTTGCCTAGGAGTATAGTGATTTGAAAACATATGATAAGAACATAATCCAGCATAAAATCCCTCTAGAGAAGGACATTATTCCTTTCAAACATAAACTGAGAACAATAAATCCTATGCTTCTTGCTCTAATTGAGAAAGAAATTAAAAAATTGTTGGCTGCCAAGATTATAGTCCCTCTTAGATATTCAAAATGGATAGCCAACCTAGTAGTGGTGAGGAAGAAAAGTTGAGAAATTAGAATGTGTGTTGATTTCAGAAACCTAAACAAATGCTCTAAGGAAGTGTTGGGTCCCTATAATACTAGTGATTACCCCATTACTATTGTAATTGTTCCCCTTATTAATATTTTTGTGCCCCTATTATCCCCATATTGTTATTACTATGCCCCATAGAATCCCTCTATTGTTATTTTTTTGGCTTTATATTATTATTGTTAGGTCGGTTGGGTTATATTGTGACTCCTTAGACTCCTATATATAGAAAGGGGGTTTTATCATTTGTATCATCCAAGAATTGTTCATTTATGTAATGTAAAGGAGGTTGCCCCCTCGAAGAGGCTGAATTCTAAGGCGTTGATCTATCCTTTGTATCTTTTTCTTCAGTTGGTTTCATAACATTTCGTATGAGAGCTTTGGATTCTAGGGTTTCGCTGCTCCAAACAGGTCATCGTGGAATTTTCCCTATAACTTTTTTTCTGCGATGTTTCAGAAGTTGCAAAAAAAAACCATTTGATAAGAAATTGTGCTGAACCTTAGGTCCGAATTTCAGAGCTTTTAGCGCTATATGTGCGGAGATATGATCTGAGGAAGTTGGTATTTTTGCAGACTCTTGAATTACATTCCAAACAGGTGACTTGGAAAAAATCATCATAAATTTCTCTCTGGGGATCAGATTGAAATTTCGTAAGAAGGTACAGAAAGAGGACGGACTGTAGTTTCTTGTATGCTTTTTTTAGATCCAAAGGTCGAAACAGGGACTCTTGGCACGTCGTACAAGTTCGCTCTACTGAACTAGTCTATAATCAAGTCACTGTGGGAGATTTCACATGACTCTTCCTTGGAGAATCCAATTTGGGTCAGATTTGTGGCATTGGAAAGAGGAAACAGAGGGCTACTGCAGGTCAAAAATTTAGAACTAGATGATCAGAAAGTATAGAGATACATTAGAGGCAATATCGAGCTCCTACAAAGAGAAAAAAGGTGTGTAGATTTTCTTAAATTTTTGCTTAAGCTTGGTTTGAAAATTTATTTTGAAGGAATTCAAAAGGCATAGTAGAGCATTATTATCGGTAACTGATGCCCTGAGGAAAGAAAATGCAAACACCTAGTAAGGAACCTGAAAGCTCTAGCATGACTCATGAAGAAGAGGAAGAAATGCAACAGGATATATCAAAATTACAAGACCAAGTGCAACAACTGTCCCTTGCACAAAAAGGAACAGAATCTAAGATGGATGGTTTAAAGAAAGATGTAGAAGCTAAGATGGATGGTTTAAAGAAAGGTGTAGAAGCTAAGATGGACTGTTTAAAGAAAGGCGTAGAAGCTAAGATGATTGACGTGGAAGCTAAGATGGATGATTTGAAGATAGATTTGAAGACAAACATGGAAGATTTGAAGACAAGCATGGAAGATTTGAAGACAGATTTGAAGACAGATTTAACAAATTTTCTACAAGAAATGTTTACTAATGGTGAAAGGGTAGTAAAGGAAACCCATGATGAGAACAAAAGAAATGTTAATCATGATTTCATAGACTCTAATGTTGGATCGAAGACCCACCATATTCCAAAAATCAATATGAGGAAGTTTGATGGCAAGGATCCCACAACATGGATATTACAAATGGAGCAATTTTTCGATCTCAATAATGTGCAAAACACACAAAAGGTACGTATTGCAACTTTATATTTGGAACCAAATCAGTTTGTATGGTATCAATGGCTTTGTTCTCCTAAACAATTTATCACTTGGGCAATTTTTACGGAAGAATTGATAGCACATTATGAGGATACAAAAAGCAACACTTTCTTTAGCCAATTGATAAGTCTCAAACAAAAGGGTTCAATAATGGAGCACATTGAGGAATTCCAAAAATTGAACATAAGGGTAAAAAATATTCCAGAGGAGCATAGGATTGATGTGTTCATAGTGTCTTTAAAGGATAATATCCAACATGATGTTCACCTTTTGGGAACCTGATTCATTAGAGAAGGCATTCAGGTTAGCAAGAAAATTGGAAAGCAAAATTATGGCAACCAGGAAGCATACCACTCACAACTATAAAGACGGAAGTGTTGCTGCCCTTAGTCTTCCACAACCTATAAGGTTGACACCACAACAATTGGAAGAAAAAAGAGCAAAAGGGCTTTGTTACAGTTGTGATAGCAAATACACTAAAGGTCATAAGTGTGCTGAGAAGAAATTATTCTACATAGATTGTGAAGAGGAAGAAGAAAATGAGCAAGAAGGGTCAAAAGAAGAGGATATAATCCAAGAAAAAAGCCTAGATAAAGAAGAAATGAATCTGACCATATCTTGTAATGCATTGGTGTGAATTACCACTCCTCAAACCATCAAGATAGAAGGACAAATCAAGAAGAAAAGGGTAATAGTGTTGATTGATTCAGGAAGTACCCACAATTTTATTCATTGTAAGGTAGCAAAAGAATTGAATTGCTTCTTATACCCAGCACCAGAGTGTCAAGTGATGGTTACAAATGGAGGAACAATAAATTGCTTTGGAAAGTGCCATAATATCAAGCTATCCATGGGAGAATATGTATTGACTAGCCCAATGCTTTCCATTCCAATGGGAGGTGTTGATGTTGTATTAGGAGTCCAATGGCAACAATCCTTGGGTACAATATCTTTTAATTTTCAAGAACTTTTCATCAAATTTTCTACGAAAAGAAAAGAAGTTGAATTAACGGGTATTGCAGGGAAACCAGGAAAGATAATCAGCTCTAATGGTATGACAAAGCTTCTAAAAAAGGAACAAAGAGGTGTAATTTCACAATTATGTTTTCTAGATGTTTCCACATCGGAATCATCTATTTCTCCAGATCTCAAAAAAGTCCTGGACCATCATTCCAAGGTATTTGAGACTCCCAAAGGTCTCCCACCTATCCGTGATCATGACCATGTTATTTATCTGATTCCAGGAAGTGTTCCTCCAAACATCAGGCCATACAGATATCCCTATGCCCAAAAGAGTGAAATTGAACGTATGGTTGCAGAAATGCTAGAGGCTAGTATAAGTCAACCGAGTCAAAGTTATTTCTCTGCTCCAGTAGTATTGGTGCACAAGAAGGATGGATCATGGCACATGTTTCCGGATTATAGGGAGCTCAACAAGCTCACTATTAAAGATAAGTTTCCCATTCCTGTCATTGATGAATTACTGGATGAATTGCATGGATCAATTTACTTCACCAAGTTGGATCTTCATTCAAGATATCATCAAATTAGAATGAAGATTGAAGACATTCCGAAAACAACATTTAAAACTCATGAGGGTCATTATGAATTTTTGGTCATGCCTTTTTGCCTTACCAATGCACCTTCAACATTTCAAGGTTTGATGAATTCAATTTTCAAACCATTCCTTAGAAAATTTGTGTTAGTATTTTTTGATGATATACTAATCTACAGCAAGTCTTGGAAGGATCATGTTGAACATGTTGACAGGGTGCTACAACTATTGGAGGAAAAACAATTATATGCAAAAAGATCCAAATGTTTCTTTGGAGTCCAAGAGGTGGAATATATGGGTTAAGGTAGACCCTAGCAAAATTAAAGCCATTAAGGAATGGAAAATCCCCACATCCATAAAGCATCTGCGAGGATTTCTCAGGTTGACAGGGTATTATTGCAAGTTTTTTAAGAATTATGGGAGAATAGCACCACCTCTAACAACATTATTGAAGAAAGATGCATTTTCATGGACTCCGGAAGCAACAAAGGCCATCGACCATCTTAAAGACAATGTGCCAAGCACCGGTCTTAGCTACGCTAGACTTCACAAAAACCTTTATTGTGGAATGTGATGCTTCAGGAAATGGAATTGGTGTTGTTCTAATGCAAGATGAAAGACTCATTGCTTTTGAAAGTCGTCCAATCAAGGGAAAGTTTTTACACAAAGCTATTTATAAGGAAATGTTGGCAATACTCCATGCACTTAAGAAATGGTGACCCTACCTAATGGGAAGATACTTCAAGTTAAAAATGGATCATGATAGACTTAAATACATTTTATAACAAAGATTATCCTCTGAAGAGCAACAAAAGTGGGTCACAAAGATGTTCGGTTATGACTTTGAAATCATCTACAAAAAAGGGAAGCAAAATGTGGTGGCAGATGCACTCTCAAGAAAGGATGAGGATGTGGAAGCATTGTTGTGCGCCATTTCTATTATCCAACTAGATCAGATATATGAAGCAAGGGAGGAATGGAAGAATGACAAAGAAGTGTGGGCACTTATTCAGAAGTTACAACAAGATTCCAGTACGTCTGATACATTTAGCTGGAAAAATGATTTGTTATGGTAAAAAGATCGCTTATACCTCTGTAAGAATTCCCAGCTAAAACAAAAGATTCTTATGGAATTGCACACTTCTCCCTTAGGAGGGCACTCAGGATTTTTAAAAAGTTACCACAGGGTTAAGAAGGAATTTTTTTGGGATGGCCTTAAATCAGATATTCAAAATTTTGTGGCAGAATGTTTGGTTTGCCAACAAAATAAAGTTGAAACAATTAAGACACCGGGTCTATTACGACCTTTATCCATTCCAAGCCAATGTTGGGAGGAGGTTTCAATGGATTTTATCACAGGTTTACCCAAGTTTGAGGGAAAGTGTGTCATCATGGTGGTAGTTGACAGACTTACCAAGTATGCACACTTTTATCCATTATCACATCCATTTAAAGCTAGTACAGTTTCTACTGCATTTATGGAAACAATTCAAAAGCTACATGGAAACCCAAAGATTATTGTATGTGACAGAGATCCCATTTTCACTGGAAATTTTTGGACAGAATTATTTTCTTGTCTTGGTACTCAGTTAGCTCATAGCTCATCTTATCATCCTCAATCTGATGGGCAAACTGAGATAGTAAAAAAATGTTTGGAAGGATATCTTCGTTGCTTTGTATCTGATAAACAGACACA
Organism: Pinus tabuliformis; assembly: GCA_031772625.1. Lineage (NCBI taxonomy): Eukaryota > Viridiplantae > Streptophyta > Pinopsida > Pinales > Pinaceae > Pinus > Pinus tabuliformis. The sequence continues at coordinate 911,901,823 of CM062819.1, forward strand.
ATGGGTCAAATGGTTGCCTCTGGCTGAATGGTGGTATAACACTTCCTTCCATACAGCAACAAAAATGACCCCATTTATGGCACTTAATGGGTATCAGCCACCATACATCACATCATATTTAAGAGAAAATTCTAAGGTTTAGGCAGTGGAACATCACATCGAACATCAACAACAAGTCCTCCAACTCTTAAAGGATAACCTCGTGTTGGCACAGAATAGAATGAAACAACAGGCAGATCAACATTGCAGCGAAAGAAGTTTTGATGTAGGTGATCGGGTATTCCTACAGCTACAACCATATGAGAAAATGTCCCTCAAGCAAGCTAAGAAGGATAATAAATTATCACCAAAGTATTATGGTCCATACAAGGTGTTGCAAAAGATTGGTACTATGGCATACAAATTGGAGCTTCCTGCAGCTTCTCGATTGCACCCAGTTTTCCATTTTTCATGTTTAAAGAAGGTTATAGGCGACAAGCTCCCAGTTCAAACAATATTGCTATAACTTGACGAGGAAGGAAAAATTATATTGGAACCAGAAGCAGTCACAGAAACAAGAACTCGACAGCTACGAAATCAATCAATTTCAGAGTATCTTATCAAGTGGAAGAACTTATCCGCTGAAGATTCCACATGGGAGGATGAGAATTTTATACAGAAGTATCCAGAACTACTCAAGCGTTGACGACAACACTTTTTTGAAAGAGAGGGGCATGTTGGGTCCCTATAATACTAGTGATTACCCCATTACTATTGTAATTGTACCCTTTATTAATATTTTTGTGCCCCTATTATCCCCATATTGTTATTACTGTGCCCCATAGAATCCCTCTATTGTTATTTTTGTGGCTTTATATTATTATTGTTAGGTCGGCTGGGTTATATTGTGACTCCTTAGACTCCTATATATAGAAAGGAGGTTTTGTCATTTGTATCATCCAAGAATTTTTCATTTATGTAATGTAAAGGAGGTTTCCCCCTCGAAGAGGCTGAATTCTAAGGCGTTGATCTATCTTTTCTATCTTTTTATTACGTTGGTTTCATAATAGAAAGACAACTATCCTCTACCAAAGATGGAGCATTTGTTGCAAAAGGTCTCAAGAGCCAAAGTGATGTCTTTCGTGGACGGATTTTCAAGTTTTAATCAGATTGTTGTGCATCCAAATGACCAAGAGAAGACTGCATTTACCACTCCTTGGGGCACTTTCATGTATGCCTAGATTCCTTTTGGATTGATGAATGTTGGAGCAACCTTTCAGAGAGCTATGGATATAGAATTTGTAGGAGAGAAGGATAAATTTTTCCTCATCTATCTTGATGACATAACAGTATACTCCAACAGCCATCAAGATCATTTGCATCATTTAAAAAAAGTGTTTCTGAAGTGCAGAAGGTTTGGTATTTCATTCAATCCTAAAAAGTCACAATTTGATTTAGAAGAAGGACAACTATTAGAACACGTTTTTTCCACTGTAGGTGTCCGAATTGAACCAGAAAGAGTAAAATCAATACAAACTTTGTCTGTCCCCACATCAAAGTATCCATTCCTTTCTGGGTAAAATTAATTTTGTGAGGAGGCTTATACCAAATTTTGTAGAACTGGTAAAGCATGTTACCTCCATGTTAAAGAAAGGGTCAGAGGTCAGATGGACTAATGCAGCAAAAAGATCTTTTGAGTCAATTAAAAAGGCCATTGTGGAAGCTCCTACTCTAAGCAGCCTAGATTACAGCATGGAGTTCCATATATTTTCATTTGCCTCTGAAGATAGCATTGCGGCAGTTTTATTGCAGGCAGATGAAGAAGGTTCAGAACACTCGGTGGCATTTTTCAGCAAGAACTTGAGGGATGCTGAACTGAGGTATGATATTATTGAAAAACATGCATATACCCTTATCAAATCCTTGAAAGCTTTCAAAGTTTATATCTTTCATTCCAAGATAATTGCATATGTACCCTCTGCTGCAATAAAAGATCTCTTGATACAACTTGATGTGATGGAAGAAGGGCTAAATGGATTTTAAAATTGATTGAATTTAATATAGAACTAAAGCCCACCAAGCTGGTTAGAGGTCAGGGTCTTGCCAGATTACTGGCTGAAGAAAATTGCAGACCATTAGATATTGATATCCTATATACAATTGCAGGAAGTGGTCAGACAGTTGAAGAAGAAGAAATAGCTGAACTAGAGAGAAAGCAGTCAGTGGCCGAGAATCTAGCTTCTTATGATTGGTATTATACAATAATTAATTTCTTACTGAAGCTATAAATTCCTCCAGGTTCAAGCACAAGTGAAGCCAGAACTATAAAGCTTAGGGTAGCTAAATATTGTGTTAATGAAAACCTGCTCCACTGGAGGAATCCATCTAGAGTGCTTTTGAGATGTCTGGACAAAGAACAGTCAATAGAAGTTATGCAGTAGTTTCATTTTGTAGAAATTTTGAATCATATAACGCTTATTCACAGAGATTGTCCCGATTATACACTATTTGCGGAATGCATGCATAATACATAACCTCCTCTACGTTGATCATCAATTTTGCAGAATTAAAAACAATGAAACATCAATCGCATGCGCACATTAACACAGTATGTACTAGGGAAAGCATACAACTGAAAACCCCCAACTATCTGTATATTATAATGATAGAGAACATGTAACAATACATAGTACAATACTCCTCACAAGTACTGAGTACTATCTCCACCTACTACACACAAAGTAGCTCAGATCTGAATCAAGTCACAGGTTCAAATCTCCTTCGTTGTTTGCCTGCCTGTACTACGCAATCCAATGTGAGAATAGGAATGATCCAAGCTCGTTTTCCTTGGCTTGTACTTTGCAATCCTCATTGGCAATCTCAATCATTGATTGTGCAAATCTCATGCATAGCTATAGTCACAACTGATAGTAGTCTCCACCTCTAACACCTGTCTCCACTGAACTATCCATGCATTGAGTTAACTGATGTATTCTTTAGTTGCTTTATGAGTTAATAATTAGTGAATTAATTAATAATTAATTCACATCACTCATCACTAGTGTATTTGCAGTTAGACTAAATAAAACTAGTTTAACCAAGTCAAACTGAACACAACTCCATCAACTCCTTAATCACTTGAGTTCTAACTGAAGTCCATCATGCAATAGGTCAACTAACCCATAAGAAAAGCGTATTTCCTTCTGGAAGTTGCATGTGCCACATCTGTAGCTCGAACTAAAGTGCTCCAAGAGGATAAGATAATGTTTATAGTCCAAATATTATTAAGAGCTAATAATATTCGACTATTCTATTTTTAGCTTAGCAGTCTAAAAATAGACTCTGCCTATATGTCTAAAAATAGAAGTCCATCTATTTTTACCAACATGACCAATCATCCACAAATAGCATCCTGCAACTAATAGAGCATGATCCATATGTGTAAAAATAGACATAGTCTAAAAATAGACTTTGCACCAAAAATAGCCTACGGGCCCACTTAGTGAAGGCGAATTCTTTTCACTAAGCTCCATCATCTTGTTGCATTTTCAACACATTCTAGCATGTGTGGAGGGCACCATTATTGGAAAACCACTGCCCATAAGATTCTCAGAGCTGGTTGCTATTGGCCCACTTTATTTTCTGATGTATTTTCATTTGTTAAATCTTGTGACAGGTGCCAAAGATTTGAAGGAAAGCATCAGTTGAAGTCCCTGCCCCTAAAACCAATACATGCAAAAGGAACATTTCAGTAGTGGGGCTTGGATTTCATTGGGAAGATCAATCCACATTCCAGTGGCCAGCACAGATGACACTAGTAGCCACTGATTATTTAACTAAGTGGATTGAAGCAATTCCCATTAGAAAGGTTGATCATAATGTGGTCATGAAGTTTTTTACAGAGAATATCTTTACTAGATTTGGTTGTCCACACAAATTAGTCATTAAACAATGCAGCAGCCTTCAGGGAAAATGAATTGGTGGAAATGTGTGATTCAATGGGTATTAAACTGGTTCATTCCACCTCATATTACCCTCAAGTAAATGGTCTAGCAGAATATTCTATTAAAATCCTGATAAGGATAATTAAGAAGTTGTTGGAGGACAATAAGAAGAATTGGGATTCTAAGCTCAAGTATGCACTATGGGCTGACAGAGTAACCATTAAAAAATCCATAGGGAATTCTCCTTTCAAGCTAGTGTATGGTACTAAAGCTGTATTCCCAATTCAGCTAACTCTCCCTGTGGCAAAATTCCTTCAAACAAAACAGAATGAGGAAGAAGAAATGGCAAAGAGGATCATTGATTTATTAGAATTACATCAGATTAGAGAACAACTGGTTGAAAGGGCTGCAACACATCAGAAAAATATCAAGGAAGCCTTTGACAAGAAGGCAAAAATAGATAATTTTCAGGTTGGTGACTTGGTTTTGAAACGCGATGCATTAAAAGAAAAGAAAGGCAATCATGGGAAGTTTGATACTTTCTGGACTGTCCCTTTCATCATTTCACAGATTCAAGGGAACAACACCTTCGTACTGAAAATTATGGGAGGAGAGGTAGTTTTTGATGGCCCTGTTAATGGGCATTTTCTGAAAAATTATGTGGTTTAAGGTTTTTGGCCTTAGAAGTTGTAAATATTTGGTTTTTATCAGTTTTTTATAGGCAAAGTAGACTCCATGCCTAATGGGACACTAGGAATTTTGGCTAATTTGTTTTCAACTGGAAAGACATTGATCTGCAGGTTCTTGAGACCTCATAGGAGGGATCTCATCCCCAGAAGGAGCCAGTGTTAGCTCTGCTACACTTTGCGACATTTGATGGATTGAAAGCGGGTGTGGCAGTGTTGTTTCATGCCTAAGGAGCTCGCAGCAGTTCACTTTATCCTTCCCTCTTCATCTGCTTTATACCCTTATAACTCCCACTACCTCCGTTTCCTCCTCCCCATTCATTTTCCTTGCTCTCCCTTAACCTCGTTATTTCCATTTTCCTATATAATCCTTTGTAAATCTTGTATAAAATCTTTTTCCCTCAAGTCCCGGGTGCAAATCTAAACCTATTAAACCATGGTCATATAACCGCATGCATACAAAAATAATTACCGCCAAGGCCCTCCCCTGTCACATAAACCAATAAACATATATGTTAGACCCCCTGTCATTCGATCATGCCTGCCATATGATCCGACGGCATTCGCTAATTCTCATCCCGCAAGTTGCGCACGCAATAACGAACAGGGAGAATGGTTTCGTGCCCATCACATCTACCACACGTCATTGTTGTATTTGATCGCGCGGTCGCGTACAAATACCACCCACCTCCGATAAGCGGTGTAGGGAAACCGCTTACCATTGTCTTGTATGATTCCCATGCGCTATCGCCCACGCTTGTTAGCTGCCCGTCAGCCATCGGATCTACCTGGTCACGATCCGATGGCCCTCGTTTGTCTATCCACGTGTCCTCCTGATACTCCCTGTCAAATGATCTCAGCCGTCTGTATATGTGATCCGACGGTTCATAGTTGCTCCGCCCCGTGTCTTTCCATCGCCTCCTGCCATGAGATCTTAGTCATCCACCAGTTCCATCCAACAGCTAACATTATTCCCAGCCCTCTGCTCAGTTTCCATGCAGTTTTTGTGTGTTTGGCCTTTACCATGCTTACAAGGGATGAAGGCGATCGTCTACCAGCTCTGTGCAGTTAAGCTTCAATGACCACATTCAATGCATTGTACATCCGAAGGATGAGAAGGACAACCTTAAGCAGATAAACACATTTACCAGTTATGGAATTTCTTCCATACGGTACTCGGCCTGGTCAAGAAGGACATCAAAATATCTAAAAAGGTTGATTTTTGTTCATTAAAGCACACAGTTTGTAGCAGAGACCCATATTAGATTGTAAATGTGGTTGGTGGCCCATTATGACCCCTCCATGCATAGGATAGAAAATAGTTTGTAATTAACCTCCATATATACCCAGGAACAAGATGTAATGGGGCTTGATGAATGTTATATTGATGTAAGGTTCAACTTCTAGAGATTGTAACTACTGTGATACCTACAGCTTCTGGTCTTCATTTTTAGCTTATACAAGCTTCTTTTGCTGTTAATTGCTCACTTTCCACTTCTTCTTTGTTCCAGGTTGTGCCTGTTATGCATTTTTCATGTGCTCTTGATGTTTAATGTTAGAGAGGCTGTCATCCCACCTCTGTGTTAGAATCTCGTAGTTATTATTGAATGTGTATGCATGTTTCTATTGTTTTAATGCCAGAGAGCTATCATCCTATCTGTGCACTAGGAAATAGATTTGGAGACCTCTTTACTGGTTGCAGCTAGACATCAGAGGGTCCTGTGCATCTGCTGGCGTGATCAGTATTCTCCATGTTCACTTAATCCTCAAATTGTGATTAATTGGTGGTCTAAAGCCTCGTAGTCTGGGGGTGTTCACCCATGTCTGGGGTTAAGCATAGTAGACGTGGTTATCTGGCTTGAATATGCATCATTCCTTCCATTCATCCACCATTTTCCAACATTTTGGTTGAGTTTGTAATGTTCCCGAGCATCTCTGATATACAACCTAGGAGAGTTTCTTGGTGTGATAACAAGTGCCAAGGAATGCTACGGAATTCTAGGGCATGCTAACATGTTCCAGATAGTGTGAAGGAATCTCAAACATGCTAATATGTACCATGTTATATGGCATACCAAGAGGTTCAAGGGTGTGACAATTCATTCCAGGGACTGTCAAGGAAACTAAAGGGAGAAACAAGTTAAGCTATAAGGAAATTAACACATAAGACGGTTAATAAGTCATCAATTTACCTTTTCCAAGAGGGGAGTTCTAGGCACACCAACACTAGGTGCCAATAGGTTCTATGCGACAAGTCTTTGTGCATTATAAGTGCCAAATCTTGCTTTGTTGCTTCTCATATACTTTCCAATAATTGATCTCAAATAAATTTAATATTAAACCATGCCAAAGCATACTAAGGCATCTCAACACATTCCATATATTCCAAGACATACCAAGTGCCAATACGTGCCAAGTGCCAATGTGTGTCAGGGATTATTGTGCATGCTTTGAAGTAGTAGGGCACATCAAAGAGTGCTAAGGTGTGCTAGAGAGTGTCAATGCATGTTGAGTGTTAGGGAGTATTAGTACAACACATGGGAGAACTAGGTCAAACTGCATAGAAGAGAAGCGAATGAATATGAGGATGTGTTAGGGAGTGTCAATTAGTGCTAGTTGTCATGCCAAGGAGGGAGTGATAAGGTATGCTAAGCAATAGTAAGGCATGCTAGGGAATGTCAGGGCATGTCAAGAAGTTCCAAAGTTTGCAAGGGAGTTCCAGGGTGTGCTAATATGTGCCAAATAGTCTTAAGGCATGCCAAGACATGTCAGGTGTTGAATCATGCTCAGATATGTAGGGTGTCGAGCTATGCTAATATGTGTGAAGGAGTTTCAAGGCAAGGAAAGGAATAACCAAGCTAAAATGCAAGGAAATGAACACATAAGAGGCTTAATAAGTCATGAATTTATCTTTTTCGAAAGGGGCATGCTAGGAACACTAATAATAGGTTCTAATACATAACAAGCGCCAATTTGTGCCAAGTGCTAATGTATATCAATGCATGCCAAGGTGTGCTAGGGCATGCTAGGGACTACAGGGCACGCCAACACATGCTAGGAGAGTAGTATGTTGTGCCAGGGAATCATAATTTGTGCTTCGGTGCCCTAGTAATGGAAAGATGTTCTAGGTACAAAGATCTTCCAAGACATGTGAGGTGCCAATGAATTTAGTGTGTGCCAAAGCATGTTAAGGTATGCCAAGACTATGAAGGAGTGTTAGGTCTCTCTCATTAATAGAGTTGGAAAATATTGATTATGTATTAAATAATATAGTTCCTACACACACTAGTGGAATTTTATCTAAATGGAATTCACTAGATAATAAACCTAATATATATTAATCATGTGTTGACTTGTGGAAAAATATATTCTCATTATTTGAGGGAAATGATACACAATAATTACCTCTTGACAAATTGACTAACTACTATAACCACTATGGCAAAAGACTCGACAGCAATGGTCTTAAATTAGAAAAAGACTCGACAACAATGGTCTTAAATTGAAAAAGACTCGACAACAATGGTCTTAAATTAGAAAAAATATATTAACAGGCACACAACATCGTCAAAAAATCATTGGAATGATCAACGATGGTGAGCGTTTTTTGACCATCACCAAAGTTAACCAAAAATAGCATTGGTGAGGATCAATAAAATATCATCACTAGAAATTTCACCAAAGAGAGAATTATTGATGGGCCTTTAATTACCCTCACCAAAAGTGTCATTGAAAATGGATTTGGTGAAAAACCTTAAAGGATCATCACTATGTACACTTACAACAATGATTTTTTAAGGACCATCACCATATGTGACATTAGTGATGGACCTTAAAGAACCGTCACATGTATGACCCTCACCAATGAACTTTTTTGTTGTAGTGATTGCTATGAACAATCAAAGCATAAGAGTGAATATTAGCAAGGATGGAAGGGAAAATACAAAGGTAAAGGTAAATGGAAGCCTAAGAGGAAAAGCCCTCAGCATGTAGATGAAAGAGAATGTGGCACTACAAAAGAGATTTAATGCAGCTAGATAGGGACATGAGTCGCAACAGCAACATAGAGGTGTTGGTACTAATCTGTTGGAGTGTTGGACACGTGGCAAGGAACACCTTAAGAAATATTTTCCACAGAATTAGGGTGGTAAGCCTCAGATATATAGTGTGCAGGAGGTACATACTTTTGGGGATGTTGGGTAGAGCATTCCTCTTATCTATGGAATAGTGGACAATTGACAGGAATAACACCAGGCATCTATCGTTGAGCTGGATGACAAGATTTGTGATCAAGTTATTTCTATTTTGATTGACCCTAGATCTAATGATATCTATGTTAGTCCTAACTTGGTGGATAAGTGTGGTTTGAGTAAGGAATTGCATACAGAGTATTGATTAGTGTAGTTGGCTACAGGTACAAAGAAACGAGTTCATCATTGGGTAAGAGCTTGTACATTTGATTTGAATGGTATGCCTACTGCAACACATCTAAATGTACTAATGTTGGGATCATACAGTATTTCGTTGGGCATGGATTGCTTGTATCTTCACAGAACCAAGGTAGATTGTTATGACAAATTTATTGAGTGTGTTGATGACAATGGGGAACCAAGAGTCTTAAAGGGTAAGAAGAAAGCCACATCAATTAGGATGGTGACAACTATGCAAGTAAAGCGTAGCTGCAGGAAAGGGTGTTTTTTATTTGTAGTGCACATTTCTAGTGATAAGGGCAAGGAGGTTTAGGATGCAAATGTGTTGAGCAGGTACCCAGTTTTGCAGTAGTTTCAGGATGTATTTCCTTAGGACATTACAGAGTTACCACCTCACAGGGAGGTAGAATTTTCTATCGAGTTAGTGTCAGGGGAAGCTCCAACATCAAAAGCACCTTACAAGATGAGCACACCCGAGTTAGTTGAGTTGAATTTGCAGTTCAAGGAAATGTTAGAGAAGGGATACATTAGGCCAAGTGTGTCACCTTCGAGCGCACTAGTCTTGTTTGTGAATAAGAAAGATGGAACTCTCAGATTATGCATTGACTACATGAAGCTGAACAAAGTGACCATCAAGAACATATATCCATTGCTGAGGATTGATGACTTATTCGATCATCTGAAGGGACTAACAATGTTGTCGAAGATCAACTTGAGATCCATATACCATCACGTAGGCATCAAAGAGGAGGACATTTACAAGACAACTTTCCAGACCAAGAATGGGAATTATGAGTTTCTTGTTGTTCCATTTGGCTTAACTAATGCTCCAGCTACATTTATGTGCTTGATGAATAGTGTGTTGCATCTGTATTTGGATACGATTGTTATTGTGTTCATCGATGATATACTGGTATATTCTAAAACTGAGGAAGAGCATGCTAAGCATTTAGTAGCAGTGTTGAGGTTGTTGAGGGAGCAACCGTTGTATGCTAAGCTCAGCAAGTGTAGTTTCTTTCAGAGTGAGGTACAATACTTGTGGCATGTTGTCTCCAAGGAGGGCATTACAGTAGATCAAAAAAAGATAAGAGACATCGTGGAGTGGGTAGCTCCTAAGAGTGTGGATGAGGTGAGATATTTCATGGGGTTGGAAGGCTATTATATGAGGTTCATCAGGAACTTCTCCCATATTTCTTATCCTATCACATCATTGCAAAGGAAAGGTAAGAAGTTTGAATGGAAAAAAAGAGTGTGAGGATAGCTATGATCATTTTAAGCAGTTGTTGATGCATGCACCAGTGCTACAGATTGCAAATACATACAAGGAGTTTGTAGCATGCACATATGCTTGTAAGAAAGGACTTGGTGGAGTCATTATGTAGGATGGCTAGGTGGTATGCTATGAGTCATGGAAACTAAATGAGCATGAGAAGAACCACCCGGCACATGATCTTGAGTTAGCAACGATCATACATGCATTAAACATGTGGAGACAATATCTTCTTGGCAGGAGGTTTGACTTATGAGTGATCATATTGGGTTGAGATGTTTATTTGACAAACCAAATCTGAATTCCAGGCAGGCTGGATGGTTGGCCATGATTAGTAAGCTTGATTTTGGGATCAAGTACATCAAAGGTAAACAGAACAGGGTGGTCGATGCTCTCAACAGGTGGGTACATGTAAATCACTTGGTAGCTATGAGCTCCTATGGGACAGATCTATAGGATAGGATCTTGCAGGCAGGTTAACAGGGTATTCATACAGGTACATGTGATAGTATAGGTATAGGTACAGGTGAAGGTACATGTACAGGTGGTGGTATAGGTATAGGTGGTAGTACAGGTACAGCTGTAGGTGCACACTGTATGGATTATTGTCTTATAGTAGATGGATTGGTCATATTCACAGATAGGATATATGTGCCACATAATTGCGAGCTCAAAAAGGTGACATTGAGAGAGTTTCATGTGAAACCTTATTTAGGTCACCCGGGTTATCAAAATACATTGACTGTAGTGAAGAGATATTATTACTGGCTGAATTTTAAGAGGGATGTAGAAGAGTTTGTGGCTAGATGTTTTGATTGTCAGTGAGTGAAGGAAGAGTGCAAAAATCTAGGTGGACTACTACAATTGATCATGGTTCTAGCATGGAAATGGGAATTAATTTCCATGGACTTCATTACAGTGTTTCCAAGACTATGAGACATCATGATTCCATCATGGTTGTTGTGGACATGTTAATAAAGGTTGCAGACTTCATTTCAGTAAAGTATACATTCTCATCTAGCGATGTCGCACAAGTATTCATCAGATATGTGGTCAAATTGCATGGTGTCCCAAAGAAGATTGTGTTAGATAGGGATGCGAAGTTCACTTCCAAGTTTTGGAAGGAATTATTTGCAGGTTTGGGCACAAACTTGGCCTTCAACATAACTTATCATCCATAAATAGATGGACAGAAATAAAGTTTCAACAAGATATTGGAGAACCTGTTGAGGATGTATGTGATGCATCAACAATGGAAGTAGGAAGATTATCCTCGATTGGTAGAGTTCGCATACAAAAATGGTTATGATTCCTTTTGAGGCATTATATGGGTGGAGTTGCAATACTCCTATCAGTTGGAGTGATCTGGTTAACAAGGTGTTGATTGGACCAAAGATGGCAGTAGAAATGGAACAATAAATATAAGTTATAAAGAAAAGTCCAAAGGAAACACAGGATAGGAAAAAGACCTATGCATACCTGAATAGGTTTTCCAAGGAGTTCCAGGTTTGGGAACATGTGAATTTGTGCATCAAAATGAAGAAGATCTCCTTACAGATTGGATCATGTGCCAAGTTGGCACCATGGTTTTGTGGACCCTTTAACATTGTTGAGAGGATTGGGCAAGTAGCCTACTAACTTGCACAACCTCCGATAGTGAATGTCCATGATGTTTTCCATGTGCCATTACTTTACAAGTATGTTAAATATGTTGATCATGTGATTGACAAGTTTGTATTGCAAGTGGAACCAGATGGAGAATTCCAGCAGGGGCCTTAGTGAATATTACAGAAAAAGGTGCTCATCCTATGGAACCGAGCAATAGAGCAAGTTAAAGTGCAGTGGAAGCACTTTGGGCATGATGAAGCTACATGGGAGATGGAGGATCAGATGCGAGCTATGTATCCTTCCTTGTTTATCGGTTGAGGAAAAGCGGTTTGGCATAGTGTTTTGGGTATATGTGTTGGTATATGTTCTGGTGATGTTGCTATAGGTACATATGTATATAGATGTAAATACTTCCACGAGCTAAGTTACAAAGTTCCAATAAGTGGTATGGGTGTCATGTTATTACTTTGTCATGTTGTTATGTCGTCATGATGGTTTGATTTCAATAGGGTGATCATTGTAAATAATGCATCGAGTTATGTTATAAAGCTCCATGGGCAGTATGTTTGCTTTTTAGAATTTTACTGAGGTCTTCGTGTGGTCTAACAGCAAGGATGGTGTTCCCTAAGGGGGAGGGTTTTATAACATGCCTAGTGAAAATTCCATGTAATAAAAGTTAATAAAGGAAAAAATAATAACCACAGTTGATCGGACACTTATTCCAAGTTGAATGTTGGGAAAGACATCTTAGGGGGGTGTTCATTTGGTTGTTTATTGCTGAGGAAACTGGAAAAGGAAATTGTTAAGTATTTGGAAAGGAAAAATGGCATTTTTGGCACATTTATTTATGAAAATAATGGAAATTAGAAGAAAATGGAGGTGAAAGGTCACAAGTTGCATGTAAAGAGGAAAGTGAAGGATAATAATGGAAAATGAAGAAAACAGAGGCCTCATTAATAAAAAGGCTTCTGAGGATCAGTTGGTAACTCTTGTGAGTTGAGTTTTGGATATCTCTAATAATTCTCACTCTCTCTTTCACTCTTGGACACTTAAAGTTTTCTTGGAGCATTTTGGCATTGGAGCAAGAAAGGCAAAGAAGGAAAGAGGAAGCAAAGAAATGACCAAGCAGGGAAAGGCAGGATCAAGCAACTACAACATGATTATTTGCAGGTAGCGAATTACTTTTGTATTTTCCTCGCTATATTCGACATGAATGGTATTGCATCTGGTTCTTTTGTTGTTATGGCATGGGTTTTGACAAGTGTAATAGTGTTTTTAGCCTAGATTTTCCATTTATGGATAACCATGGTATGATGGGGTTCTCATGTTTTGGTTGAGCTAGATTTCTGGATGGATTCAAAGTTGAGTGGGGTGGATCTATGAATGATAGAGCACATGGCCTAGTGGTCCCTAAACCAGACTATGGATCATGATAAAGCCACTGGCCTAGTGACCCCTGATCAAGACTATGGGTTGCGGTAAAGCTAAGATTATGTTTCCTCGGTGGGCCTAGGAATCCTTGTTGGTTAATGGAAGGATATACGGAAAATCAAAGAGGTCGTTTTCTCTCCATTGGGCCTAGTAATCCGGGTTTTGGGATATGCGGTAAAGCCTACAGTGTGGGTCTCGGTTTTAGGCTTAGCGATCTAGGTTTGGATTGCGGTAAATCCTGAGAGACTAGGAGACAGGAAAATTGCTCACAGTGTAGGTGGAGAAATCAGGTGGCATCTATGCTTGTTTGGTCTAGTGATAAGGTGGATATCACAGTAAATACTGTTATGATGTGTTCATTGTGTTGGCTTAGTGATCTGGGATGGATTACAGTAAATATTGGTTTCTATTGATGAGGGTGAGGTGGTTTAGCCTTGATATGTCCTCGTCGGTTATTTTGGTTTGAGTCCCACATTCATGCTTGTAATATGGCATCGGGGTGAATGGTTGAAGAGAGATTTGGCTCATCCATTCTATGGTGGGGTGGAACGTTAAAGTCCCATCCTACGTTTGGTTTTTGCATCATTAATGAAAGGTTTTTTCTCCTTGTATCTATATGATCATTTTGATGGATTATATGTGGTCTATATGGCTATACGTTCATGAGTATTTATCTTGGTTATGTACATGTTTTATGACAACAACTAGGTATGTCTGTCATCATGTTTTTACTTCTATGTGAATGAACAATGTATCTATGGTTTAATGGATGGAATGGATGTTAATGTGGAGATGAATCAATGCTTCATGGCAAATTCCAGATAAGTATGAGACCCCTATGCTCATATCTATTATTTACACCTGTAGTTTACATATTTTTGATATGTTTGGCAAAATTTCTGTCATGGCTAGTAGAGGCCTGATTAAGGTCTTGTTCAACTTATTACTTTTTCATCATTATTTCCCTGTTCTTTGACTGATCATAAGTTATCATTCCATTATGGGCAGTGACCTGGGATCTAGACCTGAAAAAGTCGCTCAAATCTCAGGGTTGCCAGCATAACACTGGCAAATTGGGTCTCTTGACACTGGAAAGAAAGCCTCTCATAGAAACTTTTGGTTTCTGCATGCTCGCATGCCTATAACATGAGAGAAACTGAGGCTTAAGTTGTACAGAATGTTAGTGGGACCTAGGTACATGATGTCTGAGCGGCTGACATGTCTCTTGAAGGTTTTGTTTTTGATGTGGATATGTTGGTTGATGTGTTTCATGGATTCTATTTCCTTAAGGTCACATAGTAGGTCGAATCCAATCATAGTAGCCTTTGATCGCATGTTTACTAAGTTGTCATGGTTACTTGGGTAGATGTGGGAGGAGGGTGTTACACTTGCACTATGTGTAAGAGTCCTTACTTAGGATTCTAGCGTAATTTTCTCAACCCGATCTTCACAATCTAGTTGGGCCCTAATAAACTAAGCTCTAGTTGTGGGAATATCCCTTTGATATATTGGTTTGTGTGCTTCCCCTTTAAATTTGATAGTGTGTATTTCTTGGTTTGAGTCTACTTGGCCATAGGGGTGTCTCAAATTAATTGATTAAATAATAAATAATATTCACTTTGGATTACCAAACTATTTAAGTTTCTCTAAGACTTTTATACCTTTCTCCCGAAGAGGAAGGTACACCACATAGAAGACGTATGATTGTTGGAGTAACATAGGACTTAGAATAAACACGGGTTGGAAGAGGCAATAGTGATTCAGGGAGCGAATATTTAGTCACTATTAAGGTTATATATGAGAGTCCAATACCACATGTTAACCCACCTTTAACCAATGTTTTTGACCCCATACTTGTACATCCCATTTTCTTTGATTCTGAACTTTTTTCCTTATTCTCTCATCCCATGTCTATTGAGAGTGGTGCATCTACCATAGGGCAGATGGGCCCCCCATTGGCTTCTATCTATGGAGTGTCCTCTATTATGTCTACATTACCATTTATCAACATGATAGGACCCACTTATCCAACATTGACGACACATTTTTCCTCTTCATTTATCATTCCACTAGTTTCTTCAACAACCCTTGTAAGTTTTCCAAGTATGGATGTACCCCTAACTTCATCCACCTTTGTGTCTGGAATGGTGGAAAACCCAAAAAAAACCAACAAGATTCTTGGGATTTCCATTAGCTCATCTATTCTAGCAGTTTCCATGTTGAACACATGTATATATTCTCTAAGGAACATGCAAGGAATATCTACCTTTGTCCCTAGTTAGACTAGCACCAATAATGTTTTCGAAGGAACATCTCATCCTTGGGGTAGTTCTATATTAGGAGAAATGCCTTTATTTTTGGATTTTATTTACTTCATAGGGGAAATATTACCTAGGGGAATAAACCCCACTAGCGTCACTATGCCAATGAGTTCATAGGCTTATGATGGTTCTTTTCCATTAGGAGGTCATCTTTTAGTATCCGATACAATCCATTTACTAGTCATGCTTCTAGGAGTTCCTTTGTCCCACGGGGAATTCCCCTTAGGGTTCCACATCCTTTCACCACACATTTTAGCTCACGAGTTTAATTCTGTGGGTGAGATATCCCATTTGTTAATATTATTCTTCCACTAACTATGTTATGGGGGGGACCATAGGGTCCATTGAGAGGCATGATCTCGATCCATTTCATTAACATCAATTTCCATTTCTAGCATCACTTGGATTATTGAAATTGGAAGAATTTATAAATGACTCTATATGCCATGATCATAGGTGGCCATTAATGTCTTCCAATTTACCTTCTGATATTCCTAAATTCACAATGAAGTGAGCAAAAAACCCAACCTCACACATTACCACCTACAATTTATGGTGCTCTTCAAATTCCTTGGTGGGTGATTTTATGTGGTTGCAGCTTTTCCAATGAACCCTAACTGGTGATGCCACTAAATGGTGGATCAAACTCGATAAGGCATACTATTATTATTATTCTTTGGTCTAAAACTTTTTGAACCATTTCCAACTACCTTCACAACAAGAACATGGGCATGACCTCCTATCCATGTTTAAACAAGATACGTTTACTCATATTTTTATCATATACATGAGTGGAGGTGACGGAAGAGGTAAGTTAGGACCAAGCTTCCTCATCAATTTCTTAAATATTGATTCACCTAATCGTTGCTTCCATTTATAGTGAAGGATTTTCCTATGGTCGGGGCGACTATTGAGGAGAAACACATTCTACATGCTCAACAACTTGATCTAATTTATTATTGATCAAACACTATATATAATTTCATTCCTAATGTTCCTCAGCCTTCGTTTGATCCCCCACAATCTAAGATGGGACCACATTCTAACGGTGTGATAATTTCCATTTATTTTGATGTTGTGATCTAGTTAGTTTCTCAATTAGGGAAATTGATTATCACATCCAAATCCCTAGAAATTGTCCCTAGTTCTCAATAAGCATTTTCTCTTGAGAAAACTATCGAGGTTCATATGTTGTAGTCCAACACCAAATAATCCTCAACAACCTGGTGTAAAAAGTAAAAAGAATAATCTTAAACCTACTTAAGGGACCCAAGAAAACCGATGCAATTGTTGTGAGGGAACAAATGAGAAACAACGAAATGTTAAATTTCCTTGCAATATTTTCCAAGGGGATCATTTAACTAATGAGTGACCATGTATGGTTGAAATTCATAATTTTCTTTCATAATCGATAGCCACTCAATAATCAACTACATTGACTCATCCATTATGTACCCAACCACAACAATAAATGGTTGCACAAGCTCCTCGACGTCGACCTGGGGGAAATGGTGGGAAACGTAATTTTATTGGAGGCCTTGCACCTATTCTTATGTACTATTATTAGATTAACTTGTATAGGATATCTAAATGTTACAAAACTCAATAGTGAAGTTCTGCTTCTAAGGACCCGATCACTCCTATTGTGCCCAATGGACCTCTCACATTAGATCAAACTTTGGAGCTAGTATTTCACCCAAATAAAGGTGTTGTCTGAAAGTTGAAACAAAATCCTAATGCATGGTACACATAGCACTACAATATTCTTGAATTTTGGCCCAATCACCCAATGCCATGTCTACCCTAGAGCTTTTTAAGAGCTTCGCTATGCAACACAAAGCCTTTTTTATTGTCATTGGAGGGGTCAGTTCCTCCAAGTCATGTTTGATTACGTTTGATTTTGACACCACTCAATTTAGGTTCTCTCATCATGTCACCTTCTAGATCTTGGTATGTCTCTTTAGTTGTCAATATGTACTCTACACATTTTTGAATGAAGGGTCTTCCACTTTTGTTTTGTTAGCATCATGGTGAAAAAATATTGGTTCTCTAGAACTTATCAAGTCAATTGCAATTTTGCAAGCCTTCGATGGACATGCCTGTGTACCTAAGGGTGTTCTTCCTTCACTTGTAATCAAGTTGGGAGAAAGTAATTAGCATACAAATTGAATTTGTTGATGCCCCATTATATTATAACCCACTCCTTCGCCACATTTAGTTCTATGCCATGGCTATTGTCATGTCCTCAGTGTTTCTTATGACTTGCTTTCCACATGAAGGAAATATTGTCATGATCAATCATCTAGAATATTCTATGCCATTGACTAAGTATACCACTATGGGCACTATTGTGCCATTTGTTAGAGACAACCATACGACCTATGGGAGTATTAGTGCGAGATTGTTTAAAATCCCATTACTTATAGGTGTTTTTCCTATTCCTCCACCCAATTCTCCCTCTAACTCTATTGATCCTATGCATATGGTCTCTTCTATCACTTGTGGATCCCATCGGTCACTTAATCCTTGGGTGGTTCCTTCTCCTTTGGAAGTATGCTCATACAGTGAGCATATGATTCCTTTAGTGGAAAATACTTCCTCTCTGATAGTAGCTTTAGTATCTCCTCACATTGGTTAGAAACTCCATCCCAATATGGAATATGGTCAACACACTTTTCCCAGATGGGTCGTCACTCCACCTATTCCACATGACTCCCTTGACGACGAGTCTCCTTCTTGGAAATTCATTTTAGATGTCATTGATTCACTTGCTAATATTAGAGAGACTATTTTTTATGACTCTATTCTCCCTAAATAGGAACTAGTAGAGATTGGAAATTCAAATCTTGAATCAAGCCAAGGGGCATTTTCTAGGCCATCCATGGAAGTTCCACCCTTAGACTGAGTCAAGTCTTGGGTTTCATCAATCATGGGTCCCCTCACATCTATTAATGGTATACTGTAATGATCGGTAATTAAATAGTTTCTAGCATGCTTCAAATTAAATCATCTATTCTCATGTTGTAGATTCATACCATCAAGTTTCAGCCAAATACCTTCAGTTAGGGAAATATTAGTCTTATATGTTACCCTTGCCAAGTTGCATGGGAGTTATGTATTATTTGATCTAATTTGAGGGATACCTTTTGGAACTTATATTTTGTGTGTCCATAGTCCTATTATGTATATTGTGACATAGATATACATTGTATTTTTTGGTGGCTATGATATTTGATTTGATAGATGGCTCCATTATGTATCTCCCATGGCCATGTCCTACCATTTCATTTCATGGATCCAAAATGTATAGGTGATGGCCAATTTAAGTTTCTCTTTATGTCAAGTATGGGTATCCCTGACTCGAGGATGATATAATTATGGTTGAGACTTGGGTATGAACATTACTCTAATTCATTTCCTTGGTCGCGGGTCATTCCTTTCATTTTTAGCTACATATTTTGGTAATGCATTTCAACCATTGGTTTATTTTCTTACCTTATGCATTAGGGGGGATTTGTTATAGCCTATTTTTCATTATTAGAATTTCTCACCTTGATGCATACTTCATCCTCTTTGATTATCCATTTTTAGTAGGATGGTCACTCCTAGGATATTGACATGATGTGTATAGTTGCTATCAAGAAGTGCACATACAAAGACACAATACCCTAGTTTCCTTTTTGTAGGGAGTTACCATGGTTAAAGTTTCTAGATTTTTTCATTCCTAAGGATAGTAACTCAACCTACTTGTCTATAAGTTGGCTAGGGGTCGATTATTGTAGACCTTTTCTAAGTTCTTGAGACTCTAGGTGTTTAGATACATTCTCTTGGATGATAGAAAGAGCATGTAAATATAACCCTATCAATAGGAGAGGTGTCACATAGGAAAATATAGAAGAGTTAAGTTATTCTATTAGTTTACCGTTAGAATTCTCTCTGATGTGATATCGGCGTTATCTTAGTGGATCTACGAAGTGGCCGAGCCGAGGATTAAGGAGAAGCATCAATGAGCTTAATGTATATGATGTACTGATGTTTATAATTAATGAAAGTAAACATGATTACCTTTCTTATGTATGGTATTGATTATTGCTTTCATATATCTCAAGCATTTTACCATGCATGATAATTCCTTGTCCATGGAGGAGGAACATTCATATGGTTTGGTGTTGAATGTGAGAAAGAGTTTGGAACTATGGAGTGAAAGGAGCAGGATGTCCAACACCTTTTTCAGATCTACTCCACCATCCTATGATAGATCAAGTGCATTTTTATTCCCTTAGAATATATACATTCTTCCATGTATTGGTATTTAGCTTTAGGAACTCACTATATTACACATACCTTCTGGTAGATCAAAGGGCTAGATCCATGGGGCAATAAATCCTTATCTCAATGAGATTTCCTAGCATGGAAAATCCATGGAAATACTTCATGAACAAGACTCCCATATTTAAGAATACAACAACAGACTATTTGACCAATATCAAACTTTGAAAAAAATCATGATGCATTGTTGTTGTAGTTAGCAAAGGAGAATGAGATGGTTGAAGGTTTGCAGGAGTGCAAGTACAACCTTGAGCTAGAAGTTGATCAATGATAGAATGCTAACAAGGGGATTTCTAGTATTGAGCTTTCACACTCACCTATTACTTGTTCCACCCCTCACGATGTTGATTGACAAAATATTGATGTTGATGATCATGACTCATCACATGATTTTTTGTCACCTAGAGTTGAAAAGTGCACAGTCAATATTGGATATCGAATACAAATAAAAATGGGATATATTGAATTTTTAACTATGGTGGATCTTCATAATGTACTTGTGGTCACTTCATGTAACTATATTTATCATTGTAAAGCATATTTATAAATGCTATATTCAAAGGAAAATTTATTTTGAGTCAATATCCCATTGAGGCTTTTAAAAGATGTAAATTTGAATTTTTAAAATGATTTTTTTGGCTCTAAAAGTGACAATTCAACTTCACTACAAGTCAAGTTTTCCCTGGTGAAGGGACACATCCATTCACCATTTAAAAACTACTATATAAAGGAAGCCCAAGCTCCTCATTTGTGCAATTTTTATTCCTCCCTTGAGATAGTTTATGGACAAGTCAGCGAGGGAAAAGAAGAATAAGGATGCATTTTCTCTTTCCTATCTCTCTCTAGTGACTCACACATGTGAAGGAGTCTATCTTTTTGATTCATAGCTTCTGGGGAAACTCTTGCAAGGGATCAAAATTTTATGTGTTAATGGGGCAATTGTTGCAAGGAATATTTTTTGGGGCAACTAGTATTGCAAGGGGGATGATATTATGGAAGCGCTGGATCATGAGCGAAGTACAAAATCCAATTTGGTTGACTTGAATTGGAGGAGAAAACTAGGTTTGATCATAAGTCTAGGTGTGTCTCTCATTAAACAATAAGAATTTCTCTATTAAAAAGCTTTCAAGGTTTTTCCCTGTAGTGGAATTTCCTAGGGTAAATATTTTATGCATTGTGATCTCTCTTTTATATTGTTATGTATTGTTAAATTTCTAAAGTATAATTTTTGAATGATATATTGGAACAAGTTAAAATAAGATATACATCAAAATTAATTATCAGAATTTCAGAAATATTGTGTTAACCCTATTTTCACTAGAAAATCAACATGGGATTAGAGCTTTGCTGATGAAAGGAAGGTACAATGAAGATCGCATTTGTAGAAACCCTAGAGAGAGAATTTTATTAAATTCCTTCTTGTACATTGGAATATATGGAGTCCTCCATGAAATCCGAAAACAAGCCATAGGGAGCATTAAACTTCATAGATTGGAAAGTCATAATAGATCTTATTCTACCAAAAACAAAGTATTGGATATTGTGACAGGAAATACTATTGAACAGACCAATGCAGCTGGAAAATAAAAGTTCAAGGAGGATGATGTTACTACCACGAGTCTAATAGCGGACTCCATTAGATATCATCTCATTCCCTACATTGCAAAGCATGATACCACCAAGAATATGTATGATGCCTTAACAAATATCTACACTATCAAGAATGTTGGTTAGTCCATGAGTTTAAGGAATGAGCTCTGAAATGAAAATATGACTAGTGAAGACACTATGGCTTCATACTCCATGAGGATTTTAAAAATTAGCGATCAAATTTTAGTTATTGGAGAAACTATCTCCGATCAAGAGCTTGTGACTGCAACACTCAATGGTCTTCCTAGATCATGGGATGCATTTGCAGTAGGCATAAGTATATGGAGATAATCTCTTTCATTTGAGAAATTATGGACATCATGTGATCAAGAAGAAGCAATATTGATGACTAGAGGTCACCAAGATGAATAATTCCAAACCCTTGCATCTCACTTCAAGAAAAAGGGAAAGAAAAAGCTTGGACCTTAACATAAGAAGGGATCTTATTCCTCTAAGAAGAAGAAAGAATTATCAAATATACAATGACATGGTTGTCAATATGGAAATTTCAAGAGAGATTGCCATAATATGGCTAACAACAAAAGAAAATGGAAACAACATGCTTCCATAGTAGAAGTTGAAGAAGATGAAAAACCAAAGAAGAAAAAAGGTGAAAAAGACTTATTCTACTATTATGCTTTAACAAGTTCCTTTATAGATGAGGATGACATGTGGCTAGTAGATAGTGGAGAATCAAGGCACATGACCAAAGAACATGGGAATCTTTCAAGCATGACAGAGAAGAAGTTATCTCAAAAGTTTGAATTGGGAGACAATATCATTTATGTAGCCAAAGGAGTTAGAAAGGTATCCATGTGGCTAGAAACTGGTAACAAAGTGCATCTCAACAATGTCTTTTATGTACTAGGTTTGAAAAATAAACTCATATTTGTTTCTTATTTAGAAGATAAAGTAGATAGCGTTGTTTTTATGGATAGAAAAGTACTTGTATGGTCAAAGGGCTCTAGTATATATTGTGCTAGGGTTATTGGGATTCATGATAGAATACCGTATAGACTTTTCAGTTGACCAGATCAAGCATTAGTACATGATAAAATACATCCAAGTGAGTTATGGAAATGAAGGTATGGACATCTTCAATTTAGATCATTGCCTAAATTAAGTGAAAATGTGTCAGGGTTTCTTGAACTATAGATAAAGAAAGATGGTGTATGCAAAGTTTTTGCAGTTGATAAGAACATCAAGAAACCATTTGCTGGCAGTGAAAACAGATCTATGGAAGCTCTAGACTTAGTTCATTCTCATTTTTATGGTCTGATGCCCATGGAATTGCTTTGTAGTTCATTGTACCACGTGACATTCATTGATGAATTCTCCTAGAAGACATGGATATATCTCCTGACATCAAAAGATGAGGTATTCAACAAGTTCCAATAATTCAAAGATGAAGTGGACAACTTGATAAGTAAAAATATCAAGATACTGAGATTTGACAATGGAGGAGAATACACCTCAAAGGATCTTGTTTCTTTCTGCAAGTAGACTAGGATTAAGAGGGAGTTAATTGTCCCCTATAATCCACAGTAGAATGGTGTAGCAGAACAATAGAATAGATCCAGTAAATAATTTTTCAAGGCCATGATTCATGATTTGGACTTTTCATTGTTCTTATTGAGTGAAGAATCATGAAAAACTACATACATTCAAAATAAAAGTCCTGATAGAGTTTTGGAAGGTATGACTCCTAAGGAATCATTCTCCAAAAAGAAGATAGAGGTTGGAAACATGATAATCTTTGGTTTCCTTGTGTCTCTTCATGTTCCTGAGGATAAGAAGGAATAGCTTGAGACTTCAATAAATAAAGGAATATTTTTGGATATAACGAATCTTCAAAAGCCTATAGAATATACATTCTAGAGCAGTGTCTGATTGAGGTTAGTAGAGATGTCACCTTTTATGAGAAAGTGACATATTTGATGTGTAAGGAAGTCTCCACAGATTCCTTGGAATAAGTTAAACATGATGCCTTAAGGGAAGAGCACACAAGTTTTAAAGAATGTACCAAAAGGCCAAAAAGGCTTCAAGATCCAACAAAACTAGTCATACATTCAGATATCAAGAAGAGACCAACATTGATTAGATCCAGATTAGAAGAGGAAGTAGGACATACAACTATTGATGGCACATCTAGAGAAATGAAGGAACCTAAGATGTTCTCTAGCTATGTAGATCTCATGAAAAAAATTATTGATGAATAACCTTGCACATATGAAGAATTAGTTAGGTAGAAATTATGGAAGGAAGCAATGAATGAAGAGTAGCAATCAAACATGAAGAACGATGTTTGGGAATTTGTGCTAAGGCCTAAAGGGAAGTCCATGGTGACTTCAAAGTGGATCTAATAGATAAAACATGCTACAAATGGTAGTATTCGAAAATACAGGGTGAGGTTTGTGGCTAGAGGATTCTCCTAGAAAGAGGTGAATACTATGGTTGTTGGCTTAGTGGTACCTAACCCAGGTTTGGAAGTGATTTAGCCAAGCAAATCCCAGTACTACTAGCCCTTTCAGCAACAATCCACGAAGCGTGGACTGAGGTGTCACCCGAAGTAGTATGGGAGGGTACTGGAACCAGGTTTCTGCACCCTAGGGATGTCTTGATGAAGTTTCTAGAGGTTTGCGGTCCCAAACTACATGCTTGCGCTACTCCACGTAGCTGTCTATCCTTCACGACCTATGCCACTACCTCCACGCCCCTCTGTAAGGGCACGAGGAAAGTACTACCCTAATCTCTTTTCTTACTACACTATTATATTAGCGCTTAACTTAACTCTTGAGGGCCCAATATTCTTATTACTTCATTCAACATTCAGGTAAGTGCACATAATCATAAACAGTATAAATGCATAAAGATAAAGAAAAACATAGATGCACAATATTCCGAATCAAACTTATCTTTATTAGTATTCCTTTTCAAGTACAATCCCACTTACAGACCCAACTCCACCTTGTGCACTCAGCTGCAGGGGTCCGCACACTCAGCTGGGGACTCTACTAGGCCTCTGCGCACTCAACTGTAGAGCCTTTTACTACTACTATGACCCAATACACTTCAGCTTTCCCGCTATGCTCTAACCATGCCTTCGCATCTATCTATTACATGCTTCCCAAAAAACTATCTTTACACTTAGAGCCTCACTCTATTTATACAATCCCATGGTCTGCAAACCATGGGTAGGCCGACACAACTTTACATTATTTTACGATTGTTAGGGTGGAAAACCCTATGACTCATCCTAGACATTCGCACTCTGCACTCACACTTCACAGAGTCTTACAATACAATTGACCAAAGCTCGGGCTTTAAACCCTAAAACCTATTGTAAGGGATCCCATGCCCAGCAGGCCCCCAACACAATCATCGTGACTCGTCTTGAGTCACTCTGCTGATGTGATGAACTTGGCACAGAGCCCCTCCAACTGTGCCTATGTTGTGTGAAGGTCTGTAGTGCACCGTTCTGCCATCTATTGGATCTGATCCATTTCTGCTCCTAAATCATCTGTGTCTGACTCAATTCTCTTCTTTGGTACCAGCTTCTAGTGCTTTTGTTTATAGTCCCACAACCCTGTCCGACATCTCGGGTCGTGAAGACTGTGCTTCGGTTGGGTAGTCAGATAGCCAACCCACCCGTGTAAGGCTTCAGGCGACTGTCATTTACTTTTCCTGGGAAGGGTTCTCCATTAAGTTTGACTAGCTGGACCGCACCTCCACTTGTGACCTCTTTCACCACATATGGTCCCAACCAGTGCATTCTGAATTTTCTAGGAAATTTTTCGAACTTGATGTCATACAACAACACTATATCGTTTACCTTGAAGGTGTGCAACATGATATGGTAGTCGTTCCAGGCTTTCTCACGTTCCTTTTGTACCTACTGGTGAAATCTAGCCAAAAATTGTTGTTCCTCAAGTTCTTCTAATTGTGCGAGCCTTTCTTCCTGAGCTTCGTGGTTCGTCATGCATGTGAGCGCTGTTATTTGTAGACTAGGTATGATGTATTCCATTGGCACAACTGCTTCTATACCATAGACCAACCAGAATGGTGTCTATCCCATCAATTTCTTGCACGTTGTCCTGTACACCCATAACATAGTGGGTACATTCAGGTCCCACTCGTTCCACTACGCATTACATATTTTTGTCAATGCAGTCTCCAGTATTTTATTGAATGCTTCTATTGTTCGATTAGCCTATGGGTGGTATGGTGTTCTTTTCTGGTGATAAACCTAGAACTCTTATGTGAGCACATTGATGGTTTCATTCAAGAAATGTGTTCCGTGATCGCTCATTAAGATGTTCGAGCAGCCAAATTGTTTCAACACGTTTTTGAACAAAAACTTTGCAATCATGGAAACCATGTAGTCCTTGACTGGTTGTGCTTCTGCCCATCATGTCAGGCACTCTGTCGTGGTGATGATGTAGTGTACACCCATATTTCCCTGAGGTTTGTTTCGGCCTACAAAGTCGATTTCCCATTTCTCAAATTGTTGTAGTGTCATTTGGGGATTTAACGGCATTTCATCCCTTCGTGATGGTTTTCCCATCCTTTGACATATATCATAGGCCTTACAATGCGCTTACAAATCTTGGTGCAGGTTTCCATCCAAATTTTCATATTAAACCTTGTTTGGTCATTGGCCATAGGGTCCCGTCGATTGCCCTAGGGTTTACACCCATCTCCCTATCTATTCGCAACGATTTTCCTCTCTAGTTTTTTGTTGTTGCTGAACAAGTTTCCAGTAACCTAATGTCATTTAATCCTAGTCACACTGACACTTAGATATCTTGACCTTTTTAGTGTGTTTTTAGTTGATTTCACCACCAATTAGCACAGTGTTTGCAAACCCAATTTGGGTGGGGTTTAGTTAATTGATTTTCTGTTCATTTTCTATTTTTAATTTCAGTTTATTTTTAGCAATATTTTTTCTTTTTTTCGAACACGATCTAGCCTTAATTAATAAACACACAAGCACTCCAAGTGAAGAGCACTTGGTTTACACCACCAAGGCAAGACTTAACATAATTAATTTACCTCCCCACACATAAAGAAAGGCATATTGTTGATCTCCCTTCACCATTTTCATGTCACTTTTGTCTTAACCCCATTCCACCACCAAGACGTTTGTTGCGGATACTCTTAGGCCTTCATCCCTAGTTTCCACTTAGGAATATTACTCCTCCCCACAGGGTTTGAGTTCATAATCCCCCCAGTCCTCATACCGATTGTTCTTTTGGTTCATCTGATTCCGAGCATTCTTCACCACATATCGTCACCATGTCTGGACCCACGGCTGGTGCAGGAACCCAGCCTGGTGTTGGCTCCGGCTCTACCCGCTGGTCACATCTAGTGGAACCATCTCAGGAACAGTTTTGGCAACCCCTATGTTCCCTTTTATGGGTAGGTTAAGTACACTGGATTCTAGAAATTTGATAAATGACCCTATACATGACGATTCTAGTTGGCATTCTATGCCGACTAAGCTTCCCTCTAACATCCCAAACTTTGAGCATAATTTTTGAGAGGACCCAATCATGTCTTCTCCTTCCACATGTGGTGTTCATCCAATTCCATTATCAATGACTCCATTTGTCTTCGGTTGTTCCAACGCACGCCCACTAGAGATACTACAAAATGGTATGTAGATTAGGTTGCCGCCTCTCATTCCATTTTCGTGACGCTTGCTAAGGCTTTCCTCTCATATTTTTAGTTACCTATCTAACATGACACTAGTACAGAGCTTTTGACCTCATTCTGCTAGTCCTCTGCCACCCGTCTTTCTGATCATGTTCAAGAATGGTGTAAAAGGAGGAGAAAATGTCATGCCCCACCCTTCGAAGACCGTGTCTATCTTGATTGGTTTCTTAGGAGCCTTTAATCATTCATTGGGAAAGATGTCGCGTCCCATTTTCCTCAGAAAAAGGAATAATCTCTCCAAACTGCTTTGAGATAAGACCTAATTTATTCGTAATCTAATTATGTATATACTGCCATTCCAAACCTCCCCCATCCTAGAGGTGCCAATGCACTGAGGACATCTCACACCACCGACGGTATCATTGGAACCCTTTCACATCCTTCACCATATACTCAAAAAAGTTATGGCTATCTGCAGGGGGGCACTAGTTCCTCCAACACTTATGTGCCTCTTACTAACAACATGTTTCCAGGGCCACCCAATGCTCAACCTATCTACCAAACTGCTACTCCTCCACCATCTCATCCCTAGGCACATTCGAGCGCTCCAGTCCCTCAAGCATTAGCGTTGTAGCCTCCCATGCATCCTCAGCCCCAGTAGCCACCACCCCCTCAGGGTCAAGTGTTTGTGCAGTAGAATGTGACCAATCTCCAAAATTCAAAGAAAATGAATAAGCGGAAAGGTAACAAGGGTAATCAGGGTAATCAAGGTAATCAATCCAGTGAACCTCAGGGGAACCAGCCTAACACCAACAATCAGCAATAGGGAAACCAACCAAAGCAGAACAAGGCTATTCGTATGAGAAATCCTTATGCATGCTATGGTGTACACGACCATTATGCACATGAGTGTCCTCTCTTGCCCCAGAAGTGCCAAACGTGTGAAGCTCAAGCAACTCCTAGAGTTCAACTACCCATCCAACAATCGCCTCAAAATCTTGTGCCATATCTACTAGCAATGCTTAGAAATCCTTTCCCTTAGCATGGATTTATTGCTACTCAACCACAGCCTTGTCAAGAATCCCATCCTCCCAACCTTCTGGTCCTGGTAACAACCAAATCCTTATCATTAATTATGATGAGGTTAATCCCTCCAATATCAACCTCCAAACTCAGTCAAGTCAATATGACAAGCCATCGACTTTGTTCACGACTGAGTTCAAAACCAAAGAATATACTGAGCCTCTTTTGACACCAATTGGCTTGTTACATATCCCTCATCCAAAAAGTTGAGCCAATTCCCAAGATCCCAAAGGGACCGTTACATAGTAATGCGATTTCTAACTGATTTTCCCATCCATTTAGTATAGTAGACGACTTGGTGTAATCACCTACTACCATGTCAACACTGGAGGTCCTCTAGTCGTGCCCATCTCAAAAGAAATCTATACTAACTTCTTTGGGCACAATAGATCCATTCGATGATAGTTTTATTGTCTGCCTAGTTGATACATCAAAACATCCCCCATTACCTTCATCCGTTGCTTTCTAGATACCACTCCGAGTCCATAATGCCGTCATCTTCTGATGCATTATTGATGAAGGTGCATCAACTTGTGTGATATCCGTAGCCGTTTGGAAACAACTTAAGTCGCCAGAGGTCTCCCCATCCACCATCACTTTGCATGCTTGGGACGGTCACTCCTCCCATCCTCTTGGCATGTGTCGCAATTTTCTTATGACTCTTCTGAGAAAGACTGTCCATGTACACATTGAGGTTATTGATACCCCTTTAGATTACAACATTCTCTTAGGTCGTAGTTACCCATATTCCATATCATCCATCACATTTGCAGTTTTCTACAAGATGTGCTTCCCCCACCAAGGGAAGATTGTTATCATCGATCAGTTGACATACTTCGAGCCGACATCTGTGACCTCCCCCAAGTCCATTATCTCGTCAATGTTAGATAATCAATCTTAAACTCATATCACAGGTGTTTCACCTTGAGTCTATAAATATTCCTAATTGTCGTGTGCTTTTCCTGCTCCTCACTCTCTCATATCTGAGCCTAGCTCTTTAAGTGTTTGCATGTTACAAGCGTCACGGACTACTCTCAAGCAGTCTAGTACACCTGATCAACAACAATCTCCTCAGCACCCTAATGTTACCCTCTTAGTCAAGCCATTCGGATCCACCCCCCTAGTACCTCCTCCATTTGTTGGTGCCTCTCCTATGTTCCCACGAGGAACTATTCCTTCAAGTCTCAACCATCTAGGAGCTATTCCATCAGGACATTACCCTGCAGGCCAGATACCTTTTTTGTTTCCTCCTCTAGGAATCATTTTGTCCCTGTAATGGCTTCCCTTATCCTCCTCAGTATGAATTTGGGGATCCCAATATGTTACATTGATCCCCCATAAGAACTCTTCTTGGTCAACTAAGACCATATTATGCTTTGACCCTAGTTCAACTGATCCCTACAGCCCCTACCACTACTCCAATTCCATCACAACCTCAACATGAACCCACTCCTATTGTGAAAGAATCTGAACATGGGGGCAAATCCAAGAGGAAATAACCTAAGGAAAATGCTCCCCAAGCTCCTCCAGCCCCCAAGGCCCCAAAGTCATCACCTCCATGTGCTTTGTATAAATTTGTTGTGCATTCCACCAATTATTGTCGTGAATTCCCTCATATCAAACCTTTGGTTCTTGAAACATTCCCTAAGTCAAATATCCCTGAGGTCCATATTACCTTACTAGGTCTAGCTAAGAAACTCAGAACGTTATGCACAAATCACCCTTGTGCCTTGTGCAATCATCATGGTCACTATTCCCATTGTTGCCCTATCTAGACGAATTTAGTGATTGCCTTGAGGCGCTTCGCGAAGCTGAGACCACTCGTAGTGGATCACCTACTCCTATACCCATGTGTTCTAGTACCACTAGTAAATAATAATAGGGGGACTCTGGTCCCATCATCGTGATCCCTCCCCCTGATGTCGAGATGACAGACTCCATGGGCCATATCCTTTACCTCTCATCATCCTTGAGTTCTTGGTAGGAAAACGTTTCTGAGGTTTCTGCGCATGCTTCCATGGAACCTCTTTCAATAGAATCCCAGGTCTCAACATCTGTAGATCCTCCATCGACTAGCTCATCATCTACCATTCTAGATCTTGCGTATGTGAACCTTCTTTCTCAGGTTGATTCACTAGGTACCACCGTCGCATCATGTGGTCAGTCTTCCTCCCATCTACCCATCTTCCATTCTGATGAGGACATCATGGAAGCTATGTCTACCCCTGAATACCCTTGGGATGATATGCACCATCATACATACTTCCTGGCACAAAAGTCTCATGACCAGTGTGTTGTTGAATCAAAAGACTTCATCCATGGTGAAGTCGATTTGTTTCGAAATCCCATCCTTGCCCCATATGGTTTTGAACAAGGGAATTGTTGACCACTTTAATTTCTTATTAATTCAACAACTAAGTGTTACATAAATTGTCAACCCAGGGAAGTCTGTTTATTTCAAAGGCAACTAAGCACTATATGTGCTCAATCCCAAAAGCAATAGAAGTTGTAATAAATAAATTAGTGACACCTTTCTCTAAGCAAACTGAATCTCAAATTTGAGTTACAGCTAAAACAATCTATTGCAGACACTCACCAAAGTATGCTCAATTTCATTAAAAGAGTAGTCTAATGGAAAATGAATCAATCTGCAAAGGAAAGCACTAGCTATGCTGTGACAGAGAACAGGACCCTATTCCCAGAGAAGGATTCTTCATCACCTAGTTTTGATTACCATGCTTGCCAACTCACTCTCTAAACTCAATTGCTAAGGAACACTCATGAATTAACTATAAATGGTCTAAATAATGTAAAAATCAATTGGAAAATAGTGTTCAGCAACAATGCATAAGCACACTCAGTAAACAGAACTTTTAACCAGGTATGGATAGGAAACACACTCAACGCATTGCAGAAATATAATGGGTGGATCTTGTGATGAAGGTGGGCCCTGTACTTCTCACAAGATTCCCTAGGAAACAAGAACTAGAAAGAAATGTTCAGAACAGTATTTTATTCATCCATCAAAATGTCATGTTACAAAAAGATTCCAGTTCTTCTCTTTCAGCTAAAAAACCCTTCTGCACTCTGTACGTCCCCTTCTAATGTAGGTGTCTCCTATTTTTAAACAGGAGACATTTATTACAACTAATTACATTGTAAGTCCTATCTTTAACCCAAAATAGGGAAATCATCTTTCCCATTAACAAAATGCTATTACAATGGTTATGGTAATGCTGACTTTAGAATGTAGTAGTTACAGCCAATGTAGCAGCTCCTTCGATGATCTTCTTCTATTGCTGTCAAATCTAGTAGGCAAATAATGACTGCTTCAGCAATGGTATTTTCTCCTTGTTCTAACTGTTATAGCAACATGACCTATAATAATAGCCCTACAGTCTTCGGGTTGTTTCAGCAACGTAAACTGCAATGATAACTGTTTCAGCAACTATCCATTTCAATCAATAAATTATTCAAGTAATGTAATTGTATGTAAAATATATTAAACATATAGAAATGAGAAGAAATGTTGTATACCTTTGGAAAAGTGGGTTAAAGAAATAACAAGGACTTTAAATATAGGTTGAAAAAAGATGACATAATAGCAAAATATATGGTCAAAAAGGGATAATGTGAGGTCCTAACATCCCCCCAACTGAAGGGGTTGCATGTCCTCATGCAACTTTTACTCTGAATCTGAGTTCAAGTACTGGGACTTGCAGTGCAAATTACTTAGGCAGTAAGTATAGAAGGTTCTATCAGCCAAGTATCTAAGACCATGATCATTCTGTAATCTCTACCATGCTGCTAGCTCTTCCTTTTTGTACAACCTAAAGTAAGCCTTATATTCTTGTGCTAGTAGCCATAGAATAGGGAAATGAAAATGATACCCTAACCATTTTTCGGCGCACTTTTGAATGCATTTGACATAGTTAGGCAGCCGCGAAATTGTTGTCTCAAGATTAAGAGGATTAAAGGGATGATATTCTTTCCTTTCCTTAGGAGACTGTTCCCAAAATAGGTTGTTTGCCTATAGGGCAAGGGCTCCCTTGGCTTTGACATAATGTTGGTAGTATTTTAAGACTTCTACCTATAACTGTCTGATATGCTCATTCATTCCTGGTTCCTTCAAAGACTAACAATATTCAACAACGAAAATGGCAACATTTTGTGGCTCAGATCGAATCCACACAAGGCAATTATCTTCGTTGTGTTTTGTTGAAAGGAAGGCATTCTGCCACGTGAGGTGATTGGCAAGGAAAGAGACAAAGGCTCTAATTTGAATGTCACCAACCAGAGGGTTTAGATTGAGTTTCCTATCCTCAGGGATGGCTTCATTATGGAGATACAGTTCACAGAGTAGATTTTGTTCACTGAAAGGTGCTTCTGTGAAGGTTTTCACAAACTGTTCAGGTGTAGATACCTCATGAAGTCTACCATCTATAATTTCCTTTATTTGGAAGAACGCTAAATTTTCTACAAGAAAGAGAGAGTAATTGGAGGATGGTTTCCTGGTGGCCAGTAATCTTTGAACCAAATTAAACATGAGGAGAAATCTAGTTTTTAACTGCTTATTTTCCCTGTTCTATGCACGAGATTGTTCCAAAACTTCCCAATTTACATGTATGATTTTTCCACGATAATTTGTGCTCCTGCAATATCTTTTCTTGTGACACAACATATTCCTTCTTCCATTTATCCATTTGTGCTTGAGTGCTACTGGTTTGAGTGAAGACAGTTTTTGTAGGCCGGGATTTAGTCTGAGTAAACACACTCTTTGTAGGTCGGGGTACAGCACTTTCGGTTTTAACAATCACAGTAGGCCTAGGTATTTGTGGTTTAACCTCTTTTTCAAAAATATTTGAAGGCCCTGCTGGTTCTTGTGTAACAGCAGGGCATTCCTCTTTAATTTTAACAGAAGTAGATGCAGGGGTAGCTCCAGGCAGTGGAACTTCAACTATTTTATAACTGGCTTGATGATAGATATTACCACATTGGATGCACATATATTCATTATACCGATCTCTCTCTGTACTCTTCTCAGCTACGGATGTTGCATGAGCTAAAGTATATAAATTAAGTTCTATGTCATAGGCTTCCCTTGCCATTATTAATTCCTGTTTGTAAGCTTCGAGTTCTGATTTTAGAAACTCATTTTCCTGTAGAAGGGAAGCCAAGGTCGGTGGGCTTTGTGCAGCAGTGGCAGTTTTAGTAGCTGATTCCAGTGAATGAAAGGCTTGTTGTTTCATAGCAACTTCATCATTTGGAGCTTCAGCAGGTGGTTCTTCTGTGGCAACTGCTAAATCGTCGGTTGGTTCTATAGCAGGTACATCATTTGGAGCCTTAGCAGGTGGTTCTTGTGTGACAGTTGCTGACTCGATAGCTGGTTCTTGTGGGGTAGCTATGGTTTGTGCAATGTCCTGGTTATCTATGTTTTTCTCATCAACAGTTGGTTCTTGTGTAGCAACTACTGAATTAGTAGCTGGTTCTTGTGGGGCAACTACATCTAGATCATCTATTTTCTGTTCATCAACAATTGGTTCTTGTGTGGCAACTGCTGGATTAGTAGCTGGTTCTTGTGGGGTAGCTACATCTAGGTTGTTTGTTTTCTATTCATCAGTAGTTGGTTCTTGTGTGGCAACTGCTAGATCAATAGCTGGTTCTTTTGGTGTAGCTACATCTAGGTTGTCTGTTTTCTGCTCATCAGCAGTTGGTTCTTGTGTGGAAACTGTTGGGTTAGTAGTTGGTTCTTGTGGGACATCTACATGATGTACATCATCTTGGGTATCTAGATTTGGTGGATCAACAGCTGGTTCTTGTATGGCAGCTTCTGAATCAGTAGCTGGTTCTTGTGTGGCAGCTAGATTTTCTGAAAGAAATGATGTCACAAAATCCTAGGCTTCTTGCATTTCAGTACCCGAGGGTGAGGCAGGTAAAGATTCAGGGCCTTGGGACTGTGGTGGGGTATGGAGTTTTAGTGTAATAGGTGGATAATTGAGGATAGTGGTAACAATTGCTTCTTCAGTCGACATCCTTGTTCATCTTCGATGTAAAAATGCAGGGAAAACAATGGTTTTTCTTTTGTGAGTGGTTTTCTTTAGAGGAGGAGGGTCATGAGGGATGGTAGCTTTTTTTATTGAGGCCCTTGTTCATCTTTTTGGTAGGGAAGTAGCCTTTTCTTGTCTTTTTCTTTTTAGCTTAGCAATGGGAAGGTTATCATTAGAATCATCACTAGGAATGTGGAAAGTGGGAGTGGATGATTCTACTAAATTATGGGATGGAGTTAATGTGGTGGGACGGTCAATTGGATTAGCTGATGTAGGTAGTGGAATGCTCTTGGTTGCTGTTCGAAAGGATTTTCAACTTGCTGAGAGATTCTAGTAGTTTGTTGAGGAATTTCAGGGGCCGGCTGAGAAACTTCGGAAGTTTCAGTGACTTCTTGGGGAATTTCAGCTGCTGTTTGAAGAATTTTAGCAGCTTCTTGGGGTTAAAGGGGTGGATTGTTAGGTGGGGTAGGGTTCTGCTAAGCCAAACCTCTTTGAATTAATAGTTGGACAAGATGATGATGGGTGAGGGAAAGGTGTGGGTACTTTGCATTTATACAATAATGTGACATATTTTTTAGACACCCAAGTATATAATATGACATATTTAACAGTCGACCTTGTCTCAAATGATTTAACAGGACAAAATCCTATTGATAGACTACCTGGTAGCGACCTTCGTAGGTGAGATAGTGCTTGAAAAATTTGGCAATCGTCGGCCATGGAAGTGGTAATGAATGAAGTGCCACACCATTGCCCTTAAGCTCGACCTGCTCTCTTGGTAGAAGGAATTCGTACTGTGCATTGAGAATGATGTGTTTACAACTAAACCATCGAATGCCAGTGGCTAGTAGGCCTAAAACCTGTGCTATATCATCTTCTAAAACTAGAATTCGAACTCCTTGAACGGTAGAATAGCCATCCCATAAATTACATGCAAATTCAAGGACTTGCTATGGATCAAATCCCTGGAGCCTCCTAAAATAATCTACCCAGCTGACGCGCTAAAAAATCTAATATATGTCTAGGTGTAATTATAATAAAGCTATCGAACCTGGCTCATATCGAATAGCAGGTCCTCTCATAGTTACCAGCTTCAGTAAAATGCACAGTGACAAACCGAGTTACCGCACCCGAAACAGAGTAAATTTTCAATTGAGTTCATGGAATAATAAGACAAAGACGGGGTGATGAGATGTAACCGTGGGAAAAAAATGACGGTGATTGGCGTGTTATGAAATGATGGCGTGATGATTTGATATTTCCCCAACTACGGCTGGAATAATGAGTTTTAAAAGTACGGCGATCGTGGTAATAATGTTGTAATCTTCCCATTTGACTATAGTTTAATAATATTTAAACATACAAATACATACCTCATGTTTACCTTTGATTGATATTCGGAAAATGTATAGTATACATTGCTAATAGATCATCAATGGTTATGGAGAAGGGGTTTTGAGAAATGAGGGTAATTGTATAAAAGGTCTACATAATGATAGGAGAAGGCAGTGAAAGAAGAATGCAATAGATGGTTTTCACAACTAAAAATAGTATATATATATATTCCTTGAGAGGAAATTGTGTTTCAGCAAGAGGGGAAATGGTAAGAGTTAGTGTTTCAGCAACAGGAAAAATGGGAAAAGGTTGGTGTTTCAGCAAAGGGGAGAAGAATGTTGCTGTAAATGGGAGAAATAAGGAAAATGTTGCTGAAAAATAATGGGGGATATAAGGAGGGGAAAAAGGAAGAATGATCAAAATGGGGGAATGAATTGTGAATTGGAGTGAGATAACAATGCTTCACAAGATGAAGCTTAAATCTGCTTGCAGTAAGATTGTTCTTTTCAACCAACCTCCCTATGTCTGAGATCTACAAAATAATCAATTGTAACATGGCAACCCTTGACAAGGATTATTAGTTAAGAAATCTAATCTAATACTAAAAAGAATAGAATGTAGAAATTAAATGCAATGAGGGGTAGTAGGCTTCCCCAAAAAGATATAATGTGAATCTACCATGTAGGTAGCTTTAAGTTCCTCTTTAGAAATGGGCTACTGCTAGGGACGAAGTCGATACCCGTTTACTAACAATGGTGTTCTAGAACCATCAATTGTTAGGAGACTTACTGTTCCATTGGGAAAATCAGTATCTTCATCAGATCCCAACGATCTTGTTCTTAATTTCCCTTGAAAATTTTCAAACCGAGAGTCGTATAATAAAGCCCAATTACCTTTTTGGAACTACTTATGCTTAATAGTTTTATCATGCCACCTAGTTCTTTGTTGTTGAATCATAGTTGTTTAATGGATGGAATCTAACCTCTTTCATCCAATTCCTAAAGCTGTTGCAACCTAGTTGTTTGTGCATCAGTCAAATCAAGGTTAACAGCTAAAGCAGTTCTTAAGGTTTTAATCTCAAATTCCACAGGAAAAACAACACTTTTACCATAAACCAATTCATAAGGAGAAAATCCTGTAGTGTTCCTCCAGGTATTTATGTAGGCCCATAATGCCTCAGGCAGCCTTTGAGACCAATCCTTCCTATTTTCCTTCACTGTTTTTGTCAAAATTGCTTCTATGACCTTGTTTGTACTTTCCACTTGACCATTGGCTTGGGGGTGGTATGTGTAGTCATTTTATGATGAATATGATATTTTTGAAGCGTAGCTTTAAAACCATGAGAATTGAAAGGAGGTCCTCCATTTGTAACTAATTATCTAGGCACTCCAAATCTAACAAATATTCCTTCAAATAGAAAAGTTACAATAGCTTCTTCATTAGCTCTAATAAGTGCCTTAGCTTCCACCCATTTTGTCATATAATCTGTACAGACCAATATGTAAACTCTTTGACTAGATGGAGGATTGATGGGTCCTATAAAGTCTAGATCTTATGTTTCAAAGGGTTCAAGTATTACCTCGGGATTGAATGGCATTTCATCTCTATGATTAGGTTGACCCATTCTCTGATAGCTGTCACAAGCCCTAACATATTTCTTCGCATCCTTGAAAAGTGAGGGCCAATAATAACCCATTCTGAAAATTTTATGTGCTGTCCTCTTATCAACAAAATGCCCTCCACAAGGGTCACCATAGAAAGCCTTCAACATATCATAAACCTCATCCTCTCTAATGCATCTTCGGATTTCATGATCAAGTCCTGTATGGAAAAGACACCCACTTATCCAGCTATACTGAGAACTTTGTTGAATGATCTTTCTTTTCTCCCGATGTGATAGGTGTGATGGTAGCTTCCCTGCAACCAGATAATTATTAATGTTTGCATACCAAGGTGAGTGAGCAGATACTGCAAAAAATACTCATCAGGGAAGGAATCATCGACTGGAGTATTATCACCAGTTTTTATCCGAGAAAGGAAATCAGCAACTACATTTTCTTTACCTAGTTGATCTACAATTGTAATATCAAATTCTTGTAATAGCAATAACCACTTGGTAACTCAAGCATTTGCGACAGATTTTTTCATTAAATACTTAATAGTCGAGTGGTTAGTATGAATAAAAGTAGGATAACCAGTAATGTAATGTCAAAATTTATTAATAGCATAAATGACTGCTAAAAATTCTTTCTCAGTAACTGTGTAATTAAGTTCAGCAGGGGTCATATTCTTATAATGAAATAAATAACATAAGGAAGATGATTTTCTTCTTGTCCCAAGACAACTCCAATTGTAGTATCCGAAGCATCAGAGGATATATGAAAGGGAAGTGCCCAATGAGGTCCCCTTAGAATAGGAGTTGTAGACAACTGATACTTAAGTTCATCAAATGCTTTCTGGCAAAGATCAATCCACTTAAATTCATCATTTTTCATAAGTAACACAAACAAAGGAGAAGCTATTTTAGAAAAAAAATTGATAAATCTCCTATAATATCAAGCATGTCCTAAAAAACTTCTTACATTAGTTTGTGTTTTAGGGATACGAAGGGCCTAAATTACCTGTACTTTGGATGGATCTACCTGAATCCCTAGGAATGAAATGAAGTTCCCTAGTACAATTCCTTTGTTCATCATCATATGACATTTTTCAGTACTCAAGGAAAGATGAGCTTGTATACAACGTTTAAGTACTTTCTCAAGGTTTCGTAATGCATCTCCAAAAATCACACCATAAGGAGTAAAGTCGTCCATAAATATCTCCATAGAGTCATTAAGCATATCATAAAAGATTCCTATCACTACTATTTGAAATGTTGTTGGATCATTACATAGTCCAAATGGGAGAACTCTATAGGAAAAAGTTCCCTAAGGACTAGTAAAAGTGGTCTTGTCTTGGTCTTGGGGTGCAATTTTGATTTGGTTATATCCGCTAAAACCATCTAAAAAGGAAAAGAATCTCTTCCCTGACAAACTATCTAGAACCTGATCAATGAATGGCAAGGGGAAATGATCTTTTTGAGTGGCTTTATTTAAGGCTCTGTAGTCTACACACACTCTCCAATTCCCATTTTTCTTAGGTACTATCACCAATGGAGAAACCCATTCACTTTCAGATATGGGGTATATAAACCCTGCATTAAGAAATTTTTGAAGTTCTTCTTTAAAAATTTCCCTGAAATTGGGATTCATTCGCCACTGGGGTTGACAGACAGGTCGACACCTTCATTAATATAGATAAGATGAGTACATAACTTAGGAGAGATCCCCTTCATATCTATATAGTCCCATGTGAATTCTTCCTTGTTTTCACGAAGTAACTTCATTAGCTGTCATGTTTCAGCATCTGATAAATTGGGGTTTATGTTCAATGTTTTTCCAGGTTCAATTTCTACAGTTATGCTTTTGGAGGAGATAGAAATTGATGTTTGAGGTAGATTTTCAGATTTAAGCTTTTCTTGGGTTTCAGGTTCCAAAATTGCAGTCAACTGGTTATATGTTTCAAAAGTGACCGAGGAGGTTTCGGAAATAAAATTACTAATTACTTAATCCTCTGTGGTATCCTTAAGAGTTAAGTCTTGTCCGATAGTCAGAATAGATTGAGTAGCATTATCATCATATTCCAACCGTACAAAATCATCATTATTAATCACAGGTGTGGCATGAGGATAAAGAGTAAGCTGCTTAGTTTCACATCCATTAGAAATTGTCATTGAGCCTGATCTACAACTGATAAAAGCATATGTTATAGCCAGCCAGGGTCTCCCCAGGATTAGAGGATGTCCCCCCAACTTTGTTTAAGTCTGTAATACAACAAAGTCAACTGGGTAATTCCAGGATTCCACTGAAATGATTAAATCTTCAATGACTCCTTCTAGTTTGATTGTGGAACGATTAGCTAACTCCAGGATCGTTGGTGTCTCTCTAATTACATTATTTAACTGCAATAGTTGTGAGGTTTCAAGGGTCATAATATTATAGCAGCACCTAAGTCTACTAGAACTCATGAAACAATATTTTTTCTGATCTGTACTGTAACCGTCGGATGACCGGGATCACCATATTTAATAGGGGGAGTTTTTCCGGACATTAAAGCAGCTATATCACCCATCACATGAACTGAAAGGGGATCTTTAGGTTTCCTACTAGGTTTCTTAATACAAATGTCTCTGACGGTTATGGCATAAATTAGTACATTTCTGAGTGCTTGTAAAAGTGGGATTTTAACATAATGATTATGCAATTCCCCTAAAAGATTAAAATCAAGTGGCTCCAGTCTCTTAGTGAGAGCTAAACACTCAGGAAATGGAGGCTCTGTTGTTTCAGCATCTTTATTCGAGGGTGGCTCGACTGTTTTAGTACCCTTGTTAGGTAAATTATTCTTTTCCGTCTCTTCTTTGTCAGAGTCAGAAGAGGTAATATCATCAATAATTGGCTCAACTACTCTCCCGGATTGTAAATAAATATCATTACATTGCACAGGGTAAACAGGAGATGTAGGCAGGTTCTGAATATCGATGACTTGCACAGCTTTATTATTATTAGGGTTAGGGTTCAGTTGTACGGGAAACTGGGGTCTTATTGTCGAATTGTTTGTTGGAGTACCTGAGGGAAGAGAGAGTGGTTGCTAAAACTGAGGAAATTGGTTTGGGAATGGGATTTGTCGAGCTCTCCAGTTTGGGTTCCATTGATTAAAATAAGATTGTTGTGGGGGCCAAGGAGTCCACATTGTAGGGTCTACAAAGGGAGGGTTTGTTTATTGCATGGGTGGGAAATTCATTTGATTAAAGGGTGGGTATTGCATTTGGTTGAAGGGCAGGTAGTCTTCTTGATTGAAAGAAGGATAATTATTCCAACGATTAAATGGCATATTAAAGTTCATACCTTCTCCTCGTGGTTTCCATTACCTCCTTTGTGTCAGAAAATAAACTACTTCAGCTTCCTCCTTGGTTGGTTGCAACACTACTTTTATCCCTGGGAAAGAAGGGCATTGTTGAGTTTCATGGTCCTTGTCAAAAATGGTGCAAATTGGTACCTTGTCCAATGAGCATTCCCTTAGTGGATGTTTTTCTCTACATTTAGGACAGAAGATGGCCAAAGCAGCTTCTACCTCTGCTTGTTTCTTCTTAACCTGAAAGGTATCAATCTATGAAGCAAAAGAAATTAACATTTTAGTTTTGAATTCCTCAAGTAGATTACCTATTTCAGCTCTTGTTGCTCCTCCACTG
This sequence comes from Pinus tabuliformis, assembly GCA_031772625.1. Lineage (NCBI taxonomy): Eukaryota > Viridiplantae > Streptophyta > Pinopsida > Pinales > Pinaceae > Pinus > Pinus tabuliformis. The sequence goes on from CM062819.1 coordinate 911,942,878, forward strand.
GCTGATTTTTGGACTCTTGAATATGTATTATCCCTACCTTTTGATCTATTTGCAGCTCCTCTTGAGCATCTCTTGCAGAGGTTGAAAATTTCATCATACGATTCTTTAGATATGTCCCCTTTACCAAGCATATTTAGCATGTCTAAACAATCATCCCTTACCCCTTTCAATAATATTGTCTTAAGTATATGTTTACTTACATTAGGGTGATCAGATCTCTGCAGATTGTACTGTAGTCTTTCCACAAAGTCCTCCAAATTTTCATCGTCCTTTTGAACCATCTTAAATAATCCCTCCTTTTTTTCTCTTGTCCGGTAGTAGTCTTGATATCTGGTCAAGAACTTCTCCTTCATTTGTTCCCATGTCGTGATTACCTGACTTCTCAGACTCATAAACCATCTTAGTGCATTTCCTTTTAATGTTGCTAGAAATAGCTTCAATTTTTGAGCATTAGTAACACAATCATAACTTCTACACAATATATCAAACTCAAAAATAAACTCATCAGGATCTTCAGAAGATAAACCATGGAAGTTAGGTAAGGCTGGCAGTGGGATATTCTTCATAGGACTTTCCCCCTAGGAAGATCCCCAATAGGAAATCCCAATGTAGAAAGAGAATTTTTCCCTCTTCCTTCCTGTCTTCCATTATAGAATCCTTCATTATTCTCCTCCATTGGTTGCTATCTCATTGCACTTGCTCTGTCTTCAATGTCTTCTGTTAGCTCCTCAACGTCTTCAATTGACCCCTCAATGTCTTCAGCTGGTTCTTTGAAATCTTCTGTTGATTTTCCAATTTCTTCTACTATTTCCTCAACTCTTTCAGGACCCACAACTTCCTCTATTTCGTAGTTTGTTTGGAGGGAGAGATGATTCTTGGGCTTCTGAGAGCTCAGCCTCTGAGAAGTTTCAACCTTTGATATAATATCATCAATAAAGGTCTTTCTTCCTCCTCCTTTACCCTTGCCACCTGTATGGTTGTTTTTCTTGCGTCCTCTCATGCACTCTGCATATCTAAAAGAAAAATGTTAATGCTTTTTGAAATATACAATTGCCTTCCCCAGCAACAGTGCCAAAATGTTGGTCACTTTAATTGCTTATTAATTCAAACAACTAAGTGCTACATAAATTGTCAACCTAGGGAAGTCTGTTTATTTCAAAGGCTACTACACACTGTATGTGCTCAATCCCAAAAGCAATAGAAGTTGTAATAAATAAACTAGTCACACCTTGCTCTAAACAAACTGAACCTTCACTCTGAGTTACAACTAAAAAAATCTATTGCAGACACTCACCAAAGTATGCTCAATTTCATTAAAAGAGTAGTCTAATGGAAAAGCAATCAATCTACAAAGGAAATCACTAGCTATGTTGTAACAGAGAACAGGACCCTATTCCCAAAGCAAGAATCTTCAACACTTGTTTTTTATTACCATGCTTGCCAACTCACTCTGCAAACTCAATTACCAATGGAAAAGTCATGAATTAACTATAAATGGATTGAATAATGCAGCAATCAATTGGAAAATAGAGTTCAGCAACAATGCATAAGCACACTCAGTAAACATAACTTTTAACAAGGTATGGATAGGAAACACACTCAATGCACTGCAGAAATATAATGGGTGAATCTTGTGATGAAGGTGGGCCGTGTCCTTCTCACAAGATTCCCTAGGAAACAAGAACTAGAAAGAAATGTTCAGAACAATATTTTATTCATCCATCAAAATGTCATGTTACAAAAGGATTCTAGTTCTTCTCCTTCAGCTAAAAAACCCTTCCATAGTCTGTACGTCCCCTTCTAATGTAGATTTCTCCCCTTTTTAAAGAGGAGACATCTATTACAACTGATTACATTGTAAGTCCTATCTTTAACCCAAAATAGGGAAATCAATTTTCCCATTAACAAAATGCTGTTACAATGGTTATGGTAATGCTGACTTTAGAATGTAGTAGTTACAACCAATGTAGCAGCTCCTTCGATGATCTTCTTTTGTTGTTTTCGAATCTAGGAGGCAAATCACGACTGCTTCAGCAACAGGATTTGCTCCTTGTTCTAACTGTTACAGCAACATGACCTTTAATAATAGCCTTGCAGTCTTTGGGTTATTTCAGCAACGTAAACTGCAATGATAACTGTTTCAACAACTATCCGTTTCAATAAATAAATTATGAAAGTAATGTAATTGTATGTAAAATAGATTAAACGTATAGAAATGAGAAGAAATATTGTATACCTTTGGAAAAGTGGGTTAAAGCAATAACAAAGACTTTAAATATAGGTTGAAAATGAATGACATAATAGCAAAATATATTGTCAAAAAGGGACAATGTGAGGTCCTAACAGGAATATGGCCAACATTTCTCCTACTATCAAAATCAACATTTTAGATCAACTAGGGATTGAAGAAAACATTACCTTAGGGGCACATTTCACCCTGAAATAAACTGAAGCTTACACCAAGCTCTTCAAAGAATTATGTGATGTTTTCACGTGGTCTTACTCTGAGATGCCCAGACTTGATACCACCTTTGTTGAACACCATATCAACACATGACACAGTGCCACTCCTATCCATTAAAAGTTGAGACCAATCCACCCTTCTTGTCACGAGGCCATAAAATCTGAGATTGACAATCTCAACTAGGCTGATTTCATCTATCCCATTGAGTATACCACATGGGTATCCAACTCGGTTCCTGTTCTCAAGAAGCAAGGCACCATTCATTTCTTCATGCTTTTCATGACCTGAACAAAGCTTGTCCCAAAGACAACTTTCCCACACCCTTTATCGACACGATCATTGATGACTATATGGGGCATGAGGTTCTATCCTTTATGGATGGACTCTCCAGATAGACCTAGATTAGTATCCATCGTTCCGATCAGTTAAAGACATCGTTCATTAGTCTGTGGGGAACCTTTACATATCCGATCATGTCATTCAGCTTAAAAAATGTTGGCTCCATATTTCAGCGGGCCATATCATACTATTTTCATGACTTGGTGCACCTTATCCTTGCTTACCTTGATGATCTCAACACTCGTTCTAGGTCTCAGGCATAACATATTCATGATTTTCGCACCTTTTTTCTCCAATGTCACAAGTATAACATTCTTCTTAATCCATTGAAATGTGTTTTTTTTTCCTACCAGCCATCTATTAGGCCTCATTTTGTCGAGAGACGATATCACTCTTGACCCCCTGAAAGTTCAAACCATTCTTGAGTTGCCACCTCCCCGTACCTTGCGCCAATTACAAAGCCTTCAAGGCAAAGCCAACTTCCTTCGTAGGCTTGCGCCTGACTATGCGACCACTGTGGATGGGCTTCTTAGACTCCTTCGCTCAACCATTCCATTTGTTTGGGATGAATTTGCTCAATAGTCTTTTGATACCCTAAAGCATGCTCTCACTTTCGCTCCCTTGATCAATCCCCCTGACTTGACCAAGGATTTCATCTTGTACATCTCAGCTTCCTCCCATTCAATCTCTGGGGTAATTATTCAAGAAGATGGTGATCGAAATGAGCATGTTATCTACTGTGTAAGTAACAACCTCGTAGGTCCCCCTTGTGAACTACACTCATGAAGAGAAATTTCAATTGGTTGTCATGTTCTCCATCCAAAAGCTCTGTCACTGTATCCTTACGCGTACCACTAGGGCCATAACAAACTCCAACCCCATGAACTTCCTATTGAGTCGACGGATCATCGGTTGGAAGTATGCACGTTGGATCGTTATCCTCTAGGAATTCAATATTGAGTTTGTTACGCCTAAGAGTAAGAAAGATTTCGCCCTTGCCGAACTCATTTCTGAATTACCCACTGGTGCATGCAATCCACTGGTTAATGACAAGCTCACAGATGAACACATGTTTTTCATCACTTCAGATGATCCTTGGTATGGATATATTCTCACATATTTGCAAACCCAAAAGTTCACCCCCCATCTTACTCATGATGATCAATGTGAATTCGATACTAGGACCCTCGCTACCTCCTCATCAGTGATGACCTTTTTCATCGCGGTGTGGATTCTATCCTTCATCATTGTATCACCCATACTAAAGAAGATCAAGTTCTAAATGCATGTCATAGTTGCACTTGTGGTGGCCACCTCTCTGTGATGGCCACTACCTAGAAAGTCATGTGCGTTGGTTACTTTTGGCCTTATCTCTTTAGTGATTGCATTGAGGCAGTCAAACACTACCCCAATTGCCAACATTTTTCCACAAAGGCAAGAACCCCACCTGCTCCCCTCCATCCTATCATCATTATTGGTCCTTTCTGTAAATGGGCCATTGACCTTATGGAGTGTTGACCACCATCTGTTAATAACCATAAGTATATTATCATGGTGGTCGACTATTTTACCAAATAGGCTAAGGCCATGCCAATGTTCAATAACACGGTGGCTACCATGACCCTTTTCTTTTTTAAACATGTTATTAATTGATTCGGGGTTCTGAAACTATTGGTCTTTGACCATGGCCAATGTTTTAAAGATGAGGTATGGTGTGATTTATCCTCATTGTTGGACTTCCAGCACCAATATTCATCGTCTTATTACCCCCAAGGTAATGAAAAGGTTGAAGTAGTTAACAAAATTCTCAAAGCTATGCTTCAGCAAATGGTGAATAAGCACAAGACCAATTGGCACCTTATGCTCTTCCCAGCTTTGTGGGCCTATAGAACTTCTGTCAAAACTGCCACTAGGTTCACTCCTTTCCACCTTGTTTTTGGTGACGAGGTAGTCTTGCCAATGGAGTGCAAGATCCCTTCCCTTCACCTAGTTGTCAAACTTCTCCCTGATACCCAACCATTAGAATAAAGACTTCTCATGCTTGAACATGCCTCTAAAGACTGTCGTGTTGCTTTGCAAATAATTGAAGCAGCCAAAAAGCACACTGAAGCTCGGTATGACCGAAAATTCAACCCTCATGCCTTCCATGAAATTGACGTTCTTTTGGTGTATGACTATGCCCATGATACCCTGGGACATGGGAAGTTCAAATCATTATGGCTAGGACCTTACATCATTTGTAAATACTTAGGGAAGGGGGCATATCTCATGGAGGATTTCAAAGACCAACTAGTTCCTAATCCTCATAATGCACTCTACCTTAAGAAATTCTACCCATAGAATCTCTCATTGATTTGCACATATTTATTTCTCTCATGAATTTAGGTACGTTACATCATTTCATTTGATGATTTGACACTTCACCCGGAAGCCATTTTTACAAGGGTCACTTTGTCACCTCTAAAAATCAAATTTCTTCATCTGCGATGCTTGTACTTTGGGGACCACCTTCCCTTCGTGATTATCATCTCACATGCAGATTTTTGTCATGAGTGACCACCATTTACTCATGCTTTCATGGTCCCCACTAGGCCTATTCTGTGTAGCAGCGTCATCGAGTCACCCTTTTTCAGCACATCCACAATGAGTCACCTTTGCTTCCATGGAGTCTATTTCGCATCCCATTATATCATGTCACAATATTCCATTCATTTTCACATACCATTCATCCTGTGTTTCCCATTTTGGCCTCCAGTCATATTGTCCCCCATCCTCCCCAGAGTCGATTCAGTCGCTACCAGGTCAACCATCCCATTTATGCTCTAACAAGGGAAGTCATATGTTTGTCCCTTAGTCCAATTTTTTCCATTGTCTCTGGTGTCAGTACATCGGTCACATTACTCTTTTCCCTCGTGCCTTAGTTGAGGATCCTCATTTCCTCACCTATCTCGGACCCTATTCTATTGACATCAGCTCATTTACTCTAGAAGAACAGCCTAGAGGGAGATGTACCTTGGTACTAGCTTCCATTCTTGTTCGGTGCCTTGGATCGAGCAGAGGACTCAATATTTCCCTTTGACTCAGTTGTTTCATGCTTTTGATTCATACACTTGATGGTCCAATGATGCAGCATATTGTACTAGTGATTCCCGTGTGTGTGTGAGATTTTTCAGCCCTCATGAGGGGGTGGACCTTTAGGTAGTATTCCACATGCCCAAATGCCTTCATATTATGCTATAGCCTCAGATGCAGTTCCACAGATTTGATGGGTTTGGTTCCTACCGATCGTAATGTTCATAGCAAGCACATCTCCTTCAAAGTATCCATTCAGTTTTGCAGAGCCCTTCACTGTTCATCAGGGTTTCCTTAGTTGTTCTACCCTCCCTCCCACCCATTTTTTGAGGTAAGGGACATTATATCTCATGTACTCAGATGATATTGTATTTGGTCCTTATTCATATTTTTCTAGGTGCATTATGTATATGGGACACATTGTATTATTTTCTGGCTCAGTTATGCCAGTGTGTCATGTACCATTCAACATGTACCTCATTGCTTAGTTTTATGTTTCTGGGTGCATCATTATTTTTGTACTATGTTATCTTGGCGGGTATAGGCATGCCTCCCCCACCTCACTAATATTGGGTACCACAACATAAAATGAGACTTGCATTGGCCTCGCCCCCTCTGTCCCTATCCTCTTTCGCTTTAGCTCTCTTGGTCTCTCTCTCTCTCTCTCTCTCTCTCTCTCTCTCTCTCTCCCCACTTTGTTGCCTAGTGATTGTGTCTTTACAACTTACTTCGGTCATATGTTTTGTTCCTAACACTCATACATTGGGGGGCATTCTTTTATCACCAAAAAGTTGATCATCTAGCCTAATTTACTAGATGGATTGAAGTACATCATGTAAAGCCAATTTTACCATAGTAAAATTGCTTTCACTGTGACAAATTACTTAATAAACCACATTTTTTAAGTAATTTATAGTTAAACCCATGAAGAGTAATTAAATAAATCACTATTTATTTAATTATCTTCTAGGAATAATTAATTAAACCATTGATTAATTAATATTCCTTGTCATATTTGACCCAATAATGAGAAATAAATATACAAATTATTAATTATCTTATATTTCTCTAGGAATAATTAATTAATCACTAATTAATTATTATTCTTTGTCAAGTTTGACTAAATCCCTAAGGAATAATTAAATAAATAATTATTTTTTTATTATTCCTTAACCTTATTTCTTGAGATGATAAATAAATCATTTATTTATTTATTAATTCTAAATAAAATTTTAAATACTTTTTCCCTCCTAATCAAATATAATAAAATATTCCAATTTATTATTCCTAGAATGGGGTTAATAATATATTAGTATTGCTCATTATTCTAGGATAACTGATATTTTCTTATAAATAGAATAGTTTTCCATTCATTATTCACTTTTGATTATTTTCATTGTTGCACTCATTGTTGTAACTCTTATTATCATCACTGTCGCATGCCATATTTCTTCCATTTGAGTTCCCATTGTGCTCAAACATTTTATTTATTGGGTTTACACATTATAGAGGAGAGAGACTCTACACAAGCTGAAGATGTTTGAGGATAGCCAAGAACCCATCCCATAAAGGGGGACTGGTAAAATTTATTTGTTCCCTTCACAGGTGTTAGAATAAAATATATTCTTTATATATCTCGTTTCCATTCGATTATTGGAGTTATTATTATTGTTTCATTTTACTGTTTAACTATGATTGTGGCATACATCAGGACGTTGGCAGATTTTGTTTCTATCAGTTGCTACAGATCTACGATGTTTAGCAGTCATTTATATTGTTGATATTGTTTGTCATCCATGGTCTTAGAGGATTTCTTTCCGTACACCTTTGGGAAGAAAACACTATAACATTTACAATAAATTTCATTTAAAGACTCAAATTTTGGTTATATATGGTGAAGGTAGATGTAATAGGTAGACATAATGAAGGAAGAAGTCCCAAGTAAACTCAATGAAGTTAATGTGAATGTTATTATTTTTTGAAGTTATATGCACTAAAGAAGAGTTGTAATTGAGGGTTTTTTTATCAAACAAAGCGATTGGTGTCTCTTGTTATGTTGGTTTTTAGCAGTGGGCATTTGTGTCTCCAGTAAATTGTTTCCTACAAATATGTGTAGTGTTGTGGATTGGTTTCATTAGTAATTTGGTTTCTACTAATATTTGTAGTGGTGGGATTAGTGTCTCTATAGGTTTGTGCCTATGAATATTTGTAGCGGTGGTGAGTAAACTGGTGACTACAATGATCTCTACATTAGAGAAATTTTGAGGCTTAAAATGGGGCTGAAAATAAAAGTGTACAACCAAAATCAAATTTATAAAAACCAATAAGATTCAAGATGATGATGTCAACCATGGGGGATGATTTCCACTTTTGGAGTAAAAAAGTAAAAAGATTAAAAAATGTATATATAAAAAAAACTATATTTTGAACTTATGTCCCTATGATGTTACTCAAATTTGTAGTGGCATAACTCATCGGATGCATAATTTAGTTCCTCATCCAAGAAGTACCCATGTTGCATACTTTTGATGGATCATGCTACACGAAAAATGAGAAATGCATGAAAAACATGATTGCAATCACATTTTTCATGTATTTTTTATTTTTCATGTAGTAGGATCCATTGAAAGTATGAAACATGGGTACTCATTAGATGAGGAATTAAATTGTGCATCCAACGAGTGGCTCCCACTCGAAATTTGAGTAAAACCATAGTGAGATAAGTTGAAAGTACGCGTTCAAAAAGTAGTTTTTCTTTTTCCCCTCTAAAATTTGAAGATGTAATATAATCTTGTTTTATTATTTCCACTATTATTTAATAGTATTCCTTAGGAGGCCCATTGTAGACCTTAATTTTTCTCTGATGAGAGTAGGTTGGTGACCACTAGGGCTTGTACTAGTGGAAATTGATGTCTCCAGTAGATGGTGCCTACAAATATTTTTCACAATAGGTTGGCCCCTACAAATAATTAGAAAAATAAGTTTGGTAGTTTTATCCTAACCATGTAAATATTATCTTCCATGTTCTACAACTGATATATTTCGTATGTGATTGTTTTATTATGCTTCATGACTGTTTAAATAAGTAAGAATTATGTTATATAAATTCACACACACACCACCCTCCCCCCAAGTATAAGTTTTTGCTCAACATTACATTCATATTATGGGGTCATAATTAAGGTATTACAAGATAGGTGCTAGGGCCTACAAATGGCATTGAGAGTAAAAATATTAGATGTAACTATTGGCGAGTTACTTTTTATCTATGAAAAGTATAAAACAAATTGTGGAGAAGTGTCAAAAGTTTATATATATATATATATATATATATATATATATATATATATATATATATATATATATATATATATATATATATATATATATATATATATATATATATATATATATTTCCCTCTAATGTATTTCAAGTGGTCCATAGAGAACAAGAGATGATGAATCCAAAGTAAAAAGTTATTAAAATTTTACCATTCTTAAAACAATAAATTTTGATTGGAGTATAATTTTATATTCTCTAATTTTTGTATTTATTTATATTTTTTATATATTTCGAGGGTGAAGCCACTAAAAAAAGTTAAGTTCCTTTTTTATCCATTTTTTTCCTTCTTTGAGTGCTTTTAGCAAATGGTTATTCAACCCATTGTAATGTAACTTTGGTCAAGGAATACAATTTGAACCAATGGATTAAGTTTTTGGATTCGGAAAGATCCTATATATTATGTTCTAAATGATGAAGCTGATTTTAATACAGTTTAGAGTTGTGGCTCTAAATATTTTATTACTTTTCCCAGATAAGGGTCTCGAGAGTAAATCTTTGAGTATCATGTGTGATTACCAATGTTTACTTTTCTATATATAAATAATTTTTAAACACATTACTTTAATGTAAAGGTTTAAAACTCACAAAAACATGATTGACATAGTGCCAAGGTATATCAAAGTGTTAGACATCCCCTTAAGTGCCAGGTTAATATGCTTATGTTTCTTCCTCCCATTATCAATCATATTAACAAGAGAGAGACTTATATTTTGAGTTTTCCATCAATTTTTCTATCTTATAGAGTGTTTGTAAAATTAGTTCACTAGAAGGAATCTTTAGACAAAGTTGAACCTAGGGGTGTAGAGAAATAGTATTCTAGATACTAAATGTGCCCATTTTATGGGTAAAATACATTGGACTTACTTTTTTTTCTTCTCTTTCATGATCTACTTACATGCCATCTGTTAGTGGAGGATCTCATTCTAAGATTATTTTTTAAAACTAAACAAAAATTAATTTACGTCATTACATTTTTGTATATATAAATTGGGTTTAGCTTGGCTGGTTGGGATGGCTTATTGTTATCATTCCCACCTAATTTTAATTCCTACAACTGACATTATAAGCTCATATTGAGTATATTGTTATAATGGCTTCAATAATAGGTCAACTTTCGAAATTTGGTGAACCTAAAACATATTTTGAGATTTAGTAAAGCTTAGAAAACCTCATGGCCATTGACCAAGTTCATCGTATTCTATGCTATGTTTTCCATGTCCATGATAGCATTATTTTATGTTTATTGATGTTGATTTCTTAGTGCTCTATGCTATATTTAATTTTAAAGTTAACATTCCTATGTTTATTTATGTTATGTGTACTTTATGGTATATTTCATTTTAAAGTTAATATATGTATATGTATAGAAACTATACATAAAAGAATCTAATTTCAAACCTCATTAAAAAAATTCAAACTTGGACTCAATCTAATCATTGCTAAACCCAAACTAAAACGTTAACAATGCTAATTAGCTTCACATTGAAATATTTTTCAATTTTTTTAGTAAAATAACAAATGGTTTTTCCTTTATAGTTATTTTTTAGTTTATAATATAAGTTTACACTTTGAATTTGACATGTGTTCATTTACATCACATCATTATAGAAAATAACACACCATCTCACTTACAATCTCATATATCTTTTGTTTCCTTTACCACTATCAATGCATTGTTTAGCGTTGCGTGTTATATTGTGACATATTTCACAGTTGTATTTTAATGAATTTTTTTCGTTTAATGACAATAAATTCTTCACCTTCTTATTATTTTTTTTTATTATTATTTTATGTAAATCTCTCTCTCTCTCTCTCTCTCTCTCTCTATATGTGTGTGTGTGTGTACATACACACACACACACACACATATGTTGTGTTGAGAAATGGAAACAAGAAATTTCAGTTTAAATTTGTCCTTGAATTTATACTGTGAATTAAAATTGAATTCTATTCTCATAGCAACTTGAAAATAGTTACTTTGGTTTAATTACCTTAATTAGCTTAGGAATTTCGAGTTGGAAGTATTTTTGAAGTCATGTATATGTTCTCCCTAAGTTTTGGGGGTCTAGGATGAGTTTAATTGTGAGTTTTAATTAGACCACTCAGTTTACTGAGTTATGTTCAGTTAAATTAGTTCCCAACTATTCGCGGAACTAATATAGAGTTAACAGTCAGTTGGTGCACTAGTGCATCCACAAGGGTTGCTCTAGTTAACTGAAGATTCCCTCATCAGAAACTCGTGAATGTTGATTCTGAGAAAGACCCAGTTGAGACTAGAGTGCAGGGACAATGTACTATCAGTTGTATGATTTATTGAGTTGTAAATATCATGCATGCAATCAAAGAAGGACCTATGTTTGGATTGTACAATTTTGGAAGCATGGATTCTCTTTAAATATGGGTTATTCATCCTAGGAATTACACAAGAGATTAGGGGCCTGGAGAGTTGTTGAATAGGCTAAGGATTTGGCTTGAGCTTGCTTGTGGGCTAAATGAGTTGAGCATACTTATGCGAAATTTTTCTAGTGAGAAAAAGCTTTGTATCTTCACTCATATTTCGGATATATGCAATACAAATAGTGGGGTTTTGTGCATTAGCTTTCCCCAAATACATCTTGTGTTATGTGTCATTGATTTATCTTCTTCTTTTTCATATTATTTTCATCGATCTATTAGCTTCTGTTGGTTGAAAGTAGAAGTAGATTCTTATCCTATGCTTTAGTACATTGCATGAGCTTGTGAATCTATAGGATTTTCTACATGGTATCAGAGCTGAAGATAGTATACTATAGAAGATTTCAAAGTTTTGAGTTTTGGGTTACAGGTGAAATTCAAATTTGCAATACATACTTTAGGATCGAAGGATGGCGTTCTATGGTTTGCAGCCTGATTATGCCTTGGAAGGTAGCTCAATTTTTATATTCTGGAGGGATAGAATGGAGGCTATGCTAGAGGATAATGGCTTGAAGGAATTCGTTGATCAATAAATTCCTAAGCTAGCAGCATCAGATGCACAAATTTGGTCGAATGGAAGAAGTGCGTGGTGAAGGAGAGGTGGATAATCCTTAGGGGAGATTGAGACAACAATGTCTTGAGTATCCATGGTAGGGAAACTTCGTATGGTATATGGAAAGCATTGACGAACTTGTATCAAAATAGCAGTGACCAAATGAAATTGGCACTAAAGGACAAATTTTGAAAAAAAAAATTGGAGAAAGGAGAGATGATTCCAAAATACTTGACCAAGTTCACTCAATGTAATGATGAACTGGGAAGTATTGGAATCACGGTTGTTGAGGATGATATGGTGAGTCTTTCTCTTCTAGGACTCCCAAAGAGTTGGCATAGTTATCAGGACTCTGTCAATGGTTTGGATAATTTGCATGGTTGCATTCTCTTTGGGTTATATCTGGTGATATAGATATTGGTGAATGTGTTGGTCATGCATGCATGTCAGTTGCGTGTGTGGCTCTTACACTTGTGTTACAGGTGCTTGTTGCACTACATCGCATTGATCATGGTTGTAGTAAGGTTGTCATGAAAAACTTGATGTTGATTTTATGGAATGCATCATCAAGAGTATATGATTGGTTACATGAGTAGATGCAAGTTGATTACATGCTTGTATGTTGGGTTGCATTCTTGGTTATTAGATTACATGCCTCAGTCTTGTAGGTTGATTACAAGAATTTATCACTTATGCTCGACTACATGCGGTTAGGTGTATGTGTAGTTGATTAAGCATTTCTTATGTAGGTTGATAGTTGCATGAGGCCGTGTGTACAATGGAGTAATGGTTGTGGTAATGCATGTATGGTCTTGGTTATAGTTATGCATGAATAGTAGGTAAAACATGACTTGTGAAGTCATGGTTTACAATTTAGGTCATCATGGTGCTATTGGTATGTTATGATGCTAACATATTGCCTGAGATAGAGCAGGAGATGCAAATCACCATAATAAGGTTGCAGAACTAGACTTTGGGATAAGAGAATATTGTCATACAGGTATTGTATGTTTGGCATGTAGGTGCATACGTTAAGAATTGTTATATGCATTAGGTCTATATACATTAGGTTTATGCACATGTATTTTGATGTTATGGTTACATTCATGATAGATGTTAGTTGATTAGTGTAGTTATATGAACATGTGTCAAATAGTCAAGAATGGTGGTATCCTATGGTTGTGTGCATTGCTATTATTTCTTTAGGTTAGATAACTTAAGGATTATGTTATATGTTGTTGATGAAATATCTTATAAGTTAACTTGTGGTTGTTAAATTATAGTTAGTTTGATGATTAGGGTTATATCATTTATACCTTGATGTTATAGGTATCACACTAAGCTGAATTGGCCTATGAAAATGGTTATGGTTATGATATTCAGATATGAGTCGAAATATTTGTGATATGGTGTTGTACTAATATAGACCGATCATACATATGTGATTTCTATGCATAAATGATAATTGTTTATGAGTTAGTATGTGCACAAGTTAGTTAGTGATTGTTATGGATAACATGATCTTATTTATGTTTACGTTGATGTGTTGAGAAGTTATATCGTGCTAAGTAAATTGATTGTGCAAAAAAGATAGCCTCCCTTGAGATACAATAAGGCAAGAGTTTTCTTATGTCATATATTTGGTGCTTAACTATTTGATTATGTCATCTAGTTAGTTAACATGGTATGTTGCAAGTTAGTTGAATGTGTGATGAATTGCATAATGTATGTGTTCAAATGATCTTTTTTTTAATATTATTGTGCTAATACATATGAGTTGAGATAGTTGACATGTACTTGAGTATGATAGGCAATAGTTGTGGCATTATGTATTATGACTGATGATTATGAGTTGACTATGTATTGTGACATGATTGTTTGGAAAAGTTGATTTCAAATTGATAGATTCGATTGTCTTGATATTTGGAACATGTGGTTGACATCTGTGATCAGTTGTAGGGTAACATGCTAGGTATTAGCATGACAAGGTAACACTCGATGTGTTTATATAACTAACATTTTGGCAATTTGACAGTACATAGTAAGCCTTAATTGCAACAAGGTAAAAAGGTAAAAGGAAGGAATTAGGCAAGAATTCATTTGGCTATGTTTGGAAACCCTAATTCCAAATGAATGAGTGCTTTGCATACAGGGAGTCTTCTTAACCTTGATTTTGTTGAAATTATGTGGATATGTGCTAGATTCATGAACATGTACTTGACATGTATATTAGCTAGTCTCTAGTTATAGGTGGATTTGTCAAGATAATTAGAGTCCCTTGAGAGATGGCGTGGATGTGTTCAGTTGCAAGGAAACAATCTTGGCACAACAAGATAAGGTAACTGATGTATTGGTATGTTTATCTATGCATTGGCATTATGTGTTTATGGAAGTATAATGCAAGGAGTTGCAAGGCAAGAGAGATTGCCATGAATCTTGAAGAAGGCTCAGGTTGATCTTTCCTTTGGAAGCACTGTGAACCATGGGGATTGAGTGATAGTGTTTGTTATTAGTCTTTCTATTTTTGTATTTTGCGATGGTTGCACTTGATTTGTGATTTTTCGTGTTTCTGGTGGATAATTATGCCACTTTTCTGCGGTGTCATACTATTGTTATGGGTTTCCATGATATTCTTCTTGTTTGTTTCTTAGGTTTCCTTTTATGTTTTGAGTCTTGGAATTGGTTGGGAAAGGAGGAATTTAATGGAACTCTGGGAGAGTTGTGTGGTACCCAATAGGTAATGTAAGATTTAGATGAAGCTTTATGCATGAGTAAGTCCAGCAGAAGGTAAAACTATGACAATTGATTGGAATGGTTGGGTCCATTGTGGTAAATGGATGGTGGCAGTACAAACATGTGAAAGGTAAATGGAAAAGGTAAATTAAATGGGTCTGAGGTGTCATGTTCCTTGAATATGTTGGGAACAATGTTTTCTCAATATTGTGCATGGTTTTCATGAATAAAGGAAGTTATCTTAACCTAGACCTTATGTTATCTAGTAATTATTTTATGATCATGAATATATTGATGTTTATATATGTATACATGTATGCATGTATGTCGTTGTCTGGCAGGATGATAATTGTTTTATGTTAATGACTATAAATGTATGAATGTATATATCTATGTCACTATTTTACAAGGTTGGCAAGGATAATTCTTGTGGAGGAATGATTTCTTACATAGGCGAATGGCATGAAGAAGTTTATGGTCTTATGAGAAATCAATTAAAAGAGTAGGCATGAAAAATATACAAGGTCAGTATCATATGTTTATGAGTTGATATTATGTGATTATATTATGCCTATGTTTTGTTATGACATGCAATGCTGAGAGATACATCAGCGAAACGAAGCAGTGTGGTTGCGGCATGTTGGGACAAGCATGGATAAGACACTGGGAGAAAGGTTTCTTAGTAGAGACAGCATTGTGTGTTGGGCCTCGAATATGCCCATTTTTCCATCATACAATATCACCATTCATACCCTAGATCTCTATGTTTTTAACTCATTCCATAACATAATTCCTAAACTTGCCACCAAATCACATTTTGCATCCTGTGGGTGATTATCATTATTTTTCTTAGCTTTTCGATGGTTAGAGATTATTTTGTCATGATTTACTAATGATGGGTTTTCCAATTTTATTTACTGCAGGGATTCATTGCCTAAATTATTCATAAGTAAATTAAACTAGTTTCTATAAGTTAAATACAAAATGGTTGTAGATTAAAATCTCATTTTTTTTATCAAATGAAGAAGAATCTTGAAATTCCAACATAATTGATTTGTTCATAGAACCCTCATTCAGGTAACCCAGAAACCGTTTGGAAAAATTCGTCATTTAGAAGAAGTTATGCTCAGGGGAATATTCCAGTGAAAGTTAATTACAGAATCGGTGTTGAAATTCTGAGTTAAGTACAGAATCGTTGGGTTTGACGATTTTGGATCAGCCCCAGTTCCATATATTTTGGGTTGAACATTTATTTGTTTCTTTTTCAAGATATATGGAGCTGAAATCAGATATTCTATATGTCAATCATGCTATGCATGGATCATGATATTTCCCAACACAATTTTTTCATAACCAATTCCAAAATCATCATTTGAAATGTATTTTTGTAATTTTCTTAGCATTTGGCTAATATCAGATCTTTGAGCTTGGGATATCAAATTGCAAAAGCATAGTATATATTTCACTCATTCGGAGCTAGGGAGTTACAGAGAGTTACATAGAATTACATAGGAGAGGAAGCACAATAACATTTGCTGGTTGTTGTATATTAAACTTTTGTTTTTGGATGAATAAAGGATGATGAAGTTATTGTAGCTTTGGTGTCCATTTTATGATTTGAGCTTAGATCTGCAACACATGGGTAGGAAAGACTTCCTGAACCCATCGTGTTTGTAGGGTTAACATAGATTATGTAAGTGTGTTTATTTCCTTCTTACATTTTTATTCCTTTCAAATGGTTTGAATTAGATTTAATTGTTTTGTCAATTTATTTCTGCAAATTATTTTTGCATTTTAGATTATGTAATTGCTTCCCAATTTATCGTGTGACACTAGGAATAGTTTTGGGAAGTTCTTTTTGCTTCAGTCAATAGATTTATATTTCACTTCAAAGTTGTTTGCTAAATCATTTTCAGAATTTCAACACTTCAATTTGTATTCTAGATTCATTTATGTTTTGTAGATCTGAGTAGAGGGTGGCGATTTCATTGCTATTGGTTTCACTTTGTAGGCTATTAAGTAAGCACTTGATCGCATTCTGTACTCAGCTGCATTCTATACTCAATCACATTCTGTACTCAAGTTGCATTCTGTACTCAGGCCGCGTTCTCTACGTAGGCCACATTCTGTACCTAACTGCATTCTGTACTCAGAATTACTCTGATTTAGTTAATTAGAAAAATCTAGTTTGGAAGCATGAGTTGTGTGATTTCAATAGAGTAATTATCATAGCTAGTCATTTGTTTATTTTGCAATTTATGGAATTAAAGATCGTTTGTTAATAAATTGTGTTTTGTGAACAATTAACTTTAGGCATAAATTTTATCTTTTACATGTCAAGTTTTTTTTAGTCAAGTAGAACTCATTTGAATAGATTATGCATTATTTTCCCTGATTTATCCATAAGTTTTAATTAATTCATTATTTGATTGAAGTTATTCCTTTGCTTATCAATAGATTAGTTTCAAACTAGGAATAGAAATTCTGTACTTAATCTAGAAATATATTTCAAATTTCGTGATGTTAGCTTAGATTAGATGCTCTGATCCCACGTTACTTGCGCTTGTGCCTCTAAACTTATGAGTCCCGGATTGATAATTTAATTTTGGAATTATAACACATATAATTTGCCCAAAACTTTTGGTGACGTTGTCTGGGAGGTGCTAAAGGGATTAGAGCTTAGTTTCTTTCACAATTTTTTTGTGTGATCTTAGTTGCAGGGCAATCAGAGGGTGGAGAGTGTATGGTAAGATGTGAGTTAAGAGACATACATCCACTATTGTGGGGTTTCTCCAAAGTTTTCTTGTCCAAATAAGCAAGTTTGGTGAGTTTTATTGCAATTAGTAGTTTTTATTTATTTAGATTAAAAATTTCAAACTCTTTCGAGATAAAACAATTTTGGGGTGCTGGAAGAACCCTTGTGTACTAATCCATGTTGTGAGACAGGGATCATCAACCAACAGGAGAAATTCAAGAATGATTGAGATCTTGAAGAATGTCCCTTGAAGCACTTTCTCAAATCCTAGCAGTAGCTTGGGCATCTTCCTCTCAAGAATAGTTCATCCTGACTGCATTCAGGAAACTATCTATCTCTCCACATCCAGAAAAGGATTTGGAAGTCTCCCTTGATTCCTCTTGCCTCTCTACCAAGGAGATCAAGAAATCATGTACCAAATCCGATGAGGAGCATCCTTTTGAACCTAAGATCAAGGAAATCTGACCATGCCCAATAACAACCCTTATATGACCAATTATCTAAGTTTACTTGGCATGACTGAGGAGGGAATTTAGAGTGGTAGAAATGAAGAAATGGGACAATACCACCAGGATTACATCGATCATTGGTTCCAAATCACAATCTAGTCAAAGTAACACTCTCATATTCAAGTACTCTTTGTATCACCTTTTAAAGCTATTGATTTTTCATGTACATGTACCTTCTAAGGTTTATATGTGAAATTTTAGCATGAATATATCTTTGTACCTGATCCCCACATGGCCTCACTGGAAGTTCTCTTTCACTTGAAGGAGAAAACATTTTCTTTAGTGTAGTAGGAAATTTAGTATTTTAAATAAATAAATGAAAATAGTAAAGAGAAAAGTAAGTCCTTTTGTGAAAACCAGCTTGTTTAAGGCACCTGGACAAGGACTTTGCTTGAAAACCAGGTAACTAGCAGGCAAGGTTCTCAATAAAGTTTGTAAATTTGTATGATTTCTTCAAATCATGTATCGTTCAAGTCATTATGTCTTTTACTCGTGTTGGTTCATTTGGGATCCCTTAAGGCCCACCTGCCAACAAACCTTTTCCCATCAACGTCAAAAAATTATCTGGGACCAAGGTTAGGGTTAGATAAGGTACCTAGGAGCGTGCATGCCTTAATGGTAAATATCCTTGTCATCTACTAAGGAAATACATCAATGTTTCTTGGTGTATGAATTTTGCAGTCCATGCGACTTCGAAAAATCCATTAATGGCTAGTAAAATGTATTTAGTGCCTTGATTCCCATTGACATCAAAGGTGGGATATATCACATTGGTTAATGACCCTCCCTCCTCAATGGTCAGTAATCCAATGATTCTTGCTTATGTTCACATCGACACCATTTATAGACATATGAAAGATTGCACATAGATGTGTAGCGGTTGAGGACTATATGGTTTTCATATCGCAACACAGATTTGCATCCATTTGGATCTTTGTATCATCTTTTCCATTTTCATTTGCAGCAGTATATTTATTTCAGCAGATGCTACATATAGCAGCACTGGCCATTCATTTGCAGTAGTAGTCACCTTTCCTCAGCTATTTTGGGACATAAAACTCCTCAGGAATGGAGGAGAAGGGGACCTTGAGTTCATCCTTTAGCACTTCAGTTCATCCTTCATCCTTCAGCCTTATTCAACAGATCAGATCAACAATCACAACCATTCCATCCTCCACTTCATCTTGCAGCACCGAGCACATCAACAACAAGGTAAAACTTGAGGTAAATTTGGCTTATGATTCTCTAATTCATTAGAAAGGTTAAAGAAACTTAATGATTCACCATTTCTCATTCCACACATTTCATCTTTCATAAACCATTATCCTTTTATTTCCTTCCATTCATTATGCTTATACTCTGATTACAAGACCATGTTAAAAGAAAAATCCTTCTGGTATAAAAGTTGTATCTTTAGTGTCTTCTCCCATGATAAAAAATCAGAGGATGAAGTCCTTACTACCATGAAATGATTAAGGAAACCACCTATAAACATTGGCCTCACAAAGATAGAGTATGCAAGCACCCATTCACCATCTCCATCACCACCTCATTTCATCCATCGTCTTTTCCTCATCCATTCATTACTTGTCCTCAATTTGTATTGCTCAGTAAATAAGCATGATATATTAAAATGTGAAAAGTGCTGCTCCACAAGAATCAACACCTCCAAGTATTCAAGTAGTACTACTCCACAAGAACCAACACCTCCAAATATTCAAGCAATGTTGTCCCACAAGAACCAACATTTGCAAAGCAATGTCAAAAATTCAATGAGCAGGAGATTTGTTTGCATGAGGACATGAAAACCCTCAGGCATGGGGGGATGTTGGGCCTCGAATATGCCCATTTTTCCATCATACAATATCACCATTCATACCCTAAATCCCTATGTTTTTAACTCATTCCGTACCATAATTCCTCAACTTGCTGCCAAATCACATTTTGCATCCTGTGGTTGATTATCATTAGTTTTCTTAGCTTTTCGATGGTTAGAGATGATTTTTTCATGATTTAATAATGATGGTTTTTCCAATTTTATTTACTACAGGGATTCATTGCCGAAATTCTTCATAACTCAATTAAACTAGTTTCTACAGGTTAAGTACAAAGTGGTTGTATATTAAAATGTCAATTTATGACCAAGTGAAGAGGAATATTTAAATTCTGAAACACGGGTTTTATTTATAACACCCCCATTCAGATAACCCAGAAACCATTTGGAAAAATTCGTCATTTATAAGAAGTTATGATCAGGGGAATACTCCAACGAAAGTTAAGTACAAAATCGGTGCCGAAATTTTGAGTCAAGTACAAAATCGTTGGGTTTGACGATTTTGGACCAGCTACACTTCCATATATTTTGGGTTGAAGATTTATTTTGTTTATTTTTCAAGCTATATGGAGCTACAATCAGCTATTTTATATCTCGATCATGCTATGCATGGATCATGAGATTTCCCAAGACAAATTTGCCATAACCAATTCCAAAAACATTATTTGAAATGCATTTTTTTAATTTTGTTAGCATTTGGCTAAGATTAGATCCTTGAGCCAGGGATCTCAAATTGTAAAAGCATAGTATATATTTCAGTCATTCAAAGCTAGGGAGTTACAGAGAGTTACAGAGAATTACATAGGAGATGAAGCACAATTACATTTGTTGGTTGTTGTATATTAAACTTTTGTTTTTGGATGAATAAAGGATGATGAAGTTATTGTAGCTTTGGTGTCCATTTTATGAATTGAGTTTAGACTTGAAACACATGGACAGGAAAGGTCATATGGACCCATCATGTTTGCAGGGTTAACATAGATTATGTAAGTGTGTTTATTTCCTTTTTATTTTTTTATTCCTTGCAAATGGTTTGAATTAGATTTAATTGTTTTGTCAATTTATTTCTGCAATT
Organism: Pinus tabuliformis; assembly: GCA_031772625.1. Lineage (NCBI taxonomy): Eukaryota > Viridiplantae > Streptophyta > Pinopsida > Pinales > Pinaceae > Pinus > Pinus tabuliformis. Next base: position 911,964,009 of record CM062819.1, read on the forward strand.
TATTTCTGTGTTTTAGATCTTGTAATTGGTTCCTGATTTATGGTGTGATCCCGGGAATAGTTTTAGGAAGTGCGTTTTGTTTTAGTCAATATATTTATATTTCATTTCCAAGTTGTTTGCTAAATAGTTTTCAGAATTCCAACACTTCAATTTGTATTCTAGATTCATTTATGTTTTGTAGATCTGAGTAGAGGGAAACAATTTGAGTAGAGGGCAGCAAGTGAATTGGTATTTGTTTCACTTTGCAGGTTGTGGAGTAAGCACTCGATCACATTTTGTACTCAGTCGCATTCTGTACTCAACCACATTCTGTACTTAGCCAGATTTTGTACTCAACTTCATTCTGTACTTGGCTGCATTATGCACTCAGCCACATTCTGTACACAACTACGTTCTATACTCAGGCTACATTCTGTACTCAAGATGCGTTCTGTACTCAGGCCGCATTTTGTACTTAGCTGCATTATGTACTCGGAATTGCTCTGATTTACTTAATTATAAAAATCTAGTTTGGAAGCATGAGTTGTGTGATTTCAATAGAGTAATTATCAGAGTTAATCACTTGTTTATTTTGAAATTTATGGAATTAAAGACCATTTGTTAATAAATTGCATTGTGTGAACCATTAGCTTTAGGCTTAAATTTTATCTTTTACATGTCAATTTGTTTTGAATCAAGTAGCACTCATTTGAATAGATTATTCATTATTTTCCCTGATTTCTCAGTAAGTTTTAATTAATCCATTATTTGATTGAAGTTATTCCTTTGCTTGTTAATAGATTAGTTTCAAACTAGGAATAAAAATTTTGTACTTAATCTAGGAATATATTTCAAATTTCATGATGTTAGTTTAGATTAGATGCTCTGAGCCTGTGTTACCTGCACTTGTGCCTCGAAGCTTATGAGTGCTAGATTGATAATTTAATGTTGGAATTATAACACATATAATTTCCCCAATAGTGTGCTTTTGGATGTGTGGTATATTGTTGTATATGGTGTACATGTTACATCTACATTGTGCACATGTGGTGTTGTGTATACATAGCATGTGTACATGTTGTTTATGCAATGTTAGGTACAGGATGTTACATATAGTGTTGTACGAATATTGCATATGTAGTGTTGGGTGTACATGGTTCTATGTACATGATGGATATGCGGTGTTGTCTGCATATGTTGTTGTGCACATGTTGGATATGCAGTGTTGTGTACAAATGATGCTATGTACATGTTGGATATGCAGTGTTGTGTACAAATGATGCTATGCACATGTTGGATATGCAGTGATATGTACATATGTTGTTCCATGCATGTTGTACATAGGGTGATATGTGCATATGGTGTTGTGTGCATGATTGTACAAGTGGTGATGTGAGCATGTAATCTTGTGTACATGTTGTGCATGTGGTGTTGTGTGCATGTTGTGCATGTGATCCTATGTACATGTGGTGTCGTGCACATGTCGAGCATGTGATGTTGTGTACATTTGGTATTGTGTACAAGTTGTACAATGGTTCGGTGTACATGTGGCAGTGTGTACATGTTGTGCACGTGGTTCCATGTACATGTGATGTTGTGAACACATTGCTTAAGTGTTTGCAATGTACAGGTGGTACTATGTACATGTGGTACATATGGCGTCAGTGTAGATGCATGTATTCCATGGTGTTGTATGACGTGTGTAGTTGTATGTGTGTGATGCAGACTATGTGTATTGCACATTGTTGAGGATATGGTACTCGGTGTTTTTTTGGTGTGGAATCTGATCTGGAGTGCGTACACAATAAAGACAAAGGTAGAAGTTAAGGGTTGATTAAAGGATAAGTATCAGTATTTTCTTTTCAGTTTTATTATGCATGTGATTTATGATAATGGTCTCTGATGATTACATGTTATCTACGATTCTTGTTTATGATGGTTACATGTGATTTATGAATTTGATCTATGATGGTTGTGTTTTCAGCTAACCTGATGTGATATTTTTATAGATGATGTTTCGATAAAACAATTAGTTTGACTTGTTGTGACAGGAAGCGAACAGGATTGCAAGTGTACCTTATTGACGAACTACTAATGAGGTACGATTTGAGGTTATTTCATTTTATTTGAATCTAATGGAAATTATGTGCTTGGAACAAGAATGTATGAACATTCTTGGTTGGGTGGTTGAAATCGACTGCAAGAATTAGCAGCAGCAGTGAAAGAAATTGGAACATTCAACAGTATGCTGGCAGAGTACTTTAGGAGCAGGGCCATTGTGGGACACTAGTGCCCAATAGAGTCCATTGATTTCCATGGGCATGCTATGATTGTTATGATGGTTTTGAGGCATATATATGCCTTGGTTTTATTTCCTCCGATGCGAGAAAGCCTTAATCCCAAGGGATGGATCACCTGAGATAGGGGATTCTAAGGAACTTGGAAGGAAAGTGACTGCACGAAGAGGGTGACCAAATTTCCAAAGGGAATGCGTAGCAGAGAAAGGAAGGTCATGGATAAATATATTGGTTTTGGTCATTAGCATTGCCACATGGAATCAGATACACATTGGGAGTGCACCCTAGAACAATGAGCCGATAACTGTTCACTGAGAGGAAAAGCAGCACAGGATTGTAGCGCTAGACATTAGATGCAATTCGACTGTGGCAGTGGATTCTAGACTTCCTAGGAAGGAGGTGAATCTTGGTATTACTTGGAGGGTGGAGGCTTGAGCCTCTAGATTCCCTTGATGATTGATATAGGCATCGTATCCCTTATTTCTAGCTTACCAAATGTTCATATGTGGTTATTGTAAATACCGTAATGAGTTGTGTTATAAAGCTCCAATATGCAGTATGGTTATTATATTGTCATGTTTTCATGATGTTTTTATTTTAAGCAAGTCATTAATTCTAAGTACCACAATGAGATAAGTTATAAAGCTCAATGGATAGTATGTTTGTATTTTAGTGGTTTTGCTGAGGTATTAGCATGGTTTAATATTGAAGACAGTGTCCGCCAAGGGGGAGGGTTTTGTAACATCCCTGGTGAAATTTTCATGTAAGAATGTAAATAAAGGAAAAATAAGACCACGGGTAAGGGACATGTATTCCAAGTTGAATGTTGGGAAAATATATCCTAGTGGGAATCACTAGATGTGTGTTTTGGGTAAGGAAAATTGGCAAAGGCTAAGGCAAATGCATTAAAAGGAAAAAGGCATTTTTGGCACATTTATTTATGAAAATAAAGGAAATTAGGAGAAAAGTAAGGTGAAATGTCACAAGTTTCATGTGAGCAGAAAAATGAAGGAAAATAATGGAAAATGAAAAAATTAGAGGCCTCATTAATAAAAAGGCTTTTGAGGATCAGTTCGCAGGTTGTTGTGTTAGGATTTCTTAGTGTTAAGCTTTGTTAGTGCAAGTTTGGAGCTCTCTCATTATTCCTTCTCTCTCACCCTTGCTCACTTGGAGTTTTCTTGGAGCACTCTAGTTTGGAGCAAGGAAATAAAAAGAAAGGAAAGGAAAGGAAAGCAAGATCAGGCAGCTTCAACAGGAATACTTGCAGGTAACCTTTTACATGTGTGATTTCCTCGCTGGTTCGGATATGCATGACTTTGCATAGTGGTGTATGGTTCTTTTGCTATTGGTGGCATGATTTTGTCAGGTTATGATAGTGGTTTTCAGCCTAGCCTTGCCTTTTTCTAGATCCCATGGTGTGTTGGGATGTTCATCTCGGTTTTGAGCATTGGAATTGATGGATGGATTTCAAAATTCGGGGTGGAGGTGGTCTCAAGATTCATTCCCAAAGGCCTAGGATGCCTTGATTGATTTTGGTGGGATACACGGTAGAGCCTGATGGAGAAGTCGTAGTTTAGGGCCTAGTGATCTGGGTTTGGATTACGTAAATCCTAAGAAACAGGTCTCAGTTTAGGTCCTAGTGATTCGGTTTGGATTGCAATAAAGCCTAAGAGACAAGGAGACATAAAATTCCTCAAGGATAGTGATGGATTCCAGATGGTATTCCAAGTTTAGTTTGGTTGTGATCGGAGCACTGGTTTGGTGTGATCTTGGTTTGATGAGGGTGGAGGTGGTTTAACCTCTAAATTCCCTTGGTTGTTCTTGGATTGGTTGTTCTATCAAATCCCACATTCATGTTTGGAATCTGGCATGGGGGTGGCTGGTTGAAAGAGAGATTTGGTTCAACCATATCTATGGTCGGGTGGTACATGGATGTCCCAAACCTGGCCAGATTTTCCTATGATTAATAAAAGTTAAGTTCTCTTACTTTTTCATTGATTTAGATGTGGATTTAATGGTTTTCCTATCTATGATATTTATATGGTTTTATGTTGGTTATAAGCATAGTTGAATGACTAGTTCATGTCATGGTTATTTCATATATTTACTTATAATTATGAAATGAATGGATGGAAGACATAATTGGTGATGTAGTAGTTAAATGGAGATGGAGGTGATTCTTTTGGTTATGCTTCATAAGTTGTTTCAGCCATTTATGCTCTGTCTTGTATCATAGTTGAATGACTAGTTCATGTCATGGTTATTTCATATATTTACTTATAATTATGAAATGAATGGATGGAAGACATAATTGGTGATGTAGTAGTTAAATGGAGATGGAGGTGATTCTTTTGGTTATGTTTCATAGGTTCTTTTAGCCATTTATGCTCTGTCTTGTATCCTAGACCTGTAGGTTGCATTGATGCCAAGTGTTTGACATAATGTCACTCCCATTTGGGGATACTTAGGACTAGTCCTGAGGGTGATTTTGTTTTTTCAACATTGTTATTATCTTTTTAACCAATTCTTGAAGTTACAACAAGTTTTGGGTAGAGGCCAAGATTTTTGGCTAGAAAACTGGCTTAAATCTCAGGGTCATTAGCAGACAGGCCTGTGAGAGAAAATTTGGGTTCTTGGCCACTCCCTTGCGCACAGCATGAGAGTGACTATGGCCTCAGAGCTGCAAAATAGTAGTGGAACCTAGGGACAGGTTGTTTGAGTGGCTGACATGTCTCCTGAGGGTTTTATTGATGATGTTGGATGATTTTATGTGATGTTCCATCATATCAACCTCGTTAAGTTCACATAGGAGGTCGAATATAATTGTAGTAGCATATCTCGTCATGTCTACCATGGTTGGCATGGTTACTTTGGGCAGACCTGGGAGGTGGTGTTACATAAGACAATGTTAATATTTTTTTGATATTGATGGATCGGTCCTCCTGATTTTTTTAGGAGACGTTATTTCTCCCAACAAACTAGAGTTTAATTTTTCTCTTCATTTCACTCCTCCCCATAATAAATTTGTTGATGTACTTTGATTTGATGAAGGTTTCTTTTGGGTGTTGCTAGGGAAGAGAGAAGATACACAAGTAAGACATGCACGACAAATTTAAGGAGATAGTTCTTCCAATGATTTTAAGTGAGCACAAAGTCTAGTTATCCAATCAATTGGTAAAGTTTTTTATGAGGTTAGACCAAATTTTGGTACACATGGAATTCAGAGCTAAAGGGACACCTCAATAGGTAGTGGGAAAGGTTCCTTTGTTGAATCACAAGATACTAGTAAGATGGCATTGAATAGTGTAACAACCCTGGGTTAACTTTCTATGTAAATAAGATAAGACCAAGGTCATGGGACACCTATTCCATGTTGAATGAAGGGGGAAAACATTATATTGGGATCACTTATGGTTCATTATTGGTTATGGAAATTGGAATTAGAATTGGCAAATGCAAAAAGGGAAATAAATGACAATTAATCAAAGAAATGAAGGAAAATAGGAGAAAAGGAAGATGAAGGGACAAGAATACGCATGCAAGGGAAAATGAAGGAAAATGAAGTGAAAAGGAGGATAAGGAAGGAAAAGGAAACAAAAAGGAGAGGGAGAACATTCTATGACTCTCTTAGTCACTCTTAGTTACTCTTGATCACTTCTTAGTTACTCTTGGAGCATTCTAGCATTCACTTAGACATTGAGGCATTCTCACTTGGAGAGAGAGAGTACTTGGAAAAAAGCAGGCAAGGAAGCAAAGGAAATCAAGGGAGTAAAAAGAAGGTTGGAAAATTACCTACAATAGGATAACAATGTAGATAATAGGATGCATGTGTAATTTTTTTTATGATATTTGAATGCATAATACATGCATTTGGTTATTTGGTTACTTTCTTCTCATTGGCATGGGATTTTCCTAGATTCACAGTGATTTCAGCCTTGCCCTTTCATTTCTTGGATAGCCATGATGTAGTGGATTCCTTGTTTTGGTTAAGCTTTGGATGGCTGGTAGATTTCAGATCCTGGTGAGGTGGTCTTAGGAAAATTCCCAATAGTTGAGGGTAGATATGGGCATTCTCCTAGAACTCTTGATGGATGGTGGAGATAGGAAAGTTCCTCTAGGTATGGTGAAGAAATTCAGAGCCATCCAAGCTTATTTAGTTTTGGTGATTTCTAGAATGATTATCTAAAATCATTGTTGTTGATGGTTGAGGTCGTTTAGCCTCTAGAGTCCCTAGTTGGTTATGTTTTGGTTTATCCCATGTGATCCCACATTCATGCTTGGATAATAGCATAGGGGTGATTGGATGAAAGAAAGATTTGGTTAAGCCTAATCTATGGTCGAGTGGTGTGTTGAAGTCCCTGATTTGGTTGGCTTTATGCATATGTTATTATGTGTTATTTCTTATTGAGATCAATGAGAACATAAATTTGTTATTGTGGTGATTTTGTGACTAGTTTGTCATGGTTTCATTCTGGTTGAATGTTGGTTATAAGAATGGTTAATTTATCTTTTCTTGTTATGTACATTTTTCATGATTCGATAAGTTATTGAATGGCTAAATTAATGCACAGGATAACAAGTGTTGTCGTGGCTAGCTTCAGAGGGAAGTGAGCCTTCTTGATGATTCTATCATGGAGTTAATGAGACAGTGATAAAATATGCATGCATGACTTGTATTTACTATGCTTACCATATGTTTGTCTAAATTTTTATCATGTGCCTTGCATGTTTGGGCAAGATATGAGCCTAAGTATAAGTTATGCATAGTTTTGATTATCTTAGACTTGATATTAGACAGTTCTAGGTGGTTCTGGGCAGTGGCTCGTAAGCTAGCCTTGAAAATGTGGCATTGAATTCATAATTGCATTATCTTAACATAATACTTTTAGTTGTAACGACATAGAGGAAGACCTATGTGTGAGGTTGGGCTGTGGAGTCAAAAAGGTAGTTCCATTTCAAGAAAGGATGATTAATGGACGTTTCCTAACATCTGGGTGATCAGGTGTTATTGGAGGTTGCAGTAAAGATTCAAGGTAGTAGGCCCCACTTCCATAACTAGTACTTAGTTGTTGGGTCATGCATAGTAACTTTAAGCTCATGTTTACCCTCGTAAGCTTGTAAAATCAGGTAAGTGTTGAGTGGGGTTTTACAAGGTGGTACCAGAGTGTGGTTACAACACTGGACCTTGGGGTAAATTCAAAATTGACATGCATGCATGTCAGTCGTCTGTGTTTTTATCATTCATTCATGTTAGCTATTTATCGGTATGGTTATGATATCAATATATGAGCTGGTATGCTTGTGATGTTGTTTTGAGCTAATATGGATTGGCTTATATATATGCAATAACTTGCCTTGAGATATATTGAGGTATGGTTTTGGTTAAGTTTTTACTTTGGTAAAAATGGCATATTACAAGAAATATAAGATCCAGAGATGAAGAGAAAAATAATTAAGTACAACTCATATGATGCCTCATACAAGTCAGAAGAGATAGTGGTAGGATGGGACAGGTCAGTTGACTAGAAGGGAGAGGGATATTTTCCTGGTTTGGTAGATACATTGAGAAGTTTAAAATCATAAATCATGAGTTGCAAGGTGGAAAATGAGTGATTGATTGAGGCATAGCAAAGGCTTTCCAGAGCTCAAGAAAAGCAAGCTGAGGTTAATGCAATCATCCTCCAAAGCCTTTTAGATTTGTAGAAGCAAGAAAAGTTGGGGATCATTCATGGGGACAGACAGGAAGAAAATAATAACAGTGTGTATGGAAGAAGGTCCCAGAAAAGGTATAGGGTTGATAGGGATGATATACTAAATAGTAGTAGATCCTTGGATACACCCGAGAGGAGGGCTAGTACTTATGGATTTTATTCTAACTCCATTTCGGAGAGACATCATTGTCATCACCACCAAAATTCTTATAGGAGGAGTGGGAGAGGGTACTTTCCAAAAGAGTATAAGAAATCCAAGCCTCTTAATTGTAATGGGGAAATGAAACAGCTAGAAGATGAAAAAGCATTGTTTCTTGGGATGAAAAAATTATTCGGGTTATATGATTAATCATAGAAGGTGAAAGATAATATGGTTACCTTAAGTCTCAAGGAAAAAGCATATATTTTGTGGGAATATGTTATGCATGTCATAGGTATCAGTCAAGAGGAGATGATTTTGGATGAGTTTGGAAGACTCTTAAGGAAGAAGTACATGTCTGAGAGGTATTACGATGGGAAGACCAAGGACTTCTATGAGCTCGAGAAGGGTTCCATGATAGATGAAGAGTATACAACTAGGTTTTCACAGTTGTTGAGGTATGTGCCTTATATCAAGAATGAAAAAAATATATATCCAAAGGTTCATCAACAGATTTTCATTATCGTTCAATGACCAGATTGAGTTTGATGAGCCTCAGCCTTTGGAGGAACATATTAGGAACTTGAAGCATTTTTTTGAACAGTCAAAGGATAAGCCTGAGTTCAAGCATGATTGGAAGGTTAATGAGAAGACTAAAGGAAAATGGCCTAAGCAGTAAGGAATATCTCAAGATGCAAGTGACAAGGAAAATATGGTACCTCATAAGAAGTTTAATGTGACTCACAGAGGACAAGGATCTCAGCCTGAGGAACAACATAATAAAGCTGATAGAATAAAAACTTTGAGGTGTTAGACCTGTGGTGGAGACCATCGTAGGAGGGATTTTCCATCACATCAAGGTGACAAGCCTTAGATCTTCAGTTCTCAGAAGGTGAAACAGTTGGGGATGTAGGTCAGAGCATTCCCTAGATCTATGTAGTAGTGGATAATAGGTAAGAACATTATCAATAATCCATTATTGAGATGGAAGGTAAGATTTGTGATCAATTTATTTCTATTTTTATTTATCCTGGATCAAATTATAGCTATATTATTCCTGACCTGGTGGATTACTGTCAATTTAATAAGGAAGTTCATGCAAAATCTTGGTTGGTGTAGTTGGCTAGAAGCACCAAGAGAAGATTTTAGCACTCGATGAGATCTTATGCATTTGAGCTTAATTGTACGCCTACATTATAACATCTAAATGTGCTTCCTTTGGGTTCATATAACATGTTATTTGGCATTGACTAGTTGTTCATTCGCAGGACCAACGTGGATTTTTATGCCAAGGCCATTTATGTACATATGCTTGCAAGGAAGGACTTGGTGGAGTCCTAATGCATGAGGGACAAGTGGTTTGTTATGAATCAAGGAAGTTGAATGAGTACGAGCAGAATTATGTGACTCATGATTTTCAGTTGGAAGCTATCATTAACGCATTGAAGATGTGGAGACATTGTCTCCTTGGTAGAAGGTTCATATTTATGAGTGATCATAGTGGGATAAGGTACTTGTTTGACCAACCCAATATGAATGCAAGGAAAGCTAGATGGTTGGCCACTCTTAGTGAGTTTGACTTTGAGATTGGGTACATTAAAGGAAAAGAGAACCATGTTACAAATGCTCTCAGTAGGAGAGTGGGGGTGAATCACATTTTAGTTGTGAGCTCTTATGGGACAAATTTACGGGAGCATATCTTACATGCAGGGAAACATGATGAGAAGTACCAGTAGCTAAAGCATAGATTACAATAGTAGATTGAAGGTGACAGGGATGAGGAGTATCACCTCACATCAGATGGCTTGGTTAGATTCAAGAGTAGGATTTATGTTTCAAGTAACAGTGAGTTGAAGAAGCTTAGTTTTAGAGAGTTTCACATCAAGCCATATTTAGGCCACCGAGGATACTGGAATACTTTGAAAACTATGAAAAATTTCTACTATTGGACAAATTTAAAGAAAGAAGTGGTTGTGTTTGTTGCAAGATGCTTGGACTATCAACAAGTGAAAGTTGAATGCAAGCATCTAGTTGTTTTGTTTCAGCCTATTCCAATTCTAGAATGGAAATGGGAGGTCTTTTCCAAAGATTTCATTACAGGTTTTCCTAGAACATCAACGTTTCATGACTTCATCATGGTTGTGGTTGATAGGTTGAGCAAGGTAGCTAATGTGATTGTTGTGAAGTGCACTAATTCAGCTAGTGAAGTGGCTCGGTTCTTCATAAGGGGGATATTGAGGTTACATGGGATTCCCATGATGAATATATCAGATAGAAATGCCAAGTTTACTTCCATGTTTTGGAAGGAATTGTTTGCAAGTTTGGAAATAGAGTTATCTTTCAGTACAACTTATCATCCACGGAAAAATAAAGAGACAAACAAGGTTAACATGATCCTTGAGGATATGTTGAGGATGTATGTCATGTATCAATAGAGGAAGTGGGAGGCATATATTCCATTGGTGGAGTTTCCATATAACAATGGGTATCATGAATCATTAAAGACGGGTCCATTTGAGGCTCTCTATGGGTGGATTTGTGATACTCCTATCAACTGGAGTGATCTAATGAATAGGGTGTTGATTAGACTAGATATGTTAGCAGAGATGGAGCAGGAGATCCATGTAATTAAAAGGAATTTAAAGGAAGCACATGACATACAAAAGAGTTATGTGGATCAGCATAGAGAATTCAAGGAGTTTTAGATTAGGGATCATGTGTACTTATGAATCAAGCCCAATAGGATCTCGTTGACGATTGGGGCATGTGCCAAGTTGGCACCTCGGTATTGTGGGCCTTTTGAGATCCTTGAGAGGATTGGACTAGTGGCCTATAGACTTGATTTGCTTCCATTAGTCAAAGTCCATGATGTTTTCCATGTTTGATTGCTAAAGAGATATGCACAAAATGTTCATCATATGATTGATTGGTCAGTATTACAGGTGGAACTAGAGGGAGAGTTCCAGCTAGATCCATAATGCATATTGTAGCAGAAATAGCTCATGCTCCGAAGCCGAGCAACATAGCAAGTTAAAGTGTAGTGGAAGCACTTTAGGCCCGATGAAGCTACATGTAAAATGGCTAGTTAGATGAAGGAATTATATCCTTCTTTATTTTTGGGTTGAAGCAAACGAGTATATATATATATATATATATATATATATATATATATATATATATATATATATATATATATATATATATATATATATATTTGTGATTGTAAATATTGCAATTAGTTGTGTTATAAAGCTCCAATAAGTAGTATGTTTGTCATGTTTTCAGTAGTTTGTCATTGTAAATACTGTAGCAAGCCATGTTATAAAGCTCCATGTTTTGTTTTCAGTAGTTTTTGTTGGTAATAATTTTCATAGAACAATGAGGACAGTGTTCCCCCAAGGGGGAGGGGTTTTTAACAACCTCATGTTAAGTTTCTATGTAAATAAAATAATACCAAGGTCATGGGACACATATTCCAAGCAAAATAGAGGGAAAAAACATTATGTTGGGATCACTTATGGTTTATTATTGGCTATGGAAATTGAAATTGGCATTGGCAAAGGAAAACAAGAAATAAATGAAAATTAATCAAATAAATAAAAGAAAATAGGAGAAAAGGAAGATGAAGAGACAATAATATACATGGAAGGAAAAATGAAGGAAAATGAAGAAAAAAGAAACAAAAAGGAGAGGGACAACATTATATGTCTCTCTTAGTCATTCTTAGCTACTCTTGATCACTTCTTGGTTACTTTTGGATAATTCTATAATTCAGTTGGACATTGAGGCATTCTCACTTGGACATGGAGAGAGAGAGTACTTGGACAAAAGAAATCAAGCAAAGGAAAGGAAGGGAGGGAAAAGGAAGATTGGAAAAAAACTATATCAACAGAACATTATAGGTAACGGGTTAAAAGTGTAATTTCCTTACTGAGATTTGAATGCATGATACGTGCATTTGGTTCTTTTGTTACTTTGTTGTCATTCGCATGGGATTTTCCTAGATTAATAGTGGTTTTAGCCTTGCCTTTCCATTTCCTAGATATCCATGAAGTAGTGGATTTCCTATTTTTGTTAAGCTTTGGATGGTCGATATATTTCAGACCCTAGTGAGGTGGTCTCAGGAAAATTCCCAAGGGTTGAGGGTGGAGATGGGCATTCTCCTAGAACCCTTAACAGATGGGTGTAGACATGAAAATTCCTCTGGGTATGGTGAATAAAGTTGGAGGTGTCCATGCTTGTTTGGTTTTGGTGATTTCTAGACCAGTTTAGGTGAAATAACGGTGGTTGAGGGTTGATGTGCTTTAGCCTTTGGGAGACTTGATTGGTTTTATTATGAGTTATCTAGTGTGATCTCACATTGATGCTTGGAATATGGTATGGGGGTGATTGGCTAAAAGAGAGATTTGGTTTAGCCCAATCTATGTCCGGGTGGTACATGGAAGTCCCTGACCTGGTTAGCTTTATGCATATGTTATTGTGTGCTATTTCTTATTGAGATAAATGAGCACATGTATTGGTTATTGTGTTGATTTTATGACTAGTTTGTCATGAATTCATTCTAGTTGGTTAATTGATGTGCTATTGTTGTGGATCTTGTTCATGATTTGATAAGTTATTTAATGGTTATATGAATGCATAAGCTAACAAGTGTTGTCAAAACTAGCTTGAGAGAGAAATTAGCCTTCTTGATGATTCTTTGATCAAATTAATGAGACAGTGATCATATATACATTCATGGCCAATAGTTAGTACTATGTTTACCATATGTTTATCTAAATGGTTATCATGAGACTGGCATGTTTGGGCAAGATCTAAGCCTAAGTATAGGTTATGCATAATTGAGATTATCTTAAACATTATTTTGGAGAGTTATCAGACATTCTCAACAATGGCCTATAATCTAGCCCTTAAAATGTGGCATTGAATTGATAGTCACAGTCTCTTAACTAAGTAATTTTGGCTTTAGCAATACAGAGGATGACCTATGCATGTGAACGGAGGCTTCTAGTCGCATGGAAAACATGGCATGTGTTGTTGGGAAAAGTATCCAATTCGGAATGCCCCTATCCCACTCTAAGGTGTGATAGTGCCTTAGCAACAAACGAGGTAAACTAATTGAGTATTCTTCTTTATGAAATGTAAATGAGGGAGAAGGATCTAACTAACCTGTGTCTTCTGTTAGTTTGTCGATCCAAATCACTCCTCTCTTCAGTAGCTCCCAGCTTCTTGCTCCTTCACTGGCCCAGCTTCACCGAATTCCTGCAAGATCACAAGAGAGAGAAACTACACAAAGATATAGATATACATTCATAAAAAGCTCAAGATCAGATTAACCTAAACATGTAAGCATAACAAAACATCATTGGTACACAGCATGTAGGAGAAACTCAAATAGTTTATTGATATGATAATAAAGTCCAAGAGGAGATACAACCAAGTGAGTTCTGGTCCAGCATCTACCTCCCAGCAAAGGAATCCCTTCCTCTCCTCCAACAAAGCATAAATCACCCAATGTACTAATCTCAATCTCAAACCAACAACAATTCTCTGCAAAGTACAAAATTCCAGCCTCCTAAACCTCTGGGTGAGAGATCCATATATAGATGTAAGCAGAGAGGATGAGTCAGCCTATGTTTTGACTTGTGGCTTCTCTCTGTCAGTTCTTGCTTCCACTTGGAGGTTGAGAACCTCTTACTCATCACTAGTCGAATCCATTGAGGCAAGTGTCAATGGAGAAGATTCTGGAAGCTTCTAGGGTCTTTCCACCTCGTTGAATGAGCTTGCCATTTGTCATTTCCCGCTCAGTGCACCCTGGTAGTGCTTCCACCTGCGTTGCAGTGCACCTAGCCAGTGTAGCCTCTGCATTTCAACGCAGGCAGCTAGTGGAGCCTCTGAATTGATCCTGAATTGACTATTTCTGAGTGGTTTTTGGTGGAGAACTTCTGGGAGAAGCTGTCATTGGTTGACCTTGTTCCTTTAGGAGTTGTAACAACATCTTTAGGGACTTTGGATCCCTTGAATTATGGACATTTCATGCTTATAGCTGTAAGGCACAAAAATGGCTATAACAGTTGCTCCCTAAAGTATGAGGCCATTTATCGGGTGAAATGCTTTATTAGGAGGATCCGAAGTTCATTCAATGCTGGGAGGAGACCTGTAATAAGATACAATACAATAGATTATTTTTCATACTATTTTCATGATCTAGCTGAGGCGGGCATTCCCATGCTCAGCTTTATAAATTCATTTTTATGTACATAGGACAGACAATTCTCTGATGATAGACTGATGATCCTGCTGAAATCATCATCCTTTGGTAGGATGATTGTCTGTGCTACAATGTTGTACATGCCAATGTCTTTATTTTTCCTGAATATATATCGCAGCCCGGATGGATGAAACTAGATCCGGGGTCTTCAAACTCATTCGATCTTCACTCTAAGTACAAGTCAATCCATGTGAGAAATGTTCTGAAGTCAAACATGGAAAGACATTGCTTGATTACCAGTCAATGAGGTAAACCGTTAACAAGCGCGAGAGGAATCACCGATAATGATAATGACCCTCAAGGTACTGCAGTACAATTCACATGGTGTGAATAAAGGACTTGGCATCAAACACCACGCAAAATCTTTCGGTCGAAGATCATTGATGTATACCTGTCGCCGGAAGTGAGAAACTTGCCATTGAGGCATGCAAGCTTCAAAGTACTGAAGGGGGTGTCCCTAGATCAACTTCTTGGATAATGAGCTGATGTCGACAAGAAGCGATCCATCAAAGGAGGGCCTTAATGTATCCCACATCAGTGACACGGAACGGAGCAAATGATTTTGATGGAGGTGAAAACGATCTGATGATATATGGTTCAGGGTGGCGGTCATGAAAGAATGAAGGATAATGTATGGTAGTGGATGGGACACGGTTGACTTCTCTGGATGACTTCTCTTGAACATATCGGCAACACTTATGTGATGGATTGGTAGCATTTACCCCAAAGGTGGATGGTATGGCGAGACCATGGTGATGTGACCGGTGAATGAAACAACCCAACCCGACTCTGGCACAGAGTGGAAGTGTCATGTTCAAGAGCGACTTGCTACCAATAAAGTTCTTTGAGTTTCTTCCCAATTTTTCCCCAGTCATTGCTGACCAGTACCTCTTTATTTTTGTCAAGCTTGAGGAGGATAACATATGCTTGTTCTATAATTTTCCCTTTGGGCAAACCCATCGCTATGTTTTAACGAGCCTAGCGATAGTGAAACTCGTTCTCGTCTAAAGACAAGTTTGTCGCTATTTAATGTTTTTAACGAGTCTAACGACAAAGATAACTCGGTCCTTTTCATTTTTAGAGAGTCTGAAAAGGTACGTAAAGTCAACTCCGAAAGTCCTTTTTCGTCATCTAATCCCTTAAGTCCGAAAAAGTATAAAACAATACAGAAGGGATGAGTTTTCGATAGTTTTAATGAGCCGAACAAAACAAGCGCTCGATCTTTTTGTGCAATAATCCCTCAGGTCCAAAAAGATTAAAATCTAGAGGAGGGATAGCACTTCCGGTCGCTTTAACAAGCTGGAAGGCCAAAACTCGGCAATCTTTTCATATTTTACGAGTCAGATGAAAAGAGCTTAAAGAAGACTCGTCTTTTGAGGAACGAGTGATAAAACGGGTTAGCAGCTGATTCCAGGTAAGGGTTGGAATTTTCCAATCACGGCAGTGTCACAAGGATGGCTAGTGAAATCACTCTTCGCAGCTGTTCCTCAAAATGGGTAAACAATCAAATGGAGGTGAATGATCGGCCAATGGAAAAGTGGAGGTGACAGTGCAAACACGACCAAGGCTTTAGTGGCTGATAATGTTACATTCACGGTGGTTATTTACCGGAGGATAGTTCATTTTTTAACGAGCTTAAACGCGGAAAAACACTACTCGGTCTTATGTTTATTTTTTAACGAGCATGAACTATGTGCTAAAACTGCTCGATTTTCCATGGTCTAGTTTTGATTTTTTACCATAAATAGCTTTGCCTTTTCAAAGATAGTACTGTACCCTCAATTGCTGCATCAAACTAGTTATAAATGAATAACATTTGCTTGAAAATGAGATTAAAACACTAATATTTCACTTTGAACTACGTAAAAAGCTATTAAAAAGTGTTTTTACCTCTCATTTTACCATTTCATTTGAACTTGGTTTGTTGGAGCTTTGGAGGTGCCTCTTCCCCCTTGATTTTCATCAGCTGATTCCGGGAGATTCTGTGGACGATTCTCGGTGCCGTCTGGACCAGGTAGGAGCTAAACCTGAGCTCTTTCATTTCATGGTTTCCTTTCTGCATTCTGTGCTTGATTTCCTGTCTTTCTGAGCCCCTGGGGTTTGATGGGGTTGCTCTGCCATCAGCGCACCTTGTGCACTCGAAACCTGCGTTGAATGTCAAGCAGCATGAAGGCAGTTTGACCTTCAACGCAGGTGGAACACTGTGTAGGTGCGCTGGGCACAGAAAAGGATTTTATTGCACAGTTTTTGATGAAAATTTTTGCCTGTTTCTCATCAAAACCAGGAACTAACTCATCTCATGTTTGTTTTTCAGAGATAATGGAGCAAAATGACCCTTACATGGCGAGAACGAGAACATGAAGAAGACGACATGATTACCCTACATGATCCGGTTACGGTGAACGCGCTGCGGAACTGTGGTCTGCTGAAGTTCTTCTGCATCTCTAGCATGAGACAGCAGATCAACCTACTGCAGTATTTGCTCGATGCTTGGGATCCTATCAACCAAGTTTTCCAGATTAGGGGCAAATCTATCCCCTTGACCGCAGTAGACATTTACTTCTTGACTGGCTTGTCGAGGCGGGGTGCCCCTATCTCTTTGTCAGGTTCGGCCCGAGGGAGTGACTCTGTGAGAGATTATGTCCGCCAGTATTGTAGGGAAGGATCTCAGCCGAGTAAAGACAGCAAGATCGTTATCCGTGAGGTTGCTGATAGGTCCCTTAGGTCTATCCTGTACACTATTGGCAGGATGGCCGGTAGTGCGTCTCTTCATGTGGCCAACAGATCCTATGTGCAGCATGCCTTGAAGTGCCTCCAACCGAAAGTATTCAACTGGTGTGATGCAGTACTTCTTCAGATGAAAAGTCAGTTGACCAAGGTAAAGGACGGGAGGCTGAAGAACTTTGGGTTCGGCTCTATTTTGACCGCCTTTGCTTTGGAGAAGATACTACTGATGTAGCCACAGCACATTGCACTCGACTTGCCTTCTCCTACTGAACCACGCATGCAGAGATGGGTTGACCACATGTCTAGGCATGCTGGTCAATCTCAGATTTCTTTTTCTGATACCTTCTTCAGGTGGTTTGAGCATCAGGAGATGGTCTATTCTGAGTATCCATATGTTGGCATGGACTTCTGGGGTGATCCGGATTTAGTACTGCCGGACGGCGAGCAGTGGGGCGCTATTGGTAAAATCCTCGACCATATCACTGTTTACTGTTTTTATTCATAATGTCCTTGTGCTTTATTCTATCAAGACTTTAATCAAACTCATGTGTGCATGTAGATGTTGGTCCTGTTCGTCCAGCAGTTCACCCGAGAGCGCCAGCCGCTGCCCCAGCAGGAGAGGCTGCCGGGAGGGTTATTCTTCGTGACCTTGATGTGGCTGAGACCCTCACAGCTGTGCAGGAGCAGGTTGAGAGCCTTACTCTCGGCATTCCAGACGTGAGGATCGACGAGTTACCTTTACAGTTGCAGCGGCATACTACTGGTGTGCCTAGACGATGGACTCGTCTCTTACGCATGATCGCACAGGCCGTGACGTGCTATCATGAGCATCACTAGACTAGGGTGCCCCCTAGAATTTTGAATTTTTGGGTCATGTGACTGATTTTGTCTTGGTTACAGAACATTATATGTAAACCATAAACAACTTATATATATATATTTTGATTTTCGAGGTTTTATTCTGGTTGGGTTATGTGATCCACATGTACAACATTGATGATGTGTTTCTTTTTATAAATGTCGCAAATGTCTATCTAACACATAGTTCGCTAATGAGTCGGTTAATGTGTTTAAGTTTCTGGAAATATGTTGGTATTGAATTAGATCAAATTGTCTTTCCAAAATCCTAACCCTTAGGAACATGCGATAAATGGCTGGATTTCGGACGGAATATATACCATTGAGTTGTAGTATTACGAGTTGTGAGTCTAGCCTGACGATTAGTCGGCGTATACCATGGGTGATGGCATCAGAGAGCAGTTCTATCAACGCGCTATACTCAGCGATGTTATTCGTTGATTGCCCAATACATACACCTCTGAAACTTACTAACTCGCCGCTTGGATCAAAAATGGCCCAGGCTGTGGAGGACAGGTTCCGCGAACTACGACTCGCTCCGTCGGCATATCCAACACATGTCTCCGAAAGGTTTGACATCTGCAATAAATGTAAAAAGGTGGATTACTCGACCAAAACAAACACTTCAGCGAAAACAAAATACAACAAAAGCATACTGGTTACTATTTAAGCATAGTAACGCTTGAGGTACAACCCGATACGGGGTTGTGCCAGTGGAATTCCGTCACAATCCATTAACTCGTAGGCTCCTTTCACTAACACTCATTTAACAATATAGGGGCCCATCCATAAAGAATTAAATTTACCTGCTCCCAATTTATCGGACTCTTGGTCGTAAAGCAAGACCAAGTCACCTTCTGAGAAGACACAGGGTTTGACATTTTTGTCGAACTGCGCCTTGACTCGTTTCTTATGGGCTTCGTTAGCCAAAACGGCATCACGACGGGTTTCATCCAATTGGATTAATTCCAAGAAACGGGCCTCTTCTTCTGAAGTTCCGGGGAGGAGATCAATTGCGAGTTTAAGAGACGAGATTTCACACTGGACTGGTAAGACTGCTTCCAGGCCATATACCAGTTGGAAAGGCGTGAACCCGGTCGCATTCCTTACCGATGTTCGGTAAGCCCACAAGGCTGAGTACAGGATTAGGTGCCACCTTCTTTTGTGAACTCCAATCATCCTTTGCAACATACGCTTCAGGACTTTGTTGATCGCTTTAACTCGTCTGTTGGCTTGCGGATAATACGGGGTAGAGCTATCGTGAGATAGCCCTAGCTTGGCAGCTAATTCAACCATCATGTGATTGCGAAAATGCGATCCATGATCTGTAACTATAGCCTGTGGTACGCCGAATCTGGCGACTAAATGATTGAAAAAGAAAAGGGCAGTTGTTTCACCAGTGTTATCTAATGTAGGCATCGCCTCGGCCCATTTGGTAAAATAGTCAACGGCGACTATAATATACCCATGCCCCCTGGTCGTGGTGGGGTTACATGTCATGAAATCGATGCCCCATTTGGCGAAAGGCCCAACAACAACTATTGGCTGTAAAGGTGCGGGTGGTCTTCTGGTTTTGCTATCAAAAATCTGACAAGCATGGCAACTTCTGACTGCGGTTATGCAATCTTTGAACATGGTTGGCCAGAAGTATCCTGCCCGTAAGATTTTTTGTGTTGTAGCATATCCAGATTGATGCCCCCCACACGCGCCTGAATGACACTCATTCAGGGCTTTTTCGGCCTCCTCATGGGTGAGGCACCTTCTCAAAACTGTATCGATACCACGACGGTAAAGCGTGTCACCGACGATCATGTAGTCTTTTGATTGGTATCGTATACGTTTCTATTCTGAGTGAGAGGTGTTAGGCCTGAACTTTTGGGTTTGGAGATAAATTATTATATCTCCATACCACTCATTGCTTGTAGATATCATAAACAAATTCTCGTCCACAATTGATTCTTCGGATGTTTCATCGTTGGATGACGATGGGAGATCGCACAATAATTCTGCAAAAACTAGAGCTTTCTTTGATTTGGATTTTACAAATTCAAGATCAAACTCTTGAAGGATTGCTATCCATTTTGAATATTTTCCCCCCAGCAACTGTCGCGACAATATATAAGTCATGGGGTTGCAATCAGACAAAATGGTAGTTTTCTGAAAGAGGACATAGTGTTGACACCTTTGTATCGCTTGAACCGCTGCAAGCGCTAGTTTTTCAACATAAGAATATTTACTTTCTGTATCATTTAAGTTTCTACTTAAATAATATATAGGGTGTTCAATTCCATCGACTTCTTGAACTAAAACCATTGCGATGGTCGTATCTGCTGCAGCCAGATACAGGTTAAAGTCTCTTTGATAATCGGGTGCGTACATTAATGATGCTTTTATTAAGGAATCCTTTAAAGCATCAAAGGAAGCTTGTGCAACCTAATCCCAGACGAAGGGTACCTCCTTTTTCAAAAGACGTGTATAACCTTTAGCAAGTTCGGTGTAATTTGGGATGAACCTCCTCAGAAAGTTTGCTTTCCCTTGGAGTTTCTGAATCTGAAGCAAATTTGAAGGTGGAGGCAAATTGATGATTGCCTGGACCTTGCAAGGGTCGAGACGAATCCCATCCTTTGAGACTACAAAGCCAAGTAAACGACCAGAACTGACGCAAAATACACATTTGTGTGGATTGAGTCGTATCTTGTAGTGTCGGCAACGTAGAAATATCACTCTTAAATGCTGTGGATGATCAGTCCGCTTTCGCGAATGAGCCGGAAGGTCGTCGAGGTATGGTTGAACGATGTTCTTGATGTCATGGAAGGCATAATTCATCGCCCTCTTAAACGTCGCCCCTGCGTTCTTTAAACCAAAGGGTAATTTTCGATATGCGAATGTGCCCCACGGACAAATGAATGCAGTCTTTGACTGGTCCTGTGGGAGTATATTTATTTGATTATACCCGGAAAATCCATCCATGAATGAAAATATTTCACATCTGGCGCATTCATCAATTATCTGGTCGATGAAGGGTGTAGGGTAGTTGTCTTCTGGACAAGCTTGGTTTACATCCCTATAATCGACACACACTCTAATTGTCCCTTGTTTCTTCATAACAGGGACAATATTCGATACCCAATCGGTTAGAGGAACTGGGTAGATGAAACCAGCATGGAGAAGTTTTTCAACTTCTGCCTTAATGGCAGCGGCTTTCTTGGGGTGCACCTGCCTGAGCCGTTGTCGTACCGGTTTGACATCTGGATACATCTTAATTTCGTGTTCAACGATACTCGAGTCGATGCCTGGCATTTCATCATATGACCAAGCAAAGACATCTCTGAACTCGCAAAAAAGAGCGTTATATATTTCCAGTTCTGAAGGAGAACAACCTTTGCCGACATAAATATTCTCTACAACATTTGTTTTAGTCGAGATATTTATGGCTATAGTCTCTTCAATATTGGATAAGTTTCACTCGGAATCCACCGTATTTACAGTATTTGATAGGAATTCAAAAACTGTAGGGTGATAAAGGTCATCTTGAGTATCTTCTTCATATTCTGGAAGAAGGGAACGATGGTGGTGATCATTCCATGGGGCCCCTTCAATCAACATTGATTGTAGGATTCCTTCGTCGGTTCCATGCACTCTCGACCAAGGATCTAAAGGGGTACCATATTCCCTAGACCTATCTACCCAAATGCTTGATGAGCGTTGATTTGGGTTCGCCTCCCATGCCAGAAACATTGATTGCTACAATATTTCTATTGGTTTTGGGGGTAAAACCATTGCATGATCCATGTCGATATCGTCTTCTGAGATCTTCGTGGAAGATATCATATTGCAGGTACCTATCGACGCTACTTCCGCCAAGTCGATTGGAGGTTGAAGAGCGAAAGTTCCCATTAGTATAGGATCTTTTAGTAGGCCTACTCCGATATTCTGAAGAGAATGGGGGCTTCCATGGATCATGGGAATGCTTCCTCTAACTTGTGAACCATTAGGGAGGAAGTTTTGTTGGTCGACGATCGTAATCCCCCCTTGAAAGGGGAATGCAATCTTTCTAAAATAGGTCAACACAACAGCTGCCATGGCATAGATCCATGGTCTTCCTAGTAGGATGTTGTAATCAAGATTCCCATCGATGACTTCAACATCTATTTCTACTGTTTTTCCCCCTAGTTCAACCTTCAAGTTATTTAGGATACCATATGGGGTATATGTCCTTCCATCGAATGCTTTTAATGTTGTCGAGGATCGCGACAAGGTTGGAGATCCTAAAGTTTTCCAGCAACTCATCGACATAATACATGTAGATGCCCCCTCATCAATAATTGTTCGATGAACAGTTTTGTTGAGGGCTTTCACTTGGATAAGGAAAGCTAGTTGAGCTGGTAACTGAGGATCGTATCCTTTGTGGTCAAAGGATACAAGATTGGAATCCTTAGGATCAACCCCACCAATGGCTAATAACAAATCCTGCCTTTGGGATGGGCAATTTTGTAGTACTTCAAGAGTCGACATAGCGGATGGCGATTGGGCCAAATCTTCCACTATGTTATAATGCTGCATTGCTCTGGCGCGAGGATTAAATGTCGACTTGTGTACTACTCCCTTTGGCGGTTTTATTGTTAATTCAGGAATGATGGGTGGTACAACTTCTGTCGAAGTTGTTGTCGAACTGCTTGGTTGATCTTTTTCCTTGTCGTTCGACAGCTGCGGATTCCCGTAATCTTTGTTCCTCGTTGAAATCAAAGCATCATTTTGCTGCTTCGAAATCGACAACATTAGCACTTGCGACGGGGAAGCATTTCCACTATCAACCAGATTTGTGCATGGATTTGGAAACGGATCAGTTAACACGGCTGAGGTTTGCGAACTCTTAAAGAATCTTTTAAGCTCAGCTTTGTATGGACATTGTGAGGTCCAATGATCCTCATCACATATGTGACATCCCGTTGAGGGTGGTTTCCTATTTCCAGGAGGGTTTGAAGAAGTTTTTTCAGGAGATGACTCACTCTGTTTCTTCTTCTTCCCTTTGCTTTGCTTCTTCTTGCTTCCTGGTTGTTTGGTTTCTTTGCCCTTATCTGCTGATACGACATTTACTTCCGAAGCAAGAATTTCGTCTTTTGCATTTTGATCTGAAATCTTACGGGCCTTCTTGGAGTTGGCCTTTGTTGATTTCACGTTTGTCGCGCCAATCACGCCATCATCGGAATGAGAGTCATTGTTTGATTTAGGAGGCGGAGGAATTGAGAATTCCAGTCTAGGGGCGTCAGGTATTTTTTCGTAGAGCGTGCCAGACTGAGTATAGACCAAGTCTAGGTATTGCGCACGAGCGATAACTTGCTCTTCCGTTACGACCCCCCCTTTGCCACATCTTCCGTTATGGCAGGAAGTAACGACTTGATAAACCATTCAGCTAATAGCTGATCGGGAACGTACATTTTTTCCATCCTACGACGACGTCGCCACTCATGTATATGATCAGATATGTGAGTGGCCGTTGTCTATTTGAAGTTGGTTAAGATTTCCGTTCCCGTTTCATACCTTATCGGTAATTGTAAATGGGTTAAGAAAGTCGTGGCTAAGGTGCTGAAATTGTCGAACGAAGCTCTAGGAAATTCAATATACCATTTTGTCGCTGGACCCGTTAACGTCCTCTGAAAAAGGCGAAGCCTTATCGAATCATCGTTTAGGGTGTTTGATGAACACCATAGATGAAATGTCATCACGTGATTCGATGGGTCTTCTCCTGGATTTCCATTGAATTTAGGAATATCTGAAGGAAGTTTGTGAGGAATCGCTGGCCACCAAGGGGCGTAAGCAATTGGATCGTTTGTTAACCGGTGTAAATCGGGTAACTCTAAAGTTTCCACGAATGGTAACTGTTGATTCAGGTTAGGTGAAGCATACCCAGGATATGATGGAATTGCCTGAGCAGATGGCCTTTGCATACCAGCATAATGTAATTGATGCTGGTATGACTGATACGGTTGGTGGACATGACCACCGTAAAGTGGTTGATTTTGACCGTTTGAATGTACGATTGTCCACTGTTCGCAAAGATATGCTGCTCAGAACCTTTGTATACCTGTTGGAATTGTGGTTGTTGATATTGCATTAGCCACAGTTGCGAAGCCATGTTCTGTTGCGCTATACTAACCGTCGGACCAAGGTGTGGGGTAATTGTACCCGTTTGGACCTGTGTCGCCCCACCAGTCGGTGATTGTGGTTGAGTCACAGGGTCAAGGGCCTGTTGCATTACAACCTGAGAGATCTGAGGTTGACATACAACAGGAAACGTTTGAACTTGCGACACGGTCACAATAGCTGGTGTAGTCGGGATGTTCGACATAGGTACACATTGTTGCATAGAATACACAACCCTTGGTTGTTGGGGTAGTATAGATACCCAACCACTTTATGTAACTCCAGTATAACCTGAATACTGTTGTGAACTCCCGTATGGATATCCTCCTGGAGGGGGTAATGAAAGGGCATACTGCCCCCCATACGGTGGCAATCCGGAACTCAAGGGAATTGTCTGCCCTTGGGGACTGGATTGCCCAAATTGACCTCCAAATGGATCAATTTGGCGAGTCTCAACATAAGAGTTTCCGGATATTATTCCGGAGGAACAAACAGGAACGGACCATACTGTCGAAATAGTCCCTGGGTGGACTCCTTCTAGCGGTTGTGAGCTAGTCGGGACAGATGGTATGCCGGAAAACATTGTCGGAGTGACGGCAGGGAGTTCTGATGTCGCTGTGTCATTCGACACAGTCCTAGATGTTGACGATTGTTCAGACATTTTGATTCTATCCAAAAGATTACCTAGCGATTCTACAGGAACTTCCACTGGTGGTAGACTAACTTCTGATGTCGAAGGAAATAGAGTGACCCCGACTCCAAAATGTGTTGGAGTACTTGCTTGCGGATCTTCTACAATTTCCTCTATCGCAATCAAACTAGGTGGAAGGGGAAGACCGTCAGGTCCGTAAAATATTTCTGGTGCCGAAGAAGGGGTTGAATCAACAGCGACAGATTTTTGAGGAACAAGACTCTCTGAACCGGTTACAGATGGAACTGGTTCAGCAACACAAGTGTTTGCTCTCAGACTAGGATCAGTATCACTGTCCCTCTCTGGTTGTTGAACTTCTTCTGTAGAGGCAGGGTTTCCAGAAATGTTTGGAGTAACCGGAATCTCAGATGTTGTTGGAACAGTTGTTCTAACTTTGATAGGAGATTTCGAACCGGTTAAACGAGTTCGCTTTGTCCGTACTGTTTTCGATTCCGGAGACAAAGACGGTTGACTCGTAAGCCTCCGCGAACGACGGGGTTTCAATTGACTTTCTTCCACGATTGCAGATTACTCGATCAACCAAAATACAAAAAGGGGAAAGTGTGTTTCCGAATTAAATGAATTTTTAGACGCTTTAGACACAACTTGCTTTTTCAATTTTAAAGAGTCAAGAAAAAGCTAAAGATGACTCTAGTCTCCTTCGATGTTTTAACGAGCCCGAAGTGACAAATGCTCGGATGGACTTTTTCCGTTATAGAGTCTGAAAAAGGCCAAAAGTAACTGCTCTGGAGTTCTAGGTAGAGGGTGTGCCAAACTTTTTGCAAAACCGCAGAATACTTTTTAAGGTACGGGCGGTCAATCTTCCCGAATGCTGTGTTCAGTGCATTGCGATCAGTAGGGCGGCCGACACGGCTTCCTAAGGATAAAGGCTTTATTCCTATAGGGGTCTCCCAATATATACTCGACGGTACGTGGGAGCACAATCCGTACTGGCGCTATCGTCCCTCAGGAGGAATCACCCAACCATCAGCGAGATCGACAGTCACCAGGTTTTACGACGCCGGAACACGTCTCTAGCCTAGACCTCTATGTTGTGCGTTAAGTTACAAAGCGTTGTTAAGTTCATTCAATTTATTTTAGGTTGATCTTTCTTAGAAGTTTGCCTTTTTGGATTACCACGAGATGTATGATACAATTCCTGAATGCAGTCTAAAGATGATAAGCAAGCTTTTATATCTTTTCAACAATGAAAATCCTAGCTACAAGGGGAAAAGAAAGACATAATCTTTTCTCAAAGAGCATAGAGCACACTGTAAATGCACTTTTCCTAAATCAAAGCATGCAAACTATCAAAATTCAAATGCACATATGCAT
Source organism: Pinus tabuliformis (assembly GCA_031772625.1). Classification (NCBI taxonomy): domain Eukaryota; kingdom Viridiplantae; phylum Streptophyta; class Pinopsida; order Pinales; family Pinaceae; genus Pinus; species Pinus tabuliformis. The sequence goes on from CM062819.1 coordinate 911,990,161, forward strand.
GTATTTGTTTTCGCTTTCTTAATATTGATGCCTAAAAAGAAAGTTGTTGTACAAATTTGAATTCGATTTCAAGTGAAAACATAAACAAGTTCCTTTTTCGAAATCAAAAAGACGATTACGAAACTTTATGATTTACTTGTTTCGACACTAGAAATGCATAAATTCAAACCAAACGACAAAATTAAAAGCTCAATCAACTGCGAACAGCTAACAAACTCACTCCTAAGATCAAAACGACACCTACGACAGGTCTAGATCTAAGGGCGACAGTATGACTAGTTTACTTTTGTAATGGGAAACTGCAAATGATGTAACAAATACACAAAGAACAAATACAGTTTCTTTATACAACTGAGGTGGAATTGAGGCAAATAAAAGGGGTTTCAGATAGGTACACTGACTGATAACAGGCTGCAAAAAACAGAGATAAAACTGAGCAAAAGGAAGCAGGGAACCACAGCTGCACAAGGCAAGGGCTGATCAGTGCACCATTAGCACAGAGAAACTGAACTTCAGCGCAGGTATCCTTCACGGGACCTGCGTTGAAATGCAGAACCTCTTCACAGAGTCTGCGCTGAAGCAAAAACGAGAGTTGTTTCTGGGTTCTGGGTCACGGTTTGCAGTTAAATCTACAGTTTTTGGCCGGATCAAAGCTATCAATTAGGTACAATTATGAGGATGATTTAAAAGAGGACTAAGATCTATCACAAAGGGCTGTTAGAGCACTTGTGGATCAGTTTGTTCAGATCATAAAAACAGGCCCAGTGAGTGGACTAGAGTGGCAGATCTCTACTTTGCATTTGAAAATGGCAAATGCATTTCGATTCGGCACTCCTGAGTTTATGAGAAGAACAACAATAGAAACACAAATAGACTAACAAGATACTTTCCCCAATGGAGTCGCCAATTTGTTGTTGGGAAAAGTATCCAATTCGGAATGCCCCTATCCCACTCTAAGGTGTGATAGTGCCTTAGCAACAAACGAGGTAAACTAATTGAGTATTCTTCTTTATGAAATGTAAATGAGGGAGAAGGATCTAACTAACCTGTGTCTTCCGCTAGTTTGTCGATCCAAATCACTCCTCTCTTCAGTAGCTCCCAGCTTCTTGCTCCTTCGCTGGCCCAGCTTCACCGAATTCCTGCAAGATCACAAGAGAGAGAAACTACACAAAGATACAGATATACATTCATAAAAAGCTCAAGATCAGATTAAGCTAAACATGTAAGCATAACAAAACATCATTGGTACACAGCATGTAGGAGAAACTCAAATAGTTTAATGATATGATAATAAAGTCCAAGAGGAGATACAACCAAGTGAGTTCCGATCCAGCATCTACCTCCCAGCAAAGGAATCCCTCCCTCTCCTCCAACAAAGCATAAATCACCCAATGTACTAATCTCAATCTCAAACCAACAGCAATTCTCTGCAAAGTACAAAATTCCAGCCTCCTAAACCTCTGGGTGAGAGATCCATATATAGATGTAAGCAGAGAGGATGAGTCAGCTTATGTTTTGACTTGTGGCTTCTCTCTGTCAGTTCTTGCTTCCACTTGGAGGTTGAGAACCTCTTACTCATCACTAGTCGAATCCATTGAGGCAAGTGTCATTGGAGAAGATTCTGGAAGCTTCTAGGGTCTTTCCACCTCGTTGAATGAGCTTGCCATTTGTCATTTCCCGCTCAGCGCACCCTGGTAGTGCTTCCACCTGCATTGCAGTGCACCTAGCCAGTGTAGTCTCTGCATTTCAACGCAGGCAGCTAGTGGAGCCTCTGAATTGATCCTGAATTGACTATTTCTGAGTGGTTTTTGGTGGAGAACTTCTGGGAGAAGCTGTCATTGGTTGACCTTGTTCCTTTAGGAGCTGTAACAACATCTTTAGGGACTTTGGATCCCTTGAATTATGGACATTTCATGCTTATAGCTGTAAGGCACAAAAATGTCTATAACAGCATGCATGCGGTTGGAATGTGAAGGGATTGAAAAAGGTAGTTCCAGTTTAGGGAAAGATGAGCAATGGATGTCATCTGACATCTGGGTGATCAGGTGTTCCTAGATGTTGTTGTAAAGATTCAAGGTAGTAAGCCCCACTTCCATAACTAGAACTTGGTTGTTAACTCGTGCACAATAACTCTCATCTCATGTTTACCCTAGTGAGCTTGTAAAAGAGGGTAAATGTGGGATGGGGTGTTACAAATAGTAGGGGGAGCAATGAAGAATATGATCTCAAACTTTTGTGAATATATTTCCATGCCTAAGGAAGCCATGAAATCATCCAATACATTTTGAAAGGATAACGGTTTTCAGATAGTTGTAACACCCATGAGCATTGCATCATCAACAAATTATTGGTGCGAATATTTCTCATTAGAGCTGGAGAAGCAGAGACCCTTGATGGCACTAGTTGTAACAACCAATTTTAGGGCCCATCCTATCCATTCTGTTATAGTGAAGATGATAAAGGAGGAAAGAGGATTTCCTTGAAAAATTCCTCTAGAAGGGTTGAAGGCCTTAGAGGGAGATCCATTAACTAAGATAGAGAATAACGTGGAAGAAATAAGAGAAATAATCCAGGTGATCTAAGCTTCAAGAAAGAAAATGCTTTTAGAATTTTCAAAATGTAAGACCAACTTAATTTATCAAAAGCCTTAGATAAATTGAGCTTGATGAGAATACCTTATATTTCTAAATGATGAAAGGAATGAAAAACCTCTTGGGCCTGTTACCCACCACCTTGTGAGTGATATCCCTAGGAGAAATTTTTCTCCATGGTGAGCCTCAGCCGGAAGCTAGCAGCCCCTTGATGGCTCCTACTAGCTCGTTGTGCCATTTCTCTATCACTTGAGCAAGCCATGTGGTCCCTCACCCACCTGTATTGATCGTATGTTTGAAGGTGAGCCTCCCAAATCTGAAGGTATGTCTTTTCAATTGGTAATTGTGTATTGAGTTTACTTATCATCAATACATCAGGGTATGGATTAATGGGGGCATTCGGCAGAAAGACTAGGCTTAGATTGTGCTACTGTCCCCTTAATCTCTTTTGGTTGCTACCCTTGGATCTTAGTCGCATTAGAAATCCTATATTCACCATTTGGTTCTAGGGTGGTACTACATGGGAAACCCAGATTTTGGGTGTGTGGTGTTGCTCCTTTATCCTCATATATCACTCTCTTTCACTCATTATAACCCCATTCATCTTTTCTCCCACCTGGGTCTACATTTTGATTCTCGGTCCACATAAGTCTAGCCTCCCTATCCCCTTGCCCCCACCTTCGGTCATGCCTAGAATGATGCCTCAGAGGTCAAAGCAATTAAAAGAAAAAGTGAAAAGCATAAATGGCCACATTTAATAGGAAATTGTACCACAAAGTGCAAAGGATGGTCGAGACTAAAATAATTAGCACATGGGAAAAAGTCGACACATGAGTTCTACTGCATCCATGGCCATCACCATGGTTCCATAGGTCCTAGAGGAGCCTCCTCTATCATTCAGGAACCCATTATTATCCAAACCCCTAGAGGGTAATGAACCACCCTACCTCAAAATGGGTAATCAATTCTATATTATACACATCATGCTATTGTCCTCTAAGCCCCAAGAAGTTAACTAAATAAAATTCATAAAATGAAAAATGCATATAAAGAAGGGTGGAAAAACCAAGGTCGAGGCACCTCAGGTACCATGACTACTCCCTCCCATACATTACATGCCTAGGTGTGGGCTTCCCCTTATCTAGCTATCCCTATGCCCCATTATGTGGCCCAAGGTTGTCCCCCTCATTCTCTATTCCTTGTCACATATTTTTCACTTTACACCCCCATTAGAAGGGCGTACCTTGGACATATTATCCCCTCTAAGGGCTCAAATCACCTAATGAGGTACTTGGCTATCCCCTTTGGAATTTGGAGACACTAGCACATGTCAAAGTCCACTACAGAAGGGCATGCCATTATGAGGTGCCCACTTTATTATCTATGGCTTATAAGCTCCATTACCTGATTATTCTAATGACTAATTGTACTGGAATCCTAGGGGATGCATTAGATATTATGCGGGATTGCAGGTGGTTTCCTTTTGGGTTTGGATTCCATATACGCGATCCTGACCCCTAGAGGTCCACATTTGCACATGTAGGGTGTGAATAGAGATCCATGGGCCTCCACAATAGCAAACAACACTCCACATATCTTCATGAATGTTCAGAGACCACTAGCGATACACTTTTGGGATGATGGTGACATGATTATTACACTATGCCCAGTAGGCCCCCACAGGAGCCCCACACTCTTAGTAGGTGTCCCAACACTTGTATAATATCATGGATGGATTTATTCCACCACTTGGACCGTTACAGAGGATCTACATAGATCTTTGATTCATATGGAGACCCATGGGGTCATTGATGTGCCCTCAGACCCACTGATAGCACCACAGGTCTACTACAGGGAGAACAAGGGGCCAACCCATTGTTCATCATATTCCAAGGAATTTATTCCTCAATATGGAACTTCAGGATGTTATTGAGCCTTTGGGCGGTTCTACGACATGCACATATCATTATTTGGCCCTTTGTGAGGCTTGGTTTTACATTACGAGCTAGTATGGTGGGCTTGTCACCATTAGGAGTTATTATTTTCACATTATTTTATTTTTAGGGGCCCATAGAATAATTTAAACTCAGTAGGAGGCCATATATTGATGTTAGATACATTCATTTGTATCATCACTTGACTTCGGATCTCTCTAGTCTTAGAGAATTTTCGTACTTTTTCCTTGGAGGATATTTGCTAGACATGCATGAATTTTGATGTATGGAATTGGGCTATTTATTTTGTCTTGGTGTTTTTTTATGCAAACCATTTACTATTTGGATATACTCCTTAACGTTGTAAGTGATTTTTATCATTGTTATTCTTGTTGCTGCATACTGCTAAAATTAATTTTGGTTGTTGCATTATTGTAATGTGGAATTGAGTTATGTTTTAGTTATTAAACGTATGGGTCAATGTTATATGAATGAAATATCCAAGAGATTATTTATCTCAAGAAGCTTGCATCATTTTGTTTAAGGTATAAATTCTTAAAATTCAATACTCTTTTCTTACTATCTATGTTGGAGGAAGTTGACTTTCTGGGCCTCCTTGATCAATAATCCAAGTTCGTACTCATTATAATCCTTGAATCCATATCCCCAAGTGAATTAGGCACTAGTTCCATAAAAAGAGTGATCATCTCAACCTTCATTTTACCATTTTTCCCCTTTTTCTCAAGTCTAGCCCCATTAGGTCACCTAGGGCATCAATTTCCCAGCAATTCTGCCAAGGAAAAATTTTGATCTCCTCTAGGCTACTGCGCTAGTGGGTCCCTTCCCCCTCCTCCAATTTTGATTCCATTTTGACACTAGAATATCCGAGAACGCCAAGCCCTAGCTCTAGGACCGAATTTTCCCTAGGTATCCCCAAGGCTATACCTGAATAGGATCAATTCAACCTTTTGAAGTGAATATTCTTGTTTGGTCCTTTCCCCTCACCTTGACCAGGATAGGAACATCATTGGTTGCTATATTCCATCCCCGAACCTTGGCTGGGTTGACTTGGCCTCGTGTTGTCCTTCTTTTCAATAAGGACTATTTTTCAAAGACCACTTGGGAATCCAAATTTCCAAGCATTATAGGGATTGAGAAACTCCTATATAAGCCCATTTTTTCTACCTCAACCCTCCAATCCTCACCCCTTACCCCTGGTGGACCAAGTCCCTTACATAAAGAGCAAGCAAGTTCCATTTTTCACTCCATCCTTGGGGAAGGACTTTCAGGGTCACTCCTCACCTATCCATTGACATCTACTTTACAAAGTGATACCTACACTACTGGGACTCCTCCCATCAGTGAAAGTTCGTAAAGAGAAGGGAGACTTAGTTGTGGTTATAGTGGCATAAGTCTCCACCATTTCCCTTGACCTAGCAATTGCACTCTTAGGAACCCCTTTTAGGTCCCCTGCTAGTTTGAGTGGTAACATTTTGATGAGCTTCGGTATTGCAACAAGAATGCTTCAACTCCCAAGGCTACAAAATTTAATTATCAACCCGGGGTTTGTACAAACTTAAGAGGTATTGAAACTATATGTGTAGCATACAATGTGTCCTTCCTTTGACGTCATGATGTAATGGAGTGCATGTAATAAAATCAGATCCTAAAATAATTGCATAAAATGAAAGTCTCGAAATGGAAACCTTAACCTATTGCAAGAAATGAAATACAACAAAGGAAACCTATTATAATTGAATAAAGTAAATATAAATGTCAAACATTACATTTCAAAGAGTTTAGATCCATTAACAAATTTTATTGCATGTGGCAATGAAGAAAATCATTATTGTATTATCCAATTCATAAATTTGTGTATTAACACAAATCGTTGAAATTTTTTGCATGGGTAAAGAGGAAAGGCTTAAGTGGTCTTTAGTCTTCCCTAATAATTTATTTAGAGCCTAGGGGTATTGATTCAACCCTAAGTGACAATAACCAAGCTTCTGGAGCAAATTTTGGTAAGTATATATATGCTGGGAGGCTGCTACATGGTTTCCTATAGTTTACTACAGGAAACAACATATTTTTTATAAGGTGTTAAAATTCACCGAATTACCAGCCAAATAAAATCCAAATTGTATGGGACAATTTTTTTTACTGACTAGGATGTTTTAGGTCTCCATTCCAGGTGGAATCACTCAAAATACCTCTACTAACCCATTCTAAGAAAATGGCAGAAAATTACTAGTCTAAAATCTAAAAATTCGAGAACTAGTGATCTAGTAAATCTATCAAATTCCTAACCTAATCAAGTGAAAATGCAAGGGGTAATATTTTTTTGATCTAATTCAAGTGAAATAATCTTTATTGAAGCTCGTAAGCATGCTCTAAAAACTAGTAGAAATTTACTGTTATTTGCCATAAGGGACTTCCAGAAATCTAGATTTGTGAATAAACAAACTAATCCAAGTAGCTCAATGATTACTATGACCTTCCAAAGATGTTCCAATGATGAAATGATTCTTGTGATCATTGAAAATAACTTACATTAACCATTTAACCCAATCCTACAACAAGAAAACATTAATACTAAATGCACAAATAGAAGAAAACAAGAACAAGAGATGCATGTGAACAAGAAGTGAAAGGAAGAAAATTAAATGATACAAAAAGGCTATAAGGCTCTTGGGATGGTCAAGCCCAAGAAAACTTAGATTCCTATGAAGGAGACCAAGATTTAGAAGTTGAACATGACACCATTCTTCATTATTTCCATCAATACAATTACATCCCTCCAAGAAATGACAATGGAGCTGCAAAAATATGAGTTATTTCCACAAGAAGACTAATAAAAATCCACCCCTAGAGGTAAATTAGACTTGCTACTTATTCAAAATGATTAGGAATCATTCCCCATGAAAGGAAAGAGCTTCCCCCACCAAAATCCCTTGATTAGTGGATATGGTTCCCAATACTAGCAGTCTGCATTAAATGGCAGGGAACACATTCCTAGATTTTCTCAATCATTGGAGATCCACAATCTATCCCCTAATTCTAGAATATCTTGTTGATTTATTATTTAATATTGATATTCCTATAGTAGGGAGCATGTCCATAGATTATCTCCTCCTCCAAATCTCCATAGTCTTCCCAATATTCTCACAATATTCGACAAAAACTAAATAATATTAGGCACAAATATGAAATTATCCATAAAACTTCATGATGAACATATTAAAGTTAAGAATACATTATCTAATGCAAAAAGAGAGGTTTAATGTGTTGACGAATGGTCAGTTGGACCTTAATTATGTCTAATTTAGAGGCATGGGCCTTAATTTATGTCTAATTTAGAGGCCCATCACATTTCTGGCACCGTTTTCGGGGAATGAGATGTGCGTTTTGTTCCTCGTATGACATATCGACATATCATTATTGGTGACTCCATGGGAGGAACAAAGCCCTAGTTCTTCATTGAAATTAAAGGCTGATGCTTGTAGGGTGTAGAAAGAATTTTATAGGCATCTTTAATCTCACCATGGCGACTCCTACATACGTTTCATGTATACCTCAAATAGGTTGTCATTATTTCATAAATTTCCTGCTTTGGAGATTGCTAGATCCTTGTACATCCTTATCATGTCACGGGAAGGATGCTACATGGGATGCCCATGTTTGATGGTGACCCAAGCTCCATAATTAACCATGTGGAAAGATTTAATGCACATACTTCTAAGGAGAAACTGGTCCACTAGGATGTCCTTATGTTATTATTCTTTAGTTATTTCTATGGTCATAACTCATGGTTTCAAAATCACGAACCGAGGAGCATCTCAGAGAGGAGTTCGTTGATGGCTTTCTTGGGCATTTTCAAGTATGCCCTGCATTAAGCATTCAAGAGGAAGGCTTCATCGGGTATTATCAAAGCCCTGGTAATCTAAGTGATGAATGGGAAGATGAGTCCTCCTTAGGTCCACATGATGAAAAGGATGATTGTGAGAACACATGTGTTGGGAAGGATGAGTCCATGGAAAGTGAAGTTGAGACCAACCTTACCTTTTCCAAGGATATTACTCCTAATGAAACCTCCTTTGAAAACCTTGAGAGAGATGATCCCATTAGCCCCTTGTAATAAGACATTGAATATTATTTTGACATTGAAAAGGAGAAATAAGAAATTTTTCGTCCTCAATTTGATTGTTCTCCCATTTACGACACCAACATGGAGGATGAGGATGTGATTTATATTCCTTTCACCTTAGGCACTACCTATGATGACATGCCAATTGATACCCTTGGGAAGGAGACTCTTCATTTTCCTTTGCATAAAGAGGAGCAGTTGGAAGTGATCAGTTTTCCTTCTAGAAGAGACCTAATCATTGGTACTAAGGACATTGATAGGGCTTCCACTTCTCTTGAGTATGATTCTATGTTCAAATCACTTGAGCCTTTAGATTATGATGTTGGGAAAGAAAAACCTGTTGAATGAAATATTTCTTTCTCCCGTTTTCCTATTGGTCATCATCTTCAGTCTTCGTCAAGTGATTTCCTCACCCCTAGTCATTTGATGTCAAGTATCAAGGAAAATCATTTCATCGATTATACTTTTCATCCTTGAACGCACCCTTAGGGTTTTGATCACTCCATAGTCTCCCCTCTCCAGTGTAATAATCATGTGCAGCATATTGGTGTTCCTCCATCTTGCTGGCCTCCCTTTCCCACTAATAATAACCCAATAAAGGCCATAATCCATGATGTAAATAATAAGGACAATGGTCAAAGTGATATGCCAGAGGTTTCCATCCATCAAAATTTTATGAGATTGGTAGTTGAAATATCTATATTTTGGTTGCAAGAGAAGATCTCACAGACTAGATCACATCCTTCTCTCACCTCCTCTCACATAATTATCCATGTGTGGGCATCATATTTTCCCACCCCCCACCCACTTCACCCACTTCTGATTATGTTCGCATTCGCTTTGGGTTTTGTTTCATGAGTAATCATACTGACAGGCATATCTATATTGATATGATGATATGTTGTTTTCACTAGCTTTATGGTTCCACTTAGCATGAGAATTATCATATGCATGTTAGGGTAGGATGCATTGCATGATGATTTTTGCATTAGAACTAACTGCATATGATGTTCCTAATGATAGATTAAATTGCATTTACACTATATATATATATATATATATATATATATATATATATATATATATATATATATATATATATATATATATATATATATATATATATATATATATATATATATATATACATATATATGATTTGCATAGTTTATTACTTTACAGGCTAACATTAAGCATGGGTGATCATTAGAAACCATGAAAAACATGTTATCCCATGCCTTTGATCTCTGATGTGTGCAGATAAGAGGTCTATAGTGGCAAAGAGATTGTTGGAGTTCTCGTGACTTCCTATTCGAGCAGCCTCGACCACTTCTATGAGAGATCACGTCCCAATTGGAGCCAGATGTTACCCACTACCTTGTGGCTGATATCCCCAAGAGAATCTTTTCTCCGTGATGAGCCTTAGTAGTCAGTCAGTAGCTAGTAGCCCTTTGATGCCTCATACTAGCTCGTTGTGTCATTTCTCTACCACCTGAGCCATCCATGTGGTCCCTAACCCACCTGTATTGATCGTATGTTTGAAGGTGGGCTTACCAAATCTAAAAGTATGCCATGTCATTTGGTAATTTAGTATTTGGTTTACTTATCATGGACACTTTTGGGTATGGATTGATGGGGGGATTTGAAAGAAATAGTGGGCTTATTTTGTGCTCCTATCCTGTTTATCTCTTTTGGTTGTTACCCTTGGATCTTAGTCCCGTGGGATCTCCTTTATTGACCATTTTCTTCCAGGCTGGTACTATTTGGGAAACCCAGATTTTGAGTGTGTGGTTCCACTCCTTTATCTGCACATATCAATCCCTTTCACTCATTATATCCCCATTCATCTTTTCTCACACCTGGGTCCACATAGGGCTAGCCTCTCTATCCCCTTGCCCCCACCTTGGGTCAAGCCTAGAATGATGTCCTGGAAGTTGAAGCGATTAAAAGGAAAAGTGAAAAGCATAAATTGCCACATTTAATAGGAAATTGTAGCACAAATACAAAGGACGTTCGGGACAAAAATAATTATCACATGGAAAAAAGTCGACACATGAGATCTACCCCATCCATGGCCATCACCCTAGTTTCATAGTCCCTAGATGTGCCTCCTCTATCATTCAGGAACTCATGATTATCCCAATCCCTAGAGGGAAATGAACCAGCCTACCTCAAAAGGGGTAATCATTGCTATATTATACACATCATGCTATTTTCCCTTTGAGCCCCAAGCAATTAATTAAAGAAAATTCATAAACAGTAAAAAGCATAAAAAGAAGGGTGGAAAAATCAAGGTCAGGGCACCTCATGTACCACGATTGCTCTCTCCTATAAATTATACACCTAAGTGTGGGCTTCCACTTATCTAGGTACCCCTATGACCCATTATGTGGCCCACGGATTCCCCCCTGATTCTCTATTCCATCTCACCTATTTGTCACATGCCTCCTTCATTAGAAGGGTGTACCTTGGACATACTATTGCTCTAAGGGCTGAAACCACCTAATGAGGTACTTGGCTAACCCGTTTGGAGTTTGGAGACACTAGCACATGCTAAAGCCCACTAGAGAAGGGCATGCCATTATGAAGTGACCACTTTTTTATCCATGGTTTGTAAGCTCCTTTACCCAATTGTACTGGAAGCCTAGGGGATGCATTGGATCTTATGCAGGATTGCAAGAGGTTTCCATTTGGGTTTGGCTTCCATATATGGGATCGTGACCACCAGAGGTCCACATTGGCACATGTAGGGTGTGCATAGATAGCCATGGACCTGCACAATAGTAGACAACACTCCACATATCTTCATGGATGTTTAGAGACTACTAGTGATCCACTTTTGGGACGATGGTGACATGATTGGTACACCATGCCCAGTAGGCCCCCGCAAGAGCCCCACACTCTTAGTAGGTGTCCCAACACTTGTACGATATCATGGCAACTTTCATTCCACCACTTGGACCATTAGAAAGGATCTACAGACATCTTTGATTCATATGGAGACCCATGGGGTCATTGATGTGCCCTCAGACCCAATCAGAGCACTACAAGTCTACCAATTGGAGAACAAGGGGCCAACCCCGTGTCCATCATATTTTGAGGAATTTATTCCTCAATATGACACTTCAGGATGTTATTGAGCCTTGGAGGGCCCTCTGACATGCACATATCATTATTTGGCCCCTTGTGAAGCTTGTTTTTACATTATGATCTTGTATGGTGGGCTTGTCACCATTAGGAGTTATTATTTGCATATTATTTTATCTTTACGGGGCCAAAGGATAATTCGAACTCATTAGGTGGCTATATATTGATGTTAGATACATTCATTTGTATAATCACGTGACTTGGGATCTCTCTAGTTGTAGATAATTTGCGCACTTTTTCCTTGGAGGATATTTGTTGGATATGGATGAATTTTGATGCATGGATTTAGGCTATTTATTTTGTCTTGGAGCTTTTTTATGCAAACAAATTTCTGGTTGGATATACTCTATAACATTGTAATTTATTTGTATCCTTTTTATTCTTGTTGTTGCATACTGCTAAAATTAGGGCTACTTGTTGCATTACTGTAATCTGGAATTGAACTATGTTTTAGTTATTAAATATACGAGTCAATGTAATATGAATAAAATATCCTAGAGATTATTTATCTCGAGAATCTTGCATCATTTTCTTTGAAGTATAAATTCTTTAAAGTCCCTTTTCTTTTCTTACTATCTATGTTAGACAAAGTTTACTTTATAGGCCTCCTTGATAAAGAATCCAAGTTCTTACCCATTACCATCATTGAATCCATATCCCCAAGTGAATTAGGAATGAGTTCCATAAAAAGGGCGATCATCCCAACCTTCATTTTACCATTTTTCCCGTTTTTCCAAGTTTAGGACCATTAGGTCACCTAGGGCATCAATTTCCCAACAATTGGGCCAAGGAAAAATTTCCATCTCCTCTGGGCTACTGTGCTAGTGAGTCCCCTCCCTCTCCTCCAAATTTAAAGCCATTTTAATGGTGGAATCTCCGAGAATCCCAAGCCCTAGCTCTACGACCAAATTTTGCCCAGGTATTCCCAAGGCTAGACCTTAATAGGATCAATTCAACCTTTATAAGTGAATATTATTTTTTGGTCCATTCCCCTCACCTTATCCAGGATAGGAACATCATTGGTTTCTATATTCCATCCCCCAACCTTGTATGGGTCCACTTGGCCCCAGGTGGTCCCACTTTTCAATAAGGACTATTTGTCAAAGACCATGTTACACAAAAATATCGTCACCATGATTATTTTCAGTCAGTATGGGTCTACCATCACTTGCACTTTCCTCCTAAGCAAGTCTCAGACCTCAGAAGTCAAGATTTGAAAATGAGAGAAAGACATTGAAAATCAACAAAGCTCTGGTTCCGCACTTTCTTTCATTGTTGCCTGTGGTCCCGTACCTCCTGTTTACAAAAACTGCGGACTTTCCCGCTCTGTCCCTAAAGGAGTGGGTGCGGACCCCTGTGAAAGTAAAAAAGGCGTAAGTTTATTCTAAAAAACTCACTTTGGGTTAATTCTAAATGATTCTAGAAGGAATTTTGACGTGGATTGGCCGCTCTTAGGTGGTTCATGCATCCCAAAAGAGAAGGAGCTAATCCCTTGATGAGAGGAGCTATCCCTTTGAAGGAGGGCTTTATCCCTTTGAAGGAGGACCTAGTAACTTCCCTCCATTGCACTATAAATTCAGGCATTGCGCTGGTTGCTAGGGAGGTTGGAAGCTGCACATTTTTGAGGATAAATGCTGGTGGAATTGAGACTTCGTAGTTAAGCTTGAGAGGGGAGATCACACACCTTTTTGGCTTCATTGGGAAGAGAGTGAAACTTGTCAAAGTAGAGGAGACTTCTTGTTGGACCCTGGGAGGAGCTTGTACAGTGTCAAGGCACAGGTTGTAAAGTTCTTCTTTGATTTGAATTAATACAATCAGATTCATTTTTCTCAACAAATTGTCTTATGTCATTTGTTTCATGAATTCCTTTCATGTTAAATATGTTTTATGATATTGGCTTTTCAGGTGCTATTTAATTTGTTTCCTTGTTTTTGTTTGCATATTCGTGACGAGGGAGCTCACTTGGATTAAAGGAGTGAGGCTTCCACAAACTTGCATTGGACCCAAGGTAGGCCTAAAACACTTGTTTGCCTTTGTTTATAAATTCATATTTAGAGAAATATAGTTTGTGATTGGCTTGCTTGTCATTAGGTATTCTTTAGATTCTAGGAAGGTCTATCTTGTCTGCAAGATCGACTCATTCCGTGTGACAAAATGGCGACCATACTGGCGACTTGATTTTTTCCTTGTTTTTACTTTGACCTGAGAAACTGTGTTTTTGTTTCTGTTTTTGGCTTGTTTTGTGTGGAATTGGGTAGAATTAGTAGATCCAGGGTTATTTTTTGTTTTTCATAACTTTGGGAGAGGACCGCACCCTAGCCTTTTGACACAGTGCGTACTTATCCGCACTTTTGCTTTTAGCACAGAGCGGTACTGCACTTGTGTTAACTGTGGGCCTGCGGACCCTGTCAAAATTTTGGAAAACCTAAGATTTCCTCTGTTAGTCAGCTTAGTTTTTGTTTAGAAGTTATTATCTCCTACCTAGACCTGCATATAACCTGTCAGAAGCTTTCCTTAGGTTGATTTCATTGGTGTTAGGGTTTTAGGTGAAATTCCTAGAAGTTTTTCTTGTTCGGTTTGTTTTTCATTTTGGTCTTGTAGTAGCTCTGAGCTTATAAGCTGTAGGAACCTCAGATCACCTTGGTTTCCACCAGCCTTCTTATCAGTCTGACCATTTGCGAAATATACCTTTGTTGAGGAATCCGCCTTGAGTTTTCTCTTTACAAAACTTCGAAAAGCTTGTGTTTAAAAGTTTGGATTTCATTTTTAAAGAAGAAAACAAAATTGGTTGTTTTTGACTGATTTGTGATTCTGCATAAATTGGTCCTTATTTTACATCTAGCTAAGTAAAACATCCTTAAAAAAGACATCTTGTAAGCTTTGACTTCAAATAGGTTTTTATAATTTATAGATCTCAAAGTTAGTCGTTTGCATAGTTTTGAGTGTTTTATAAAAAAAAATAAAAATCTCTTTTGGAAAAAGTTTGTTTTTGTAGTGGTTGAGTGCTTTGAAAAGAAAAGGGAAATTTTTGTGAAAATAACTAGTTGTCTCGTTTTGAGTGCTTTGGAAAGGACAAAAGCTCTTCTTTTAATTTGTTTGTTAAGAAAGATTTGTGTTTACAAGTATTTGCATTCTCAAACTCTTTCCTAGCTAGAAGTTCATTGAAGGGAAAAGATTGTTTAATCATCTTAAGTGCACTTTTTTAGTGATTTTGAGTCAAGTCTTCATACCACGAGTTTCATCTCCACACCTCTTGACTTAAACAAATACCAATAAAATAATGCTTAAAGTAAAATTCATCTAGTAATATTTTATTTCTAGGGCTCTGATACACCAACATAGCTTACGCTAGTGTCTTGGAGTAGGAGAGTAATTAACTCTCCAGGACAGTAAAAACAAACAAGTAGTTGTATCTTGTGGTAGGGAAGAAATCCAATTGTTGCATTTATGCTCTAGGAAAGATCCTCTTAAAGGAGAAGCATGAGATCGTGTCCGAACCAGTGTGGGAATCAATCCTTCCTCATTGGGAACGATGCCAGATATTCACGTATTAAAAACGGTAAACCTCGGATTAACCATTGTCGAGGAGCCTGGGGTCACTTGTTGGTAAACATTAGATTATGTCAAGGAGCCTTCAAGGGGATTGAGCTTTCTACTCTGCCCTTGTGTGCGTATCGGATCGTAGACTATTCCCCCAGGTATATTTGTTTCGATTGGTAAACTTAGTGACCATATTCTTTAGGATTCTTCCTAAGGTGATAGTGGTGGGAAGATCCCACTATACCTAGAGCAGGCGTCAGCTAGACTCACTTGGATTTTCTAGGGGGTTCTCTTCACTCGAGACGGTTAAGTGGAGGAACTTGTGCCAATCTATTCATTAAGCAGGTTGCCAGGGTAACTGTTCCAACTACCATTTCTGTATTGAACTCTGCGACGTTGGATTTCATCACCAACTAGTGTTTTCAGTACGGAAAGTTACTATTTGTGTGTGTTTGATCTCCTAGATTCTTTAGGCGTGTGATTTAAATTTGTTTGGTTCTTTAGAGGCTTTAGGTGGTTTCATTGAGATTTTACTTTGTTTGCGTGTGAAGTAGTTAAAATTTTTTAATCATGGCTAGATTACCGAGGAAGTCTCGTAGACTTTGGGGCCAACCTCCTGAGTTTTCACCGAGCCTGCCTGAAGGATTGAGAGTCATCGTAACTCCTAGAGACAGTAGAGTTGGGTCACCTGAAGAAGGAGAGTCTTATTTGGTGGTACATCCTGATTTTCAAGCTTTAGTAGCAGATTATAATACGCAATCGGTGTCTGTTTCCGAAGTTACTGGTATCTTTTCATCTACTAGTGATATAGGTGAGGAACCTGAAATATCCGAACCTGAAAGTGAATTTGCTGCTACTCCAACATCGGGGTTTGCTTCTCCAGCTTCTAGTGGTCCTGGTTCACCTAGGGTAGAAAGAATAATTACCCAAAATCTTCCTTCTGGACTTATAGTTATCGAAGAACTTGCTACTCCGGAAGAAGAAGTAGGCATCGCTATCCCTGAAAATAAACCTGCTATTGAACTAAGGGAGCGTGAATCAATTTTTTACAGTCCACCTAGGAGCAGTGCTTGGTATCTTTCTTTAACTAATTTCTTAGAAAACCTAGGGTTAAGTTTTTCACCGCCTCCTGTTCCTTATCACCCAACACCTAGAGGTTACTATCCTCTGTTAAATATGTCAAGACAGTCATCCATGTTTACTCAATCGCCAGAATCCTTTTTGTACGACGGTCCTTCTGTTCCCTCTGGGTATCAGTCACTTTCTGGTACTTTTTTGGGAGCATCTCCTCAACCCATTGAACAAGGGTTATTAACTGGAAGCAATGGTACTAAGCCGTTGAGCGTAGAAGATATTCTCATGAGGTCAGTTATTATTCCTAATCCTCAACCTCAAGGTGGCCAGTTACCGCCTGGGGGGCAGCCTCAAAATCCTCAATTATCGCCTGGGGGGCAACCTCAAGGTACCCAATTTGCGCCTGGGGGAAAACCTCAAGGACAGTACATACCTACGGGACAGTACGTTCCTCAAGGTCAACCCCAGACTCAATATGTACCCCAAGGTCAACCCCAGTATCAATACGTACCTCAAGGTCAACCCCAGTATCAGTACGTGCCTCAAGGGTATAAACCCCAAGGTCAGTACTCGAACCAAGGTTTCCAACCACCTTCCGGTCAATCATATGTTCAAGGAACGGGAAATGTACCTTTGAATTATCAATCCTACCCTCAACCCGGTTATGGTCCTCAATATTCTCAACTTGTTATGGGTCCGTACCCCGGAATGAATTTAGTGTGGGATCCATTGCAAACTCAACAGGTCTTGCAATCGAATGTATAGTTGTCATCTCAAAGTGGACAACCCTTAGTTTCTGGTACACCCCAGCAACCTGTCCAGTCTTCTATTCAAACTTCTGTACCTTCGGTAGTTTCTCAGCCTAGGTCTAGTACACCTCGTACTTCGCCTCAAATGACTTCTGCAACTACCGCAACATCTGTTCAATCTACCCCACCTACTTCTGGAGTATCGACAGCTCCGGTTTCTACTATTCCTATATCTACTCCTCAGACATCTTTACCTCCGTCTGGATCCACGATTCAAACTTCGGTTCAGATGCCTGTAGGACAACCTGGTTCAAGTACGGTTGTCACAAGTCAACCACGATTTACTTATCAACCGTACGAGGGATAGTACCAATTCGGTCCTACTGTGCAGCAACCAGTCTATCAGTATCAACCGTACCCTGGGTACACATATCAAAAACCTCAACAACCCCAGTACGGTCTGGTTAATCCTCGTTTTCCGGGAGGATATAATATCCCAAATGCAATTCCTATTCCTAGTTATCCTGGATATCCTCCTCCTGGGGCTGGTCTCATGACCCAGAGTTTTAGGGACCCTAATCATCAGTTACCATTTATCGCAACTTTGGACTTGCTAGACTTGTCGCGCCTAACGAACGATCCCATTAATTATCTTCTGTTTTGGCCACCAATGTCGAATAAGTTTCCTAGTGATATTCCTAAGTTTGAAGGCAAATCAGGAGAGGACCCGTCGAACCCTGTGATGACTTATCACCTCTGGTGTGCGTCTAACTCCATTTCAGATGATTCAATCCATCTAAGGCTTTGCCAGCACACTCTAATTGGTCTCGCGGCCAAGTGGTACATTGAGTTACCGCGAGGCACTTTTTATAGTTTTAGTTAGTTAGCTACCTCGTTTTTAACTCATTTCCAGTTGCTAGTCAGATATGACAATGGAACGGAATTACTAACTTCGTTAAAGCAATCGACGTCCCCTTACATTTCAGATCACATTCATGAATGGAGACGTTGGCAGCGTTTAGTGAAGGTTTTTATTCCAGATTAGATCTTGGCTGAATGGTTTGTAAAATCTTTGTTGCCAAAGATCACTAAAGATGTAGCTAAGGCCGGAGTTGTTACTGAGGAGCAAGTAATTACTCAAGCACAGTACCTTGACTTGGTCTATACTCAGTCAGGTACGTTACACGAGAAAATCCCCGATCTTCCCAAGCAATACCAAATCGCTGCAGCTCCTTCAGGGTCTCATGCCATTGATGGTATGATTGGTATGGTTAACACTAAAAGTAAGAAGAAGTCTTCTCCTATCATAACCTTGCCTAATTCCCCGACATGAGATTCTTCCACGAATATTTTCGCTGATATTCACGTTGTAGAGTCATCTACAGCCAAATCAAAATCCGGTGGCAAGAACAAAGGGAAGAAGAAGAATAAAACGGACAAAAATTCAAAAGAGAAACCTGAAAAATCAGAATCCAATGGTGAAAAATGCAAACCTCTTTATCCTTGTCCCATTTGTGGCAAAGAACATTTTACAAGAGACTGCCCTCATCGTGTAGAGGTTGTGAAGATTATCAAGGGTTCCCAAATGCCTGCTGTTGTGAAGGATCCTTTTCCAAGTCAAGACAGTAAGATGATAGGTTCTTCCTCGAGTGCCAATGAAGAACCCATACTGATGATGTCCCATGTTAGGATTGCGACTCAATCGCATGATTATGGTAGTAAAAGTCCTGTTGATGGTAAAGAAGTAGAATCTTCTCATTCTAACCCATCAACCTCAGCTCCGGGTTCCGATCCACTACAGATCGAGAAACCTAATCCATACTTGGTAATCAAACCGCCCACCAAGGGTATACTTCAAAGTCAGCTTTCAATCCACATGCGAGAGCGGCTCAGAACTATAATATTGTTGAGGATTTAGTTGTTTCACCCTCAACAATATCGGCTTTGGAAGTGCTGCAATCATGTCTAGCACAACGTAAATTACTTTTGTCGGCTATAGGAGCTGTTGATGTTCAGGACTCGAACCTAATAATTTGCAATCTAGAAAATAGTACACCATGCTTACCTCATCAAATGGCTTTCCAGATTCCAGTGATAGTCAAAAACAGGCCTATTCATCGGACTGTGATTGATGAGGGAGCCTCAACGTGTATTATGTCGACACAATGTTGGAGATCGCTTGGTTCTCCTTCGCTAAATCAATCCCCGACGATTCTAAAGGCCTTTGATGGCTGTGGGTTTCATCCTTTCGGCATTCTACAAGATTTACCTATAGGGGTTGAAGGAAAAACCATTAATCTAGATGTGGAGGTGGTTGATGCCCCTTTAGATTACAACCTTCTCTTGGGTCGTAGTTGGTCTTATGCTATGACAGTTGTCGTTTCATCGGTCTTTCGGGTTATAAAGTTTCCTCACAATGGAAAGATCATAACAATAGACCAGCTGGCTTACTTTTCATCTGACCCAACCTCTTCTGAAAGTATTCAGCATGTCGGTAAAATGACTATCTCGTATAAGGATGTTGGAGTAGGACTAGTTAAAGATGCCGGTTTATTGGGAACTTTTCCTTTTCCTCCGATCAACGCATCATCTTCATTTGCAACCATTCATATGATTTCATCAGACACCATTGTTTATGATGATCCTTGGATCGTTCCTTTTGAATCTGAGATAGACTCATTTGGTGATGTCATGCCTTTGAGTCCATATGAAATTCCGTATGAGGCCATGCAATCGTTTACCGACTTAACTTCAACCAAAATTGACTTAATGAATGTGGTCCATGAGGAATCACTTTTCACATCAAGCTCGGATTCAATCATGTTTTCTGAACTTATTCACTCTGATGAGAAAATTCATGAAATCCTATGTGTAGATGATTTACCATGGGAAGATCTCCATCACAGATATTTGTTTTTACCCGAGAATGATCGTTTTGAAAATGATTTTTCATCAATTTTTACGACTGAATATGTCAAGGAACCTCAGAATCCAATGAAAAATCTTGATTCAGAGTTAAATTTTGGAAACATCTCTCGAACTATTCCTATTGACATTTCGGTTAAGCCTGGAATCGTTGAGAACATTCATATAGGTGCCTCGTGTACAGAAGATGAAATTCAAATATATAAGGCCCTATTTCAAGAATTCCGCGACGTGTTTGCCTGGTCCTATGAGGAAATGCCAGGAATTGATCCCGCGATTGTTGTTCATGAAATCAAGACTTACCCGGACGCTAGACCCGTCCGGCAACGTTTGCATCAAATTCACCCAAGAAAAGTTGCTGCTATTAAAGCAGAAGTTGAAAAATTACCCAAAGCAGGTTTCATTTATCTGATCCCGCTAACGGATTGGGTATCAAATATTGTTTCGGTTAACAAAAAGCAAGGGACAATAAAAATATGTATCGATTATAGGGACATTAATCGAGCCTGTCCAAAGGACAATTACCCAACTCCCTATATCAATCAAATCATTGATGATTGTGCCGGCAGCGAAATATTCTCCTTCATGGATGGTTTTTCCGGATACAATCAAATCAATATTCTACCTGCTGATCAACCAAAAATGGCTTTCATTTGTCCATGGGGGACATTTTCTTATTGCAAATTACCTTTTGGGCTCAAGAATGCAGGCACAACTTTTCAAAGGGCCATGTCTTATGCGTTTCATGACATCACACACATTGTGCAACCCTATCTCGATGATTTGCCTACTCATTCATTACATCGAACTGATCATCTCATCCATTTACGAGCAATATTTATGAGGTGTAGGCATTATCGGATTCAGTTGAATCCACACAAATGTGTTTTCTGTATAGAAACGGGTCGATTGTTGGGATTTATTGACTCGAAAGCCAGCCTTCGCGTCGATCCCTCGAAGGTCGAAGCTATTGTCAAATTGCCTCCTCCTTCGAGTCTTCGCCAACTCCAGAGTTTGCAAGGGAAAGCAAACTTTTTACGACGATTCATTCCTAACTACGCCGAGGTTACAAAGGGTTTTACTTGGTTGTTGAAACAGAATACTCCATTCTATTGGGATGAGATAGCTCAGAAATCGTTTGATGCACTAAAACATGCGTTGACCCATGCACCGTTATTGCATCCTCCCAACTACAACCAGGATTACTTCTTGTATCTCGTCGCCTCTCATTCCACCATTGGAATGGTCTTAGTTAAGGAAGATGAATACAGTACTGAACATGTGATATATTACCTTAGTCGAACTTTAAATCCAACTGAGCTAAAATACTCACATGTGGAGAAATTGGCATTGGCAGCTGTTCAAGTTGTCCAACGTTTTTGTCACTACATTTTACTACGTAAAACTACAGTAATTTCTGATTGCAACCTTATGATCTACATTTTGACCAAGCAATTGCTAGGGGGCAAGTACTCTAAATGGATTGTTATCCTGCAGGAGTTCGGCTTGGAATTTGAAAAATCTAAGTCTAAGAAATCTTTAGTTTTTGCGAAGTTAATGTGTGACTTCCCGCGTAATGACACGGAAACTGTGGTGGAAGAGCCCATTGCAGACGAATCCTTGTTTCTAATCAGCACTTTAGATCCATGGTGTGGGGATATCATCGTTTATCTCCAAACCCAATCCTTTCGGCCAAAAATTTCAAGGTCAGAACGTTGGAAAATACGATTCTAGTCCCAACAATTCAGGATTATTGAAGATACTCTTTATCGCCGTGGGGCGGACTCTATTTTTAGACGTTGTTTAACTCACGAGGAAGCTGAAAGGGTTCTAAATGACTGTCACTCTAGAGCGTGTGGCGGTCATATGTCTGGGTATGCCACAGCCCAAAAGATATTGCGCGTTGGCTACTTCTGGTCGTCTTTGTTTAAAGATTGTATTAACGCGGTTCGAAAATGCCACAACTGCCAAATTTTTGATTGAAAGATTCGCGCTCCACCTACTCCTCTCCACCCTATAATTTCCATTGGTCCTTTTGCCAAATGGGGTATCGATTTTATTACATATAACCCTCACTTGGCCGGGGGGCATGCGTATATCATCCTTGCGGTAGATTATTTTACCAAGTGGCCCGAGGCGATGCCTACATTTGAGGCAGACGGCAAAACAGCTGCAATTTTCATGTTCAATCATATAATTGCTAGGTTTGGTGTCCCACAAGTGATTATCACTGCTCATGTGCATCATTTTCGAAACGTTATGATGACCGAACTTACAGGCCAGCTTGGTTTGCATCACGATAGTTCAACTCCTTATTATCCACAAGCTAATGGTCTGGTTGAATCCATCGACAAAGTTTTAGTCATCATGATCCGATGAATCATTGGGATTCATCGGTCGAATTGGAATAACATGCTATTTTTCAGCGCTTTGGGCATATCGTACCTCAGTAAAAACATCAACAGGGTTCACTCCTTTCCAACTAGTTTATGGTCTGGAAGCTGTGTTACCCATTGAATGCGAAATCCCGTCATTGCAAATGGCCATCGAGTTACTTCCAGCCACTTCCGAAGAGGAAAAACGTTTGTTATACTTGGCTCAATTAGATGAGAATCGACGTGATGCTACATTGGCGATCGAGACTCACGCAAAACATATGAAAGCTCAGTATGATCGAAATGTGACCCCTCGAAATTTTTCGGAAGGAGATCTAGTCTTAGTTTACGATCAAGCTAATGATAAATTAGGTGCTGGAAAATTCGCTCCTATGTGGCATGTTCCCTATGTTTTCAAGCGAAATCTAGCAAAAGGGGCCTATGAATTGGTAGAATTTGATGGGGACTCTTTAGGTAAACCCAGAAATGGTCTTTACCTGAAGAGGTATTATGCTTAAAGAATGGGTATGGAGATTTTTAGTTAGGATAGTTTTTCTTTCTAGTTGGTGTGTTTTAGTTTAAAAGGTGTGCTTAGCTTAGAGAGTGTTTTTCGTCATTATTCCTGCTTATCTTGGTTTTACTCTTCATATTGCAGATGTCGATGCCTCTCCAAACATACATTGGTTTTGCTGATGGTGCTTGTTGTAATACACGGAACATTTCTTCCACAGCTTGGGTTATCTACGCCCGCTGACGAGTTGGTATCTATGCATGGGGTAAGCCTCGGTCAAACAACGAACAACTTTGCCAAGTATAGTGTAGTGATTGAGTTATTATCTGAATCTATTTCATTTGGGATTCGGAGTTTGATAGTGAGGTTAGATTCTGAGCTCGTTGTATTACAGCTTAATAGAGTGTATGCCATTAGAAATCTAGTGTTATTGAGATTATTTTTGAGAGTGCATCTCTTGGAACGTGAATTTGATTATATTGAATATCAGCGTATTCCAAGATCTTTAAATACATTAGCAGATGCCATTGCTTCTCGAATGTTAAGGAGAAATTTGCAATAATCATACATGTAAATTTAAAACCATTCCATAACATGATTTACAAGATAAGCTGGTAACAGTGATATATATATATATATATATATAGGAGTATGTCAAAAAATACATCGTCCTTGATCATAGGTTGAAAAACACCTTATGATCGCCAAAAATGATAAGTACAAAAAGCAAAAATGTCATATGTGCCCACAATAGGCGATCATCCTATCACTGGTGATGATCTCGATAAGAAACCACTACACAAGCCACCTTGCAAAGGAACCTCCTAAAAGGTCCTGGGACCCCAATCACATAGCGCTGAAGTCGGCGAGGAATGTCATCTATGCTGGTCTCCGGCATGTCTCCTGTCAAGCGCTCTAGATGACTCTCCAACTCGACCAAAACCTCTGCTGATTCGTCCTGTGGGGCTGGCGCGGCTGCAACTGGTTGTTTCCTCTCGTAAGGCCGGAGAGCGGCTGGTCATTGTGGACCCACATCTGCATTTGAAACTTTTACTATTAGTTTCGAGATGATAGAAAAATATAAAAAAAAAATAAAATAGGAAAATGTTGAAAATGATGTTTACCTGAGTCATCCCATTGATCTCCTGGTCGAAGAGCCATGTCTGGGTCACCACGAAAATCTACCCCAGTGTAAAGGAAGTCCTGAATAGAAAAAACCTGGTTTTACAACCATTGGAAATACTCAGGTTTGAATCGAACAACCTCTGTCCCCTCGTCTGGATGACGGGCCATAACTGCAACCCATCACATCAGTTTGGGCTCTCGAGGAAGCCCAACTCCAACAGTAAGGTGTTGCGGGATCAACATGGGAACCCTCTCCAGACAAAAACTCACAACCAAAGCCCCATAACCAAAGGTCTTCAGTTGTCTGTTCTTGGTTCTGGTCAGTTGGCCTTTTACATTGGCCAACACAGCATTGCACCAGTTGAAGATGGTGCCTCGAAAGTAGTCAGCTGCCATCCACATCTGGGATCCGGCGGCAATATGTAATGCGGCACTCCTGTAAAGTCTGGTGACAGTAAACACGATCACCATGAGTTCAAGAAGGGATATGGTTTTAATGTCTATCCCCTTGTCTCTAGCCTGGCTGTTGCAGAACTCTAGCCGGAGGCTATCGACAGACTGGCCACCTGGCCTAGTCCCGAATAGAGTCAATTCTTCGCCTCTCTTAGGTAAACCGATCAAGAAATATATGTCTGCCGGCTCGATTTTGAGCTAGTGGCCACCAATGAAGAAGCACTGGTCCTGTATGCTCCATCTGTCAACCAACCACTGTAAGAAATCCACTTGGGCCCTCATGCCAGGTATGGCCCAGAATTTGTACAAGCCGCATGCCTTCAATGCATCGATCGAAGGTTGGTGATTCAACGCGGCAAGATCCACGTCCTCATGCTCTCGTTCACGCCAATCTAGCATGATGTACCCTCTGCATCCAATAAAAAGACAAATTAGAATGCTAGAAATTAATTTGTTTGTGTCAAATTTGAGAATTTTTGGGTTAAAAACCCTTGCTGCAGGGACCACACCCTCTGTGTTAGAGACAGTGCGTGGGTCCGCACCTTGCCTACATGGAAGGTGCGGACCCTTGACTTTTTCCGCATTGAGAAAAAGTCAGGGTCCACAGGCTGCCAGTGTTACGCCTGCGGGCCCCGCGCGCGGGTTTTAAGCCTAAAAACCCTCCCAAAAAATGAAATAAAAGCCTAAAACAAAAAATGAAATGGTTAAAAATGAAGATTATGATGATGTGGATTACTTGGAGAAGACGACATTTGATTCCGACGGTTGGATTTTCCGCAATATTCACAGGAAGTTTTCTGAAAAAAAGCACTATTTTCTCACCCAAATCTCAAATGGTAAAAATGAATTGACGAAAGCCCTTTTTCTAAGTTTTTTGAATAAATAAATTGCAAATTTGTTTATGTTTCACTTTAGAAAGGTAATTTTTGCAGCATTTTTATCCATTTCAAACAGGTACGAGTAATGTTTGCATTTTTGTTCAGGATAATGGATTATTCAAGCGAAATCTATCATTTTCAACAAAAAAACATTTAGAGTCACCTTTAAGCTCTTTTCTAACTCCTAAAACATGAAAAGATCGCCGAGTTTTTCTTTTTAAACTCGTTAAAATGAAACTAAAGGACGGTCCACTTACAACTCTTTTCTGACCGTAAAAACATGAAAAGTTTGCCGGATTTTTGTCGTTTCAAATTCGATATTGGTTATAAAACGACGTGTCGTTGATAGCTTTTTTACTTTTTCGGATCAAGGGCACTAATAATGAAAAGTACTCCTTGGTTGTAAAGATCAAGTGGTTCTCTCAAGTATTATTTTATACTTTTTCGGGCTTGGGAGACACAAATTTACGAAAAAGGTCAACCCTAGAGTCTTCTTAAGTTTTTCAGACTCTCTAAAATTGAAAAACGCCAAGTTTCTCCTATACTGGACTCATTAAAATTTCACAGTAAAGGACCTGTTCAATTACAAACAGGAACGAACCACTCCTTCTTAGGGTTCGAATTTAAACTAAGTTGGACTCATCCGAAGGATGAGCTTATAATCAAGCAAATGTTATCCTCCTCAAGCTTGTCAAAAATAAAGAGGTACTTGCCAGAAATGGTGGGGGAAAAGAGAGAAAAATGAGCCTGTTTGTCATACTTTGTAACCACTCTTGAACACGACACTTTTATTCACCTGGGTTGGGAAATCCTTTGCCTAACAATTGATCAAACCACACTGAAAGTCTTCAGCCGGTTTCTGCGTATTAACTTTGGGTCAATTGTCACCAAGCCATCTGTTGTGTCGTTATGTGTTCAAGAGGTCACTGCCAATAAGCCATTCATCTGCAAAATATCTGTCATCCATCTTGACCATCCCTGATTCAATCCTTGCAACTAAATTTCTTCAACTTGATCTATGATTTTGTGTTGTGGGCTTGCCTGCGACGGATTGCTTTTTGTCGACTTCAGCTTATTATCTAGAAAGATGATCTAGAAATCGTCAGTACCTTGGGATCTGCATGCCTCAATGGCAGGTTTCTCGCCTTTGATGACAGGTTGCATCATTGACCTTCGATCAAAGGATTCCGTGACATGTTCGACATCAACACATTTATTCACATCTCATGGATTGTACTGGGTACTTTGAGATCCATTGACATCACTGGTGGTTTCTCTCACACTTGTTAATAGTTTAAATCATTGACTAGTAATCAAGTGGTTTCTACCATGTTTGACTTCAGCACATTCATTCACATGGATAGAATCATACTGTTTCGGGAAGTAGAAATGAAGACCCTGGATCTAGTTTCCACAATCCAGGCTGCGAGGAATTTTGTATTCATTATATAATGGATTATCCATGAGTCTATACTTGTGATGTCTTACAAGATCATTCCTGTATCAGAGTAGTTGTTAGTTTTCTAAGTCAGTTTTGATCTGAGTATGGGAATGCCTACCTCAGCGATGATATGATCTCATATATATATCTTGCATTGAATGTTTTTAAAGGTTCCGACCGGGCTCTCCACAAGATGATCCTCGAAATGATAAAGTGCTTCACTCTTCCTAAATGATAAATGAAATCCTCATCTACTACAGACTTTGCACTTTAGGTGGCAATCTGTTACACAAAAATATCGTCACCATGATTATTTGCAGTCAGTATGGGTCTATCATCACTTGTATTGTCCTCCTAAGCAAGTCTCAGACCTCAGCTCTTCAAGTCAAGCTTTGAAAATGAGAGAAAGACATTGAAAATCAACAAAGCTCTGGTTCTGCACTTTCTCTGACTGTTGCCTGCAGTCCCGCACCTCCTGTTTACAAAAACTGTGGACCTACCCACTCTGTCCCTAAAGGAGTGGGTGCGGACCCCTGTGAAATTCAAAAAGGCGCATGTTTATTCTAAAAAACTCACTTTGGGTTAATTCTAGATGATTCTAGAAGGAATTTTGACGTGGATTGGACGCTCTTAGGTGGTTCATGCATCCCAAAAGAGAAGGAGCTAATCCCTTGATGAGAGGAGCTATCCCTTTGAAGGAGGGCTTTATCCCTTTGAAGGAGGACCTAGTAACTTCCCTCCATTGCACTATAAATTTAGGCATTGGGCTGGTTGCTAGGGACGTTGGAAGCTGAACATTTTTTAGGGTAAATTCTGGTGGAATTGAGACTTCCTAGTTAAGCTTGAGAGGAGAGATCACACACCTTTTTGGCTTCATTGGGAAGAGAGTGAAACTTGTGAAAGTAGAGGAGACTTCTTGTTGGAGCCTGGGAGGATCTTGTACAACGTCAAGGCACAGGTTGTAAAGTTATTCTTTGATTTGAATTAATACAATCAGATTCATTTTTCTCAACAAATTGTCTTATGTCATTTGTTTCATGAATTCCTTGACTTTCATGTTAAATATGTTTTATGATATTGGCTTTTCAGGTGTTATTTAATTTGTTTGCTTGTTTGTGTTTGCATATTCGCGACAAGGGAGCTCACTTGGATCAAAGGAGCGAGGCTTCCACAAACTTGCATTGGACCCAAGGTAGGCCTAAAATAGTTGTTTGCCTTTGTTTATAAATGCATATTTAGAGAAAGATAGTTTGTGATTGGCTTGCTTGTCACTAGGTCTTCTTTAGATTCTAGGAAGGTCTATCTTGTCCGCAAGATCGACTCATTCCGTGTGACAGACCACTTGGGAATCCAAGTTTCCAAGGATTATAGGGATTGAGAAACTCCTATATAGCCCTATTCTTTCTCCATCAACCCTCCAATCCTCACCTATTGCCCTTGGTGGACCAAGTCCCTTGCTTAAAGGGTAAGCAAGTTCCAGTTTTCACTCCATCCTTGGGGAAGGGTTTTCAGGGTCACTCCTCACCTATCCATTGAAATCTACTTTAAAAAGTGATCCCTACACTACTAGGACTCCTCCCATCAGTGAAATTTTGTAAAGAGCAGGGAGACTTAGCTATGGTGACAATGGGATAAGCCTCCATTTTTCCCTCAACCTAGTAGTTGCCCTCTTAGGAACCCCTTTTAGGTCCCATGCTGGTTTGAGTGGTAACAAGGCCACTATTATCCTGTATGAAATTTGTCTTGTTTCAACATAACATGTCTGCTCCAAACGCATGGATAATGGAAGCAGGGCCTTCAAGTGATTGGAAATGACTTTAGAAATAATTTTTTAGATATTGTTGCAAAAATAAATAAGATGAAAACCACTAGGTTCCTGCAAACTGGATTTTTTTTGTGCAAGGGTACGAAGAGTAGCTTTAAGGGTTAGTAGGATAGCTTTTGTTAATCAAGATTCCTCCACAACTCTCTAGACATTGTCTTTTATGAATGCCCAACATGTTTGATAGAAATCAGAGGTAAATCCATTTTTCCCTAGTTATTTGCTTTTCGGAATTCCAAAGATGGAGAATTCTACTTTATTTATGGTAGTAGGATGAATTAAAGACTCACTTTCCTATGGATTGACTAAGGCAAGGATGTAGCAGGTGTTTTGGTTGATGGATTTGGCTCTGGAGGGGGAAGTCTCTAGTAGGTGATGTTGGTAATAGGAAACAAGATCAACTTAAATATCAATGTTCTTTAAGAGAATAATGCTCATTAATTTGTTTAGGGAGGATATTCTATATTTGTTTCTATGATGAAGCATGGAGTCATGGAAAAATTTAGAATTTTTTTCACCTTCTTTGAGACATTTGATGCTTGATTTCTAATGCTAGAGAATATCATCCTATTTAATTTGATCTTTGGGATGAGTGATGAGGGTTTCTTCCCCTACTATAAGGCCTTCTGATTTTCCATCCGTGATTATATGTTATTGTATTTATTGCATGCATTCTTCAAGTGTGCCCTAGGCTTGATAGATGTTCCCAAATTATTTCTTATTCCATATTTCGATGCATCTTTTGGGCTATTTGATTTTTTACTGAGAATACTTCATGGGACAACTTGGATCTAAAGAATTTTTTATCCACCATGTTTTGGCCTTTTCCAATAAGGATTGATCCAAGAGCCAAAAGCTCTCAAAATGAAAAGGCTAATTCATAGGCTTGGTTTTGATGTCAATACTTAGATAGATGGGCTAGTGATTTGAGCCTCTACAGGGAATGATGGGGACTTCTAAAAAGAGTATTTTTCCATGATATTTTTAGAAATAAGGAAGTGATCTAGTCTAGAGGAAAATGGGTGCTTCCTTAACATCGATTGTTCCAAGTGAAATTTCCATTGATGGTATCTAGATCCACTAGTTTTAGGACATGCATCACCTCTTTGAAGTGATCTGCGTCCTAATATAGCCTTCAAATACCTCCCTTTCTCTCAGAGAGGGATTTTATCATATTATATTCTCTGTTAATTATCTAGAAGAAATATTTGAACATATAGCCTCGTCCCCTTAGAGCGCGAAGGACATTTGATATTTTTCTAATAATATGTAGTCCCTGGATGTTGGATATATATTCCTCTTGATATGCACCTAGAATTATGAATTTGGCTATTAAAGCTTTGTTGTTTTCTGAAAAATCAGAGAGAAAAACCTCTTCATGATGCCAATAGATAGCTAGACCTCTTCCTTGAAAATTTGCATCAATGGCTAGGCCTTGGGATCCTTTCCAATATTTGGAGATAATAGAGGAGACTCTTTCCTAAGCACATTTTTTATCCGGAATCATCATTATATTAGGTTTATAATAATGAAGATGTGTCTTAAGAATCATTTTATTACCTAAGAGATTTAGGCCTCTTATGTTCCATGAGATGGTTTTCATTAAGTAGAATAGGGAGTTGAGGAAAAGGCCTCACTAATCAAAGTAATTCTACCTGAATTGACTAAGAATTCACTCAACGCTTGCAAGAGTTTTTGTTTCTATGCCTATCTCTATATAAATCTTCTTTGAAAGGTTTACGCTGGTATTTGGGGTTTTAAATATTGACACCAACATTGTTGGGAAAATGGCTAGAGTGTGCCCATTATTAGTGCATCGTAGTCTTAGCTTTGAGGAGCACTCTCTTTAATATGCAGACCTAATGTTTAGGAATAGCCTCATTAACAAAATTTTGAGGTCAAAATTGGGCATAAAAAAAAATTGTATTAAAAATTTAACTTTAAAAGAACCAATAAGATTTAAGATGGTGATGTTAGCCCCAGGGGTAAATACCTATTAGAGTAAATATATTGAATATCTTAAGAGAATACCTTTGTCATAAATATCTTAGGGTTGGTAGGAAACATTAAATGGGGGGGATGGAAAGGATGGAGGAGCTTATAGTATCTATTGAGTCCTCTTGGTGTGATCTAATACTAGTTGAGACTAGATCTAGTTAAGGATATTGTGTCATCAAATATGCATTAGATGATGTTCCAGAGAGGGATTTGAAGTTGTTCTAGGTTTAGAGTCTTGGATCAATTTCAGAAAAAGTTGAATCCATTGTTCTTGCAATTGGAATTGATTTAAGTGAAGCCTTCTTGATATCTGGGTGGGTCCTTAGGTTGTTACATTTTCATGATGTGAACAGGGAATTATTTTAATAGATGACCATATTCATGGCAATAATGATAGTGAAAGGGGATGTGTTCAAAGTCCAAAGATTGTTTCTAGATCTATTCCTCCTAAAATTCCCTTAGTAGAGAGTATATTCTAATCCAAATTGGGGCTATCGTAAATATTTATTTATCTAGGAAAAAGCATAGAGTCCAAAAAAAGAGGTCAAGTCTTGCAGAATAAAATAAATATGGACTGCCTTCAAATACCTACACCTGATTGTCTAGATTAGAAAATATCATAGTGAAGAAGCCTTTCCCCCCACTTCCATATCTCTTTGTCCTTTATTCTTCCATTTGTTTTGAATACATTTGATTTGACCACATTCCATGGGACAAAAGCCCAAAAATTTCCAAATCATAGCATGGTCTTGCATGAACTCGATATAATTATCTATTCAAGAAGATTTTATATCAAATTTAGGGTCTTTGGCTGCTTTTAGAAAACAATGCCCTAATATTCTAGCTTGTCATGTTGCAGCCGCCGACAAATTTGTGGAATTGCAAGTGATGCAGAAGCATCTACAAGCCAAGATCATTTTTTACCTCTTGGGTCAAAACTAATTTACTAAGGGAGTTGATTCCCTAATTTATTTACTAAGGGAATTTGTGTTCCCTAAGGAATTTAATTTGTAATATTTCCTAGCTATAGGATATAAGGAATATAAATTGTTAGGAAATCAGATGAGTGTCATATGTTTTCTATTCAAAATGATAAATTATGTAAGTCATAAATTTCTTAGAAAAAATAGGAATATAATGAGTTATTTTTATTGTATGAGAAATTTATGAAGAGAGTTTTCATATGTATTTGAGATATCATATTAGACAGAGAGGTTTTTGAGAGGTGTGGAAGTGATTTATTTTTTTTGAACGAAAATTGTGCATGACCTGAAAAATTAATTGTCTTTCCTTCCATATAGAATTAATATATGAATTCGTTGAGTTCTATGTGTTTATAATATTACTGTGTATGCATGAGTTTTGTGTCAAATAACTAGATCATATTTCATTTGTAGGTTAACTTTGTGTAGCATATTTATAAGGTTCAAGTCACAATGGCAAAGGCTTAGTAGCAACACTTAACCAATTTCTTTTATTTCCACCCTTCTATGAATTGACAGTAATGGAAGTCATTCTGATCATTCTTTTCTATCTATTGACCATCAGGATGTTTGAAATCACTTAGACATTGTCCAATCAAACCTTTGAGCATCGATCTGGCAACCATTAGGTAGTCATGTCAACTAAAAAACCTTTTCTCATTTATAGTTCCTGTTTACTAGCCATTGGCCATCGAAGGTTAGCAAGAGTTATTTGAAACATATTTGTGCATCCATATGAAAAGGATTGGGTGATTTTTTCTACTAATGATCCTGAAAGATGGGATATTCAATGACAGTTGTAGCACCATCATATTGTCATCGCCCTACCATGAAAGAACTCAGGTGGTCTTGTTAGTTAATGGACCGATAGACCAAACCCTTAATGACCATTATGGTTATATCGTTGGTATCAACATAACGTGGAAGTATTGAAAGTTACAAGAAATGACAAGCATTATGGCAGCTCCATCAATAAACAAGCCTGAAAAATGAGATGTTTCATAGAAAATGAAGTTTGTCACTTCCATCACCCTCATTAGTTTGTTCACTACCTTGAGTTAATAAAGTAGAGTTTTAGTCGTTGCAGGGAGTCCAATAGACCTAACGCCTTTGTCTTTAGGCCCTTAATCACAATGTTGGTCTTATATACCATTCCAATTAGCATCTAGGAGCTAGTGAATTTGGGGATGAGTGAAACAATTAACATCAGATTGGTATTAGAGAAGAGAAGAAACATTGTAGATTACCAAGGAGTAGCTTGAGTTGTAGGTCAAGGGAGGCATGTATAAAATGTAACTTTGAAAATTGAGGTAAGTTGCCTTCAAGCAATCATGAAAAAAATGGAGACTACACAAAGGAGAGGAGTTGGCATAGGAGATGTCAGTGAAGCATAGGAAGAGTCTTCCACTAAGGAAGAAGGATAAGAATGAGTAGAAGATAAAATGATGAGAATGATAGCAAAGATGGTTCCTAGACCAAAATGGAGGTATCAATGTATGAAGGTAACACAGATGTTGATGAGCTTATGGATTGGATCAATAATTTATATAAATATTTTTATTGTGAATATGTTAATGAAGATAAGAGAGTAAATTATGCAGTGACTAGATTAAAATTCCATGCAACCCTGTGGTGGGATGAAGTACAAGTAGAACAAAAGAGGAAAGGGAAGTCCAAAATCAAAGATTGTGATAGAAGGGTGGCAAAATTAAAAGGTAAGTTCCTATCCAAATATTACCGGTTGAATATTTTTAAACAATTATAGAATCTGAGACAAAATTATATTTAATGAATACACTAAGGAGTTTTATAAATTGAACATTAGAGATTGTCATGTAGAGGAGGATGTTGAGAAATTTTCAAGATAAATTAATGGTCTGCAATTTGAAATTCAAGATGAGATAAACCTTTTATCCTTGAGAAAAATTGAGGATGCATGCCAAGTAGAGTCAAAGGAACAAAGAAAGAATTATTACAAGCGGCAAAGGACAAGCAGGAAATAGAGGGATATTTCAATCTCAAAGACAAGAGAGTGGAATTTCTAAAGGAAATTCACCAAGAGTGGGGGATTCAAGAGGAAAGAGATGATTTTCCTAAAGTAGAGATTAATGTAGAGACTACTAGCCCAAATTCTATAAATGTGAAAAATTACGATACACGTCTTGGGGATGTCCTGAAAATGCACCAGCAAATAAGAGAAGTGCTTACGTCGTAGAAGAAAAGGAGGAGAATGTAAATTCAACTACAACTGAATAATTTCCTAAAGTGGGAGTGTCATTGTTGATAAAAAAAATAGTGTTGATGAAGTAAAAGAAGGAAGTCTAAGAACCATATCAGAGAAATAGTTTGTTCGAGATTATGTGCAAATCTAAAAGTAAGTGTTGTAAAGTTGCAATTGATAGTGGTAGCACAAACAATTTGGTTTTGACTAAAATTGTAGAGAAGCTAGATTTGAAAATTAAATCACACCCTAAACCTTATAAGGTATCATGGTTACAAAAAAGACATCAGGTTCTAGTTAATGAACAACGCAAAGTAGAATTTCAGATTGGGAGATATAAAGATAAGATTGTATGTGATGTGACATCAATGGATGTTTTCCATGTTTTTTTGGGAAGGCCATGGTAATGTTTGGGAAAGTTATCCATGATGGAAAAAGAAACACATATACTCTTGAGAAAAATGGTTACAAACATAATTTGATGCCCTTGCAAGATGAAGGACCTAAAGATGAAGGTTGTCCAAGTGTATTGTTGATGAGTGGAAAGGAACTACTGCAAGAGGCTAAGAAAAGGGAGGCACATTTTTCTTTGATTGGGAAGCCTCGGGTAATCCTTACAAGCACAAATCTAGATGATTTACCTAAATAAATTACAAGATGATGGATGAGTTCATTAGTCTAATTGTTGATTAGGTACCAAATATTTTTCCTCCTATTAGAAGTGTTAGCCATCACAAAGAATTAATCCTAGGATCAAGTCTTCCAAACAAAGCAACATATAGGATGACTCCACATGAAAATGAGGAGGTAAAGAGGTAAGTTCAGGAGCTATTGGGAAAAGGTATTATCAAAGAAAGTTTGAGTACCAATGTGATACTAACAATGCTTATTCTAAAGAAGGATAGTGGATGGAGGTGTGCACTCACTCTAAGACATCAGCAAGATCAAAATTAGGTATAAATTTCCATATCCTTGCATTGTTAACTTAATTGATTGCTTGATTGGTGCTAAATAATTTTATAAAATTGATCTAAAAAGTGGATGTCACCAAATTATAATTAGAGAAGTGGATGATGGAAGACCATATTCAAAACAAATCATGGGTTATATGAATGGTTAGTGATGCCTTCTGGTATCGCTAATACCTCTAGTACTTTTATGAGCCTAATGAATGATTTTTGGAAGGAGTTCAGTAGAAAAATTGTTATTATGTATCTAGATGATATTTTAGTGTACAATCAAATAAAGGAAGAACATGTAAGGAATCTTAGGTTAGTTTTGAGCACCTTGCAATACGAGAAATTGTTGATAAATCTAAGGAAAAGTAACTTCATGAAGAACCAGTTTGTATATTTGGGCTTTGAAATTTTTGAAGATGGAATAAAGATGGATCGGGACAAAGTGAAAGAACTTATCAATTTGTTTGTTCCAAAGAATAATTTTGAGGTAAGATGCTTCCATGGTCTTGTAAGATTCTACAAAAAAAGCTATTAATAAATTTAGCATTAGTTTTTATCCCATTGTAGAAACTATTATGGAAAGTAAAAAAACTCTAGATGGATTGTTGAAGATGATAGAAATTTTAAAACACTGAAGCAACAGATCACTAAGAAACTAGTTTTAAGCTACCAGATTTCAGTAAATTTTCTTAGGCTGAAACAAATGCAAGTGGAGCTATCATTCAATCTATTTTGATTCAAGAAGAAATCTAATTGCTTACTGAATTTCAGTGAAAATATGAATGAAGAAAAACAAAGGTATTCTTCTTAAGATAAAGAATTGTATAGTATTTTTGAATCTTTGAAAAAGTGGATGCATTACCTACTTCCAAAAGATTTTATTTTATTTATTCATGATCATGCTCTTTAGTTCATAATAAGCCAACTAAAGTTGAACTAGAGACATGCC
Organism: Pinus tabuliformis; assembly: GCA_031772625.1. Classification (NCBI taxonomy): domain Eukaryota; kingdom Viridiplantae; phylum Streptophyta; class Pinopsida; order Pinales; family Pinaceae; genus Pinus; species Pinus tabuliformis. Next base: position 912,025,980 of record CM062819.1, read on the forward strand.
AAATCGATAGAATTTATGCAAAACTTTACTTTTTTAATTATCATACTAGTGGGTCATTAAATAAAGTAGTTGGCACTTTATACAGATTTAACTTAATTCTACAAGAGTTTCAATTCAATGACTTGGGATTTGATGAGCTCAAGGAAATGTATAGGAATAATGCAGACTTCAAAGAAGCATATGCATCTTGTGAGAACCAAGTGAGCATTAATGCAACTCAATGGTCCAGCTATATGATTTAGGAAGGTTGTTTAAGGAAAATAAGCTTTGCATACCTAGATATTCCATGAGGAACAAATTAATAAAGGAGAAGCATAGTGGAGGATTAGCAAGACACTCTGGAACTGATAAAATATTTTCTACATTAAATTACTTTTATTTTTGGTCGGGTATCACGTAAAATTTTAGGGGAAAAATTTCGCTAATTAAATATTTTTTGGACATTTTCTAAAAAATTATATGCACGTTTTGATCCAGGTGGATATTGGTGGCCACCTGCCAAGTCCACCTGGACCCCACCATTGTCTTTCTCAACATTTTCAGTTTCCTTAATTGTAGCACAACTTACTATTTTTAGCAGTTTTTCGGGTCCAGAACTTCCGGAGCCGTTTCGAGGCCCTAAACGACGTTTTTTGGGGAATCCAGGGGCAACATGGGTCCATGGAATGGACCGATGTTGCCCATTCCAACAATGATAGTGCTTGGATAGATCTTTCTAATGAGATATTGTACGCGTCAAATGGAGATCATATGCCAAAGTTACGACCCCGGGAAGTTGATGTACCAACTTACCCCCAAACGGGGCCCATAGTTTGGCGTTTCATCTCCTAGGGTTAGGTTTTGGAATGTTAAGGGTTTTCCATTGTTTCTCAACAATAAATAGGCCTTCGAGCCTCATTGTAACACAGTTCAGAGGCATGTAGCCACCACATCTCTTCTCAGAGATAAGCTACCATCGCCCTAGCTGGTTTATTTCCATTTCTGGTTGTAAGCATGTTTCAGTATTTTCCATTAATGAAATGAAGTATTATTTCCGCTGCATCTTTGTGTACATGGTTATCTCTGTAATTTGTTGCGTTCCTGTTTAAATCCGGATCAGTGGTATTAGAGCGGTCTGCTTTTTCTATGTTTTTCTTTGCATGTCCCCAACAAGGTCGGGATATAAGGAGTTAGGGCTTGAACTGGTTGAACCTTTGCAAGACCAGCGTCGCAAATCCCGACGGCCTCCCATGGCGGATGAGAAGAAAGACGAGGGGGCAGGAGATCCCATCAAAATCTTGCTCGAAGAAGCCCTCGAGCGACAACGGAACGCGATGATGGACAACTTTGCCCAGATCCTTCAGCGGCTACCCAGAAGCAACGCATCGGCTTCCAGCAGCTACTCTGGAAACGCCACACCCTTTAAGGTACAAGTTAATTTTGAAATCCCCATATTCGAGGGTCAGATAGACGCAGATGCCGTAGATAAATGGTTAAATCTGCTAGAGGGTTATTTTTCTGTTCATGAATTTTCGAGTCGGGAAAAGATTGTTTTTGCTCTTCTCAAAGCAGCCCCCCACGTCAAGGACTGGTGGGAAACCTACTGCGAGCAGAAGGATTAAAGTACTGGCTCACTATTTTCAGCCGCACCCACCTGGGATTCGTTCCGGGATGCCATCAAGGAGCAGTACTACCCTGTCGGAAGCTATGAGGATGAATACATAAAGTGGACCACGCTGCGGCAGGGAAGGGACCAAGACGTGCCGAAGTTCACCAATCTTTTCCATACCCTTCGCACAAAGTTGGGTATCAAGGATTCGGAGCAACATTTGATACTCAAATACCGTGGCTGCCTGCATAAGTACATCCAAGAAGAAATACAATTCCTAAACATCCCCTCGCTCGGCGCAGCATACCAATATGCCGTCAAGGTCGAGTAGAAGTTTAAACAAAAGAAGCGAGACTTTGGATCTGCGAATCCAAAGCAAGGGAAAGGTGCCCCTAAACCACAGAACAAAGGACAAAGCCAAGGCGGGACAGCCCAAGACAACCAGCCGAAGCCGCAAGCAAAGAACAGCGCCGCGAAGCCGAGAAAGGACACTGGAAAATGGTGCGAGTTCCATAAGAGCTCCACTCACAACAAAAGTGAGTGTCGGGCCAAGCAGTCACTGGTGGCTGAGCTAAAGGTTTCAGAATCAGATGCATGTTCCGACTCTGAGTCAGAACCCGATAAGGGGTATGAAAAAGGGAAGCAGATCATTGATGCGGATCTCAGCGCCATTGTTGCTACCGCAAAGATCCAGAAAAATGAACCCGAAGATCCAGAGGAGGAGGAGCGTCTCTTCCACTCCCAGATGTGGGTAAAGGGCTCCCCGATACAGTTCATTGTTGATAGTGGGAGTCAAAAGAACCTCATTTCGGCAGAGGTCGTGAAGCGGTTGGCCTTACCGACCACAGCACATCCACAACCATACACCATTGGGTGGCTTCACCAAGGACGAGATCTTCGCGTAAGCCAACAATGTCGCCTTCCATACAACATCAAGCCCTTCACGGATGAGGTATTGTGTGACATTGCTCCCCTTGAAGTTTGTGATGTATTACTAGGACAACCATACTTGTGGAAGCGACATGCTATGTATAAATCAAGGCCCCGTGCTGTTATTATTACATTGGGAAATAAGTTGTTCAGGATACCAGAGGTAGCACGACCTACCGCCATCTCTTTGATTACTACAAAACAATGCAGTAAGATCATTTCCAAAACCAGGAAATTTGTTTTCCTGATGATACGCCCTCAAGGAAAGAAGAAGACAGTGGCCGCGGCCTCCAAACGGGGTCCCTCTGCACGACAACTACAGATGGACAAGGTTGTGGAGGAGTACGAGGACATCTTCACCTCCCCGGCAGGGGTTCCTCTGCACTGTCAAGTCAAGCACTCCATCGATCTGACCCCAGGTGCACCGCTACCCAATGGACCAATTTATCGGCGCTCCGTTCTGGAGAACGATGAAATCAAGAGGCAGATTCAGGAGCTCCTGCAGAAAGGTCACATCCGTCCGAGTTCATCGCCCTGTGGGAGCCCGATCGTGTTGGTACAGAAGAAGGATGGGACGTGGAGACTCTGCATTGACTATCAGGCGTTGAACAAGATCACTGTCCGTAATAGGTACCCGATCCCGCGGATTGATGACCTCCTAGACCAACTAAAGGGGGCGAAATATTTCAGCAAGATCAATCTGAAGTCAGGATATCACCAGGTACCAATCGAACCCTCCGATGTGTGGAAGACTGCCTTCAAATCCAAGGAGGGCCTCTTCGAATGGTTGGTCATGCCTTTCGGATTGACGAATGCTCCTGCAACCTTTATGAGGCTAATGGATCACATCTTTCGGCCATTCACCAACTCCTTTGTAGTAGTATACTTGGATGATATTCTGATCTTCAGCCAGAGTTGGGAAGAGCACATCCACCACATCCGACAGGTTCTCCAAACACTGCGGCAACACAAGCTATGTGCCAATTTGGAGAAATGCACTTTTGGCATGACGCAGGTTCAGTATCTGGGATACATCATTGATGAACAGCGGGTACATGTCGATCCGGCCAAGATCCAAGTCATTCGGGATTGGCCCTCTCCAACCACTCTAACAGAGCTCCGCAGCTTTCTAGGTCTTTCCAACTTCTACCGCAGGTTTGTGTTGGGGTTTTCTCATATTTCTTGGCCCTTGAGTCAAGTCACCAAGGGCGGGGCGAAAGCAAAATTCTTTTGGTCTGAATCTCAACAGAAGGCATTCAGGGAATTGAAGGATCGCCTCTGCACAGCACCAGTGCTCGCGTTACCAGATTTACAACAACCATTTGAGGTCGAGACAGATGCCTCTGACTATGCTATTGGGGCAGTCCTTACTCAACATGGACATCCAGTGGCATATCACAGTGAAACACTTTCAGACACAGTCTGGAAGTACCCCACTTATGATAAAGAGATGTATTCCATTGTACAGGCCTGCCGACAATGGAAGCATTACATTTTGGGGAAGGAAACGGTCATCCACACAGACCACTGACCTCTGCAGTTCATACAGACCCAAGGGAAATTGCAGAATGATCGCCATCAGAAGTGGTCTACATACTTGCAACAGTTTCACTTGAATATCAAGTATAAAAAGTGCAGCACCAATAATGTTGTAGATTGCCTCAATCGGCCACCGATCATGGCGCTAACCACCGTGCTCAACTCTTGTGGGCACGAGACTGCTGATTGTCCACTTCTGTACAAAAGCGACCCAGAATTCGGCCACACATACCAGACACTCTTGGAGGGTCGGCATGTTGCAGATTTTCACCTCCAGGACGCCCTATTATGCCACCTCGGGCACCTTTGTGTTCCTTCAAGCGAGCGTGCCAAGATGATTTGGGAAGCACACTACAGTCGGGCTGCTGGGCATTTCGGGGTCGAGAAAACAGTGGCAGTACTGCAAAATTATTTTATTGGCCGAATCTTCGACAGGATGTTGGGAAGTACATCTGATCATGTACTGCCTATGCCATTGCCAAACTGACCATTAAGAAGCACGACCTCTATACCCTGTTGCCTACCCCTAGTCGACCTTGGGAATCCATCTCCATGGATTACATGTCAGGCCTTCCTTCCACTAAGCATGGAAATGACTGTGTTTTTGTGGTCGTCGACAGGTTCTCGAAGATGGCCATTATGATGGCCTGCAAGAAGAATATCACAGCAGAAGCCACTGCTAAACTCTTCTTTGAACGAGTGTGGGTACACTTTGGGATCCCACAGTCTATCATCTCAGATCGGGACAGTCGGTTTCTCAGCACATTTTGGTCCAGCCTCTGGTCAATGCTGGACACCAAACTCACGAAGTCCACAGCCTTCCATCCTCAAACTGATGGCGAGACAGAGGTTGTCAACAGGATGATTGTGCACATTCTGCGCATGTATAACTCAAAGCATCCACGCACATGGGACGAGAGCCTCCCCTATGTTCAGCATAGCTACAACCGAGCTCTTCACAGCTCCACTGGCCATAGCCCTTTTCAGGTGGGTTTGCGATTCCAGCCACTATGCCCCATTGATGTGGCCATGCCCCTTGCAACTACTCACATGAATTCAGCTCATGTCCAGTCCGAAACAGATAAGGCCACCAGCTTCATTGAGCGCATCCAACATATTCACCAGCAGGTCCATGACATTCTTGAGAAATCAAATGCCAAGTACAAGCAGCGACATGATCAACACCGGGTGCCACACAAGTTTCAGGTGGGCGACAAAGTCTGGTTGCATTTGCAAAAGGAACGCCTTACTGGAGCCTATCGGAAATTGAGATCACTCCGATATGGTCCTTACACCATTACTAAGGCTATGGGAGACAATGCATTTGAGCTCAGCATTCCCCCATTCCTTGGCCTACACCCAGTGTTTAATGTGGACCGCCTTCGGCCATACTTTCCACCATTGCTAGACACATCCGACATTGCAAAACAGCTCAAACCCACAAAATTAAATCGAGATTGCATGGAACAAGCTGCAACTGATCGGATCATGGACACACAGATCAAGAACACTCGCCAACAGAATATCCAACTGTATCGAGTTGTCAAAGCAGGCCAACTCCTTCAGCAGGGAAAGTGGCTCACCAGGGAACAAGTTCAGCAGAAGTTTCCTCATCTCATGGAGGAGCTCAACGCAATGGGGACCATTGCTTCCTAAGGGGGGAGGAATGATCCAGGTGGATATTGGTGGCCACCTGCCAAGTCCACCTGGACCCCCACCATTGTCTTTCTCAGCATTTTCAGTTTCCTTAATTGTAGCACAACTTACTATTTTTAGCAGTTTTTCGGGTCCAGAACTTCCGGAGCCGTTTTGAGGCCCTAAACGACGTTTTTTGGGGAATCCAGGGGCAACATGGGTCCATGGAATGGACCGATGTTGCCCGTTCCAACAATGATAGTGCTTGGATAGATCTTTCTAATGAGCTATTGTACGCGTCAAACGGAGATCATATGCCAAAGTTACGACCCCGGGAAGTTGATGTACCAACTTACCCCCAAACGGGGCCCATAGTTTGGTGTTTCATCTCCTAGGGTTAGGTTTTGGAATGTTAAGGGTTTTCCATTGTTTATCAACAATAAATAGGCCTTCGAGCCTCATTGTAACACAGTTCAGAGGCATGTAGCCACCACATCTCTTCTCAGAGATAAGCTACCATCGCACTAGCTGGTTTATTTCCATTTCTGGTTGTAAGCATATTTCAGTATTTTCCATTAATGAAATGAAGTATTATTTCCGCTGCATCTTTGTGTACATGGTTATCTCTGTAATTTGTTGCGTTCCTGTTTAAATCTGGATCACGTTTCGTTAAAAATTCACTTATAGTTTACATATATATATGATTAAAAGGATGATATTCACAAAAAAATTACAAATTTTAATAGTAAATTACATGTTTTTTTATTTAATATTCGCGTACAATATATATATATATATATATATATATATATATATATATATATATATATATATATATATATATATATATATATATATATATATATATGACTTTTCAAACTATAATATTTGCCTATAATACTAAACATAGGCATAACTTATAATATTTGCCTATAATACTAAACATAGGCATAACTTTTGAATCCTTAAAAAATATGTTGCTAGGTATGCAAGCTAATGTAAAAAACTTTGTGGAAAGATGCAAAGTATGTCAAAAGGAAAAAAGGAGAAGCCAAAATGTAGGATTTTATCAACCATTACTAATCTCTAAAAAGCCTTGGGATTTTGTTGGCATGGATTTTCTTTTGGGATTACCTTGAACACAAAGAGGTAATGATTCTATTTTTGTTGTTGTTGATAGGTTTTCTAAGATGGAACATTTTATTTCTTGTACAGAACTATTGATGGAACGAGTGTTACAAATTTGTTTTTTAAATAAATTGTAAGATTGCATGTGTTCCATAGAAGGATTGTATAAGATAGGGATACGAGATTTGTTGGACACTTTTGGAAAACCTCGTGGAAGAAACTAGGTAGTGATTTGAACTTTAGTTCGGCTTATCACCCAAAAGAAATGGACAAACATAAGTGATGAATAGAATTTTAGGAAACCTTTTGAGGAGTCTTATGAATGAACATCCCCAAAAGTGGCATTAGATACTTTCTCAAGTTGAGTTTTCTTAAACTAACTCATCTAAAAGAAGTATAGGAATGATTCCACTCCAAATGTTATGTTCAATTCACACTAGGGGAGTGTATGAACTAAGAAATTTTGGAAAGTAGGTTCTCAGGATTAGATATGGTGTAGAGTTTGCAGCAAGCATGAAAGAATTGTAAGAAAGAGTCAAGCAACAATTGCAGGAGAACAAAAACAGGTATAAATAGAGAACATATATGAAAATAAGATTGCTAGACTTTGGATTTGATGATTCGGTAATGGCATACTTGAGAAAGGAAATATCTATTATAGGGACATATAACAAACTTAAGCTCAAGAAAATTGGTCCATGTAAAATTTTAAGGTTTCTTCCAATGCATATGAATTGGAACTCCCTAGGGATATTGGAATATCACCAATTTTCAATGTAGCAGACCTCTAGCATTTCAAGGAATTAGACAATATTACAATAGATGCACCTGTAAGTGATGAAGATCAAACCAATAAGTGGAAGAATCAATTACACAAATAAAATTAGAAAGAAATTGAAGAAATATTGGGTTAATTACTAGTCAAGAAAGCCAAAGGTAAAGAGTATCTTCAGTATCTAGTCAAATGGAAACAACAACCAGTAGAATATGTTGCATGGAGGATGTTGGGAAAAATACTGAGGGGCGGGGAGGGTGAATCAGTATTTTCAAACCATTAAAATTTTCAATTTTATATCATAATTTATGTACACAACTTTATTGAAGGGAACCCGCATGTGTGCGCGAATTTTATTCATACAACTAGTGTATATCCAGTAAAACATATTTATCAGTAAATTCATCTTTTGTTTATATTGATTCAGTGCACCGGTACTTCATTAAAAATTAAACAGACAGTAACCAAATAAAAAATCACATATGAACACCAATATTTAAGGTGGAAACCGAACATGGGAAAAAACTGCCTGGTGTTGTCATCTCTGTCTTCTTTTTAATATAAAGAAAATATTTTACAATCTTGTACTCGAAGGGAGATCCAACCCCCTGAATCTTCTACTGGCATAAATTCATGCTAGTACGCGGGCACCCACCTGCAGAAGGCTACAACCTTCACTTCTTCTCCAACTCCTATTGGAAGGGAGCTCCAACCCCCTGAATATTGTTTACCAGCTACCACTGGAAGGAAGCTTCAACTCCCTCATCAAAGGCTCCAACCCTCACTATCTTTGGGGACCACTTTTCATAAATTTTCATACTAGATCCACCTACTACAACACATTACAACTTGTAGGCCACTTTTCGTTAAGTTTTCGGACTAGACCCACTACCAACATTTAAGCCCAAAACTAAATATCAAAACTGAAACTGTTCTCTAGACTTAATCATTAGTATGTGACTCGAATGAATCAATTGAATGAACCGAAATTTGACCAATCAGCTAAAACCCAAACTTAAAGAACCACAACAATTAGATCACTGTAACCAAAATACCAATCAACATACTGCACATCACAAAAACTAGGTTATGTTACTGCAAGCCCTATCAAAATATATACGCTACTTTACATTAGCAAACTGATGTGTGTACACACTTTCCATGAAGCATACCTTCCTGCAAATCTTAAACCCCTGAATCCTAAAAGTGAACCACTGTCATCCTGAACTAAACACTGTGTCATGCAGAAAACCACTGCATCATTATAAAATAATCATAGAACCTTCACTGAAATTCGATCACAAACGAAAATTTTCATCATCATTCTTCAATCAATCAATCCTTAATGAAAACATCACTTTTTAATCCCATATCATCAAGAAGACTTCATTGACAGATAGTAGAAACATAGTAAGAATGAATAAATTGATTAGACATTCTTTTCATCAAAACCCTACTCTTTGTATACGCATTCATGAAAGTAGATCCGCGTGTATACGTTCTTGTTAAGAGACAAAACCATGTGTATGTGACTTAACAACATCGTACTCGTGTTTGTATGGGTCTTTTTGACAATAAAACTCACACACATGTCTGCAATTTCAGATTCATTGACAGACAACAGAAACATGGTAAGACTGAATTAACTGATCAAACATTCTTTTAATCAAAACCCTACTTTTTTGTAAAGGATTTCCTCAAATCATATCCGCATGTATACACACTTTTCAAGAGACAGACCCACATGTATGCAACTTACCAGTATCACACTCGCGTGTGTACGCACCTCGTAGGCTATAAAACCCACGTACATATATGTAATTTCAAATTCAAACCTTTGTTGTAACACAAAAGTTCATACATACCCAGATCTCGGCATACATAGAAAATTCATGCATTCAGATGCTACCAACATAGATCAAATCACCTTATAATGAGGATTTCCATCTTAGATCTCTTGGATCTCATCCCTCATCAAATTCTTGGGTGCATACTTAGTTATAGATCAAGCAAAACATCAATATCCTATTACATGCATATTTTATTTAGATCTAAATATTCATAAGATATTCATCACTTGCACACCTTCTCTACTTTGATCTCCATCTCCTTATATAGCTTAGCCCTTATCCAATACCATTGGTCAAAACCATACTCCAACTGATGCTTTTCTTAGACGACATCAAAACATCCATTGTTAGGCTCAATACCAGAGGGAAATACCATGGTAAGTACCCATGGTATTTAGAATACCATGGTTCGAAAGCTGTACACGCCTTTGCTTCTTCATAGTAACGTGTGTATGTGGATTTTCTTAACAGAACCAACATATACTTCTTGAAATTTCAACTTTATCATTCCTATTCCTCTGAACTGTTATGCCTTTGTCAAAACACTTTGTCACATTTGTAGACACATCATGTTTACATCTTCATCAAGTAGGTTTCCATCAAATGAAAACACATCAAGCAGGTTGTCATCAAGGAAAACATATCAGGTAGGTTTCCATCGAGGAAAACACATAATTCATAATGCCGACAATGTCCCCCTTTGGACTTGATGGCAACCCCTTTGGTGTTTGGTCACCACAACCTATAGATACCTGTAAAATACATCAAGCCAAGCTCCAAGTTTTTCAAACACCAAGTTACTCCCCCCCTTTGAAATCAAGGGTAGCGGGCTGACCAATGCTGAATGAAGGCTTCTCTCTTGAGTGTTCTAGATCTAAACTATTGATTATTGAATATTGACCATTATCCCCTTGAGCACATGCTAAAATGTCTGAAGGATGTACAATGAAGTACATTACTCTATGACTCATATCACTTGTCATATCACCAAGGACTCAAACTTGCATCAATCACCCAATCACAGTGGGTTTACATATTTGACATAATTATTACATCACCTTCCCAATCACAATGGGGTTACAAATTACATCACATTTCGAAAAGGACTCGACCATAATAGTCCATACATGACTAAATTTTACAATGAGTACATCATAGGTCTTTACATGACCTTTACATCAAATGATAAAAATGACATGTATGACCAAGGAAAAGACCTCAATAAGACCATGATAGTCATCAACAACTATCATACACCATATATGATCTACACCATAAGAATTTGTCATCAGCACCAAGAACAACAACCTGTATATGTCCATCATAAATTTGCAAGATAAGACAATGTAGCTTCAATATCATGACCAAGTATGCAGAAAAACCAACATAAGTGAGGACCAAGCATATCATCATAAAGTAAGATAGGGCAATGTACTATCATCCAATATTTGTAGTAGTAGCATATCAACAACCATGTCTTACCAACATCATTCTTCATACAAAGAAGAATTATCATACCAACACCACTTCATCAAGAACTTATTTCACCAATATGCAACTCAAGTAGACATCATAATCAATAACTTCAACAATGTCACCTATTGATAAGCATCATTATGTATCAAGAAAACATAATGCCAATAATTTAGTATTAGAAGCATAGTAAATTCTCCCCCTAAACATGTGCCAGCTTTTCACTGCCAAATCTAATCATATCATTTCATATATCGGTAAGAATCATCAAAGTGTCTTCATCAACCAGTCATCCATCATGTCATGAAAGGCTTATACAAGCCAAAAGCACTTCTAAATAGCATCAACAGACTATAATCATCAACTATCATATTATAGAAGCCAATCAATAATTGAATGAAGCATATCAGACCTTTTTCTTGAGTCTATCCCATTGTTTCTTCCTCACACCAAGATATACGTGATTGTTTAGTTCAGAACTCACGTATGCATGTGACTTTTCTTTATAGAATCCCCGTACAAAAAGTGAAATACTGAAATTTAATAGGTTCATCTCCCCCTGAGTGTGTTTTGAATGTACTTGTTTACTGTTACTATACCAGGGACAATGTTAGTAGTATAAGAAGCATGAAAATAGAAAACAACCATGGGAGTCATCATCAAGATAAAACATGTATTACTCCCCCTGAGATTACGCATCATTGATCCTGAGGGCTTGATAATCATATTATGTTTCTCATGAGGTCAAGTACCCCTCACCACTTCTATAGTCACTGATAAAAATATTCATTTAAGAATAATGGAATGCAATTGGTACCATCTTCTTTTACTCCAAGTCTGAATCTTTCTCATATCTATGAGAATTTCGTTCTTCAAACACATATAATTTGTCTCGATTTCTATATCCTCTTGCTATGACTTTTCAAGATACTTCATTCATAACTTTAAATTTCATTGATGTAAACACAATTGTATTTCCCTTATCTGCCATTTGACCTACACTTATAGTATTCTACTTTAGTCCTTGAATTAATAAAGCATGTCATGCTCCTCTAGTTTTATTAATTATGGCTTTACCTTGTCCGAGTACTTTTGATGAAATGTTAGTTCCAAGAATAACATTACCATGTTGATTTTTCCTGAGAGACTCCATTTTACTATTATCTCCATTCATGTGATGATAACATCCACTATTTATGTACCATTCATCTTCATCTTCAAATGAGCACAGAGCAAGACCACACCTTATATGTTCTTCTTTTTCTTGCTTATTATGAGAAAAATTGGTGGATCAATCTTTTTCAGGTCTTCTCATATTAATTTTCTTATCTGGTTTCTTACCACGTTGTTTGCAGTGATCCATAGACTTGTTCCTGCATTCTTTTGCAATATGCCAAAACTTGTTACAAGCATGACATCTTATATGCTTCATATTCCTTCTATTGCAAGTAATGGCATTGTGACCAAATATATTGCAAGAAAAAAAATATCATTTAAAGTACCTAGAAGCTGATGATATTAATGTGAGGAAGTTATTAGATTGAAACATTCTACTTCTGCAGTAGTTGCAACGTGACCATAATTATGACATTTAGAGCATTCAACATTATTGATCAGAGGAGAAAATTGATTAAACTTCTATAGTTAGGAGTAAATGATTTCCTTTGAAGATTTTCTTTCATTGGTTGTTGATGAGGTTGACTTCTTATCTCTTTGTTGAGCATTTCAGATTTTTCATTAGAATTCCTTACCTCAGCTTGTGAACTAGATTCTCCTTCAATATTTTCTCAAAAACCAAGACTAGATTTGATGGCAGGAGACCCTTGATTACTAAGAATATTATCCAAAATCTTAATACTATCTTGAAATCATAATTTTTTATCATTTTCTTCTAATTTACCTTTTAGGATATTTACCTCAACCTGATATTATTTTTCCTGCTTCTTCATAATTTCTTCAATCTTTCTTCCTTCCTCCATTTGTTGTTTTAATTTGAGATTCTTTTCCTTCAACCCATTTTCTTGTTCTTCAAATGCTTCAAGTAGTTCTTCATTCCTCTTATCTGATTTTTCAAGATCTTCTCTTAGAGAGACAACCTCAGCTTCAAGACCTTCACAATATTGGTTAGATACCATACCAGCATGATCCTTGTTATCATAAACCCACAACTTATCGTTAAGATTAACAATCTTTTTCAAAGCAAGATCAAGTTTTGTTCTAAGATCAAAAATTTCTTCTAACTTGTCTTCTTTTGAATCAACAACTCCATCTGTTATTCTGGACGAATTGTTAGATATAAGATTACTTGAGAAATATTCCTTTGGTACTTATTCATGTATTGCTTGTAGCTTCTCCCACACTTTCTTTGCAGTAGTATAATGCACAACCTTATTCAATATTGAATCAGATATGATACAAAAGATGTTACTCAAAGCCTTACTGTTCTTTTTCACTTCCTTGTCTAATGGAGGAAACTTGGTGTAACCATTGTACACTAATTACAAACATTGAGATTCCTTATATTATACTTCATCTTTCCTTTCCATTGTTGATAATTATCTTTGGTTAACATAGGATCATTTGCATTATCCATTGATTCTAACTTGCCTTGATCTACTGCTTCAAGAGGCATAATTTTTTAATGTATTTTCTCTTTAGAGTGCTTACTTTCACTTTACCCATAAGTGAAATCTCAGTGGTTTCGCTATCATCATCATTATCATTGTTGCATAGACAAGAAAATGGATCATTGTTTGAACAAAAACTCATACCTAATGATGCTTTGTCTTCTTCATTCTTGATCAATAGAAAGCAGGTTTCTCCCAAACTTGAATATTTGCTAACATCTATAACTGTTACTGCATATAATATATTCTTGTCAAATTTTTCAATAAAAGTACCCTTTTCATCTAGGCCATCAAACTCATTATTACTTTTATCTTCAAATTACATAAGTGACAATCTTGATCAGACTCACCTTCTTCACCATTTTAAAGACCATCAATTGTTTTCATGTGTATTGAAACTTCTCTTGTTTTCAAACCTCTTCCTATTTAATTTTGCAGCTTCTTCTCCTTTCTCCTAATTTTCTTTATAGGGACACTTAGTAGCATAATGACCAAATCTACCACAAGCAAAACATTTGAAATGAAGCTTACCTCTGAATCTTCCTGTACCCACTCAGAGTTTCTTTATGAAGTTTGCCTCTTCTTCTTCTTATACATGACCTGATTCCTCCTTTTCTTTTCCTTTTGCAGTAGCTTTGAAGGTTGTTTCTCTCATGTCTCAAGGAACACCTTTACTCATATCAAATGTTGTCAATATTCCATGGAGTTGATCAAGTGTAACACTTTTCAGATCCTACAATTCTTCAATAGCATACACTTTGGAGTCGAACTTCAGAGTCAGAAATCTCAAAATATTTTCAATAATAGTAGGATATTTTATTTCTTCACCAATATTTCTCATGAAATTAACAATTTCATCTATTCTAAGAAAAAATGTTGCAATTCTTTCATCATCATGCATTTTCAATGTCTCATACTATATTCTGAATGTTTGAAGTTTAGCACTTTTTACATTGGTGTCACCCTCATAACATTGGATAATCTTATTTCTCATTCCCTTTGTTGTGTTCAACTGCATTACCTTCACAAACTCAAACTCAGCCAGACTTCCAAAGGTGGCATTTACAACTTTTTCATTGGTTTCATATTATTTCTTTCCTATAGTATCTGAAGGAATAGAGGTTGGATATTGATATCCACTTTCAATGATTTCCCATACATCAGCTCCTAGTGCCTATAAGTATGCTCTCATCCTAAATTTTCAAAAGAAAAAGTTAGTTCCATTAAATATAGGAGGTATGATAGAGAATACTCCTTCGTGACTACTCATCTTGACAAATTATCTTTAAGTGGTCATGCTTCTGCCAAAGGACCGGCTATAATACCAATTGTTGGGAAAAATACTGAGAGGGATGGGGAGGGGGAGCGTGAATCAATATTTTTAAACCATTAAACTTTTCAATTTCATATCTTCATTTCTGTACGCGACTTTACTAAAGGGAACCCACATGTGTACACGACTGTTATTCATACAACTAGCGTATATCCAGTAAAACATATTTATCATTTAATTCATGTTATGTTTATCTTGAGTCAGTGCATCAATCCTTCATTAGAAATTAAATAGATAGTAACCAAATAAACCATCACACATAAGCAACACACATGAACACTAGGATTTAAAGTGGAAACCTAGTGTGGGAAAAAACTACCGGTTGTTGTCGCCTCTATCTTCTTTTCAATATAAAGAAAAGCTTTTACAATCTTGTACTAGCACAGACTCATACCAGTACATAGGCACCCACCTGCAGAAGGATACAACATTCACTCATTCTCCAGCTCCTATTAGAAGGGAGCTCCAACCCCCTGAATCTTATACTGGCGTAAACTCATACCAGTATGCAGGAACCCACCTGCAGAAGGCTACAACCTTTGATTGTTCTCCATCTCCTATTGGAAGGGACGTCCAACCCCTTGGATCTTGTTTACCAACTACCACTTGAAGGAAGCTTCCTCTCCCTCATTGAAGGCTCCAACCGTCACTACCTTCGGGGACAACGTTTGATAGATTTTTATATTGGATCCACCTTCTACAACACATCACAACTTGTAGGCCATGTTTCATCAAATTTTCGAACTTGACCCACTACCAAAATTTAAGCCTAAAGCTAAATATCAAAACTGAGACTTTTTTTTACACTCAATCATCAATCTCTAACCCGACTGAATCAATCAATCACTTAATCAACTAAATGAACCAAAATTCAACCAATCAACTAGAACCCAAACTTAAACAACCAGAACAGTCAGAACACTATAACTGGGATACAAATCAATGTACTGCACATCACAAAAATCAGATTCTGTTACTGCAAAACCTGATCAACCATATGTCAAAATATATACACTACTTTACAGTAGAAAACCCGCATGTGTATGCACTTTACATGAAGCATACCTACGTACAGATCTTAAACCCCTGAATCCTGAAAGTGAACCACTGCCATCCTGAACTAAACACTGTGTCATGCACAGAACCACTGCATCATTCTGAAATAATCACAGCACCTTCACTAAACTTCAATCATAAACAACAAGTTTCATCATCATTCTTCAATCAATCAATCCTTAATCAAAACATCACTATTGAAGCCCATATCATCAAGAATACTTCATTGACAGAAAACAAAAACACAATAAGACTGAATAAACTGATTAAACATTCTTTTCATCAAAACCCTACTTTTTGTATGAGCTTTCCTGAAAGAAGATCCGCATGTATACACGATTTTCAGGAGACAACCCCACATGTACGCGACTTACCAGTATCACACTCGTGTGTGTATGTGTGTTGTAGACTATAAAACTCACGTATAGATCTGCAATTTTAGATTCAAACCTTCGCTGCAACAAAAAACTTCAGACATACCCAAACCTCGACATACACAGAAAAATCACATGTTAGGACGCTATTAACGCAGATGAAATCACCTTATAATCAAGATTTCCATCTCAAATCTATTGGATCTGATCCCTCATCAAATTCTCGAGTGCATACTTACTTATAGATCAAGAAAAACATTAATAGCCCATTACAGGCATATGTTCTTTAGATCTAACTATTCATAAGATATTCATCACTTGCACACCTTCACCACTTTGACCTTCATCTCCTTATATAGCTTAGCCCTTATCTAATACCATAGGTCAAAATCATACTCGAGCTGATGGTTTTCTTAGACAGGACAAAACATCTATTGTTGGGCTCAATACCACAGGGAAATACCATGGTAAGTACCCTTGGTATTTAGAATACCACGGTGTGAAAATTGTACGCGCCTTTTCTTCTTCATATTCATGTGTGTATATGACTTTGCTTAATAGAACCTGTGTATACTTCTTGAAATTTCAACTTTATCATTCCTCTGCCTCTGAATTGTTATGCCCTTTTCAAAACACTCTGTCACATCTGTAGACACATCACGTTTACATCTTAATCAAGTAGGTTTCCATCAAAGGACAACTCATCAAAGTAGGTTGTCATCAAGGACAACATATCAGGTAGGTTTCCATCAAGGACAAGACATAATTCATAATGCCAACAGATGAAGATAACATATATTATCAAGTATGGAACCAATGTTGAGAAGTTGATGAACATCACTTTTCTTCCATAGGAGTCTGATGTAAGAGCATCTATAAGCCAATATCATTTTTGACCTCTTCTGTCAAAACTCATTTACTAAGGGAGTCATTTCCCTAATTTGTTTACCAAGGGAAGTTGGGTTCCTTAAGCTATTTAATTTGTGATATTTCCTAACTATAGTCTAGAAGGAATCTAAATTGTTACGAAATTATATTGTTGTCATTTGATATCTATTCAAAAGGAATAAATTAGCTGTGTCTCAAACTTTTTAGAAAATATTGTTGGATTGTACGAGAACTCTATGAAGAGATTTTTCATATGTAATTGGGAGATCACATGAGAGAGGGAGGTTTTTGAAGAAGTGTGGCCAGGATTTTGAGTTTTTGAAGGAAATTGTGCATGATAAAGAGATTTTACTGTCTTTCCTTCAATTCAAAATTAATATATGAATTCTTTGAGTTCTCTATGTTTGCAATCCTACTATGTATGTGTGAATTTTATGTTTAAAAACTAGATTGGATTTCATTTGTAAGTTAACTAGGTGGAGCGAAGTGGTGAGGTTCGAGTCATGGCGGTAAAGGGTTAACATCCACACTTGACTAATATTTTCCATTTTTCAGCCTTCTATGAATGAACAGTGATATAAGTCATTCTCGTCAATATTTTCCGTCCGTCAGTCACCGGGTGGTCACGTCAACTAAGAAATCGTTTCCCATCATTCGCGTCAACTAACTATCAACCATTGGCCATCAAAGTTTAGTAAGAGTTTGTTGAATCACGATTGCGCATCAGTCCAATGAACACTGGGCAGTTGGTCAAATAAGTATCCTGACAGCTGTCGTATTCCTTGACAACTGTAGACCCATCATACCGGTACCGCCCTACCATGAAATCTGCCAAAGTTTGTGAAGTGTCGATAAGCATCGAAGCAGACTTATCAGCAAACAGACTTGTAAACAAAACCCTACTTTACAATTCTAGGGGTTGAAAGTTACAAGTGCGAACAAGCCTTTGGACGGTTCTACTAATAAACATTCAAGGCAAACGATATCTTTCATGACAATTGAATTTTGTTACAACCTCACCACCGTTAGCCTATTCACCACCTCGAGTTAAATATAGAAGAATGTCAGCGGTCGTGGGGAGTTGGAAAAACCTAGCGTATTTAGCTTTGGGCCGTTGGTAACAAATAACAAATAATAACATAAAAACTATATATTTATGCATTTATATTTTAAAATTATTGTGATAAATAAAGGTAAAATAAAAGACAACAACATTTTTATTAAAAAATTATATATTTAAAGCGTATGGAATTAGTTTTACAAAATATATACTATAAATTAATATATTAGGTATATTTATGAAATTATTAAGTATATTATGTTTTACATGAAGGTATTATAATTGTAGATATTGGTAAATATATTGATTAAATCAAACATATTATATCTATATATATGACACTTTATCTAAATATAAAATTTAATTTATTAAGAAAAAAATATAAATATTATATCAATGTTTTAGTATATTATATTTCTTGGAGCAATTTTTTTTTTTTTTTTTGGTGATTTTGGTTATGTATCATGAGATTGTAGGTTCAAATACCTAGATTTATTTGTGTCTGCTAAATGGGGTGTATCTCATAGATCTGAAGGTTATAGTGGATAACAAGACAAGTTGTTAAGCCATCAAAAAATAGTCTAATTATCAATTTTTCCAGTTAAAAAAAAGACCTTTTCTTATACTACAACATCTGGGCTTTTGTAATTTCCATTCTTTACAAAATAAAAAATTGTGAAGTTGTTGTTTCCTCTAATAAAAAAAGCCATGAAATTTTAGGTTCAAATCCCTAGATTTACTTGTTCTGCTAAAAGGTTACTATAGTCACAAAAAGAAAAGACATTTTATTATAATACAACATCTAGGATTTCATAATTTCCATTCTTTACAAAAATATAAAATTGTGGAGTTGTTGTTTCCTCTAATAAAAAAACCATGACATTTGAGGTTCAAATTCCGTGATTCACAATGTCTACTAAACAGAGTCTACCTCTAGCACCTAAAAGTTTATAGTGGATAATGGACTAGTGGAATTAGCAATTCCTCACAATATATATATATATATATATATATATATATATATATATATATATATAATTATTACACTACAACATCTAAGGCTTCCAAAATTTTCATTCTTCCAAACACTAGGGCTTCTAGAATTTCTATTTTATTATACTACAACATGCAGGCCTTTTAAAATTTCTATTTTTTTAAAGTAAAAAATCATGAATGATTTAAATTTTATAATGTAAGAAATATCTTAGTCGTATACACCATCTAATGGATGAAATCAAGGGTTTCCAAATATTTTTTTCACTTGTGAGCTACATTCCTATCCAACCACCTTACAAGTGAAAAATAAATATATTGATAAACGATTTAATTTACATGGTTATGCTAATACTATTATATTGACATTAGTATCCTAGCGACCTTACAAATGAAAAATAAATATATTGTTCAACGATTTTATTTACATGGTTATACTAATACTATTATATTGACATTAGTAGTCCCTACCAAGGCAAGATTCTAGCAATCGATTTTGTTGTTGACCACTATTAGTTTAACATTGACTAATGCAACTTATAATGTTTAATTTTGAAAAATAAATATTTATTTTCCATTTTATTAAAAATATATGTTTTCAAACGTTTAATTGGAGCATAACTTGAAGGTCATATTGTAGTCTTTGCATAATACAATGTCATGTGGATAACTGCCTCATATATTTATGGCATAATTTATGGATATGGTTGCAATAAATCATTGAAACTAGTTCATCCTAAGGTAAAAAAATGTTTACCATGGATTACTTCCCACCATAATTTAAGCAAATATTTGCATAAAAAATGACTAGGAATAAGGTGTAAAAATACATACTTACCAAAGTGTGTAAACTTACTAGTAGTTACTACCTACCAAAATTTATGCAAATTTTTATACCTGAGCAAGCAATTAATTTATCCACTCCACATTTCAATTTATTAGTTTATACCAAAACAAGGATATAAGATTATATTTTCCTATTGACCGCTATTAATTAAGCATTGAACAATAATAGTTA
The DNA here is from genome assembly GCA_031772625.1 of Pinus tabuliformis. NCBI lineage: Eukaryota > Viridiplantae > Streptophyta > Pinopsida > Pinales > Pinaceae > Pinus > Pinus tabuliformis. Next base: position 912,046,247 of record CM062819.1, read on the forward strand.
TAATTATTTAAGTAAATTTTCTCAATTTTTCTTAAAACATAATTTGTAACTTGTTATTATTGTTATTATTATTCTTGTGTGCACTAACGTTTGTTTCTGGAAATTACCAATAATCTCTCTACATAAATTCGCATCAACAAAAAAACTATATTTATCTAATACCAAGCATTAACACAATGAATTAAAACATAACTTATATAATTTCTAACTTAAATAAAAAACACTAAGTAAGCTGCCTTGCCATACTTGTTATTAAATCAAAGAAACTAAGTAAGTTGCCTTGCGACACTTCTTGTTATTATTGTTCTGGTCCACATTACCAACTATTTTCTGGAAATTGACCTTAAACTCCATACATAAATTGCCATCAATAAAAAAAACCAAAAAAAGAAAAATTATTTATCTAACTGAAAGGTATATTTATCCAACACCGAACATCACGAGGGGCGATTAAAACATACGTCATTATTCACTGTTTTCTTTCTTATTTAGGGCTCCTATGGACACTAGGCCTTTATATCATCTCGTCATCTCGATGTCATCGCGCCAAACGCTGAGCTCATGTAATAACAACATTCATGCTATGGCCCTAATAATTATGTATTGAAATCATGTAAGTGTAAGTACTTGCCACTTAGAGGTATCATGAAATAACAATATTTCATGCTATAGCCCTAATAATTATGTATTGACATCATGAAAATGTAAATACTTGGCACTTGGTGGTATCATTGAAATCTGATCGTTGGGCGAGGGAGAAATATTTACAATTATTTCGCAGCATGTAATTAAATGATATGGTAAGATGTAGTATTATCAAAATATATATATGATAATAATGATGATGATGGTTAACGTCCGTGAGACCAAATAATGGTTTATCGGACCTAAAGAAACAAATTATTTATTTTGATTTAAGATTTTATTCTTATGCTCAAAAAGCTTGGAGAGAAGCCTCCCGAGCTCACTATAATTTTGACAATGTAAAAGGCTAGGAAGGTCAGTATTGTAACAAAGATTGTGAAACTGAGATCTAGGAAAGTCAGTATTGTAACAAAGATTGTGAAACTGAGATATATATATATATATAATTAATTAATTAATTAATTAGAAATATGACAATTTCAATTAGATAATATGACATTCTTGATACATATTCTAATTGCAGAGTAATGTTATGTATCCCATATACTTCTATAAATTGCATGACACACTTATGATCATAGAGAACAATGACAAGTACTATTCATGATTTATAGAGAAAAATGATAAGTATTATAATTTTAATTTATATGATATTTAATTTTTAAATATTTAGTTGTTAATGATTTTCTATTATAATTTTTTTTAATTTAAAATATTATTATAATTTAGTTTTTAATTTCTATTAAAAATAATTATTATTTATTATTATTAATAAATTTAAATTAATAATTATTATTATTAAATAAAAATTATATTAATTTTTTTTGGAATTTAGAACGATTAATTATTTTTGTTAAATTAGAAGAAAATAAATTATTTTAAATTTTAATGGAATATTATAAGTTTTTTTATTTTTATTATTATTTTTAATTTAAATAATAAATAATTTTTCCATACATATATATATTATATTATCAGGCATATTCCTCAAAGAAGATCGAACATGCCTTTTATATCGAGACCAGGAATTCCTAAGAATTCGTTCGTCATGGGTAACGATACTATTACCAATCTAATTACTTCTATAAGAAACGCTGACATGGTAGAAAAAGGAACGGTTCGAGTAACAGCTACTAATATTACCAAGAACATTGGAAGGATCCTTTTACGAGAAGGTTTTATAGAAGATGTTAGGGAACATCAGGAAGGCCAAAAATATTTTTTGATATCGACTTCAAAATATCGGAGAAGGAAGAAAAGGACATATATGACCACGTCAAAGCGTACCAGCAAACCTGGTTTGAGAATTTATTCTAATTATCGAGAAATTCCAAAAGTTCTAGGTGGAATGGGGATCGTAATTCTTTCTACTTCCCAAGGAATTTTGACGGATCGAGAAGCTCGACAGAAAAAATTGGAGGAGAAATTTTATGTTATGTATGGTAATTAATCCAAATGTTGTCCAAAAATATTTATTCTGTAAGATATCTCCATAGTATGAAAAGTCGTAGCAAGTCGAGACACCATTCATCTTCATCCAAGCACGTTAGTCAAGTTTTTGAATCAAAAGAGGAGGAGATTCGATGAAGAAACAGAATCTGATCCATGCGGAAGGTTTGGTTACTGAATCACTCCCCAACGGTATGTTTCGAGTTCTGACAGATAATGGATGTCAGATTCTGACTCATATTTCGGGTAGGATTCGATTTATTATTATTATTTTTAATTTAAATAATTTTTCCATAATTATTTGAATATATATATGATTTATGATAGATTTTCTCACTTACTGTTTATTTCCAAAACCTTTAAAGGAAATACACCCCGCCTCAACTAACTATAAGCCAGAAAGACTTGAATTATAATTAAAATGCTGTTCATAGCTTTTTTTTCAAAATATATTCAATAAAATACTAAATCTGGATGACATTGAAACCCATTTTTATCATATTTGGAACCAGTAAAAGAGTAATTTACCAGTGGTAGCGTACTCTGAGCGGCCTGAGCAGCCTCACTGAATCTTTGACGATTTGCGGAATCACAGCACGAGGTTGGCCCGTTAAAGGGGTATATCATTTTTGGAGCAGAGATTGAAATACAGGTGTCAAAACCCTAAATGTTTCCAAATAAGCCCTTCTGTAATCTGTCTTATCAGCATAGAGATTCGTACACGTGTTCATTTGAAGGACGTTTGAGCAGCGACGTAACCTAATATTAGTTTGGCACGTATTCGTACCCCGTCTTTCTTAGACTGCTCGCCTCGGGTAGGCAGACGCTGGCCGGGCCGTTCCTGTTCTTTCCCGTTCGTCGCTTTCAATTTCTTGTCTTCTATAATGAAAAGCGCCTTTTGGGTTTGCAGCAGCCATTTTAAGCCCCTGTTTCGCCAGCAGCGTAGAGTTTGGAATGGTGGGATTTCCTTACAGGGTATGAACCTGACTTTTTTGAAGCTAAAATATGGACCAGCAATCCTCAGTGAAACACATGCCGATACCATATTACGGCGCAACCCCTTATCAGACTGCGCAGATTCTGTCCCCCGCTGCGCGTGGAACGTTTCAGCAGCCTCCCACTTCATCATATGAACCTGCTTTATCTTTATCTGCCCGTCTGAACCAATTGGCGTACCATCACCAAAAGCAGCACGAGGAAATTGAGATTTGCTGGGCCAACAAGATGCAGAAAATCAAACCAGCTGTGGATTTCAGAAATCACAGGCTCCCTCTGGGCAGAACAAAAAAAATAATGAAGTCAGACGAGGATAGAAGAATTATTTGAAGTTTTATATTCGCTTCCGTTAGGTTTTTCGTACTGTTTCTATAACTGAATAGACTCGCTATGGTATATGAAACATTTTATTGCTTTCACTCAATGTTTATTAGTCGTTTTTTTGGTAGGACTTGAGTTTGTTAAGCTGCGAAGGTCATATCCATCTGGAACAGCTCACTGATTGCATTATGAGAGAGTATACTTGTTTTCTTTTTCTTTTCCTTAAATATTTTTACTGATTTTCTGTCTGTGGAAATGTACGCTAATTTTATTTTCTTCATTTTGTTTGTAAATGACATTGCAGGGATGTAATAAGTTCTGCTCCCGAGTTTGTCTGGGGGAGGCGGAGACTGTGAAGACTATTATTTGATGGAGGCAGAGATGTGTGAAAACTATAAAGTATAACCCGAGTCTCTGTGTCATGGAGTCAGAGACCGCTTAAAATTGTAGACACTAAGTTTAATTTCCGCTTCAGGGTATAAATTGGATGACCATGATGGTAAATAGTTTTTTTTGGTTCACTGTTTTGTTTTTTAAATTTACTCTTAGAGGGTGGATTATATTTAATTTTTTTTATATAAATATAATAATACTGTGTAGTAATAATATATTTTATACCATTTGTCTTTGTTTTAAAATTGTTTATGTTTGGTTAAGAGTTCGTCTTTTTAGTATTTGAGGAACTTGTCCCAGACCCAAAAGTATCTAGTAGGAGTGAAAATCTACCCCTTACAGTAGAGTGATATGGGGTTTAACGGTAAGTTTCATTGGGTGAGACCTACGAGATGAGGGTTCAAATCTCATTGAGTATATATATGAATCTACCCCTTACAGACCACCAATATGTTTTCCAACAACATGTTATTCCAGGTGGCTTATAGCAGCTAGAGATGATTGTCAGTACTTCTAGTTTTACAACTAAATCATGATAGATTTTCCACCTTTTATATAATTTTGTATAATTTAAATATAATTTCATAATCTGAAATCATAATAATCTTATATTATGTTATTTTGTCTAAAATTTAAATTGAGTTTAGTTTAGTTTAGATAAAATCAATTCCAATGTTAAATGAATAGAAAAAACTTTCATTTTTAATTCGGCCCTATAAAATTTAAACCAATAGCTAATAAAAATTAAACCCTATATAAATTAACTAAAATACAATTTGTAGATCACAAATAAAAATACTTTTACATATTAATTATATTTAACATAACATGATGAATTGTAAAAATTTATCTAAAATATTTAACTTTTTATCACGTGGAATATGAATTAAAAAAAATTACTTATTTAGTTTCAAATTTCTTCTTTATAAAAAAGTTGTAATTTATATAGACATAATATGAAAACTATTATTAATAACTCCTATCAAAATTATTTAATGATTACATACTTTAATGAACTTCTCTTTATATATATATATATATATATATATATATGATTTTATAGTTTTTTTGTTGGCTTAAAATAACTTCTATACAAAATTTAAAGCTTATTATTTGACTTATTCTCCGTGCTGGTCTACTATAAGGGAAACCAACATCAATTGTTAGAGGACGTTACTAGGGAGGAATCTTCAGAACTTGTGCTTGTTGGTTCTAGATCTTTGCAACCATATTATAGGTGACCTTGAACCTATGCTAGTGAGACGTTGAGGATGACCAAGCAGGAGAACTCGTGGCATTAGAAACTTTGAATTTCATGAAGGCATGCACTGATTTCATCGTGATCCTCACACTTCTCTTTGAGCACCCTATCAAAGAGAATCTTCATTTTCCAATTGTATCCTAGTGTGGCCAAGGTCGGAAACCCAATTGACTACTTCTATTTAAATCTTAGGAATAGGATTGGTGATCATTAGTGGTTAAGGTTTCTAACTTTTAGGTTTGCTCTTGGATTTCAAGTGGAATGGATGAGTGAAAGAGAGCCACAATCATCTAAGCTTGCATATAAGATCAAGGTTTTTGTAAAGGGCAATGACATCTAGACCCCTCGTGAGAGCGAATGCGCTCGAAAGACATAATGCTCGAAAGAAAGAAAGGCACTAGGATAGAGAACCCCAAGAGGAGATGCAGGCCAATGAAAAGAACCAAAAGCAACCAGGAAAAAACTGTAAGGATCTTCACTCCCCACTTCTAGCTTGGCCAAGGGAGAGGGTGACTTAAAAATGAAGGAGAGGAAATTTGCAAGGGGTAGCTTCGGGCAATGGTAGCAAACCAAATAGGCCAAGATAATTCAATAAGATTAACACTGTTGAGATGCCTTGCAAACCATAGAGCGAATTCCACCATGCAAATAAAATTAAGCTGAAGAATTTGCTAAGACTGGACATAGGAGCAATTACCCTTGTGTTGGTGGCCCACCAGGCACTAGAACTTTGCAGTCAATACACTCTGCTCCTTTGCACACTATGAATTCCAAAGCTAGCTACTACTATGATCGTTTCTTAGTTCCAAGCTCGAAATAATGCCGCAGGAGGTATGCACTAAGGCTCCAAGCTAGGAGGGACATGACCTTCATAAACTAGCATGTCCAAAAGGCCAGTGTTGTGGTGCAAATATCCCACCTATGGCTCAGAAACACCATTGTAATAGCATAACAACATGGAGTAGCTATCGAGGACACACGAGCGCTTGGTGGAAATGAAAGTTACCATCTTCATGTGGGGGTTAATGTGACTTTAATTGGCATGCATGAGTGCATGGGGTGGGATAACCACTCCTTGCCACCCTCTTTAATGCAAAGAGAGGTGGTGGTTGGCAAGATTCCCCCCATTGTCTATTGGCTCCATTTTCCACACACTATTTGGGGATGACCTATCTTGGACAGTGAGGGATTTTAATTGGTTTCTCCATTTTTTCCACTCCTAACTTTTCCATGTAGCTGCTAGTTTCATATTTTCATCCAAGCATCCCATATTAGCTAAAATATTCGCCACCATTTTATTAGACCGATAAGAATGAGAGATGAGAATAGTGGGCAAAGATTTAATTATAGATTATATATGTGATGTAAAAATCTTCAATCTCCAGCTCTTACATAGTTTTTCGAAAGGGGTCCCATTTAACAATCTCCTAATAGTATTTGTTACCAGCTGTGAGTCACCATCCACTTAAATTTTTGAGAAACCATTCACTTTAGCATGTAGAAATCTTGTCTTAAACACAAAGAATTTGGCAAAATCATTGTTATTTATCCCGCAACTTCCTGCATAGAGAAATAGTTCTTATTCCTCTCTCTCTTGGAAGATCCCTCTATATCTAGACTAACTAGGATTCCATTTAAATGCTCCTTCAAGATTAAGTTTTATAAAACCTTCTAGAGGAGGAATGAAAGTTAATGTGGACTTACTCATTTTTTTGTGGAGTGGGGAGCTAGCTATTGGATCATTGACGATGAGAGCTCTAGTTTATTGAGGATCCCCATCTCATATCGATTAGCTTCTAAATATCCCTCTATCCAAGAAGTAGCTAGGATGTTTTCTTAGAAGTTTTGCTTAATGATGTGCCATACCACCCCTTAAATTGTAATTGTTTGAAAATCCTTTTGTTTCTTTCCTTCGAAGTTAACCATAGGAGGAACCATGGTACCAGGATCTAAGATCTATTGAGGATTAGGTTATTGAATATTCCATGTATCCATTGATTAATTGTTTCTGTAAGCCTACTATAACTCCAGTCTTAGTGTCGAAAAAGAAGTAGGATCCAATCCCATAATCTTGTTGAATAAAAACATTCATTAAGTGTTCTAGGGACTCTTCCTCCCTATTCTTAAATAAAGGGAAAATTGATGGACCCACAGAGCCTTTTTTCCAAACTTGGTACCAGTAGAGTACCCTTCTTCTCATGATCAACCATATGAAGTGGAAAACTTTAAGCTAGTGTCTCTATGTCCAGATTTTAAACCAAATAGGTTCTTTAGGCAGTTTCGTGTATCTAGTGAATAGAGCATAGACTTTCTTTATTGCAAGCATGCCCTTTTTTTGATATCCCCAATATCATTTATTCGAGCCTTGCACAATTGGAATTTTACGATTCTTCAATTATTGATAAAGCTTTGTCGAGGCCATTTTGGTTGAGTGTTTGTTAGGTCCCTATACTACTAGTGTAGGCCCTTACTGTTATTATTCCAACCCCCTTATTGTATTTTTGTGCCCATGTAATCCCCATATTGTTATTATTGTTCCTCATATAATCCCACTATTGTTATTATTGTGCCCTTACAATATTATTGTTATGTAGGCTCTGATTATATTGTGATCCCTTAGACTCTTATATATAGAAAGGAGGTGTTGTCATTTTTATCATCAAAGAATTGTTTACTTGTGTAATGTAAAGGAAGTTTCCCCTCGAAGAGGCTAATTTTGAAGTCGTTGATCTATCTCTTCTTCTATTTTGTGATCTCATTGCATAACATTTGGTATCAGAGATTTGGATTCTAGGGTTTTGCTGCTTCAAATAGGTCATCGCGGAGGTTTAGTTGTAACATTTTTTTCTATGAAGTTTTAGAAACTAAAATTAAAACCCGCTTGAGCAAAAATATTGATGAACCTCCTGACCAAATTTTAGATCTTGCCTCACTATATTTTTGGATATATGAATTGATGAAGTTAGGGTTTTTGCATGCTCCCAAATTCCATCTCAAATAGGTGACCTTGGGAAAATCATCATAAATTTCTCTCTGAGCATCAGATTAAAATTTTGTAAAAGTGACAGAAATAGGACATAATTTAGTTTTTTGGGTATTGTTTTTAGGGCTAAAGTTTGAAACAGTGACACATGACATTTTGTACAATTTTGTTATGTTAAACTAGTCTATAATCAGGACATCATGGGCGATTGGGCATAAATATTTCTTGGAGAATCCAATCTCATTCAGACTTGTGTAGTTGGAAAGAGGACTCAAAGAGATACCACAAAATGAAGTTTTAGACCTTGGAGATCCAAAATTAAAGATATATAACATTTTCAAGATCGAGCTCCTAAAGGCAAGAAAAAGAATGACTCGAATCAAGTAAACAGAAACACCTAGTAAGAAAAATTGGAGGGATGATTTGAAGAATGCGATCGAAGCTATGATCAATAATATAAATTGTATAGAAGAAAAATTGAATGGCAACATGGAAGATTTGAAGAAAGACATGGAAGGTTTGAAGAAAGGTGGGACAAATTCACTACAAGAAAGGCTTCCTACCGGTGAAAAGGTAGTAGAGGAAACTCATGATGAGAAAAAAAGAAATGTTAATCATGATTTCATAGAACCTGATGCTGGATTGAAGACCCACCATATTCCAAAGACCGATTTGAGGAAGTTTGATGACAAGGATCCCATAATGTGGATACTACAAATGGAGCAATATTTTGATCTCCATAATGTGCAAAACACACAAAAGGTACATATTGTAACTTTATATTTAGAACACAATCAGTTTGTATGGTATGAATGGCTTTTCTCTCGTAAAAAAATTTTCACTTGGTCCATTTTGATGGACGAAATGATAACACATTATGAGGATACAGATAAAAACACCTCCTTCAGCCAATTGATAAATCTCAAACAAAACAGTTCAATGGCAGAGCACATTGAAGACTTCTGAAAATTGAATATAAGGGTAAATGATATTCGAGAGGAGCATAGCATTGATGTCTTCATAGGGACGTTAAAGGATAACATCCAACATGAGGTTCACCTTTGGGAACTTTATTCATTGGAGAAGACATTGATGGTGACCAGAAAAGTGGAAAGAAAAATTATGGCAACAAGGAAGTCTGCCACTCAAACTATAAATATAGAAGTGTTGTTGCTCCTAGCCCTCGACAACCTACAAGGTTGACACTAAAAATTTGGAGGAAAAACTAGCAAATGGGCTTTGTTATAGTTGTGATAACAAATACACTTAAGGTCATAAGTGTGTTGAGAAGAAGTTATTTTATATAGATTTTGAAAAGGAAGAAGAAAATGATCAAGAAACATCAAAAAAAGAGGATATACACCAGGAACCAACCCCAGAGAAAGAAGAAATGGATTTTACCATATCTTGTAATGCATTGGCACTTTATGGATATCATCCACCATCCATCACATCATTTTTAAGAGAAAATTCTAAGGTTCAAGTAGTGGAGGATCACATCGAGCATCAACAACAAGTTCTAAAACTCTTAAAGGATAACCTCACTTTGGCCAAAATAGAATGAAACAACATACAAATCAACATCGTAGCGGAAGAAGTTTTGATGTAGGTGACTGTGTATTTTATGGCCACAACCATACAAAAAAAAGTCCCTCAAGAAAGCTATGAAGGATAATAAATTATCACCAAAGTACTATGGTCCGTACAAGGTGCTACAAAAGATTGGTACTATGGCATACAAATTGGAGCTTCCTCCATCTTCTCGAGTGCACCCAGTTTTCCATGTTTCATGCTTAAAGAATGTTAGAGGTGACAAACTCCTAGTTCAAACAATGTTGTCGAAACTTGATGAGGAAGGAAAAATCATATTGGAACCTCAAGCAGTCATAGAATCAAGAACCTGACAGCTACGAAATTGGTCAATTTCAGAGTGTCTCATCAAGTGGAAGAACATACCTATTGAATATTCCACATGCGAGGATGATAATTTTATAAAGCGGCATCCAAAACTACTCAAGCGTTGAGGACGACACTTTTTTGGAGGAGAGGGGCATGTTAGGTCCCTATACGACTAGTGTAGCCCATTATTCTTATTAATGGAACCCCCTTATTATATTGTTGTGCCCATGTAGTCCCCATATTGTTATTATTTTGCCCCATAGAAGCCTATTATTGTTATTATTATGCCCTTACAGTATTATTGTTATGTAGGTTCTGATTATATTGTGACCCCTTAGGTTCCTTTATATAGAAAGGAGGTCTTATCATTTGTATCATCAAATAATTGTTCATTTGTGTAATATGAAGGAGGATTCCCCCTCAAAGAGGCTAATTTTGAATTCTTTGATCTATCTCTTCTTCTATTTTGTGAGCTGGTTGCATAATAATGTTTTGTCTAGTCCTCGACTATGCTCCAACTTCTCTCTTTAGTAAAACTAGTTGATGGTTTCCAAAAGTTATCCACCATGCTATATTGTTGTTATGTTGTATGATTCTCTACTTTCTTGGAACTCTTCATGATCTCCTAATCTAGAAATTTGTTTCCATGCATATTTCCAAAAGAGGGCCTATTGGCCTTCCTTGGTTTCCCAGAATGCATGATTTTGGATTAGGATTTTATCCTCTCTTCCTAGATTCGAAATTGAAGATCCTTAAGGGAACAATGGCGCTCATATTTCTTTTCTTTTGGTTCACAGACGAGAGTCCTGGTTCTATCTCTCTTATCTTCACGTTATTAACTTCTCTAATTTTCCCTTTTCCCTCATGCATGAGTGTTGGTCTCTTTTTTTATATTATTGCCTTGTGATACAATTCACTCCACTCTCTTCTCGTTGGTCTTGTGCACCCACTCATGCTTCTTCTCTATCTATCATTTTTCGGGTCAACTTCCTTAATGGGTTTTCAATCAAGTCTACCCATGCTTGGTTGGATGAGTAACTTCTTGTGCATTCTTCTAGTGATATTCTATATCTCTTGAGCAGTCCTCATATTATTATCCCATTCCTCTCATAATAGATGGAAGTAATTACTGCACCTTCCCATTTGATATTTTCTTGGGGAAAGGTGGAAAATCATACTCCTTATGAATATTTGGTTGAATAAATAATTAGTTCCTAACTATCAATTCACCTTTGCTGGCTTCCCTCTTCCTCATGACTTCATATTGGACTATATAAGGCTTTACCACTTCATTCACTTGTATTACAATTACAATTGTTCAACTTCGAATTGGATTAGCTTCTTCTGAACATGTTTGTGCTTGGTCCATTTTTTTTACCTATTATCAAGAAATTTTTACATGAATGCGAAAAAGGTTTTTTCAACATGTTTGATCCTAAACCTTTAATTTATGGACAAAAGGACCCCAGGTTGAAGATGAATAGCTATAGAACGTTAACTCATTTTTTAGAGTTGAAATCTTGTTGGAAACCTTTTCACAATTTGATTTCGATCTTGATAAAGTTACTCAATATCAGTTAGCAAAGGTGGAAGATTCTTTGGGAACACATTCACAAGATCTTCATATTAACCGAAGACTACCTATTTTGACCTTTTTGGTTCTTTGAAAAACTTTGAACATACAAAAGAGTGTGTGTATATATATATATATATATATATATATATATATATATATATATATATATATATATATATATATATATATATATATATATATATATATATATATATATATATATATATATATATATATATATATATATATATATATATCATCAGAAATGCATTTTCCATTACATTGGAAAAACTTTTTATGAATGGTAACAACCCAAATTCCATTGAGCACTTGAGAGATATGTCATAATAAATTTAAACACTGGCCTCAAATCAACTACATTTACATTCTCTAGATTAATAATATAATTAATTACAATCACAATGTTAATGTCAAATTGAATGTTGAAGATGTTATAGGAAATAGTTGAAGGAATAAAAAATAACGATATAAAGACTACACATTTAGGTATTGATATTTCAAAACTATGATATTAAATAGCTGATACACAATAAAGTATATATTAATAATTTTTTTTCTGAAAAGCTATATATTTGAAGTATATCAAATTAGTTTTACAAAAAGTATATTAGAAATGAATAAATTATATATATTTATGAAGTTATTGAATGTATATGTTGTGTTTTATGAAAGTATAGTAATCACATTTATTAAAAATATATGCAAAAAATAATAATGAATTTTAATTTTTATAATCTCAATATTAATTTATTAAATCAAACATAACACTAAATCAATCGCACAATAGATATAACTCCATAGTCCACGTGTTCTTACACTAACAAGAATTTTGAGTGTAATGTTGTAGTGAAGGATTAGATCAATGGAACCCCGAAGGTGACTTTAGGAAGCTCTAGAGCGAAGAACAGCTAGGGTTGGAAGTTTGCAGGCGTTGATCTCCATGGTAGGGCGAGGAGGAGGGAGCTCTACTCCCTCCTACAAGCAAGCAGTTACCAGCCGTGGTAAGAAGCCAATGGAAGAAGTCAGAAGAGACGATGAGGGGAAAGAGAGCAGGGAAGAAGAGAAGGATGGAGACAAACACTATGAGAATAAAAGCACAAAAGACAAGGAAGAAAATGACAAGGAAAAGGGAGCAAAAACCAAGGCACAGAAAGGACCTTGTAAGCCCAAATCTGAGGTTACACCAAGGGTGGTCCTGAATGATCCTGTGCTGCAGGCACATAGGGACCACATGTGAACTTATGCTATCATTTGTAAATTCATGGGATTATGGCCCACTGAAAAAGCTTTACACACATGGATTAAATACCATTAGAAACCAAAAGGGAGCATTGACCTACATCTGGGGTCAAAAGGATTCTTTACAGTGGTCTTCACTAATATTGAGGATAAAGACAGAGTGTTTGAAGGAGGGCCCTACTTCTATGCAGCTGTTGGCCTCTATATGAGGCCGTGGATGATGAACTTTGTCCCGGAGTGGGAGACTTTCACATCTGTTCCAGTTTGGGTAAGACTTTACTCCCTTCCTCTTGACTACTAGAAAATAGAATCGTTAACAGCTATAGGCAATAAATTAGGACATTTTGTCAAGGCCTCAGAGGCCACTAGAAGAGGAAAATATGCTTCCTTTGCACGAATCTGTGTGGAAATGGATCTCTTCGGAGCTCTACCAGATGAGTTAATCTTGGAAATTTTGGATGAAGAATGGGTGAAAATAGTAGATTATGAACATATTCCATTTAGATGTCGCAGATGTCATGAGCATGGACACCTGTTCAGAGATTGCCCTCTCAGTAAAATCGAGAATAAGAGCAGAGTTTCCACTTTGAGAGATTTAGAGAGCTTTCAAAAAGTGAGCCACAGAGGAAAAGGCAGCAAAAGGGGTCTTGGGCAACATCAAGCCAAAGGGCCTCAAGTTACGCAAAATAGGTTCTAGGTTCTCAAGGAGGAAGAAGAGGCAATAAAAGTAGATTAGGGAATAGAGGTAAATCTAGAGGATAAGGAGGTAGAGAAGGACAAAGACCAACCAAAGAAAAATAACATATAGAAAGAGGCTATGATGAGCAATGTAGAGCTGGATATGGACCAGGAAATGACCCAGAGTGAAATGGAAATGGAGGATCAGGAGCTGCAGGAGATTTTAGATAGAGAGCACCTAGATTTAGAAGGGTTCTTGAAACAGGGAACCATGGGAGGGTTAGATTCATTACCTCAAGAAGAGTTCTCTAGAGTACAACAGTTGTACTTATGGAAAACCCAGGCTAGTGGGGTGGAAAGGCTAGGCAACATGGCAAAACATGGCAACGAAGGTGTGAAATCTATAAAAATCACACCAGTATTAGCACCCTTGAGGCCCGGTAAAGAAAAGAGGCAGAAAAAAGTAGAATGAGCTACTGATGGAGTGTGGAAAGCTAATGATAGATTCGGGTAAGATGAAATACCTGACCAGTTACTCTTTCACTAATCTTTAATGATGAAGTTTACTTCTTGGAACATCAGGGGTCTAGGCAGTAAAAGGAAGCAAAGATTACTTAGTAACAGAATGAAACAAGAAGCTCTGGATATTATATTTATCCAAGAAACTAAATGTTCTATACAAAAAATTAAAGAACTTCATAGTAAATGGCTAAGCCATTTTAAGTTTCTAGAAGTCAAGGCATAAAATACAGCAGGTGGCATTCTTACTCTTTGGAATCCACTAAAGATTGGTATAATAGATGCTGAAGCTTCCAAAAATTATCTATCATTGATAATGCAACCTGTGGGGGATAGGGAGAACTATCTGGTAACGAATGTTTATGGCCCTCAGAAAATGGATGACAAATTAAGAATCCTTGATTCTTTTATGGATCTGAGAGAGAGATATGTTGGGATTCCATGGATTTTGGATGGGGACTTCAACATGATCAAATCACTATCGGAGGAAAAGGGAGGCACCAGAGCTATCACCAAATATGCCTCAGCTTTTTAATCTTTTTTGGTCACTATGAAACTAGTTGACATTGATACAAGTAATGGTCTCTTTACTTGGAACAATAGGAGAGGAGGAGGGTCTCTCGTGGCCTCAAAGTCAGATAGATTCATCATATCAGATGACCTTATATTCAATGACACTGGAATGGAAGCGTGGATTCTAACCTTTGGAGGCTCTAATCACTGGCCAATTCAACTAGAGATCAGGGGCATTGGTACTCCCAGGAATAGACCTTTCAAATTTGAGAATATCTGGCTCACCCATACAGATTTTATCAACAACATTTCAAGTTGGTGGTCTGAAGATCTGCATATTCAGGGCACAAATATGTTCCTTCTTCACAAAATACTAAAACATCTAAAGCTCAGGCTTAAAGAATGGAACAAGAAAGAGTTTGGCAATATTTTTGAAGGAAAAAAAGCTGTTGAAATCAAACTACAGATACTCAACCAATCCCTCATCAAGGTTGGCTTTGATAAAATCAGCAATGATATAGCCACCATTCTTTAGCATGAGTGGGAGAACTTATGCAAATAAGAAGAAATATTCTGGAAACAAAAATCTAGAGTGCAATGGTTAAAGGAAGGGGAAAGAAATACCAGATTTTTCCATAGGTCAACCTTGGCAAACCAAGCTCATAATAGAATCTCATCTATTAAGGATGAGGAAGGGCAACTAGTTGGTACCCATGAAGAAATTGAAGCTGTTTTAGTTCAGCACTTTAAGGGGATTGCTCAAGAAAGCATTCCAAACAGAGAACCTTTCATTAAGGATATTATAAGACATATACCAAGACTAGTGTCCAAAGAGGATAATCTGTTAAAATTGGAAACCAGGGCAAAACTTCTTGTGGGTCATCTTATTCATGGCTAATAATATTTTTATTAGATTCCTCTCTTCGAGAGGTGTAGTATCGATATAAATAACATCTGATTCCGATAAGTATTCATGGAGATATGAATTTATTTTGATTATGGAATTATTATCAAGTCGACCTACAACTCATGTAGGCTCAGAAGCCCAACAGTTGCATCTATTCACCCACCAACGTTGTGTATAAATATAAGAGGACTTTTCCTCATTTGGACTCACTCATGTCATCACATCTCTCTCTCTCTCTACTGCGCAAAAATGAGTCTCTTCTCTACTGCGCTGAAATGGGTCTCTCTCTCACACATGTGAAGCCGGAAGCTGTTGAATTTGAAGCTGCAACTATAGAAGTAAAGATTGACTTGCGTGGCCTAGAAGATCTCCTCTTTGGAACTGCGTTGTAGTTTCATCTGAACCTCCTCTAAAAGCCACAACTTTTGGTGGTGGAATGAAGTCAATCCGATGAACAGTTTGCAAGATATCGACTACCCTAGTTTGAAGCTGGAAACTGCTGAGACTGAAGCTGCAACTGCAGAAGTAAAGATTGACTTCCGTGGCCTAGAATATCTCCTCATCTGAACTGCGCTATAGGTTCATCTGAAACTCCTCTGGAAGTCGAAACTTTTGGTGGTGGAATGAAGTCAATCCGACGGTCGGTTTGTGAGATATTGTCTGCCCTAGTTTGATAATGAAGCCGCTAATGATGATGCTATTGATCTAGGGTTTGCTACTACTGATATGAATCAGATTTATTGTACTATTTCTCTCTGCTGAATTATTGAAGATAAAAGAAGATTTGATCAAAGGGTTTCCCCACACATTGTGGGGTTTGTCCCTGGCTATCTGCCACATCTTGTGTCTCTTGTCTTGGCTTGTTTTCTATCGATCGTTTAATGTTCTATCTGCACTTTACTTTATGTACGTGTGATTGCTAATCTTTGGAATATAATAAGGAAAAGAAGTAAACTGTTATAAGCAAGAGCAAGAGAAATCAGAGCTGAGGTGAAGACAAAGCCCGAGCAAGAGCAAGAGCAATCGTCGAAGAGAATATTGGCAAGGCTATCCTAAAAGAACTATGGGGTCCTCAACACTCTTTCCTGCTGAAGACAAGCTCCATGAGAAAGCTGACTATCACGGATGGAAGATGTCTATCGATATAACCCTTGAGAATCAAGGAGTTTTGGATCATGTGAGAGGCAATATTGTTGAGCTTCCATCAAATGCATCTGCTGCTGCCTGGAACAAATGAAAAAATGGAGAAGTCAAAACAATAGAAGATCATCCGGGACTCTATCGACAAGCACTTGGTGGCCTACATCTCTGAACTGGACACCTCCAAGGAAATCTACGATAGACTTGTGAGTTTATTTAAAGTTAATGATGCAAATCAAGTTTTGTTTCTTAGAAATAAGCTGAGGGAAATCAAGAAGGGTAAAGATGAAAGTATGCAAGCATACTTCTTAAGAATCACCGAGATCAAGAACGATCTCCTATCTATTGGGGAAACTATTACTAACAGAGAAATGGCACTCACAACTCTTGGAGGATTGCCATTTGAATGGTATGTGTTTAGGACTACTCTTTTGAACTATAATGTAATTCCTGGTTTCGAGGAATTAATGGCTAGATGCATTCAAGAAGAAACAAGGGAAGACATGCAAGAAATGCCCATGCCTAAAAGTCCTCTTGCTGCCTTTTCTTCTCATGCAAAGAAAAGAAATAATTCTAGGACTAAATCAAAAGGAAAGGCTGGACCTAAGGCTAGAAGAAAACGACGATGTTACATTTGCGATAAAGCAAGTCACTATGTATGAGATCATGAGCATCATGATGAATGAGATCATGGACATAAAGGGAAACATGAGATCATGGACATATAGGATAGCATGATGATGATGCACACCAGTTTGAGCAGCATTATGATGGATAAAATCATCGACATGGGCAGCATGATGATAATCATGGTTAGAGAAGCATGGTACAATATGCAGTGGTGCAACTCGAAATCCCTCTGATGGCAATCAAAGGAATGACAAATTGAACAGCAAAGGTAAGAGGAGAGCTAGGAATCAAGGAAGAGGACAAGCATTCAAGAAGGCTAGAAATTCCAGGATGTATTAAATGCACCTGACCTCAAAAAGAACCGAGTGTCCATCTCGGCAACGGAAGACAAAGGCTACAAGGTAACCTTCAACAATGGCAAGGTACGTATATGGAAAAATAATGTTAAAGATGCCTTTACTCTTGGGTTTAGAGTTGATTCTTTATATCAGGTCAGTGGAAGTCCGTTAGGTGTCATGTCTTGTGACACAACGCTTCAGTCCGAACTTTGGCATCGGAGGTTTGCCCACCTTCATTACAAATCTCTACCCGATGTAAGACAGATGGTAACAAGGATGCCTAAATTCCAAGTAGAGAAAGAAGGTGTATGTCCAGGATGTGCTGAAGGAAAGCTCAAAAGGGGACCATTCCCCTCAAGCCAAAGCAAGACCTCTGTTATATTACAGTTTGTTCACTCGGGCATATCTGAGGCTGGCATTAAGAGGGAGACTACTACACCACATACTCCTTAGCAGAATGGTGTGGCGGGAAGGAAGAACTGTACGATTGTGGAAGCTGTCCGGGCCATGCTACATGATCAAAGACTTCCAAAGTTTCTATGGGCTGAAACTACAAACACTACCATATATGTACAAAATCGATGCCCTCATCAAGCATTGGGTTGCAAGACTCCTGAAGAAAATTTCACCGGTAAGAAACCTGATGTTTCTCATTTTACAATTTTTCGAAGCCCTGTATATTTTCATGTGCCGAAGGAGAAAAGAAATAAATTGGGTGCATCTGGAAAGAAGGGAATTTTTGTGGGCTATGGTGAAAATACTAAAGGCTATATAATCTATGTAGCCGGTCAAAGGGAAGTCGTAATTAGTCATGATGTCACCTTTGATGAAGATATGGCTCACAACAAGGTGAACCATCTTTTGACTTTGAGGAGCTCTCAAGAAGCCGACACTAGGAAACCAAAAGAAAAGGATGATAAATTAGTGCCTGATGTAGAAGAACCCATGGATCCGATTGATCCTCCTCCACATGAACCTTCCTCTTCTAGGAAGAGGCCTTCATGGCTTAGGGCGCCACTTGATGATGCTGAAGGACATGCTGCAACCTGAGGAACCTTTTGTGAAAGTAAGAAACCTAATAGGTATTAGGGATACCTGACCATCATGAGCACGATCATACAAAATGAGCCTTCATCATTCTCAGATGTCGTCAAGCATTAACTATGGAAGGATGCTATGACCATAGAATATGAGTCTATTATGGAGAATGATGTCTGGGAAGTAGTTCCCAGACCCTGGACAAGACAATTGTTACTTCAAAATGGCTTTACAAGATAAAGCATGCAGCAAATGGAAGTATGGAAAAGTATAAGGTTCATTTTGTTGCTCGTGGTTTATCCCAGAAAGAAGGTATAGACTATGATATTTGCACCTGTTGCCAGATATACGACCATCCACTTGATCATAGCCCTTGTGGCTTCATAAGGATGGAACCTACATCAGATGGATGTCAAGATCGCATTCTTGCATGGTTATATCAAAGAAGATGTCTATGTGGAGTAACCTGAAGGATTTAAGATTTATGATTGAAAATCTCATGTATGCAGGTTGAAGACGACTCTCTATGGGTTGAAGCAAGCACCCCGAGCATGGTATGAGAGGATCGATAACTACTTGATGAAGCTGGGATTCACTAGGAGTGAAGCCGATCCTAACCTTTACTTTAAGGTTGAAGATGACAAGCCTCTCATACTGGTGTTGTATGTAGATGACCTCTTTCTAATAGGTGCAGACCCTCTCATTCACAAATGTAAGTGGGATTTGGCTTCTGAATTTGAAATGAAGGACCAAGGACTTGAAGTATGGTAGAAGCCAAGGGAAATTTTCCTATCTCAAGGAAAATATGTGGTAAATATATTGGAAAGATTTGGTATGATGGACTGCAAGCCTGTGACTACCTCGAGGATCTTAACTTTTAGAATTTATATGGTAGTGACGTCGGCCCAGACTTGGGAAATGCCTCTGAGTTTCAAAAACTCATTCCCATTGATGTTCTTGGTGAACCTCTGTCCAAACATATGTTTTGCAGTTAGCACTGTGAGCTCATATTTGGTTGAGCCTCACTGCATTGATGCCAGGAATCTTCTAAGATGTCTTTAGGACACAATCTCTCATGGATTAAGATACATTGCCGGAGATGTGAGACTACTTGGATATACTGATGTTGATTGGGCAGGCAGTGTGGTGGACCGTAAGAGCACTTCCGGGTACTGTTTCACCTTGGGATCTACTTCGATATCCTGGATGAGCAGGAAGCAAAATTCGATGGCTTTGAGCACCACCGAAGCAGGATATATTGTTGCTAGCATAACCTTGTGTGAGGCAGTCTGGTTGCGAAAGCTCTTCAGTGAGCTGTTTGGATTTACATTGGATACCACTGTGATTCTCTGTAACAACCAGAGGTGGGATTTGATTATTGAGGAATCCCGTATTCGTCAATTGCTCCAGCAGATAGACATCATCTGGGATATGGTAAGTCGATGAGCAAGGAAGCTCCATCACATTAAGATGATGTACAGGTTGATACACCTTGTCAAAGCCCCGAGGAAAGATCTAATCTGTGATTTTCCCAAACGACTTGGAGTCGGCAAGAAACCCTTGTACAAGGGTCATGCATGTTGCATACATTGAGCTCTGGGAGCTCTGAGCGCTTGCGGTTCCTACTGGAGCAATATATGACCACAGGGTGACTCACCCTGCCTTGGTGGTGCACACTCGAACAAGATGATTCCCTCTCTTGTGGGACAAGATGATTCACTCTCTTATGGAATAGGATGATTCGCTCTCCTGTGTAGCAGGATGACTAGTTCTCATGTGAGGCCTGGATTGATGTGTTCTCCATGGTAGCCTGGATTGATGTGTTCTCCACGACAATTGTAGCAGGATTGATGTGTTCTCCTATGAGGACAGGATTGATTAGTTCTCCTATCGAGGCATCCTACCCATGCAGTCTGGGACTCATGGGAAGTACCTCTCATCTAATCAATGAGTAGGGAAATGAAGCTAGGGACCATATTAGTACCTATGGATGCATCGTTGTATCTAACGTACTCCCTACGCTAGGATGAACTCCATTGATCTGGGATCAATGAAACTAGTCTCAGACCAGTGGTAGGAGTTGTACCATACTATGACGCTAACTTCGGGTCGGTTGAGACTGGTCTGGGACCAGTGGTACATACTCCGAGACTGACTTTTGTCAGTGCAGTACTGGTCTGGGACCAGTGAGAGTGGTACATAATATGACACTGACTTCGGGTCGGTTGAGTCTGGTCTGGGACTAGTGGTGCACTCTCTGAGACTGTGATACTGGTCTAGGACCAGTGGTAGGAGTTGTACCATAATATGACGTTGATTTTGAGTCGGTTGAGACTGGTCTGGGACCAGTGGTACATACTCCGAGACTGACTTCGTGTCAGTGCAGTACTAGTCTGGAACCAGTGAGAGTGGTACATACTATGACGCTAACTTCAAGTTGGTTGAGACTGGTCTGGGACCAGTGGTACACTCTGTGAGACTGCGATACTCGTCTGGGACCAGTGGTACTTACTATGAAGCTGACTTCGGGTCGGCTGAGACTGGTCTGGGACGAGTGGCACACACTCTAAGACTGACTTTGAGTCAGTGGAGGATGATACTGGTCTAGGACCAGTGGAGTTGTACTCACTATGATGCTGACTTCAGGTTGGTTGAGACTGGTATGGGACCAGTGGTACATACTCTGAGATTGACTTTGAGTCACTATGATACATCCTTGATCATTTCTTCTTCTTCATAATTCGGACAAAAGCAAAGCAGAACAGAACAATGCAAGAGCAGAGCAGAACAGAGCAAAAAGTACATATCAGTGTAGGGTAAAACAAGACAAAGCAGAACAGACATAATAGAGCCAAGCAGGGCAAGGGTCAGGTTGTACAGAGCAGTGCATTTGATGGATGAATAGTAATGACCGATAGACATATTGCAAATGAAGTTCTCGATGGTTGAGAGGGAGTGTTAAAATTGGCAACCAGGGAAAAACTTCATGTGGGTCATCTTATTCATGGCTGATAATGTTTTTATTAGATTCCTCTCGTCGAGAGGTGTAGGATTGATATAAAGATCATCCGATTCCGATAAGTATTCATGGAGATATGAATTTATTTTGATTATGGAATTATTATCAAGCCGACCTACAACTCATGTAGGCTCAGAAGCCCAACAGTCGCATCTATTCACCCACCAACGTTGTGTATAAATATAAGAGGACTTTTCCTCATTTGGACTCACTCATCTCATCACATCTCTCTCTCTCTCTCTCTCTCTCTACTGCACAGAAATGAGTCTCTTCTCTACTGCACTGAAATGGGTCTCTCTCTCACACATGTGAAGCCGGAAGCTGTTGAATTTGAAGCTGCAACTGCAGAAGTAAAGATTGACTTGCGTGGCCTAGAAGATCTCCTCATTGGAACTATGTTGTAGGTTCATCTGAACCTCCTCTAAAAGCCGCAACTTTTGGTGGTGGAATGAAGTCAATTCGATGAACGGTTTGCAAGATATCGACTGCCCTAGTTTGAAGTCGGAAACTGCTGAAACTGAAGCTGCAACTGCAGAAGTAAAGATTGACCTACGTGGCCTAGAAGATCTCCTCATCTGAACTGCGCTGTAGGTTCATCTGAACCTCCTTTGGAAGCCGAAACTTTTGGTGGTGGAATGAATTCAATCCGACGGTTGGTTTGTGAGATATTGTATGCCCTAGTTTGATAATGAAGCCGCTAATGCTGATGCTATTGATCTAGGGTTTGCTACTATTGATATGAATCAGATTTATTGTACTATTTCTCTCTGCTGAATTATTGAATATAAAAGAAGATTTGATCAAAGGGTTTCCCACATATTGTGGGGTTTGTTCCTGGCTAACCACCACATCTTGTGTCTCTTGTCTTGGCTAGTTTTCTGTCGATCGTTTAATGTTCTATCTGCACTTTACTTTATGTATGTGTGATTGCTAATCTTTGGAATATAATAAGGAAAAGAAGTAAACTGTTATAAGCATAGAACATACCATAACTTAACATAATCTTAACCTCAACAAGCCAGTAACTGAAGAGGAAATCAGTGAAGTCATCAAGGAAATGTAGAATGGTAAAGCACTGGCTCCTGATGGTTTTAATGTGGACTTCTTTAAAGCATGCTGGAATATTGTTAAACAAGATATTTTAAATGTGGTAGAAGATTCCAGGGGGAATAGAAGTATCCTGAAGGCCCTCAATACCTCCTTCATTTCACTGATCCCTAAATAAGATAATGCTCTTACTCCTGATAATTTTCGACCCATAGCATTGTGCAATGTGGTTTACAAGATTATATCCAAGGTTGTAGCTAATAGACTCAAACCTCTTCTCCCCACCCTAGTTTCTAGGGAGAAATCTGACTATGTGGAAGGTAAACAAATTCTCAATAACATCATTCAAGCACAGGAGGTGGTGCACTCACTGACTAGCAACAGGAAGGTTGGAATGATCATGTAGCTAGACCTAGCTAAAGCCTATGATAAGTTGAACTGGACCTATATCAGGAGGGTTCTTATTGCTTTTGAGTTTGATCATAATTAGGTTAGATGAGTCATGACTTTGGTAACTTCTTCTAGCTTTTCAATTTTGGTAAATGGCTCTCCCTCCGAGATTTTTATTCCCTCAAGAGGCCTTAGGTAGGGAGATCCACTCTCTCCCTTTCTCTTTGTACCCATGATGGAAGGTCTTTGTAGATCGATTAAGCAAGCAAAAGCAGAAGGTAAAATCAAGCGTCTTCAACTTTCTGAGAATGGACAGACTTTGACTCATCAATAATTTGTGGATGATACCATGTTGCAGGGAGTTCCTACAGTCAAAGAAGCTTTGGCATACAAACAACTTCTAAATGAATTTGGTTTGGCCACAGGTATGGAGGTTAATCTTTTTAAATCTAAAATCTTTTTCTTTAATACTGATATTGCTATAAAAAGGAACATTGCCAAAATTCTAGCCTTTCAAAGAGATTCTCTTCCTTTGAAATATTTGGGTGTCCCCCTTACTACTAAACCTCTTCATAAGAGTATCTGGGAACCAGTGATTAATAAGATGCAGGATAAAATCTGGAATTGGACCATCAGATCTTTAAACTTGGCTGGCAAGTTGGTGCTTACAAAGGTTTTTCTACAATCTATCCCAGTTTTTATACTTTTAGCACTCCCTGTACCAAAAGGAGTCTTACAACAATTCAGAACTATTCAAAGAGACTTTGTTTGGGGAAAAGGGGAGAAAAAATGGAAATGGGCCTTAGTTGGTTGGGAAAATATTTGCAAACCCAAAATTCTAGGAGGTTTGGGTATGGATGATCCAAAGGCTCTAAGAAGGGCTTTAGGAGCCAAGTTATGGTGCAGATGGGTCAAAGAACCAAAGGCCCAGTGGGCTAGTATCTGGACAGAAAAATATGCCAGTACTTGGGACAATAATGATCATATAAGGATGTCTGGCAATATAAAGGGCTCATACATCTAGAATAAGGCCTGGGAGAACAAAGGCTTAGTTCAAAAGAATAGCGTCTGGGAAATCAGAGAGGGGGATTGGCACCTTTTTGGGAAGATAAATGGCAACAAGAACCAATATTGCTAAATGAGCAATTTTTGGACCTCAAAAGAGATACAGACATGAAAGGGTTATCATAGGTCAAAGATTTTCGGGACCAAAATAATAATGCAAGTAAATGGAGAAAGTGGAGGAATACGATTTATGGGAAGATGACCCCTTGAAAACTAAAGCTAAGGCTCTCATGCGAATACAGGAACAAAGGAAGATCTTAGCGACTACGAGACATGACCAATTGAGGTGGGGCAACAACAATGAGGGTACCTTTAATCTTAAGGAGGCTAAGCGCAAACTCATTGAGATGGATTCTCTTGCTCCGGATAGAATATGGTAGAATTTGTGGAGGCATCAAGGCAGGATGAAGTTTAAACTCTTTATGTGGCTTTTTTATCATAAGAGAATTCTAACTTGGGATAACATAAAAAAGGGGGTGTGCTGGGGCCTTCTAGATGCTAGCTCTGTGAAGCCCAAGAAGAAACAATGGAACACCTCCTCGGTAATTGTATCTTTACCTCTTGTTTGTGGGAATATTTTGCTAGCATCTTCCAAAGGAGCGACAGGGACAGAGGGTGCATCTTCAACACCCTAACCAGGTGGAGAAATAATTACTCAGATAATGAAATTCTTGGTGTTGCATGGGCTCTTACCCCTAGCTTCATTATTTGGAATGTCTGGAAAGAAAGGAATAAGAGAATTTTCAAAAATGAAAAAAGATCCCTTCAGTGTCTTTTGAATCAGACTTTGACTCAACTTAAAGAGACAGTGGGTACCATAGTGCGAAACACCCCTAAAAATCAACCCTCAGATGCTGACTTGAGGATTTTGGGACTATTGGGAATGCAGGGGACTATGTCGCAGAGCCCGAATAGAAGGGTTTTGGCTATGGTTTCTAAGCAGGAATTCTTGCATTCTCCCCCTTTGGGCTTTCTGAAATCTAACATAGATGGGGCTTCTAAAGGCAACCCGGGTAGTGCGAGATTTGGAGGGGTGTTAAGGGATGATACTGGTAATATCCTTTCCATCTTCCATGGACATTTAGGCAGAGCTACAAAAACATGGTAGAAGCCATGGCTTTGGAGCAGTGCTTATATCTCCTGGTGCAAGATAACCGGCAGAATGTTATTATCGAAGCTGACTCTGAGATAATTATTAACACAGTCAAAAAAATTAGTTGGGGCTCAGAGCCAGAGAAGGTTTCAAAACACTGGAGGTTGATCTAGGTCTTCCAAAGGATCCAGATCCACCTTAGAGGCCTACACACGGTAAGTTTTAACCATGTGCAAAGGTAGGCCAATAAACTTGCTGATCTACTGGCTAATCAAGGTGTGAAATGTACCATGTATAGGGTTACGATGAGCGGGAATAGGTTGCCTCAGGATAGTTTCATGGATCAATGTGACACCCAAGCAGTCGAGGATATGATGGTGTACCGCACCAAAACAATGGAAGCTCTATCCAATAATTTGGTTGATTTATGAGGTGCAAGTTTTACCTTTCTCGTTTTTTCTTATGTTGCCAGGTGGAGTCTGCTACCAGAGTAGTTGTTTGGAGGTAAGGGGTAGTACGATGCTTAGGCTCACATACGGTGGCAAAAGCGAAGGTGGTAGCTACCGAAATCTGGATTCCAATGGTGAACTGAATATTCCTCCTGGTCAAAGGTTGAAATTATGCTAGTGGAGTGGTTTCTGGTATATCGGGGGCCTCTTGGGTGGGAAGTGGTTTTCAAAATTTGGGAGCGATCACACTCCTCGGGTGACACGTGACTATGGGCAGTTTTTTTCTCCACCCTCATCACACGTTAAACAACAGCTCTTTTGGTCGGTGCGATATGATCCTCCACCATAGGATCAAGTCCAGCGGATCTACGGCTGTGATCTGACAAGCTTGTCTGTGTGGCCCCATGGTTAAAGGTCAAACTTCTAGGCGGCATGATATTTACCTCCACCGTTGGATCAATTTGGGAGGATCAACAGTCAGGAATCTGTCGCGCACACTGGTGCTTCCAAATGGTTTTTTGACAGGAGCCTTGGCTCTGCAAGGTACTCCGCTGCAATTGGTGGGAGCTAGGTGTTCTGAAGGAAAAAATTAATAGGCTTTCTCCCCCTTTTTCAGATTTGTCGGGTTGCTTATGTGGCCTTGGTACTTGTTGCCATTTTGGGTGGTGTAGTTTTGTGGATTAGGGTCGGAGTTTTAATGCTTAACTCGTGACCCTAGGTTTTCTAGAAAGTAGTGTTTGTTTAAAATCCATGTTACTATGTGGATGGTTGTATTCTATGTAAATACTTTTTTGTTTTAATGATTATGAAAGTACGGCTCTTGCTTCAGCAAAATCCAAAAAAGAAGCATTACATCAATGAGGCGTTATATTTCAAATTAAATTAAAAAATATGGTATAGAAAAACATTAAATCAAATAATAATAATGATAATAATATAATATGATGTGAACTCAATTAAAAAACTATTAAAAGTAATAATAAAAATAAAAAATAATTTTTCTTACTCAAATCAATTTATTATATGGGAAATTTTGTTTTTATTAATAATATGTCTTTTAAAAATATTGTAATCATAATATACCTATCATTTCATTTAATAAAAAAAAAATTGAAATTTAAAATTTTATATTTAAACTTATTTAATAACCATATAAAAATTATTAATTATAATAAAATATTTTTTTGATCTTTATTTAAAAAAATAAAATAAATATACCATAAAACATATTAAAATAAAATACCATACACATATGTAAATAGTTATATGTATTATAACTATTTTAATAGAAATAGAAAAAAGAATGGGAAATACAACATATATAAAATATAAGTAAATTTATCTTATGATATAAATTCAAATAATAATGATTCATATAAATTCAAATAATGATTATTGATGTCTGTAATTATAATAGTTCAAAAATCTATTTCAGTTAATATATATATATAAAAAAAAATATTTATAATAATATGTATTTTTATATATAATTTAGATTAATTATATTATATAAAAAAGGTTAAACTAAAAAATATAAAACATATTAAAAAATGTTATATATGTAACTAGTTGTATAAAGGTTTTAATTAAATTAAATATAAAAATATTTTTACATATAAAGATATGAACTTTATATAAATATAAATAATCATAAAACATTAGAATGTTTTCATTTTACCATGAATTTATCGATCAATGATAAAGGTCAATTTTTTTAACATACACATATTTTCTCAATTTTTACATTTCATCCTCTGACTATCCTTAAAATAAATGTGTATTAATACTTAACCAAATCCACCTGAACATAAAATTAAAATAATACAATTTATTTTTATTTTATTTAAATAATACTTTATTTTTATGTGCATATAATACTTTAAAAGCTCATTATAAAATTCTGTAGACAAGTAAAAGATAATATAAATTAACTTTTTTTTATTATATATATAGAGAGTATTATAAGCTCATTATAAAATTTTGTAGACAAGTAAAAGATAATATAAATTAACTTTTTTTATTATATATATAGAGTTTGACTAGTTTAGAAATTCATGTGTAAAGCGCGTCACATTAAAATTACATTGTTAGTTTTTATTAATAAGGTTTCATGTGCAGCAGTTGAGAATAAAACTTACAAGAAAAAGTGGAAGGAATAAACACTAATATCACCCAGTCTAATTTTTATAATTTTAATAGCAAATTCATTAAATCAAACATATATATCTATCTTTAAAATAAATATGTATAATATTTAATCAAATCCACCAGAACATAAAATTAAAACAATAAATGTGTATAATATTTAATCAAATCCACCAAAACATAAAATTAAAATAATATAATTTATTTTTATTTTATTTAAATAATACTTTATTTTTATGTGCATATAATACTTTAAAAACTCATTATAAAATTCTGTAAACAAGTAAAAGATAATATAAATTGATGTAATTTTTTTTTAATATATATATAGAGTTTGACTAGTTTAGAAATTCATGTGTAAAGTGCATCACATTAAAATTACATTGTTAGTTTTATTAATAAGGTGTGATGTGCAGTGGTCGAGAATAAAACTTACAGGAAAAAGTTGAAGGAATAAACAATAATATCACTCACATTAATTTTTATAATTTTAATAGAAAATTCATTAAATCAAATATATATATACTATTTTAGTTAAATAGCATTTTAATTATATCTATAATTATAATTATAATTTAAATAATATCATATATAAATGTCATGTTAATGTTTTATTATATTATATTTTTTTTTGGAGCAATTTAATTGGTAATTGTGATTATGTATTTTAAGATTTTAGGTTTAAATTTTGAATTTTATCTCATATATCTAAAGGTTATAGTGGATAGGGAATCTTTAGCTGGCAATGAAAAATAGTTCACTTATAGATTCATATAGTCATAGACTACAACATTTAAGATTTCATAATTTCCTTTGTTTACAAAATAAAAAATTATCGAGTTGTTGAGTTGTTGATTCCTATAGTCATATCAAAGAAAAAACTATGCATTTCAAGGTTTAAATCTCCCAATTTAGTTGTTTCTGCTAAATGGTTCTTCTAGTCACATAAAATAAAATTAAAAAAATAAGACAATTTATTATACTACAGCATTTGGTCTTTCAGAATTTCCATTATTTACAAAATAAAAAATTATAGAGTTATTGATTCCTCTAGTCACCAAAAAAATGCCCTGCAATTTGAGGTTCAAATCCCCCAATTTGCTTGTTTTGTAAAACCTCTGGCCCCTAAAGCTTATACTGGATACTCAACTCTGCCCCATTACAAATTCTCAATGTTATAAATGAAAAATAAATATGTTGATCTTTACATGGCTATACTGATACTATTACATTTTTAGCATTGAAAGTGTAATTTATAATGTTTAACTTTCAAAATTAAATATTTATTTTCCATTGTTATTAAAAAATATATATTTTCAAACATTTAATTGGATCATAACTTGAATGCATTTTTTCTTTTCTTTTGTGTGGTTCAGGGGCCTAAAGATTGGAGAACACTATGTCCACACAATATTTATACTACCCAGATTTTATGGAGTCTAATCCTACAGATCCAGAAGCTTGACCCCAACACTATAAAGAGAAGTGACTCTACCAACAACGAGGACTTGATCAATTCAGCTAACCCTAGAGGCTAATCCACAACTTGAAGATATTATTGGAGTCGTTGCATCATACAATGTCACTTGGATAAATTCCTCAAATGTTTATGCCATAATTTATGGACATCGTTGCAATAAATCATTGAAAATAACTCATAATCAGGTAAATAGCATATTTATCGTCAATTCCTTCTACTTCTCACCATAATTTAAGGAAGTCTTTGCATAAAAAAATTAATAGGAATACGATATAAATAAATATACTTACCATCACTTGGATCAATTCCTCAAATATTTATGCAATAATTTATGGACATCGTTGCAATAAATCATTGAAAATAACTCATAATCAGGTAAATATCATATTTATCATCAATTACTTCTACTTCTCACCATAATTTAAGCAAGTCTTTGCATACGATATAAATAAATATACTTACAATGAGTTACTTCTCATCAGTATTTATGTTTTCCTTGATGCATATAAAAAACTGTAAACATGTAGACTTAGTAATGATTACTACCCATTAAAATTTATGTCCTTGTATTAATTTATCCACTTCAAATCTCAATTTATTAATTTGTGTCAAAGAAAAACTATAGGAACCTATTTGCTTATTGTTCACTGTTAATTATGCATTGGACAATATAGATTATAATTTTTTTATGTGAATTTTCTTAATTTTTTCAAAGCATAATTTCTATCTTGAAAATCATAGACTAAACTGTCCTACAACACTTGTTATTATTAATCTTTTGCCCATTACAAAATTAACCATGACCTAAATACATAAATTCTCAAAAATAAATAACAAAAACTATATTTGTCCAACACTAAAAACCTAACTTTTTATTCAGTAAAACGTAATTTCTAACTTTCTAACTGAATGAAAGAAACTAAACTACACTTGTTGTTATTGTTTTTTGCACATTAACAATTGTTTTCTCAAAATTAACCTTAACCTCCATACATAAATTACCGTCAATAAACTAACGAAATAAATTTGCAAACTTTATTTATCCAGCTCAAAACTATATTTATACTTGTTTTAACCTTCATACATAAATTACTATTAATAAACAAACAAACGAAAAACTTTAAAACTTTATCTATCCAGCTCTGAACTATATTACTACGGGAAATTAAAACATAACGCATTATTCGATATTCTCTTGCTTACTTGGGCCTCCTATGGATTCTAAGCCTTTGTATCATCTCGTCGCGCCAAACGTTAAGCTCATGTCACGACAACATTTCATTACGTATATGATGAAAGTGTACGTAGTTGCCACTTAGAGGTATCATTGAAGTCTGAATGTTATGCAAGGGAGAAATATTTATAATTTTGCATGGGGTACTTAAATGAAATGGCTAATATTATCGTTTAATTTGTACAATGTTTGGGTTTCATTTTAAATGAAGGTGATTCTCCTAAAGATGTAAATAGTTTGGTAATATGAAAGTTGTAGTTCGGCGATATAAAAATTATAGTGGTTATTTAATTTGAGTTTTTTTTTTTTTTTTTTTAAAGGTATAAGTTTATTAAGAATATGAGAATTTGATAATTTGACTTTGAAAGATTGATGATTTGATACTGTCGATATTGATTTTTATTGGTGTTTTTTTTGGGGTGTGTGAATATGGAGGTGATGCCTTGTGTTAGATTTTTTTGCGTTTTTTTTTTGAGGTTATCATTGTAGTAGTTTGGAATATAGAGCTTTTCAGCGGAGCTAATTGCGGATATGGAATTGATTATTGCTTTTTGGTAATGGATGTTGAAGGTTTGGGGTTTTGATTTCAATATTTAGTGGAACTCTCGACTCTCAGTAGCAGAGAGTCACTCGTGGCCTTAAAGGAACAATAGTTGTTTTTGTGAGTTTTTCCTCACTTCTAGATTTTGGGTTTATTGACTATGGATGTCTTTCGAATCCGAGGGTTTGGTCGACTTGTGAGGATTTGTAGATCAAATCCTAGAGTGAGTGAACTTGGTGGTTCTTTGCTTCCATCCTCTATTCAAAGCTTCTCTTGTCTGATGTGGCTATAGACAACGGTGCATTGGCCATGCTACAACATCAGGGTTTCTGGTTTGGGGGAAATGGAGGGGAAGCAATGCACTAGGGTTCCCTCTTACTGCTATTTTTTCGAGGTCCTCATTGTCACAGTTTGGAAGATAGAGCTTCTCGGTGGGGATGAGCGTGGGTATGGTACAGGCTTTCACTTTTTGTTTCTCGATGTTGAAGGTTGGTGGCCTTGAAGGAGCGATGGTTGTCTTTGCGAGTTTTTCCTCTCTTTGAGCTTCTGAATTTATCGTCCATGGATGGCTTTTTCATCTGAGGGTTTGATGGGCCTGTGGGGATTTGTGGCTCAAATCTTGGAGTGATTTGACTTGGTGTTTCTTTGCTGCCATCAATTGTTTGTAGTTTCTCCTCTTTGGTATGGCTATGGACGAAGGTGAATAAGCCTTGTTGCGATGCTGGGATTTCTAGTTTTGGGTCTTCACTATTTGTTGTTTGATGCTGCTACGTATGAGAGGAATTTCATCTCCTCAAGTTTCGTTGCCGCCAATTCCTTGTTTGTTGTGGCCTTAGGTTTTTCTAGTTGTGGTCGTGCTCATCAGCTTGTAAGTTGGTCTTTGGTTATTGTGGCTCTTTCAACCTTTCTTTATGTTGCCCACTCGTTGGTTTCTTCCTTGCTTTTGGTATGTCTTCGCCCCATGTCGGTTTTTTCCTGTGAACCTAGCGCCTTTTCCTTTTACCGTGGGGATTTTTTGACCATCATTGAATGGTTGTATGTTCATTTATGGGTTTATTTTGATTTCCCCTTCGAGATTTTATGAGAGCTTGTGTGCCTTGTTTATTAGTTTTATTTAGTCTTTCAGCGTAGGGCCCACTGATGTATAACATCTTTATGATCTCAGTCTACCTAGAGGTGGTTTTGAATCTTCTGCTTTTTGGTGTATGTTGTAAATCTAGACATTATAAGTATTTTTTTATTTCAATTTGAACTAGCAAAATACTTTTTTGGGGAAAAAAAGTGAACTAAATTGTACACCATCAATATAATAATGTTGTATATCCCATATAGTTTTATAAATTTCATGACGCACTTATAATCATATAGAACAATAATAAATTTTATAATTTTAATTTATATAATATTTAAATTATAAATATTTATTTATCAATAATTTTATATTATAACATATATATAAAATATATTTGAGATTAATTATAATTTGATTATTAAAATATATTAAGAATAATTATTATTCATTATTATTAATGTATTATTATTGAATGAAAATTATATTAATTTTTTTATTTAAGTTTGAGGGGGTTAATCATTTTTGTTAATTTTGAAGAAACAAGTAATTTAAGTGTTAGTGAAAGACCATAAATATCTTTTTATTTATTTTTTTAAAATTATTAATATAAAATCATTATGAAAAAATTTCCCAATATTTATTAAGGGTTTTAAAAAATATACACATACTCTATTTGCATTTGAATCAGATTTATAACCATAAAAGAATAATTTACTATTGGCAGCGTACTCTGAGCTGCCATTGAAATACAGGTGTCAAAACCCTAAATGTTTCCAAATATGCCCTGCTCTATTCTGTTTTATCATCATTGAGATTCGTACACGTGTTCATTTGAAGTGCGTTTGCGCAGCGACAGTGCCTAATATTATTTTGGCACGTATTGGTACCCATGTCTCCCTTACACTGTTCGCCTTGGGCAGGCACACCAATGTGCATCAATGGTGGACGCTGCCCGGTATCCTTCTTGTTATTTCCTGTTCGTCACTTTCATTTTCTTGTTTTCTATTATGAAAAGCGCTTTTTGGGTTTGCAGCAGCCAATTTAAGCCCTATTTCGCCAGCAGCATAGATTTTAGAAGGGTGGGATTTCCCTACTGGGTATTAACTTGACTTTTTTAAGCTAAAATATGGACCAGCAATCGTCAATGAAAAGCATGCCAATGCCATATTACTGCGAAACGCCTTATCAGACTGCGCAGATTCTATCCCCTGTTGCTCACGGAACGTTTCAAAAGCCCCCCATTTCGTCATATGGTCATCCTTTTGCTTTATTTTTATTTTCATTTTTATTTTTATCATTATCTTTATCATTAGATAGCTGGGGAGAGAGGAAAGAAGAGAAAGATAAAGAAATTTAGAGAGAGGGAGAAGAAGAGAAAGAAGGAGAGGGGGAGGACTATAAATACATAGTGGAAAGTGGAGAGAGAGGGAAGAAGAAAAAGTCTCACATAGATAAATACAGACGTAAAAGTTAGATCTAGAAAGTCATGAATATTTAAGATTTTCAATGTGGTTGTTGATTTCTATCCCTATTTGATCACATGCACTATATGCATTGATTTCATTATGCACATTGATTTATAATTCTATTTAATACCTTACACTAGATGCATTGATTTCAATGTCATGTTGATTTCTACTCCTATCTGATTGCTTGCACATGATGCATTGGTTTTAGTGAAGATATTGATTTCTAATCCTATTTTATCGCTTGTACTAGATGCATTGATTTCATTCTAAATTTTGCTTTCTAATCATATTTAATACCTTACACTAGATGCTTTGATTTCAACGTAGATGTTGATTTTTACTCATATTTGATTGCTTGCATTAGATGCATTGGTTTCAGTGTAGATATTGATTTCTAATCCTATTTGATTGCTTGCATTAGATGCATTGATTTCAGTATAGATATTGATTTCTAATCCTATTTGATTGTTTGCACTAGATTCATTGATTTTAGTGTAGATGTTAATTTCTGATTTGATGCAACAAGATGTATGATGTACATTAATTTCAAAGTAATTAAATTAATAGTGTGCATTGATTTCAGTGTAAGCACATCTCTACCTCCTCCATCTATATCTCTATCTCCCATTGTCTCTCCTTCTTTATCTCTTTATCTCAGCCCCTAAACATACACGCTCTCTCTCCATATCTATCTATCTCTCTCTCCCTCCCTTCCTTTCCCCTCCCTCTCTCTCTCTCTTCCCCTTCTCTCTCTCTAACATTTCTCTCTCCATATCTATATCTATTCCTCCCTCCCTGTCTTTGCTTCTCTCTTCTTCCCTCTATCGCCCCCCATCTATATCTCTATCTCCCCCTCTCTCCTTCTCACCCCCAAAACATACACACACTCTCTCAGTGTAAGCTCATAAAAAATTTTCAAAGATAAATACAATACTTGAATTTTCATATAAAAAAAATTGTTTGTTTACCCCAAATGTTTGCTTCTTGAAACTATAAATTATTTATAATTGGGTACATTCTTATTATTCCCATTTTCCATCATTCAACATTGTTAGTTACTTTGCACTCAAATGCGGTAATAGAAAATAAATATCATTGAAAATTATTTGGGGTTTAACACTGCATTAGTCACAATGATTGAATTTCAAGAAAACTACTATTAATATGGTAAAGGAATAGAGGCAAGGTATTTTGTATACTACAGTAGCTCGAGTTAAATATTTGAATGGTCTATGATTCCATCTACTCTTTTCATATGATTTGTATGAGAAAATGGAAAAAATAATAGGTGTAGCAATAGGAACAGTAAAAGAAAATAGTTTCAGATTGATTGCAATGAAGATTGTTTGTAATTGACTATAT
Source organism: Pinus tabuliformis (assembly GCA_031772625.1). Taxonomy (NCBI): domain Eukaryota; kingdom Viridiplantae; phylum Streptophyta; class Pinopsida; order Pinales; family Pinaceae; genus Pinus; species Pinus tabuliformis. The sequence goes on from CM062819.1 coordinate 912,081,159, forward strand.
TCTTAGTATTCACATTTTCTATCTATCAAAATTGTTAGATTGACACTTTGCACTAAAAAATTATATTTCATCATTTTTCATCATTCAAGTTACTAATAGTCTCTCTCACCTCAGCAAACCAATCTAAATCCATCTTAACACCAGATCTATCAAGCACGGAGAGGGATCAAATCTCTCGAGTTGCAAACTTTTCCTCAAATTTTACAGTCAAAAAATAAGTTTACACCTGGAGAAATTTGCTTGATAAATGTTGTATTAAAATGAATCTAGACTAGTATTAAAAATAATTATTATTCATTATTATCAAATGAAAATTATATTAATTTTTTTATTTAAGTTTTAGGGGGTTAATCATTTTTGTTAATTTTGACAAAAGCAAGTAATTTAAGTTTTAGTGAAAGACCATAAATAAATATATACATATATATATATATATTAAAATTATTAATATAAATAATAATTAAAAATTTGATTATTAAAATTTATAAAAGCATTATGAAATTTTTTCCATATATTGATCAAGTGTATTAAAAAATATACACATACTCTATTTGCATTTGAATCAGATTTATAACCATAAAAAGAATAATTCAGGAATCGCAGCGTACTCTGAACTGTCATTGAAATACAGGTGTCAAAACCCTAAATGTTTTCAAATATGCCCGGCTGAGATTCGTACACGTGTTCATTTAAAGTACGTTTACGCAGCGACGGTGCCTAATATTATTTTGGCACGTATTGGTACCATGTCTCCCTTACACTGCTCGCCTTGGGCAGGCACACCAATGTGCGTCAACGGTGGATGCTGCCCGGTATCCTTCCTGTTATTTCCTGTTCGTCGCTTTCATTTTCTTGTTTTCTATAATGAAAAGCGCTTTTTGGGTTTGCAGCAGCCATTTTTAAGCCCTATTTCGCCAGCAGCATAGAGTTTGGAAGGGTGGGATTTACCTGCTGGGTATATACTTGACCTTTCTTAAGCTAAAATATGGACCAGTAGTCGTCAATGAAAAACATGCCGATACCATATTACGGCGCAACGCCTTATCAGACTGTTGCTCATGGAACATTTCAGCAGCCTCCCACTTCATCAAATGCTCATGCACCTGCTTTATCTTTTTCTGCCAGTATGAACCAATTGGCGCACCACCACCTGCTTTATCTTTTTCTGCCAGTATGAACCAATTGGCGCACCACCACCTGCTTTATCTTTATATGGTGTTCAGTTCTCTACCGGAGAATATTTTTCTTTTGCAGCAGAAGAACCATTGGCTGCTTTATCTTTATATGGTGTTCAGTTCTCTACCGGAGAATATTTTTCTTTTGCAGCAGAAGCGCTGATAGAAGAATTATTGAAGTTTTATATTCGTTTCTGTTAGGTTTTTTGTACTATTTCTATAACTGAATAGGTTCGCCATGGTATGTGAAACATTTCATTGCCTTCAGTCAATGTTTATTTAACGAAGGTCTTATCCATCTGGAACAGCTCACTGATTTATGTATGGGAGAGTATACATCTTTTCTTTTAAATATTTTTACTGTTTTTCGCTGTGGAAATGTACGCCACTTTTATTTTCTTCATTTTGTTTGTAAAATGTAAATGCATGTATGTAAGAACTTGCTCCCGAGTTGGTCTGACGGAGGCAGAGACCGTTAATACGTCTGACGGAGACAGAGATCCGTGAAAACTATAATGTATAACCCGAGTCTATGTGTGGCATGGAGTCAGAGATCTGGTAAAACCATAAAATGTAAGACGAGTTTGAGGGAGTCACAGATTGTTAAATCTTTAAAATCTAACCTTAATTTCTGTTTCAGGGTAAAAATTCGATAACCACTCATATCAAATTATTTATTTACTTCTTTAACTGTTTTGTTTTTTAAATGTGGTAGATTATATTTAATTTTTTATGTCTTAATTTTTAATATACATATAATAATGTGTTTGTTGTAATAACATATTTTATATAGAGTTTTATAATTTCATGATATGAAATCATAATATTTATGTTTTGTTTCATTTGTGGATTAAGTTAAGTTTAGAGTAAGTTCTATGTTCTTACATTTTTTATGGGAATAATTTAATTCTCTCACAGATATTTTTATTCCCAATTTATCTCTATAAAATTTAGACCCTGTAATGAAAATTAAATTCTATATAAATTAACTAATATAAATATCACAATAAAATTATTTTTATCTTTTAATTATATTTAATAGGACATAATTTAATTATAAAAAATTATCTAGAATATTTAATTTTATATTATACTAAATATAAATTAAAAAATAAGTTCATAAATATTTAACTTATTTTTTTTACATGATTTCAAATTTCCTTTTTTACTAATAATAATAAGATTTACTGAAATTTAATATGAAATATCTCTACATTTGGATTTAGAAAAGTGTGTTTGTGTTTGTATGAGAGTTAGATCACATTACACTCAATATAATATGACATTTGTTATCAATAACACTTTTTCTCAATATTATTTAATGGTTCAAGAATCATATATCTATATATAGATATATATGATTTATAATTTTTTTTGGGTTAATTTTTCTATTTCCTTAAAATTAATGTGAGACAAAAATTAAAGTTCATCATTTGGCTTATTTTCCATTATGGTCTGTTACAAGGAAACCAAACGAGACTGATAATGGTGACGGTTGTTATTTGTCATCCAAAATCATAAAAAATCTCTAACAAGCCTACATCTATGTCACTAACAGAGGCAATAATATAATTACAATATATTGTTTGATAGTGACGGATGGCCATAAATTTAATAGAAAGAAACTAATTTACTAAAACCAAAACATAAGCCAAAAGGACTGGACAAGCATCAATTGTTAGAGGATATTACTAGGGATGGATCCTTAGAATTTGTGCATGTTGGTGGTAGGGTTTGAGACCACATTGTAGGTGATGTTCAATATGTGCTAGTTAGACATTGAATTTGAAGATACAAGAGTGATGGTCCCATTGGAATCTTTGGATTTCATTGAGGCATGCAATGATTTCATTGTGATCCTCATACTTTTCAATGAGTACCCTGCCTAGGAGCATCTTCATTTTCTAATAAAGTGCGATAGAATTGAGGTACTTGTTATGTCGTCACATTGTGTTGCCAGCCGATAGAATTGAGGTACTGGTTATGTCGTCACATTGTGTGGCCATCATATGAAATTCATTTGGCTACTTCTATTGGGTGATCATAAGTGCTTAAGGCTTCTAACGTTTGAGTTTCCTAAAGATCCCTTTGATACCACATCAAGAAACTTAACACACACATGAAGGAAACGTAATACAATAAACACTCAGAAACATAGAAACCAGACATGGTGGAAAAGGCATAGAGCCATCATGTGGCCTCTCATGCTCACATATTTTTCTCATTCTCTCATTATTAAAATAATGTTTATGATACATATAAATACATGAGCAAGTTGTCTCAAGATAGTGCATCTATCTTGGACCAACTTGGTTGAGACAATTTCTCAACTACACACTGACTTAGGAGAGCTAGTTGGAGAGAATCTCTCCTCCTTACTAAACTCCTTAGCTTGAGAAACTAATTCTCATGATTTAATTTAATTAATTATTTTATTTGGATTTATAATTGTTTTTAGAGAGTGAGGCTAACATTCCCCCCCTTGATGATAAATCCAAAAAGAACAAGGAACCATCTTCCAAGTTCTCAAGTTTCTCCTAAAAAATCATTTTGTTGAAAAGAACCACCAAATGTGGATGCTAAAGAAACTGCAATATGAAGATGCTATGAGTGAGCTACATGACTGATTCATCTCTGAATGTCGCTTGACAACTCCATCATGTGCCAAGCCACAAAAGGATCCAACTATCCTTTGCTTGAAAACAGTGTCGGTGTCGACTGAGACAATTTGATCAACACCCACTGGCATATTTGCTGATGATGATCGCCCACTGGCTGATGAAGATGCCCACTAGCTACTTCGCTGATGTTGTCGAGACTTTCAATCTGATAACCACTTGTCAATTCCATTGACATTTCCCCCCTTTGTCAGTTGAAAGGAGAGACAATCTTTTCCAAATTATATCTAAACTGCCCCCCTGTAGGTATAGGAGTATTTCACAGGTGTACTCCCCCGTTGAATTGCATGAGAGGACCATCATTATGTTGGCTGCAATATGTGTGAGTAATGTGATTGTAAAAATTATACAATCTTCTGGTTGTGGATGACCATTCTCAGGGATCAATCCATGAATAATTTATCTTCAATCTAGCAGGTTGGTCATGTTTGTAGCATTTCTCTAATGAATGCCGCAATGGCTACAAGGATGGAGACAAAAACATTGATCTTCCATATGATCACTTCTTTGACAATGAGAACATTTCGGTTTGTCTACAACTTGATTTGGTGTGCATTTCTGTTTGTCTACAACTTCATGTTGTGTGCATTTATGTCTATCTGCAACTTGCTGAGGTGATTTGTTTAAGTAATCTGGCACTGACGAACTAAATGGGCTTTGAATAATCAGGGATATGTAAGTTGTTGTTATCTTTGAGATATCATAAGCTGCATCGATTTCGATTACTTTGAATTTCTTCCCATGGCTTGATGATGGGTTTGGAAGAAAGTTGCACTGGAACAACTTCAACACTTGAAGCTAGTTGGATGAATGAGTTTGAATGAACATCTATATTTGGATTGGTCAAAGACTTAGAAGCAACATGCTTCTCTTGCAACTCTATTCTCTGCAGTTGTGACTCTAGTTGAAGGAACTCAATCATTTCATGTGCATGTTGAAGATGCACTAGAATGTCAGCAAGAATGGTTTTGCTGATGTGCACCATGTCGGCAGGTAATGATAACATCAAATTGTGAAGAATTTGAGATAGTTGAATGTGTGTTGCCATGTTAGCTTGCTCACTTTGAATTCAGGTTCGCTTGTACTACTGCTTATTGTTGATGCTTGAAACACTTGCTAGAGTTTTATAACTTGTTTGCTTGAACTCTTGATTTCATGCTTGCTTGATGATGATCGCTTTGCTTGAATGAAATGTTATGAATGCTTTAATGAACTTTACACAGGCTCGCTTGTTTTGTTGGTTGAATGACATGCTCGCTTGCTTTATTGCTTAATGCACTTGCGTTAAACACTGGCTTGATTTGATGCTCGCTTGAAGAATAGAATACTAGATTTCACACTCATTTGATGATGATTGCTTGATTGATTACTGACACTTTGTGCTTTCTTGAATGTACTCACTGAATGTGTTGATTTTAAGAAAGGAAGGGTGTCGAACACTGTCGAAAATGCACCCAAGAGGTAAATGGCAAGTTCAATCTTGATGAATCAGTTGAAGACTTACTTGACTTAATGTATTCACCTTAACAATTCAAATTAGGGTGTCGGTTACAACTGAAAATGCACCCAAGCAATTACACTCAATTTTCCTTTGATTACAATCCAACTTACAAATGATGATTTGCAAGTTACAGTTTTGTATTGAGATTATTAAAGAAATGGTGCAAGTGCAATTGCCAAAAAATTGTTGTTGATGTAGATGACAACATGATTGGATGTTGATGTAGAATCGTCCTTGACAACTTGATTATGTAGCGTCCTTAACTAGATTGCTTTGATTACATGATGTGAAATGTTGTTGTAGAATATTACTTTTATCAAGTCGATGATGTGACGCTTTGTGCTTATAAACTTAATTGATTATGGGAGCTTTGATTTTAGGAGCTTGATCGATGACTTGTATATGTAAACTTTCTTATGTGCATGTAGTTGTTTTGTTTAAGAAAAATAAAAAGAGCGTTTTACAAACTCGACACAAGTCATGCAAACACATCGACAACACAGTGTGTACCTACGATCCCATTATTCAATTTTGGGGGGATCTAGGACACGATCACAACAAAAAGATATGTTTTTATTAACCTTCGAGATAAATCATCATGACAATGCCTTTAGTGAGGCGTCTCAAGCATAGACTGAAAACTCCTTGGTGTCAAATTGGCTTCAAAAACTAACTCTAAAACAATGATAATGCCAAGCTCGCAACCATTTGAAGCAACTTGTCTTCAAAATGTGGATGTTCATGGACTAAATCTCTCAAAATAAAACATTACTTTGAATTACAATAATGACTTTCACTTATCACTCCAAATACTGAATATGCATATTATAACTTCAAAAAATCACTTATGACTCCAAAAAATTAGAAATACTCCTTATCCCTCCAAAATGTACAAAAAGAATTTCATTACACCATTTTTTTCCTAGGCCTTGAAAATAAATCATATTAGGGGCAAAGAATAATGACCAGTGAACTAAGTTCGTACTCCCTCTAGTGAACTTGATTTTATAGTTGCAACAACAAAGTGTTCTTCATCACAAAATCACTGCTACGAAAATGCTCGCAAAACACCGAGACAACATGAGGACTTGGAGAAGCCAAGTGGAAGAGTCATCTATATAGTAGTGCTTGAAATCTTGTACAGATTCAGCATGCAAGAAATGAATACAAAGTGCTCTTATAACACTGCACGGGTTTCACGTCTCTACAGTTTTTGGAGTAGAGGCACGTTCAATTACGACACCCCTGTTTACCATTATAAACTCACCAACTGTGAAGAATTTTACAATGCCGGAGAGCATTTAAAATCGAATTCCAATCACTTCTCTCATATTAAAGGAATCCAGAAGAAAAAATGGGATCTAGGTCAAATACAACTACCAATGCATTAAAACCAACAAATACCCATAACAAAACTTCCGCCTCTGCAATAATTTTTTGTAATATCATCGAATGACATTCTGTATCCTTGCATTACTGAGTAGAATAAAAAGCTCCCACACCATAGTTCATTCAAATACGGACAACTAGCTCATCAATTTTCCTGTAACAATGGCCGCTAAATTATATAGCGCGGTGTTAGCAACCGCAGTGGCATCGGCAACTGCGTTTGTGAATCTTGCATATGGTGACAGCCTATTTCAGTTCTCGTCAGCAGACTCGAAGACACCAGCGTGGGTAGCAATGTTCAGGAATCAGGAATGTTCTCCAGGCAACAACGTTTTCATCGCTTTCACCTCTTCTCAGTTGCGTTCTGTTGTAGTTGCCTAGTTTCGAAAGCAGGAGCAGGTTTGTATATTTCTTCGATTAAGGCAGATTGCAATAAGGAATTTTTGGCATTCAAGAGAGGAAGCCATGATAAATCCCTGAGGGATCATGAAGGAAGCATGTGTACGGAAAGATAACTGTGCTTTGTTCCACCGCGTGCACGGTATGTTTAGTAGGAAAAGAGTAGCTCTTATCGAGGATCCGAGTGTGAAACAACGTCACATGAAAACTGCAATTGGATCTACGATCCAATATAGTTTCGGTTAATTCCAATGAGGAGACTTTCAGAGAATCCGGTGGATTTGCCCTGCAACAAAGGAATGATGTCCCAGCATCAAATTATGATGATAAATCAAATTAGTGCTTTGATACCAATTGAAGATCCCTCTAATACCACATGAAGAAACTTAACACACACATGAAGGAAACGTAATAAAATAAACACTCAGAAAGATAGAAACCAAACATGGCGGAAAAGGCAGAGAGCCATCATGTGTCCTCTTATGCTCACATATTTTTCTCATTCTCTCATTATTAAAATAATGTTTATGATACAAATAAATACATGAGCAAGTTGTCTCAAGATAGTGTGTCTATCTTGGACCAACTTGGTTGAGACAATTTCTCAACTACACACTAACTTAGGAGAACTAGTTGGAGAGAATCTCTCCTCCTAACTAAACTCCTTAGTTTGAGAAACTAACACTCATGATTTAATTTAATTAATTATTTTATTTGGATTTATAATTGTTTTTAAGAGAGTGAGGCTAACATTTCCTCTTGGATTTCATATGGAGTGGACGAGTGAAAGATAGTTGTTGTCGTTTGAGCTTGCATATGAGATAGAGGTATTCCCAAAGGGCCACAAAATCTAGACCCCTGATGAGAGTGCATGCGATGGCAAGGCACAATGCTCTAAAGAGATAAAGGAACTAGGATATAGAAACCAAAGAGGAGGTGCAAACTAATGAAATAAACCAAATGGTACTAGGACAACATCGTAAGGATATTCACTCCATACATCCAAGTTAAAAGGTGAGTTAATAATGACAAAGAGGGAGTTTACAAAGGGTAGCTTCAGGAAGGGGAAACAAACTAAATAATCCAATTTACTCCAATGAAATTCAATGCCACCAAGATGCCTTGAAAACCATAGATCAAATTCCATAATGCAAATACAAACCAACAGAAGAATTTGCAAAGACTGGACATGGGAGGAATTTCCCCTTTGTTGGTGGCCCACTCGGCATTGGAATTTTGTAGTCAACACGCTTCTCTCCTCTACACACTGTGAATTCCAAATCTATCCATTTCTATAACCAATTCTCAGTTCCATGGTAAAAATACTATTGCAAGAGGTGTGCATCAAGGTTCCAAACCAAGAGGGCCAAGAACTTCTAAATCAACATGTCCAAAAAGCCAAAGCCATGGTAGAAATATCCCACTTATAGCTGGGAAACACCACTATAACAACATAAAGACATGAAGCAATGGTAGGAGATATGGGAGCACCTAATGGAAATGAAAGAAACTATTTTAATGTGGGGAATGTGAAGTCAACTTTCATGTGTGAGTGCATGGGGTGAGATATCCATGCAATCGCCCCCCTTTAATCTAAAGAGAGTTGGTAGTTGGTTGGATCTCCCCCTCCTATCTATTGGCTCCATTTTCCACACCTTGATTGGGCATCTCCTGTCTTAGGCGATGAGGGATAATTATTGGTCTCTCCATTTTTTCCACTCCTTGCTTTTCCATGCAGCTAGTAATTTAATATTTTTATCCAAGCATCCCACATTAGCTAAAATATCCACCACCTTGTTACTAGATTGACTAGAATGAGAGATGAGTATAGTGAAAATGATGACAATTAAAGATTGGATATTGGATATAAAAATATCCAATCCAACTCTTACATATTTTTTCAAAAGGATTCCCATTTAACAATATCCTAATAGCATTGATAAAAATTTGTGATTCACCATCCACTTGAAGTTTGGAGCATTCACTTTAGCATGTCACACTCCTATCTCCAACATAAGGAATTTGGCAACATTATTGATATTTATCCCACAACTTCCTACATAGGGAAATAGTGATTATCCCTATTTGTCTTGGAGGATCCCTCTATATCTGGACTGACCAAGATTCCCTTTAGATGGTTCATCAAAACGAATTTTTATAAAACCTTCTAGAGGAGGAGTGAAAGTTAATGTGGAACTTGTTCCTCTGTGTGTGGAGTGGGGAGCTAGTTGTTGGAGCATTGATGGTGAGAGCTCCATTTTCTTGAGGATCCCCATATCATATTGATTAGATTCCTAATATTCTTATGCCTAGTAGGTAGCTAGGAATGTTACCTAGATAGTTTTCTGAATGATCTGTCATACCATCCCTTCCTTAGATTCTAATTGTTTAAAAATCCTCTTATTTATTTCATTCCATGTTAAACATTAGAGGAATTGTGGTAAAAGGACCTAAGCTCTATTTTTGATCAGGTTACTGAAGATTCTCTTCATCCATTAATCAATTTTTTATGTAAGACTACTATAACTCCAATATGAGTGCCCAAACAAAAACAGAATATAGTCCCATAATCTCTTTGAATAAGGACATGCATTAAGCATTCCAAGTCTTCCTCCTTATTCTTACATAAATGACAAATTGAGGGACCCACAAAGCCTTTTTTCCTAATTTGGTAACAATAGTGTACCCTTATTCTCACCATCAACCATAGGAACTCGAAGCTTTAGCTCAGTGTGCCTAAGTAACACCTCCTCCCACATTTACCCACTTTCACCGACCCGTCGGGCTAAACATGGGACCAGGGCTACTATGACAAGAATCAACCTCCTAAGTGAAGTTAAGGAAGTGAAATCGACAGCCTGAAACTTTATTGACTTTCCTCAAGAGCTACAGGACCACCAGGAGCCAAACAACCACTCGAGGTGCCCAAACCATGAGCTAACTTATTCATTTAGTGATCTGGACTCCTAGTCGCTTGCACAACAATGAAAACAAGCAATTGTGACCCTCTAGTTGATCCAGACTTATGCAAGAATGAAACGTAATACAAATATAAACATAAACACAAATATGCAACATAAATAAATCTTCATTTCATTAATATCAAATAACTGAAAGATGCTTACACATAGAATGGAAATAAACTATCTCAGGCAATGGTAGTTTATCTCTAAGAAGAGATGTGGTAGCTACATGCCTCTGAACTATGTTACAATCAGGTTCAAGGGCATTTTTATTATTGAAAACTAAATAAAAACCCTAAATAACCAAAACCATAACCCTAGGAGATGGAATATGAAGAGTTTATGGGCCCCCTTGGGGTTAATTCGACAACAAACTTCTTGGAGTCATAACTTATTCATATGATCTCTATTTGGCACATTTCATACCTTGTTATAAAGGTTTATCTGATTAATAAAATATTTACAATGGGTCTAGGCCTGCTACAGACCTAAAAAAAATGTCGTTTAGGGGGTCGAAATAGCTCTAGAAGTTCACGACCTGAAAAGATGCTATAAATAGTAAACTATGCTATAATCGAGGAAACTGATGAAACCAAATGGAGGTCTAGGTGGAATAGGTGGGTGACCACTTATATCCACCTGGATCACTAATCGCATGGATAACCCTGCCTCCTAGCGACTACATCCCAAATTTCCCCATTCTAAGCATGCAACCTGAGAATCCGAGCCACTTTTTTAGGGCTCGTCTCTAGACCTTTTCCAAAAAATTGATAAGACTTTCTAGAATGATGAATAACACAAGGAAAAATCTATTCATACAAACCTTAGTGAATAACTTGACCTAACCAAGCCTAACCATGATAGTCATTTCATCAAACACATTGTGAACATGTAATTTACAAGTCATGAATGCATATCTGAACATAGGGGTTTGAAACTTATCTAAGAATCATCAAGAAGGTATAATTCCCTCTCATAATAGATTGAATAACATCTATTAGCTCATGCATTCTTTAATAATTCATCATCAAATCAAACATGTAGAGATCCATAACTGGAGCCTGTTATGAAACCATGCTTATAACTAACATATAACTAGAATAATAACCATGATAGAACAACCATCATATCAAAATAATAACAAGTACATTTACTCATGGAATACAATAGGAAAAAAATCTTATTAACATATGCAAAGTCCAACTAAGTTAGGGACTTCCATGTACCACCCAGCCATATATTGGCCTGAACAAAATCTTTCTTTCAACCAATCACCCCCATGGCATATTCCAAGCATGAACGTGGGGTCTCATGGGATAAACTAGTATATAAAACCAAGGGAATATAGAGGTTAAACCACCTTGGCCCTCACACTATTGTGATCTCACCTAAACTGGTCTCAATATCAGAAAACCAAACCAAGCTTGGATTCCTCAGAATTCCTTCACCATACCTTGAGGAATTTTCCTATCTCCACCCACTTGTTGAGGGCTTCGCGGAGAAAATTGTCTCCACCACCAACCCTTGGGATTTTCTTGAGACCACCTCACTCGGATCCAAAATCTTTCAGCAATCGAAAGCTCAACCAAGAATTAATCCCATAACACTATGGCTATCTACGAATTGGAAAGGTAAGGCTAAAACCATTGTCACACTAGGAAAAACGGATGTGAATGACAACAAATGAACCAAATACACACATGCATGTATCATGGATGACAAACCTAGCAAGGAAATTAGACCGATAATGGTGAGGGTTGTTATTTCTCATCGAAAATCATCATAATTCTCTAACAAGCCTACATCTATGTCACTAATAGAGGCAATAATATAATTACAATATATTGTTTGATAGTTATGGATGGCCATATATTTACTAGAAAGAACTAATTTACTAAAACCAAAACATAAGCCAAAAGGATTGGACAAGCATAAATTGTCAGAGGATATTACTAGGGGTGGATCCTTAGAATTTGTGCCCATTGGTGTCAGAGATTTGAGACCACATTATAGGTGATGTTCAATATGTTCTTGTTGGACATTGAATTTGACCAAGGAGGAGTGATCGTGCCATTGGAATCTTAGTATTTCATTCAAGCATGCAATGATTTCATTGTGATCCTCATACTTTTCAATGAGTACCCTGCCTAGGAGCATCTTCATTTGCTAATGAAGGGTGATAGAATTGAGGTACAGGTTATGTCGTCCCATTGTGTGGCCAACATATGAAACTCATTTGGCTACTTCTATTTGGTGATCATAAGTGCTTAAGGCTTCTAACTTTTGAGATTCCTCTTGGATTTCAGATGGAGTGGACGAGTGAAATATAGTCATGGTCATTTGAGCTTGCATATGAGATAGAGGTCTTCCCAAAGGGCCACAACATCCAAACCCCTTATGAGAGTGCATGCATTGGCAAGGCACAATGCTCTAAAGAGACAAAGGAACTAGGATAGAGAAACCAAAGAGGAGGTGGAAACTAATGAAATAAACCAAATTTAACTAGGACAACATCATAAGGATATTCACTCCCTACATCCATGTTACAGCGTGAGTTAATAATGACAAAGAGGGATTTTACAAAGGGTAGCTTTAGGAAGCGGCAACAAACCAAATAACCTAAGATACTCCAATGAAATACAATGCCACCAAGATGACTTGAAAACCATAGATCAAATTCCACAATGAAAATATAAACAAGCATAAGAATTTGCAAATACTGGACATGGGAGGAATTTCACTTGTGTTGGTGGCCCATCGCGCACTGGAATTTCGTAATCAACATGCTTCTCTCCTCTACACACTGTGAATTCCAAATCTAGCCACTGCTATAACCAATTCTCAGTTCTATGCTCGAAATATTGTTGCAAGAGGTGTTCATCAAGGTTCGAAGCCAAGAGGGCCAAGACGTTGTAAACCCACATGTCGAAAAAGCCAAAGCCATGGTACAAATATCCCACTTATAGATGGGAAAAGCCACTATAACAATATAAAGACATGAAGGAATGATAGGAGACATGGGAGAACCCAATGGAAATGAAAGTAACTATTTTAATGTGGGGGAATGTGAAGTCAACTAGCATGTGCGAGTGCATGGGGTGAGATAGCCATGCAATCACCCCTCTTTAATGTGAAGAGAGGTGGTAGGTGGTGGGATTCCCCCCTTCTATTTATTGGCTCCATTTTCCACACCATGATTGGGAATGTCATGTCTTAGGGGATGAGGGATAATAATTGGTCTCTCCATTTTCTCCACTCCTCACTTTTCCATGCAACTAATAATTTAATATTTTTATCCAAGCATCCCACATTAGCTAAAATATCCACCACCTTGTTACTAGATTGACTAGAATGAGAGATGAGTATAGTGAAAATGGTGTCAATTAAAGATTGGATATTAGATATAAAAATATCGAATTTCCAACTCTTACATATTTTTTCAAAAGGGGTCCCATTTAACAATATCCTAATAGCATTGGTCACAATTTATGATTCACCATCCACTTGAAGTTTCAAGAAACCATTCACTTTAACATGTCACACTCCTATCTCCAACATAAGGAATTTGGCAACATTATTGCTATTTATCCCACAAATTCCTACATAGGGAAATAGTGATTATCCCTCTTTGTCTTGGAAGATCCCTCTATATCTGGACTGACTAGAATTCCCTTTAGATGGTCCATCAAAATGATTTTTTATAAAATATTCTAGAGGAGGAGTGAAAGTTAATGTGGAACTTGTTCCTCTGTGTGTGGAGCAAGGAGATAGTTGTTGGAGCATTGATGGTGAGAGATCCATTTTATTGAGGATCCCCATATCATATTGATTAACTTCCTAATATTTTTGTGCCTAGTAGGTAGCTAGGAATGTTACCCAAATATTTTTCTTAACGATTTGCCATACCACTCCTTACTTAGACTCTAATTGTTTAAAGATCCTCTTATTTATTTCCTTCCATGTTAACCATTAGAGGAATTGTGGTAAAAGGACCTAATCTCTATTGTCGATCGGGTTACTGAAGATTCTCTTCATCCATTAATCAATTATTTATGTAAGACTATTATAACTCCAATCTAAGTGCCCAAACAAAAGTCGAATATAGTCCCATAATCTCGGTGAATAAGTTCTTACATAAAGGACAAATTGAGGGACCCACACATCATTTTGTCCTAATTTGGTTACAGTAGAGTAACCTTCTTCTCACTATCAACAACATGAAGTGGGAAGCTTTAGGTCAGTGTGCCTAAGTAACACCTCCTCCCACATATACCCACTTTCACCGATCTGTCGGCCTAGACTTGAGTTGAGGGCTACTATGACATGACTCAACCTCCTAAGTGTAGTTAAGGAAGTGAAATCGACAGTCTAAAACTTTATTAACTTTCCTCAGGAGGTACAGGACCACCAAGAGCTAAACAACCACTCCAGGTGCCCAGACCCTACGCTAAATTTCTTTTTAGTAATCTGAACTCCCACTCACTTGCAAAACAGGGCAAACCAGCAATTGTGACACTCCAGTTGATCCAAACTTATGAAGGAATGAAAAGTAACACAAATATAACATAAATGTATATATGCAACATAAATAAATCTTCATTTCATTAATACCAAAGAATTGAAAGATGCTTACACATAGAATGGAAATAAACTAGCTTAGGCAATGGTAGCTTATCTCTAAGAAGAGATGTGGTGGCTACATGCCTCTGAAGTATGTTACAATGAAGCTCAAGGGCCTTTTTATTATTGAAAACTGAAGGAAAACCCTAAATAACCAAAACCCTAACCCGAGGAGATGGAACGCGAAGAATTTATGGGCCCCATTGAGGTTATTTCCGCAGCCAACTTCCCACAGTCGTAACTTGGTCATATGATCTTTGTTTGTCACATAAAGTACCTCGTTAGAAAGGTTTCTTTAATTAATAAAATATTTACAATAGTTGTTGACCTGGTACATACCTCAAAAAAACGTCGTTTAGGGGTTCAAAATAACTCCAGAAGTTCAGGACCTGGAAAACTGCTAAAGATAGTAAATTGTGCTATAATCAAGGAAAATGATGAAACCAAATGGAGGTCTAGTTGGAATAGGCGGGTGGCCACTAATATCCACATGGATCACTAGTGTCATGCATAAACCCGCCTCCTAGTGACTACAACCTAGATTTCCTAGTTTTGAGCATGCAATGCGAGAATCTGAGCCACTTTTTCAGGGCTAGTCTCCAGACCTTTGCCAAAAAAATGAGAAGACTTTCTAAAATTATGAATGACACAAGGAAAAATCAATTCATAAAAAGCTTAGTGAAGAGATTTACCTAACCAGGCCTAACCATGATAGTCATTTCGTCAAACACATTGTGAACATGTAATATACAAGTCATGAATGCATATCTGAACATAGGCATTTGACACTTATCTAAGAATCATCAAGAAGGTCTAATTCCCTTTCATATTATATGCAATAACATTTATTAGCTCATGCATTCATTAATAATTCATCATCAAATCAAACATATAGAGAGCCATAACTAGAACCTGTTATGAAGCCATCCTTATAACTAACATATAACTAGAATAATAACCATGATACAACAACCATCATAACCACATAATAAAAAGAACATTTACTCATGGATTACAATAGGAAAAAACTCTTATTAACATATGAAAAATCGAACCAAGTCAGGGAATTCCATGTACCACCCAGCCATAGATTGGGTTGAACAAAATATTTCTTTCAACCAATCACCCCGATGCCATATTCCAACCATGAATGTGGGATCTCATGGGATAAACCAGTACATAAAACCAATGGAATCCAGAGGTTAAACCACCTTGGCCCTCACACTATTATGATCTCACCTAAACTGGGCTTGAGATCACAAAACTAAACCAAGCTTGGATGCCTCAGAATTCCTTCACCATACCTTGAGGAATTTTCCTGTCTCCACCCACTTATTGAGGGCTCCACGGAGAAAATTATCTCTATCCCCAACCCTTGGGATTTTCTTAAGACCACCTCACCCAGATCCAAAAGCTTTCAGAAATCCAAAGCTCAACCAAGAATGAATCCCATCATACTATGGCTATCTAGGAATTGGAAAGGTAATGCTAAAACCACTGTCAAACTAGGAAAATCCCATGCCAATGAAAACAAATGAACCAAATACACACATGCATGTACCATGCATGACAAACCTAGCAAGGAAATGATTCATGCAACTTGATACCTGCAAGTCTTGCTAAAAATGCTTGATCAAGTCCTTCCTTGCTTTTCCTTTGCTTGTCATTACTTTCATTTAAATTCCTTCGCTTTCACGCATGATTTCTTGTCTTAATGCTCCGTTGTAGCGACTACAAGCACCCTCCAAATTTTTTCATTAGATTCGTTTCAGAGCCTCCCTACCAACCATCCTCAGGAGCATGTCTTGCATTGTCAAGCACATAGGCTTTAGCTATTTCATAGAGTCTTTCCAGCCTGTGCATGCAAGTTTGCTCCACCTCCTTCACAGGATGATTTCTAGACTTAGTTTCAATGGCTAGTTGAGAAACTCCCTCTAGAAATTGCACAATTTTGGAGGGGAACCAACCTTCCCTCCTGAAGTTACGTAAACCCAGCTGGGCTCCAAAATTGCACAATTATTCTTGATAGTCCTCCTCTAAAAAATTGCACAATTCATCCTAGGACAATTGCTCAACCCAGAAATTGCGCAATTCTCGGCAGTAGTCACCTGCTGCTCCCAGAAATTGTGAAATCCCTTTGGGTCAACCATCCCAGCAGCTAGTATAAATTGCACAAATTAGTCAGGCAGCTCGTTGGGCTCAGAAATTACACAATGCAGTTAGACATGCTTCCTTGAGAAAATTGCGCAATTTGACCCAGGATAGCTACTCAACCTAGAAATTGCGCAATCTAACCTATGATAACTACTTAGACTAGAAATTGCACAATCCTGGGAGACATTCACCTATTCCTCCGAGAAATTGTATAATCCCTCTAAGAGAGACATCTATGCTCAGCACAAAAGCTGCATAGATTTTCATCCCAGGCACACAGACTGATGCATGTGCCTTCAGGTTGACTGGTTCCCTCCGGGACGGAGAAAAACTGATTTGCATGCATGGATTACCTTTCCCAAGGAAACATGTAAAGAAATCCCTAGATTTAGGGATCTATCTTTTGCAAATGGGGTTACATGCATCAATCACTTTAGAAACCCCCTGCCAAGTGTCACTTCTCCTAGATTTATGGCATGTGCTTCATAACCTTGATTTTATCAAAAATCATTTTCAGATGCTACAGAGCTCATTACTCACATCGATCTTTCAACTTTGACATCCCACATCACATATAGGAGTCGTTGGGACATTCAGCTCAGTTGTTTCGGGGTATGCCCGCTTCGCATGCCTTGCACTGCGTTTCTCCCACTTTTTGTATTTCGGCTTGTGTGATTGTTGTCTTCTTGATTTCTATGAATGGTTAATGTCATTTTCATGCATGTTAGCTTTTACATGTGTCATTTTAGTTATCATTTGCATCTCACTGCTGTCACATGCATGCCACTGTTTTTGCACAGACCATCGTCGTCGTGATGACCCGCTTCACTCGCATGCGTGTTGTCTGTTTTCTGAATCCTACACTTACTATTTGCATGAATAATCATTCACTCTTGTTTGCACTCATCTCATCATGCATTCAAACTTCTCATGTTTTCAGTCACTCATCCGTCGGTCAGGGTTTTCTTGGCCTAGACCATTTCTTGCCCGGCTAGCGTTACACATTTTCGAAAGCGAAGGCTCTGCCTACCCTCCAAAAATTGCGCAAACCTGGTCCAGCTCTAATCTCTAGGCTTGTATTGTGCAAATTCTTGGAGGTAGTGTCTTGCTGGCCCCAGAAACTATGCAATGCAATTGGCTAGTTTCATGTCACTATTGACTGAAATTTCACATTGCACAGTTTCAGTCCTCAGCAGGTCAGGATGGAATGTGCATTACGCAATTCCAAAAGTCATTCAGGCTCTTGACAGTCTAGAATGTGCCTTGCATAGTTTTGGCAGTTAATCTGCAGCTTCCTAGTGAAAATTGAGTAGTCTTCACAAACAGCCACACAGCTATGTTACATGTTAGTCCTCTAGTTTGTTTTAGTTTCAACTGACAGATTCCTTGTCATGAGTGTTTCTATGTCTCCAGGTATCAAAGGTGTTCATCTACCTCTTAGCAACATAGGTACAATGGCTTCCAGGAGAGCAGAGTCTAAGACACCGTTCAGAGAACAACTGGGGGTGCAGTCGATCAAGTGTCTATGAACTTGTATATCTATGAAGACATCAAGTTGTTCATGGACTTTTGGCTTAGGGGGTCTTGACCTAGGTTCAGAGTTAGTTACACCAAACAAATCACTACACTGTTGGCCCTTTCCGCATCAATCTGTGGTGCGCAGACTGAAGTCTCACCCAAAGCAGTATGGAGGGATGCAGGAACCAAGTTTCCACAACCAGAGATCAGTGTAATTTATATTTATGACCTAGGTCCACCTTCATGCAAATCGATAAGCCTTTACGGCTTATCAATGAACTTCCTTTAATTAGCCTGTAGAACTCTGCTAAGGTCTACGACTGGCTTTTGCAGACCCTGAATAGGTGAATTATCTACTTACGCACACCATAAATTACTCTTATACCATTATTTGATCAGATCTACTTAAGTGTTTGATAACTTTAAGAGAAAGCATTATAATCTTGGTGTTGGCTTCTGGGGGCTTGACCCAGGTTCAGCGTTAGTTAGCCAAACAAATCCCTACACTAGTGGCTCTTTCGGCATCAGCACACAGAGAGTGGACTGAAGTCTCACCAGAAGTAGTATGGGGGGATGCTGGAGCCAAGTTTCCACACCCTTGAGATGGTTGTGATGTTGGTTTATTTCAGCTATACCTACCTGCGTGCTAGTTTCTTAGCCTTCTGTTCGACCCTTTAGTACCTTTGCAAAAGGATACAATCGGCTTTGTTGTAGCCCTAACCAAATGCTTATATACCTTTGCGTTGCTAGGGCAGTGAATTGTGACATTTCCCAAACTAGGCTATGTTTCTTACTTATCTTATTAATAGATCTTTGTTAGCTTCGCGTAAACGGATGTTCTTACTTGTGTTCACTTAACCGATATATTTACATACATTCGCGCATCATATAAGCATTATAAGTAAAATTCATACCTAATATAATAGATTCATAAACAGGAAATAAAGACACATAAATTGTAGAATACTTCTCTTTATTGATAATTCTGAACAATTACAGACTCAACCTGCCCTGCGCACTCAGTTGCAGGGATCTGCACACTCATCTACGAACTTCTAGGCCTCTCTGCACTCAGCTATAGAGGATGTACCTATTCTATGACCAAAAAATTATATTTCCACTTCAAAGCTATCTCTCATACATGTTTGATCTTAATTACTCAATTCCCTTATGCCCCTAACTACTTAGAGCTTACCTCTATTTATACAATCCCCATGGTCTACAGACCATGGGTAGATCTTCTACAGTTGACATTACATTTCCAAAATGATGGCGAAAAACCCTATGATTTATGTATTCAAGCTTCTGTGATCCATAACGAATTAAACAAAGTCTTTCGGTAGAAATCACATGAGAGAATTTTTTGGCCAACGCATTTCAAACCAACAAGTGTGGCACATGTGATTTCTACCGAAAGACTTTGTTTAACCCTATGATTCTCTAACAACTGCATGCTTCGCAACCACAAAATGTGGAGTCTTTAGATTTGGATTACAAAATTGGACCAAAATATGGGCTTTAAGTCCCAAAACTACCCTTGGGGGATCCCGCACCCAACATGCCCCTGACACAAACATCATGAATCGCCCTTGAGTCACTCTATAGGTGCAGAGATCTTAGCGTGAAGACCTCCTAGCTCTGTTCGGATCACCATAACTTCGACAGCACACTGAGCGACCGCTTACTAGACTTCTTCCACCCGTTGCTTGGTGACTGCTGTTGAATTGCTACCCTGAATCTTTTGCTCAGCTGCCTACACTTTCATGAGCTTTCCTTCAATGGAGGCTGTGATCATGTAAGCCTCGCCTATCCATGGTTGTAGGCACTCTTTTAAGACTTCTTCTTTATGCTAAGCGGCATCCACCTGTTCCTTGAGCGACTTTGCCTCCTGCATCTGTCCGAGCCTCTGTGTAAGGGAAACCATCTAGGCAGTCCCTTTTAGCTCGTCATACCTCTGTTGTAGCTCACACGCCTCTATCTCTAGGCACTCTAAATTTAGGTCCTCTTGTAGGGTGGTTAGGACCTCGAATGAATGTTTGAAAAGTTGCATGCAGTCTTCCACTGCACTGCCAACCGCCGCTATTACTGTTGTAACATTGGTGGTACAATGTTCCCTGACTTCTGACGAAGTTGAAGGCTGAGCCTTCAACTAGAGTTCTACAATATACATGTTCAGCTCCAGCTGAACCCTGGCCAACTCTGCTTGAGCATCGCGCACCCCTGTGGCTAACTTTCGGACGTGCACCTCCACCGGTTCTTCTGCCTAAGTGTCCAACTCCGGGACCATCTGATAGGCTTCCTCCACTACCTGTGTTATTTTCTTGTTCTACTTCACTGCCTTGTTGCACTGTAGGACCAACTGCTCAATGTTGATGCACTGCTCGCCCTGAGTTCTGCGGTGACTCCAACTTGCAAGAGGTGGAGTGTCTCCTGAGGGAGAACAATCATGTTCAATCCTACCCCTTTCAAACTACTAACCATGGGCTTGTTAGCCTCCTTTTCTGTAGTAACTGCCGCATCTAGTAGCACTATTGTGTTGGTCACCCTTGTGTGCAACATCTCCTTGGCAGCTGAAGTGCCAATCGCGAGGCTGGTGGACACTGTGCCAGCCTGTGGAGTGCATACCTGCAACTCCTGCGACTTTGTCCGGAGAGCCCCCAATACCAACTTCTATTGTTCTTCAAACTATTAGAGGGCCTTTGCAGTGAGATCCCTCACTGTTTCACCAATATCATGCAAATCCCCCTCAGTGAGGGTGATTGGGTCGAAAGATGTCTTTGATGCCTTTGTTTTCTTTCATGGCACTACCTGCTCTTGTGGTCGCGGATGCTTGAGTTGGGTGGATGTCGTCTATGGGTATGTGCCACCTTGTTCTATCTCTATCTCTACCTCAGTTCTAGGTAAAGGTGACTTTTGTATTTCACACTCTTATCCTCCTATTTTCTATTGTTCTACTAGTTGTGTGGCATTATGCTCTGACTGGGCCTTAGCCTCTACTTCCTGCTTTCTATGCTTCTCCGGTAGCTACGACATTCAAATCTTTGTCTCTTCCTTCTTGCGTTTCATAATGGACTTGTCCATTTCCATCGTGGAGGTAGCTGGAGCATGCCACTCCGGCGGCCAAGACTTAAGAACTACGAAAATCACATCATCAGTTGCCAAGTATTGTAGTTTATGTCATGTCTTTGTAGGGTCCTTCCATGCCCTGATCAAAACATGGTGGAAATCTGCTTTGAACTCTACAAAGCTCTGCAAACTACCATATATTGTGGGCGAAAATCATGGCTTGCGATTGATCCCCATCCAGATATTCATCTCCATTAAGACCCAAAATATGTTTCTTTCTTTTATTCACTGTGCATCCTTGGTTGCCCATAGTGAAGCATACTTCACTGCCTCTGGAATGTTTGATGCGATCGAAGGGAATTGGCTATCTTCAGGCAACTCCCATGCCACTAGTACGATCGACAACAGGAGCCATGCGTAGTGAAACATTTTTCCCTACTCCTGTGCCTTACGAGAGTTCGCAAGGAACTTGTCACATAAATAGTTTTCCTAGTTGAACTGGACTCCTTCCGCTCATTGGGCCACTAGTGCAATCACAAGCATGGGCACCTCATCTACACAGCACTTCCGTATCACTTTCCCTGCTAGTATTTGTGTTGTGACCTTGACTTCATGGTTTGTAATGCTAGAGATGGCATATCCTCACTTCTTCTTCTCCAACTTGAACTTCTTCTTCATCGCTTCTGCAAGGGTTAGCTCGCCACCTTTTCCTTTTGAAATATTAGCTGGATCCTCCCCTGAGTAAGGAAACCATGTGATTTGATGAATCAAGTGGTTTGTGATGGGAATGGGCTCCTCAAGCCACAATCACCCATCATGCACCAAGCAGAGCAGCTGCCTAATGACATAGACGGTCAATGGGGCGCGGTGGTAATGCGGCACCCAGAGCAGGCTTAGCAACCTGTTGTGGTCACCAACAACCCCCCTCTTTGTTTGATATTAGTAATAACATCAAGCAAAGAGGGACCCTTAACCAAAAATCCAAAAGATATTTTTGTTTGAAAAATCTTTTGTATTAACTTCCTAAGAGCTATATCGCGTCGCAAAGGAAAAAGAGGTGCTCTCCCAAAGTGCATAAATACACTGAAAGGGAGCGACATGAGAACTCATCGCACCGCGTGCATTAAAAGTGCTCAAAAAGGGAAAACCTAAAGAACCGCCGACGGCCGATATGCGACGTCGCACGTCGCAATGTCGCATAAGCAACACAAAGTGACAAAGCGAAAACCTTGCGATCTTGCGATATGCGATTTGCGACCATGCAAAGCTGCGACCTGCGAGCTATGGTTTGCAACGAATGGGACCATCAATTGCTGCGATACCACTTATTTACATCGCAATCTTTGACGCTGCGATGCAAATCGCAGAAGCCATTCATCGCAGGCATTCCTCGGCATGATCTGTGAGCCCAAAATTAGGCACACACCTTACGGGAAATTAATGATTGTACGCCTGTGTATCCAAAGATTATTATGTTGCATTTTTCGAAGAGTCAAGTCATAATGGGTGACATGATTATGCATTCATTAAAACTTAATTGCTTTCATGTCAATCTTTTCTTCCGTCTCTTTTCATTTACGTGAACTATAAGTCAGCAACTGATATAAATCTATATGCAGGATACATCTAAGGAAAAGTGCCAGAGCTAGAAGAACAGAGAGGAGATGACTTCGCAGATGGATACCGCATACAGCAGAGCCATGGATTCCAGAGTATCACTCAACAAATGCTGATGGAAATAGGCTATCCAGGACTCAGAGTCAAAGGCGCACAAAAGCAAAGCATTTATGAAAGATCTTGAGTCCCAAATTGGGTAAAGCAAAAAGAAAAACGCTTAAGGGGAAAGACGTCTCAGAAAAGCCTGGAACAAAGAATGGAAACAAGTTTCAATTGAGAAAATCGTTCAGGCAACAAAACCCCCAGCTCATTGAGTCATTCGCACGGCCGGAAACCGAAATAGCAACAACACAATCAGTTTGAAAGAAATCTGAGTTGTACTAAGTATACAAGCCGTGAAGACACTCCTCCAGAAGAACACTTTCAAAAATATCTTCTAGTTTGTCAGAAAGAGGTGCCAGCTCTTGTTATTTCTAATTTTCAAGCTCGAACAAAAGGAAAGGACAAGCAGCCGACTCTTTCACGGCAAACAGCGCATCGCTTACAGCACTAAGGAGCAGATACAGAAATGGTTAGAAATTAGATTCAGTTTTTAGAAATAAATTTGTTTTAGTAAAAGGGCGGTCATTTGAAGCCGTTCCCTAAATTTGTGTAGTTAAAATTAGCCGGTTAGTAGTATTTAACCCTTCTCGTTGCATTGGAGAAGGGTCCGAAAATTTGTCAAAAAACTTGTCCTCAGAACATGCACTTTTGCACCCTCGGAGGGGGTTTTTGATGAATGGACGGATCGAGATTTATTTATGTTTGCATTTTAATACCTGCCACTGATGTTGCACTTATGTACTCTTAGTAGGCATTAGAATTAAGTAGAAATAGATCGTTATTGCTTAAGGTCTGTGAGTATAAAATCAGTCATAAATGATACTTTTATCTCTTGACGAATTTCTGCTTGCATTCTTAGAGTAATATACAGTTGATGTTGTTTATATGTTAATGTATGAATGAGTGGACTACCATTTGGCACTTTTGTATGGTGGAGTCATTGATTTGTGCTTAATACATGAATAACTGATTATGTGATATGCTGTTCACAACCGTTTTGCTTAACTTTTTATGCAGGATGGTTCATCTTAATTGATTTATATTCTCATAATAGCTGAATAATCTTCATTACCAGTTATTGTGTGAAATCTTTCTAGATCGCATAATGGAAAAAGTTCTATCCCGGGTTAGCGTAGATTAGATGTGTTGTTCTTGATAGATTAAAGTAGTATAAAATTCAGTCTCAGAGTTTAGAATTAAATTAGCTTAGAAATAATTCCAGATTTTCATTATCATATTCTACACACACACACATCACCAAACTCTACACACACACACCCCTTAGATCGGGAAGCTGGTCCCGTTATCCCCAGTCGGACCCGCTACACCAAACGGGCACGGAGCCGCCAACCAGGTTCTCGACCGGGTGGGTATCCCCCTTATTGTTGACCCGATTTTAGGGCCCTCAACACAACCCAACTTTCTCTACAACCTCAAGCCATTTGTGTGGCTCCAATTCAATCATTCCAGCCGTCCCGTAAATCCATTGGCACATTAGCTACTCTATCTCTAATTGCAGGAATTTCTCATGATCCGCGAGGTCCCAATCTTCAAACTTTAGAACAGGAACTCGACCTAAGTGCGGCTGGTCAAAAACAATATCATTCGAGAGCAACTGGGTTTGCAGGGAGCTCTTGCTCTCGTCTATGTCCTTCGGCACCTTGGCTTTGCCCTTACACGGAGGAACATATTCTGGAAATAGGGTCCACACACTGGGTTTCAACTTCCATTTCCTCGTCCTCCTCATCCACTAGGATTTCTTCAGATTCCTCCTCATTGGCTTTCAGATTAATGGCCTTCCCCTTTTCTTGTAAGGTGAGCTTGGTCCTCTATGGGTTTCATGGTGAGACGTACACCGGGATCATAGCCTGCTTATCCTTCTTAGGTCTCGATGATCTGGGTGATTTAGGGACCTCAACTATTATTCTGACATTCTTTGGGGCTTCTACTACTGCAATTTCCTACACGGCTTCATCGGCTGTCACTACTTGTATGTCCATGGCTTCTATGGGTGTTGACATAGTGCTATTCCATAATTCTTGTAGTGTCTCTAGTAGTTTCTCAAACAATGAATTCACTTTCAGAGTCTTGAATAGGTCTCGGTTCATGTATACTTGAGCACGCAACAACTTAGTTCTCAAAATTCCAAGTGTTTTTCACTGGACAACTACTTGTAATTTATAGGGTCTTTCAAATTTGAATTCGATCATTTCCCCCACATTTGGCCGATTAATGCTAGATTGGTGATAGATTTCCAAGAATCTAATCCATAAAGTTTGCCTTAAATTCCTATCGCCCACTCCATTTGGCCTCAAACCGACCATCAAATCGTGAATAGTCACATTAATAGTCACTTTTCGGTGGACCTGCGCGCTAGCGTAGCTGTCTTTGCGCTATCGCGGGCCCTATGAAACTTCGCTGCATCGCGCAGTCCTGAAATCGCACAGCCCCCCAACTCAGGTAGTGTAGTTTATAG
The DNA here is from genome assembly GCA_031772625.1 of Pinus tabuliformis. NCBI lineage: Eukaryota > Viridiplantae > Streptophyta > Pinopsida > Pinales > Pinaceae > Pinus > Pinus tabuliformis. The sequence goes on from CM062819.1 coordinate 912,106,817, forward strand.
TCCGGTACCTCCTTTCAACTGGCTGGAGCGCTAAGACTGTGCTTTTATCAGCTAGTCAGATGGCCGGGCCACCTGTGTATGGCTTCGAATGACTGCCATTCACTTTTCCTGGGAAGGGATCTCCATTGAACTTAACCAACTGGACCGCTCCACCATCGATAATCTCCTTAGTAACATACGACCCCAGCCAATGCATTCTGAGTTTCCTTAGAAATTTATCAAACTTAATGTTAAACAAAAGGACCAAGTCATTCACATTAAAGGTGTGTAGCTTAATATGATGGTCATTCCATGCTTTATCACGCTACTTTTGGACCTGTTGATGAAATCTAGCCAAATATCTCCCTTCTTCCAGCTCATCTGACTATGCAAGCCTCTCTTCCACTGCTCCACAATCCGTCATACCTGTGAGCGCTGGTATGCATAGACTAGGTACAATGTATTCCGTGGGCATCATCGCTTCAACCCCATATACCAGCCTAAAGGGTGTCTATCCAGTTAACCTCTTGCATGTTGTACGATAAGCCCACAATACTGCAGGTATGCGTAGGTGCCAATCACTTCGCTGAGTATTGCATACCTTGGTCAGCGTGTTTTCAAGCACTTTTTTGAATGCCTCCACTGTCCTATTAGCCTGTGGGTGACAAGTTGTGCTCTTTTGGTGATACACTTGAAATTCCTCCGTTAGTGCATTGATCATCTCATTCAAAAAGTGTGTACCATGATTGCTCATCAAGATCTTTGGACATCCAAATCGCATTAGTACATGCTCAAATAAAACCTTCACAGCAGTCGCACCCATGCAATCTTTCACTGGCTATGCTTCTACCCAACGAGTCAAGTACTGTGGCGCAGTGATAATGTACTTCGTGCCTATCTTTCCTTGGGGCTGAATAGGTCCTACAAAATCTATTTCCCACTTTTCGAAGGGTTGCAAAGTTACTTGTGGATTCAAAGGCATTTCATCCCTTTGCAATGGCCTACCTGTCCACTGACATACATCGCACGCCTTGCAATATGCTTTTGAATCTTGATGAAGGGTTGGCCACCACAACCCGGTGCATATAATATTTTGTGCGGTTGCTCTTCCTACATAATGTCCTCCCACGGAAACCCCATGAGCATCTGCGAGGATACTGCTTCATTCAAACTTAGGTACATACCTTCGCAGTATTTCATCATACCCCATCTTGTATAGATGCCCAGCAATGACAGAGAAGTCTACTACGTGTACCACTAATTCTTTATTTTGTTGGATAGAGTATCCTTCTGACACAGTTCCAGTTGTTACAAAGTGTATTATATTCTTGAAATGTCCATCTGCAACACGTACAACAAAAATTTGCACGTCAGATAATCCTTCCTCCAAACTAGTAGGTTGCTCCCCTGTCTTGATGCACGATAGGTGGTGAGGTCCCATGTTCAATCGTCTAGGATTCACAACAACTTCAAAATCGTATTCTTGGAACAATAAAAGCCATATTCAAATTCGCCCCCCCAACACAGGCTGATTGACCAGGTACTTTCGCGTGGAGTGGTCCGTATACATCTTAAAGTGGCCTCCTAGCATGTAGTGTCAGTACTTCTAGAGCACATACACCATAGCTAGCCCTTCGCGCTCAGTGGTAGAATAGTTCTCTCCACTATGGCCAATTGCAAGCGCTAATCATTCTACCTATCGTACTTGTCTATTAGTTGCATCTTAGGCTTCCCAAACCATGCTCTCATCATCCTCCTACATTCGCGCCAATCGTCAAAGATTCGCTTGTGCATACCCCATCATGTTGCGGGCGTAGTGCACAATACCCAGTCTAAGGTCTAGAAGCTTTGATTTTCTGGTACCTCCCATTCAAATGCATCCAAAAAGGTTTCTACCTCAGTTAGACCATCATAGGTAGGTAGATTCTTTTCCTCTGACGACACACAGTGCAGCAACTGGGTCATCATATTGCAATTTAGCGTAGTTACTTCATCTAACCGATTCTACCAGTGTTCTATTTCTTCATTGAAATCCGAAGTGTAGGAACTCTTGCGCTCCCATGTAGTTCGTCCATCCGTGATGGGATTCACCCAGTCTTGGTCTCGCGCTGTTATCTTATAGATGTAGTCCAAATCATCATGACTTTCATAGTCGCGGACTGGTTCCGTATAATGCGATCCCTCAGTAGGATCTAGGGGTATTATTATGCATAATGATTTCTTCTCAAAGATCATCTTCTACTTCTTCATATTGATTACCCTATTCATATCAGTAGCCTAGTCAATTCCCAGGAGCATAGGGTAGGAATTGTTGTCATCCATAATCTCTATTACTTCAAAATCTTCCAGCACGCTCGCTCCCTCAATATCCATGGTCACTCTTTGCAGCCACCCCATGGGTATGATTTTCTGCTAATTCGCCATCCTTAGCTGAATCAGAGACCTTTGTAGCTCAAGTCACCCGATTCACTCCTAACTTTTCTTTGGTAGTACGTTCGCATCTGATCCCAAATCCAGAATGACTTGATCCATTTCATATTCTTTGATCTGTGCGGTGAGTCTCATTTCACGCCCCTTCCTTATCTCATGCTTTCCGATCTTGTAGACTACACATGGTTCACCTGGTGCGGTCCCAACACATCTATTGATAAGTTCCTGTAGCCCTTTCACAGCCTTACTATCATGCAGTAACTTCATATAGGTTTCTAGGAAAGTAGTGAGCATAGAGGGGTCCATATCTGGCTCTGGTTTATCCTCGCTTCCTGGAGTGAAGGCCTCGGAAAAGCTCTTCTTAGCTTCGATGAATTCTTCATGGGTGCACTCCAAATCGAACTCGGCCACTTTCGCAGGGGCTTTGTGAACCCATGTGCTATTTTCCAGCTGTTTCCCCTTGTCATCTCCCATCGCAAGTCCACTTTGGAGCACTATATTTACGTTCGGATCTTCCTCAAATGACTCAGACCTTGTCATATGCAAGTTCTAAGTCGAGGGAGGTGGTAGTGATCCTTTGTCATGTATCCTAGCTATCATCGTAAGATAATCTTTTGTTTCATGATCAAACATCATGCAATACTTGCACGACGGGCGCATTGGATTATTGCAATTGCGGGCATAGTGTCCTGGCCCTCCGCAATTGTAGCAAATCAACTGTCCGTGACCTCTACCAGGTCCTCCTCTTCCTTGGCCTCATTCGCGGCCCGGAAATCCTATCTACGCCATCCCTGCATTCTGGTCAAGGGGTTGCATTTTAGCCTGAACTCTGTAGCCAGGCATTCTATCCATCATCAATTCATAGCTCTTGCAATTATGCTCATCATGTGCCAATGATCTACAAAAGTTGCAGAACAACTATTGCAGAGTTTGCGTCTACTTCTCTAACTAGTGACAATTATTCGTGGCATGTTTTCTAGCTATTTGATAGATAGCGCACCACAAAGTAAGCACTGCGCTAGGTCCTGGTTGAGCTTCTAGCCTTAAAGGCATTGGTCCTCCTCCTGTAAGGTAATTTGTAAAATCCGGGAAATGGTCTTTGTCATGACCCTAACTCTTGCAATTCACGGACCATACCTCTTTGCATACCTCTAGCCAAATCATCCTATCCTTCTTCAAGCTTTGCATCTCAAGGCACGGATTCTTCAACTACGCATGGATCTACTGAACTCCTAGATTAGAATCTTTCATCGAGGTCTCACGTAGTCTAATGACAATCTCCAAGGCCACTGCCTGAGTTGTTATCTTCTATTGTGACAACACACTTCTTAAGTGTGGTAGTAGTGAAGCCATAAACCACTCGCGGTGTTTTCCATCTGTCAAATTCATGTTTGCTTCGTGGATCATACATTGCAGCTTCTGATCTAGTTCCCAAGGTATCGCGCTTGGTAGCATTGTGATCTCTTTGAACCCCACAATCGATTGCGCTTCAGATTTAGGCCTGCTAAATTCCCTATTCAATGCTGCTTGGATGTCCGCTACTCTAACATTCAGGTTATCGCTGGAGTACTTAATATTCCAAGTTAGCACATGATCCTGCAGAGCACTAACCATTGTCTGCTTCTTTATATGGTCATCTGTAACACTTTGAGCTTCACACGCAACCTTCACAACAAACCGGAATTGGTCCAGGTCCTCATTTTCCAAGCCTATGAACAAAGGAAACTTCACTATGTTTGCCATATTGAATCACAGTGGAGGTGGAGGTGGTATGGGTGAAGTTGGAGGCGATGGTGGTGAAGACGAAGGTGGTGTGGGCAAAGGTGGTATTCATGGAAATCCTTGTTTTATCAACTAAATAGCACTTTGTGGAGAGACCTTCATTATCCCTTCTTCGTCCCTTCATGGTGGTGAAATCAAGGGGATATACTCTGGACCCTTATTTCCTTCGTTTCTGTAACTTTTTCTGCTTTGTTAGTTTCGAACATCAATGTAGTTGCATAACCCATTTTTCACACAACAAAATTTTAATCCAAGTATTTAAAGATTTTATGTACTTACCTCGTGCTCCTTTGAAAAAGTGTCGCTTTACCTTGCTATAACTGACTGAGGTGTCGACTGCGAAATCAGTAACAAATCCTCCTATAATGCGATCGAACCAATGATTGATGGCACATGCGATCTTATCCTCTGATGCTTCCAACCTTCGCACTAGCTCTGGGGTCCACACAATAGGTCCATCGAGTTTCCACCTTCCTTGGCTATTTACTAGCTTCACGATCCATTTGTATAGCTCTGTAGGGAAGGAGATGAAAAATATTTCGTGGATCTCCATATACAGGTATTGGTCCAACCACTGTTCTTTTGACAGTTGCGGGCTTCGGTTTTCTTGTGTCGCAAACTCGTTAATTCTTCTGTCCAACCAGCTTTTGATATCTTTCTTAGTTGGATTCTAGTGATACGACATCACACATCTCTATGTAGATTCTGGTCCGCACAATGGAACCATTTGTTGGCTTGTGGGGGCCTGACCCAGGTTTAGCATTAGTTAGCCAAAAATATCCCTACACTACTGGCCCTTTCAGCATCACCCAACAGAGCGTGGACTAAAGTCTCACCCAAAGTAGTATGGGGGGATGCTGTAACCAAGTTTCCGCACCCTTGAGGTGGTTATGATGTCAGTTTATTTCAGCTATACCTGCCTGTGCGTAGGTTGCTTAGTTCTTTATTCCACCCTTCAATACCTTCATGAAAGGATACAATCAGCTTTCGCACACCCCTAACCAGGGGCTGATATACTTTCGCATTGGTAGGGTAGCGAGCTGTGATATTTCCAAAACTAGGCTAAGTGTCTTACTTATCTTATTAACAAATCTTAGTTAGCTTCGCGTAAACCGATGTTCTTACTTGCTTTCACTTAACCAATATATTTACATACATTCACACATCATATAATCATTATAAGCAAAATTCATACCCAGTATAAGAGATGCGTAAACAGGAAATAAAGATGTAGAAATTGTAGAATACTTATCTTTATTGATAATTCTGAACAATTATAGACTCAACACACCCTGCGCACTCAACTGCGAACTTCTAGGCCTCTACGCAATCCACTGTAGAGCCTCTACCTACACTACGACCCAAAACTTAGACTTCCACTTTAGAGCTATCTCTCATACATGTTTGATCTTAATTTCTTGATTCCCTTATGCCCCTAACTACTTAGATCTTAATTACTTGATTCCCTTATGCCCCTAACTACTTAGAGCTTAGCTCTATTTATACAATCCCATGGTCTGCAGATCATAGGTAGATCTTCTACAACTGACATTACATTTCCGAAATAAGGGCAGACAACCCTATGATTCTTTAAAAACTATGTGCTCCATGACGACAAAATGCGGAGTCTTTACATTTGATCAAAATATGGGCTTTAAGCCCCAAAACTACCCTTGGGGGATCCCACACCCAACACTTGGCGTAATCAATTAACATTAACTTCTTTCAGATAACAATGTAGATCAAGTAAAGTCGCACATCAATACATGATTATTTCATAAAACCATTATTCATCACAACATAAAGCACATTCATACATAACATAAGTTAATAGATAAAAAACAGGAATTTCTGCAACAATCTTCTTTATTGATATTCAGTTAAGCTGATAGACTCAATACTTTCCTGTGCACTGAGATGCAGGGGTCCATGCACTCAGCTGCAGATAGTACTCTAGGCCTCTGTGCACTTTGCTACAGAGCCTTCCTTCTTACTCTCCTACGCTAACTCTCTAGACTCTTTATGTCGTACCCATAGAGTTCTTCTTAATTCTTACCTACCTTAGACATCCCTAAGACACACCTATTTATACAATCCCATGGTTCACGTACCATGGGTAGATTCTCAAAAGTTGACTCAAGTTACATAAAGGAGGGGTAAAACCCTTTTTGACTCTTAATTAGCTACATGCTCCGCAACCATAATTTTCAGAGACTTTACATCTTTTTACATCAAAACTTGGGCTTTTGCCCCAAAACTGGCCCAGGGGACCCCATCCCAATAAGCCCCCAACACAAAGATCAAGACTCACCCTCGAGTCACTCAGCTGGTGTGAAGATCTTGTTGCAAAGACCCCCCAAATCCACTTGCACCACTACTACTTTAGCCACGCTCTGCATGGTAGCCTTCTTCACCTGTTCAACCAACTGTTCTGTGGCTGGTCCTTTGGTTTCCTACTTGATCTTCTACTGTGTAGGCTATAGGTTCGCCAACTTTTCCTATATGTTGGCGGAGACTTGGTAGGCTTCTTCCAACCAAGGATCCAACCATGCCTTACAGACTGCCTCTTTTTTCTGCGTGACTTCCACTTGTGTAAGGATTTGTTTCCCCTCCTACAACTTGGTGAGGCACTGCATTGTAGCTACTGTGTGCGCCATCGCTTGTACTTCATTGTACTGCTGCTGAAGCTCACAAGTCTCTATTTTTAATCTTTGCAGGTTGGGATCTTCCTACAGGGTCGTCACTGCTTCCATGGCCTGCTCAAACAACATTGTGTATTCTACTACCGTAGCATTGACAGTAGCTATTCCATCCTTAATAGTAGCTTCACGTGTTCCCTAACTGTTGGAGGCGTCAAACGCTGTGACTTGAGCTCCAATTCTATGATTTCTATGTTTAGTTCAAACTGAACTCTGGCCACCTTTTCGTTGGCATCGCGGATACCCGCTGCAAGCTTCATGATCTTGGCCTCAAGCGATGCCTCCTCAAGTATGTGCAACTCTAGCACTATCCTACATGCCTTTGCCACCACGAGCATGAGCTAGGCACTCTGTGCTTGGATTGTTTCCTTTACCTTTAATGCCTCTGTCTTATTAGCTAACATTTGCTCATTGTTCACTCAGTACACGCTGATTAAGCTACTCCCGTGCTTTGAGTTCCGCTGCCAAACCTGTCTACAGTGTGTGAAGATACTCGTTAGGGAGTGTTGCGAGGTTGAGGTTGCTGTTCTTCAGAGTACTCACGATGACCTTGTCATCAGCTAATTCCACTCTCAAAGACCCTTCGGGTAGGCCGACTGCCCGGAGATCAACTGATCTGACCATATTTGCAACCTGGATAGTTCCTGGTGCCAAGCTCACCCGCCCTGCACCCACCTGTATCCTGCTAGTTTGGATATACAGCTCACACAGATCCTTCTGAAGAGTTCGTAGTGACTGTAGGTGCTTTTGTTTGAATTTCTGTAATAGTTCTGCTATGGTATCACGCACTTTATCTCCGACCTCATCGAGATCACCTTCTGTGAATGTAATGGGATCAAACAGTGGCTCCATCACTTTTGACTTCTTCCGGGGCCCCTCCTTATGTTTTTCCCTATACCGTTTTACCCAAAATGGGGTGCTCTGTCCTTCATCCCCGCCACCACCCTGCTCTGATTGTTCTTCGTCTTCAGTTTGGGACGAAGGGGATATACTGCTTTTCTCAGAGTCATGTTGTTGCTATTTAGCCTGCTGTTTTGTAGTGCATTCCTTTTCTATCTCGGCCTTCTCCTCGGCCTCCTTCCTTGCTTTTCGGCCAACTACTAGACCGTCTGCTTTGCTACCTCCTTCTTCTTCTTCTTCTCTGTGGAACCTACCGCATCTTTGCTAGTGCCTACGGCCAGATTAGATGGAGAACGCCAATCTTTTGGCCAATACTTAATGACCTCTTGAATAGAATTGTCTGTGGCAAGATAAGGCAGATTAAACCACTAATGTTTCGCATCCTTCCACGCCCTGATATACATGCAGTGGAAATATTCCTTAAACTCTATGTACTATGATAACTGCTCAAACACAGTCGGGGACAATCATGGCTTTTTTTTGATCACCATGCAAATGCTTGCCTCCATCAACACCCATAAAAATGTGTCTCCATGACCCGCGTGGAGTCCTTTCTGGCCCAAAGGGAGGAAAATTGTGCAACCTCTAGCAATCCTTTCTCCACGGGAGGAATCTAGTTGTGCTCCAACATCTCCCAAGCTACTAGCATGATGGAGAGCAACAAGCATGCATAGTGGAAGGTATTTCTCTCATCTTGAGCCTCAGGACAATTCACAAGGAACTCCCTGCATAGGTATCGTGACCAGTTAAATTGCACGCCTTCCGCGCATTCTGTAACTAACGAGATTACTGGTGCCAGAACCTCATTCTTGTGACATTTCCTTATGACCTTATCAATGAGGATCTGCATGGAAATTTGCACCACAGGGTCGGTGATAGATGTGAAGGAGTACCTGCATGGCTTCTTAACTAGGTGAAACTTCTTCTTCATCTTTTTTGCTAGGTCACGCTCATTGGATTTTCCGCCAAATTCCTTGGCCATATTCAAGCCTCAATGTTGCAGGAGCGTGATTTGATGGATCAACATGACTGTAATATGGATCGGTACGCTCAGCCACTAGCATCCATCATGTACTAGGGTTAACAATTGCTTGATACAAATGATATTGATGTTAGAGTGGTGGTATTGGGGCACCCATAACAAGTTCAACAGCCCCGACTGATTCACTCCACGAATCCACTCGACTACTCCAACATGGTGACACTAGATTATTTATGGTACACTCGCTTCATGTAGTTCTCCATCGCAAGGTAGGGGAACCTCTCATGGTCTGCCAAATCCCAATCTTCCATTTTTAAATGGGGAATCTGCGCAAGGCACTGGCCTTCAAAGGTGATTCCTTCTCGTAGCAGGGGCGTATTTATGAGGAATTTCATTGCATCTGGGTCCTTAGTTACCTTCACCTTTCCCTTACGTGGAGGGATGTAATACGACAATTTGGAGATGGGCTCCACACCCTCGACATCTATATCCTCCAAGCCCTCTTCGGTCTCCAAATCTACAACTTTCTCCTTATCCTTCGCTGGCTGTTTATCTTTCTTATGGACCTAGGTAGTAGAGTGCTTCCTTGAAGACTCACACACCAACATTGGCCTCTTCTACTTCTCTTTCTTGGGATTGGGATTTTCATGCACTAGTGTAGGCTTTGGCCTAGGCCACCTCGGCGCTGTAGGCACACGAGGTGGAGCCTCCATGCTTACAACTTCTGGAGCCGCTCCTTTGGAGGCAATAGTTCCTCTGGTGCTTGCGGTCTCACCTAGTCTAGACATAGTGCTGAGAATAAAATGTTGGGTATCCTTAGGTATGCTATCAAATAGAGAGCTTGCGACTAAATCTGTGAAAAGATGAGGATTCATAATCGACAAATAGCACGACTCAAAAAATCTAAGGATGCAAAGTGTTATCTACTGGATGACCATGCATAATTTATAGGCAAATTTGAGTTCAAATCTGATCGTTCCCCCCAAAATCCATCCATAAATGCTGATTTTGCGGCAACTCTTCAAATATTTCAGCCTTAAATTCCACCCCCCTGCTCCTCTTAACCATCTCCTAGCTGTCAAATCATGAACAGTGACTGTAATGGTCATTTCCTAGCTGTGCTACGTGGTGTCTCCCCTCATAATGTAGCTCCCTTCGTGCACGTTCTAATACTATGACATCACCCTTTTCCATGCAACCCCTCTATCGCGTAGTTCCATCAACCGAGTAGTGTATTTTATAGTCCTGCACTCTCTTGCGGCTGCCTGAAGCACTAAGGCTATCCTGTTGTCATGTAGTCATTGAGTTGGATCCCCTGTGTATGGCTTCAACCGGCTTCCATTTACCCTTCCCGGAAATGGTTCTCCATTCAACTTTGTGAGCTGAAATGCACCATCATCTATAATTTCTTTGACGACATATGACCCCAGCCAATGCATCTAAAACCTTCTTGGAAACTTAGCAAACTTACTATCATATAATAAAACCATGTCATTTACCTTGAAGGTGCATAGTTTGATGTGCCGATCATGCCAAGTATTTTCGTGTTCCTTCTAAGCCTGTTGATGGAATCTAGCCAAAACCCTATCTTCTTCGAGCTCCATTAGCTGTGCAAGCCATTATTCTAAGGCTTTGCAGTCCACCATTCCTATGAAAGCCACTATGCGTAGACTAAGCATGATATATTCCATAGGCATTACAACCTCTACACCATAAACTAATTGGAAAAGCATCTGACCTGTTAGCTTTTTGCAAGTAGTCTTGTATGCCCATGATACTGTCAGTACGTGCATGTCCCAACCATTCTGTTGTGTGTTACAAACATTTTTCAGTGAATTTTCCAATATCTTATTGAATGCCACAACTATCCCATTGGCCTGAAGATGACATGGTGTAATTTTCTGAGGGTAACCCTGGAATTCCTCTCTCCACGTGCTAATCGTTTCATTGAGAAAATGTGTACCATGGTCACTCATCAATACCTTTAGGTAATTGAACCTAGTTAACACATAGTCAAACAAAAAATTTGCTGTTGTTGCCTCTATACAGTCCTTCACAGGTTGTACCTATAACCATCAGGTTAAATATTCTATTGTGGTGATGATGTAGCGCGCACCTATTTTCTTACTTGGGGGCTGAATCGGTCCTACAAAATAAATTGCCCATTTCTCAAATGGTTGCAATGACACCTGTAGATTCAGAGGTAGCTCATCCCTCCATGATAGTCTACCTGTTCTCTGACATGCATCACATGCCTTATAATATGCTTTAGAATCTTTATGCAGCATCGACCACCACAACCCAGTGCGCAAAATTTTCTACATTGTTTCCTATCCCACATAGTGCCCTCCCATAGTTCCTGCATGAGCTTAAGCAAGGATACTATTTCGTTCAAAATTGGGCACATAGAATCGAAGTATCTCATCCTATCCCATTTTATACAAATGTCCGACAATTACAGAGAAATCATCAGCGCGCACTACCAACTCTGTTTTTAGCTGATTGGTGTAGACTTCTGGAGTTGTTCATGTGGTCAAAAAATGGATAATGTCTGCAAAGTGGTTGTCCGCTACACGCACTGCAAAGAGTTGTGCATCGATCAGCCATTCCTCCAAATGAGCAATCTCCTCTCCTGTTTCAATGTGCGACAGATGGTCAGGTCCTACATTAAACCTTCTTGGTTTCACAATTACCTCAAAATCATATTCTTGGAATAACAACAACCATCTACATATTCCCCCCCCAACGCAAGCTTATTGACCAGATACTTTAATGCAGAATGGTGTGTGTACATCTTGAAATGTCCACCCAATAGGTAATGCCTAAATTTTTGGAGTGCATACACCATAGCCAATCATTCACGCTTTGTTGTCAAATAATTATTTTCAGCCTTTGACAACTTTCTGCTCACTAATGTTATAGGATGATCCATATCCCCTTCACCAGCCTATGTTAGTATTGCTGCCAACGCAATACACGAGGAATCAACATGCACATGGAATTCCTTCTTCCACTCTTAGAAGACAAATATTGGTGTGGTGACCATTTTTTCCTTCAAGACATCTAGACTACACTGACATTCTTCATCCCAACAAAATGTAGCGTCCTTCTTTAGCAACTTCTCCATTGGCGTGGTAATTTGAACATAAACCTTGATGAACTTCTGATAATACCCAGTATGGCTCATCATTGTGTGCAACTATTTGACAGTCCTTGGGGCTTCCAAATTGATTATTACTGCGATCTTGGTAGGGTCCACCATGAGTCCTTGCTTGCATACCCATGACCCAGCAAAATCCTAAAGGGGACACAAAATAGTCACTTCTTCAGGTTCGGCATGATATGATACCTTCAGAAAGTATCCAACATTAAGCGTAGACTGGCTACATGGCACTTTACTAACCTAAACAATGTCTAGTCATCAAATTATACCTTGAAGAATTTGTGAATAAATTCTTTGAACGCCGTGATGACTACATGAGAGAATATCACCGTTGCATTCTTGAGTCTGAATGACATTACTGTATATTGGAAACAACACCATTCCATCATGAAGGTTGTCTTACTCCTATCCTTAGACGTGATCTTAATCTGATGGTACCCAGAGAACCCATCAGTGAATGAATAAGCCTCCTGCCCTCCAACATTATCTAGGACCTCATGTGTGAACTGTGTTAGAAAAGGATCATGGACACATGCATCATTAAGCTTTCTAAGATCTATGCAAATTCATATCTATCCTTTTTGTTTCTTTTCTTGGACTACCATTGGGCTCACCTAATCAGATTCCTCCATAGGTTCAATAATGTCTACCTCAAGCATCTAATCCAACTCCAAGCGGACCTTTTCCTTGTATTTGGTATTAAGGTGATATGGCCTCTACTTAACTGGCTTTTTGTCTGGTTTCAAAGTTATTTTCATCACTCCCAAATTGCCTATGATGCCTTTTAGGTCCAAAAATTTTGTAGGGAACAAATCCTGGTATTCGTGGAGCAGCTCAGTGACTTTATCTACTGTAGCGTCATCCCAGTAATCCCTAATTTTCACAAACTTCTGCTTCACCTTCGTGCCAATGTTCACTTGCCTAGTTTTCGATGGCACGATGATGTCTGGATTCTCTATCTGTAGTGCCTCAATCTCATGGTGACCTTATGCTTCTAGGATGTTAATATTCCTTCGATCCTCATCCTCTCCTTGATTAGTCACATTATAGAATTCCAGCGCATGGCGCAGTTGGGTGGTCCAATCTGGTTGAACCAATTCCAAAGGATCATGCAATATTTTGAAGATTACTGCCTTAACCTCCTGCAGTGCCTCATCAATGCTTTTGAACCCATCTTCAAAGCTTAAGGTCCTCACGAGCCCTTGTCTCAAGACATCCCACTCCGCGGTGCCTTGGTGGAACTCCGTTTCCAAATTCCAATTCATAGGGATTATGTCTAGGGTGTGATAGAATAAATGCACCCATTCTGGCTATGGCTCTGTTCCATATACATTAGTCCATTTTTCCAAATGATCACATGGATCATTCCTCCCATCATACTTTGTAGTTACCCATACTTTACGATGACCAAATCGCGTTCTCATCATCCTTCTGTAATTACGCCACTTATCAAAGCTGTCTTTGTGCATACCCCACCACCGAGAAGGCGTAGCACGTAGTGCCCAGTCCAAAACCTGAAAGTGGTAATCCTTTGGAACTTATCTTTCAAAAACATCCAAAATTTTATCTACGTTAGTTAAACCATCATGATAAGGTAAATTTATTACCTCTGATGACACACAATGCATCGATTTGGTCATCATGTTGCACTGCAATGTGGATACTTGAAGCAACCTATTTTGCCAATGTTCCATCTCTTTGTTTGAATCCGAGGTACAAGAGTTTTCACGGTCCCATGGAATTCATCCATCAGCTGTCATATTAACCCAGACTTGGTCTCGCACTGTGATTTATAGATCTGATCCAAATCATCATTACTCTCCTCATAGTCGCGGACCAGTTTAGTATAACGCGCTCCTTCTATAGGGTTCAATGATACTACAACACAGAGCTATTTTATTTCAAAAAACATTGTCCACTTCTTCAAATTGATGACCCCATTCATGTCAATAGCCCAATCTATTCCTAGGAATGCGGGGTATGGATTTCTATCATAATAAATCTCTATTAATTCAAAATCGGCCAGAGCACTCGCACCTTCTATATCTACAGTAACTCCTTGCAATTGTACCATAGGGATAATCTTCTACTGGTTTTCCATCCTCAATTGAATTAGAGATCACTGCAGCACAGGTCTCCCCATTCTCTCCCAGGTCTGTTTAGGAAATACGTTTGTGTCGATCCCAAATCCAAAATAACCTGGTCCATCTCATAGTCTCCTATTTGTGCAGTGAGCCTCATCTCATGTCCTGTTCTTGCCTTATGCTTACCGATCTTTCTAACTTACCAACACATTTGTTTATCAACTCCCATAGTCCTTTTATAGCCTTGCTATTACGCAGTATTTTGATATAAGTCTCTAAGAAGGTGGTAAGCATAGAGGGGTCAACCTCTGCAGGAAATTTGTCTTGAATTCCTGAGGTAGAGGCCTAAGTGAAGCTTTTCTTTGCTTCCATGAATTTTTCCTTCACACGCTCTAGATCAAACCCAACTTCCTTTTCTGGGGCCTTGCATGCCCATCCACCTTTTTTAGGTTGATTTTCCTTATCATCACTAGTCGCAATCCCACTTCACAGTACAATATGCACATTTGGGTCCTCTTCGCCGAGCTCGCCCCTCATCATTTGTAAGTTATAGGTAGGATGTTGACGCTGCGCCTTCTTCTCTTGCATCTTGGCCATCAACACACAAAATTCTTTGATTGTGTGGTCAAATTGAGTGCAATATTGACATGACGGGTGCGCCTGATTCGTACATTCCCGAGCATAGTGTCCTAGAATTCCATAATTGTAACAAATAACCTACCCCTAACCCCTACTAGGTCCTCCTCCTCATTGGCCTCATCCGCACACCTGATATCCTCAGTCCGTTCCCCCAACGCCCTGATCCAGAGGCCGAGTTTATTCTGGTATTCAATATGTAGGCATCCTCTCCATCATTAATTTGTAGCTCCGATAATGGTGTTCATCATAGCCCACTGATCTGCAGAAATTGCAGAACAATTATTGTGGTGTGTGTACAAACTTTTGCAGGAAATGACAATTGTCTACTACATGTTTTTCGGCTACCTGAAAAATAGTGCACCATAGCGCGACCCCATATCATGCCCCCGGTTTTTACACTTGAGGCACAAAACTTCTTCATACATCTCTGGCAGAGCCGATTTTTCCGTTTTCAAGCTCTGCAACTCGAAGCATAGGTTCTGCAACTCTGCATGAATCTGTTAAACTCCCAAAGGAGCATCCTAGTTAGATGTCTCACGCAATCTCATCGTGATTTCGAGGGCTTCTACCTGAGTCTCTATCTTTTGTTGTGATAAAGCAATCCTTAAGTGGGATAGGAGCACATCTATAAACTAATCACGGTGCTGACTATTTGTGAGGTTCATATTAGCTTCATGGATCCTGCACTTCAGTCTTTGATCTAGCTCCCATGGCATTTCACTGAGCCTCATCATGATTTCCTTAAAGCCAATTACTAGTTGCGAGGAAGATTTAGCCTTACCAAATTCCTTGTTCAAAGCTTTTTGAGTATCTGCCAACGACGCCAACGGGTTATCTGTGCAGTACTTAACATACCATGTTAGCATGCAATCCTATAGAGTGGTGACTAACTACACCTTCTTTATATTATCATCCTTAATTTGTTGTGTTGTCCACACAACCTTTGCAAAAAACCAAAATTGATCTGATTCTCACTTCCTAAGCCTTTTAAAACCAACAACTTCATCGTATTTGACATGTTGACCAATGGCGGCGGTGGTGGTGGTGTGGGTGAAGGTGTATGTTGTGGAGGTGAAGGTGGAGGTCGTGTGGATGGATGACATATCCATGAAAACCCTACCTTGTCAACTGGACAATGTTCTATGGTGACGCCTGTGCTTCTCCCCCATCATCACATGAAGGAGGTCTAATCAATGGACTATATTCAGGACTTGTTTTTCCTTGATTTCTAAAGCTTTGTCCACTTCACGTAGATCCAAACATCAAGGTAATGGCATAATGCACTTTTCACACAAGAGCATCTTAATCTAAGTATTCAAAGATCTCAAATACTTACATTGCAGTCCCTTTAAGAAGCATCACTCTGCTTTGCTGTAACTAGCTGAGGTATCAACCGCGAATTCTATAACAAATCCTCTGATGACTTAATCAATCCAGTGATTGACTGCACGTGCAATCTTATCTTTAGAAGCTTCCAGCCTTTGCACAAGCTCTGGGATCCACACTATCGGACTGTCAAGCCTCCACCTTCCTTGGCCATTTGCCAATTTAGCGATCCACTCACATAGTTCGATCGGGAAGGTGTAGAAAAAGATTTCATGTATTTCCGTTTATAAATATTTTTCCAATCGCTATTCTTTTGTCAGGCATGGATTCCTATTTTCTTGCACCACCAATTCGTGTATTTTTCTATCCAACCACTTCTCAATTCCCTTCTTGGTCAAATTCCAGTGATGTGACATCACACATCTCTTTATGTAGATCCCGGTCTTGGAAATGGAAGCATTTGTTGGTTTAGAGTGTCCTGACCCAGGTTCAGAGTTAGTTGCACCAAACAAATGCCTACACTACTAGACCTTTCAGCATCAATCCATGGTGTGTGGACTGAAGTATCACTCGAAGCTGTATGGGGGGATGCTTGAACCAAGTTTCCACACCGAGAGATCAATGCAATGTCTTTTTGTGAACTAGGTCTACCTTCATGTAGATCAATAATCATTTATGGATTATCGATGAAATTCCTTTAATCAACCTCTAGACCTCTGTGAAGGTTTATGACTGGCTTTTACAATCCTTGAACAGGCAAATTAGCTACTTAAGAGCACCATAGATTACTCTTATACCATTATTTTCTCAAATCTACTTAAGTGTTTGATAACTTTAACAGAAAGTATTATAAGCTTCGCATAATCAGTTAACATTAATTTGATTCATATAACAATGTAGATCAAGTAAAGTCATGCATCAATACATCATTATTTCATAAAACCATTATTCATCGCAACATAAAGCACATTCATACATAACATAAGTTAATAGATAAAACACATGAATTTCTGCAACAATCTTTATTGATATTCAGTTAAGATAATAGACTCAAGACTTTCCTATGCACTCAGCTGCAGGGGCCTGTGCACTTAGCTGTGGACACTACTCAAGGCCTCTGCGCACTCAGTTACAGAGCCTTCCTTCTTACTCTCCTGCGCTAAATTTCTAGATTCTTTCCGTCGTACCCATAGAATTATTCTTACATTTTACTTTCCTTAGACGTCCCTAAGACACACCTATTTATACATGGACCATGGGTTTATTTTCAAAAGTTGACTTAAGTTACATAAAAGAAGGGTAAAACCATTTTTAACTCTTAACTAGCTACGCGCTCTGTGACCAAAATTTTCAGAGACTTTACACCTTTTTACATAAAAACTTGGGATTTTGCCCCAAAACTGACCCAGTGGATCCCATCCCATCATGGCCAACGATATCAAGATGAAATGAAAACAACATCACAACAAGAAACATCATCAGTAAAAATAGAAGGTAGCACACTTACATGCGACAAGTCAAGAGGAAGGTTCTTGACAGCATAGAGGCAGCACAAAGTTGCAAGTTCAAAGAAGATCCACTCATGACGAAATCAACTTTGGAGATTGAGGCGATGAGGTGATGACGTGAAACAAATACCCCGTGAAGGTAGAGAGAGAAATAGAGAAGGAGTTGCATGTGCTGAAGCAACAACTCCATGAAGAACCTGAGCTGCATAGATAAGAGAAGGAGTTGTAGCAAGAATAGGAACAACAGGAGGCACAACATACACAGACTGATAAAATTGTGCCCATACCGGTTATGGACCCATCCAACAACTAGCATGGATGGTACAGGGTGAGCAGAGTTGTTGATTGCATGTAAGGGTATTCAGGAGCATGAATGTCATTATGTGCATGCATGAGATACCACCAATTTGGCACATTCACTAAGATGAAGGCAAGAAGCAAGTCAGACTAGAGTTAAACATGTATTTTGACAAGTTCATGCACATGGTCACCAGCACACAGTTCACAATAATCACAGACACTATGCGTTAGTATGTTGCTGGTCCAGCTGGACCCATGTTGACCATGCGCATGCTATAAAATGAGTTGGACAGAGGAGCCATATCAGTGTACCCAAATGCACTAGAGGCAAGAGTTCACTTGCAGTAGGATGTCACCATTGAGCACATGAACACCATCATAGATGACCAAGCTTGGCATTAGTTCGTCACCATCGACCATCACAAGGATGTTAAAGAGTTGGCCTCACTACAACGGTCCAATTGTTAGTGATGTCTTGCATGGCTTGCTCAAGCCATTTTGTCTCACTTGGGTACATGTGCATTGTAATGTAACATCTTGGCAAGTGGAAGTTCAAGTGTTGATAGTTGAATGTAATAGTCAAAGAGTAATTGAAGAGTCACGATGATAAATGAACAGTCACAAAGGGGAATGTCAAGGGTCACCCCGCCCTTTTCTATAAATAGTCCCTCATAACACATTATAGATGGTTTTGGTCAGCCAAGTTTCCAATAGGAGTATCTTAGAGAAAGCTTGGACAATATTGTAATGAGCCTTGGCTTCTCCACTATGCAAAGCTAGTATATCTCTTTGGAGAAGCAGGCAACAGTGATTGTAATGTTCCACTATCGGAACTAGTGGTTGGTCATGTTTGTATTATAGGAATGGAACTTACACTTCTTAATATAACATAGCCAACACATCTTATGCATGTGTCATATTGTATTTCAGCTATCTTGTTTACTCTAAATGATATATGTATATGTTTTCTTACACATGCATGTGTAGCTATTTTCTGTATATGTATGTATGAATCTTACTAAAATGTTTTGTTGGCTTAACCATCACTTTGGATTGCTAGCTTACTTTCCTTCCAGTTTGTGATACATCTTAGCTCGTGTGTTCCCTTCTTAAATCCATGCTTTCACAGTTTTCCAAGGGGTGCACTGACCTCACCCTTCATGTGTTAGAATCGCTCGTGCACCTTCCTTGACCTGCTGCATATCTCACACCCTTGCTACAAACAAGGAATACGTTTTCCAAGTTCTTTAGCCATAATAAACAACAAGTGATGCCCACTAGAATTTTTTCCTAGCATTCAACTTGGAATATGTGTCCCATGACCTTGGTATTATTTGCCCCTTTATTAACTTTATTACATGAATTCTTAACTTGGGGTTATTACATACACCTCCCGCTTAGGGGAACACTATCCTCGATGTTTTATGACACCTATGACCAACAAGGGCATTGAAAAGAAAAACAAACTGCTCATGGAGTTTGATAACATAGCCCATCACAATATTTACAATGAAAAACCTGCTCAAAAGAAAAGCTATCATGACAACATGGCAACCCGACAATCATATCGCTTCTTGGAGCTTTATAACAAAGCTCATTGTGGTACTTACAATAAAAACCATACGTAAATATGTACATATAACAAAAAATCATTTTCCTCCATCTGCAAATAATGAAGGATACATAACCCACATCTGATCAACCATCTCCCATGTAACTTCGTTGGGCCCAAAATTATTCCATTACACTTTAACTTGCTCAGTTTCTCAGTTCTGGAGCATGAGTTGTTTCCAGTGTAGTATGTACTGAGGTTCTAGTTGGAATTATCCTTTTTGCTCCACATGTAATACAGACTAACCAATCACATGATCAACATCCTTCACATATGTTTTAAGCAATGAAACATAGAAAACATCATTCAATTTCACTGTCGGAGGCAGTGCAATTATGTAGGCCACTCATCCAATCCTCTGAAGGATAACGAAATGCCCACAATGCCAGTGTGCCAACTTGTAACTCGATCTAATCCTCAAGGAGCTCTTCTTGAGCCTGATGCATAAATACACATGCTCCCCAACCTTAAACTCCTTAAATTCCCTGTGTTGATCTTCATATCTCTTTTTTCTATCGCATGTTACCTTTAGATTCTACTTGATAACCTACATTTCCCATTCCATCTCTGCCAACATATCCATTACAATTAGTACCCTAATTACTAGATCACTCCAGCTGATGGGAGTATTACAACTCTACCCATAGAGTGCCTCAAACAGACTCATCCTTAGTGACTCTTGATAACCATTGTTGTAAAAAAACTCCACCAGTAAAAGATACTCCTCCCACCTCCTCTTTTGATGAATGACATACATCCTTATCATATCCTCTAGTATCCTATTGACCCTCTCTATCTATCCATATGTCTACCAATGATAAGTTGTACTGAGGGCCAACTCTATACCAAAACCTGAAAATATCTCCTTCCAAAACCTAAAAGTGAACTTGGCATCTCTATCTGATATGATCTTCCTAGGAATACCATGAAATCCCACTATCTCCCTGATGAAGAGCTGAGCTACCTCATTGGCTGAAACGGTACTCTTCACTGGAATTAAGTGAGCTACCTTGCTCAACCTATCAAGCAAAACCATGACGGAATCATGTTTATTCGATGTCCTCGGAAAAATTGTAATGAAATCCATGGAAATGACCTCCCATTTCCACTCTAGAATGGAAATAGGCCGTAGAAAACCAGCTCAGTGCTTACACCTAACTTTCACCTGCTGATAGTCTAGACATATAGCAACAAACACCACCACTTCCTTCTTCAAACTTGGCCAATAGTAGAACTTCTTCACAATTGTTAACATCTTTTGATATCCTTGGTGAAGTAAATATGGATTTACATGAAACTACCTCAAGATAAGCTTCTTGAGCTCACTGTCATCTAACACATAGATCCTGTCCTTGAATCTCCCCAAGCCATCTACCGTGAGACGATAATCCACATCCTATTCAACTGTACCCTATTGTAACCTATGCTTAAGTTTTTGATAACTATCATCATGTTTCCTTGCCTGTAAGTCCCACTCCTACAAATCTATCCCATAAGAGCTCATAGCTACAACATGATTTACCTACACTCTCTACTGAGAGCATCTGCAACCTTGTTCTCCTTTCCTTTGATGTATAATATATCAAAGTAAAACTCACTAAGGGTAGCAAACCATCTCGCTTGCTTGGAACTCAGATTAGGTTGGTCAAATAGATACCTTGGTCCACTATGGTCACTCATCAAAATAAACCTTCCGCCAAGAAGACAATGCCTCCACATCTCCAAGGCATGAATAATAGCTTTCAAGTCAAGATCTTGAGTCACATAGTTATGTTTGTGCTCACGTAGTTTCCTTGAATCATAGGACACCACATGTCCCTCTTACATTAAGACTCCACCAAGTCCTCTCTTGGAAGGATCTGTGCACACCATGAACTCTTTATCTGGATTTGTAATCTTTAGAACTGGAGAATTTGTAAGCAACTACTATAACCGCTCAAAACTAGTTGTGCATTATTATATCCATTCAAATTTCATTCCTTTCCTTTGTAATGATGTAATAGGATAGGAAATATGTGATAATTTCTTAATGAACCACCTGTAGTAACCTGATAGCCCCGTGAATGATCTAACTCCATCCACATTCCTAGGAGTTTCCCATTCCATGATAGATCTAATATTTTCTTATTCCGTCGCTATACCTTCCTTGGAAACAACATGTCCTATGTAATGTGCCTTTGTCTGAAAGAAGTTTCATTTAATAAGCTTTGCATACAAGTGATGCTATCTTAGCAATCCAACTATAGCTTCTAAGTGTCAGACATGCTCTTCCTCTTTCTTATAATATATCTATATATCATCAATGATTACTATCATAAAGTTGTCCAAGTAAGGACACAACACACTGTTTATCGAGCACATGAAAGTAGTTGCAGCATTAGTCAAACAGAAAGGAACCACAACAAACTCATAATGTCCATACCTAGTCTGAAAAGAAGTCTTGTAGATATCATTTTCTTTGATGTGCACCTGATAGTATCCTAATGTCAGATCAATCTTTGAGAACATTGTGGCTCCCATCAACTGGTCATACAAGTCATTGATAATTGGAAATGGATACCTATTATTCATTGTCACCTTGTTCAACTCCCTGTAATCAATGACAAAATTAAGACTACCATCCTTATTCTTCACAAATAATACTGGTGACCCCAAGATGATACACTTGGTCTAATGTATCCCTTGTCAAGAATTTCCTTCAACTGTAAATTCAATTCCACCAGCTCCAGAGTGTTCATCCTGGAAGGTTCCTTTGATGATGGTGTTGCACTTGGTACCAAATAAATAGAAAATTCCACTTCCCTGTGAGGAGGAAACTATGAAATGTCTGCTGGAAATATATCCTGAAACTGCTGCAATACAGGGTACCTCTTGAGGACTTCTAAATCCTCAACATCCTTTCCCATGTCACTAGAAATATGGACTACAAATAGTACACACCCCTTTCTGTAACTGTGCTTAGCATGCATAGTTTTAACCTTTATCACCAATGTAGGCTTCTTCTTTCCTTGCAAGATTCTCTTTTTCCCATTATCATTCAAGAACTTAATAGCCTTTTCATAACAATCTACTTTGGTCCTGTGGAGGTATAACCAATCCATACACAAAAGAATCCTATATGATCCCAATGGAAGGACATTTAGATGTGCTGAGTAGGAATATCATTCAAATCAAATGCATAAGATCTTAACTAATGTTGAATTTTCTTCTTAGTACCTGTAGCCAACTGCATCAACCAAGACTCTCCATGCACTTGTTTTCTCAAACCACACTTATCCACTAGGTCATGTTTAACATAACTATAACTGGACCAAGGGTCAATTAAGATAGAAAAAAATCCATCATAGAGCTTACTTGCCATCTCAATAGTGGATGCCTGGTGATCTGTCTACTTGTTGTCCATAGTTGCATAAATACGAGGAATGTTATGGCCAAGATCGCCAACCATTTGTGCCTCTTGAGCACTATAGATTTGAGGCCTGCCACCCTGGTATAATGGGAAACTCTTCTTGCGATGATATTTGCCACAAATCAAACACTAAAATGGCCCCCTACCATCACCTCTATTCATTTGCTCTCCAAGCTGAGGTCCATGTCCCTTCTCAGTTTTTTTATGCTTCCTGTAAGGAGAAGAACTTTCTTTCTCACCTACATCTTGAGGTCTTCCCCACTTCGGTGGCCACTTCCCTTTAACTTTTTCATTCCCCTTCAAATCATGCTTAGGCTCAACTTTAAGCTTTGATTGATCATAGCAAATGCTTCAGTTACCTGAAGGCTTCCTCCAACAATCAAGGCCCATCAAACTCAACTTGGTCTCTATATGCCATTGGCAACCCACGATGAACCTTTGAATCTTTGATTTCTCATCCTTGAGGTAAGGCACATACATCAATAGCTCTAGGAACTTGCTAGTATACTCATCATCTTTCATAGAACCCATTTGCATCTCATAAAAATCCTTAGCTCTGTCATCATAATATATTCTAGATAGGTACTTCTTCTTTAAGAGTCTCTCGAACTTATCCCAATCTAACTCTTCTTCTTGAATTACTTTGACATTATTCACATCTTCCCACCAAATATTTTCTTTCCCTTTAAGACTGGAGGTAGTTATTTTGGCTTTCATGTTCTTAGAATAGTTATACAAATTGAATAATTTCTGCATCTCAAGAAACCACGCCTCTGCATCTTCTGACTTCTTCAACTCTCCATCAAATGTAGGAGGACTGACTTTCTTGAACTCCTTTTGACAATACTCACTCCTCCTATAAGGATGATGGCAGTGATGATGGTGATGACGCATCCTGGATAAGGAACTAGAATGAAACACATACATACTAGTCCTCACGTTAGGTGTATCCAATGATATGCCACCTCTAACTATGTCGCATCTATCTAACTTGTATCCTGACTGAGACTTGCCACCATATGCCCCATTAGTCTTTTGTTCCTGTTCTTCCCTAATCCTTAGTTGTCCCTATCTTTGAAAGCCTGACAACTCTAAAGGATCACTACATTGACCTCTGCCTACTTTTCGTGAGCCCTTGCAAGCCTTTCCTTATCCTCAACCATCCTGTCACTGTATTCCTCGCAACTTCTCATATCTGCCCTCAAACTCCTCAATGTATATTCTATATCAACAAAATACTCGTCTCCTTGCTACTCAACTGATATGTATGGAGAGTCACGTGAACTATAGTTCACCATTTTACTCGTCATCTCTTATTCTCTTCTTCCTGCATGCATGCCATGTGAGATAACCAAATAGGTACCATAATCAAAATCATACTTCAATAACATTTAGGGGAGGCCATCTCATCTGCAAAATCATTGCAAATTATCACGATACATGTATATACATAATCATTTCAATATATCAACAATATGCATGAAAACACTAGCTACATACCATGAACTCATGCATGATAACTAAAACCATGACAATGAATGCAAAACAATATGCAACTAGCCCATCCGGTCCAAGTGTTTAAACCATGCTCTAGTAGAAATTGTAATATCCCTCCATTTTTGTCATTTTGTTTCTGTTTAGACTAAATTATGTTAGTAGGACCGGTGAAAAATCCATGAAGTACATTGAAAGGCTTACGTAAATAAATAATTTTATTAATAAGAAAATAAATGTGATTTAAAGTATTTGGGAATGAGACCTGAATATGAGATTGGGATAAATATTCTATGATAAGGATTCTAGATAATATTTAATGGATGGGATAGAAAATCCATTAAATTGCTTAGCTAGGGAAAGATTCTAATCTTGGATAAGCATAAAGCACCACAAGAGATAAAAGTGGGATTTTAATAAAAAGCCTAGGAAAGTCGACATTGAGGACCACAAAAGTGGAACACTGCTAAAGAAAACATCAATAATGGAAGAAAGGCATAAAATACCTATTGAAGGGATCAATAAATATTGTTGACACCCTGAAAAGTACATCTCAACTCGGGGGTGAACTGGAGCCACTCAGTTCAAGGTTGGGTGGAGAAAAAGGTGTACAATTCTCAAGTGAGTCCCTAACAATGATACTAGTTAGATTAATTATTAGGTTATCCTATTTCCTATTCAATAAAGATTACTTATATATGTTCTCATCTTTCAACATTTCAGTAGTTATATGTAATTATTGATGTTATATCTTATATTTATATATGTGAGAAGAATTTGTAATTACTGATTGCTGGAACATTGATATTATGCATTTAAATTATTTAATAATTGGATTTGTAGTTGTGGGGAAGGTATTCAGTATTTAAATTTACTATTCAAAGTATATGTGAGCTCTATGATTTTGAAGATTGGTTACTCACTGTTATATAAAATTGTAAATTGATTACACAATGGATGTGTGGGTACTTACAAATAATAGATCTTAGATGGTTATAATCTAGTTTTAATATTTTGAGAACATGCATACAATGATTAACAAGTGAATGGGTTCGAGATTTGATATAGTGATTAATAAGAGGGGAAAGATTTTTATACGTTAATAGTGTAGCATGAGTGGTAAAGATAAGGTGTTAATAGTGGCATCAAGGACAAAATTTTATTGTATGTTATGAGGAGAAAAAATATGGGTAGTGTTTGAATCCTGTAACAATAAAAATTCATGAGTATGGTAAGGGTCAAGAAATAAGCATACAAGGAAGCTACTAACATAATCCTAATAGAGGTCTTTCTTGTTAGGAAAAAAAAGTGAGACAATATAGTAGTTGTTGTACTCACACCAAATAGGAAGAAGAATACATTATCTAGCAGAGAAACTATTAAACTGTAACTTTTACGAATATTATTAGGGACCAAGCTATATCATTTATCTCAGTAGCAGAAATTACTGAAGAACGACAAAATTAACAAAACCGAAAAATATGTGAACAACTAAATCGATTCAAGCTACACGTTAATTCGATAGCTGAAAAGCAATGGAAGACAAGTTGATACAAGTACATGCACGTTTCCTATTCATAAAAATTCATTACAGGAATAAACAACATGAACCCAATTCATATGAAATAAATTAGACGAAGAAATCAATTACCAAAAAAATACATGCCTTTAGTAGT
Source organism: Pinus tabuliformis (assembly GCA_031772625.1). NCBI lineage: Eukaryota > Viridiplantae > Streptophyta > Pinopsida > Pinales > Pinaceae > Pinus > Pinus tabuliformis. The sequence goes on from CM062819.1 coordinate 912,132,800, forward strand.
ACAATCAACCCAAACATGAGAATGATGAAATATCCATAAGTCTGTTACATTATATGAGAATCTGACCACACAATTAAATAACTGGAGGTCTGAGCCTCAACATTTAGAGTTCATAAAGTTATACAGTTAGAACCAAAATTACACCTATACTAGTATCGAACAAGGGTAACTTATGAGAAGAACTCCCAGATCAAACTCCCTCGATCCTTATTTATACTCTCAGGCCTATCACAAAAAATAATTCCCCAACAACACCCACAAGTAATGAAGTTGAAAATGATCATGGAATTTGACTGACGATAGAGAATTGAGGTAACTGACTTGGACGAGATAATAGGTGGAGGTAAGTGAGGACCCTTATAGTAGCTTCCTGTGAAAGCATAAGTGCACTAAGAAGGTATTTTCGTACCTAGAAGATGGGGGAACAAGGGGTAAGTTTTTTACAATATGAAATCGAGAAAAAGGAAAAATTAAACGCAACAATAGATAGAGAGCGAACACTTTACATGGAAAAGTAACCAGTAGCATTTCCCAATCTGAAACCAACTAGAGAATAATATGCTTAGGCATGATATAATCTATAGGATCTATAAAATAAGAAAAAAAGGACAAGAAAATGAGAGACTGAGCCTGTAATGAATTGAGGCATCTAGGAAAGAGGACTAACATAACATTTATGAATATTATGTGACACTCTTCCAACAATGTATCTTACCTGGCATTGTTTTCATTATTCGTCGATCCTGTAGTGGTGCTCGAATGGCGGGATTTAGGTTTACTACTACCTATACCAGAAATGTGCAGCAAGAGCAAAAAAATTAGAAACCCCGGTCATGGTTATGGTATATTAATAGTAGCTGTAATTCAAGAAAAGATAGAAACAAAAACATAGGAAAATAACGCAAATCGCGAATGTATGACCAGGACGAGGATATGAGTCCTTTGTACACTTTATGCCAGAAAAATAACCAGCAAAAAACCAAGCCAATACTCTTATTAGTAAACAGTGGACGAAAACCTCTCTTGTGCGAATAATGTACTGGAGTCATTAGAGTATGAAATTAAATACAAAAAAGCAAATGGGGAGGAGTTTTCCTGAAACACAGTTAAACCGAAAACTCGAATTACTAGAAGTGGACTTGGAAATTCTATCCCAATTATTGCGGCTTCGACCTCAATGAGTTGTGAGCTAAACGATTGCTGTATGGGGAAAGAGACAAGATTATTCAACCCCAATTGGAGAGGAGAACTGAGTTAGGGAAAGACAAGAAAATAAAATGAAAAGATATAATACAACCATTAAAAAATGATTACTAACCTTTAAAGAAAGATTCTCCCGAAGTGGCATCATACCTATAGCTGGATTTATCGAGTACCCTGTCTTCGACATTGCAAATAGATATAAAATGATGGGAAAAGGTTAGGGATACACTACATAGATAAACCGTATATAAAAGACAATGAATTTGACCATAAAATAATAGTTATTACCTATAAGAACACCTAGAATATCAAGTAGTGAAGTCATGTGAAGGTCCCCTATCCTCACGACCTGTGTGCAATCACATAAAGCTAGATGCCAAACATGGAAAGAGAGATCCGAAATGATGCCACTAGAAAGAGATTACGACATTGAAAGGACACATTGACCAAGAAATTAGGGTTTAGAAGGGTTTAGGGTTACATTGAGTAATTGTGACCCTTTATGGCCATCTTTCCATCCCTACCATCCAACTGCTTCCATGACGATCACATGCCCTCGACGTGATGGAGGAAGACATGGAGAATTCTAATTGTAGGGTTAATATCCCAAGGAGGAACATCACAGACAGTCATTGGAATTGGCAAAAAAATATGAGAATGGCACCAGTATAGAACTTAGGCATTAAAATAAACTATAGTGCATAACAAAGCAATAAAACGAATACATCATATGGTAGTACATAAATGTTAAGAAGTGTGTTACATAACAACATAGCAATGGAATAATTACTGACCTTGCAACCCTTATTAGCATATAACCTATAACTTGTTAACCGAGTAACTCTTCCATATTTAGGTGAGGTGCATAGGAGACCTAATATTTAGTAGAATATCCTAAGTAAGAATTAAGTGATGTTGACTTACTAGGAACTAAGGTAAAAATGTATACCCTGTAACATGTTCTTGTGATAAATGTGATAATGGTTACTTATAAAATGCTCATGAATTATAAGTGAAAGAACTTACAACGTTGAACTAGGACATATGCTACTCAATATAAAATAATAAGGGAATATATGGTGATAGTAGTTACAGTGTTGTAAACACATATAGATATAAAAAAGAATATATATTTTTCTGGCTTGTACTAAATGAGCAGGTTGTGACAGATGGTATTAGAGCCCAAGTTCACAACTTGGCCTTAATGAAACACCACCGAACTAATAAATGTTTGTGTATGTTGGATTAAAAGGTAAGCACATGAACTGACTACAACAAAGATGGCTGAAGAGGCTCTAGCTATCACAGGAGGTGAAGACTTGTAAGTTTAATTGGGAAATGGAGCAACCCCAACAATGACTCAATTCATGGATGTTATTAGAGATATTTTGCAAGAATTGGCATATCTGAGGAGCAGTGATGAGAGGCTATTAAAGGCCAATGAGGAACATGAAAGAATGATCACATGGATGATTGAAAATTCTAGCCATTAAATTGTGGAACCTGAAATATGAAAAGGAAATAAGAGGGGTACAAAATGAGAGGAATCTGAAAGTGGGGGAGGTCTAATAGAACATACCTAGGAAGAAAAAAAAAGAAACAAACAAAGTTATAAGGGGAATTTATAAAAATTAAGCCCCCTACTTTTGACGGGGAGAAAGAGGAGGATACCAAAGCATGATTACTTAATATGAAAAAATATTTTTAAGTCTATGAATATGAGAGTATCTTAAAGGCTAGATTGGCCATTTTTTAACTAAAAGGTAAAGCAGCCCTCTGGTGGGAAGAAGCTAAAAGTGTACATCTGTTAGAGGAAAAGATAGTATCATGGGAGGAATTTCAAAAGCAATTTAAAAAGCACTATTTAAATGAACATTATTATGATGATCATGCAAAGGGTTTCCACGAGTTAAGGTTGGGATAATTAACCATGGATGAATTTGTAGCAATGTTTACCAATTTACTGTGGTATCTTCCCTACATTAAAGAAGAAAAAGATAAGGTGTGACGATTTGTGAATTGTTTTCCCACAGTCTACAAGGAACAAATTGAGTTCGACAATCCTAAGACAATTGATGAAGCAGTAAGAAATGTAAGGTTGTGTTACTAGCAGTTCTAGAATAAGGGTGAAGGCCATAAGTTTTTCTAGAATAAGGACAAACCCAAACTTATAATGGGAGAAAAATGATAGAAACTTGGCTATCTTAAATACTTTAGAAAGGACCATCTACGGAAAAAGTTTAGTAAGGGGAATGTGATTCAGTGAGCACATTCTCAAGTTGGTTCAAAACCTATGGACTTGAATAGTAAAAAGATTAATGGGGGCAAAGAGAGAGGACCACTAAAGTATTGGGGGTGTGGTGAGCCTCATCTATTGAGGGACTCTCTGCATAATCCCAAATTTGTACAAAACATGTAAGTTGTCCACAAAGATACGAAAGGGAATGACTTTGCTAGGAATATTCCTAGAATAAGTGCAACCTTGGAGGATAGACAAGCAGAACATCAATCAACAATGATTGAAATTGAAGGTACTATTTCCAACCTACTTGTTTCCATTTTAATTGATCGAGGGGCTAGTTTAAGTTATATTGGACCACAGATGGTGGAAAAGTGTAAACTTAAAATTGAAAAATATAAAACTACCTCGTTGGTACAGTTAGCAATCAACACCAAGAGAAGATTACCAAACCAACTAAAACAATGTCATCTTGATTTAAATAGCTATTTCACCACAGTAAACTTAAATGTACTCCCCGTAGGACCATATGATGTAATAATAGGCATGGACTAGTTGGAAAATCAGGGAGCCATTATAAACTATTTAGAAAAAATAGTGAGTTGTATGAATCAGCAAGGACAAACTCAAATAATCCAAGGCATACCAAAAACCATATCAGTTAAACAAATCTCAGCTTTACAAATGAAAAAGAGTGCACGAAAGGGGTGTCAATTATTTATGGTTCATGTAGAAGTAAGTAAACATAAAGAAGAGGAAACAAAATTAGATACCATGCAGGTTATTAAGGTGTTTCGCGGTGTCCTTCCAGATGAAATTCCAGGTTTACCCCCTCACAGGGACATAGATTTTTCTATTGACTTTGTACTCGGTGCAACATGAGTGTCTAGAGCCCCTTACTGAATGAGTCCACCTGAATTATTGGAACTAAAAATACAACTACAAGAATTGTTGGACAAAGGCTATATTAGGCCTAGTGTGTCACCATGCGCCCCAACACCCCCACCACCCCCCTCTGCCACCCACCCCCCCATGTTATTTGTCAAGAAGAAGGATGGCACATTTAGAATGTGCATCAATTATTGAAAACTAAATAAGTTAACCATTAAAAATAAGTATCCATTGCCCCGTATTGATGACCTGTTTGATCAAGTAAGGGGGGAAACCATTTTTTTTTGAATTGAATAAGGATGAGATATCATCGATTAAGAATAAAAAATGAAGATATTCATAAGACAACCTTCAGGAGCAGATATGGTCACTACGAGTTTGTAGTGTTTCCATTTGGTTGTACTAATGCCCCAACAACCTTTATGCGTTTGATGGAAAACATATTTAGTAAATATTTGGACAAATTTGTACTAGTATTTATAGATGATATTATGATATATTCCATAGATGAAGAAGAACATAAGGAACACTTAAAGTTGGTGTTGCAAACTTTAAGGGAATATCAGTTGTACGCCAAATCCAGTAAATGTGATTTCTACAAAAATAAAAACAGTATTTAAGCCACATCATTTCTAAGGAAGGATTAGCGGTGGATCTTGAGAAGGTTAGTGCCATGGTAAAATGGCCCATACCAACAGATTTATCTATTTTCCATTCATTTATGGGAATCATGAGATACTATTGGAGGTTTATAGAGATATTCTCAAAGCTAACATATCCTATTACATCCTTACAGAAAAATTGAGTAAAATCTTAATGAACTATTGAATGTCACAAGAGTTTTTATAAACTAAAAAACCTTCTCAAAGTGGCTATAATATTTAAATTTGCAAACACAAATAAGCAATTTACAGCTTGCAGTGATGCTTGTATGGACGGGATAGGGGGAGTTTTAATGCAAGACAATATAGTAATAGCTTATGAGTCTAGAAAGTTGAAAACCCATGAAAGAAAATATGTTGTATATGATTTAGAACTAGTTGTTGTCATACATGCCGTGAAGAAGTAGATGCATTATCTGTTAGGAAAGAAATTAATTTTGGTAACTCATCATATCAGCCTAAAATATATTTTCAGCCAACCATATCTCAATGCTAGGCAGGCTAGGTGGATGGCATTTCTTAGTGAATTTGAATTTGACATTAAACACATAAAAGGGAAGGAAAAGTAGATAGAAGACGCTTTTTAGCAGACATGCCTACACTCTAATGGAAGTGTTTGTTAGTTGCATGAGTAAAGATTTGATAGGGAAACTTAAAAATTTATCAACCAATGACCCTAAATATTTTGAAATTCAACAAAAATTACAAATAATTAACATTCCTGGTTTTGTAGAAAATTTTGAAAAATTTCTGGTATATAGGAAACATTTGTATGTCCCCAATGTAAATGCCTGAAACAATTCATACTAGATGGGTACCATAAGAAACCTTATGAAGGACATCCTGGATACCAAAATACGATTACAACATTAAGAATTTTTTTTTTTTGGCCAGGTATGGAAAAAGAGGTGGCTGAATATTTATCAAAATGTTTAGAGTGTCAACAGGTCAAAGTGTAACATCAACACCCTGTTGGGTTACTGAATCCATTACCTATCCCTGAATGGAAATGGGAAATAATATCTCTAGATTTTATTATAGGACTACCTTGGACAAGAAGACAACATGACTCCATCATGGTAGTGGTGGACACTTTAAGTAAGGAAACCCATTTCATATTGGTAAAATCCACTTATGGTACACCATAGATTGCTAATATCTTCATGAAGGAGATTTTTCGTTTACATGGAGTACTCGAGATGAGAGTGTCAGATAGGGATGCCAAATTTACTTCAAAATTTTGGAAGGCATTGTTTGGTGGCATGGGAGCCCAACTAATTTTCAGCATCACTTATCATCCTCAAATGGATGGCCAAACCGAGAGAACCAACCGTATTTTAGAGGACATGCTGAGAATGTATGTCATTGAAAAACCTACTAAGTGGGAGGATTTTTTTACATCTGGTGGAGTTTTCTTACAATAACTATTAAACATCCACAAAAATAAGCCCTTTTAAAGCTATGTATGGAAAAAAATTCCATACACCTCTCAATTAGATTCAATTGGAGGAAAGACAGATACTAGGGTTAGGTGCTTTGTACGAAATGGAGCAAATAGTATGAATGATTCAACAAAACATTAAAACTGCACAAGATAGACAAAAAAAATATGCAGATAGAAAATTAACACAAATAGAATTGAAAATAGGATATCATGTTTACTTCAGGGTGAAGCCAAGAAAAATTACCTTAAAAACAAGAACCTGTCCAAAATTAGCACCATGATTTTGTGGGCCATTTGATAATCTAGACAAAGTTGGACCCATAGCTTATCAAATAACATTACCCAATCATGTTAATGTTCATAATGTTTTTCATGTATCATTACTTAACAAATACATCCATGATAATTGTCACATAATTGATTGGAAAATGCTACAGGTGGAACCCGAAGGAAACTTTCTAGCATAACCTCACTATATCCTAGACTAGAAATAGATCTAGCTTGAGAATCGAACATTCGGTTTAAAGTGCGATGGAAACATTTTACTCCCGAAGAGGCTACATGGTAGTGGAACAATGGGATGAAAAATAATTATCCAACACTGTTCTAGAGGAAAGTAATTGGGAAATGAACATTGGGGATGATGTGATTTAAAAATGTGGGGAAAATGTAATATCCCTCCATTTCTATAGTGTTATTTTTGTTTATATTGAATTATGTTAGTATGAATGGTGAAAATGCCATGAAGTACATTGAAAGGATTATGTAAATAAATAATTTTATTAAAAAAAAAACAAATGGGATTGAAAGCACTTGGGAATGAGACTTGAATATGAGATTGAGATAACTCTTCCATGATAGATATTCTAGATAATATTTAATGGATAGGACAGAAAATCCATTAAATTTCTTAACTAGGGAAAGATGCTAAGCTTGGATAAGCATAAAGCACCGCGGGAGATAAAAGCGGGATTTTAAGGAAAAACCTAGGCAAGTGGAAATTGAGGACCACAAATGAAGGACATTGCTAAAGGAAGCATCAACCATGGAAGAAAGGTAAAAAATACCTATTAAAGGGATAAATAGAGGTTATTGATACCCTAAAAAGTACATCTAAGCTCGGGGAAGAACTGGAGGCACTCACTTCAAGGTTGGGTGGAGAGGCATGTATAAAGTTCTCAAGTGAATCCCTAACAATGATACCAATTAGATTAATTATTATGTTATCCTATTTCCTGTTCGATATAGTTTACCTAATATTTCTTCTTATTTTTCAGCATCTGAGTAGTTATACGCAACTATTGAATGTTATACCTTACATTTATACTCGTGAGTAGAATATGTAATTATTGATTGTTGGAATGTTGATATTATGCATTTAGATTATTTAATAATTGGATCTGTAGTTATGTGGAAGGGATTCAGTATTTATAAAATTGATTGTTCAAATTATATGTGAACTCTGTGATTTCAAAGATTTCCTACTTGCTGTTATATAAAATTGTAGACTCATTACACAATGGATGTGCATGTAATTAGAAATAACATATCTTAGATGGTCATAATCTACTTTTAATATTTTGAGAAGATGTATAATAGATCTTAGATGGTTATAATCTGCTTTTAATATTTTGAGAACATGCATATAGTGATTAGCAAGTGAATGGGTTTGAGATTTGATATATGATTAATAAGAGGTGAAACATTTTTATACATTAATAGCGTGACCCGAATGGTAAAGATAAGGCATTACTAATCACATCAAGAATGAAATTTTATTGTATGTTACGAGGAGCAACAATATTGGTAGTGTTCGAACCTTGCAACAACTGAAATTTGTAAGTATGGTAGGGGTTGAGAATTAGGCATACAAGGAAGCTATAGTATAATCCTAATAGAGATCTTTTCTGTTAGGAAAATAAAGCGAGACACTATAGCAGTTGCAGTACTAACACCCAATAGGGATGAAGAATACATTATCTAGGAGAGAAACTATTAGAATGTAACTTTTATGAATAGTATTAGGGAGCAAGAGATATCATTTATCTCAGTAGTGGAAATTACTGAAGAACAACAAAATTAACAAAAACCATGATAATTGAAAGGAAAATTCTGAACAATGTTGGGTTGTGTTATAATCTTTCCACAACTAGTTGTCCTAGTTAACTGGGGGGTTAGAGGGGAGCAGAGCCCCCCCTTTATTGCATCGATTGCGTAGCGGGGGGTCACAGGGTGTTTTATGGGGGTGGTTAGCCCCACTCTATGGGGTCTAGGGTAGTGCCCGGGGGAAATTTTTTTTGGACCCTTTATTAGGTGGCGCAAACCTACTTATGGTTTTGTGCATGGTTTTCGCACATGGTTTTGGGCGCGATGGTTTTTGGTCCATGGTATTGGATGCTTCGTCACGTATATATATATATATATATATATATATATATATATATATATATGTATGTATGTATGTATGTATGTATGTATGTATGTATGTATGTATGTATGTATTGTAACATTGAAAGGAACATAATGAAAAATCAATCTGGTAGTCCCACTTTTGGGATCCAGGGGAAAATCTTTGTGTATATATGTTTTATGTGTTATGCTCTCGCTATTTTTTAGTTTGTATGTTTTACAATTCATATGCAGGTAATTTTTGTATGGGGTTAAAACCTACATTTGGTATCGGAGTTTTTTTGGCTTCAAGGGGACGCCTTTGTTGCTGAGAGGTTTTGCTCAGCCTATGGTAGACCCTGCTCAGTGGGAGATTTGCGGAATCGATTCTATTGGTGAAAGAAGATGGCAAGCAGTGGAAAGATAGAGATCGATAAATTTAATGGTCAGATTTTTGAGATGTGGAAACTCAAGATGCAGGATCTCCTAGTGGATAAGGATCAGTGGATTGTAGCAGATTCGTGTATGAAACCAACAGGAGTGTTTGATGAAGAATGGAAGAAGCTGGATTAGAACAGAAAGAGTACAACACAATTGTGTGTCTTCGATCTAGTATTGTTGAATGTATCAGGGGAAGCTACGATGAAGGCTTTGTGGGAAAAGTTAGGGACTTTGTACCAATCTAAGTCTTTGGTGAATAAACTGTTCCTACAGAAAAAGTTGTATAACCTGAGGATGAAAGATGGAGACTCAGTGATAGAGCATCTGAACACATTTAATACAGTGGTAAGTAAGTTATTATTTTGATATTAGAATTTCAAATGAAGGTAAGTGCATTAGTTTGTTCTATTCTCTACCAGATTTGTGGGATAGTCTGGTTATTACAATAGGTAGCAATGCAACTACCTTGCAGTTTGATGAAATAGTCTCATCCTTGTTGTCAGAGGAGATGAGAGGGAAAGATATCGAGAGCTAGAATGGTGATGCCTTGTCTATACAAGGAAGGTCCCAGAAAAGAAACAAAAATAAGTCATCCAGTGGGATATCTAAATCTATAGGAAGATCTAAATCTCTAGGAAAACCTGTAAAGGTGTGGTGGAAATGCGAAAAGAAAGGGCATTACAAGAGGGACTGTAAATCTAAAGCTCCTAACAAAGGAAAGGGATTTGATGATGCTCCTTCTACAGAGGTGAAAACCAACTCAGGTGAAGGCGGGGATGTGTAGTTGGCTTCTTCAAGTACGTATGTATATCATGAGGAATGGTTGATTGACTTAGGTACATCCTTTCACTTCACTCCCCATAGAGAGTGGTTTTGCAAGTATGAGAAATATGATGGTGGTGATGTCTTCTTGGGGGATGACAAGAAGCCTAAAATCGTTTGTCGCAAAAAAGTTAAGTTGAATTTGCAAGGTGGAAGGATTAGAACACTTCCGGGTGTTCTGCATATTCCTGTATTGGCCAGAAATCTGATTTGTATAAGCAAGCTAGATGATGCAGGTGTAAAAACAGTGTTCGAGAAGGATACCTGTAAGATGGTTCATGGAGCACTAGTATTGATGCGGGGAGTTCGGATTGGAACTCTGTACAAGTTGCAGGGTAGCACTGTTGTTGATGGGTGCAACAATTCTATGGTTCGTGAAATTGGAGCTGAAAACCTAGTGGTCTCTAGAGAAAATACCATGCTATGGCATCGAAGGCTTGGACATATTGGAGAGAAGGGCCTTCAAATACTTCATGGTAAAGCTATGGTAGAAGGTATGACTAATATCTCTCTGGATTTAGATTTCTATGAAAATTGTGTATATGGGCAGTAGAATCGGGAGAGTTTCCCCTCTCGTGGTAAAAGGGCGAAACATATATTATAGCTTGTGCACAATGATGTGTTTGGACTTGTGAAGGTTCCATCACTGGGTAAGTCTATGTACTATGTATCATTTATAGATGAATTCTCAGGGAATACATGGATATATTTCCTTAAGAAGAAGTATGAAGTCTTTGATAGGTTTAAAGAATTTAAGACTCTAGTGGAAAAATAGATAGAGAAGAAGATAAAGGTGCCGAGGACAAATATAATGGTGGAGAGTTTTGCAAGAAGGAATTTGAAGAATTGTGTAAGAAGTGTGGTAAAGCACGATAGAAGACTACTCCATACACACCTGAGAAAAATGGAGTTCTAGAAAGAATGAATAAGACATTGATGGAAAGGGCAAGAAGCATGCTCAGTGGTTCTCGGTTAGGACATGAATTATGGGCAGAGGCATTGGAGACTGCATGTTACCTAGCCAACAGGCCACCTTCAACAACGTTGGACGATAGGACTCCACAAGAGCTATGGAATTGTAAGAAACCCTCTGTTTCACATTTGAGGGTATTTGGATGTGATGCATATGTACAAGTTCCAAAGGAGAAAAGAAGCAAGTTGGATAGTAAATTTGAAAAGTGAAACTTTATTGGGTATAAGGATTGTTGAAAATAGCAACAAGAAATGCCAAATTAGAAATGCTAAAGATAGCACTATTATAAATAGTAGTTTAGCTATTGTTGAACACAACAACAAGGAATGAAAAATGGAAGTGCTAAAAATAGCATTCTATAAATAGCATTTCAGGATACCTTCCTATTTTAGTCAGTCCCTAAACTAAGATAGTGAAGTAAAATTCGAACTTGATCTTAGCAGCTGTTTGTAAAATAATTAATTAACTCATCTTGATTTAATTAGTTAGGGAAAATCAAACATGAAGTCTATGTGGGGACATGCAACAGTTTCTCCATTAATTGAGGAATTTATCCATCAATTAAAGGGATAAGGATGAGTTGTAATATTGAGTTGTAATTAGTTGGTTTAATTAACTGAGTGAAGTCTAGTTAGATTAATTCAAAGAGTTTTTTGAATTAATGTAAGTTTAGTTAGTTAATGCTTTCATGCATGTAACTGTTGCACTTCAGATAAATACATATTCTCTCATAAATAACTCATGCATGTCAGTTCAGTCAGAGACCTAGTTGAGATCAGATGGAGGGACAATGTACTATGAGTTGCTAGAATATTCTATTGTGAATATTCTTTGAAGGCAGAAGGAACTCTTTCCTTGAGGATTGTGCAGTCACTTCTTCAGGTTTTGTGAGCGTGATGAGGCCAATTCACACATGTGGCTTCACTAGACCCCAATAAAAACTATGCAAGGAAATAGGAGGCTTGGAGGGCTTGAGGAGGACATATACTATGTCTATTCAGTCTATGATCTATATTGTTTGATTACAGAGAGAGTAGGATAGCTTGAGAGCTGATTCTTTTTGTAACTTGAACAAGATTTCCACTTGTATGATAATACAGAGATTGGGATTTTAGGTTGAGGCTTTCCGTGGGTTATTTCTTCTGTGTGATGTGTGATTGATTTCTCATTATCAGTTATATGTGTTCTCTTGATCTTGCTCAATTTTGATTAAGCTTCCGCAAAGTGTTTTAGAAGTAGATCTTGTATTGTGTTTTAGTATATTGCATAATGTGTTGATATACAATGGGAATTTCAACATGGTATCAGAGCAAAGGTGATCAAGGCGAAGAACAGTATACAAGAAGGAGAAGTTTGAAGTTTATGGTTCCTGAATGTAGAAATCTAGTTCTTATCACATCTCAATTTCACCAATGGCGTTAAGTGGTTTAAGACTCAAGTATGCCCTTGATGGTAGCTCGAATTATACAACCTAGAAGGATCCAATGGAGGAAGTATTAGAGTATAACAGTCTCAGGAACTTCATTGATCAAGAAGTCCCCAAGCCAACTGATGCTACTCAATTAGTGGAATGGAAGAAATGTGTGGCTAGAGCAAGGAGAATCCTCCTAGAGGGAGTTTGAGACCACATTGTCTCGAGCCTATTTTGGAAGGAGACATCATTTTCAATGTGGAAAACATTGAAAGATCTATATCAGAATAGCAGTGATCAGAGGAAGCTGGTGCTGAAAGACAAGCTTCGTAAGATCAAGTGTGAAAATGGTGACACAATCTCTACATATCTGAACAAGCTCACCACCTGCAGGGATGATCTTGGAAGTGTAGGGATCATGACTGCTAATGATGACATGGTGAGTCTTACACTCCTCGGTCTTCTTAAGAGATGGCATAGCTACAAAGACTTGGTTAATGGAAGACAAAAACTGCCAAATTGGGAACGACTTTGGTCAGATCTGATGCAGGAGGAAATAAGAAGAAGCACCAGAGATGGATCCTCGTCGAAGAAATATGATGAGAAAAATCTAGCCTTAGCGAGTAAGGCGAGGAAAGGGAAAGGGAAGGCATCCCATCCCAAATCCAGTTCTTCCCATGGTGGGAAGAAGATTGACAAATCAAAAGTGTGATGCTTTCATTGTCATGAAGTGGGCCATTATGCTATGAATTTTCCATAGAATAAATCCAAGAAGGGTTCCTCAAGGGGATATGATGGTGAGGCACTGGCCTTACAATTTGAGCTGGATTTCTCGCTTATCACATGCATGGTTTCATCCATGGTGGGATGTGTGTGGTACCTAGACAGTGGAGATTCATTCCACATGTCAGGTGACAAGAATATTTTCAGTACCTTAGAGGAGAAGGATCTCCAGATGCGTATCGAGATGGGCGATGATGGAAAGTATCATGTTTTAGGTGAAGGTACAGTTGTGTCTCAGAGGGAGCATGGAGCTCCCCTCACCCTGACTGATGTAAAGTATGTACGAGGTCTGAAGAAGAATCTTGTGTTTGTCGCTATGCTAGAAGAAAAAGGCTATCATGTAGTCTTTAGTAAAGGAAAGGTATTCTTGAGACATATCGGTACTCGACAGAAAAAGCAAATAGGGATTCGAGTAAAGAATCTCTACAAGCTGGAGGTAGATGACTGTGCTACATTGTGTTCCAAAGCTGAGATGGTGCAGAGCCAAGATGTTGGCGAGTTATGGCATAGAAGACTGGGCCACTTGCACCATGGAGCCCTGAAGATCATGCAACAGATTTCTACTGGATTACCCAAGGGAAAACTTGAGCAGACGACTACATGCAAAGATTGTACCTTGGGTAAGTATGAGAAATCTTCCTTTCTGGATTGAGATAGTTGAGCTAGAGCAATCCTGGAGCAAGTTCACTCAGATGTTTGTGGACCATTCTCTATAGCCTCCACCACTAAACAAAGGTACTATGTTATTTTTATTGATGATTTTTCTCATAGATGCTAGATCTACTTTATGCAAAAGAAGGATTAGACCTTCTTGATGTTTGGTGAGTTTAAAGCTTTGGCAGAGAAAGAATCTGGAAATAAAATAAAAGCCTTGCGTAGCGACAATCGTGGATAGTATGTCTCTGAATAGTTTAAAGACTTCTATGCTACAAAAGGAATTAAATGGGAATTGACAGCACCCCATAACACATAGCAGAATGGGGTGGCCGAAAGGAAGAACAGATCGATTGTGGGAGTAGCTCGAGCGATGTTGCATGACCAAAGCCTACCACTGCATTTGTGGGCTAAGGCATGCAATACAACAATATGCTTGCAAAATAGAAGCCCACACCATATACTGGGAATGAAGACACCTATGGAGGCCCATTCTGGGAAGTGACCTGATGTAAGTCACTTTCGAATATTTGGATCATTAGTTTGCTGTCATGTGACCAGAGATTCCAGGAAGAAGCTAGACCCAACGGCTGAGTTGGGAATACTTGTGGGGTACACAGATACACCCCACAACTATCAGGTGTACCTTCCTTCTACTCAGAGGACTGTGGTATGCAGGGATATGAAGTTCAACAAGAAGAAAGGCATGCAAGTGTCACTTGAGAGGGAGCTCAAGTTGCATGAAGAGGAGGAACTTTCAGTTCCTAAGGAGGAGGAGCCTCAGATTGATGCGGAGCAGCCACATGTAGAGGATCTAGGAATGGAGACATCCACTCATGTTGATACTCCAAGAGATGGGCGGAAACACTCAAGGGAAGCTGACAGGTTGATGCTGGATGCACAAGAGAATGTGGTATAGCCATATTCTCAGCACAGATAGAGGAGGTCGCCCGAGCAGTACACTGGGTACATGGCCCTGGTTGGGTAGTGTGTAGATACTGAACCTTCCTCAATCGAGGAGGTAGTGCAGCAACCAGTCTGGGTTGATGCAATGGTAGAGGCGTATGACTCTATCATTGGGAACATTGTGTGGGATGTTGTCCCAAGGCCTCAGGACAAGTCAGTGGTGAGTTCTAGATGGCTTTACAATGTAAAGCAGGTAGCTGATGGCAGTGTTGAGAAACATAAGGCAAGGTTTGTTGCTCGAGGTTTCTCACAGGTCGAGGGGATCACTTATGATGAGAATTTTTCTCCTGTAGCAAGGTACTTGTCGATTAGATCGATGTTGGCACTATCAGCTCAGATGGGGTGGAAGATCCACCAAATGGACGTGAAGACAACATTCCTCAATGGGAATATTGAGGAGGAGGTGTACATTCAGTAGCCAGAAGGCTTCGAGACCTTCAATCGTAAGTCGTATGTGTGACTGAAGAGGGATTTGTATGGGCTGAAGCAAGCACCCCTTGCTTGGTACGCCAGGATCGACAGCTATTTCACTGGTTTGGGCTTCACCAAGAGTGAAGCAGATACAAACCTTTACCACATCATCGTAGAAGGTAAACCATTGATCATTCTTCTTTATGTCGATGATTTAATTTTGACAGGTGATGATCCGCTGATATAGTCTTGCAAGGAGGACCTTGCAAGAGAGTTCGAGATGAAGGACGTGGGCCTTATGCACTACTTTCTAGGCATGGAAGTGTGGCAGAAATATGGTGAAGTATTTGTGTCTCAAGGCAAGTATGCCAATGAGATACTCAGGCGCTTTCACATGGAGAAGTGGAATCCCATGCAGACTCCTCTAGCTGGGAACTAGAGGAAGGAGGATGCTACTTTAGGTGAGGTAGTAGCTGCTACTATTTATTAGCAGCTGGTGGGTTCACTTATGTATCTGGTGAACACACCACCCGACTTATTCTTTGTGGTGAATGAGCTGAGTCAAGCTATGGTTCAGCCTACCAAGTTGTTTTGGAAGGCAGCAAAGCATGTGCTGAGATACCTCAGAGGCACATCTCAGTTAGGATTATGGTACAGACAGACAGAGGGAGTGAAGTTTCAGGGCTTCACATATGTGGATTTGGCAGGGAGTCCATCAGACCGGAAGATCACTTCTGGAGGAATCTTCAAACTTGGTTCAGCTGCAGTTTCCTAGTACAGTAAGAAACAAAGATCAGTTGCACTTAGCTTAGCAGAGGCTAAATACATGGTTGCTAGTTAGGCTGCATGTGAGGCCATTTGGATGTGGAAGATTCTAGTGGGATTGTTTGGTCAGAGGATGGTTCCTACAGTGATATACTACAATAAACAAAGTTGCATCAAACTCTCTGAGAATCCAGCTCAACATGATAGGTCCAAGCACATTGATATCCGGTATCACCATCTTCAAGACTGTGTGGTCAAGAGGATCATGTTGTTGCTGTATGGTTCGACCGAGGAACAAGATGCAGATATTTTGACTAGGGAATTGTCAAAATGCAAGTTCGAGTTCCACAAAGACAGGATTAGGGTTACAGATAATCCCTTTCTTGTTGAGAGGGAGTGTTGAAAATAGCAACAAGAAATGCTAAAAATAGAAATGCTAAAAAAAGCACTGCTATAAATAGCAGTTCAGCCAGTGTTGAACATAGCAACAAGGAATGAAAAATGGAAGTGCGAAAAATAACATTCTATAAATAGCATTTCACGATACCTTCTTATTTTAGTCAATCCCTAAACTAAAATAGTGAAGTAAAATTCGAATTTGGTCTTAGCACCTATTTGTGAAATAATTAATTAATTCATCTTGAGTTAATTAGTTAAGCAAAATCAAACATGAAGTCTATGTGGGGACATGCAACAGTTTCTCCATTAATTGAGGAATTTTTCCCTCAGTTAGAGAGATAAGAATGAGTTGTAATTAGTTGGCTCAGTTAACTGAGTCAAGTCTAGTTAGATTAATTCAAACAATTTCTTAAATTAATGTAAGTTCAGTTAGTTAATGCTTGCATGCATGTAATTGCTGCACTTCAGATAACTGAATATCTTCTCATAAATAACTCATGCATGTCTGTTTAGTCAGAGACCCAGTTGAGATCAGATGGAGGGACAATGTACTATTAGCTACTAGAATATTCTATTGTGAATATTCCTTGCATGCAGAAGGAATTCTTTCTTGAGGATTGTGCAGTTACTTCTTAAGGTTTTGTGAGTGTGATGAGGCCAATTCACACATGTGGCTTCATTGAACCCCAAGAAAAACTGTGCAACGAAATAGGAGGCTTGGAGGGCTTGAGGAGGACATATACTATGTCTATTCAGTCTGTGAGCTATATTGTTTGATTGCAGAGAGAGCAGGATAGCTTGAGAGCTGATTCTTTCTGTAACTTAAACAAGATTTCCACTTGTATGATAATACAGATATTGGGGTTTTAGGCTGAGGCTTTCCCTGGGTTATTCCTTCTGTGTTATGCATGATTGATTTCTCATTCTCATCTATATGTGTTCTCTTGATCTTTCTCAATTCGATTAAGCTTCCGAAAAGTGTTGTAGAAGTATATCTTGTATTGTGTTTTAGTATATTGCACAATCTGTTGATCCACAGTGGGAATTTCTACAAGGATGGTTTAAAGAGTTATAAACTTTGGAACCCAGTACCAAGGAAGGTTGTGTATATCCAAGATGTGGTGTTCAAAGAGGTGAAAGATATTATTAAACATGAAGGCCAACCAAAGGAACCTGAAAAGATAGAGTTTTAGCTAAAGGAGGAAGAATTAGACTCTACAGGAGAAGAAGAATTAGAAGATGAAGAGCCATAAAATCCAGTTGTGAGAAGATTAGTTCGAGAAAGAAGGCATATAGAAAGGTATAGTCCATCTGCTTTCTATTCAAATTTTTCTTTATCTATTACTGATGATGATCTTAGAACTGTGAAGAAAGAAGTAGATTCAAAGGATGGAAAACTCTAGAAAGAGGCCATGGTTGATGAAATGACATCTTTGCACAAAAATGAGGCTTGGAATCTGGTGGAGTTGCTGGCTGGAAAGAAACCCATTGGCAGAAAATGGGTGTTCAAGAAGAAGACAAATGTGGAGGGAAAAGTGGAGAAATACAAAGCTTGGTTGGTAGCAAAAGGTTATTCCCATGTGTGGGGAATTGATTTTGGTGATATTTTTTCTCCTGTTCCCAAGGTAGATTCTATTAGATTACTTTTATCTGTTGCTGCTGTTTTTGATTTTGAGGTAGAACAGATGGATGTGAAGACAAAATTTCTTCACGGGGATCTAGAAGAAGAGATCTACATGAAGCAAACTAAAGGCTTTGCAGTGAAGGGTAAGAAAGAACTGGTATGCAAGTTAAAACGTCTCTGTATGGGTTAAAACAATGACCAAGGATGTGGTATCAGAAATTTGATACATTTATACAAGGACTTGGCTTCACCAGAAGCAAAGTAGATCACTGTGTGTATTTATTAATTAGTGGTTGTGTTATTTATCTGGTCTTGTATGTGGATGATATGTTGTTGGTTGCAAATGACAAAGAAATTATCCAGGATTTGAAGACCCAATCGTCCTCAATATTTGACATGAAATATCTTGGTGCTGCAAACTATATTTTGGGCATGGAAATTAAAATAGATCGAGCAAAGAGGAAGCTTTGGTTAAACTAGAGGAAGTATGTTGAGACAATACTGCAAAGGTTTAATATGTAGGATATTAAACCAGTGAAGGTTCCTATTCATGTAGGTGTAAAGTTATCTGCTGAACAGTGTCCCAAGACACAAGAAGAGGAAGATGACATGTCTCGTGTTCCATATGCTAGTGCAGTTGGTAGCCTGATATATGTGATGGTCTGTACTAGACCATATATTTCACATGCAGTGGGAGTATTGAGCAAGTTTATGTCAAAACCAAGGAAGGAACATTGGACAACAGTGAAGTGGGTTTTCAGGTATTTTTGTGGCACTAGTGATTATGGTTTGTGCTACCAAGGAAAACCAAGATTGGACAATGTTTTGAATATTTGTGGCTTTGTTGATGCAGACTGGGCTGGAGATCTGGATTAGAAAAGATCTACAAGTGGGTATGTGTTTAACCTATTTGGATGCGTAGTCATTTGGATGAGTAAGAAACAATCTGTAATGGCACTATCAACTACAGAGGCAAAATACATGGCAGCCACTCATGCAAGCAAGGAATCAATTTGGTTGTAGAGATTGTGTTCAGGTATGGGGTTAGTATAGGGAGCTATAAGGATAGACTGTGATAGCCAAAGGGAAATTTTCTTAGCAAAGAACCCTGCTTATCATTCAAGGATAAAGTAGATGAATGTTTAGTATCACTTTGGGAGGTATATGATAGAGGAGAAAAAGGTGTTGCTGGTAAAGGTGGACACTATGAAGAATACTATAGATCCATTGAAAAAATCTGTGAGCTCTGAGAAGTTCTCTTGGTGTAGAGAAACAATGGGTGTTGTAGGGTTGGATAAATGACTAAGCTCTCCTGTGGCCCCATGTGGAAATAAAACAACAAGTGGGAGAATTTTGGGTTGTGTTGTAATCTTTCCACAACTAGCTGTCCTAGTTAACCTGGAGGGTTAGAGGGGGGGCAAAGCCCTCCCCTCGTTGTGTTGATTGTGTAGTGGGGGAGTCACAGGGGTTTGAGGCTGGCGGTTAGCCCCCTCTATGGGTTCTAGGGCAGCGCCCCGGGAAAATTTGTTTTGGACCCTATATTAGGTGGGGCAAACCTACCTATGGTTTTGTGCATGGTTTTCACACATGGTTTTGGGTGCGATGGTTTTTGGTCCATGGTATTGGATGCTTCGGTATGTATGTATGTATGTATGTATATATATATCTACATATACATATACATATACATACACATACACATACACATACACATACACATACACATACACATACACACACACACACACACACACACACACACACACACACACACACACACACACACACACACATATATATATATATGTATTGTAACATTGAAAGGAACATAATGAAAAATCAATCTGGTAGTCCCGGTTTTGGGATTCAGGGGAAAATCTCTGTGTATATTTGTTTTATGTGTTATGCTTTTGCTATTGTTTAGTTTCTATGTTTTAAAATTTGTATGCATGTTATTTCTGTACGGGGTTAAATTCTACAAAAAACTGATATTGAGTCACTCCACACATTAATTCGATAGTTGAAAAGAAATGGAAGATAAAATGATACAAGTACATGCACATTTCCTATTCATAAAAAATTGTTAGAGGAATAAACAATAGAAACCCAATTTGTCTGAAATAAATTAGACCAAGAAATTAATTAGCGAGAAAATACATGCCTTCAATATTACATTTGACCCAAAAATGAGGATGATGAAATATCCATAATTCTGTTACATTTTGTGAGAATCTTACTACATAATTAAATAGCTAGAGGTCTGAGCCTCAACATTTAGAGTTCGTAAAGTTATACAGTTAGAACTAAAATGACACCTACACTAGTATCAAACAAGGGTTTACGAGAATAAATCCTAGTTCAAATTCCCTCGATACTCATTTATAGTCTCATGCATATCACAGAAAATAATCCCCCAAAACACCCATGAATAACGAAGTTGATCAGGATCATGGAATTTGACTGATGCCAAAGAATCGAGGTAATCAGACTGGACAAGATAATAGGCAAAGGTAAGTGAGGAACCTTCTAGCGACTTCCTATAAAAACATAAGTGCACTGAGAAGGAATTTTCGTACCTACAAGACCAGGGAACAAGGGGTAAGTAGTTTACATTATGAAATTGAGAAAAAATAAAATAAAAACAACAACAACACACACACACACACACACACACACACACACACACACACACACACACACACACACACACACACACACATATAGATATATCTAATAAAAATAAAAATAATATAAATTATTACCTATACCATAAATGTAATTCTTATAGGTAATAAATGTTATTTTTATGGTTATCTCGAACAGTAATCACTGTCGTTTCCCAATATGAAACCAACCGGAGAATAATATGCTTAGGCACGATATAATTTGTAGGATCCATACAAGTTGAGAAAAAGGACAAGAAAACGAGAGATTGATCCTGTAATGAATCAAGGGATTCAGGCAAGGGAACTAGCATGACATTTATGAATAATATGTGACACTCTGCTAACAATAATGGGAACATTGTAGGTTCCCTGACATTGTTTTCTCTAATCGTCCACCTTGTAGTGGTTCTTGAATGGTGGGATTAACCTCTACTTCTACCTAAACGAGAAATGTACAACAAAAGTGAAATAAACTAGAAAACCCTGTCATTGTTATGGTATATTAACAGTAGCAGGAATTCAAGAAAACATAGAAATGAAAACAAAGGAAAATAACCTGAATCATGAATGTATGACTGAGCTGATGAGATGAGTCCTATGTACACTCTATGCCAGAAAGCCAACCAGGAAAAAAACAAGCCAATACTCTTATCTGTAAACGATGGAGGAAAACCTCTCCTGCGCGAGTAATGTACTGAAGTCATTAGAGTCTGAAAGTAAATACAACAGCCGAATGGGGCGGAGTTTTCCCAAAACATAGTTAAACTTAAAACCTGGATTACTGAAAGCATACCAAGAAATTCTCTCTAAAGTATAGTGGTTACAACATCAATGAGTTGTGGGCCAAACTATTCTTGTAGGAAAAGGGCGGAAAAACAAGCTTATTCAAACCTCATCGGAGACAAGCACCATGTTAGGGAAAAATAGGAAAAGAAAACAAAAGAATATAATACAACCATTAACAAAAGATTACTAACCTTTAAATAAATATTTTACCGAAGTGGTGTCATACATGTAGCTAGATTACCTAGTACCCTATCTTCAACACTACAAATAGATATAAAACGATGGGAAAATGTCAGGGACATGCTGCATAGAGAAATCGTATATTAAAGACAATGAATCTGACCATAAAATTAACATTTATTACCTATAAGAATGCATGTAATATCAATTAATAAAGGCATGCAAAGGTTTCCTATCCTCATCACTTGTGTGCAACGACAAAAAGCTAGATGCCAAAGACAGACAAAATGTTATGAGATGATGCCACCAGAAGGAGTCTGTGACAACAAAAGGATACAATGACCAAGAAATTAGGGTTCATAAGGGTTTAGGGTTACATCAAATAATCGTGACCCTTGATGGCCATCTTTTCTTCCCCACCATCAAACTACTTCCACAAAAGTCACATGCCCTCCTTGTGATGGGGGTAGACATGGAGAATTCTAATTACAAGGTTAATCCTCCAAGGAGGAATGGCATAGAAAATCATTAGAATTGGTGAAAAATTATGAGAATCACACCAATATATAACTTAGGAATTAAATTAAATAATAGTTCATAGCAAAGAAATAAAATGAATACATTATAGGGTAGTACATAACTATTAAGAAGTGCATTACATAACAACATAGAAAATGGAGTAATTATTGACCTTGCAACCCTTATTAGCATATAGAATATAACTGGTTAAGCGAGTAACTCCACCATATTTATGCGATGTGCATAGGAGACCTAGTATTAAGTAGAATATCCTAAGTAAGAATTAAGTGATGGTGACTTACTAGGAACTAAGGTAAAATTGTATACTTTGTAACATGTTCTTGTGATAAATGTGATAATGGTTACTTATAAAATGCTTATGAATTAGAAGTGTAAGAACATATAAACATGAATTAGGTCATATGCTAATAAATATAAAATAATAAGAAAATATATTTTGACAATAGTTGCAGCGCTGTAAACATATATAGAAAGAATAATAAAAATTGTTTGGCTTGACTGTACAAGCAGAGTTGTGACACTGATCTGTAATGCCTCCTCCCACATTTGGCCACTTTCACTGGTCCGTCGGGGTAAAAATGAGCTAAGGGATACTATAAAATGACTCAACCTCCTAAGTGTGGTTAAGTAAGTGGAATCAACAGTTAGAAGCTTTATTGACCTTCCTCAAGAGCTACAGGACCCCCTGGAGCTAAATAACCACTCCAGGTGGCAAAACCTTGAGCTAACTTATTTTTTTAGTGATTTAATATCCCATTCGCTTGTAAAATAAAGCAAGTCAATGACTGTGACCCTCTTGTCGCATGGATAACTCTGCCTCCTAGCAACTGTGGCCCAGATTTCCCATTTCTAAGCATACAACCCCAGATTGTGAGCCACTTTTTCAAGGGTAGTCTCCAGACCTATGCCCAAAAATTTGTAAGACTTTCCAGAATGATGAATGACATAAGGAAAAATTAATAAGTACAAATATTAGTCAAGAACTAGATCGAACCAGACCTAACCATGAAAATCATTTCATCAAACACATTGTGAACATGTAATATACAGGTCATGAATGCATATCTGAACATAGAGGTCTGATACTTATCTGAGAATCATCAAGAAGGTCTAATTCCCTCTCATAATAACTACAATAAAATCTATTAGCTCATGCATTCATTAATAATTCATCATCAAATCAAATATATATAGAGCCATAACTAGAACTTATTATGAAACCATGCTTATAACCAACATATAACCAGAATAAGAAGCAAATAGAAAAACCACCAAATCCACATAATAACAAGTACATTTAATCATGGAATAAAATAGGAAAAAGCTCTTATTAACATATGAAAAATCAACCAAGTCAGGGACTTCCACGTACCACCCGACCATAGGTTGGGTTAAACCAAATACTTCTTTCAATTACTCACCGTTGTTCCATATTCCAATAATGAATGGATCTCATGCAATAAAACAATACATAACAACCATGGGAATCCAAAGGTTAGAACACCTCCACCCTCACACTATCGTGATCTCACCTAAACCAGTTCCGAGATAAAAAAATAAAATGAATATTGGATGCCTCAAAATTCCTTCACCATCCAGTAGGGAATTTTCCTATCTCCACCCACCCATCGAGGGTTCCTTAGAGAAAACCATCTCGACTGCCAAACCTTGGGATATTCTTGAGACCACCTCACCCAAATCTAAAACCTTCTGGCAATCCAAAGCTCAACCAAGAATGAATCCCATCACACCATGGTTATCCAGGAATTTGTAAGGCAAGGTTAAAACCACTGTCAAATAAGGAAATACCCATGCCAATGAAGATAAATGAAGCAAACACACACATGCATGATAAAACTAGCAAGGAAATCATATATGCAAATTGATACTTGCAAGTCCTCCTACTGAAGTTGCTTGATCCAATCCTTCCTTGCTTGTCATTTACTTTCATTTTTCTTCCTTTTCATGTCCTTGCTTTCCTTCACATTCATTTTCTTTCCTGCTTACTTTCTCCTCTTGGTGCTCTTCTTCTCTCTAAGCCAAATCCAAATCTAAATTAATAAAATGCCCCAAATTGATGCTTTGATTCATTTTTATTATTGATGCCTCTATTTCATTCTTCCTCTATTTTCCTTCAATTTCCTCTTCATTCAAGCTTGTGACATTTCATCTCCCTTTTCTCATATTTTCCTTTATTTTCATAAATAAATGTTGATAATGCCACTTTTCCTTTTCAATGCCTTTGTGAATTCCTTTTCCAATTTCCTTAGCCATAATAAGCAACAAGTGATTCCCAATAGGATTTTTATTACATGAACTTTTAACCTAGGGTTGTTACACCTTATGTCTAGGTTCTTTGGGCAATTCCTTATGCCCAACGTATAAATCATAGGATTCCTTTATTGTAAGCATCTCCTTTCTTTGTTATCCCCAACAAATTTTAACAAGCCTTGCATAGTTAAAATTTTGTAGTTTTGTAGTTCTCGATCAAAATTTGTCTAGGCCATTGTGGATGGGCATTTGGGCCAGTCCTCGACCATCCTCCAACTTCTCCATTTTCTAGATCTAGTTGATAGATTCTAAAAGTTAACCACCGTGCTAAATTGTTGTGATTTTGTATAGTTCTCTAGTTCTTAGATCTCGTCATGATCACCTAATCTAATCATTTGTTATCACACATACTTCCAAATGAGGGTCATTTGGCTTTTCCTAATTTCCCAAAATAGATGATTTCGATTAGGATTTTATTCTCTGTTAGCAGATTCCAATTTGAATATCCTTGAGGGAACAATCTTGACATAACTCAAATTGTTCTCCTTCTAGTTCACACATGAGAGTCCTGGTCCTATCTCTCTTCACTTCACACTATGGTCTTTCATTCTTTTCCCTTGTGCATGACTGCCAGTCTCTTATTTCTTTGTTCCCTACCTTCTGATACTATTCACTCCTCTCTTCCTCTTGACCTTGCACACCTGCTCATGCTTCTTCTCGGCCTATGAATTTTTGGGCCTAATTCCTTAATGGGCTTTCAGTCAAGTATACCTATGCTTGGTAGGATTAGAAGCTTCTGATGAATTCTTCTAGTGGTATGTTATCCACACCTCTTTAGCAGTCCTAGTACCACTATCCTATTCTTCTAATAATGGCTAGACATCATTACCGCACCTTCCCATTTGATCTTTTCTTACGAAAGGTGGGAAATCCTACTCCTTATGAATATTTGACTCAACCAATAATCCCTTGCTAACTATTAATTTTCTTTTGTTTGTTTCCCTCCTCCTCATGACTTCAAATGATCTATATCAAAGCTTCATCTCTTCATCCACTAGTATTATAATTACAATTATTCTCTCATTTACATTTACATGCCCTAAATCAATAATTATAATAGCAATGTCAACATGGCATTGAGTGTTGAGGATGTTACAGGGAATAGTTGAGGTAATAAAAAATAATTACATAAAGACTACACATTTAAGCATTTGTATTTCAAAGTTATGATATTAATGACATATAAAAAATAAAGTATAAATTAATGATATTTTTATGAAAAATTATATATTTGAAATATATAAAATTAGTTTTACAAAACATATATTTTAAAAAGGAATAAATTATGTATATTTATGAAATTATTGGATATATATTATGTATTTGATAAAAGTATTGTAATTGGAGATATTGAGAATATATTGAAAACATAATGAAATTTAATTTTTATAATTTTAGTAGTAAATTTATTAAACCAAACATAAAACTAAACCAATAGCATAATACATATAGTTGTATGTGTTATTATACCGAAAATCAATCTACAACTCATTATGGGTGTGATGTTGTAGTGGAACATTAAATCAATGAGGCATTAGATTTCAAATATTAAAAAAGAAATAACGTTATAGTAAGGTTTTAAATCAAAATAATAATAACGATAAAATAAAATATAATGTCAACTCAATTAAAAAATATTAAAATTAATAATAAAAATAATAAGTCTACTCAATTCAATTTATTTTATTACAATTTTTTTATTATAATATTATTAACAATTCTCGAGAAAAATCATAATATGCATATCACATTAAAAGAAAACATGAAATTTCAAAATTTCATTTTAAATTTAGTTAACGAGTCCAAATCCATCCTAATCCTAGATTTATCAAGTGTCGAGAGGGATCAAATCTCTCGAGGTGAAAACCTCTCTTTTTAGTGCAAAACTTGACATGTTTGCACCTCAAGAGATTTGATCTCTCTAAGTGCTTGATAGATCTGAGGTGAAAATGGATCTAGGCTAGTTTCAGTCATGTGCGACCATGACAAGTTTGTTGAACATCTAATTATTTTCATCATTTTAAATATGCAAAATATGTCTAAGATTAATATGGTCATTTTAATTTTAAATATTCTCTATTACCTCATTTTTTTGAGATTTTAAAGATCATTAGTAACTTGAATGATGAAAAATGATGAAATAAAATTTTTGAATACAAAGTGACAATGTAATAGTGTTGCATGATATAAAATGTGAATAATAAGAATGTAGTCAATTACAAATAGTCTGCATTATGATCAATCTCAAGCAATTTTCTTATATTATTATTATTATTGTCACACCCATCTTTCCATATTGATCATATGAAAAGGTTGGTTCAAATCATAGACCATTCAAATCTTTTAATTCAAGCTATTATAGTAAACGTCATAACTCATCTCTCTTTCTCTCCAATATTAATAATATCTTTCTCCAAAGTCAATAATTGTGACTTGTGGAGTTTTAAACCCTAAATAAGCTTCAATGGTATTTGTTTTCTATTATTTCGTTTGAATGCAAAGTGAGTAACGTTGTTGAATGATGGAAAATGGAAATAATAAGAATGTAGTCAATTAAAAATAGTTTATAGTTTCAATAAGAAAACATTTCAAGTAAGTGAACATTTTATTTAAGATGAAAACTCAAGTAATTTTTTATGGTTGAATTACTGTAACCTAGAAGTCAATGCATATCATCAACAAATCTTTTTGTACTTACAATGAAATCAATGCACACTACTAATCTAATTATTTTGAAATTAATATACATCACACATATAGTTATATCAAATCAGAAATCGACGTCTACATTGAAATCAATGCATTAGTGCAAGCATTCAAATAAAATTAGAAATCAACATATGCAATGAAATCAATGCATCTAGTGTAAGCATTCAAATAGCATTAGAAATCAACATTTACACTAAAATCAAGACATATATGCTAGTAATAAAAAAATTATATATCAACAATTATACTAAATCAATGAATCCAGTGTAATCGATTAAACATGATTATGAATGAACATCTACACTAAAATATATGCATCTATTTCAGTGAATAACATTGTATCTTCCCCTCCCTCTCTGCCCCATTTGCTTATATCCTCCTCCCTCCTTCTCTCCCTCCCTCTCTCTCTTTTTCCTCTCTCTCCCCTGCCATCTATATCTATATCTCTCTAAATCCACATTTCTTTATCTCTCTATATAACCCCATATAAAATCGCACTATCTCTCTCCATATCTATCTATCTCTCCCTCCCTCCTTCTCTTTGTATCTCTCTTATTCACTTTCTCTCCCTTCTATCTATATATCTATCTCCCTCTATATCTCCTTTGTCTCTCTCTCTCTCAGCCTCTAAACATGCATGCTCTGTTTCCATATCTATTTGTCTCTCCATCCCTGCCTCCTCTACCTTGCTCTCTCTTCCCCTTGTCTCCCTTTCTCTTCGCTCAATACATGCCATCAATAATTTTTTTTGTACTTACATTGAAATCAACGAAAATGGCTAATCTAATTACTTTTAAATTAATGTACAACATATATGTAGTTACATTAAACAAAAATAAACATTTGTACTAAAATAAATGCATCTAATTCAAGCATTCAAATAGAATTAGAAATCGACATATACATTGAAATCAATGCATATAGTGCAAGCAATCAAATAGGATTAGAAATCAACATGTATACTGAAATCAATGCAGCTAGTGCAAGTAATCAAATATGATTAAAAATCAACATCTACACTAAAATCAATGCATCTATTTGAGTGAATAACATTGTATCTCCCAATCCCTCTCTCCCCCATCTCTCTCTCTCTCTCTCTCTCTCTCTCTCTCTCTCTCTCTCTCCCTTGCCATCTATATCGTTATCTCCCTATATCTTCTTCTTTGTCTCTCTATCTCACCTCCCAAACATGCAAACTCTCTCTCCATATCTATCTATCTCTCCCTTCCTCCCCCTCCCTATTTCTTTCTTCTTCCCTCTCTACCCCTCCATCTATGTCTCTATCTCCCTTCGTCTCTCCTTATTTGGCTCTCTATATTACCCTCAAAACATACACACTCTCTCTCCATATATATATCTATCTATATATCTCTTTCTCTCCCTCCCTCTTCGTCTCCCCTTCTCTATCTTCCAGTTATCTCTATCTCTCTTCCTCTTCTCTCTCTCTCTCTCCTTCTCCTTCTCTTCCCTCTCACTCTCCTCTCTCCCTCATTCTCTCTCCAACTC
This sequence comes from Pinus tabuliformis, assembly GCA_031772625.1. Lineage (NCBI taxonomy): Eukaryota > Viridiplantae > Streptophyta > Pinopsida > Pinales > Pinaceae > Pinus > Pinus tabuliformis. The sequence goes on from CM062819.1 coordinate 912,161,594, forward strand.
TCCCTTTTCACCACCACCTCTCTCTCTCCACCTCTATCTCTATGTTTTTTTCTTGCCTCCCTCTTTCTCCCTATAAAACTGCATCTCTCCCCCTTCCTATCTTCTTCTCTTTGTCAAGTACTACCTCTCTTCCTTCCTCTCTCCCCCTTTCTCTCCCACCTCTTCTGTCTCTCTACCCGATCATACACGCTCTCTCTCCACCCTCTAAATATGTCACTACCCCCCCCCTTAGATTTTACCATTTTCATTGCATTACATTTTACATTTTACATCTTACTTACTTACTTACTTACTTACATTATACACATCTCTCCTATACTGCGCTACAGAGTGCCTCTAAGTATAATAACCATATAAAGGATTAATACTTGTAATATATATATATATATATATATATATATATATATATATATATATATATATATAAAATATAACAAAAAATATATGTTAAATTATGTTAAAATAAAATATTATACAAATATGCATGTGGTTATATGTATTATAGATACATAATTATTTTAATAGAATTGGAAATAAGGATTATATATATACTCTCATGGTTCTTGTTTGTAATCATAATATTTCAAAATTCTATTTTGTAAGTTTAGAATTTGTGAGTCTACATCATGGACATGTCCAAGAATAACACCCAAATAGGGTGGGGAATTGAACCGATGGCTTAACATCTAGGAGTGCCTTAACAATGTACCCAATCACTCTTTATCCAAGACCCCGTGGAAAAAATTCCATTTTATTTAATAAATATTTGTAAAGTTAACACTTATAATAATATTTCTCTCTATATATAATTTATACTATGAATATTATCTAAAAAAATGAAATTATACACATTTTAAACATCTTAAAAAATATGTCATTCACATATGTAGGTAGTTTTATGACAACGTTAATTGAATTAGAAATACAAATATCTCTCTATGTAAATATGTGAAATTTAAATAAATATAAATAATATTATAAATAAGTGGAATAAATTCATTTTAACCATAAATTTATCAATCATTGAGAAGGATCAATCGCTTGACATGGAAACATTTTCTCAAAATTTACATTCAAAAAATTTACACTTTGAGAAATCACATCATCTTAACGATTGATAAATTTAAAATTTAAATAAATGTATATTGATATTTAATTCAATCCACCAAAACATAACATTTAAATAATATATATTATTATTATAATTTTATTCATTAACCTGATTATAAAACTCATATATATATATATATATATATATATATATATATATATATATATATATATATATAGTGTTAAAAGAAATACTAGTAGCATGCATACATCTTATTATATTATACATTTTGTAAAAGTTAATACAAGTATAGTATGTGTCTTAACATTTAAATAATACAATTAGTGTCAAAATAAATACAAGTAACATGTATAGATTTTATTATATTACACATTTTGTAAAACTTAATGATGATGATGATGATGGTTAACGTCCATTGAGACCATACTTTGGTCTATCGGACCTAAAGAAAACAAATTATTTAGTTGGATTTAAGATTTTATTCCTATGCTCAAAAAGCTTGGAGAGAAGCCCCCCAAGCTCACTATAATTTTGACATCGTAAAAGTCTAGGAAGGTCAGTTTTGCAGCAAAGGTTATGAAACTAAGATCTAATGTGGTTGTACATAGGGCACTCTAAGAGGAAGTGATTTTCATCCTCGATGTCCATATTCTCACATAGATAGTAGATTCTTTCCATCCATGGTGTTTTAGGAACTACCCAATGACCCGTTTCACTCTGGAGCTCATGAGAGTTCGTCTAATCTTGGCTATATTAATTTTCTTCTTTGAACTAGTTAAAACCGGGAGATACTTTTGAACTTCTAGGGTGGGGTTGGTGACCTCCTTATAATATCTTAATTTTCTTTTAGCTACTAAATCTTTCTCACACCACATTTTTTCTTTGAACTTAGAAGTAACAATATTTTAATGTTATTAATGTTTTGCAATGCAACATTCTCGTCGATCTCCCAATGGTTTAACCAGGCCCTGTTGCCTTTATACCAACCTCGTTTGAGCCTTAGGTGGTTTTGGCTGGAATTTAAAGCTAGCTTAGGAAGTCAATGGTCTCCTATGTTACTGAGCTTGTGCTTATACAACAAAATCCAAGTCATAGCTAGGATCTCAATAGGGGAAACAACCACTTATATAAGGAGAATAGGATAGGGTGTATTGCTTTTAATTTTGAGATTATACGTTATAAAGCACTTCTAGATTTGCTCAATCTTTCTCCAGCATTCTCTAGAGATGGTACAACCCCAAACCTCACATCCATATAAGATAACATGAGTCACTAAAGTTTCGAATAGGAGCTTATTTCTATCCCACATTACGAGGTTTGTCATTTTACAATTATTTTCAAGACCAAAATAAGCTTTCTACCCCCCATTAATCCTTTTCTCAATGCTATAGTTCCAATTGAGCTTGTGATGAATATCAATTCATATGTACTTGTAAGAAGACACTTCCTCCAAGTTACTAATGTCATACATAAAATTAGCATAAGTGTCCTTCTTGGATTTGATAATCATAAGTTTTGTTTTGTTAGTGTTAATAGTCATACCCATGGTAGAGCAGAAATCCTTAAGAAGTCTATGTTGCTTATCAAGATCAGATGGGCACCTTGCGAGAAGAACAATGTCATCAGTATAGAGAAGAAGGATGATGACTATCCGAGCTAAGATCATGCCAGCACAACCTTCTTCCTCTAAACAACCTCCTAGCTTGTTGATGTAAATGCAAAATAGGGTAGGGGAGAGGGGGAAACCTTGTTTAACTCTGGTATTACACTTAATATCTTTCGACCACCCCTCATTGCTCTTTAACTTGGCAATTACATTCTCATATAAACTTATAGTGGCAGATCTCAACTTGAAAGGAACCTTTAGCTCTTCTAATCTATTCCATAGGTTGTTTCTAGGAACTATATCGAAAGCTTTTCTAAAGTCCACAAAACAACAAAAGAGATTGGATTTATCATTGCGGCATTCCTCCACGATGATCCTAAGTATAATGAGGTGGTCCATTGTTGAGTGCTGCCTTCTAAAATTCACATGGCCTTTAGCTCGCTTACCTTCACTTTAAATCGATATGCTCAACTTATTTTCCAAAATAATACCATATAACTTGGCTAAGAGAGGGTTGATCATAATTATCCATTAATTCGAGGGGTTATTTGTATCCCCACTTTTAAAAATAGGGATAATGAGGCTATGAGTCGATGTTTTAGGGAACCCTTGCTTAACCACTTGATTGAAAAGCTTGTAGATGTGGGGGATGAGGATAGGACCTCCAATTTTTAAGATTTCTCCCTGGTAACCTTCAATGTCCTTAGCTTTCCCATTTTCCAGGCATTTAACCCCAAAATCAATATCTTCTAATGAGAAAACTTATTTCATTATGAATAGTGTTCCAAATTTATCTATGACATTTGGAGATTGATAAAGATTTTTAAGATAGGAATTCCAGTTGTGTAAAGAAATTTTATTATTATCTTCAGTTTTCCTAGTTAGAATCTGCTTCTAGAATTTCATAGGAGCTACCTTAGAGAGGTGTAAGAGATTCTCTTGTCTTTTACAAAAATACTGCATTTCTTTTCTTTTAGTTATGGTTTTGTATATTTTTATCTTTGCCAATTTTAAGAGATTCATCAACAACTTCCTTAATTGCTCTCCTCACACTTTTACAATCATTGTCATACCATGGGTTGGTTTTGATGTTTCTTTTATTACTTGAAACTTCAATTGAGAATCTGTTAATAGAATATGAGAGGTTTGTAGTAAAATTATGATAGAGGTCTTTTATGTTATCTATACTAGATAAAGGAAGCAAATTAGTTTTTAATTCATTTAGAAAGAGATTGTTTTTATTCCTATCAAAGATTAAGTCTTTTGTCTGTAAGGATTATCTTCTATGGGATCTCTGTTGGGTTGTGTTATATTCTTTCCACGTAGTTAACAGGGGGTTTGAAGGGCACTCGTAACCCCACTTTATGGGGTCTGGGGCAGCGCCGTGGAAAATTTTGTTTTTGGACCCTATGTTAGGTTGGGTGGAACCACCTATGGTTTTGTGCATGATTTTTTCGCACATTTTTTTTTTGGACGCAATGGTTTTTCGGTCCATCGTGTTGGACATGATGGTTTTCAGTGCATGGTATTGGATGCGATGGTTTTTGGTCCATGGTATTGGATGCTTTGGCATGTATAAATATGTATTCTAAGATTGAAAGGAACATAATGAAAAATCAAGCTGGTAGTCTCGGTTTTGGGATCCAAGGGAAAATCTCTATGTATATGTGTTTTATGTGTTATGCTCTCGCAATTTTTATTTTCTGTGTTTTAGAATTCGTATGAAGGTAATTTATTTACGATGTTAAAACGTACATTTGGTATCAGAGTAGTTTTGGCTTCAAGGGGATGCCTTTGTTTCTGAGGGTTTTCACTGGGGCCTGTGGTAAACCATGTTTAGTGGGAGATTTGCAAGATCGATTCTCGTGGTGAAAGGAGATGGAAAATAGTGGAAAGATAGAGATTGAGAAGTTCAATGGTCAGAGTTTTGAGTTGTGGAAACTTAAGATGGAGGATCTGTTGGTGGATAAAGATTAGCGGATCACGGCAGATCTAGATACTAAACCAATGGGAGTGTCTGATGAGGAATCGAAGAAGTTGGATCGGAAGGCAATGAACACAATACGATTGTGTGTCTCAGATTTAGAATTGCTGAATGTATCAGGGGAAGCTATGGCGAAGGATTTGTGGGACAAGATAGGGACTTTGTACCAATCTAAGTCTCTGGTGAATAAACTGTTCCTGCGGAAAAAGCTATATAACTTGAGGATGAAAGATGGAGACTCGGTGACAGAGCATCTGAATGCATTTAATATTGTGGTAAGTCAGTTAGAATCTGTAGATATTAAAATTTCAGATGAAGATAAGTGCATCTGTTTGTTGTGTTCTCTACTAGATTCGTGGGATAGTCTAGTTATTGCAATACGCAGCAATGCAACTGCCTTGTAGTTTGATGAAATAGTCTCAGCCTTGCTGATGGAGAGGATGAGATAGAAAAATATGGAGAGCCATAATGGTGATGCCTTATCTGTACAAGGACGGTCCCAGAACGGAAACAAAAATAAGTCATCGAGTGGGAGATCTAAATCTAGAGGGAGATCTAAATCTCTAGGAAAACCTGTAAAGGTGGTGTGCTAGAAATGCAAAAAGGAAGGCCACTTTAAAAGCGACTGTAAATGTAAAGTTCCTGACAAATGAAATGGATCTAATGAGGCTCCTTCTACAGAGGTGAAAACCACCTCAGATGAAGGTGGGGATGTGTATTTGGCTTCTTCAAGTACACATGTAGATCATGAGGCATGGTTGATTGGCTCAGGTGCATCCTTTCACTTCACTTCCCATAGGGAGTGGTTCTGTGAGTATGAGAAATATGATGGTGGTGATGTCTTCTTGGGGGGTGACAATAAGGCTAGAATCATTGGTCGTGGAAAAGTAAAGTTGAAGTTGCAAGGTGGAAGGGTTAGAACACTTTTGGGTGTTTTACATATTCCTACATTGGCCAGAAATCTGATTTCTGTAAGCAGGCTAGATGATGCAAGTGTAAAAACAGTGTTCGAGAAGCATACTTGCAAGATGGTTCGGGGAACACTGGTATTGATGCATGGAGTTTGGATTGGAACTCTATACAAGCTACAAGGTAGCACTGTTATTGATGGGTACAATAGTTCTATGGTTCTTGGAAGTGGAGCAGAAAATCTAGTGGTCTCTGGAGAGAAGACCATGCTGTGGCGTCAAAGGCTTGGAAATATTGGAGAGAAAGGCCTTCGAATACTTCATGGTAATGGTATGGTAGAAGGTATGAGTAATAACTCTCTGGATTTTGATTTCTGTGAAAATTGTGTATATGGGAAGCAGAATCAGGTGAGTTTCCCCTCTGGTGGTAAGAGGGCGAAACAGATATTAGAACTTGTGCATAGTGATGTGTTTGGACCTGTGAAGGTTCCATCACTAGGTAAGTCTATGTACTATATTTCATTTATCGATGACTTCTCAAGGAATGCATGGATATATTTCCTTAAGAAGAAATCTAAAGTCTTTGACAGGTTTAAAAAATTTAATGATCTAGTGGAATACTAGACAGAGAAGAAGATAAAGGTGCTTAGGACAGATAATGGTAGAGAGTTTTGCAGCAAGGAATTTGAAGAATTCTGTAAGAAGTGTGGTATATCACGATAGAAGACTACTCCATATACACCTCAGCAAAATGGAGTTGTAGAAAGAATGAACAAGAGGTTGATGGAAAGGGCAAGAATCATGCTCAGTGGTGCTGAGTTAGGACAGGAATTCTGGGTAGAGGCGGTGGATACTGCATGTTACCTAGTTAACAGGTCACCTTCATCAACGTTGGAGGATAAGACTCCACAAGAGATATGGACTGGTAAGAAACCCTCTCTTTCACATCTAAGGGTATTTGAATGTAATGCATATGTATATGCTCCAAAGGAGAAAAGAACCAAGTTGGATAGTAAATCTGAAAAGTGCATCTTTATTGGGTATAAGGATGGTTTAAAGAGTAATAAGCTTTGGAACCCAGTAACAAGGAAGATTGTGTACAGCTGAGATGTGGTGTTGAGAGAGGTGAAAGATGTTATTAAACATGAAGTCCAACCAAAGGAACCTGAGAAGATAGAGTTTGAGCTAAAGGAGAAAGAATCAGACTCTACAACAGAGGAGGAATCACAAGATGAAGAGCGACAAACTTCGGCTGTGAGAAGATCAGTTCGAGAAAGAAGGTAGCCAGAAAGGTATAGTCCATCTTCTTTCTGTTCAAATTTCTCTTTGTCTATTATTGATGATGATCCCAGAACTGTGAAGGAAGCAGTGGATTCAGAGGATGGATAACTCTAGAAAGAGGCCATGGTTGATGAAATGGAATCTTTACACAAAAATGAGGCTTGGGATCTAGTGGAGTTGCTGGATGGAAGGAAACCCATTGGCAGCAAATGGGTGTTCAAAAACAAGACAAATGCAGAAGGAAAAGTGGAGAAATACAAAGCTTAGTTGGTAGCAAAAGGTTATTCCTAGGTGCCAGGAATTGATTTTGGCGATATTTTTTCTCTTGTTGCCAAGGTAACTTCTATTAGATTACTTTTATCCGTTGTTGCTGCTTTTGATTTTGAGGTAGAATAGATGGGAGGTAGAATAGATGGATGTAAAGACAACATTTCTTCATGGGGATCTCGAAGAGGAAATCTACATGAAGCAACCTGAAGGCTTTGCGGTAAAGGGTAAGAAAGAACTAGTATGCAAGTTAAAGAAGAACCTTTTAGACTTGAGGTTTTACTAAGTATATCATACTTATGGTCAGTAGAGCTCACCTTTATTCTGATCAACTTTCCTTTATTCTCAATTAATTTCCCCAACCTTGTTGCTTCTATGAGACACGTTGTTTCAATTTGTAATCTATTATGTAATTCTGTCTAGGCTATGGCTAAAGTATCCTCATCTACCTCCTCTTTTAAACCAAAGATTATAAGGTTCAAGGCCCTTTTGTTACGCTCATGGCCTAATTCTATCCATTATTTCATTTCATCTTTAATTTGTTTGATATAAAATTTACCTACCACACTATTTAGGGTGAGGCTATTAACTTTTTCTTCGAACTCTTTAATCAAGTCCTTCATTTTAAGACTCTCTGAAGTATCAGCATCTCCTTGCTCGGGTGTTTGGTTAGTATCTTGGTTTTGTTTTTCTATAACCTACAACCTAGTCTCCATTGCCTCCATTTTATTTTCCAATAGTTCTATTTTATTTTCTATTTGTTTTTAGATCTTGTCTTCAAGAGATGTGAATCTATTTTCTAGCATGGCTTCTAACTCTCTTTGTAGCTTGACTTCTCTTTCTTCTCTACATTTCTCTAAAGACTATATATTCATAAAGGTTCTGTAGAGTAACTATGCTAGGTCTACGTTTGGTGCTGTGGTGAATGATTCATACTTGAAAATATATGAGCAGATATGTATTAGAAAAAGATAAGGAAAGTGTGCACGTAATATCAACAAACTGACCGCAGACCGCACTTGCCCCATAGGAACCGCAGCCCTTAAACTCGATTGGATTTGGAAAGATGATTCAACCTTGCTCCCAATCCCGTATATCCAAGAGCTGTAGATCCACGAGTTTCAATGACCACAAAGAGCTTGAGTCCAACACAAGCTCTCCTCTTCTCCCTTGTAAACTCAGATAAAATCACCATAGATGTCTGAAAGAATACTTTGCCTTTAATTGACTTTGATACTTATAAAGAAACCCTTCCAGACATTAAGATTTTGTCAACAGAAACCTTCAACGATACCCAATTTTCCTCAGGATGAGTTTTCTTGATTCACTACAAAGAGTCGCAACACCTGCAAGTAATCTGGTGTGAGGGCTTCAAATCAAGCTTTAGAGAAAAAGAAAAAAATTTCGTCATTCTTGGCCTCAGGGCATTACCACTATTTCAGAATCGGCACAAAAAATCCCCAGAGATGAAAAGACTATTTCAGAATCGACGTGCCCTAGTTTTTCAGAATCGACATGCCCTTCGTTATATCGACTGTTTTCAGAATTGACCTGCCCTAATTTTTCAGAATCAACCTGGCCTAGTTTTTAAGAATCGACGTGCCGTGGATTATGCAATATTTCATGCCACTATCAACGAAATTTCTAACTTCATCGTATTCTCCCACCGAAATAATCAATGCGGACAGAGGACAATGAAGTTAAACCCAATGAAGCGCAACGAACTAAAAGAAAGATACACCCGGTGTACCTCAGATAAAATCACCGCAGATAAACTCACCCGGTGTACTTATAAAGAAACCCTTCAAGACGTTCATATTTTGTCAATCACTGCATGGAGTATATCCAAGGAGGCTGTATCAAACTAACTGCAGAGTGATACATGAATACCGCATAGTCTGTATCGCTGCAGAGTAAATTAGAAACCGTAAACCTGTAGAAGTCTCACTCGATCACCGCAGAGTTCATGAACTTCAAAATCACTGCAGATAAAATCACCCGGTGTACTTATATCAAACTAACTGCAGAGTGATACATGAATACCAGATAGTATGTATAGCTACAGAGTCAAGTAGAAACCTTAAACTCGTAGAAGTCTCACCCGAACACCGCAGAGTTCGTGAATTTTAAAATCACCAAGTATAGTATTTGTCTTAAAATTATATTAAAGATTTTTAGGGTTAGATAATTCTTTTTGGGATTTGTCAAGGTTGACTTATGTGCATGGTACAAACCCTATTGCCATATTGTATTTAACGTAGTGGGTTTAAAGTTTGGTCACGTAACTCATCCTTGGTGTGATAAATCTTAGAAATTGGTAGTATATTCCATTTTGATAACATATATTTATAAAGAAGAAATATTTTATAATTTAAATCCCATGTGCCATTTGTTTGAATTCTACATCACTGAGTTTGAGTTTTGCTGATCAATTTTCTTCATTTAATTTGATAAAATATATTTGATTATCTTCCTATAGACATTATACATATCCGTGCAACTACGCATATCCCTCATATCTTTGATATGATATGACATATAGATGACAACCATATGTTCCTTTGAGCATTCACAATTCTTTCATCGAAATGAACCGTAACGTTCACATACAAATTATCTCTAAGTTAAAGAACCAAAAACGTATACCACGAGCAATTAAAAGATAACTCATTATTCACCATTGTCTCTCTGGCTTATTTAGGGCTCTTATAGGCTCTAAGCCTTTTATCATCTCGTCATCTCGATGTCACTGCCCCAACTGCCGAGCTCATGTAACATCAACATTTCATGCTCTAAAGATCCGTAATAATTATTTCAAAGTGTAAGTACTTGCCTATTAAATGAATAATTGAAATGTCACTATGAGGTATCGTTAGAAAATGGAGTAATATTGTAATTAATTTGGCGGGTGTAATTAAATAAGTTTATATAATAATATTATTTAATTTCATGTTGTATTTTGGAGAGACGAAAAGAGTTTTAAGTTTTTTTGCGGTAGTTAGTGTTTTGTTTTAGCTGGTCCATCTATGTTTAGATTTGACGTTTTTTTTTTTTTCATATATCTATTGCAATAGTATCAATGATGAATCTTAGTTATTTAATGATGAAAACAAGATCAACCATGAATTTTAGTGATATAATGATGAAAACAATTTCTTTTGCAGCAATAGTTTTTGAATAAGCAAGCTCTTTTTCAATTTCATATAGTTCCATTTTGAAATCCAGATATGTCCTCCCAATGGTTCAATAAGTCCGTTCCCTCAATGTTCTTTTGGATGAGGAAGGTTTCAAATATGAGAAGTTTTTTTCCGTGCAAGGTTTGGTTTGTAAGTTTAATGGATTTTAGTGGATGTTAATGGATCTACACAAATGGATCTCTCAGACATGGTAACCTCATTAACAGATCATCTGAATATTTATCCCATGGCTCTAGATTTTTTAGTTGTTGTTTTTGACAATATTGAGGACAAGAAGGCCAATTGTGAATCTGAATAGTGGTTATGGGGTAGTTTTAGTCTCTTCATGTAGCCATGGTCTCCCACCTTTGATGTAGTAACAAAATCAATCTCCACAACTCTAGTTTGGGTAAGGCTTCCAAACTTATCTTTGCATCTTTTGAATCTCCAATCGCTATCTTTGATTGGGAATTTTGTTTTATAAAACAATTTGTGCTCGAATTTGTGTTGATATGGACTTCAATGTTGAGATCAATTTGATGGACCCAAATTATGTCTCAGTCCAAAAGCTCCACTAAGTAAATGTTTCATTTTAGTGTAGAGTGTGCTATGCAATGGGGCATGGTATTAAAAACTGCCAAGCACTAGAGATCAGAAAAAATATGGAAGGTTTAAATGGTGGGAAGGATATAAGGGCAATCACTATATAATATACAAAGAGGAAGAGCCTCACAATAAGAAAGATCCAAAAGACAAAAATCAATCAGGAAAAGTGCATGCTAGTGAGGATTCTTCTTACTGAGCAAAAGTGGAAACCTTCAGAGAAAATGAACCTCCTCCAGAAATCACAAGGACAAAGGATGAAAAAATAATTTCTTCAGCAACTCAGACATATGAGGAAGATTTCAAGAACAATAAAGACCATTTGCCTCATGAGAATATGCAAATCAAGGGGTTGGACACAAGTTGAGAAGAAAGGAAAAAATATATCACCAAGGAAAACAAGAAAGTCTAAATAAATAAATAAAAAAATAGTGAAAAATGGGATGTAAATATGTGTGGATATTGGGGTTTATTGGGAAATTTTTTACTTAGAATGAGATTGGAAAGCTTGAGGGTTTGGAATGAGCCTTTGTAATCAATCTCACACCTCTGAGGAAGATTGGAATATGTAAAGGTTCTGGCCTAGTAATGTAGGTTCTCATAATAATACAAATCTCTACCCATTTTGTTATATATATATATAGATATAATTCAATATTATGTTTGTGGATGCTTTTAAAGAGATCCTTGGTAATTATGTAATAAATAAATTGCTAAGATAAAAGATTATAATTTTTATTTAATAAAAGTTCATATTATCTCATGCGGCATAGAGTAAATGGTGATAGAGTGTATTGTTAAGGCATTTGATGACTTGAAGGTCATTAGTTTGAAACTCTATTGGAAAAAATCAAACCATGGTAAGGGTTTAAAACAATTCATATTGACTTTAATAAGTTGATTAGGAATTAGACATTTTTATAATTTGTTGTCTAATAATAAATATTATGATTTTAATCTATAGTATGTAAATTTTAATTATTTATTTATAATTTTTTATATTATAATCTCTTTTTTTAATTTAAAATGCTTTATCATAATTTAGTTATAATCAAGATAGTTATCATTCATTTTTATTATTATTAAACCAACCTAGATCCATCTTAACACCGGATCCTATCAAGCCCGAAGAGGGATAAAATCTCTAGAGGTGGAAACCTATTTTTTGAGTGAAAAACTTGAGGAAAGTTTTACACCTCAAGAGATTTTATCCCTCTCGTCACTTGATAGATATGATGTTAAGATGGATCTAGGCTGGTTTCAGTCGTGTGGGGTCATATAAAATTTGGTGAACATCTAATTATTTTGATTATTTTAAATATGCTAAATATGTCTAAGATTAATTTCGTCAATTTAATTTAAAATTTGCTTAGTTATCTCACTTTTCTGAGACTAGAGAGATTGTTAGTAACTTGAATGATTAAAATTATGAAATAAAAATTTTGAGTGCAAACTGTCAATGTAACAATTGTAATTGATAGAAAATGTGAATAATAAGAATATAGTCAATTACAAACAATCTTCATTGCGATCAATCTGAAACTATTTTCTTCTACTCTTCCTATTGTCACACCTATTAGTTTTTCCATTTTCTCATATCGATCATATGAAAGGAGTAGTTGGAGTCATAGACCATTCAATATTTAACTCAAGCTACTCTAGTAAACAACATATCTTGTCTTTGTTGCTCTCTAATATTAATAGTAGTTTCCTCCAAAGTCAATCATTGTTTCTTATGGAGTGTTAAACCCAAAATTATTTTCAATGATGGTTATTTTCTATTACCGCATTTGGATGGAAAGTAATTAACAATGTTGAATGATAGAAAATGGGAATAATAAGAATGTAGCTAATTATAAATAGTTTATAGTTTCAAGAACTAAACATTTCTCGTAAGAATTTTTTTTTTTTTTTAGGATGAAAATTCAAGTATTGTATTTATGGTTGAATTATCATAACGCATAAGTCAATGTATGCATGAATAATTTTTATGTTCTTGCACTGAGAGAGAGTGTGTATGTGTTTGGGGTGGGAAGCAGAGTCAAGGGAGATAGAGATATAGATGGGGGGGGGGGGGGGGGGGAGAGAGGGAAGAAGAAAGAGGAAAAAACAGGGAGGGAGGAAAAGATATGATATGGGAAGAGAAATGTTATAGAGATAGTGAAGGGGAAGAAAGAGAGGTAGGGAAAAGGGAGGGAGCGAGAGAGAGATAGATAGATATGGAGCAAAATATATAATTATACTTAATTATATATATAAATTAATATATGATAACATTAACTTATCATAATATCGTTATGAAGGTCATAACCATAAAATCAAATAAATAATATATATAAAATTATATAATTATAGTTTTAAAAAATTTAAATGAGAGTAAACTTGTTTATAAATGAAAATTTGATTTTTTTTTTTATATAATTGAAATTTTATGTTTCTCATTTGATAAAATTCTAAATCTGAAGTATTCAATTTTAAGACATTTTAAATTTAATTTGTACACTATAAATTATATTTAATTTTGTATATATTGTAATTTTTAATATAAATATAATAATAGATTTTGTTATAATAACATATTTTATAATTTGAATAATATGAAATTACAATTATTTTATTTTATTTTATTTAAATTAAAAAATAAATTGTGTTTAGTTTCGAGCTAGTGACAATGCTGAATGAAAGAGGTATGTTGAATTTGAGGAATAAACTAATTTAAAAAAAGTATACTTTTCATTATGAATTAGTAGTCCATAGATTTATTAGAAATAAACTAATTTAATAAAACCAAAACATAAGCCAAAAGGAATGGAAAAGAATCAATTGTTAGAGAATGTTACTAGGGGTGAATCCTGGGCATTTGTCCTAGTGGCGTTGGAGGTTTGAGATCACATTATATGTGATCTTCAATATGTGTTAGTCAATCATCGAGGATAAGGAAGCAAGACACTCGTTGAGGATGACAAAGCAAGAACACTAGTAGCATTGGACTTCTAAGATTTCATTGAGGCATGTAATGATTTCATTTTAATCCCTGTACTTTTCTTTGAGCACCCTGCCTAGGAACATCTTCATTTTCCAATGGAAGAGGATAGAATTGAGATATTGGATATGTCACCACCTTGTGTGGCGAAGGTTTCAAACCAGTTAGATAATTCTATTTCAATCTAAAAATTAGAATAGGCATGGTGATTATTAATGGTTAGGGCTTCTAAATTTTAGGTTTCCTCTTTGATTTCAGCTGGAGTGGAGAAGTGAAAGATAGCCATGATCATTTGAACTTACATGTGAGCTTGAGGACTTCCCAAAGGGTGATGACAAATGCCCTGGTGAGAGTGCATGTGTTGACATGGCATACTGCATGAAAGTGAGAAAGGTACTAGGATATATAAACCCCAAAGGACGTTCAGACCAATGAAACAAACCAAATGCAACGAGGACAATAATGTAAGGATCCTCACTCCCTGCTTCTAGGTTGGAAAAGGGACGAGGTGACTTAACAATGAAAAAGACATCATTTGCAGAGGGTGGCTCAAGTAGGGAAAATTTGAGGGGAAAATTTTCGTAAATGTATTATATTTTTGACATTTTCTAAAAAAATATTCACCAATTTCATTAAAAATTCACCTACATTTTACATATATACGATCAAATGGATTATTCAAAAAAAATTACCAATTTTAACAGTAAATTATATGTTTTTTTACGCATGAATTTTCAAGCCAAAATAGTTGCCTACAATACTATATATATAGGAAAAATAGTAAATCCTTACAAAATACCTTGTGCTTCATGTGGTAGAAACAAACCAAATAATGAGAGATAGTCCAATGAAATTCAATCCCACCGAGACAACATATAAACCATAGACCAATTTCCACCATGAAAAAATCAAGTTAATGAATTTGATAAGATTGGGCATAAAAGAAATTACGCTCGTGTTGGTGCCCTTATGGGAATTGAAATTTTGTGGTTCATGTGCTTCAATCCTCTCCACACTATGAATTCCAAATCTAGGCACCAATACAACTATTTCCTAGTTCCAAGCTCAGAAACACTCTCACAAGAGGTGTGCAAGCTACGAGAGCCAAGACCTATGTAATATATCATGTCTAAAAATCTATTTTCGTGGTGGAAATATCCCAAATCCAATTGGGAAACACCACTATAATAGCATAAAAACATGGAGCAACAATACTAAATATGGGATCACCTAGTGGAAATGAAAGATACCATGTTCATGCACAAGAGTCTGAAGTTATTTGACATGTGTGAGTGCAAGGGGTGGGATAGCCATGTTGTTCCCCCCTATTTAAAGAGAGGAGAGGTGGTGGGTGGCTAGCTGTGTCAGTACAAGGGGTGGGATAACCATATTGTTCCCCCCTCTTTAAAGAGAGCAGAGGTGGTAGCTCGCTAGCTCCCTCCCTCACTCTGTATGTTGGCTTTGTTTTCCACACCCTGATAAGGGATGACCTTTCTTGGAAAATGAGGGATGGAAATTCGTCTCTCCATTTTTTCCACTCCTCACATTTCCATAAGATACTAGTTTAATATTTTGATCCAAGAATCCCACATTAGCTAAAATATCCAAAACCTTGTTACTAGATTGATGAGAATGAGAGATGAGAATAGTGGGAAAAAAAATTGAATTAAATAATAGATATGAGATATAAAAATATCCATTATTTGGCTATTACATATTTTATCCAAAGGGGTCCCATGTAACGATATCCTAATAGTATTGGTTACCAGCTGCAAGTCACCATTTAGTTGAAGTTTTGAGAAACCATTAACTTTAGCAAGTTGTAGTCTTGTATCCAAAGCAAATAATTTGGAAACATTATTGCTATTCATCTTATGCCTAGCTACATATAGAAATAGTGCCTATCACTCTCTATCTCAAAAGATCCCTACATTTTTAGACCAACTTAGATTCCCTTTATACTTCCATTAAAATTCAGTTTTATAAAACCTTTTGCAGGATGTGTGAATGTTAATGTGGAATCCATTCCTTTGCATGTGGAGTGGAGCTGTTGGACCATTGGTGGTGATATCTCTAGTTTATTAAGGATCCCCATCTCATACTGATTAGATTCCCAATAATACTATGTCCATAGGGTAGCTAGGATAGTTTCCCAAAAAATTTTCTTATGTATTTTCCATGTCTCGCCTTCCTCATATTCTAATTGTTTAAAAATCCTCTTACATGTTACCTTCCAAGTTAACCATAGGAGGATCCATGGTACCGGGATCCAAGCTCTATTGTCAACCAAGTTATTCAAGATTGCTTATCTACATTAATTAATTATTTCTGTAATATTTTTATAGTTATGATCTAAATGCCCAAAGAAAAGTAGGATATGGTATCATAATATTGTTGAATAAGGGAATAAATTAAGTGTTCCAGGTCTTCCTCCTAATTCTTACATAAAGGACAAATTAATGGACCTTCATAGGTTTTTTTCTTAATATGGTCCTAGTAGAGTACCCTTCTTGTCATGATCAACCACAGGAAGTGAGAAGCTCTAGGTCACTATCCCTATGTCTAGAGTTGCTGTCAAATAGGTTTTTTGGGAAAGTTCTTATTCCTAGTGAATAGATCATAGGATTCTTTTATTGTAAACATCCCATTTTTTATATCCCCAATGGAGTTTCTTCGACTCTTTCATAATTGGAATTTTATAGTTCTCTAGTTCTTGATCAAGCTTTGTCCATGTTGTTTTGGCTAGGTGTTCGGTCCACTTCTTAACTATCCTCCAACTTCTCCATTTAGTAGATCTATCTAATGGTTTCCATAATTTAGTCATCATTATACATTGTTGTGATGTTGTATAATTCTCTATTTATTGGATCTCTTCATGATCTCCTAATCTAGGCATTTGTTGTGATGCATATTTCCAATAGAGGGATATTTGGCCTTCCTTGATTTCCTAGAATGCATGATTTTGGATTAGGATTTTATTCTCTCTCATTAGGCTCCAAATTGAAGATCCTTGAGGGAAAAATATTGAGGGAACTTGGATTATTTTCCCTTTGGTTCACACATGAGAGTCTTGGTCCCATCTATGTTCTCTTCTCTTATTTTCCCTTGTAAATGAGTGTCAGTCTCTTGTTTTTCTATGCCTTATCTTGGGATACATTTCACTCCTCTCTCCATCTTGGTCTTGTGCACCCATTCTTTCTTCTTCTTTGTCTATCCTTCTTTGGGTCAACTTCCTTAATGGGTTTTTAATCAATTCAACCCATGCATGCTAGGATTAGAAGCCTCTAGTGACTTATTCTAGTGGTATGCTATCCATAACTCTTGAGAAATCTTATACTACTAGTCCATTCCTCTCATAATGGATAGAAGTGATTATTACACCTTCCCATTTAATATTTTCTTGGGGAAAGGTGGACAATCCCACTCCTTATGAATATTTGGCTCAACCAATAATACATTGCTAACTATTGATTCATGTTTGTTGGATTCCCTCCTCATGAATTCAGATAGTCTATATCACTACTTCACCTCTTCATCCACCAATATTATAATTACCATTACCATTTACATGTTATGCTCCAATAATATATATAATCAAAGGAATAAAAGATAATGACATAAAGACTATACATTTAAGTATTTATATTTCAAAATTATGATATTAATGGTGGTTACAAAATAAGGTATAAACTAATAATACTTTTATGAAAAATTATATATTTGAAGTATATAAAATTAGTTTTACAAAATATATATTAGAAATTAATAAATTATGTATATTTATGAAATTATTGCATATATATTATGTATTATGGAAGCTTTGCAACCTTCTTATTATGGAGGGCAAGGTGTCGTCTATGTTGGTAAAGGATGATGCAGAATTTGATGATGAAATCCATCTGGGGATAAGGTCCAAGATTCAGGGTCTCAAACATCTCTAGAGGCTCCTAGTGTGAGTAATGTTCTTTCAATAAGCACATAGATATTGAATAGTAATGCTTCTTCACATATATTGAAACAAACTCATGAGTTAGCTTCTTTAGAATCTGATAAGGAATCTCCTTCATCGTGTAATGATAATAATCTATAGTTGGCTTTGATCAACTTGTCTTCGAAAGGTTGGGTCAAGGTCTCAAAAAATAAAGGAAAGAAAGGTCTTCTTGAGGATCGAGTGATCCTCCTCCCTACTTGTTTCTTCTCTTCCTTTGTGTCTACTTTATTATTCCTAGTATCATATATAGTAGCCGTGTTACCATTACTATATGGCACACTAGGCTTGGAAAATATGATGTAATTCATTTTTTATTCTTCAATAAGATTTTGAGACTTACTATATATATATATATATATATATATATATATATATATATATATATATATATGCAACTCAAATAAAAAAGTGCCAAAAGTAATATTACAAATAATAAATCTACTCAATTCAATTTATTATATTGACATTTTGTTTTATTAATAAATTTATTAACAATCTTTTCAAAAAGATGATAATATACACACGGAATTAAAATGAAAAGATGAAATTTTGAGATTTCATACTTAAATTTAGTTTTTAAAGATATAAAGGCTTAATATAAGCTCCATTGGTTAGCTCAATTGATTGAGTTCTTGTCACTAAAAACATCTTGCTAATAGGAAATCACAAATCGCTAACGGAAGGTCATGGTGTCAATTCTCCTCGATGCTGTTGGGCTTAGGTTGTGATCCCTTTGAGTTCTCTAATCTCTTTAAACAACATTAAAAAAATATAAAAGCTAAAACAATATATTTCTATGTATTATCTCTCTCTATATTATAATTATTACATAATTTTTTTTTAAAATAAATAAATATTATAAAACAAGTTAAATAAAATACCATACACATACATATGTCCTATAACTATTTTAATAGAATTAGAAATATGAATTAATTATATATTTATATATATATATATATATATATATATATATATATATATATATATATATATATATATATATATATATGAATATGATGATGATTCTTGTTTGTAATCATAATGTTCCAAAATTTTATTTTAGTTAAAAATATATACAAACTTAATATTTATAATAATATATTTCCCTATATATAATTTATACTATGCATATTATATGAAAAATAAATTAAATTTTTGATATATGTTAAAAAATGACATTCACATATGTAGGCAGTTTTACGAGGATTTTACTTGAGTTAAAAATAAAAATATATTTATATATAAAGATGTGAATATTATATAATTATAATTAAGATTCTAAAAATCCATAATAGATTTATATTAACCATGAATCTATTAATCATTGAGAGAGGTCAAATCTCTTGACATGTAAATATTTTCTCAAATTTTACATTCAAAAAATTTTCACTTTGAGAAATTGCATCCCTCTCCACTTTTGATAAATTTAAGGCTAAAATAGATCTACATTGATTTTTAACACAATCCACCAAAACTTTAATATTTAAATAATACGTTCATTCTTATAATCTTAATATTCTATACATTAAACCCACTATAAAACTAAACTAACAATATAATATATATAAATACATAATAATACAATTAGTGTTAAAAGATACTATTAACATGTATATATTTTATTATATTACAAATACATATACATTTTGTAAAACTTAATAAAGTATAGTATTTGTTTGAAAATTATATTAAACATTTTAATAGTTAAATAATTCTTCTTGAAGGCATTTTTCATTGTTGGCCTATGTGCATGGTCTACAAAGCCTATTAGTATATTGTATTTGACCTAGTGGGTTTAGTATTTAGCTAGTGGGTTTAGTATTTAGCTAGGAAGCTTATCTTTGGTGTGATCAATCTTGTAACTGGTAATATATTCCATTTTGTGAACGTATATCTTTAAGGAGGAAATGTCTTATAATTTAGATCCCATGCGTCATTTTCCTTATTTCTACATCATTGAGTTTAAATTTTGCAAATCAATTTTATTCATTTTATTATATATATATATATATATATATATATATATATATATATATATATATATATATATTTTGTAACTATATAAAATTACCATATGATATAATGTGTTTGATTGTTTTTATATAGAAGTTATACATATCCATGAAACTAAACATATCTATCATTTTATATGTTATGATGTATGCATGCTAATCATATTATGATGCAGGAGCATAAACCCTAAGAAATCAATTTTTGTTTAAACCCAAGAGGGTTAGGAAATTCTAAAAGGAAAACACATTTCCCTCAAATGTAATTTGCATAATTATGAAATAGTAGCTTTTTAGTGTTAATAGAAGTGTCCAAATTCTAGAAGAATCTAGGTGGTCAGATTGTTAGGTTAGCGAGTGTTGGGTGAGGTGTTGGTAGTATTGGGACAAGTTTCCAAAGAACCTTTTTTTTCTTGAAATATATTTTGTGGATAGTTAGAGGTAGATATTTATATAGTGCTTAGAAGTCATTCTAGTAGACAAAGCTCAAAACTAGAACTTAAATATCCTTAAAAGGAGAGATTGACAGCGAGTCATAGAAACTTCATGTAAATATATCTCATTTTAAGTAATGTAATGTTTTTTTTAATGTGTGGTTGTATCTCCGTATATATATTTTATTCATGTAAACCCCCCCTCATGAGAGAGTGTTGAGACACTGGTTCATGCTTACCATGGAAAATTTCTTCACATTTTCTTTTCCACTATACCAAGCATAAGTTTAAGGGGGCATATTTGAGGAGGTCATGTCTAATTATATTTTATATCACTAGGATGGAGAGCGAGTTTGAGTTGAAGGGAGGCTAACGTGGTAGTTAGGAAAATAAAGCCAATAAAGGAGAAGGCCTGGGTCCATTGCAGGTGTCATATAATATGGATCTGGATAGATGTTCTCGAGGGTGATCATGGTTCTATCACTCAAGATGTGAGCTAGTGTATAAGGAATGTAGTGACAGTGAATCCCCCGTGTGAGAAAAAGAGTAGGTTGAGACTTGCGATCATGTTATATTTTGACATATCTCGAGGCAGATTTTCTAACAAATCCTCTTCCTGAGACCCACTTTAATAACCATTGAAAGTATGTGAAATATCTAGTGCAGGTTTGAGATATGAATGACATATAAGTTACTAAAGGTCCAATGAGCTTTGGGCACGACGATAACGGTTGGTGTAGAAGGATTTTAATTTAAAATGAGAACAACAATAAGGGAGAGAAACCATGGTTGCAGACAACTCCCCTCACTTATGTCATAGGGGGTTCCCCCTATAAGCCATTGATCTCCATGATTTTTGTTTTTGTATTTATTTAGCGGAAACTTGATTAGGATTGGGAGTGAAGATGCCCACCTTTGATGATGTCACAGGGGGAGGAGCTTCACAATCCACCTCCACCGTGTATATAATATGGTTAATCACGACTGTCGGAATCGAGGCCCCAAACAATACATATTTCCTTTTCACCATCGTTGGCTCATAAGGCAAGAGCACCGAGTCACCACTAGGTTATATGACCAAGAGTTGGAGTTGCATATAAATGGAGCATTGTATGGAAATTGGGGTTCACCTATAATAAAAGCAAGTGTACAATTGGTGTTTAGGAAAACATCTTGCCATTGGTAGGGGTCCCAAGAGAAGCATAGTATAGGGGCTTAGGCCAATCAAGAATCTATCAAAGAAAGTTGTAAACTTAGGGGGATAAAATCAGTACAGTTTAATGTTGTTCTAGGACATTGGCATGACCGAATTTTGGTGAGGTGGTCAATCAAGGACCACCATGAAGAGAGTTTTGATGGGATTTGAACTCTATGAACCCTAGGACCCATGGCAGGGTTGCATTAAGAGTGTGGATTTTCCAGAGTAGCCAGGAAAGTTGCATTAAGTGGCATGAGAGCACACTACTACTCCTTGAGGATTAAAAGAAGGAAGGGTCGAGATATTTGTAGCTTGCAGAGCAAGAGTGATCCAAAGAATTAGATATTTCTAACCACTAAGAGAAAGGAGGTTTCTCATCAAGTTGATAAAGAATCAAGGGGTTGCTGAGAAAACTAAAACCAAAATATAGAGAAGAAGATGTTATATAAGAGGTTTTGAATATGAGGTAATGAACTACTCTATTTATTTTGAGTAAATAATTAACTTTTGATTACTCTTGTAAGAGCAGGTTTATAGAAATAACCAAAAATGGGATAGAGTAGATTGAGTATATTCCTAGCCAAACAGTCAACAAATTTGGAGAAATTGTTGTCCAAGCATATTCGAGCAATGAGTGCAAAAGAAATAGTGGAAATTGATTAAAACCAAGAGAGAACTAGTGATGTTATTGGGTGACAGAATTTCTTAGTGTTGAGGGGACCTGGATGTTGTTTATATAAATTTGCATATAAACGACTACTAAAAAAACGAAAAAAATTTGCATATAAACAACCATTTTTCAGTTGGTGACCAATAATGGCTAATTTACAGTATCTCATAACGCGACCAACGTTTAGTCATTTTTAGCTTAGTTGTTAATTGGTTGTATCAATTTTATCATATAGTAGTATATTTAGTCATAAATCTGGTGACTAATTTAGTCATTAATTGCCACAATTAATGAACAAATACATAACAAAATATACTACTATATGATCATCCCAGAAAACCAATTAATGACCAAATAAATATGACCAAAATGTTGGTCGCATTATAAGATATTGTAAATTAGCTACTAATAGTCATATATATGAAAATTTTAGTCATCATTTGAAACTAATTAATGACCAAAGAAATGTTGATTTTTGGGTAGTGTCAGATTTTCTCTCGCTCCAAAATTTTATGGAGGGGCTAGAACACATGAGATCTCCAAGAGACATAAATCTTTTGGTGAAATTCCACCCATATTGTATTTTATTAAAATAATTAATATTTTTAAAGTGGTTGCTAAGTCTAAACCTAGGAAAATTAAAATATTAATGGGTATTAATGAAAATATGGGTGAGAAGCTTCTAAGAGACGAGGATGAAGTGTAATTTAATATTAGTCATTGATTAGAGATTAGATCATGATTGTTGATTTCTAAATAGGAAAAGTATAAAGGAAGGTTTGGGGTCAGTTCGAGAAGACACACAGAGAGAGTAGCACTTGAGCTAGTTTGAAATTCTAGGGCGTGGTTTGATGAGAATTTCATAGTGAGCTTCTAGTGCAGATAGGGGCAGTTCAACAGAGGTACTTTGGTCCAAGGCCAAGGATACATAGAAGAGAGGTAGAGTAGCAATAGGGAGAGACAACACAACTCCAAAAAGGGTGATTTAGAGGCTAGACAAGCTAACGCGGTCACTTAGAGGCAATGTTGGGGTTTTTGTGAGGCAGACAGAGTAGTAGTTTAGAAAATCAATTTATGAGCTGGGAAGGCTCACTAGGAGGGTGACACAACTCCTAGAGGAGGTGACGTAGTTCTAGTGTAGATCTTGGAGTAGCCATCACTGCACAATACTAGTGATAACGCAGTCACCTGTGGGGTTTGTTCATGTAGTTGTTGGATTCGCCGAAATATTTATCTCTGGATAGAGGTACTTCTGCCAGGTTCATTCTATATTGGGTGAGTTGGATTTGGCACCCTAGTTGTATTCAGAAATATGCTTAAAAATAAAATCCTCATATCTGTTGCACCGGTTTTCCCGCATTGGATTTTTCCGCGGATGTTTAGTCCAAAAATAATTGTGTCCTTTGTGTGGTTGTCTAATTTATTTTTCAGTACTTGATCTATACAGTGGTGTAGGTTGTAGTGTATTTGCATTAATATTTTATGAATATTTATGAAAATAACTTTTTAAAATGAAGAACACAAGAAGGTAATACAAATCAATTTATTGCAGGAGGATTTATGATTTGTTAGATTCAGAAATTTTCACATGGTATCAGAGGAATTGTAGATAAGGGAGGACTGAAGCCATCAATGAAAGGACAGAGGAAAAATATGTGCGTCAAGACAACTGTCCTAAGAGGCAGTGCAGTTCCGGCCAAGAGAGAAGAGGAGGGGTGATAAACTCACCAAGGGAGGCTCATGCATAGCCTATGTGAGCCTAATTGGATGACCTTGTTGCTGCAAATAGTAGTACAATGGTTAATAGGCTAGCTTGGAGACTGTTGAATCTCATTTTTCTGGTTGCCATGGCTAGAGGTGCAATGCAGATTTCATATGGAGTTGCTGGTGGGGTGGTGATTATGTTGGTGAAAAATAATACCTAGTGGGGCAGAACCAATGTAGATGGAATCAGTTCCTCAAAATATTTCTTGCCAAGAAATATAGATCCAGTTCTTTGTAGCAACAAAGAGAGATCAGAGGGGGGTTGTTCGACATTGGTTGGTAGAAGGATTTCCATAAAGGAAGTCGAAATTTGGAGGGAACTTATTCTTTAGAAGATTTCTAGTGCCAAAGAAACCCAGATGCAAGTTTTTGTTGGGGCACCAGTGAAAGAGGGAGAAAAGAACCAGTTCTACATTCATTTGGTAGAGATGGTAGCCACATCTCTAGGAAGGAGGTTGTGTGACTTAGATTTGCAGTTCGAAAGAGATACATAAAAGGGCAAGATCCTTGAGGTGGCCAAAATCTTGGATCACATATGGCTACAGGAGCCCTCAATGATAGTAGCAGCATGACGGGAGTCAGTTGGTACGAAGGATGATGGAGCAACATTAGCAAAGCTAGAATTCCAAAGTCTGAAGCAACACAATGTAGTGTTGCAGCAATGCGGAAGGCACATAGTAGATACAAGAACAACGTAGTAGCATCAGAGGGTCAACACTGACTGGAAGTAAAGGTAGCTTTAGCATCTAGGGGCATCTAGATTGACCAACATGTCAAATTTTGGGTGACCTTTTAGTTGCTTACTTCTCGGCAACTGACTTTCAGTGCAAGAGATAGTAGTGGTAGTAGTGCTATGGGTAGCATGATGTAACATATTGAGAGGGAGCTACATTACAGATGCAACAATGACAATGACAATATCATGGGTAGCATTACAGATTGCAATAGCATAGTGGATGAATGGTAGCAGGTCGAGCATTAGCAGCACAAAAGACTGATGTCATGGATTAGTGTCATAATTTTGCTAGGAAATATTGTTAGAGCACCTTCCTTGCTAAGAGGGAGTGTTGATTTTTGGGTAGCATCGGATGTTCTCTCGCTCCGAAATTTTGTGGAGGGGTTAGAACAAATGATGCCCCCAAGACCCATAAATCATTTGGTGAAATTCCACCCAAATTGTATTTTATTAAAATAATCAATATTTCTAATGGGGTTCCTAAGTCTAAACTTATTAAAATATTAATGGGTATTAATGAAAATATGGGTGAGAAGCTTGTAAGAGATAAGGATCAAGTCTAATTTAATTCTTAGCTGTTGATTATAGATTAGATAACGACCGTTGATTTCTTAACAGGAAACATATAAAGTAAGGCTTGGGGTTAGTTGGATAAGACACACAGAGAGAGAAACACTTGAGCTAGTTCGAAATTCTAGGCCATGGTTTGCTAAGAATTTCGAAGTGAGTTTCTAGTATAAAGAAGGGTATTTTGGTAGATGGACTTCAGTCCAAGGTCTAGAATACATAACAGAGAGGGAGAGAAGCACCAGGGAGACACAAAACAACTCTATAAAGGGTAACATAGAGGCTAGAGGAGCTAACACTGTCACTTAGTGGCAACATTGGGGTTTTTGTGAAGCAGAGGGAGCAACAGTTAAAGAAATCAACTTCTGAGTGAGGAAGGCTCACTAGGAGAGTGATGCAACTCCTAGAGGAGGTGATGCAACTCCTAGAGGAGGTGACATAGTTCCAGCGTAGAGCTTGGAGTAGCCATTGCTGCACAACACTAGGAATAGAGTAGTCACCTTCGAGGTTTGTTCGTCTAGTTATTGGATTCACCAAAATATCTGTTTCCGGAGAGAGGTACTTCTACAAGGTTTATTCTCTGTTGGGTGAGTTGTATTTGATACCCTAGTTGTATTAAAAAATCGGCATAATAATAAAACCCTCATATCTGCTGCACTGATTTTCTTGCATTGGGTTTTTTCGGGAATGTTTAGCCCAAAAATAAGTGTGTCCTTTATGTGGTTGTCTCATTTCTTTTTTAGTACTTGATCTGTATAGTGGTGTAGGCTATAGTGTATTTGCATTAATATTTTCAGAATATTTCTGTAAATAACTTGTTAAAATGAAGAACACAAGTAGGTAATTGTTACAAAGCATTCTATCACTATCCCTGTACTCCATGTTCATTGATCCTAGAGGACCTCTATAGTGAACCCTACATGCTTTCCTTTCATGAAGAATATCCCATTGTGTCCCTCTTCATGAGAAGAACAATTCCCTTTCACACCATTTCCCCAAAATCTTCTATTTTTCCTAATTTACAAGACCAACGCTAATGACCTTTGTCCTCCTCGCACCGATATGTAGGGATTAACATTGTCCCTAGTGCCGACCTGAGTGACTGAGATTTGTTCAAGTCACGCTAGTCCTCTTATGAAAAGTTTTTTGAATAAGGAGTCGAAGCCTCCAGCTCTAGAAGCTTCGTAACAGAAGTTTGGTAAATCGTTTGGCTGGATGGGTCGAGGATGTTAGTTTGGGCTCATTTACCCTATAAGGATGGAGATACCTCAACAGATAAGATATTCTACCATGAGAAGAGGATCCATCTCCCATCCATTCATGCTATATAACCTCCCTTTTTCCCAAGCACAAGCTAGAGTTAATGTTGGTGTGCTAGTGCTAATTAAGTTTGGAGTAAACAACAAGCTATTCATAGTTGTAGCTCTCTAGTTGTGTGAGGGAGAAGTGTGAATTTGGTTTAGTGTGAAGCCTAAAGGGAAGAGCCTTAAAACTAACATTGTTGAGGCCATCATGGAATAATAACGGAAGTGTGTGGGAACTTGGTTTCATCAGAGGAGAACAACAATGTCAAGAAAATGGTTGTAATCTCTTCTTGATTCAATATATATGAAACTATTGATTGATTTCCTACATAATGTGTCATCTTACATGTTTATGGCTTAATGTTTCTTGACTTGTTAAGTAGGTTGAATTACAATTTGTCTATTATCACGGTTGTTGTTTGCTGTTGTTTACTTGTTTCAGGTGTTTGAAGAAGGAAACGAGAGATAGTTGGAGTAAGCAAGCAAGGTCATCATCAAACGGGACAAGCGTACTAAGAGGTAGGCGTTCTTAATTGGGTCTAACCTAAGGAAATATTCCATAGAATATATCGGTTGTGGCTAGACCCATTATCGGGTTAGAGGAATTGTTTGTGTCTGCACCCATAATCTTACTTCACCACAAATTAGTGACTCTGCTGGGGAGCCAATGCTTCTGTTTGTTTGTTTGGAATTTCATGGTTTTCTATGAATTTTTCTAGTTCCACCTTTTCCCTTTGGTTCTGTTTGTGTTCCTTTGCTTACTGGTCTCAGTTTGAAATTCATAGTAGCAAGTCTAGTCCCAACTTCAATGTTTTTTATATATTTTTCTTGGCTTCCTCACTCAGCGCGTTTAATGTGATGACAGTTGCATTGATCAGTGCGATATGCTGAGAAATAGTCGTGCCGACCTCCTTCTAGTGCTTGTTGTTAGTTAGGAAATCGCATTGATGCTTGTAAATGAAGTTTAGGGTTTGCCCCAAATCTTGTCCAGTGTGGTTTGCTCTCATGATTTCGACCCTGTAAGCCTTTTAGACCGCCTTCTCCCTAACTAGAAAGCTTCCTTTCATTTGGTGATGCACCAAAATTCCTGTGCTCAATCCAGGTCGATTACAATCAATAGCATAAAATAACACAAACAGAGAAGTCTTGTTCGCCCTTCAAAATACTGGAATGCTGAAATAAATAAAAAAACATGGTTCAAATTAAAATACAGAAAATGAATTCTTTTCTCTCTTCATACAGGGCGCAACCCATCTGATTCATTTATTAACGCATAATAGATACAACCACATTCTGTTTGAAAACCAACAAATCATTCGTTTTGGCACCTAACTGTATTGCCATCTGTTGCAATTAGCAAACATCGACCCTTATCAGATCGATCCAAATCTGATACAATATCTTCGCTGTTGGCCAACTACACGTTATCATTTATGTATATGGGAGGACTGATATATAATATATTGCAATGAATCTATTTTTACTATCGGCGGTCACGTTATAATTTAACATATAAACATATCGTTTTCTTCCCAGATTTCATGCAATTTGACCGGAATGGCTCACGAAAATCTGGCATTTATATCCTCCATCGTATTAACTGTCGGAGTACTTTAGTGCGCTGAACCTTTAATTACTACAACCGACACTCCATATCAAGCTCAAATGCGTGATTTCAGGGATCCGTATTGCAAATTTCTGGTGTTCCGATCCGAAATTGGATTCAACAAGCCAACTACTGATTCACAGAAGTGAACCTTAACACTTGGTCCGATGCTTCAACGGTTTTAACTCGACTTTCTCTGTTTCAAATGGATTCCTGTATTGTATCTTCTAACTCATCAATTCCACAGCGCTGCAAATGAAATGAACATTGAATCTGGAATGGGAATTCGTAGTAATTATTTCATTTCTTCAGCGACCTCGATGACCGATATAATTGATTCATTTCTCCGCAACATCAGCAACCTGCTACAAATACAATTGCATATAAAAAGACAGTGCAATCAAATACAATTGCTAGTCCATATAGAGCAGATAAATGAAATACGATGGATGAACCCAACATCTGTAAACTATTTTCCTCGATTATAATCTCCTCATCGAAGTCACACTCAAACCACTCACACAACCAAACAGAATGCTACACACAAATCGACACAGATTCAAAACTAATATAATATATATATATATATATCACAGTCAGATAAAATCAACAAATAGAAATCGATTTCTTTGTCATAACAGGCCAGTGTTATGCACGAAAATCATTTCCTTTATTTATCTGAGCTCTCGCTCTGCAAACTTCACACAAAAAAAACTCTCCCCTCACACCTTCAACCTTTCTCTAATTTATACAAATATGAGAAACTATTCTTCTCAGAATAGATTTCTTCTAGAGTTTCTCAGCAAACTAATACCCCCTATTATTTAGCATTTTCCCTATTTTGGTTCTATTCCACGCAGGGAAAGAAACCAACTCTATTATTATGCCGTATTTAATTAAACAACTACAATTCTCCTAAAATAAATAGCAAATTTAATAAAATATATTATTTAAACTATTTCTAAGTCTAATATATTTTTAACTAGCCACAACATGTGACCAAGATGTCACATTGCTGGCTAAGTGCTTGATGCTCCTGCATCATTTGGTTTGTTTGCTTGTTGATTTGTCATCTTTTTGCTTGATTTCTTGGGTCATTGGAGGGTTAGTGGCACTAGGGCATCTAGATTGTCATCTGTTTAGCTTATTGTGAACTTAATAAGTTGAGTTGTTGGTGCATTTACGCCTTGCATTTTGTTTGCAGTCTTGCTACGGCTTTGGCATCCATTACACAGGTTAGAAAAGTTTTCATTTGCTTGTCTAAACGTTTCCTTTCCAGCATGGACCACATTGCTTGTCTTGTTTTTGATAAAGTTGGTGTTTCATTAGTTTGAAAGAGATTCTCTTTTCGTGTTTTTATTTTCTTGAAGAGCTAATTGTCTCAGAAATTTTTTTATTGAAGTGTTGTATAAGAAAAATTCAGTTCATCGTTTCATGAAAAGTATAAGATTCTAGTTTGCTGCGTCAATATGCTAAAGTAGCTAGCATCATCGAAGACTAGGATTGGATTAGCATTTGAAAAGAAAAAGAGCTCTCTTTTCTTTTGAAAGGACTGTTAGAAATGTACTTGTAAGGAAATTAGGAATTGGAATGTATTTTTCATTAGTTTATTTTCTCAAAAAGTGAAGTAGTGAAAGATATTTTTTCTTTCAATTGCTTGGTTGTTTGCATTTGATTGTGTGTTTTCTACCCTCTCTAGTGTAGACAATTCATCAAATTGAAAGGGTCTTGTCTCATTTAGTTGCATTTAGGGTTTTTCGAGTCACATCACTAAGGCTTGAAAACTGAGACATAACTCAAGATAAACTTTAAAATGAACTCAATTAACCTAAGGCACATTTGAAATCTAACGATCACATCTAGAAGGTCTAGGCTAGAGACATGTTCTGGCATCTTTAAACCTAGCAGTTGTCATTAGCTTCAGCACTAGACAACACTAGTACAGATTTGTGCTCCCCATACCATCAAGTATATAACGGGAGACCCCTCTAGGCTGCAATCCTTTATCCATAGGAAGTTGAGTCAGCTACCTTGCAAACATGATACACTGAACACAACATTCAGGGAGATTTCTTGCCCGTACTTCTGGGTTCCTCAGGAGGTATTCTGCAGTTCATGGTCGCCTAATAGTCCTTGTTACCTAGACCATCCAAAGCAGTCATTTGATATTTTTGACTCATTAAACTTAAAATATCATTCAAGCACTTGTCCTTTCGAGCTTGTTTCTAATCGAAAGTGATAGATTCATCTTTGTTTCTTTCTTGGCTATTAATACATGAAAGAGAACCACTCTATTTATGCATCTTAATAAATTGATTGCCTACAATCTTATAACATCATGTTAGTCTTTTCTATACAAAATCGTGAGTTTCCCTTAAAAGAAAATTTTAAAGCTTTGATGTTTATCTCTTTCTTTTCCTGTTAAGTAAGACAAGGTGATCGTGGTTGGACCATCTGTTTCACCTAGTTCGTCTTCCTCTCCTCTACATGAAAGGTTTCCTGAATTTCCAGAGTCACTTGAGGACCAAGTTGTTGAACTCAAAATTCCTCTGAGCATTCAACCTTTGTCATCTCGTCCTCCACCTACTTCAGATACTGGGTCCCCTGCTGATTTTCACCCGGAATCTTCAAACAATCCCGTTCAAACTCCTGAGAGTTCGCCGACCACTGACGGTCATCTTGGACTGGTTATCTATCCTTTGAATCCTTTGTTCGACCATCTTGTGATATCACCGCAATGTCTTTATATTATGTACGATCATCTGGGTGTTCCTCTGGAATTATCCCCTCGTACCTCTTTGGTCATTCGCCATCGTTTGTTCCTCACTATGGAACCCGAAGGTGATGCTCTAGTCACCTCTCTGGATGAGTCAAAATTTTCTACTCCACACACTGTCGAGGAGGAATAACATCAAGAATTTCCACCTAATTATGTATCCTATGCATAATTGCTTTCAGATACACCTAGTGCCTCATCACTTTACCATAAATCTATTTGGGCATCTGGCACCATGCCTACTACAGGTCCGTTCGTTGCGAACATGACCTCCCAACAGGCCATTACCTCAGTCCCGGTGCAACCCACCGTTTCGAACCCTCTTGTGTCATTCGTCCCAGTTACCCATCCAGTTAAACTAGCAGTCTCTGTCAGTTCCTAAATCCCTCCAGTTAGCAGCCAAGCCGTGCCACCGCTTGGGGGGCAGAATTTGAATGTTTATATGGTGCCAGGTGCCACCAATGTGAGTAGCTCACAGGCTCACATGCTTGGTATGAACCAACCTTCTTCTAGTGTTATTCAAAACCCTGTTGTTCCTATTAGATCAACCAATGTCCAATACCAACAGGTTCAAAATCCAGTTGGTCTATCTGGGTCAAGAAATTTCCAGTATTAGTAGCCATATGAGGCTCAAGTTCAATACCAAACTCCTTACATTCCATATGGTTCTTAAGGAATGGTCAATCTCCCTTATGCCCTTCAGTCAAGGTAGTATGTTCAGCCTGGCTCATCCAATTTCCAAGGTGGCTATGGCCAGATTCAGTTCGGGAATTTTCCAGGCACTATTCAAGTACCCTTGCAACAAAAAAGATAGCCTCTACAGGAACAAGGGCAACCTTTGTTATAGCAAGGGCCATCCATGCAACAACAAGGGTAAATTACCCCACAGCAAGGTCAACTGCAACAACCGCAGGGGCAACCCCGCAACAGTTGCAGCAAAATGTGCAGTAGCAGATGTAGTATTATATTCAAACCTCCCAGCCTATGTCTTCATAGCGCCAACCTCTACAACCCCAAGGACAACTTTTGCAACCGCAAGGCCAACCCTTGCAGCAAAAGAACCAACAAGGTCAACCCTTGCAAGGACAAGTCCGGGGTCAAGTCCTGTAGCAACAGGCCCAAAATCCTAATCTTCTAGGTGAACAGGTCTAGAATTCTTTTGGCCAAGGGAAATAGGTACAAAATCCCAATGTCCAAGGGCAACAAGTGTAGAATCCTTATGCCCAAGGGCAGCAGGACCAAAATCCTATTGTTCAGGGGAAACATGTTCACAACCCATATGTTTAGGGACAACAAGTACAATACCCATATGTCCAATGGCAACGGGCTCAACAACCTCTTAGCCTGTATGTTGCTTATCAACAACCTATGACTAGACAGTTCCAAGGCATCCAAGGTTAAAATCCTCCCTATGGCCAAAGTAACCCACAATGGGGGTAGAATTAAATTCCATATGGCCAAAATCCCCCACTATGGGGCCAGAATACTTACCAGCAGGGATGGGCTTTTCTAGTTGGACCCGTGTACCGACCTCCAATGCCTTTTACTACTCAATTTCCATTGTTAGCCACACTAGAGTTTCCAGATGTGTCTCTCCTTACGAATGATCCAATTCTTCATTCGCCATACTAGCCTCTGATTCTGTCCATGATCTCTAGAGATTGTCCTAAGTTTGATGGGAAAGAAAAATAAGATCCTCAAGCCCACGTGATGACATATCACCTCTGGTGCTCTTCGAATTCTTACATTGATGATTCTATTCATCTCCATCTTTTCCAATGAACCCTCACAGATGTTGCAACCAAGTGGTACATCGAGCTTCCTCGAAATACTTACCATTTATTCAACTCTTTAGCCATGGCTTTCCTCACACATTTCCAGTTACTGGTTCGCTATGAAATTGGCACCTATTTGCTCACATCGCTTAAGCAAGATACTGCGACACACATCTCCAATCACATCCATGAATGGAGACATAGATGTCACCTAATCAAATTCGAGATTGCCAACCACCTGCTCATTAAATGGTTCACTAAGTCATTCGTGGCTCCAATTTCTCACAATATAGCTATGGGTGGGTGTGTTACTAAAGAACAAGCCATTGCTCATGCCCGATACTTAGATCTAGTTCACCCTTGGTCTCACACTTTGTATGAGTTATTATTGATGCTCCACGACTGTCATCTAATCCCATAACATTGAAGTCGCAGGCTACACCCCCTGTTGATGGAGTCATTGGTTTAGTGTCCCAGACCCCTGCTAAATTTTCTTCCAAACAGAAGTCGATCTCAAACACTGCTTCCAATAGTTCCTCCCAGAATCCACCTAGCCCTAGTAAAACCTCAGAGTTCCATGCTGTCCAGTCTACCACAATGGAAAAATCCTCAAAAGGTAAGAAGAAAGGCAAAGGCAAGGGTAAAGCTGATGCCCCAAAACAGGGTCCTCCTAAGTCATCTGCTGGTGATTCTTCACAATGGAAACCTAAGTATCCATGCCTCATTTGCGAGGAGGATCACTATACCAAGGATTGTCCCGAACGATCTGAAGTTAGTTGTTTGCTCAAAGGAACCCCAACTGTTCTAAAGGAGCCATTTCCATCTTAGTAGACCCAAATGGTAGACCAACCTCAATCATCTTCTTCGTCAAGATCTCAAGTGTTCATGATGAGTACGCCTATTAATGTGGCTACTAGATCAAAAGATTACCAAAATCCTGCTCTAACAGTCAGGAAAGAGAAAGAGGCCACCCCTTCTTCTTCTACTCTGAGTTCTGGCCCTCTTCATATTGAGCACCCTAACCCTGATTCCGCTATACAACCACCCTCTCAAGATGTGCTAA
Organism: Pinus tabuliformis; assembly: GCA_031772625.1. Lineage (NCBI taxonomy): Eukaryota > Viridiplantae > Streptophyta > Pinopsida > Pinales > Pinaceae > Pinus > Pinus tabuliformis. The sequence continues at coordinate 912,195,370 of CM062819.1, forward strand.
GGAAATCCTTGTACAATCCTAATGCTCGAGCCGCTTAACACTATAATATTGTTAAGGATTTGGCTCAGGCACCATCAACTATGTCAGCTCTCAAGGTGCTCCAAAGCTTCCCATCACAGCAGAAAACTTTGCTATTGGATATTGGGGGTATTGATCCTACCGATTCCAATTTGATATGTTTTTATCTAGACAAGCATGTTCTGCGTCTACCTCATCAGATTTCCTTTCTCATTTAGGTAATCATCAATTAGAAGACCATCCACAGGATTGTCATTGATGAAGGTGCTTACACCTGCATCATGTCAATCGCATGCTGGAAGGCCATTAGTTCCCCTTCTTTGAACCAATCCCTGAACACTTTCGAAGCTTTCGATGGGCGTGATATGTGACCCTTCAGTGTCTTACCTAACCTTGCCATTACTCTGGAGGGAAAGATAACACAAGTCAAGGTAGAGATTGTTGACGCTACTCTCAATTATAATCTTCTACTCGGCTGGAGCTGGACCCATGTCATGCATGTTGTAGCCTCCTCCCTATTCCATGTTACTCATTTTCCCCATCAAGGGAAGATTGTCACTATCGACCAGGTGTATTTCTTTACCTCTTCCTCCTTGGATGGCAATGTTTCGTATGTCAAGCACACTGGTGCTCCCTATGAGAGTGTGGGGGCAGGTCTTTTTAAATATTCTACCTTCATGGGAAGTTTTACGCTCCCACTTCCCCATGTTTCCTTTGTCAACATGATCTTGGTCAAACCTAACCCTTGGGTCATACCTTCACCAAATCTTCTGATACCTGGGGCGAGGTTATGCCACTTAGTCCTGCTGAAATCAATTGTGTGGATATTTTTCAGCCTAAAGTTCTACATCCTTTGATTCTCTTGTTTGGAAGATCTCTCTCGATACGTATTCTCAATCCCCATGGCCTGGTGCTTTGGCATCTCCTGATCCCTTAGCCAAGACTTTTTTTACTGATGAAACTATCATGGAAGTAATGTCTCTGGAGGAACCCCCATGGAAAAATACTCATCATCATTCCTCATTCCTGCCTCACCCAATGGTCATGTCTACGTGTTTTTAGGAGTTCTCTTCTCACTTTCCTATTGTCATGTCAATTCATCCTGATGTGGTCAATATATTTAAACTGTGAGCACCTTTATCCCTTCATGGATTTAGGATTTTTCTCCCTCCCTAAGTTTTTACCGATTTCCCATTACTGCAATGGGGTTTTCATCTTATTCGTAACCCTCCCTCACCTAGGGGGCATGGGGGAAAAGCCCTATATGAGTTATAATCTATTAGTTTTCTGAGTTGATGCTTACTCGTCATGTCAATGGTAAGACTCTGGTGTTCCTTTGCGTTGATTGATTACCCGAGTCCAAACATGGACTCCCTCCAGAAGTACTATTCCTAGGTCATCTAGCACGGTTACCTATGTACATTAGTGTGTCATTCATTTTTGTATAGTATGGTTTGGTGCGTTAGTTTTCAAACAAATTTCCTATTTACTATGTTTTCCCTGCTTTGCAGATGTCTATGACTCCCCACATTGGTTTTGCTGATGGTGCTTGCCGTATTACCCAGAACCTATCATCCGCAACGTGGGCTATTTATGACCCTCAAGGTGAGTTGATTGATCTTCAAGGTATCTGTTTAGGTCGCACAACTAACAACATTGTTGAATATAGTGTGGTCATCGAACTATTGTCAGAAGCCATTGCTCTCGACATTCGAGAGTTGGTTTTCAATTGGGATTCACAGCTTGTCGTCCTTCAACTCATAAGGAAATATTTTGTCAGAAACCCTCAGATATTGAGAATTTATCTTCGTATTTGTCTACTGGAAAGGCATTTTGATTACATTACATATCATCATATTCCTAGACGCATGAATACATTGATAGATGAATTAGCTAATTATGTGTTGGATAGACATTTACGAAACATGTGAAAAGATAAAACAAATCATTTGTACCATAGTAAGAAAGAAAATACAACACACACACACACACACATATATATATATAGTGATAATGTTTGATACATCAAAACCGTAGAAAATAATATGTGTGTCCAAAATAACATCGGCGGCTCGCAGGCCTCATATATTCGTTGCACGCAGGCCTAAAAAATGTAAAACGCTGGACCTAGGAACTAATCGGCATGGTGATCATGGTATTATGACACAGCTCGTGCAACATGAGTCAACAATCAGTAGATCCGATCCGATACTCTCACCGTGTGTCTCTGGTACTAGCGAGGAATGTGTCCCACCCAAGCATACTCTAGGATACCATGAGTCAACCCGTCAAGGTTCCTCGTGATCTCCTCCTTGTTGTCACTCCCCTCTTGATAAGGAGTGACAACATCAAACTAGCAGGCAGCGAGCCTGGCTATTGGGGACATCCCGACAAGACGGTCTAGTCCAACATCTGCATTAACAAAGCAAAATGTTATAAACACATATATATAAAAAACAATCAAAAAATCACAAAATTAAAAAAATCATTTTTTACGTTCATCGTCAAAATCCTCTCCATCTAGTAGTGGCATGTCTGGATCTCCGTGGAAGGCAATGCCACTACATGGCCAGTGCTCCATGACGATCAAATGTTGTTGTAACAATGAAAAGAAGGCAGGCTTGTTCGACATGTGCTGCCCACCAGTGATACTAGGCATCAAACAACTCTAGCGGACCATCTACGAGTCGCGTGGCATGGGATGATCTACCTCAGTCAACTGGTACTGGAACAGTGGCACCCGTTCCAAGAAAAAGGTCACTAGTATGGATCCGAAGCAAAATTTCTTTAGATTACCCACCTTAGCCTTTGTCAGCTGGCGTTTTATGTTGACCTTCATGGCTTCCACCCAATTGAAGATCATTGGTGTTGTGCAGTCGAAGGCATATAGGAATTTTGACTTGTTAGTCTCATGCACTGCCTGGGACCCCACCATTCTGTTGATAGTCAACAGTAGCAGTGTTAGTGTCAGATCTCGGATGGTGGCAATCTCAATCTTGCCGCTCTTGGATTTGAGGGCTTCATGGCAATGTTCGGCAAGAAGCATGTATATGCTTGCCCCAATTGGTCATGGCCCTTATATGTTGACTGGTTCCCCTCTCTCGGACAATCCTATGATGAAATATATGTCTGAAGTTTATAACTCTAGCTCTTGGGCACCAAAGATGAATATTTCCCGATTTCTGTCCCAGAGACTAATCAAGTATCAAAGCAGCTTAGGTTGGGCCCGCACCCTTGGTGTGAGAAAGAACTTGAGGAGCCCACATTCCCTCAAAGTGTTCAGGTAATTTGGATCATTCAGGGCCTAAGTGTCCACATCGTCATGCTCATGTTCTTTCTAGTCTACCATTTGCGATGATTCTTTCTTGCAAAAACCATAGAATTAAGTGAATATTCATTTTTGGCCCATAAATTTCAAATTCCAATAGTGGTTTTGAGGGGATATTGGTTTTTCCCCTATTCACGGTGCCAATGCACCTGTTTTAAAAACAATTGCATTGACATCGCGATAGGTTGTTTTAATTACCCTCGACTAGCGTGATTCTGTTCTTGGAAGTCGCGGTGACCGAGGGTGAAAAAATTTTCACAAAACTTCCCTCAAAAATCTAAAAAATGATTAAAAACAAGAATAAATTGTACGAAAATGAAGCTTAGGGCTTCGGCTCTTAACTGTAATTAGTAGCTTAGCGAATGGCCTCCCAGATCCCCCGCAATCTGCTTTGGAACAATTAGGGAAAAAGTGAGCAAAAAGTATTTCACAGCAAGGTAAAATGGTAAATGGTAAAAAATATTTAATTTTCCTCCCTTTTATTCAGTTTTTCATGAAATATTAGGTTTTGTACATATTTTGACCTATTTTTCCTCAAGAATGAGATAATGCACTTTACCTTTTTGCACAACGATAGGTGATGGATGTTCGATGATGATGTTGAGTCGCGTTTTGGCTCTTTTCTCGACTCGTAAAACTCATATGAAACGATTGCTGAGTATTTTTCCCTTTTGACTCATAAAATAGAATAAAATGTGGGGTGTACTTTAAAGCTCTTTTCCAACCCTTTAAGAACGAAAAGATAGTCGAGCCCTTGTCGTTTTGAACTCGCTAACAGATGCAAAGTGTCATGTGCCCAATATAAGTTTACCCTTTTTTCGAGATGGGATGCACTATTTATGAATAATGTACTCCTTGATTGAAATGGTCAAGCGGTTCTCTCAAGTATGGTTTTCTACCTTTTCGGGCTCGAGAGACACAAATGTACAAAAGGGTACCATGTGGAGTTTTCCTTTTTGTGTCTTTTTCAAACTATCTAAATATGAAAAGGTACCGAGTTACACCTTTCCCAGAATTGTTAAAATATTAAACAACATCGAATTCATCACCATGACAAACATGAGCTTCTCCTTCCTAGGGCTCATTAAACTTACTAGGTCGGATTAGGATGAAGGATGAACTTACAGTGCAAGCATATGCTATCCCCTTCAAGCTTGCGATTAAAAAATAATTGGGATACCTACCAGAAATGGTGGGGGGAAATTTGGAAATCTAATCAGTTGTGTCGGTAGCTCACTCTTGAACATGACACTTTCTACTTCGTGCTGGGTTGGGATATCCTCATTTTTATCATTGACCTCCCTGGGTTGGGCCGTTCATTTTTTCCTTCCATTTTATGTTTGCCATGAAATCATGACCATTGATCCTATGGATCCAAAAGTTTCCAAACTTTTAGTCATGTCGTCGATATGTTCAAGAGTTGTCCTTCTGTAGTTACACTCACCCCTGATTCTCTATATCATGCAAAATCATTTTGCATCCCTTTGTCTTGTGTCGATGATGTGGGATACATTATGGCCCTCCTTTGACATGGTCACTTCTTGTCGACTTCAACTCATTATCCAGGAAGTTGACCAAGAGACTCCCTTCCAGTACCTTAGAGCTTGCATGCCCTAATGGCAGGTTCTTCGCACACTCGATGAGAAGTTCACATCATTGGCTTTCAAACGAGTGATTTCGTGAGTGTTCAACTTCAATTCCTCTATTCACATTTTTTGGATTGTGCTGATAGTACCTTGAGGACCATTGTCATTATTGGTGGTTTCTCTCATGCTTGTTAACATATTACATCATTGGCTGGTAATCAAGTGACTTTCTAGCATGTTTGACATCAACACATCTATTCACATGTTAGAATTTGTACCTTGATTGGGTCATGTTGGAGCGCAAGACCCTAGGCTCAGATCACAAAAGTCTAGGTTGCAAAGTGATGTGACATTGTTATGTTCATATACATGTCTCTTTTTGATAGATGGTTGCAACCATAGCATGAGCTATCATATGTGATCCTTCTCATTATTGGATGGATCTGACCATACCTTGGTTTCGATATGATCCTCTTTATCGGATGGTTGCACCCATGCCTCGATCCATTTACACGATCATTCTCTAGATAGCTACGTGCATACCATGATTCATGTATCATTTGACAGATTTTTTCAGTTATGTATATGTATCTCTACTTGCTTGTAAGTTTTTCGATGACAAACTTCGGTTCCCCACACTGATGCATAAAGCATTTCATCCCAAACTCTAGTTCGGCCTTCACGCTTTAAGGGGCATCTGTTACACAAAATTCTGTCACTGTTCCTATACTTCCCGTTCCTTGATCCTAGAGGACCTCTACAGTGAACCCTAAATGCTTTCCCTTCATGAAGAAACTCCCATTATGTCCTTCATGAGCAGAACCATTTCCTTTTGCACCATTTCCCAAAAATCTTCTGTTTTTCCCAGTTTACAAGACCGACGCTAATGACCTTTGTCCTCCTCACACTGATATCCAGGGATGAACACTGTCTCTAGCACTAACAGGAGCAACTGAGTTTTGTTCTAGTTGCGTCGATCCTCTTATGGAATGTTTTTTAAATAAGAAGCCGAAGCTTCCATCTCTGGAAGCTACGTAACGGAAGTCTGGTAAATGGTTCGGCCGGATTGGGTCAAGGATGTCAGTTTGGGCTCCTTTGCGCTATAGGGATGGAAATATCTCAATAGATAAGATCTTATCCGATGAGAAGAGGATACATCTCCCATCCATTCATGCTATATAAACCTCCCTTTTTCCCAAAGACAAGCTAGTGTTAATGTTGGTGTGCTAGTGCTAATTAAGTTTGGAGTAAACAGAAAGCTATTCATAGTTGTAGCTCTCTAGTTGTGTGAGGGATAAGTGTGAATTTGGTTTAGCGTGAAGCCTAAAGGGAAGATCCTTAAAACTATCATTGTTGAGGCCATCATAGAATTCTAACAGAAGTGTGTGGGAACCTGGTTTTATCAGAGGAGTACAACAATGCCAAGAAAATGGTTGTAATCTCTTCTTGATTCAATATGTATGAAACTATCAATTGATTTCCTACATAATGTGTCATATTACATGTTTATGGCTTAATATTTCTCGACTTGTTAAGTAGGTTGAATTACATATTGTCTATTAACATGGTTGTTATTTGCTGTTGTTTACTTGTTTCAGGTGTTTGAAGAAGGAAACGAGAGATAGCTAGAGCAAGCAAGCAAGGTCATCATCAAACAGGATAAGTATACTAAGAAGTAGCCCCTCTTAATAGGTTCTAACCTAAGTAAATCTTCAACAGAATGTATCAGTTGTGGCTAGACCCATTATCGGGCTAGAGGAATTGTTTGTGTTGGCACTCACAATTTTACTTCACCACAGTAATGAAAATAATTTTACTATAGTAAACACATATTTTATTAATTTTGGAATTAAATAGTGAATCTATAATTTCAAAATAACCAAAAATCTCAATTCTAGTGATGTCCTTGTAATAAAAAAAATTCCAATTTTAATGAAATATGTGTTAGTAGGATTTATGTTTTGTTAGATTCAGAAATTTTCACAAGAAATATGTTGGGTCCCTATAATACTAGTGATACAGATTACCCCATTACTATTGTAGTTATACCCCTTATTTATATTGTTGTGCCCCTATTACCCCCATATTGTTATTTCTGTGCCCCATAGAATCCCTCTATTGTTATTTTTGTGGCTTTATATTATTATTGTTAGGTCGGATGGATTATATTGTGACTCCTTAGACTCCTATATATAGAAAGGAGGTTTTGTCATTTGTATCATCCAAGAATTGTTCATTTATGTAATGTAAAGGAGGTTGCCCCCTCGAAGAGGCTGAATTCTAAGGCGTTGACCTTTCTTTTCTATCTTTTCTTGAGCTGGTTTCATAACATTTGGTATCAGAGCTTTGGATTCTAGGGTTTCGCTGCTCCAAACAGGTCATTGTGGCATTTTCGCTATAACTTTTTTTTCTGTGACATTTCAGAAGTCGAAAAAAAACCCATTTGAGAAGAAATCGCTCTGAACCTTGGGTCCGAATTTTAGATCTTTTCGCGCAATATTTGCGGAGATATGCTCTGAGGAATTTGGTCTTTTTGCAGACTCTTGAATTACATTCAAAACAGGTGAGCTAGGGAAAATCGTCATAACTTTCTCTCTGGGGATCGGATTGAAATTTCGTAAGAAGGTACAGAAAGAGGACGGAATGTAGTTTCTTGTATATCGTTTTAAAAACCAAAGGTCGAAAATTGTACACGTGGCACTTCATAAAATTTACTCTTCGCGAAAGGTCTATAATCAGGTCATCTTGGGAGATTGTGCATAACTCTTTCTTGGAGAATCCAAATTGGATCAAAATGGTGGCATTGGAAAGAGGACATAGAGAGATACTACAGGTCACAATTTAAGAACTAGATGATTAGAAAGTACAAAGATACATCAGAGGCAATATCAAGCTCCTACAAAGTGAAAAAAGGTGTGTAGATTCTTTTAAATTTTTGCTTAAGCTTGGTTTGAAAATTTATTTTGAAGGAATTCAAAGGGCATAGTAGAGCATTATTATCGGTAACCGATGCCCCGAGGAAAGAAAATGCAAACACCTAGTAAGGAACCTGAAAGCTCTAGCATGACTCATGAAGAAGAGGAAGAAATGCAATATGATATATCAAAATTACAAGACCAAGTGCAACAACTGTCCCTTGCACAAAAAGGAACAGAATCTAAGATGGATGGTTTAAAGAAAGATGTAGAAGATAAGATGGATGGTTTAAAGAAAGGTGTAGAAGCTAAGATGGATTGTTTAAAGAAAGGCGTAGAAGTTAAGATGGATGGCATGGAAGCTAAGGTGAATGGCATGGACGCTAAAATTGATGGCATGGATGATAAGATGGAAGAATTGAAGATAAATATGAATAAGTTGCTACAAGAAATGGTCACTAAGGGTGAAAGAGTACTAAAGGAAACTCATGATGAGAACAAAAGAAATGTTAATCATGATTCCATAGACTCTAATGTTGGATCGAAGACTCACCATGTTCCAAAAATCGATATGAGGAAGTTTGATGGCAAGGATCCCGCCACATGGATATTACAGATGGAGCAATTCTACGATCTCAATAATGTGCAAAACACACAAAAGGTACGTATGGCAACTTTATATTTGGAACCAAATCAGTTTGTATGGTATCAACGGCTTTGTTCTCGTAAACAATTTATCACTTGGGCAATTTGTACGAAAGAATTGATAGCACATTATGAGGATACAAAAAGCAACACTTTTTTTAGCCAATTGATAAGTCTCAAACAAAAGGGTTCAATAATGGAGCACATTGAGGAGTTCCAAAAATTGAACATAAGGGTAAAATATATTCCAGAGGAGCATAGGATTGATGTGTTCATAGGGTCTTTAAAGGATAATATCCAACATGATGTGCGCCTTTGGGAACCTGATTCATTAGAGAAGGCATTCAGGTTAGCAAGAAAAATGGAAAGAAAAATTATGGCAACTAGGAAGCATACCATTCACAACTATAAAGACGGAAGTGTTGTTGCCCATAGTCTTCCACAACCTACAAAGTTGACACCACAACAATTGGAATAAAAAAGAGCAAAAGGGCTTTGTTACAATTGTGATAGCAAATACACAAAAGGTCATAAGTGTGCTGAGAAGAAATTATTCTACATAGATTGTGAAGAGGAAGAAGAAAAGGAGCAAGAAAGGTCAACAGAAGAGGATATATTCCAAGAACAAAGCCTAGATGAAGAACAAATAAATCCGACCATATCTTGTAATGCATTGGCGGGAATTACCACTCCTCAAACCATCAAGATAGAAGGACAAATCAAGAAGAAAAAGGTAATAATGTTGATTGATTCAGGAAGCACCCACAATTTTATTCATTATAGGGTAGCAAAAGAATTGAATTGCTTCCTATATCCAGCACCAGAGTGTGAAGTGATGATTGCAAATGGAGGAACAATAAATTGTTCTGGAAAGTGCCATAATATCAAGCTATCCATGGGAGAATATGTATTGACTAGCCCAATGCTTTCCATTCCAATGGGAGGTGCTGATGTTGTACTAGGAGTCCAATGGCTACAATCCTTGGGTACAATAGCTTTTAATTTTCAAGAACTTTTCATGAAATTTTCTATGGAAGGAAAGGAAGTTGCATTAAGGGGTATTGCAGGGAAACCAGGAAAGATAATCAGCTCTAATGGCATGACAAAGCTTCTAAAAAAGGAGCAAAGAGATGTAATTGCACACTTATGTTCGCTAGATGTTTCCACATTGGAATCATCTATTTCTCCAGATCTCCAAAAATTCCTGGACAATCATTCCAAGGTATTTGAGACTCCCAAAGGTCTCCCACCTATGCGTGATCATGATCATGCTATTCATCTGATTCCAGGAAGTGTTCCTCCAAACATCAGGCCGTATAGATATCCATATGTCCAAAAAAGTGAAATTGAACGTATGGTTGCAGAAATGCTAGAGGCTGGTATAATTCAACCGAGTCAAAGTTCTTTCTCAGCTCCAGTAGTATTGGTGCACAAGAAGGATGGATCATGGCGCATGTGTCCAGATTATAGGGAGCTCAACAAGCTCACTATTAAAGATAATTTCCCCATTCCTGTCATTGATGAATTACTGGATGAATTGCATGGATCAATTTACTTCACCAAGTTGGATCTTCGTTCGGGATATCATCAAATCAGAATGAAGATTGAAGACATTCCGAAAACGGCATTTAGAACTCATGAGGGTCATTATGAATTTTTGGTCATGCCTTTTGGCCTTACCAATGCACCTTCAACATTTCAAGGTTTGATGAATTCAATTTTCAAACCATTCCTTAGAAAATTTGTGTTAGTATTTTTTGATGATATACTAATCTACAGCAAGTCTTGGAAGGATCATGTTGAACATGTTGACAAGGTGCTACAACTATTGGAGGAGAAACAATTATATGCAAAAAGATCCAAATGTTTCTTTGGAGTCCAGGAGGTGGAATATTTGGGTCATATTGTATCTCATGAAGGAGTTAAGGTAGACCCTAGCAAAATTAAAGCCATTAAGGAATGGAAAATCCCCACATCCATAAAGCATCTGCGAGGATTTCTTGGGTATTATCGCAAGTTCGTTAAGAATTATGGGAGAATAGGAGCACCTCTAACAACATTATTGAAGAAAGATTCATTTTCATGGACTCTGGAAGCAACAAAGGCCTTTAAACATCTTAAAGAGGCAATGTGCCAAGCACCGGTCTTAGCTACACCGGACTTCACAAAAACCTTTATTGTGGAATGTGATACTTCAAGAAATGGAATTGGTGCTGTTTTAGTGCAAGATGAAAGACCCATTGCTTTTGAAAGTCGTCCAATCAAGGGAAAGTTTTTAAGCAAAGCTATTTATGAGAAGGAAATGTTGGCAATACTCCATGCACTTAAGAAATGGCGACCCTACCTAATGGGAAGACACGTCAAGGTAAAAACGGATCATGATATCCTTAAATACTTTTTAGAACAAAGATTATCCTCTGAAGAGAAACAAAAGTGGGTCACAAAGATGTTGGGTTATGACTTTGAAATCATCTACAAAAAAGGGAAGCAAAATGTGGTGGCGGATGCACTCTCAAGAAAGGATGAGGATATGGAAGCATTGTTGTGTGCCATTTCTATTATCCAACCAAATTGGATAAACGAAGCAAAGGAGGAATGGAAGAATCACGAAGAAGTGTGGGCACTTATTCGAAAGCTACAACAAGATTCCAGTACTTCTGATACATTTAACTGGCAAAATGATTCGTTATGGTACATAGATCGCTTATACCTCTGTAAGAATTCCCAGCTAAAACAAAATATTCTTATGGAATTGCACACTTCTCCCTTAGGAGGGCACTCAGGATTTTTAAAAACTTACCATAGGGTTAAGAAGGAATTTTTTTGGGATGGCCTTAAATCAGATATTCAAAAGTTTGTGGCGGAATGTTTGGTTTGCCAACAAAATAAAGTTGAAACAATTAAGACACCGGGTCTATTACAACCTTTATCCATTCCAAGCCAACGTTGGGAGGAGGTTTCAATGGATTTTATCACAGGTTTACCCAAGTCTGAGGGAAAGAGTGTCATCATGGTGGTAGTTGACAGACTTACCAAGTATGCACACTTTTGTGCATTATCACATCCATTTAAATCCAGTACAGTTTCTATTGCATTTATGGAAACAGTTCAAAAGCTACATGGAAACCCAAAGATTATTGTAAGTGACAGAGATCCCATTTTCACTGGAAATTTTTGGACAAAATTATTTTCTTGTCTTGGTACTCAGTTACCTCATAGCTCATCTTATCATCCTCAATCTGATGGTCAAACCGAGATAGTAAACAAATGTTTGGAAGGATATCTTCGTTGCTTTGTATCTTATAAACAGACACAATGGGTCAAATGGTTGCCTCTGGCTGAATGGTGGTATAACACTTCCTTCCATACAACAACAAAAATGACCCCATTTATGGCACTTTATGGGTACCAACCACCATCAATCACATCATATTTAAGAGAAAATTCTAAGGTTCAGGCAGTGGAACATCACATCGAACATCAACAACAAGTCCTCCAACTCTTAAAGGATAACCTCGTGTTGGCACAAAATAGAATGAAACAACAGGCAGATCAACATCGCAGTGAAAGAAGTTTTGATGTAGGTGATTGGGTATTCCTACGGCTACAACCATATAAGCAAATGTCCCCAAAGCAAGCTAAGAAGGATAATAAATTATCACCAAAGTATTATGGTCCGTACAAGGTGTTGGAAAAGATTGGTACTATGGCATACAAATTGGAGCTTCCTGCAGCTTCTCGATTGCACCCAGCTTTCCATGTTTCATGTTTAAAGAAGGTTATAGGCGACAAGCTCCCAGTTCAAAGAATATTGCCAGAACTTGACGAGGAAGGAAAAATTATATTGGAACCGGAAGCAGTCACAGAAACAAGAACTCGGCAGCTACGAAATCGATCAATTTCATAGAATCTTATCAAGTGGAAGAACTTATCCGCTGAAGATTCCACATGGGAGGATGAGAATTTTATGCAGAAGTATCCAGAACTGCTCAAGCGTTGAGGACAACACTTTTTTGAAGGAGAGGGGCATGTTGGGTCCCTATAATACTAGTGATTACCCCATTACTATTGTAGTTATACCCCTTATTTATATTGTTGTGCCCCTATTACCCCCATATTGTTATTTTTGTTCCCCATAGAATCCCTCTATTGTTATTTTTGTGGCTTTATATTATTATTGTTAGGTCGGCTGGATTATATTGTGACTCCTTAGACTCCTATATATAGAAAGAAGGTTTTGTCATTTGTATCATCCAAGAATTGTTCATTTATGTAATGTAAAGGAGGTTTCCCCCTCGAAGAGGCTGAATTCTAAGGCGTTGATCTTTCTTTTCTATCTTTTCTTGAGCTGGTTTCATAACAAAATATGACTAAATTTTGGTCATGTTATAATATACTGTAAAATAGCTACTAATATTCGTATATATGAAAAATTTAGTCGTTATTTGTAATAAAAAATGATCATTTAGTCATATTTATTATTTTGGTAGTTTCATATTCATTAATAGTCATTATAAAAGACTAATTTAGTTGTATATTCATTTTTATTATGTTCATTGTTAATCAATATGAACTACTAATTTAGCAGTTTTAGATTAATTTTATGTGTTAATTATTAATCAACATAAATTAATTAGTATGATTTTGCAAGTAAATTTAAAAAATGTCATACAATGTTCACCTAATATGAAAACACAAAGTTACATATGTTAATTACAATACTAAATAATATCAAGTACAAATATAAATAATCTGAGCCACATAAATTATATTATATGTAATGTCATATATTACAATATGAGTTTCCAACTTAATATTGGTTGGACTAAAATTTACACATGAAATATTGTTTCATCACTTCAAAACATTATAATTGCGTTGCGAAAGAATTACAGGTGAATTCAGTAACTCCAAAGACTTGACCATCAGTCTCTGTGTGTGTTTCTCATGGGGGATATTGGCTTTAAAGGATCACTAGATTGGGTCTCTTCTCTCTCTTTTTGCATTTGTTGCTCCATATTATTTTTTTTCTCTCTATTCGATTCTTGCTTCTTACCATCAATACTGAGTTCCTCTTCTGAAAACGAAAGACGATACATTGCAAAGTATAAGACATAAAAGATGATGAATAATTTAATATAAACTAAAGTAGACTATAAAGGATTTATATGAGATATACCTAACATCAGAAATGTCAATGCCCTATTTCCCGATAAAAGCAAGAAACTCGAAAAAGTTTTCTCCGATTGGGCGATAGTGGCCACTACGTGGCCAAATGAGTTCTATAAAAGAAGAAAATAAAACTTCACCATAGAAAATAATACCTTAGTAACTTAGTATTCAACCTTCAAGAAAATTTTAGGCACAACCATGCCAACTAAGTTACATGCTAGAAAGCTTAGGTTGTAGATAACTTGTGAAAAAAAATAATATGATGTGTGATGTCTAATCCTTGTCATTTTAGTCTCAATAGAATTTCATTCTCTAACGCATCATGTGCTCAAATAACGACATGAAGGTAAATGTTTCTAATGCTCATGAAAATCTTTAACACAAAACAACTAAAAGGATTTCAATCAATATCATGTAATACTAATTTCATCTTCAAGATGTAGATGTTGTTTAAATGGACATGATACCAAGTATTTTTTATTTCATAGTTAAAAAAAAAGAAACAAGGGAAACCTTCAAAATACAATCGACAATAAACAGATGATATCATGGAATGGACATTGCAGTAATATTTTTATTTTTTTACCTTTCCATCAGTGTCTAGAATTCCTATAACATTTGTTTTCCAAAAATAACCATGAGCTGAAAGAATCACGACATTAAAACCCATAGGAATCCCTACTAGAAACATTTCCAGAGTTGATGGATCATATGCCTAAAGGATCTACAACAACAAATGAATCATATCCAAGACATGTTATGCATGGTATCCCTATCCTTTTCCCAATCCCATTTCTTATAACCTACCCACACCAGAGTAAAGTAACAATCAAACATAGGCATTGACATTTGTTTTTATATTTTATATCTATAAACTTTGAATCTGATTTTTTTCAAGGACATAATAATTCTTATTTAAAGTTGTCTTGTCATGAGAAGGTATCAATCAAGTAGGACATCAGAAAAATCGACCTCAATGAAGTCCTCAAACAATTACTACAATATTAATATTTTTCTTTCTATGATATATTGGGTAGAAAAAAGAACATATCTGCAAAAGAAAAAGAAATATATTACTTGTGTTCCAACTCATATATGGCATACTCTTAGGAAACCTTTTAAGATGTTTCTCTTCATTTACCAAAGGAGATTGTAGATTGGTTAAAGTCTGTATACTTTCATTCAACATTAATTCATGCAAGATAAATTTCACACATTATTCTTTCCATTTTTCAACATTCTACAAATGATAAATTGAATGTCACATAAAACCAAGCACAACACCTTTTCTAACCAAAACAAACAAACAAACAGTGTCTCTAATAGAACATCGCACCCCATGAATTGCTCTACCATGTGCTTAGGCTAAAAGTGAGATTCTTTGCATCATATTTAGCTCATACTTAATGGGATATTTGTACTGTTATCTTGATGTCAATTTGGTTCTGAAAGAAATATATAAATCCAAGTCATTATTAGTGAAATTCTTGTATAATTCATAAAAATAACATTACAAGGTATTGGTAAATCTAGAGACACAAGCATCTATTCATAATGGTAAATGAGGGTGGACCCTCTCAAAATTATGTGATTCGGTGGCACTATCCATAAATAAATTATTGTTTGTATTAAACATTTGCATTTAACCCATTTATTCTAAAGATTCAATCAGAGAACACACAGGCAAGGTCCCAGGATGTCCCCGGGCTTGACAAGAAAGAAAGAGGCATTCACTCTATGATGATTTTATTATAGAGACAAAAAATATACTAGGGCTAACACAGAAACAAGAAAACATAAAACAAATATGGAAAAATACTCATACAGGTTGTGTTCCAAGTAAAAGACAAGATAATTTTATTTGTGTCCACCAAATGACCACAAAAGTTTGTCAAAGGAACAAAGATAGTGCATCTAGTGTTAATACAAACTATGAGTCTTAAGGCATTTACAAAATAGATGTTAATTTGTCTAGCAAAAGACAGTATAAGCTAATCTATCATTAGAAATATAGATGTTATAAAATTAAAATCTCTAAAAATATCAGTATTGAGCAAGAGAAGAAAGGACAACAAGCCATGTTAGAGCTTACAACTGAGGATAAGTGAGGGTACTATGAGGCAGACAAAACAAGATATATTAAGAAATGCATAATAAAACTAATATGAATTCTATATTTTGAGAAACTTCTATACACATTATATTAAATAAGAAATCACTCTAGTTGGCATTTTTCCAAACAAAATGCTAGGAAACCAATCTATAATAGAAATCAGACTTGCAGGAGTATCTCCTAGAAAATTTCATTTTTTATTAAATGAAATTTAAATTTGTAACATAGGAAGGATCATTTAGATGGATAAAACGTGGAAATTGACATATTGAAACTACATATAATACCAAAATTTCATAATTACTGGCATACACTAAGTTGACTTACCTCAGATTGATGAGATACTACTAAATACAGTGGTTTATTAGTTGTAGATGTACAAAAGTCCCATATCAACAAATGACCATCTTCTCCAAAATATCAAAAAGGTACTCATGCCTTAAACTCCATGCAACATCTTCCACAACATCCTCATGAATCTACATTAACATGAGGTCATCAAACTTTATCAACAAAGAAAATAAAATTGGTATTGTAAAGTTAAAAATACACATAAACAAAAAATCACCAACAAATCCCATTAAATTTATACAAAAAAAAAAGAATGATAGTAAACATTAAGAATAATCTTGGCATCTTTTAATGGTCACATTTGTGGGGCTGTGAGCTCAGTTCTAACAATGTACCCTTTTTCTTATTCCATGCTACCATCATGTAAATCCAATGGAATTTTAGATGAAGATGGATTTCGACACAACCTGAATAACATGAAACATTAGCAAACCTAAAGAAAATAACTTTCGAAGCCTAAAAATCTGTGCGTGTTCAATTTCATATAAAATCCTCTGCTAAGCTGCAACTGATATACAACAAAATATGAACCAATCCAATTATATGGGAATTTCATCAAACTCATGAACTATATTCAAATTCCAATCTAATGATAATAATAAGGCATTATGATGGGTGTATTTATTTGTAGTGGGACACAGTTACTTTGAATAACATCTGCCAAAATAACTCACCTTATATATTTTTTGGGCCTCAAGCACTTTGTTTTCGGCAAGTGAATTAATGTCCCACATACAAATTTGTATGTCATTTAAACCAATTAGCATATGGCCATGCTTAAAAGGACTCCATGATAAACCATAACTTTATGTATTATGATCCCTCAATCGAAGATCAAGATTACAACCACCATCTTGAAGGGGCTTTCATGGACGCTTGTTGTAGTCAAACACATATACTTCTACACTAACTATTTTTCTGGAAATAATGAAAGGATTATATGGCATGTATCAGACTCTATTGACCTTGTCATCATGATTGATTTATTGTATTACTTGTACATGCAAAAAAGAGCATCTAGTGAGTAACCTGACCTAAATGACGAAAATAACATATATACAACAATTTAATTATAAAGTTTCAATAACATTGAACTAAATAAAATAGTTTCAACACGAACTATGAAAAATGTTCATCGAAAACATATAAAAAATCCCAAATGTGTGGCCAACATTAGATAATGTGATAAAATAACAACTTTGAAAACCAAAAAATTACATTCAACCTTTTCCTTTCCAATAAATGCAAATAAAATTAATCACATTATACACCAATGAATATTTTTCATCATAAGTGTGTTCTTACAATCATAAGAAAATGTTCAGAAAAAATTATATTTATTTGCAAATATACGTTGAACTAGAAATCAACCCACTTGTTCATAGATGAAACATAAAGTGGGTTATAAAGGTTTTTATTCACATACTCAGTACCATGGACATCACAACATTTACAAATGAACGTGTTTGTGGATTGCATATACATGGTCATTTTAATAAAACAAGTGGTTAGTCAAAAATCATTAGACAAAAGGTTCCACTATCCATAAAGATGATAAGGTCCTTCATGAGTGAGAAAAAAATACAACTCCTCACATGTTCTTGAAAGCATTCCCAACTTGGTTACAACTGCAAGATCCCCCCTTCTCAAGCATGGAGAAGTTGTGTAATAGTATTGTAATAGTCCCCCTCCCTGAAATGCCTTGCTCCGAAATTAGTTGTAATGTCGGGTATTTTAGAATATCTAGGCCTCACTATGTCACCTCTTATTCTGATAGATATTTCCTCTACCCAATCCTAGTCAATGTAATAGGTCTTGGACGATACTTGAAAATTCATCAATCAACGAATGCTCCTTTAGTATTGTTATTTTTTGGGTCCTTATGCTAATATGAAAACCCTTCGTGGAATTAAACAGGAAAGTGAAACTTAGCTCATTCTTAGCAAGTTGTTTGTGTTGGGTGTGGAACCTAATTATCTTCTTTATTTAGAGGTATCACCGCATTGGACCCTAGTTCGTAATGTGGTGGCAACGTTGCCCTTAATATTTGAGCTACAAGGGGGGTCCAAGAGGGGTGGCAGTGATCTTTAGGAGCCCCCCCTTGGCGGGGGATCAACGGAAATGCCCCCGAAGCTAAAAATAGATGTCAAATTGCCTTGTACAATGTTGTAATTTCATAGTCAATCTGGGTCGTTCATTATGCATAGATATGCCAGTAGAACTTATGTTTAATTTAGGGTTTTTTTCCCTAGAGGGCAACCCCTCACTATATATGAGGGAATTTTATTGCATCTATGTAGATCTGTATTCTGAGTGAAAAAGAGAGAGTAGATTGTCTGAGAATGAAGAGGGAATTACAATGGATCTCTTGTAGATTGTATCTCTTCAGTTTGCTAGATAATATAGAAGGAAGGACTGGTTGTTTTTTCATGGTTGTAGCCCAAATTGGGTGAACCACGCATATCTGTGTCTCTCTTGTTTTATGTGTTTTCTTTTTTTATATTTCTGCAATATTTTATGTGTTCCATTGCTCTGTAATATATAATTTTCTAATAGTTTGGATATTTTTCTTGGTGTAATTAGGCCATTTTCACTCACCTCTAGTCCTCTAACACTAATTAGTTGTTGTCCTTCCTTAAGTTTTTGGTATTTCCTCCATATTCATGCGGAATTCACCCAAGGTCTTCAACCACTAAGCTCTAACAACAACATTAGCCCTCGTAGTTGTCCAATTGAAATTTCATCCCTTTAACCATCATTTTTCACTCCATCATACTAGAATTGGCCACATATGCTTGGAAATTTTGTAACTGAACTACTTTTAGGTGCAAGAAGTTACCATCTTTGCATTAATGATGTTACAAGTGCTCTCGGAATCAATGAGAGTCATCATAATTTACCCTTCTCTAATGTTTAGACATTGGCTTGCATAAAATCCCTTCTTGTGACATTTGCAACCAATCACATTCTTCAAGTCACCCCTCTCAAAATGAGACATTTATCATCTTTCTTACCATTCCTAGGCCCTTCTTATCTTTATTCTTCCCACCAATGACTACTAGGGCATTCATGTTCTCATCTTTAGCTACCACCGTTTCTCAAATCATTTATTCGTAGATATAAATGTCCCAAAGCCTCTAAAATATGGGTGTGTTCATAGGCACAAATACTTCATACAAAGTTTTCCCATGTTAATGAGGGCCCATTTAATGCAAATAGGCACTAGCTGTTCATCTTTGACCTTCATACCAATAAAAAAGAGCTATTCTCTAATCTTGTTCATATTCATTGGATAGCTAGATACATTGTCTTTATTACTTAAATTAAGTGAATGTGTTCTTTAGAAGTAGGTTTGGAGACAGTTTGACATTTTCATACGAGGAGTTCAACACCTCAAACATCTCCTCTTCCAACTTCCCTACAATGTGAGGGATCAAATGGTCCTTCATAAAAGCAACATGATCCTTTTCACTTTCACTATTTTCTTCTCAAACACAGGTTAGTACCTATAGAGTGGTGGCTACTTTGGCCCTCCAATTATGATTCATAGTTTTGTATTCTCCATTAGCACCTGCAATCTGCATTTCCACGGAGTTCTTGGAGCTCCCTCTAGCCTGACACATAAGCCATTGCACCAGTTCCTTAAACACAATTCAAGAAAAAACAATTGGCTACAAAACAAATAAGTTACAACCAATAATTGGCTCAAACTAACCCTCATGTGCAGCAAGAAAAACAACAATCTCTTTCAGGCAAGAAAAGCTATTGGGACAGGGTCCCCTTGGGGTAAATTGTATAACTAATTTTGTTATCTATGTAAAGACTCTGCATTTTGAGGAGTAGAGCATGAAGGGCATAGGAGTCAAAAGGTACTTTAGTCCCTTAGTTTGTTAAAAGAGAACATGTTTTGTGACCCGCCCATGGTTCATGAACCATGGTATTGTAATGGAAGAAACTATATAGAGGAGTCATAGTGAGTCACAGGAAGTAAGAAGATAATTGAAGATCATTGTAAGGGAAAGTAGTTTAAGGCAGAAAAGAGTGTTATTTGTACTTAGGCGAAGGGGAAGGCTCATGCTGCTGTGTGCATAGAGACCTTGGTAAGTCCACAAGCTCAGTGCGCAGGCCCCTGCAGTGGTGTGCGCAAGGAAGAGTTGTCTGTAACAAAAGGATTATATCTGATAAAGATTATTTTGGAGAAATAATTGTGTATCTATACCTTTATATTTACTTATGCAATTTATGTGTATTCACTCTATTTTATGCAATTATCTAAGGAAACACTTAACTGGTGTGTGAAAGTAGTAAATCTGATAGTTTACATGATGTTATGAATGTTTAAAGTGTTTTCGCGAAGGGGTAGAATATTGTTTTTTTAAGTTACTATGATTTCTGCATTTAAAGGGTTAGGGTTTGCAAAGGTCAGGATAAATCCCTAGAAGTATCCGAAACCCATCACACAGGCCTCTGGATGTAGAAACTAGTTCTTTTACCCCCCAATACTGCTTCGGGTGAGACTACAGCCTGCACTACGTGAGTTGTTGCTGAAAGGGCCAGTAGTTTAGGGTTATGTTGGTTGGCACAACTAAATATTATCCTAGTTCAGGACCACTTAAGTTAACAAATGGTTCCATTGATGGGACTGGGATCTATCTGAGGAATGTATGATGTCGAATAAATGTTTCCCAACTAAGAAAGAAATCAAGAAGTGGATAGCTCAAAAGATTCATGCATTTGTAGTTCAGGAAAACAGGAATCCACATATGTCAAAGGAAGAGTGGCTGAATAGATATCTGTATATAGATGAGAAAGAAATTTTCTTTTCCTCTTTTCCATTCGAATTACACCACTAGTTGTCAAAATTGGCAGATAGCCAAGGCACATGGAAGTTATACAACCCTATTGTGTGGAATTCGTAGTTGGTAAGGCATATGGAAGATGCACAAAACAAGATCGTGAGGGTTGTTGATTATGGGATCAATAACATTTTGGGTGGATTCATTATTGGGTTTGCAATTGATATGTATATAAGTTATAGTGAAGCTGAACAATGATTCTTCAAAGGATCTAGAGGTAAGTATATGAAATCTCTGAATACTTGGATTAAAATGCTATTATGCAAGAAAAGGGTTATGCCATTATATTAATGTTTAGAAGAGATCTGACGGGAGCTATGGGATGTGAAAAAACATTTAGAAGAGATCTAGATTAAGGTGTTGAGTAGAGTCCTCTATTGGGAGTGCCTGATAGTGATGAAAAAAGTAGTGTTTTTAGGACACCTCTAGGTGTGCTATAGACAGTAAGACAGGTTATCGTGGGGATACCACACCCATCCACTCCACCTCCAGAATCACCTCCACTTCACATACCTACACCTACACCTCCACCTCCACCTCCACCTCCATTATCCAAAATGCCCAACGTTATGAAGATGCCCATATTCATAGGTTTGGGAATAGAAGACCCTGAACAATTTTAGTTTATAGCAAATTTTGTGTGGAAGATAGAGCACTAAGTTGGTATATTAAGTATTGTTTGGAACATCCAAATGCAACACTAGATAAAGCAAAGAAGGTGTTCAATAGTGAACTTAAGAAGCCTAAGTTGCAAGCTGAGTCAGTAACTGAGGTCAAAGAAATCCAACAGAAGGTAAATGACTCTGCATGGGAATTTGATCAGAGACTAAAGTGTCTTCTCCAAGAGGATAGTATGCATATCACGGATGATCAACATAGGTATTGGTACATTGCTTCAATGTTACACCATCTGAGATTGCCACTATCACATCAGAAAATTGGCACGCAAGATGAAGCATTAGAGACTTCTATGAGATTGGAAGCTTCACCCATTCAGGATACGAATATGGGGGTGCAACAAATTTAGTCACAATTGGCTAGCTTAGATATGGAGTTGCAGAGCCTTAAAAAGGGGAAGGAATTCCAAACTTAGGTTCGCGTAGAAGTTTGGTGCTTGAAATGAAAATTCCATGGTCACAATAAGGACCATTTCCTGGTCTATCGGGATTATCTTATTAGGGGAGGCCTTGTCCCCCTAAAGTTAGAAAATGGCATTGGGACGAGTACGGGAGTAGGTCCATGGTGCGCTATTTGTCAGGTCACAGGACATCATGTTACAAAGAATTGTCATCTACTACAAATGTTTTTACAGACACCCCAGCAGTTGTTTTGCAATTTTTGCAAATCCATACGTCATGATGAATGCCATTGTAAAAGCTATGAATTAATGATGGATTGAACCCCTACGTATAGAATGTAGGTAGAAAATCATCCTCAACAAGATAAGGTCGCAATTGCAGCACGTGAAGGATTCCAAGGCCGGGGAAGAGGGTGCGGAGGAAGAGTTGGAAGGTGTTGCGGTTAGATCATCTGTTAGAGTTATGGGGAAGCAGGTCATTTTGCACGAGATTGTCAGAATCCAACACACCCTTCCTATCAATATTGTCGAAAGTTTGACCATGTTATAGAAGACTGCCTGGTGCTTATCATAAGGATGTAAGAAAAGAAGACCTAGACCTAGCAGCCTATGCAAAACATCCAAATGATGAGGTCAGAGCCTCGCAAAGATGGACCTAGTGGCAATATTGTTACATGAAGTGGTATAGATACTAGAGAAGATCAGGGGAAACAACCAGAAGTAGATGTGTGGTTTCACAAGGCTGTTTATAACGAGATAGGATTCAATGTAAATAAGAATAAGGAAAAAAAACGGAAGCCAATAGGAGCTTCATGGATGAAGGAGCTTCTATATCAAGGACCCAAAATGTGGGAAAGCCTGAAGAAACAAGTACTACACAGGAGACAAACCTATCATTATTAGCATCATTTTTGAAAACCTGTTTGAAACTCCTTAGGGATAAGAAGGTAGTAGAAGGACTACAAGAATTGATTTCACTGGTAAGAACAAGCCTCTACCAGAACAACACACAATACATAAGGTGGGAAAAAGAAAGAAGAGAACTGGTCACAAAATGAGGTTGATTGCACAAATTAGAGAATACGAAATGGACTAGGTAATTCTCAATTTAGGGTCTGATGCAAATGTTCCACCAAAGAAAACCTAAGAAATAATTGGAATGCCAACACTATAGTGGTCCTTGATCTAGCGCAGGATGGCCAATCAACAAAAGATCATTCCTATGGGGCACCTACATGGAGTGACTATGGATATTGAAGGGGCACGTGCCATAGACGACTTTGAAGTGATCAATTTCGTGGACGATAGTAACCCATATCCAACACCGATTTGAATTGATTGCACATTTGATATGAGCACATTCATCAATCTGAAGAAGTGAAATATGACATTTGAGAAGAAAGAAGTAAGGGTGATTGTGCTATTGGATCGAACCGAAGGTGTGCGATATACTGAACCAGTACATGTTTATGAGGAAGACGATGACACTGAGCAGATCTATAAGCTAACTGCATGGGATGAACATTGGATCAACCATATGGTTTATTGGTGAATCACGTGGGAGAAAGAAAACTCCTGTAATTCAAGGTCAGATGAGGATCTCGAACACTGGAAAAACCATTTGCATGAAGTATCGTTGCTGCACTGCAAAAGGCTTACCAAATCATTACGATGTATATCCATCGATCTATGCAATTTACCATATTATGATGGTTTAGAGGATGTTAATTTATTTTTGGATAAATTTGAAAGGTATGTACCAAAGGAACATCGATTCTAAGGACTAGACGTTGCACTGCGAGCTACTCCTTCCCATTGGTGGGTCACGTATAAGTACAATTTCATAGATTGAAAGGAGTATAGAAGAATGATGAAGTTGAGGTTTGGGTATGCTAATACCTGGATTGTGGAGAGATACACAGGGAAGGATGATGCGTGTGAGCACTTAGCTCACTGGACAAGGGCATGGGGAGAATAATTGCATATGGAGTGGGTTCATATCTTTCTGCCACACTTTGGATACAATCCCGATGAATTGGTATTTGGAAATGAGGTTGCGACACTGGGCCGCCAAATGGGCTGTTTTGAAAGAATGTTTAATTTTAACGTTTAGCTTTAAAGATGGGTTTGAATGTATAGATGAAGCACTATAGGAGATCAAAGCTTCTATATTCAAAATTCCTGAAGAATTGGTTGAATGGGTACAACCAGATTGGGGTATGCAGTTGCGCCATGCGCTCAAATGCTACAATGTCACCGCAGAGGATGCCGTGGAAGATCCTAGGAACATCTGCACTGCTAAGTTTGAAGGACAACACAAAGTTGAGGGACCTAAGAAATAAATTCATGATATATCAAAGCCTTTAAAGACTAAGCAGGTGAATATTGGATCAGAAGCGCATCCGAAGTTTGCGAACATAGGATACTACTAGGACAAAAATACAATAGATAAGGTCACAGAGCTATTGTGAGAGTATCGAGACTTGTTTCCCACCAAGTTCTCTGATCTAAAAGGGATAGTAGGGGATCTGGGAGTCATGAAAATAACTTTGAAGCCAGATTCAAAGCTAGTGAAGCATTGGACCTATTGCTTAAATCTTTAGTATAAGGAAAAAGTGCAAAACGAATTGGATAAAATGATTGAAGCCATGATCATTGAACTTATCAAGGCATTGGACTAGGTTAGTCCCATGGTGGTTCAAGAAAAGAAAACACAGGGTGAAATTTAGATATGTGTAAACTTAAGGAAGTTGAATGACATGTGTGTCCACTATCCATTCCCTACACCATTCATTGATGAGGTATTAGAGAATGTTGGAGGACAGGAAGCCTATTCGTTCACAAATGGCTTCTCAGGGTACCATCAGATCAAGATCGCGCTGAAGGACTAGAGTAAGACCACCTTAGTGATTGAATGGGGTTGTTTTTAGTATACAACGATGCCTTTATGGGCTTAAGAATGCCCCTGCATTTTTCTCTAGGGTGGTAATTATGGACTTCAAGGAATTTATCCATACATTTCTGGAAGTATACTTTGATGGATGGATAATGTTTGAGTTTGTAAAGAGACATGCTGCTAGTCTACACCTCATGTTGGATACCTATCTGAAGCATCAAATAGTACTTAATTTTAAGAAATTCATATTCTGCATACCCTACGGGGTACTCTTGGGACATGTTATTTGTAAGTAGGTATTGATAGTAGACTCTGCCAAAATTGCAGTAATCATTAATTTGCAAGCCCTGAAGAATGTTAAACAACTGGATGCAACGTTAGGCCATATGGGATATTATAAGAAGTTCATCAAATCATATGCACAAATTACCGCACCCATGGAAAAATTATTGAAGAAGGATGTGATGTTTTGCTAGGAAGAGGACTACTAGAAAAGTATGGACATTTTGAAGGAGAAAATGTGTAGGAATTTATAGGCTATCCTAACAAAATGGTCAATTTGTCCATTTTAGTGTTCCTCAACTGGAAGAAGGACTTCCACGTTCATGTAGATTCTTCCTGTATTGCGCTTGGAGTTGTGCTGACCTAACCACACAAAGGAGATATTGACCATCCAATAACATTTCCCAGTAGAAAGTTATCAAAGGCAGAAAATAACTATTAAACCACTGAGCATGAAGGTTTAGAAATGGTGTATGCACTACAGAAATTTAGGCACTATCTATTGGGTGCACACTTCAAAATGTATACAAATCATTCTGCTTTGAAATACATGGTCAACAAGCCTATCTTGGGGGGAAAGATTTGTAGATGGTTGCTGCTTTCTAAGGAATATGATTTTGAAGTAATTGTGAAGCCAAGGTGCCTAAATGCTGGCGCATATCACCTATCACGAATTGAGAATGGGGATGAGCCTACGAGTCTAAAGGAAGGTTTGCCTAATGCAAATCTCTTCATGGTTCGTGTCACAAATGATCATTTCACCGATATAACTTAATTCTTATCTATAGGTACAACTCCTGAAGGGTATTCAACACAACAAAAAAAGGAATTGGTGTTCCGAGATGCCGATTCATTTGTTATCATTGGACACTTATACAAAATGGGCCTTGATGAAATATTTCATAGGTATGTTCTAGAGTGTGAGAGGAAAAGTACCCTTGCAAAAGCACATGGAGGAGTAGCAGGAGGACATTATACAAGAGGAGAAATTGGGAAGAAGATCCTACGCACATGACTTTGGTGGCCGACTGTGCATAAGGACTCCAGAATATATTGTAGGGCATGCAACATCTGCAAAGTACGGGGAGACCATTATGAAGAGATGAACTACCACTAAATCCACAAATGACGTTGGAGGTGTTTGATAAGTGGGAAATAGATTTTGTGGGACCAATACAACCACTAGGGAATAAGGCATGGGTGAGATATATCATTACCACGACTGAATAGTTAACCAGATGGTCAGAGGCAGAACTTGTAAAAGATTGTACCGCTGCTACCTCTGCAAAGTTTATTTTTTAACATATCTTGTCTCAGTTTGGCTGCCCTAATATTTTGATGAGTCATAGGGGCACACACTTCTTGAATGAGACAAGTGCTGCATTGCTTGAGGAATTCTAGATATATCATCGAAGAGTATGCCTTATCACCATCAAGCAAATGGAACATTAGAAGCCTTCAAAAAAATTATGGAAAGCACTTTGATGAAGATTTGCAACATGAAGAAAAATGACTAGGATGTACGCATACTAGTGGCCCTTTGGGTATATAAGACTACCTGCAAAATTTTGACAGGACAAACACCGTTCAGAGTAGTATATGGAAAAAAGGTTGTAATGCCCATGGAGTACGTAGTGCCAAGTTTATAGATTGTAGTAGTTACTGACATGGCTGATCGCGATACCATGGAAGAACCGCTCGTGCAACTCCTTCAACTGGAGGAGGATTGCTTCTTGGCTGGATTTCATCAACAGGTACAAAAGGACCATGAAAAGGCATGGCATGATCACCATATCAAATAATGCACCTTTAAGATGGAAGATTTAGTATTTCTATATGACAGTAAGTTCAGAAAGTTCCCAGGATAATTTCAGATGCATTGGTTGGGATCATATATTCTGAAAGAAATTATAGATGGAGGCATAATTTAGCTCGCGAAACTGAATAGGGAATTATTTCTCAGAAAAGTGAATGGGAGTTGATTGAAGCTCTATAGGGAATTATAAACTACATTGTCCACAAGTTAAAAAGGCAAGGTGAAGGGGTTGTGCAACAAGTCAAGGGATGATGCTGAGGGGAGCTACATGGAAGGAGCTGTGCTAGGTGGGTGGGCCCCGTGCAGCATGGTGTCAGGCGGAAAGAGTCGATTGTGCAGACACAACCAACCTCCCTAGGAGCCTAAGACTCTCTAGTGACAAACAAGACAAACAAGAACAATCCTTCTCTAAACATGCATTTACTATATAAGAAATCAAGTGTTTAGATCCTACCTGTAGTCCAACGCTGTTGTAGCAGTCCCGCTCCGCTGATCCGGATGAGCTCCTCCTTC
This sequence comes from Pinus tabuliformis, assembly GCA_031772625.1. Lineage (NCBI taxonomy): Eukaryota > Viridiplantae > Streptophyta > Pinopsida > Pinales > Pinaceae > Pinus > Pinus tabuliformis. The sequence goes on from CM062819.1 coordinate 912,222,939, forward strand.
ACTTTGAAACCTGCATCCACTAACAATCAAACGATTAAATAGCACTTGATAATCTCACAGAATAAAACATATTTAACACATAGACCAAGGAGTACATGAAACAACTCATAAATAACAAGTTATTGAGAAGAATGGACTCATTTGCATTAATAGGTAACAAAAGGAACAAATACAACCTGAGCCTTGGTGTTGTGCAAGTCCCTCCCAGGGTTCATCAAGAGTTCTCCTTTACTTTGACAAAGCTCACCCACTTCCAAATAGAACAAGCAAAGATGGAAGTCCTAATTCCTGCAGCATCTACCCTTAGAAATGTTTAGCTTCCAACCTCTCCTCCTTCTGGCCCAATGCCTGTATTTATAGTGCTCAAGAGGAAGTTAATCAGGTCCACCATCAATGGGATAATCCCCTCTTTGGATGGGATAGCTCCCTTATTGATGGGATAAGTTCCTCTTTGGTAGGGGTACATGAACCATCTGGAGGCGCTCAATACACATCGAACAACCTTCTAGAATGCTCTAGAAATGACCACAAGTAACTTTTTAAAGATGAAACTTGTGCATTTTGACCTTTACAGGGGGATGCACCTGCCCCTTTACATACAGAGCGTCCAAGGACGCAGCTTTTGTGAACATTGGGTGCGTACCCGCAGGTAAGGTTGAGAGAACCTGCGTACCCAGAGATAAATACATTTATAAAGACTTTCTCTCTTTTTGGAGTTTGACGTGGAGAGCAGAGGCATAAGACTTGCCTAAGAGGATAGCATGACTGTTGATAGAGCCATACTAACTGTAAATAGCCATGGTGACATTTTTTAGTGTAACAGATTGCCCCCTAAAGTGCGAAGCCTGTAATAGATTAGGGTTTTGTATTATCTAGGAAGGGTGAAGCGCTTTATCATTTCAAGGATTATCTCGTGGAGAGCCTGGTCAGAACCTGCAATTTTCAACACAAAATACATGTATAAGATTATATCATCACTGAGGTAGGCATTCCCATACTCAGATCAAAACTTTAACTAACAGACTAACTACTCTGATACAGGAATGATCTTGCAGTACATCATAATCATAGACTTTTGTAGACACAGTATGGGCGCAGCCATCTGTTTATGATTAGTCTACTTAGATAATGAATACAAAACTCCTCGCAACCTGGATGGTGGAAACTAGATCCAGGGTCTTCATTTCCGCTTCCCGAATTGGTACGATTCTAGCCATGCGAATAAATGAGTTGATGTCGAACATGGTAGAAACCACTCGATTACCAGTCGATGATGTAAACTGTTAACAAGTGTGAGAGAGACCACCAATAATGTCAATGGTTCTCAAAGTACCCAGTACAATCCATGAGATGTGAATGAATGAGTTGATGTCGAACATTTCACGGAATCCTTCGATCGAAAGTCAATGATGTAAACTGACGTCAAAGGCGAGAAACCTGCCATTGATGCATGCAGACTTCAAGGTACTGACGATTTCTAAGTCATCTCTCTAGATAATGTGCTCATGTCGATAGAAAGCGACCCGTTGCAGGCAAGCCCACAACACGAAATCATTGTTCAAGTTGAAGAAATGTTGCTGTAAGGACTGACTCAGGGATGGTCAAATGGATGACAAGTATTTTGCAGATGAAAGTTTTGCTTGCAGACCTCTTGAACACATAACGACACGACAGATGGCTTGGTGATGAATAACTCAAAGTTAATCCCCGGAACCCGGCTGAAGACTTTCAAAGTGGTTTGATTAACTGTGAGGTAAAGGATTTCCCAACCCAGGTGAATAAAAAGTGTCGTGTCCAAGAGTGGTAATAAAGTTTCTTCTGAGACAAAAGATAACAAATAGGCTCATTCTTCTCTCTTTTCCCCCACCATTTCTGGCAAGTACCTCTTTATTTTTAACAAGCTTGAGGAGGATAACATATGCTTGATTATAAGCTCATCCTTCGGATGAGTCCAACCTAGTTTTGATTCGAACCCTAGGAAGGAGTGGTTCGTTCCTGTTTGTAATTGAACAGGTCCTTTACTATGAAATGTTTAACGAGCCCAGTATAGGAGAAACTCGGCGTTTTTCAATTTTAGAGAGTCTGAAAAACTTAAGAAGACTCCAAGTTGAACTTTTTCGTAGATTTGTGTCCCTCAAGCCCGAAAAAGTGTAAAATAATACCTGGGGGAACTGCTTGATCTCGCGACCAAGGAGTACTTTCATAATTAGTGCCACTGACCTGAAAAGTAAAAAGCGATCAAAGACACGTCGTTTTATTTCCGTATCGAGTTTGAAACGACAAAAACCCGGCAATCTTTTCCTGATTTTACGGTCAGAAAAGGGCTATAAGGGGACCGTCTTTTAGTTCCATTTTAACGAGTGTAAAAGAAACGCTCGGCAATCTTTTCATATTTTAGGAGTCAGAAAAGGGCTTAAAAGATGACTCTGATATTTTGGTTTGTGAAAAATGACAATTTTCCCTCTAAATCCCTTTGTCGTGCACAAAAACGACACATTACTCATACCTGTTTAAGATAGGCAAAAAATACATTGAAAAATATCCTTCCATGGTGAAAAATAAACAAACCTAGCATTCATTCATCCAAAAAACCTATAAAAAGACTTTTTACCATGTCATTTTACCATTTTACTCTTGAGGTTGAAAAAAAGGCTTTTGGCAAGAAACTTCCCGTGGTCGTTGCGGAGAATCCGACCGTCAGAATCGAACGCCGTCTCTTCCAGGTATTTCACAACATCCTCCTCTTCAATTTCATCCGATTAAAATTTTGTTTTAGGTTTTAGTCTTGGTTTTTGGGGGGTTTTAGGTTTCAAAAATCGCTCTGCGGGGTACGCAGGTGCCCTAAGGGTGACCTGCGTCCCCCGACTTTTTCTGACACAGGAAAAAGGTCGGGGGACGCAGCCCACCTTCAGGCCAGCTGCGTCCCGACGCTCTGTGTCCTAAACGCGGGGTGCGTCCCCCGCGAAAGGCGGAATTTGAAACCCCAAACCCCAAAAAGAACCATCTGAATTTTCCCAAACTAATTCTAATCTTTGTTTCTTGGTGTGTAGGGCACTCACCATGTTGGATTGGAGAGAAAGAGAGCACGAGGACGTTGATTTAGCCACAATTAATCATCAACCTTCCATTGATGCCCTAAAAGCATGTTGACTATATAAATACTGGGCCATACCTGGCATGAGGGCTCAGGTGAGATTCTTGGAGTGGCTGGTTGAGAGATGGAAAATTCATGAGCAATGCTTTTACATCGGAGGACACCAGCTCGAGATAGAGCCCTCTAACATATACTTTCTCACTGGCTTGCCAAATAGGGGCGAGCAACTCAATCTAGCCGGGACTAGGCCGGGTGGCCAATCCCTTGCTAGTCTCCGGGCAGATTGGTGCATACCCAATTCACACCATGCGAAAGGCGTAGAAATCAAACACATCTCTCTGCGTGAACTCAAGGTTATAGCTTTCACGGTTACCAGAATTTGCGGTGCAGCCGCTTTACATATTGCCACCGGGTCCCAAATGCGGATGGCGATTGACTGTTTCCAAGGCACCATTTTCAACTGGTGTGATGCTGTGTCGGCCAATATGAAGGGCCAACTGACTAGGGCAAAGAACGGACAACTGAAGACCTTTGGATATGGGCCTCTAGTTGTGAGCTTTGCCTTAGAGAGAGTTCCGATGCTGATCCCTCATCAACTCACTGTTGAAATCTTGGGTCCTCAGGAGCCAAAGCTGATACGATGGGTTACGGTGATGGCCCGGCATCCTGACGAGGGCGCGGCGGTTGTTCGATTCCCTGATAGTTATTTTCACTGGTTAGAGGACCAGGTTTTTTCGATCCAGGACTTTCCGTATGCCGGAGTAGATTTTCGAGGTGATCCGGACATGGTTCTTCCACAGGGAGAACAATGGGACGATAGAGGTACTTTATTTTTCACAAGTTTTCAAATTATATATATTTTTTTTTGTTTTTTTTTATATATATCGTCTCAAAACTGACAGTAAAAATTATCAAAATGCAGATGTTGGTCCACAGCGCCCAGCCAACCTCCGGCCTTTTGAGAGGAGACATCCAGTTGCACCGGTACCGGCCCCATAGGACACGGCTGCAGAGTCGCTAGCTGAGTTGGAGCAGGATCTAGAGCGTTTGACGGTGGATATACCTGAGACTACCATAGATGATATTCCTATCAGACTTCAGCGCTATGTAGTCGTAGTCCCTGGACCGTTTAGGAGGTTTTTGTGTAAGGTAGCCCGTGCAGTGGTGTCGTATAGAGAGCACCACCAGTGATTGGCTAGTCACTTTTGTAGACACATATGACATTTTTGGATTTTTGTACTTATCATTTTTGCCGATCATAAGGTGTTTTTCAACCTATGATCGAAGACGATGTATATTTTTTGACACACTCCTATCTATATATATATATATCATTATTACCGGCTTATCTTGTTTAACATATGTGATGAAATGTTTTTAAATTTACTTGCATGATTATCGTAAATGTCTGTCCAACATTCGAGAAGCGATTGCATCTGCTAATGTATTTAAAGACCTTGGAATATGCTGATACTCAATGTAATCAAATTCACGTTCCAAGAGACGCACTCTCAAAAATAACCTTAATAACACAGGATTTCTAATGGCATATACTCTATTAAGCTGTAATACAACAAGTTCAGAATCTAACCTCACTATCAAACGTCGAATTCCAAATGAAATAGATTCGGATAATAATTCAACCACTGCACTGTATTCTGCAATGTTGTTCGTTGTTTGACCGAGGCTTACCCCATGCATAGAAACTAACTCGTCAGAGGGCGAATAGATAACCCAAGCTGCGGAAGAGATATTCCGTGTACTACGACAAGCACCATCAGCAAATCCAATGTATGTTTGGAGAGGCGTCGACATCTGCAATATCAAGAGTAAAACCAAGATAAGCCAGAATAACGACGAAAAAACACACTCTCTAAGCTAAGCACACTAACCAAACTAACAAACACACTAGCTAGAAAGAAAACCTAACCTAACTAAAAATTCTCCATACCCACCATTTAAGCATAATACCTCTTTAGGTAAAGTCCATTTCTGGGTTTACCCAAAGAGTCCCCATCAAAATCTACCAGCTTATAAGCCCCTTTTGCTAGCTTTCGCTTTACAATGTAGGGTCCATGCCACATAGGAACGAATTTTCCAGCACCTAGCTTATCGTTAGCTTGATCATATAATAGCACTAGGTCTCCCTCCGAAAAACTTCGAGGGGTCACATTTCTATCATACTGAGCTTTCATTCGCTTCGCGTGAGTCTTGATTGCCAATGCAGCCTCACATCGAGTCTCATCTAATTTAGCTAAGTATAATAAACGTTTCTCCTCTTCGGAAGTAGCTGGAAGTAATTCGACAGCCATTTGAAGTGATGGGATTTCGCATTCAATGGGTAACACAGCTTCCAAGCCATAAACTAGATGGAAAGGAGTGAACCCTGTTGAAGTTTTCACTGAGGTTCGGTATGCCCATAGCGCTGAAAATAACATGTTGTGCCAATTCGACCGATGAATACCAATGGTTCGTCGGATCATGATAACCAGAACTTTGTTGATAGACTCAACCAAACCGTTGGCTTGCGGATAATAAGGAGTAGAGCTATCGTGGCGCAAACCAAGCTGGCTTGTAAGCTCAGTCATCATGATGTTTCGAAAATGGCTCCCATGGTCAGTAATGATTGCTTGTGGGACACCAAACCTAGTTATAATATGATTGAATACGAAAACTGCAGCTGTTTTGCCGCTTGCGTCGAATGTAGGCATCGCCTCGGCCCATTTAGTAAAATAATCAACCGCGAGGATGATATACGCATGCCCCCCGGCCGAGTGAGGGTTACAAGTAATAAAATCGATACCCCATTTTGCGAATGGACCAACGGCAATTATAGGGTGGAGAGGAGCTGGTGGTGCGCGCATCTTGCGATCAAACACTTGACAGTTGTGGCACTTCCGGACTGCAATGATACAATCTTTAAACATAGACGGCCAGAAATAGCCAGCGCGCAACACCTTCTGAGCTGTGGCATACCCAGACATATGACCGCCACATGCTCCAGAGTGACAATCATTCAAAACCTTCTCAGCCTCTTCGTGAGTTAAACAACGTCGAAAAACTAAGTCTGCCCCCCGGCGATAAAGTGTATCTCCAATAATCTTGTATTGCTGGGATTGAAACCGAATTTTTCGACGTTCCGACTTTGAAGCTTCAGGCCGAAAGGTTTGGGTTTGGAGATAGATGATTATATCCCCGTACCACGGATCTAAAGTACTGATAAGAAACAAAGATTCATCCGCAATTGACTCCTCTGCCACAGTCTCTGTGTCAGCACGCGGGAAATCACACATCAATTCCGCAAAAACTAAGGATTTCTTAGACTTGGACTTCTCAAACTCCAAGTCGAACTCTTGCAGGATAACGATCCATTTAGAGTACTTGCCCCCTAGCAGTTGTTTTGTCAAAATATAAATCATAGGGTTGCAATCCGAAATAACTGTAGTTTTACGGAGAAGAATGTAGTGACGAAAACGCTGGACAGCTTGAACGGCTGCCAGGGCCAATTTCTCCACATGCGAATATTTTAGCTCAGTGGGGTTTAATGTCCTACTAAGATAATATATCACATGTTCCGCTCCGAATTCATCTTCTTGAACTAACACCATTCCAATAGTGGAATACGAAGCTGCGAGGTATAAGAAGTAGTCCTGGTTGTAGTTGGGAGGATGCAACAATGGTGCATGGGTCAACGCGTGTTTAAGTGCATCAAAAGATTGTTGGGCAATCTCGTCCCAAAAGAATTGTGCGTTCTGTTTCAACAACCGTGTAAAACCTTTAGTGACCTCGGCGTAGTTTGGAATGAATCGGCGTAAAAAGTTCGCTTTCCCTTGCAAACTTTGGAGTTGGCGCAAACTCGAAGGAGGAGGCAATTTGATGATAGCTTCGACCTTTGAGGGATCGACGCGAATGCCGGCTTTTGAAACAACAAATCCCAGCAATCGACCCGTCTCTATACAGAAAACACACTTGTGGGGATTCAACCGAATTCGATAATGCCTACACCTCATAAAGATTGCTCGTAAGTGGACAAGGTGATCAGCTCGGTGTAAAGAATGAGCAGGCAAATCATCGAGGTACGGTTGCACAATGTGCTTGATGTCATGAAATGCGTAAGACATCGCCCGTTGAAAAGTGGCCCCGACATTCTTAAGTCCAAAAGGTAATTTGCAATAAGCAAATGTCCCCCATGGACAAATGAATGTCGTTTTTGGTTGGTCGGCAGGTAGAATATTGATTTGATTATAGCCCGAAAAACCATCCATGAAGGAAAACATTTCACTTCCGGCACAATCATCAATGATTTGATCGATATAAGGCGTAGGATAGTTGTCTTTTGGACAAGCTCGATTTATATCCCTATAGTCGATACAGATTCTTATTGTTCCTTGTTTCTTGTTGACCGGAACAATATTCGATACCCAATCCGTTAACGGGATTGGATAAATGAAACCTGCTTTCAATAGCTTTTCGACTTCTGCTTTAATTGCAGCCGCTTTCCGAGGGTGAATTTGACGCAACCGTTGCCGGACGGGTTTAGCATCCGGGTAGGTCTTTATTTCATGAACAACAATGGCAGGGTCGATTCCCGGCATTTCCTCGTAAGACCAGGCAAACACATCGCGGAATTCTTGGAATAGGGCCTTGTAAGTTTGGATTTCATCTTCTGTACATGAGGCACCTATATGAATGTTTTCCTCGATTCTGGGCTTCACTGAAATATCAACGGGAATAGTACGAGAAATATTCCCTAAATTCAACTCTGAATCAGAATGTTTCGTTGGATTCTGAGCGTCTTTGACATATTCAGCGGTAAAGATAGATGAAAAATCATTTTCAAAAGCATCATCCTTAGGTAAAAACGAAGATCTGTGATGGAGATCTTCCCATGGGATCGTCTACACTTAGGATTTCGCGAAGTTGCTCGTCAGATGACACGACTTCGGTTGAGGTGAAAAGTGATTCTTCACTGACCACATTCATTTGGTTGATTTGGGTTGAACGCGAGTCGGTAAAAGACATGACAGCTTCATAAGCAATTTCATATGGACTCAAAGGCATAGCATCACCGAATGAGTCTATCTCAGATTCAGATGGGACAATCCAAGGATCATCATAAATAATATTGTCTGATGTAATCATATGAATTGATGCAAATGAAGGGTCTGCGTTGATTGGAGGGAAAGGAAAAGTTCCCAGTAAACTGGAATCTTTAACTAAACCTACGCCAACGTCCCTATAAGGGATTGTCGTCTTACCGACATGCTGGATACTCTCTGAAGAGGCTGGGTCGGATGAAAAGTATGACAGATGATCAATGGTCACGATCTTACCATTATATGGAAACTTTATTACTCTGAAGACCGATGAAACGACTGCTGTCATAGCATATGACCAATTTCGACCCAAAAGAAGGTTGTAGTCTAGAGGGGCATCAACCACCTCCACATCCAGACTAACGGTTTTACCTTCTACCTCTATAGGCAATTCCTGTAGAATACCAAACGGACGGAACCCACGGCCATCGAAGGCCTTAAGGATGGTCGGGGATTGGTTCAACGAAGGAGAACCAAGCGATCTCCAACATTGAATCGACATAATACACGTAGAAGCTCCCTCATCAATCACAGTCCGATGAATAGGCCTATTTTTGACTATCACTGGAATTTGGAAAGCCATTTGATGGAGGAGACGCGGTGTACTACTTTCTAGATCGAAGATTATCAGTTTCGGGTCCTGAACATCAACAGCTCCGATAGCCGACAAAAGTAATTTTCGTTGTGCTGGGCATGATTGCAGCACTTCTAAAGCCGACATTGCTGAGGGTGAAACAGCTAAGTCCTCAACAATGTTGTAATTCTGGGCTGCTCTCGCATGTGGATTGAAAGCAGACCTTCGAAGTACACCCTTGGCGGGCGGTTTAATTACTAGGTCTGGGTTAGGTTTCTCGATCTGTAGTGGATCGGAACCAGGAGCTGAGGTTGATGGGTTAGAGTGAGAAGATTCTTCTTCTTTACCATCAATAGGATTCTTACTACCATAATCTTGCGATCGAGTCGCAATCCTCACATGAGACATCATCAAAATGGGTTCTTCACTGGCAATCGAGGAAGAACCTATCATCTTACTTTCCTGCTTTGGAAATGGATCTTTTAACACAGCAGGAGTGGGAGAACCTTTGACTATTTTCACAACCTCGGCCCGATGAGGGCAATCTCTCGTAAAATGATCCTCTTCACAAATAAGACAAGGATATCGAGGTTTGTGCTTTTCGTCATTGGTTTCCGACTTTTCTGTTTTCTCCTTCGGAGCCTTGTCTGCTTTAGCCTTCTTCTTTCCTTTCTTCTTTCCACCGTTTTTTGATTTGGCCGTAGATGACTCTACAGCATGAATATTGGCGGAAAGTTCGGGAGAAGACTCTCCTGTCGGGGAATCAGGCAAAGTGATAATAGGAGTAGTTGAAGCCTTGGAAGACTTCTTCTTGCTCTTTGTATTCACGATACCAATCATACCATCAGCGGTATGAGATCCCGAAGGAGCAGCAGCGATTTGATTCGACTTTGGAAGATCTGGAATCTTCTCGTGTAACGTACCCGACTGAGTGTAAACTAAGTCAAGGTATTGCGCCTGAGCAATGACTTGCTCCTTAGTAACTACTCCGGCCTTAGCTACATCTTCAGTAATCTTCGGTAATAATGATTTAACAAACCATTCAGCTAAGATTTGGTCCGGGATAAAAACTTTCACTAGCCTTCTTCGACGTCTCCACTCATGAATGTGATCAGAAATATACGTGGACGTCGATTGTTTTAGTGAAGTTAATAACTCCGTGCCGTTATCATACCTGACCGGCAACTGAAGGTGAGTTAAGAACGAGGTAGCTAACTGGCTAAAATTGTAAAAAGAGGCCCGTGGTAACTCAATGTACCACTTGGCCGCGAGACCAATGAGTGTACGCTGGAAAAGACGTAAGCGGATCGAATCATCCGAGATAGAATTTGAAGCACACCAGAGGTGGTAAGTCATCACATGATTGGACGGATCCTCTCCAGACTTACCTTCGAACTTGGGTATATCACTGGGCAACTTATTTGGCATTGGCGGCCAGAACGGAAGATATTGAATTGGATCGTTCGTTAGGCGCGTCAAGTCTGGTAAATCCAAAGTTGCGATAAACGGTAACTGCCGGTTAGGATCTCTAAAGCTCTGGGTCACAAGACCAGTCCCAGGAGGAGGATATCCAGGATAACTAGGAATAGGAGTCGCATTTGGGATATTATATCCTCCCGGAAAACCAGGATTAACCGGACCGTACTGGGGTTGTTGAGGTTGTTGATAAGTGTACCCAGGATACGGTTGATACTGGTAAACTGGCTGTTGGACAGCTTGCCCAGGTTGGTACTGTCCCTGGTACGGTTGTTGAACAAATTGAGGTTGAGTAGTGACAACCGTACTTATACCAGGCTGACCTGTAGGCATCTGGACCGTGGTTTGAATCGTAGATCCGGACAACGGTAAAGATGTCTGACGAGTGGTTACAGAGACAGTAGAAACCGGAGCTGTCGATACTCCAGCAGTACGTGCGGCAGATGTAGCGGTAGTTGCAGCAGCTGTTTGAGATGGAGTACTAGGTGCAATTGGCGGCTGAGTAACTACCGAAGTTACAGAAGTTTGGACATTTGACTGGACAGGTTGCGGTTGCTGGGGTGGACCAGAAACTACGGGTTGTCCAGCTTGAGGTACCAACTGTAAACTTGGCTGCAACACCTGTTGACCGTGTGATGGATCCCACACTAACATTCCGGGGTATTGACCCGTAACAGGTTGAGGATACTGAGATCCATAACCGGATTGGGGATAGGATTGATAATTGAAAGGTGCAGTTCCCATACCTGGAACATATGACTAACCTTGAGGTGGTTGATAACCTTGACTCGAGTATTGACCTTGAGGTTGATAACCTTGAGGTAAATACAGATACTGGGGTTGACCTTGACCTTGAGGTTGATACCCTTGAGGTTGATACCCTTGGGGTTGATACCCTTGAGGTTGCCATCCTTAAGGTTGATATTGATACTGAGGTTGACCCTGGGGTACATATTGAGGCTGGGGTTGACCTTGAGGCATGTATTGCACCATAGGTACATACTGTCCTTGAGGTTGCCCCCCAGGCGTTAAATGAGGTTGCCCCCCAGGCGGTAATTGGCCACCTTGAGGTTGGGAAACGGGAACTGAACCTGACATCATGTAAATGTCTCCTACACCCAATGGTATATTACCATAGTTTCCAGCAAATAACCCATGATCAATGGGTTGAGGAGATGCCCCCGCAAAGGTACCAGAAAGTGATTGATACCCGGTGGGAACAGAAGGACCGCCGTGTAAGAAAGATTCAGGACTTTAAGTAAACACGGACGACTAACCAGACATATTTACAGGAGTATAAATACCTCCAGGTGGAAAAGGAGTACGAGGTGTAGAAAAACCTACCCCTGAGTTGTCTAAATAATTGGTTAACGAAAGGTACCAAGTAGTACTTCTAGGAGGACTGTAAAAGATAGATTCACCCTCCCTTAGATCAATAGTAAGTTGATCTTCAAGGTTAGAGACGCCTATTTCTTCCTCTGGAGCAAGTTCTTCAATAGCAATCAGACCAGTAGGAAGATTTTCGGTGATAACTCGTTCTACTCTCGGTGAATCTGGAACACTAGAAGTCGGAGTAACAGGTTCAGATATTTCAGGTTCTTCGCCTGTATCACTAGCAGACGAAAAACTACCAACAAGTTCAGAAACTGTAACAGCTTCGGGATTATAACCTGTCTCTAAACCTTGGTAATCTGAATGGACTACCAAGGAAGATTCTCCTTCTTCAGGTGAACCTACTCTACTGCCACTAGGAGGAGTTACAAGGACCTTTAAACCTTCTAAATTACTGGGGTCGTCTCGAGGAGGTTCACCCCGAAGTCTACAGGATCTTCTCAAGAATTCGGCCACAGAAACAACTTCAGGAGACTGGCCCCGAAGTCTACGGGACTGTCTCAGTAATTCCGCCACAGCTAAAACTTTTAACTACTACACACGAAAACAAAATAAAATTTCAAATCAAACCACCTAAAGTCTCTAAAGAACCAAACAAATTTGAATCACACGCCTAAAGAATCTAGGGCATCAAACCAAGCACAAACAGTAGCCTTCCAGACCGAAAACGCTAGTTGGAGATGAAACCCAACATCGCCGGATTCAGTACAGAAATGGCGGGTGGAACAGTTACCCCGGCAACCTGCTTAATGAATAGACCGGCACAAGTTCCTCCACTTTAACCGTCTCGAGTGAAGTGAACCCCCCGGAAAATCCAAGTGAGTCTAGCCGACGTCTGCTCCAGGTACAGTGGGATCTTCCCTCCACCGTCACCTCGGTAGAATCCTAAAGATAATGGTCACTAAGGTTACCAACCACAACAAATGCACTTGGGGGAACAGTCTACACTCTGACAGCACGCAAGGGCAGAGTATCAAGCTCAATCCCCTTGCCGGTTCCTTGACAATAATCCAAGGTTTACCGACAAGTGACCCCTGGCTCCTCGACAATGGTTAATCCGAGGTTTACCATTTGTAATATGTGCGTGTCTGGCGTCGTTCCCAACGAGGGGGGATTGATCCCCTCACTGGTTCGGACACGAGCTCGTGCTTCTCCTTTAAGAGGAGCTTTCCCAGAGTACAAATGAGACAATTGGATTTATTCTATCACAAGATAAGCTACTTGTTTGGTTTTGTTGTCTTGGAGAGTTAATTACTCTCCTACTCCAAGACACTAGCCTGATCTAAATTGGTGTTTCAGAGCCCTAGTAAATAAAAGTTACTACGTTGATTTTACTTTAAGCGTTAATTTTATGGTTTTTCTTAAAGACAAAAGGTAACGGAAGTGAAACCAATGGTGTGTAGACTCGACTCAAACCACTACAAAGATGCACCTAAGATGATTTACGCTACTTTTCTCTTTCAATGAAATTCCTAACTAAGAGAGTTGAGAGATGCAAATTTTATAGAAAACAACTTTCTTAGTAAAGACAATCAAAGAAACAATTCTCTTTATCTTTTCAAGCATACAAACATGACCACTCCTTACGTGCACGAAAAACTCTTTTTCTTTCAAAATGCCTCAAAGCTACTTGAAACAAAACTTTTCAAAGGAGATGTTTTTGTATTTTCTCTTATTTAATAAAGCATATAAATCTATTTTAATGAAAATCAATCTCAAAAGCTATAAAATCTATGAAAACTTGACTCACAAGCAAATCAAAAAGAAATTTACACTAAGCAAACCTAACGAGGCAAGAGCCTACAAAGATGATTCTAGGTTGTTTTACTTGACCACAATCAAGTCAAGGACCATCTAATGCAGAATCAAAAGACTAGTCAAAACAAAACTCAAATCTTTTTGTTCTTTTTGTAAAATGGAATTCAATACTTAATCAACAAGCACTTCGAAATTTGCCAAAAAGACAACTCAATGGTAAGTTGCTCTCACAGGTAGACTTTATGACAGGTCTGACTTCTAAGAATGCTGACAAAACCAGAGAGATCTAAGGCTTGACAACTTCTACCACCAAAGTCACTACAAGACCTACTCAAAAATCAAACCCTAGGGCTTAAACTTCTATGAAATCCACTAAAACACTCAATGCTATCGAAACAAGTTCAGGTGAAGATCTTTGACAAGAGACTAATGGATCTGGGCAGTAAAAACTAAGAAAAAGCAAAATCTAAGAGAAAAAATGCAAAAAATGGAATTTTCTTAAATCTTAGCAGGGGACGCAGGCAACCAGTTAAGCCAGGTGCGGGCCCGCTCTGTGCATACAGCGACAGTGCGTGCAGGGACGCACTGTGCAATACTCAGAGGGTGCGTCCTACTGGAAAATTCAAGAAAAACTAAATTGAATCTAACCGTAAGCTAACCCACCCAAAAACAAAGTCACAGAGCCAAAAACCAGAAAATAAATGACTTTTCTCAGATCAAAGTTGCATACAAAGGAAAAGACTTTCACATCAATGGAGTCCCCAGCGGAGTCGCCAATTTGTCAGGCGGAAAGAGTCGATTGTGCGGACACAACCAACCTCCCTAGGAGCCTAAGACTCTCTAGTGACAAACAAGACAAACAAGAACAATCCTTCTCTAAACATGCATTTACTATATAAGAAATCAAGTGTTTAGATCCTACCTGTAGTCCAACGCTGTTGTAGCAGTCCAACTCCGCTGATCCGGATGAGCTCCTCCTTCACTTTGAAACCTGCATCCACTAACAATCAAACGATTAAATAGCACTTGATAATCTCACAGAATAAAACATATTTAACACATAGACCAAGGAGTACATGAAACAACTCATAAATAACAAGTTATTGAGAAGAATGGACTCATTTGCATTAATAGGTAACAAAAGGAACAAATACAACCTGAACCTTGGTGTTGTGCAAGTCCCTCCCAGGGTCCATCAAGAGTTCTCCTTTACTTTGACAAAGCTCACCCACTTCCAAATAGAACAAGCAAAGATGGAAATCTCTCCTCACAAGCTTCTAAATGGGAGTCCTAATTCCTGCAGCATCTACCCTTAGAAATGTTTAGCTTCCAACCTCTCCTCCTTCTGGCCCAATGCCTGTATTTATAGTGCTCAAGAGGAAGTTAATCAGGTCCACCATCAATGGGATAATCCCCTCTTTGGATGGGATAGCTCCCTTATTGATGGGATAAGTTCCTCTTTGGTAGGGGTACATGAACCATCTGGAGGCGCTCAATACACGTCGAACAACCTTCTAGAATGCTCTAGAAATGACCACAAGTAACTTTTTAAAGATGAAACTTGCGCATTTTGACCTTTACAGGGGGACGCACCTGCCCCTTTACATACAGAGCGTCCAAGGACGCAGCTTTTGTGAACATTGGGTGCGTACCCGCAGGTAAGGTTGAGAGAACCTGCGTACCCAGAGATAAATACATTTATAAAGACATTCTCTCTTTTTGGAGTTTGACGTGGAGAGCAGAGGCATATGACTTGCCTAAGAGGATAGCATGACTGTTGATAGAGCCATACTAACTGTAAATAGCCATGGTGACATTTTTTAGTGTAACACATGGCTAAAAAGTGACCATTGGAAGCACTGTAGATGATCGGATGGAGACTTTTTCATTAAAAGGAGAAAGGGGAAGCATTTATGGAGCATATCTTTGGAAAATTTCCACCAATTGTGCATTAATAACCAAGAATTGGAGGGAATGGTTGGATTTGAATTCAAATTGGTCTATAAATATGACATCCTCTCAGCATTCAAACACTTTTCTTCTTGAGAGTTTTCGTTAATGCTTTTAGCCTTGCTTTGCACCAAGTAAAGGGTTGTATTCTGAGCCAGATTGAGAGGAACCTCCTTCATGGTTGGCATTCACAAACTTGCCTGATTACTACCGTAAGAACTTCCTTTAGAGAATGAATACAACTCTCCTTGAGATGGAGCTAGAACCACCTAAGACAAAGGTGACTAAACCTATACCTACAACATTTCCTACTATTGCACCTAGGTCACCAAGGCCTAATCCATCTACTTCTATGAAGCATAAGAAGCCTCAACAAGTTCCGGTGTGGAAACCACTGTAGAAAAATCTGATAGAAATCCGTGAGAAGGGCAAAATGGATAAGTCCAAATAACCGATGGAGCCACTAGATCTAGATTAGGAAGAAATGCATGGATGGATAGAGGAGGTTGATGCATAAGAGGTTGAACTGATAACTCAGTTGCCGAAGTATATCCCACCCTGAAAATCCACTGCTAAAGTGCCGAAAGATTCGGACAATGCAAAGTTTATGGTTTCCACACCATTGTTGTCGGAGAGTGTGTTGTTTGAGGGAAACTTGTTGGCCCATATACTGAATCTAAAAATGGAGGATTGGGACCTTAGGGACCATGAGAAATTTCCACAATTGGTACCGAACAAGTACCTCAAGAAGGTCTACTATGAGGAGTTAGGCATCATGTGCCTTGAACCAATGAACTAGGTGGCTGGAGTTGGGGGCGCGTGGCTCCTAAACATGTTGTGGGTGCCACACTTCAGTCACACCAATATTATTACCATTTGTGTAAGATAACTATTGATGCTAGTACACAATAAGTGTCTCTGGTTAGGAGAACTGATCCTGATCAGTAGGGAAAATTTTAAGGATTGAAATTTATTTTAAAGTTTAGAAACCTTGGCAAATCTCACTAGTACATAATATGCAATTTATAAAATGTTTGGCAGTGTTTTTGTAAAAGTATTCAAGTGTATAATAATTTTATATAGTCTCTATATAAAATTTTGGCAATTTTTAACGCAAAACAATTTTGTACTATAAAGTTTGGGCGAATATTTTTTATAAAAAATGGAAATTAATGAATTGCTTTTTTGAAAAAGCATGGAAAATTAGCCCAATTGCGAATATTAGCCCCTCAAAATTTTCCCTGCCAATCACCGACATGTTGATCCACCCTATAACATTGTTGCCACCCTAAGGAGTGGACCCTACAGAGGCTTTCGTAGGAAATTCACAGGAAAAGAAGTTGGCAGACCAAATGAAGGGTGAATTTGTTCTGATTGAGAAGTCATGCAGATACTCTATTTGGTCCATATCCAATGGCATGATGTAGTTTTCTATGCAGATCTTGGCTACAACGACCATCAGAAAGTGTCGCGCTGATGAAGTACCAGCGCTAGTAATTTCTTTGGCCATGCAATGCGTGAAACGAGTTCAGTATAATTGGGCTCAATATCTATGTAAGGAGTTTCTGGAGGACTGCGAGGAGGCTCTGGATAAGAGCAAGGCATTTGACTATGCTTGGTTATGGCTATTTATGGATTTAGTAGTGTGGAGGACACCCAAAGACAACCAATTCATTCAATAGGAATCATACCTACTAGAGGCAGTGAAGTTTTCTTCGTTGTGGGCTACTAAAGACCCCAAGCGCATAATGGTGACCAAGATATTCTGAGTCTTGTTTGAGACAGAACTAAGAACATTGATCAACTAGAGGCCAAGGTTATCACCCACTTTGCAAGCATAGTATGCTAATATCACTGATTTTAAGGTAGATTTCCATAATTTTCATATTCATGCAAAGAAGGATGCATGAGGCATATGGCACAAGTTTCCTTACTTGGTTTCCCAAGGGGATATGGTAGGGGTCATTAGCAAGAAGCCAAGTGACTGGCTCACCCCCTCTAATGCCTGCAAAGGTACAAGCATGGTTGCTGAAGGATCAACAGTGTAGATCACGACAACATAAAAGAAGAAGGAGGCACAGAAAGTTGCCACATGAGAAAAGGTTGCAGAGAAGAAAGAAGTTGTTGTGAGGTAAAAGGAAGCTGTGGTAGCTAAGGAAGAAGAATAGGAAAAGGCTATGTCACAAGCCACCATCAACATCAATGAGTCAAACACTGAGCGAACATAAGTGGAGAAAGAAGCAATGACGAAAGAAGAAGTGGGTGCAGAGTTGGAGTCGCCCTTCATTGTCAAGAAGCGACAGAAGAGGACTTCCACAGGGCCATGCAAGAACAAAATGTCTTACAAAATAGTGGTCATGACACCTTTGGTCCTCAAATATGGGGACTTGGATGAAATTGGGGATGTGGTCTGCGATGCGATGACGAATCTCATGAGCCATTTTGAAGCACAATACCAGTAGTCGCTTAGTAAGATACAACAAGGCCTATGGGACATGCAGATCCAAATATGTCTCATTGAAGAGAGCATGGGATAGGTGAGCATGAAGCAAGCAAGCTTGAATCAAGTGAGCATGTCAGTATTAGACTCAAAAACACCATGGATCTCTACACCATTCAACTGCCACAAGGGTCCCTCGACAACGACTCAGCTGAAGAGTAGGCACATCTACTATAGATGACGAACTTAAGTCTCAATTTGGCCAAGCTTCCTATTCAGACTCTACAAGATATGCACCAAGTGGTGTCAGGCGAACTCAGGATATGGGAGAAACACACAATACTAGTAATCAATGAGGTAAAGACTAATAGCTAACAAATCTTTGAGGAAAAGGTGTAGGCCCTCAAGGAAAAGGAGGTAACAACACGAAGCCAACAACTCGAAGCAGTTAGTACACAGGCCTGTAGTGAGCCTTGAGATCTCAAGATCCTAGCAGAAGTGGCCTCCATGGAGAAAATTTAAAATATGGTCGTTGTAGTCAAAGAGTCTAAGGACGAAATTGGTCGCGTCAGGTTTGAGCTGCAACTACAACTCTCAGTTACAATTAAAGATGTAGTCCACTAATCCTCCAAAGGTTAGAGAGTAGCATAGAGATGTTATTAAAGAAGGCATGGCCACCTTCGAAGATGCATTCAATTGATACACTGAGTAATTTGAGCAAGACATCTAGTTAGTGATGTCATTGCAGGAGGATCTGACTCTGTAAAAGATTGCAATATACATCAAGGAAAATAAGAGGCAGTTTGATGAAATCTAATCGACTGCACAAACCTTGGCAGCAGTGCAAAGATTTGCTAGATTATAGGGAGGAAATCTCATCCAGAATGAAATTGGTGAGCTATGTTGCAAGGAAGTGCTCATATCTTCAAGGATGCAGTCACAGACAGATTAAGCAAGTTAGTTGACTCTGTCATTGTAGAGCAAGCTTAAAGGGATGCAGCAGACACAAAGGACCATGAGCCTTGTAGTCAAAGGCCCAACCACTGAAAAATTGGTTGAGGATGTGTCAAGCTACTACACAGGGAACGACTGACCTGTAGGCATTAAAGATTGAGTTCAGTGAGTTGTAGGTGGAGATCAAAGCACCACTAGTAGAGTGACTCAAGGACGAGTCATGAAATTGTGTTGGGGGCCTATTAGGATAGGGTCCCCTAAGGTAAATTTTGTAACTAATTTTTTTATCTATGTAAAGTATCTACATTTTGAGGAGTGGAGCACTTTAGTCCCTTAGTCTGTTAAAATATAGGATGTTTTTTGACTCACCCATGGTTCGTGAACCATGGTATTGTAATGGAAGAATCTATTTAAAAGAGTCATAGCAAGTCATAGGAAGTAAGAAGGTAATTGAAGATCATTATATGGACAAGTAGTCTAAGGGTGAAAAGTCTATTTTCTATACTTAGGCGAAGGGGAAGGCTCCTGCTACTGTGTGCGTGAAGACCTTGGTAAGTCTAAAAGTTGAGTGCGCGGGCCCTTATAGCTATGTGCACAGGGAAGAGAGATCTGTAACATAAGAATTATATCTAATAAAGACTTATGCAATTTACATTTATTCGTGTTGTTTTCTGAAATTATTTAGGGAAACACTTAATTGGTACGTGAAACTAGTAGATCTCATAGTTTACATGATGTTATGCATGTTTAAGATGTTCCACGAATGGTTAGAATATTGTTTTCTATAAGTTACTATGATTTATACATTTAAATGGTTAGGGTTCGTGAAGGTTAGGATAAAGCCATAGAAGTAACAAAAACCCATCGCGAAGGCCTTTGGATGCAAAACCCTGGTTCTGTCATCCCCTAATACTCCTTCGAGTGAGACTACAGCCTATGCTACATGGGTTGTTACCGAAAGGGCCAACAATTTAGGGTTTTTTTGGTTGGTGCAACTAACTATGAAGCTGATTCAGGACCCCTTAAGCCAACAAAAGCTTGAATCAGCAGAGACCAAGCCCTCACAAGTCCCATTGTCTTTCTCAGCCATGGATTACTCCACTTTCTAGAGATTTTTGAGTATCACACCAATTGAAATCCTCCAATAGAATCTTCCTCCCATGGGCAGTGAATGCTTGCATACACTAGATGGAAGATTCCAACATGTACAGATATGATACCATCTCAATTTCAGAATTATTGATCGGGTCTACACTCAAAGAATGAAACCTATAGGTACTAAAATTGAAAATTTAGTTTCCCCCTATCAAGCCTTTAGATATATATACACTAAAACTTTCATAAGGTAAATTCAAGAGTGAAAACATAAAATCTTATGCGAGACTCAAAATAGTAGAGAGGAAATGACTAATCTACATACATTTGCAATTAGGAAATTAGGATAGCAAGCCACAATAGATAGATAGGGTATTAGAGCCTAATCTACATCACACAGAGAACTGAAACATTCTAGACAGAAAGGACAAGCTCTAACAACAGTCGCATTAACTCTGTATTACTTAGAAAATAAAGTATTACTGGTGCTTAGCATCACACTCAATATCTAAAAAAACCTTAAAGATACCAAACAAATTAATTGTCACTACTAAGCTAATGTGCCCCTTCTCTACTTATAGACTAAGAGAGTGGAGGGAGATCACAACTTCCTCATAAAAGTCTTTGAGGAATGCTCCCTCATGGAGTTGATGTCACCAAATAAGACTAAATTCCACTTATGAGTGCAACCTCAACATTATATGCATACAAGGAGTGTGCTACACCTACAAGGTGTCTTCTACCATCAATGTGGCCATGTTCAGGTTTAACTGCCAACATCTGAAAAAAACCCTTGGGAAGTGCACCCTAACTAACTGATCACAATAACTCCTGCAAACCAAAAATAGCATAGATGGTTTATAAAAAAAAATACCCTTTCTAAATATCTCGCTCATAAGATCACCCTCTCCCAACTTTTCTCCTGTAGCACACCCTTTCTAAAAGGTGAACTCTGGTGTTTCTTTGCCCAGGCCGAAGAAGAAGAATACCTCTGAGCAATAGGTAATCTAACATAATGCATATACATAAGAGAATTAATTTTCACAAACATAACCACTGAAGCCGGTTGACACACCTAACCTATTATTAACTTTTTAAAGTCCATATTAACATGTCACAAACATAATATTTATTCCTAGCATTCACTAAGAATGTCCTAGTCATTTACTTGTAAGACTAACATTTAATGTTGAAAATCTCAACACACAGTAATAGTCCTAACATTCTAACCTAGCCTACCTACTTATATTAGCAAAAAACATGAAAGTACTATCAAAACTGTAATCTCAAATTGTACGTGCTATGCTTGATGGAGAGTTGAACATCAAAGAATGAGATAACTCAAATTAGAAAAGTGTGCATTTTTAAGAGTAGTGTCAGTAGATGGTGTAAAACACATTGCATATTTTCAAGAATGTTTTGGAGAAAATAGAGGATTCAAGAGTACAATGCAAAGTCATATTCCTTTAGGCCCATGGAAAGAATGTTCTTTTTAGAGAGTAATTCCATTCCTCTTCCATGAGAATTCTGTTAATGGTGAGCCATTATTTGAAAATCAAGCATTTGAAAAAGTAGTTAATGTGTTCCAATAAGGAATTAGATGAACTGAAATGAAAGGTTCTAAAACTACAGAGGAAGAAATTGATAATAAATGGGGATCCTTGTAAATATTTTATTGTCAATAAGGCTATTTTATTCAAAGTCACAAGAAGGGAAGAGATTAGATTATGTTTATGAAACAAATATTGCACACACAGAATCCATTTGAAGTCTAAGAATAGGCTTATGTTTTAAGAATAAGAATTCCTATATTCATCGTTTGATCATAAATTTTTGGAATCCACACCCTTTATTTCTCATTCCAAGACCTATTGAAGAACACGTGTCAACTCTCTAGGAATTACTACAAGTACAAACTATATTTGAAGGTCATATTGCAGAATCCACTATCTACAGTATTGAGTTCGGACCTACTTATGTTATGCTTCTAGATGTTTTAATGGTTAGCCTTGGTATTTATTTTTGGCATGTAGAAATAAATGGGAGATCAACAATTCAATATGTGTATCCAAAAGAGTGCCTGAGTCTAGAAATCAATATATAATGTAGGGTCAAATTTTGTGGTAGTTCTCCAACATTTCCTATAGTAGAATTGGGTACATGTCAAAGGATTTGAGGTCACTAATTTAATATAAAATGGAACCCTTATATGTTAGCATTATATCCTATGATTTGAAAATGATATAGCAGATGCCATGTTGAGGAGTATTAGTAGCAAAGGAGGCATGTTCTTGGGATTTTGTAGTTTAATCCTATTATTGTTATAAGGAATAAAATGGATGACATGTTATTTAAGCATTGATTGGGGGAGCCAACAAAGAGGGTGCAATATCCTATAGTTTGTAGAGCTACTTTTAATGGATTTTTGGAGTTTTGTAGCATGTTTGAGGAAAATAATTTCACTTCAGTTCCAAGGAGTGGGATTGATATGTAATACATGTATTCTTATAATTTTCATAGTAGAGAAGGTAGATTCCTAGAAATTTAGTCCTAATGATGCTATTTTTTTCTCCATAATAGTAGTTTCATCAATTTGAAGGGTTCCTAGCTGGGGAATATTTTGACCACCACAAATAATTTTATCTTTTGGTTCCTCTTGTGTTTTTCTTTGACTAGATTAATGCACTATTTTAGTGATTGATTGCCAACACGTGTTAATTTATTTTTAATAGCAAGTACACATAAAACACATCATAAATTACACCCACCCATTTTGAAAAATAATTTGGAATTCATCTTATGATTAATGTTAATACTTTGATGCATCTTTGGAGGTCATTATCTGGAGTCATGGTATACCTATAGTTGATATGGTTGTCATGTAGACCTTATCCATCTTGAGGAGTGACTTGTATAGGATTTTGATTTTAGGACAATTGGATACTGATCTGCTAGCACACATTGTTAATACAATATGAAAAATTTCAAAAATTGTTTTTTGCAACATTATTTTATCCCTGCATATATTTTGGAAACATCGATGTTGGCACTACTTTCAGATGATCACAAACTAGGAAATTGTGTCCACATAGACAATTAAGAGCTAATAAATCCAATGGCTAAAAAGAAGACATGCAAAATGAGGGAAAATGACCCATAGTTTGTTATGATGATGCTTACGATGAGCATTATCATCAATCCAATTGCACTAGAAGAAAAGTGTTGGAAAATGTAACTAGGTTCAGCCTTCATTAATATATTTGAGTCATCATGAAATGTACTTGTCAAAAGAATAAAGAAAATAATTTTTATTATTGTATAAATGACTTATTAAAGCATGGGTTTCATGCTTTGGTCATCATTATATTAGGCAAAGTCCCCATTGTGGACTCCTAGGACTAATATTGAGTTTATAGAGTCATTGTATATTCAAGGAGACCCTTCTTGGGTTTTTGAATCATGTAAAAAGGCTTACTATTGAGTCAAATGTAATTTAGGTAACCTCCACACAAATTTAGCCTCAGAAGAGATCAAGTCGACCTAAGGACACCAATTTGACCTCAGTTGGAGCCTATAAATAAAAGGGAATTCACATTCATTTGGAGCATCTCATCTCAAGCTAGTTTGATATCTCTATGGAAGCTGGAGAAGTACGAAGTGGGTAAAAGGAAGAAAAAGGAAGTGTGAGTTGGGTCAAGTCTAAGGAGAAGAGGAAAAATGAAATTTTGGAGCATATCTCTCTCTCTGTTTCATGCCCTAGCTTGGGAGATCGAAGTCTTCCAAGTTTTTCTATTTCTTGATGCCGAAAGTTGTTGCATAGTCGAATTTGTTTGGAAGGAAGTGCTACGGGAAAGGGATCAAGGATCTGGGAGGCTGACTTGATGTGGAGGGAAGGCTTGGTCTTTGTCTAGGGTGAAGATTCGCAAAGAATACTATTGAAAGGAAGATAATTTTTTACTGGGTTTTCCCCTCTGGTGGGGTTTTTCCCAAGCATAGTGCCTACATCTTGTGTCTCTTGTTTTGTGATCTTCATTCACACATAATATGGTAATTTATTGAGGAAAGATAAGATAATAAAGAAGTAAAAGAAAACAAAATAAATCACAAGCTATTATCAAGTAAGAGGAATCAAACCCTAATCTACTTGCATTGATTTCTCAACATGGTATCAGAGCTAAGGTCAGGAAAAGTTGAAGATCACTTTGTTGGCATGGATTCTCCCTCTTTGATGAACTACATAAGAATGGGTATCAACACTACTGGAAGATGGATCAAGAAGGTCATCTACTATTTATTCAACACAGTAAAAAGTCAAGGATTCTTGGTTTCTCTTATAGGTTCCCTTAGTGATGGAAATGCATGAATCATTGATAGTGGAGCAGCAAGACATATGACAAGATAAAGTAAAAAACTTCATACACAATCAAAGAAGCCATATTATGATGTAGTGGAATTAGCTGACAAAAAAATCTTTGTTGTTAGAGGTGTGGGATCAACATAATTGAAGATGGAAAATGGATTGAAGTTTCAGCTCAATAATATCTTATATGTTCCAACTTTTAAAAAAGAATTTTCCTTCTATTTCTTGTTTAGAAGATAAAGGGGATATAGTTTCTTTTGTTGATGGAAACGTATTGGTTTGTGGAAAAGATTCTAGAATTAATAAAGCAAGGGTTATTGGAGATCATGAAGGAAGTCTTTATAGATTTATTACACCACCTCCTCAAGCTTTGGCGCACATGAAATCAATCTCATTCAGTATGGCATAGGAGGTATGGTAACATATATTATAAGGTCATCCATACTCTTAGTCAATTGGTTCATGGTATCCCCAATATGAAGTTAGATCATGAACGTGTGTGCAAGGGATGCTCTTTGGGAAAGCATACAAGAAAGCCATTTCTGAATAGTGAAAATAGGTCTAAAGAAATATTAGACCTCATCCATTATGATGTGTGTGGGCCCATGTCTAAAAAATCACTTGGAGGTCATATCTACTATGTAACATTCATTGATGAACATTCTAGAAAGACATAGCTCTACCTTGTGAAAACAAAAGATGAAGTATTTGAAAAGTTCAAGGAGTTTAGGTCTGAAGTGGAAACCCTAACAGGAAGAAATATAAAGACTTTAAGGTACGACAATGGTGGGGAATACACTTCTAATGAATTGATTGCATATTGTAAGGAAACATGAATTAAGAGGGAGCTCATTGTTCCCTAATATCCCAAACAAATTGGAGTGTCCAAAAGGAATAATAGATCAATTGTTCGAATTATGCTTCTTGATCAGGACCTACCAAAATTCTTATCGGGATATGCAGCAATGACAGTCATGTACATTCAAAATAGAAGCCCTCATAAAATTCTTAATAATATAGCACCCAAATAAGTATTCATGAGAAAGAAGCCGAGTGTGGATCACTTTCGAATCTTTGGAAGTCCATCATACATCCATGTTCCAATGGACAAGGAAAGAAGTTGGATTCTACAAGTATCAAGGGAATATTTGTTGGAAATATTCTCTCCTCAAAAGCATATAGAATCTACCTTAAGGAAGGAAGACATATCGAAGTAAGCAAGGATGTCATATTCAATGAGAATCAATCCTACAAGAAATCAAAAGATATTCCTATTGATTTTGATGACGAAGAAGTTCCAATATCTGAAGAAGAAGAAGATCATCACGAAAACCCTACCGCAAATCAAGAAGAAGAAGAAGGATAAATTGAACCTATTCAATTGGTTGTCATCCCAACCACAAGGAAAAAGGGAAAAATGTTAAAAAACTACATTAGAAGATGTTTAAGGACATGAAGCTATGAAAGGAACCTTCAAGGAAAGGAAGAGACCAAAAATTTATTCTATTTATGCTGCATAAATGACAAAGTTAATTGAATTTGAACCATCTACATTCAAGGAAGTTTCTCATCAGGAGGTTTGGAAGAAAGCGATGCAGGAAGAATATCAATCCATCATGAAGAATGGGGTTTGGGAAATTGTTCCTAGACGTAATTACAAATAAATTGTCACCTCCAAATGGATCTATAAGATCAAACATGTTGGTGATGGAAGTATAGACAAGTACAAAGAGAGGTTCATACTAAGGGTTTTCTCTGAGAAGGAAGACATTGATTATGAAGAAACATTTTCTCCCACAATAAGTTACAATACCATTATATCTTTGGTTTCATTAGCTATTACAATGGGTTGGAATATCCATCAAATGCATTTGAAGATCACATTTCTGAATGGGACCATTGATGATGAAGTGTATATCGAACAACATGAAGGATTTGAAGTTAATAGCAGGGACTCTGATGTTTGTAGACTTAGGCAGGCCCTATATGGTTTGAAGTAAGCACCTAGGGCATGGTATGAAAGGATTGTTTCATATCTACTTAGAATTGGGTTCATAAAGAGTCCTACTGATCTGAATCTCTACATCAAGGTTGTGAATAATTAGTCGTTCATTATTCTTCTATATGTAGATGATCTATTCATCACAAGTGTGGATCGAAGAATTCAATAATGCAAGAAGATGTTGGAAACTGAATATGAAATGAAGGATCTAGGATTGATGCACTATTACTTGGGTCTAAAAGTATTGCAGACACAAAGTTGTTGCAGAAATTAGGGATGATGGATTCAAAGCCAATGAATACTATGATCACCAATCTAAATAAGTTGAGGGGCTCTGAATCTAGTCTCATGGATCCATCCTCCTATCGAAAGTTGGTGGGTTCCCTAATGTATCTGGTAAATACTAGGCTAGATATATGTTTTCAACTAGACATTCTTAGTCAGTTTCAATTGGAGCCTCATCATGATCACTAGATAGTTGCCAAAAATATATTGAGGTATCTTCATGGAGCTATACATCACTGCCTAAAGTGTGATAGTAAGGAAGTCAAGCTAATTGGCTTCATAGATTCTGATTGGGGTGGTAGTGAAACTGATGGAAGGAGCACTACCAGAGGATGTTTTAGTCTAGGAGCTGCTATGATCTCATGGATGAGTAGGAAGGAAGATCCCATTGCTTTAATTAGTGCTGAGGCATAATATGTGGCTACATGTGAAGTAGGAAAATAAGTTGTTTGGTTAAGGAAGATTTTGATAGATTTGTTCAAGAAGTCTCTGAGTCCTATTGTGATTAATTGTGACAATCAAAGTTGTATCAAGATGTTTGGATATCTTGTGTTTCATGCTAGAACAAATCATATCAACAATAAGTTTCACTTTATTAGGAACCTAGTGCAAGATGGGATCGTGAAGTTGGCGTATGTATCAACAGATGAGTAGGTAGAAGACATACTAAAAAAGGCTCTTCCTAATAAGAAGTTTGAATATCTAAGGTACTTGCTTGGTTTAGTAGATATTGTTGATTTTATTGATGATAAAAGTTTGGAAGAGATTTGTTGAGGCTTTACGAGTTAAGCATTGCCTGGGAGGAAATTTGGCCCACACTTTGTGTTGATGTCTAGGTCCTAAAGTAGGGAGTGTGACGTGGGTCACAGAGCTCTGACCATGGATACGCAACTAGGTCCCTGGGTTGGTGGTTAGCAAGTAAGCTTGGTGGTACCTAGAGAGGCTAAAAGCTTGAGTCCACCTTATTCCCTCTTGGATAGATTGCCCTGGTCAGGAATATAGTCTGTGGAATTTTGGTTCCTAAATTGATGAGAAACCAATGGCATGGAAAATTTTAGGGGTCAATATTCACAAGTGGGCTAATTTTTCATGGGTTTTAAAAGAAAACGATTCACAAATTTCCATTTTTTATAAAAATGATTCACTCAAATTTTACAATATAAATTATTTTACCTTAAAAGTCACCAACATTATATAGATAGTATATATAAAATGAATATAAGTTTTAATAATTTTACAAATACATCGATAAATTTTTTATAGTTTGCATATTAGGGACAAGTGATATTCACTAATGTTTTTAAACTTCAATATAATTTTCCATGCTTAAAAGTTTCCCTAACCAATGGATAGATTGCCCTAGACAAGAATCTAGTCCATGGTATTGTGGTACCTAAAGTTCTTCATTTTTCATATAGTTTGAGATATTCCATTTTATTTTTATATTATGAATACCTCCCTAGTTAAGAGGGAGTGCTGGAAAATGTAACTAGGTTCGGTCTTCATTAATGTATTTGAGTCATCATGAAATGTACATGTCAAAATAATAAATAAAAGAATTTTTATTATTGTATCGATAACTTATTAAAGCATGGTTCATGCTTGGCCCATCATTCTATTAGTCAAAGTCCCCATTATGGACTCCTAAGATTAGTATTTAGTTTATTGAGTCAGTGTACATTCAAAGAGACCCTTCTTTGGCTTTTGAATCATGTAAAAAGATTTACTGTTGAGTAAAGTGTAACTTATGTAACCTCCACACCAAGTCATCCTAGAAGAGATCATGTTGGCCTAAGGAAACCAATTCAACCTCACTTGGAGCCTATAAATAGAAGGAATTCAAATTCATTTGGAGCATCCCATCTCAAGATAGTTCAATATCTCTAAGGAACCTGGAGAAGGGTGAAGAGGGAAAAAGTAAGCAAAAGGAAGCGGGAGTTGGGTCAAATCTGAGGAGAAGAATAAAATTGAAATTTTTTAGCCTCTCTCTCTGTTTTGCACCCTAGTTTGGGAGATCAAAGTCTTCCAGTTTTTGTTGCTACATGATGTCAGAAGTTGTTGCATAATCAAATTTGTTGGGAAGGAAGTGTTGTTGGAAAGGGATCGAAGATTTGGGAGGCTGACTTGGTGTTGAGGGAAGGTTTGGTCTTTTTCTAGGGTGAAGAGTCTCAAATAATATTATTGAAAGGAAGAGAATTTTTTATTTTTTTCCCCTTGAGGGGGGCTTTTCCCTAGCTTAGTGCCTACATCTTGTGTCTCTTGTTTTGTGATATTCATACACACATAATATGGTAATTTCATAATGAAAGATAAGATAATAAAGAAGTAAAATAAGAAACATAACTCACAAGTAATTATCAAGTAAGAGGAATCAAACCTAATCTACTTGCATTGATTTCTCAACAAAAAGTTCATTTTTGTATCTGCATCTGCATCTTGTTCAAATTTTACCCTCATGTTGGTCTATATTCGAACTTCCCTAGCCTCCATGATATCATCACAAAGAAATTGAAAATTTTCTAGCTTTTTAGAAAGTAATAAGGTATAGTACTCACAATTCAAAGGTTTCAAATCCAAAAATTTTGTCCCAACCAACTTCTAAGACCCCGAGTTGGTGGATATTCTACGAAAAAAATTGCCCATGTTACTATGTCTAGGAAATTCCAATCAATTTAACTTCAAAAATATATTGAAAAGAATAATTTTTTTCTTAGAGACTAGTTACTAAGTATAGGCCCTCAGTAGTCACTTGAATCATGTGTATAGAGGTAGAAACACTTCCATATAAGCATGATTTAATGGTAACCTACATAAAATATCACCAAAAGCTATAAATTAAAAAATACATTCAACATGAAAAACCTATATATTTCAAACATGGAGGAAAATTGAAAAGGAAAATCAATATCAGAATCCCAATTTCAAGAATTAAGTAAAATGGATCCCAAGACAATTGATTATGGACTTGAAGTTTAGGTATGTTTATGTGGTTCAGTGTCCTCAAAGATTGGTAACCAATACATCCAAGGAATATTTGTACTAGGTAAATCCACATAAAGTAATCACTTCATGTCGACTCAACTACAGAGCCTGGCTCTTAGAGAGTCAAGAGAATTGAACCCATAACCTCTCAATAGCAGAGGCGCTTTATTGAAAAGGACTCAACCAACTGAGCTAACCCTCGAGGCTAAGTGTAGGGTATGTTCATTTTATGTCTTTTTTTCATTTGATTTTGGTTTTTACTTAGGGTGGGCATGGGTAGTGTGGTCAAAATGAGTTACAGAATCATAAATAAATATTGAACAGGGGTTAACTACAATCAAGCCTCATTGCTACATTTTATTTAATATATTGAAGATTCAATTGAATATCTAGTTTGGGAATGATATTTAGTAATTCAGGTAATTGGAAAGATAGTGAAGAGGAAATATTGAAAGCCAAAAATAAAATTTACCTGAAACATTTTGATGCCTCTCATTGCCCTCCTTCAACTGAAAGTGTTTATGCATTTACACAGAGGTCAAGGCTAATCATGGGGAACCTTTGACTATATATCAATGGTGAAATCTTAACTGTCTGGTGTGACGATGCCATATAAAATACATAGTTGGGAATGAATATGTCTTACTAAGTATTATTACCGATTTCCAAAAACAGCCACCTCGAACATGATGAACATGATGATGGTGGTATCGACAAGCCAAAATCATTAGTAGCAACAACAACGAATTCACCTCTTCACGATATAGAAAACTCTGGTTACTTACCAGACGAAGTGGGCTGATATCCACCCAAATTCACAGAAACCCCTCTTTCAAATCAAGGGGCGAATTCTGGAGTATAGAGATGAAAGAAAGAGGCTTGATCAATGTGTTCAACTTTACGATACATCATCCCTAAATGAAGGTTTTGAGCTTGATGCTACTCATATATTGTAGGAAATTGAAGCAAACACACTACTATAGATAGCGAGAATGGGCTTCTTCAGGAACTTATGAAAACTGCAAAGTGTATGTTGAGTAATGTTGAAGTTGCAGTTCGCTCTTTTGTGATACTATGACCTAGGTTCATTCATCCAACAATATCATCTAGTGCCACCATCTAAAGTCTCAACAATCCTCCAGATTGAGCAGCCTCTCAGTTGCCTATCTCCTCCATATCTATGATGGATTTCTATAGAGGTCTAGCAATGATGCCCTCTCCATTTTTGCAGCAGACAGTGGCAAGATTTAAGAGACAGGTTAGGCAGTCTCGACAATGGATTGAGGAATTGGAGTGGTTTCTTCTCTCCGAGAGGGATTAAAATGAGCGATGTAGTTCATATTTGATATTATTGCAGTATTACCCTCAGTAATATCTAATGTCCATGATTTCTTCATATATGTTGTTTCTCTAGTTGAGACATTTCATCAAAGAATAGGATCAATGCGTGTTGCATATCTTGTTTAGTAATGCCATAGGGGAATGAGAACAACCCTTTCCTTGAATTTGACAGGTGGGAATTAGTAAAGAGACAAGTTGTAACCAAAAGAGTTCATCTTTCATTGCATGCATCTACATTTTCACAAAATTCTACTTAGGTTGGTGGCTTGTTTTCCAGTTCAGTAACACCTGCCTCATATTTGTTAGGGATGTCCCACTCTCCACAGTCAGCTCATGGGAACTTTACTCCTGCTTCGTTTGGGTGATGGTTTACCATGTTCACTGCTCTAGCATCATCTTCAAGTTCTTCATATTTTCTCTTTTCCACACCAACAACCTTTGTGCCTAGCTCTATTTGTGGGTCTTCTAGGGCGTTGCAAACACCCTCTATGTTTGGGACTTTGCAAACAATGTCATAAATGTTGGGGAAAACACATCTTCTTCTCTTTATCCTTCAACCATAGCAATTGTGAGTTCCTCATCAATTTTTTCATCTTCAACTTTTGGCACACATGCTAGAACTTCTTCAAGTTCAAGTTTTGTCACTGCTACTCATCCCAAGAGATCTGGGAGAGCTCGTGGATGCTACAGTTGTGACCTTTGGAGAAAATCTCACCATATAATAAAAAATGGAAGCCTAAAACATGATGTTTTCGTAGTAGAAAATAGAACATGCCATTGAAATGGAGAGATTGTGCATCTATATTGAAGATGTCTCTGAGAACTTTTGCTAATTTTTTCGGGTCAAACTTCAGTTTTGCAAAGGAATTAATCCACTCACCCAGAAAATAAGGAAAACTTTTTCTATTTTTTTGGGGTCAAGATTCAATTTTGAAAATGAATTAGTCCACCCACCCAAGAAAACATATGAATCTCTTAATTTTTTCCACCTACTATCACAATTAAAACCCTACACTATCAACACTTCTACCTTTCTTTTTCAGTAATTTTCATTAATTCATTTCTAGGCCTAAAGTTTCTTGTGCACCTACCCCCTCTTACTTGCAAATAAAATGGCGGGAATTTGGAATGTGAGCCACCCTTAAATGTCGTTTTTTTTTTTCCTAATTGCGCTATACTGGATAATGGAGGAGGTAAGTTTTTTGTTTTTTAATAAAAGTTAAACATTATTGACATATAAAATGGAAATTTTGTCTCTGTAATATTAAGTTATTTTACACAGTAGGAAAACCTAATAAAACATATAAGGTTATTTTGGGATATTAAAAAGGGAAGATGTTATTCTCCTCACTCATATTAAATTATTGCCTATAATAAATTAGTTCTTCATCAATATATTTTTTATTATAGCTTTTTGTGAATCAATTGTCGATTGAGGTTGGTAAAGTACCAATGATCTTGTTCTCACCTTTGGAATGGAGGGTGATACAAATAGTTACATGATTAATAATGAAGAGGACGAGAGGAACTCATTTCCCTCTCAGCTCAATGACACCTACATGAAACCCTTGTATGGTTCCACCCATAGATTGCACAAGGCTTCTCGATTGGGAAGAAAAGCAAGGAAGTCATTGAGTTCAAGGGAGAGTAGAGACATGACACCTCCAAATACCAGTTGGATTCTTGTTATGTGTTTTCTATGACCTAGCTCAAAGGCTTTCTCTCATTTTTATGTGCTTTCCATACTAAGGCAACCTCGTAGACCTACTTCAAGGGAACATTAACCTAAAAAAATTAACAACCTCCCAACGATGGTAATGGACATTTGTATTTTGATGATGGTGGTGTCCATGTGTTTTCTATTGATGGCAGTAGAGATGTGTGTCCTATTGAGGGTGACAAGCACGTGCCTAACATTTGATGGAAATATGCATGTGTATTTTGTTGATGGTAATGACCTTATGCTTTTTATTGATATTACATTGAGTTATATGTTGATGGTGGTGAGCTCTTCCTATGGACTTGGAGATTTTGCTTAGAGCAGCTCCTAGTGGCTTTACTTTTATTAAAATGTAGCTTATGTACACAACTAAAATGACAAACATAAATTATTGATTTGTATTATTGTAGTACTTGTTAGAGTCATTTTTTTGTTCCTAGACTAAATTAGTCATTCATGTTAGTCATTTTTAGTTTTATTGCTTATTAGCCAGATGTATATTTTAACCCGAGACTAATTTTGTTGTTTATGTTAGTCATTTTTAGTTGGGTCACTTAAGATTTTTCATTTTTTGTAGTATTTCACTTGGAAAAGCTACAATGACTATCTTTTTTAGTCACCTAGTTACTAATTTATCATTTTCTACTAGTGTATTAAGGAAGAGATGAGGATCTTAAAAGCATGGTTGGACAGGGATGAAAATTGCCTGAATTCTATAAATCCAGTTGCAGGGTGAAAACATGAAGATGGGTTACACTTTTTGGCCAAATGCAGCAATGAAATTTCAAGTTTTGCCTCCTTTATCAAATTGAAGCCCTCAAAATTCATATAAGCACTGTGAATTTTGATTCAAAGTAAAAAGACTAATTGTGGACAATTATTTTTTTGTACTAATGATATGTCTTGAAACAATATTTAGTGTCATATAATATGTGAATTTTCCATTAAATGAAATGTTGTTCCTTGAAAAGTTTCACATATCTTAAGAGGTATGCATGTGTTCACGTAGCATAACTTAGTCTAAAATGTATAATTTAAAATATATATATATATATGAATCCAACTGATGTATTATTTTTTGTTACGGAATCGAATGTGTCTCAAATGGTTATGGTGGATGGAGTCATAGGCTAGGG
Organism: Pinus tabuliformis; assembly: GCA_031772625.1. Taxonomy (NCBI): domain Eukaryota; kingdom Viridiplantae; phylum Streptophyta; class Pinopsida; order Pinales; family Pinaceae; genus Pinus; species Pinus tabuliformis. Next base: position 912,256,594 of record CM062819.1, read on the forward strand.
TTTGATGTATGGTTTTCCCATGGTAGGCCTGCAACAGCGATAGAGGGCAGGGGAGACCATAGTAGATTAGGACAAGGGAGCATTGTCACGGGTTGTAAAGCAAGATCAACTAGGGCAGGTGAAAAATTACGGAAGAATGATGAGCCTGGTAGGGGGGGAGTGATCCCCTCCTACAAGAATGTGTCGGCAGGAGAAGAAAGCAGAAATGGGACTACGAGAAGTCAGTGAAAAAGGGGCAAGGTCGCACTGGTCATTGGAGCACACTAGCAAGTTGGTCTAGGAGGAAAATGCCTACCTAGAGTAGCAAAAAAACCATGGTTTGTCATCCCCAACAACAAACTGGAGGAATATATAGGGTTTATGAAAGATCATGTGCTGATCTGTAAATTCATAGGGGCCTGGCCTACAGTGAAGGAATTGGTTAAATGGATACAACAATGTTGTCAACCGAAAGGTCACATAGACTTGAAACTACGAGCGAAAGGCTTCTTTTCAGTCATATTCTATAACCTAGAAGACAAAGAGAAGGTATTTGAAGATGGCCCTTATTTCTTCAATAATGTTGGTTTATTTATGCGCCACTGGGAAGAATGTTACAATCCGGATCAGGAAAAAATGCTAGCTACACCAATCTGGGTTCACCTGTTTGACCTATGGATTTCTGGGACCCGAAAATCTGGAAGGAATAGGTAACTCGATTGGGACCTTCGTCAAGGTAGCTAACACAACAAGAAAAGGAAGGTACACTTCTTATGCCCGAATTTGTGTTTATATGGACATTACAGAACCTCTCCCTGATTGCATATAAGTAAAATATCTTGATGAAATCTGGCAATGACCTCTGGATTACGAGCACATACCCTTTAGGTGTCAGAGATGCCATGAATATGGGCATCTATTCAAATCTTTCCCTTAGAACTTCCTGAAGCCCACTTAAGAAAGCAAGAAGGAAGAAGGATCTGGTAAGGAAGTGGAAGGGTGATTCCAGTAGGTTCACAGGAGGAAAAGGACCCAAAAACTGATGAGTAACCATAAGAACCCACAAAAAGAGAAGGAACAGGAAAATCAGAAAAATTTCACTGTGCTACAGGAAGAGGAAATGGAAGAGATCAATGAGGAAAGTAGTGACGAACCAATAGAGCCAATACAGAAAGATAAATGGAAAAAGAAAGAACAGATCAAAACAATGGAAGAAAACGTAGGGGAAGTAAATAAAATGCAGATGGAGCAAAGCCAGATGGAGATAGACCCACAGAAAGAAAATTTTAGTGAAGAGGAACAAGTGATGAAGAGATTACTATAGGAATGGAGACACCTAGACGAGGGGTTCATTCCAGAAGACCAAAAGCAGCTATACAAAGAAATTTTTTAACAATATAAAATGAAACTAGGAACAATCATGATAAGTCAACCCGAGCATCTAGGATCATAGGAGGGATAGGATCAGGAAGCAGGAGTATCAGGAAAAGGAAGGAAAAAAAGGGGAAGAAGACCCAGGAGTGAATCCATCCAAATGGTGGGAGAAATTCTTGTTAACTTAAGAAGAGTGGTGCCATTATCTAAGGTATTTCACCAACGAACCAAATTGTTGAAATGATAATCACAACTTGGAACATAAGAGGTATAAACAGTAAAGGGAAACAGAGATATCTCAAAGAAAGACTGATGAAAGATAAACCTAGTGTGATGTTACTTCAAGAAACCAAGATCAGTGAACTAAAACTGAAGGAGTTCATGGGAAACGTCAAGCCTAGGTATGAGATAGTAGGACAAGATGCTATAGGAAGTGCAAGAGGTCTAGCCCTACTTTGGAACCCTGAAGAAGTAAGATTTGAAGAATGGGTAAGTATGCCAAGAATCCTCTCTCGAAAATTTGGAAACATTGGATCCAAGGAATGGGTTCTCCTCTCATGGGTCTATGGTCCTCATATCCCGGGAGAAAGAAGGGCTTTCATCCAAAACATAGTAAATGTGTGAGGTCTGTACCCAGATACACCATGGACTATAGGAGGGGATTTCAACGTGATTACATCCTTGAATGAAAAAAGAGGAGGTGTAAGAATAATAGATGGAGATATGGAATTGTTTGCGGATACCGTAAATAACCAGAGGCTAGTGGATATCATAACTAATAATGGGATACACACCTGGAATAACGGAAGATGAGGGAAGCATTAGATTGCCTCAAGATTAGATGGATTCCTAATACCTGAGCAGATTATGAGTAGAGACATTTTTGTGGAAGCAATGATATTACCTGGGGTGGGGTCAGACCACTGGCCGGTTAGATTAGAGATAGATCTCAAAGCCAGTCCTAAAAATCGACCATTTAGATTTGAGGCTTTCTGGCTTAGAGACCCTAAGTTTATAAACAAAGTAGAGGAATGGTGGAAGCAAAGTGAATAAAGGGGAAGAAACATAATGCAAACATTTCAACTTAAGCCGAAGGAAATGAAGCAAAAAATCAAGTAGTGGAACCAAGAGGAATTTGGAAACATAATACAGGACCAACAATAGTTAAATCAAAGGATGATGGAAATAAAACAAGAAATGATGAGGGAAGGGCGTCTTGAAGAATTAGTAGTAGAAGAAGGCAGACTGGTTAGCCAAATAGAGGAAAGAAGGAAACAAGAAGAAATCTTATGGAGGCAAAAGTCAAGAGTGAACTGGTTAAGGGAGGGAGAGAGGAACAAATTTTTTTTCCACAAAGTGATGGTACAGCAAAGACAGAGAAACATAATCTTTTCCCTAAAAAATGAAGACGGAGTCTGACAGACTCAGCATGAGGATATGGAGGAAACCCTGGTTAGACATTTCAAAAATCTTCTAATGGAACCACAGGAGGAAAGGCAAGAAGCGACTCGTAGAATATGCAACCAGATCCCTAATATGATTATCAGAGATCAAAACCTTGCTTTAATGAGAGCAACTATGATAGAAGAGGTTGAGGAAGTGGTGAAAGGACTAAAGAAAAATAAGGCCCCGGGACCGGATGGCTTTACGACAGAACTCTATCAAGCTGCATGGAAGTTCATAAGCAATGACATCATGGAAGTGGTGGAAGATTCTAGAAGAAATAAAAAGGTATGGCTGGGTTTAAATGCCACCCTCCTCTCTCTCATCCCTAAAACCTCCAAGTCAGATGACCCGCAGGGCTTTAGACCTATTTCCCTTTGTAATTTTATTTATAAACTTATCTGCACTCTGATAGTTAAAAGATTGAAACCAATTTTTCCTAGTATTTTATCCCCAGAACAAACAGGGTTTGTGGAGGGTAGATAGATCTTAGATGGACTGATAGCATCCCAAGAAGTAGTGCACTCGCTTAGATAAAATTGGATGGCTGGAATGATGATTAAATTGTATCTTTCCAAAGCCTATGATAGATTAAATTGGGAATACTTGAGGAAAGTTTTAGAGGCATTTGGTTTCTGTAACAGATGGATAGATTGGATCTCAGCGATGATATCCACCCCGGTCTTCTCAATCTTCTTAAATGGAACCCCATCATCCACCTTCAACACCACCAGAGGTCTTACGCAAGAGGATCCCTTACCCACATTTCTTTTCATTATTGTTGCAGATGAGATAGGAAGGTATATCAAAAAGGAAGTGCAGGAAGACAGAATCAAAGGGATAAGGGTTTGGGAGAATGATCTTCCAATAACCCACCAACAGTTCGTGGATGATATCATGTTATTTTATCTTGTATCTCTTAGGGAAGTCAAAAGGATGAAAGACATATTTGATCTCTTCATGGAAGCCTTGGGCACTCAAATTAATAAGGAGAAATCATGTGCTTACTTCTTCAACACAACTGGTAATGTAAAAAATTACCTTGCAAGAATTTTGGGATTCAGAGTAGGAGAGTTACCCACAAAGTATCTAGGAATACCCTTGGAAATCAATTCCCTTAAGATGGTAAATTGGCAGCAAACTATCCAGAAGATATTGGAAGGCTAGCCAACTAGTTTTTCATATCTCTAAACCTTATAGGAAGAGTAGCCCTAGTAAAAGTAGTCCTCCAATCAATACTGATTTACCAACTATCTAGGATTGTAGCCCCGAAAGGGCCATGCTCCAAAATGGTGGAAATATTTAAGAAATTCATATGGGGAGGGCCTCAATAGCAGAAAAAATGGGCTTTGATTTCCTGGCAAGGATTGACCAGAAAAAAGTAGGAAGGGGGCCTAGGGATGAGGGATCCATACCTCATCAACCAAATTATGCGAGCCAAGTTGTGGTGGAGATGGATGACAAGAGGAGGAGACCTCTGGAAACAAATATGGACAAGGAAGTGCAATATGTTAGGGAGAGAAAAAGATATACTACAATATGGAGAACCACCAAGAGGATCTACCATTTGGAACCTCGCAAGCTAGAACAGGGACATAATCAAAAACCATGCTTTCCGAGAAATATGAAATGGAAAAACAACAAAGTTCTCGGATGAGGCTTGGAAACAATGAGAAAAATTAAATGTAAAGCAAGAATTCAGAAATCTTCTACAATTCTCAAAAGATGTAGGCCTAAATCGAGTAGATGAGTTCTGGAAGGAAGACCACAACGAGGAGGATTGGAGAGCTTGGAAAAACTCAGAAGAATGGGGTCAAAATATAGAAGAAGAATAGAGAGATCTCTATGTAAAAGAAATGGGAACAAGAAAGATATCTATTAGAATAGGACCTGATATCTTGAGATGTGGACACTCTATGAAAGTGAGTTTCATGGTTAAAGAAGCATATGATTTAAAAACTGAGTAGGAATAGGAAGGACTCCAACGTCTATGGAAACAAATCTAGCGAAGAAAATGGTGGCTGAAAGTCGCTCACTTCCTCTGGTTAACATGCAAAGGCTAAATTTTGATATGGGACCAAATTCAGAAAAGAGGGATGCAAGGACCATCCCTATGTGGTCTATGTAAGGAGGACAATGAAAATATAGAACACTTAATGAATTCATGCCAATTTGCTCAACAATAGTGGGAAGCCATCTATGGGGTCTTCGGAAGGACAAACAGGAATCAACAAAACATAAGGGAGAAAGTCAAACAATGGGGACGAGGCCAATTTACCAGCCCAATTATTAATAGAGCCTGGGGGCTAGCAATAAGATTTAATCTTTGGATGATATGGAAGGAACGGAACAGGAGGATCTTCAAAAACAAGGAATCCACTCTAGAGCAGGCATGGAAAGAAGTAATAGAACATATCAGGGAAACCATCCTAGCAAAAGAATGGCACCAAGAGGACTCGGAGACCTTGCCATAGGAAACAAGAATTCTAAAAAAGCTAAAAATAGCCAAAGAAATGGTGGGAGCACATACATGGAAAACAACAAGGAAGAGTAGGGAATTATCCCAGAATTTCACTAGACCAGTCGAAGGATTCATTAAATTGAACTTTGATGGAGCCTCCAAAGGGAACTTGGGTATTGCAAGGATAGGAGGCATCTTCAGAGATTGCCAAGACAGGGTTAGATTTTTGTATTCGGCACATTGAGGCATGATGAGTAAAAATGAAGCAGAATTCATGGCAATATGACAAGGTATGAGAATAACTCTCAGGCTTGGGTATAAACAACTGGAAGTGGAAGGGTATTCATTACTGGTAATCAACATGATGAGGAACTCTACAATGGAAAGGCATGGGACAAACTGAGCCAAAGTTGGAGAATACCAATCCTCATCCAAGAACTAGGAGAAATAATGAAACGGTTTGATTATATGATAATCAAGCACGTAAAAAGAGAAGGGAATAAAGCGGTAGATTTCTTGGCCAACTGGGGGTGTAACCGGCAAGTAGGAAACATGGAAAGAGCATCGCCTATACAACCAAGGGATACAAGATGAGCCCGCGAAGAGAAATATTAGCCCAAGATGACTATCATAACCATATGTAATGATAATGAGCATAACACACCCCCGATCGGGGTGACAAAGTGGTTAATCAAAATAATTATGGTTGTTAAAGGCTAGGAGGGTAAATGACTTCCTACGACAGCCCACATGATTATACCGTAGGGTGTGGTGGAGTCCTGCATGTATGCATCGATGTCAGAAGGGAGAAGTGGCAATTTATACATAGGCAAGAGGAGAGGTGGTACGATAGGTAGGTAAGGTAGAGTATTAGAGGGAACATCAGGAAGAGAGGTTGGCTAGATTGCAGAGTAGCGAGAGAACGAAATCAAAGGATCGGCCATACTTGCATCCAGCAAGAAGGCATAGTAACCATGGGTACGTTAATTGTTTTCTTTCTGTAATTCGTGAAGGAAAGTTCAATATGTCGGGCGGGGGCAGGAACTTGCTCCAAGCTGGGAAGGAAATTCCACGAGGAGAGGTTATGCTGTGGAGAGAGAGCAAAAGCAGTGAGGAAGAGTGGCCTTGTAGCTTTGCTTTGATTCTAGCCAGGTGTGAGGGCATAGAAGTTAATAGGGAGTGGCGCATTTTGCTCAGGTCTAAGGCTTGCGAGGCTCGAAAGGAGTTTATCTGGGTGGAATGGAGGATTGAGGGTCCGGAGAAGTTCCTCAGGCCGAATCTCTGGGTAGATAGGGGAGTTATGGTAGCAGAGAAAAGCAAGGCTCGGAAGGGATGCTAGGTAGGAAGCTAAGCAAGGAATGGGTGACATGCAGAGGAGGTAGGGTTGCAAGGGGAGGGAGGGGTTTGGCAAGCAAGGCAGGGGGAGGGAGGAGAGTCCTAGTGCGAAGCTATGCTCGCATGGGGTCGCACAGCGAATCGGTTAGCCTGATGGACCTCAACATAGGAGGAAGGGACAGGGGAGGAGGGACAAAGACTATGAGTCTGACCAAGAGGTAGGTCAGGTTGAGTAAGGAGAAAGTGAAGACCACTCCTGGTTCACTTGAATGCATGGGAGCAATGAAGTGTAGGTAGAAAGGAGGCAATAGCATAGAATAGAAACCTTATGAGGCAATTGGTATCTGGATGGGTAATGGTTGTTTTATCCTGATATTGAATTGTGATCACTGTGAAAAGGTAGCAGACATCAGCGACATGGCACACCCAGCCATAGGAAGAGGTCATGGAGGATGAGGAAAATCTAGTCCTCGTCCAAGGGACCTAGGATCCTCAAAACAGAGGAAAGGCAAAAGACCCATGGACGAGACTGTCAGGGAGGCAGCAAAAGCATATAAGGAAGGAATGGATGCTGGGATCCAAAAAATTATAGAAGAAATGGAGGATAGAATTTTGGAAGAGGACTTTGAGAATGAAATGGAGGAATGGAAAGACCACATCCCAGATCCTGGGAACACCAGAGGGAGACTATCCAAATTCAAATAGACCCTGCATCTATACTGGCTCATGAAAAGACTGGTAGGGAAAGCAATGGAACAAGTGTCCATGAGGATGGTGCTGATCGTCAGAGACATGCTAGACTATAAAAAGGACCTGCATTCAATCCAGTTCCAACTCTACAAGCAGGACATAAGATTGGACCATATCTAGTGACACATTCCATGTATTATTGAAATGACACCAGCACCTGGAGATTCAGCTGAAGATCCAGTGACAGTGGAGTCAGAACCGGAAGACCTCAAAGAATAGATGAGTTCAATGACCTCAGGATTTTGTTTTTTAGCAGCTAGCTTTCTTTTACATGCATGCTTATGGGATCTAAGACTATAGACTGGTTTTTAAATAGTTATGTATATATTGCTTGGGTAGAAAGACTGATAACTTATCGTTTTTGGATGGCTTACAATATGCATAGGTGGCCAACAGACTTGGTTTCCCAATGGGCAAGTTGAGGCCACCTATTAACTGTATGTGGTTTTAGTTTGCTTTTATATAAATAGAAAATGAGGCTCTACCTTAGATTATATATATATATATATATATATATATATATATATATATATATATATATATATATATATATATATATATATATATATATATATATATATATATATATATATATATATATATATATCTATATATATAGATATATATGAGTATAATCTACACAGATATATATATATTTATATATTTATGCAAAATATATATATTTTTTATTTTTCAAAGTTGGGGAAGTAATATTTCAATTGCATTTTGCAGACACGTGTTCGCATAAAGATTTTTTTAACTATTTAAATAAATTGGAAAACTAAAACTACCCTTTTGAAGAGGACTCATAAACAAAGATAATGGTATTTTTTGAATTTTTTTCGTAGTGTATATTTTATGATATTGATTTTTTATTCAACATCTTTAAAATAATTCAACAAACTTTCAAGAATTATGTTTAAAGGAGATTAGATGAAAAATATCATATGAATTTGAAAATGTAAAACTCATATGCCATTGGATAGAGGATTGCTTCATGAATCCAACATGATCAACTCTGCCACTTAAGGACAAATTTAGCCCTAAGTCCACTAGGATAAAAAATGGAGTTGCAAGATATTTTCTATGGGAGTTGCTGAAATTGCCGATTTTAGGACTTAAGAGGCTCGATCGAGCACTTAAAGCTCTTGATCGAGTGCCTAAATTTCAAATTTAAGCTCAATCAGGGGTATTGTAAACCCTCAATCGATCCATATACATGGTTAACATAGGCTCGATCGAACCTTTATATAATTTTATTGAATGATCTAACATTAAAATTTCACCACATTTCAAAATTCCAAATCTTATTATAATTTTCTTATAATGTCATGTTAAAACCTTATTAAATTTAATATTAATATGAAACGAATATTATTATTATTATTAAATTAAATGATTAAATGATATTAATACAAAATAATAATATTAATATATTTTAATGTTAATATTAACTTTATTAATTCTAGATTAATATAATATTATTACCTTTAATATAATATAATTTTTCTATATTATAATATATACTAACACAACCATATTAATAAATGTGGTTGACATACACCATATGCGTTAACAAAAGAGTTTAACATTAACACAAAAGTATTCATACAAGCTGACTTAATATATGTTCATTTTATTTAACCTAACATTTTTATAAATCTAACATAATAAAAGATATAATATTTTTAAAATCCTGAACTAATCATAACCCAAATCTACCTTTAAAGAAATAAAATTTAAACAGTTTCAATTGGAAGACATGAAGTTCTCTATGTGTTTTTGATGGAGTTAGCTAGATAATTAATATTTTGAAGAATTTTACATAATATTTCCATGGAAAATTATCATTTTCCCTCGAGGTCAATGTACAATACACATTTGAAATATTTTATTTTAAATATGTACTATATAAAAAAATATTGTATGACATCAAAATAAAAATAAAATAATTATTTAAACATAATATTTTAATTGTCAAAACATTTTACAAATTTTGAAATATAGAGTGAGAGAGTGGGAGAGAAGGGTAAGAAAGAGAGAGGGGGACACAAAGATGGAGAGAGGGAGAGTAGGAGAGAGTCTCTGAGAAAGAGAGGGAGCTCAAGAGATGGAATTCGAGGACAAGATAGGGAAGGAATAAGTTCAAGACATATAGAGAGATAACGTTGGAGAGAGAGAGAGAGGGGAGAGATGGAGAGAGAGTATGTACATTTGGGCGTGAGATAGAAGGGCATATGAGGATAATGGGGAGATAGAACGGGAGATGGAGGGAGATAGTTGACAAATTTGCAAGATGAAGCTCGAGAGAGAGAGAGAGAGAGAGAGAGAGAGAGAGAGAGAGAGAGAGAGTATGTATGTTTGGGCATGAGATAGAAGGACAAAGAAGGAGATATGAGGAGAATGGGGAGATAGAATGAGAGAGGGATGGAGATAGTCGAAAAATTTGCAAGATGAAGCTCAAGAGAGAGAGAGAGAGAGAGAGAGAGAGAGAGAGAGAGAGAGAGGTGCGTTGGAGAGATAGAGGGAGGTTGTAGAGAATGGAAGAGAGAGAGGATCTGGGAGGGAAGTTGAGAGAGACATGGAGTTGAAGGTTTTTTTGAGTTACTACTTCTCTCTCCCACTCCAACTCCATGTCTCCCTCTCCATCCCAAAAAAATTCCTTCTTAACTCTGTGGTAAGTTTTTAAAAATCCTACGTGCCCTCCTAAGGGTGAAGTGTGCAATTCCATAAGAATATTTTGTTTTAGCTCGGAATTCCTATAGAGGTATAAGCGATCTTTGTACCATAACGAAACATTTTGCCAGCTAAATGTATCAAACGTACTGGAATCTTGTTGTAACTTTCGAATAAGTGCCCACACTTCTTCGTCATTCTTCCATTCCTCCCTTGCTTCGCTTATCCAATCTGGTTGGATAATAGAAAGCGTGCACAACAATGCTTCCACATCCTCATCCTTTCTTGAGAGTGCATCTTTCGCCACATTTTGCTTCCCTCTTTTGTAGATGATTTCAAAGTCATAACCCAACATCTCTGTGACCCACTTTTGTTGCTCTTCAGAGGATAATATTTGTTCTAAAAAGTATTTAAGGCTATCATGATCCATTTTTACCTTGAAGTGTCTTCCCATTAGGTAGGCTCACCATTTCTTAAGTGCATGGAGTATTGCCAACATTTCCTTCTCATAAATAGCTTTTCTTAAAAACTTTCCCTTGATTGGACGACTTTCAAAAGCAATGGGTCTTTCATCTTGCATTAGAACAACACCAATTCCATTTCCTGAAGCATCACATTCCACAACAAAGGTTTTTGTGAAGTTCGGTGTAGCTAAGACCGGTGCTTGGCACATTGCCTCTTTAAGATGTTCAAAGGTCTTTGTTGCTTTCGAAGTCCATGAAAATGCATCTTTCTTCAATAATGTTGTTAGAGGTGCTGCTATTCTCCCATAATTCTTAAAAAACTTGCAATAATACCCTGTGAACCCAAGAAATCCTTATAGATGCTTTATGGATGTGGGGATTTTCCATTCCTTAATGGCTTTAATTTTGCTAGGGTATACCTTAACTCCTTCATGAGATACAATATGACCCAGATATTCCACCACCTAGACTCCAAAGAAACATTTGGATCTTTTTGCATATAATTGTTTCTCCTCCAATAGTTGTGGCACCCTGTCAACATGTTCAACATGATCCTTCCAAGACTTGCTGTAGATTAGTATGTCATCAAAAAATACTAACACAAATTTTCTAAGGAATGGTTTGAAAATTGAATTCATCAAACCTTGAAATGTTGAAGGTGCATTGGTAAGGCCAAAAGGCATGACCAAAAATTCATAATGACCCTCATGAGTTCTAAATGATGTTTTATAAATGTCTTCAATCTGCATTCTGATTTGATGATATCTTGAATGAAGATCCAACTTGGTGAAGTAAATTGATCCATCCAATTCATCCAGTAATTCATCAATGACAGGAATGGGGAACTTATCTTTAATAGAGAGCTTGTTGAGCTCCCTATAATCCGGACACATGCACCATTATCCATCCTTCTTGTGCACCAATACTACTAGAGCAGAAGAAAGCACTTTGACTCAGTTGAATTATACCAGCCTCTAGCATTTCTGCAACCATACGTTCAATTTCACTCTTTTGGACATAGGGATATCTGTATGGCCTGATGTTTGGAGGAACACTTCCTGGAATTAGATGAATAGCATGATCATGATCACGCATAGGTGGGAGACCTTTGGGAGTCTCAAATACCTTGGAATGATTTTCCAAGACTTTTTGGAGATCTAGAGAAATAGATGATCCTGATGTGGAAACATCTAGCGAACATAATTGTGCAATTACACTTATTTGTTCCTTTTTTAGAAGCATTGTCATACCATTAGAGCTGATTATCTTTCCTGGTTTCCCTGTAATACCCCTTAATTCAACTTCCTTTCCTTTCGTAGAAAATTTGATGAAAAGTTCTTGAAAATTAAAAGCTATTGTACCCAAGGATTGTAGCCATTGGACTCCTAGTACAACATGAGCACCTCCCATTGGAATGGAAAGCATTGGGCTAGTCAATAAATATTCTCCCATGGATAGCTTGATATTATGGCACATTCTAGAGCAATTTATTGTTCCTCCATTTGCAATCATCACTTAACACTCTGGTGCTGGATATAGGAAGCAATTCAATTCTTTTGCTACCTTACAATGAACGAAATTGTGGGTGCTTCCTGAATCAATCAACACTATTACCTTTTTCTTCTTGATTTGTCCCTCTATCTTGATGTTTTGAGGAGTGGTAATTCCTGCCAATGCATTACAATATATGGTCGGATTTATTTGTTCTTAATCTAGGCTTTGTTCTTGGAGTATATCCTCTTCTTTTGACCTTTCTTAATCCTCTTCTTCTTCCTCTTCACAATCTATGTAGAATATATTCTTCCCAGCACACTTATGACCTTTAGTGTATTTGCTATCACAACTGTAACAAAGCCCGTTTTCTCTTTTTTGTTCCAATTGCTGTGGTGTCAACCTTATAGGTTGTGGAAGACTAGCGGAAACAACACTTCCGTCTTTATAGTTGTGAGTGGTATGCTTCCTGGTTGCCATAATTTTGCTTTCTATTTTTCTTGCTAACCTGAATGCCGTCTCTAATGAATCAGGTTCCCAAAGGCGAACATTATGTTGGATATTATCCTTTAAAGACCCTATGAACACATAAATCCTATGCTCCTCTAGAATATATTTTACCCTTATGTTCAATTTTTGGAACTCCTTAATGTGCTCCATTATTGAACCCTTTTGTTTCAGACTTATCAATTGTCTAAAAAAAGTGTTTCTTTTTGTATCCTCATAATGTGCTATCGATTCTTTCGTAAAAATTGCCCAAGTGATAAATTGTTTACGAGAGCACAACCATTGATACCATACAAACTGACTTGGTTCCAAATGTAAAGTTTCCATACATACCTTTTGTGTGTTTTGCACATTATTGAGACCGAAGAATAGCTCCATCTATAATATCCATGTGGCGGGATCCTTGCCATCAAACTTCCTCATATCGATTTTTGGAATATGGTGAGTCTTCAATGCAACATTAGAGTCTATGGAATCATGATTAACATTTCTTTTGTTCTCATCATGAGTTTCCTTTAGTACCCTTTCACCATTAGTGAGCATTTCTTGCAGCGACCTATTCATATTTATCTTCAATTATTCCATCTTATCATCCATGCCATCAATTTTAGTGTCCATGCCATTCACCTTAGCTTCAATGCCATCCACCTTAGCTTCTACGCCTTTCTTTAAACAATCCATCTTAGCTTCTACAACTTTCCTTAAACCATCCATCTTAGATTCTGTTGCTTTTGTGCAAGTGACACTTGTTGCAATTGTTCTTGTAATTTTGATATATCATATAGCATTTCTTCTTCTTCTTCATGAGTCATGCTAGAGCTTTCAGGCTCCTTAATAGGTGTTTGCATTTTCTTGCCTCGGGGCATTAGTTACCGATAATAATGCTCTACTATCCCTTTGAATTCCTTCAAAATAAATTTTCAAACCACTCTTAGTAAAAATTTAAAAGAATCTACACACCTTTTTTTCACTTTGTAGGAGCTCGATATTGCCTCTGATGTATCTCTGTACTTTCAGATCATCCAGTTCTGAAATTTAAACCTCCGGCAGCCCTCTGTGTCCTCTTTCTAGTGCCACCAGTCTGATCCAATTTGGATTCCCCAAGGAAGAGTTATGCGAAATCTCCCACAGTGACCTGATTATAGACTAGTTCAGTAGAGCAAACTTGTATGGCGTGCCACAAGTCACTGTTTCGTCCTTTGGCTCTAAACAATATATACAAGAAACTACAGTCCGTCCTCTTTCTGCACCTTCTCACAAAATTCCAATTCAATGCTCAGGGAAAAAGTTATGATGATTTTCCCCAGGTCACCTATTTGGAATGTAATTCAGGAGTCTGCAAAAGGACCCACTTCCTCAAATCATATCGCCACAAATATACTGCAAAAAGCTCTGAAATTTGGATCTGAGATTCAACGCGACATCTTCTCAAATGGGTTTTTTCTTTAGCTTTTGAAAAATCGCAGAAAAAACGTTATAGTGAAAATTCCACGATGACCTGTTTGGAGCAGCGAAACCCTAGAATCCAAAGCTCTGATACCAAATGTTATGAAACCAGCTCAAGAGAAGATAGAAGAGATAGATCAACGTCTTATAATTCAGCCACTTCAAGGGGGAAACTTCTTTTACATTACATAAATGAACAATTCTTGGATGATTCAAATGAAAAAACCTCCTTTCTATATATAGGAGTCTAAGGAGTCACAATATAACCTAGCCGACCTAACAATAATAATATAAGGCCACAAAAATAACAATAGAGGGATTCTATGGGGCACAGTAATAACAATATGGGGGAAATAGGGGCACAACAATATTAATAAGGGGTATAACTACAATAGTAATGGGGTAATCACTAGTATTATAGGGACCCAACACATTGCTTTCAATGTAAGTACAAACAAATTATCGATGAAATGCATTACAAATAAGATTATAGATAACCTCAAACAAAATAAACTCGAACAAAAATTGTATTTGTAACTTTTAAATATTCACATATTTTGAAATTGAATATACAACTTATTTCAATCATGTTTGTGTTTTTTAAAATTGAATAAAACTTGAATTTCCATGATAAGGAATTGGTTGAAATACTTGGATAACTACTTGTAAATTTAGGAAAGTTGATAAAATTATATAAAATTATAGAAATGTTTCCATGGATTATTGTTTGACCTATATATTAAATTTCAATGTGATTGACTTATATCATGTTATGACTAAGCTCTTGTAGATAATATCAAAATAAATAATGTTGAATCAAACCTATTTGTTATTTACATGACATCTTTTAATATTAAAATTGAATAAAACTTATTTCAATCATATTTGTGTTTTTTAATTGAACTTTGAGATAAGAAATCAATTGCAATACTTAAAAAAGGTGTCCATGCAATTGTATATGGGTGGGTCTCAATTGTTCATATATATATATATATATATAATTCAAATAATTTGTTTTTTTAAATTGAATTGTAATAAAATACATGTTGATTGCACTAAAATGCACTTTCTACAAGCCAATATGAAGCATGATTAGAATCCTTTCCATGTTCAATATTAAATTGGTACATGATCTATTTTAGTTCATTTTAAGTATCAAAGTGGCTTGCATCATAACTTAAGATTGTACTTATTTTCTTAGTCTATGAAACTGGAAATCAAAATTGAACATATATCTTACTAATAAAAGTTATAGTATATATACAAATTATTAGATTAATGAAATAATTTTAACATATCCATAAACTTCAAAAATTAGCGAGCATCCATAAACAAGATTAATACAAATCCATAAACTAAAATATTAAATACATGTATCAATAAACTATCCATATGAAAATATATACAAATTATAAATATCACATTAACATCCATAAGCTGGAATAATAAGCACCCACAAAGTAAAATAATGTCCACTATGTACACCCATAAACTCCATGTATGAAAATATATGAAATCTGTATCACACATGTGAATATGCCCTAGATGAAATGGGCTTGAAAATGTACAAACTATGACACTCTATGTACCATCAAAACTCCTATGTGAGTTCTAGCACACAAAGTAAGTGTCCATAAGCTAGTACTACAATATAACACATTGAAATTCAAACTAATTAGACAATTATCTGTATAAAACAAACAATATGGAAATAAATGATATTGAACCACATTCTTAATTAAATATACATGAATATACTAACCTCAGTCGAGTCCAAATGTAAGCTAGATAGGATGGGGGTCAGATCATGAATCTAGTTTTGGTGCTTCCCTACCTATGCCTTGATGATTTGGGCCTACATCGATGGACCTGAATCATCATTGCCTCTAAATGCAACATCCTAGTCATGTCTCCACATAAGAATGGCACCAAAAACACTTTGCATATGGGCATGTGTACACAATGACAGCGACAAATTATTTAGTGTACAAATTAATTAGCATATATATATATATATATATATATATATATATATATATATATATATATATCTTAGGAATAATTTTTTTTACCTCCACTGTTGGTCCATGTGGTTATGCATAGTTACTCTCCTCCACATTAGTAAACATATAAGGTCGAGGTAGAGGTGGAGGAGAATCCATGGAAACATGCTCTATTTGAGGATGCTCGGGCTGATTAACTCGCCCCTCAGATGACCTCATAAGGTCATCCATGTAGTTAGGACATGTCTACATGTTATCATAAACTTATTAATATAAATTTAATCTAATAAAAAATATGAATTTTAATATAAATAGTTATACATAATTTGATAATAAGAGTCAAAAGTTTCATATATTTATGTATGTGTTATGTGTCACATAGGCCATGCACCCTTTAGGTCCCATGAATGACATCACGATAAATACATGTATGTGTCAAAAGCTGGTAAATGGGTAAACTCGAGAGAAATGGATCATCATATAAGGGCACTGGTGGGTCACGAGGAAGTGTTGGTGGTCTCCTAATCTCCCCATCCAATGGAACATGTGCACTAGCTAATGACACTCGCATGTTGTTTGCAATAGTCTCCCTCATCTCACCATCAAGATGCGAGAACTCCTCTAGCTCTGTTGGTAATACCAATCTCTGAGATGGGAATGGAAAGAATCTTGAAGGTGGTGGTACATGCCGAGGGTCCTTACGATCCCCCTCATGCTCATAGGTATGTTCCCTAACGGTACCATAAAAATGAGATATAGTATGTGTAATCAGACCTCATATGTAACATAAACTCTACATATAAATTATTAACAAAATAAATGGACACTTGGTCATGGTTGGGGAACTTTCTGCAAGCTCCAATGAATCTAGCATACACAAAAGTGGCTACATGAATATTACTAATATTTTCAGTGGGACCAGACCTTTATGTCTAAAAGGGAGATCTAGAGGGATGTCGAACAAATCCCCGCGAACATCAATGTCCTTGGTACCACGTTTCACAACCTTCAAAGAATCTAGACCTCTAACTTTATTCCTCCTAACCCTATGTATGAACTATAATATGTGACTATGTAGGTTTGACCTCTAGGATGGATCAGTAAATATATTTGTGCTATCTAGTATCAAAGAGGATGCAATATGAGTCAATGAATTGGCAGAGATATTCTCTGTCTCTACTATGATCTGTCCATGATGGGTCATAACATTCTCTAATGTGATTTTAGTTGTAGCATCACCCCATTGAGGGATTGATGTTCCACTCTGATTCTCAGCTTCATCGTGTTGAGGACGTGTAAATATTAAACATAATTTAGAATAAATATAATTAACAAACTAGAAACATAATAATGTATACATTAAATTCAAACACATCAGTTGAAGACAATTTAAAAATTAAATATAATTTGAAGATATAAACACATAAAATTTAAAGAGGATTTAAAAATCTATGAGGTGTACCTGAAATGGGCGAAGAAGGTCTACTAGATGTATAAGCATGGTCATTAATAGAGACATAAACAATGTCTTTGACACTCTGATTGGTGTCGGAGGAAGGATCTACTAGGGTAACAAAAACTCTCAGTGGACTATGTGATCTATCATAAGCCCAACAACGTATAGTATACCGTGTCACACTAAGATGGCTTGTAGTTAGGGTGGGTATATGGGATGGCTAAACATATTATGTCACATCATTGATTGTTCAGTACACACCAATAACTAATTTTTTTTTATACGTGTTTATAGCTCCAAGACTATTATCACCATATATATATATATATATTCCCTCCTTATTATTCTATATTATGTATAATATGAACTAGGTCCAAGTTATACGTTCTTTCAC
Organism: Pinus tabuliformis; assembly: GCA_031772625.1. Lineage (NCBI taxonomy): Eukaryota > Viridiplantae > Streptophyta > Pinopsida > Pinales > Pinaceae > Pinus > Pinus tabuliformis. The sequence continues at coordinate 912,274,373 of CM062819.1, forward strand.
ATCTATCCATGAGCCAATTATAACATGAACATGTTATAAGGTATACTTTTTTTCCATTGGTTCCTAGAGAATTACCTTCACTTAACTCCCACTTAGAATATATTCTTAGTTTTAGGTCTCACATAAGTATTGGATAGGTGTAGTGGAACCACCTATTTAACTAATTAAAGGTTGTATGCTAATAAGGGTTTGAATCTTATACTTATTCCATTTGCGGTGTTGTTATTTAATTCACTTCTTAATATTTATATAATACCTTATGATGTATTTTCTTTATAACTTTACTATGCACTATCGTTCAAATTAGTGCCTAAATTATACAATGGCACAATTATTGTAACCCTTCACCAACTCCAATGCTGTCTACACCATTCCTACTTGGGAGTTTAACCTCACCAACTATAATTTTCCACGTGTGACTCCATCCCATGAAGGCCATGTGACCGTCGTGGCAGCAGTTGGATGTTGGGGATGGAAAAATGACCCTCAAGGGTCTCGATTACAAGAAACAACACTAAACCCTCTTCAAACCCTAACCACTCACTCATGGTGCTCTTTCATTGTTGCCTCCTTCTTTTGGTGGCATCACCTTAGTGGTCACTGTCCCACTTTAGCATCTTGCCTTATGTAGAGGCAGACCGTTCATGAATACAAGCGACTTCGGCATGTCTCTTAAATTTATTTCTCTAGGCATCCTTATAGGTAATTCCTTTTCTCCCTATGATTGGTTTCACTACCGGGTATATTTGGGTGGTTCTGTTCGACCTTGATTTAATTTATTATTCCTGAATACCCATTCAATTATCCTACCGGTATGCGCTGCAAAAAATTAGAATGTTCAGGCGTTCCTTCTTCCTCTCTTATGGAAGTGTGGCTCTCCTGAAGACGACCAAGGTTTTTTCATCCATAATCATCACTAGGTAACTCTTTGGTTTATTGTGCTTTCACACACGGGCTATTGATATTTTGTTAAGCTTTAATATTCCTTCCCATTACAATTAGAAATGAGAATTCATCTATTTATAGTATAACCCTTTTTATGATTTGGGTTTTCACTTATGGTTTACGGGGTGTTTCCATATGGTTTGTTTGTATTATTTTTCTTACAACACTGAGCTCATTTTTATTTTTATTTTTAATTTTAATTTTTAATTTTTAATTTTAAGTTTATTTTATTTATTTATTATTATTATTTTTTTGGACTATACTTTTTCTTTCTATTTGATTTTTTGTTTTAAACAAAGAGTGCCAAGGACCAATATACTTCATCCAATGGCCACATTTTCCTATGGAATATGTGAGGTATGCTCATTATCTTCATGTTTATATCCTCTCTTTAAGTAAATGAGATGGTTGTCTTATCCTAAAATTTCTCCCAACGAAAATCATCTTATCTTTCTAGTGAATTAGGAATTTTTATGGTGTCCCATTTTTGTATCTTTACATTGATCACTTGCACTCACAATTCTACTGTTATGTAGTAAGGTATTCCACTAGGCAGGTCTACTCATGGTAGCGCACACTTTACACTCTAGAACATCTTTGATGCATAGGTAAGAATTAATTACTCCCTTGTTTTATTTTTTTTCTTTTTATTTTGTACACAATTTATGTTCTGTAGGGTTTGGCCTTAGATACATAAGACTAATGCTCTGACTCCCTGTTGTGTGGGTGCATGCTGCCCTTTACAACAATATCCCTTGAGTTCGATGGGTATGATACCTTCAATTTTTAATAAGTAGTCATTATGGCTACCAGGTTGGTCCACCTTCTTTCTCCAAGGTTCAAATTTAATTCAGCGTGCCAATACAATTTCCTAAGTAATGGTAATGAGGTGTGCCCCTCTCATGAGAAGCATTAATGTTAATGTTGTAATGGAGTATTAGATGTTTTTTAACATATTTTTCTCCCTTAGCTCATAACTATCAGAACTATATTAGTTATACAAAATTCATATGCCTTTTTTTTCACTCTCATTATCATGGCATCCCTCCACAATATGGGTGCAAACCCTCGGTCGTTGTGTTGTCTAGCCCAATATGTATTAAACATAATAGATTCAATAGATTCTTAATTAGCCGTGTAATAGGAGCAGTTGGTTTCACACCATGTTTTACTTTATAACTGTATTTTACTCAATGTTTCTCTTAGTGAATGGATTTTCTTTATGACCTACTCAGGTGGTCTTCCTATTCGACAATAATGTATTTACAGTTGAAAGTGTCATGTACTTGGGTTATACATTTTTTTTATATATGCTATAAGCACCATCTATTTTATTTTTACTTATTGATTATGCTAATAGTCTATTTGTTCTTATTGGGTTTAGAGTTACAATGGAAATTAATTTGGTTCCCCTTTGGGGCCCATCGCCTCATTTACCTAATTCCCCTAGGTTTCATGCATACATTTTACCTTTGTAATTATCGTACCATATTCTTTATAGTATTTTCTACTGGGTTACCCCACCCTAAGGTTCATATTATAATTTTCTTGGTTTTTGTGTGATCTTAGTAATGTATAGCCATTACTCATTTGTGATTGCAATGTGCAATTACTTGGCTTAATAACCATAGTCCGTAGAGCTAATGTGAATCTTGTCTGTCGTTTGTTCCAAAATGAGAAATGTTTAGTATTATGTACCATCCCTACCATTGGATTTACTATCGATATTATGTTATGCGTCGGCTGCACGTTCTTTGCACAACATTTTATGGGAGTCAGTAACATTGGGAACTACACCCACCATCCCTTCAATAAGGCATGTCGATCACATGGCCTGTCAGTTAGGTTTCGGGGTAGACGGTTCATATTCTTCAAGGTGACTAGATGGCTATGGTTTTCTTATCAAACTCTAACTTCGTACTCTCCGTTGTTTCCATCAATTCTGCACCAACCTTATGTGCTCAAGCCTTGGTTGCCTATGAAGAATTTACGTATTTTCTAGAACCGCTTGGAAAGTTAATTAAATCACCGTGGAGAAATCATACAATTTTTCCTCACCATGGCATTACACTTGGCCTTTTGGAATCAATAGCAACCATTGGTGTTATGGTAAGGATATATGAAGGGCACTTGGCATTGTATTTCGATGCTCCTATATACACTCTCTCCTCATGAACCTCGTAGATGTATCCTTTGGTAAGATTGAGTTTTTCATTATAAAAATGATTTCATTCGTTTTTTGTTTCAATTGATTGATTCCATATAAGTGCATTACACTTTTACTAACGTATTTATTTCTATTATGTGAGGGTGTCCTTATTACATCCCGCCAGTTAAACTCGCTTTTCCCAATTTAGTATATTGGTTAATGCCCTTATAATATAGAGGTGTGAAGGATGGATTATGGTTCTTCGTGATTATCTAGAAATTTATAGATATGCATTCAAGAAATAGGGTTTTCTTCCATCCTGTAACTTCGAGTGACAAAATTTCCACTCAAATGCTACATAATTATATATTTTTCTGTACCTTTCATTTACTTAGATCCTAATTGTTTTGGCGTAGGAAATTTCCAGAGTGTCTCGGTGAATTTCATATTTTAAATTGATTCTTCATGGCATTCAATATATGAATTTGTCCCATTTCAGGGATTAATTTCATGCCTCTATTAAACACTACTTCACGCACCCACTGCACAAGATTTTGATCTCGGTATTCCATATTTGGTCTAGCACTTGTTCGGGATAGTAGAGCTTATATGTAATACTTAGTTTTAATTCCCTCTGTTTTTCATTAATTTAATTTTGATCTACAAAAGAATAATTATGATCCCCTGATTCTCTTCGTACCCTAGCTTAGGAAAACTCCCACAATGTCTAGGTGTCCCTTGGTTATAGCTCATTCTCCTTGGCCTACGCATGTTGGAAGCTCAAATATGACACCCCAATTAGGTATTGCCCATGTATGTCCCTCATGCTCTTTTTAGTCTTTGTACTTTCGTAACGTTTCACACTCTGCTTATGTTAATGTAAATTTACCTTTGGGGTATCCCTTCTAGATCCAAAGGAATTTTTCTCCATTTCTATAGGTAATATGTTTTACTCTTACTTTGTCTGAAATTATAGCTTGTGCATATGGTTTTAGAATCTTCTTTTCTTGTTTACATTTCCCATCATTGTTGGTGTGTTTTGATTGTTACAGGTATGGTAGCTAGCACCTTTTTCCTATAAGAATTATCCAGCTGTCACTCTCAAAACTACTCTTTTAATTTGTTCACTTGTTCCAGGTTGAGGAGTCCCACAAGATTCCACGTCGGTTCGTTCCGCCCCTCCCCCGCACCCTGGTGATGGGTCTCCTAACAACCTTCCATTGTCAATAATTCGCGTTTTCGTTAAAGTTTGTATCTCATTTTTTTCCTCATTACATTGCATATGTAACTGGATAAAGGGTGAAATATTGCTTTAATTTATTCATACGATTTATTGCCGTGAGTAATTATCCAGTGATATCTTCGAGTATCTTTAAATACTGGGCTGTGTTATGGGTTACCAACCCCAATTTTTAAAGTTTTACTTTTGATTGATATTAGTTACCTATTGGGTTTCTTTTTAAAGATTGAATACTTTACTTCATAAAGACTTCTGGAGGTCACCTAAGTGTGAATATTGATGTAGATAATTATAGTTTAATTTCTTATAATGGTCTTATTATATTGCTGAATTATGTTATGGCTTTGCCCATTCATTTCTTTACCACTCGTATCCCTTTGAATTTATACAATTACTCATAAATATAATCATTCATTGTTGTGATAGGCTCCTACTGTGAAACTTAGATATGAAGAACGTATGCATATGCATAGATGTGATATTTTCATCATTGATCACAACCCCCTATTTAATAATTGATATGTATTTCATGTATTTCAAATTCTACTAAACGATCAAGTTTCTACATTAGAAGAGAAGTAGTTATGACCTTTATTCAATGTTTCTCTGAATATAGTGGTGGCTAATGTAATGAATGGAACTTACTGGGTTTATTTAATTCACTCGTTGCTTCCTACTCCGAGTATAATTATAGTTGTGTGTCGTATGTAATTAATGTCAGATTCTTGTTCCATTTCATTAGTAGTGTGCACTTGTTCTATGTAGAATATTTCTAATTTCAAGGAGTTGAGTTTGGTGCTCGACACATTTGTCATCTATGCTTATCAGTTATACTACACATCTTCACTAGTATCTCGTTTCTTTACTCTATCATAATCCTCACTGGAAATAATTAGGGGAATGCCTCTTTGAAATTAGCCACTCACCTCCTTAGAATTTAGTGGTATATATTTACAAATTTTAAACGAATTCTGAAATATAGTTCTTTTCTCTTCTCATACGTGAGACTAAAGATTAATATTTTTATGGTTGTTCCCCAAATTATCCTATTTAGTCATCAACGATGACAATAATAAGTATAAGGCACACATCAATGTAAGAATAAGCATAATTGCGAGAAGTAAGAAAACTTGTAACGAATTAACTAATCTCACTAATGGTTAAATTTAACCTACTCTTAGGAAAATACAATCCACCTTCATTTGATTCTCTGGCTAGACATGTCCCTTAATTATTCGACATATTATTCCTGCTTATCCAATTATGTATCTTAAATCTAATAATAATAGTTAAAAATAAAACTTTAACTTGTGAAATTACTTTTCACCCTACCATTCAGATAACATTGGATAAATTTAGTTACAACATGCTCACTATTCTAATGCACGCTATTATGATTTCTTAACAATATAGTGTTAAATAAAATATATTCAGTTAATCCATTTACCTTATATGCACACAAATTCTTTTACTTGTTCTATTATTTTGGTCTCATTTAGATGTTAATAATGTAATCATGAGAAATTCTAATTCTATTTCTCTTAGAACTCCAGTATCCCTTAGTGAATTTATTCCTAATTTAAGAGTAAAACATACCAGTTGAATACTACCTAAGTGCTATCAATCATGCTCTTACTATAATCAAGATAATTAGTTATTTTCTACTCAAACCAGTGCATCAAACATTCATCATTCCCTAACAATTTAACCCAAAACATAATCCCATTAGAACATGCATTTATGTAAACTTGAGCCCAATAAGGTTAAGTATACTTTGCTACACATCTAAATGTCATATAACAAACTTCATAACGATTCATAGATCTAACCAGATAATTGTAGCCAAGCTCATAGCTGGAACTATATAGGAGCCAGACACTAACCATCCAACCTTGAACTATCCACCAGTTCCCCCCGAGTCGAAATTGTCTTTCCAAGGAATCAACAACCCCTGTTGATGGTTTTATAAAGTGTTTAATACTTGTCTTTCATGGTAAATTTTCCTTTTAGCGGCGTCCCTCTTTTGTCAACCTTTCTATCCACTTGCCTAGGATTTTCCATAATATCCCGCGCTTTTATGTTTTTTTTCCAAACTTAGCATATTTCTCTAGCAAAGGAACTTAATAGATCTTTCTCTCCCATCCATTAAGCTTATATAGAATATTATCTGGAATTCTTATCATGAATAATTTTCCAATCTCTTTTACCTATGAGATTATATTCTTTTGTTTTTTACAGGAATCACATTTCTAGGTGTCTCATTCCCAAGTACGTACACTCTATTTATTTATTTATAAAAAATTATTCATTTACATCATTGATCCAATATTTTTCATGGATTTTCCACCAATCTAAACCAAACAAGATTATGGTATATTACGTTCTCCTCCCCTTTTAATAACATTGTCCTCGGTGTTTGTTGTTGAGTTTCTTTTCCCTGAAATCTTGATGAATGACTATTCCTATTTCCATGTTCTTGCTCCCATGCATCATTGCACTTTTATACTGAGCAACAATTCAATTCCAAAGCTATATCTCTTTCTGCTCTAAGATACCCAAATTTTCCGAGAAGATCTCCTTCCATGTTATCTGTAGTAGTTTCCAATCAATTAGATGGATGTTACCCTGTACTTGTTTTGTAGGTAATGATATATATGGAAATATTACAATTCCAAATATGACTAGCAAATACTAATTGGTATGTTATAGTGCCCATTCTATTGGTTCTGTGCAGTTTTAGTATGTTGTGAAACCCTTCATATTGTTAGAGAATTTTCCTCTTCTCTTAACCAAACAACAACTACTTCCTCTCTTTCAATGTTTGTCACGATTACAACCACCTTTTTTTTGTATTTGGGGTGATGACTCAACTAGGATGCACATACTTTTACATTCACTCCATGCCCTTTTCTAGCATATATGTTTTATAACTTCCACCTTCATTAAACATATACATGCAACCAATAAGGCCAACACCATTAATATATATTACTTTAATAGACCTGAGACCATGTACATTATCATAAATATGACTCATTTATAAACTTCAAGATACATAATGGTATCTTTCTTTTCACATTTCTCATAGTAAAATATCAATTAACAAGGAACTGTTTGTAGCAATTTATAATTTAGATATAATTTTATCACTTGTGCAACGACTATTTTAGCCTTTGTTTATAACTGTTAGGTTATGATTAAATTGAACCTAGAGGTGAACCCAACAATGCCCAGTTTTAACAAATCATTGTTACCAATACTGGTATTTAATCAATATTTCATTGTTCACTCGTTATCGACATAATGTCTTTTGCACTTTATGATACCTTACTTTATTTCTTCCTTCAACATTGCAAGATTCTAATTCAAATTTTGAGATTGTTCCAATCTTATATTTGCCACTAATTTAAATTTTATTAGCTCTGATTAGTATCTAATATCATTTTTAATCATTATTTTGATATTCTACTATCACTTCACTGAGATCTAGTATATTTAGAAGCAGAATAGTCTACACATGGATCTCTTGTTGATTTCATTCCAAGGTTGGTTCCAGTCTCTTCTTATATTATTTCCACTCATTTTCTTATGTAGACTTTGTCATTGATTCCATTATATATTTCTCTAATGGTGAATATTTCTTCCAACTCCCTAAATCGAGGAGATCACTCATTTCAACTACCTAGTTTCTTGGTAGAAAATCTCATTTTCTCATAATTTTATCAGTTGTTCTAATAATTACATTCAACATCCTTGGTAGTTTAATTCTCAACCTAAAAGGTGTACTATTGAAAATACAAATACTATCAACATTTGTTTTCCTAATAGTTGTATTTCAGTTGTATCACTATAACCACTAACTATGCTCAAGAAACTTCATTTCTTTTTTTTCTATACTTGTTCTATGTTATTAATGATCTTAATAATTCTTAATATTCTTTTTCCTTTTCCTATCTATGTTTATATATAATGACCTATCTTTGATCATCATATTGTATGCTCCTCTCTTACTTAATCAACTTGTTCAGCAAAATACTGAGTATTCTCAATTTCCAACTTAGATTCTTAATTTATCTTACTATGAGAACCTATAGTAGCTTCTAATTGTTACCCAAAATCATTTAACATTGACTATATAAGATTACTATTTCCAATTCCCACTTATTATTGACTCACACATTTGGTAGATTTATTTGCATTCCTAGTGTATTCCAGCCTTCATTTCCCTTACAGAAATGTGCCCAACACACTTATCTTTTTAAGGCACACATTTTCCGCAGCAAATTTCACAGATTTTCATGACTCTCTTCACTCTTTAGCATTAGGCGCCTGATAGCTTTTCACCTTTCAGCCTTACTTGAGACTGTAGGCATTAAAAAATTTTGCATGGCACCTCCACTTTTGGTCAATTTAGATCCAAAATCCAATAATTTTATAGTTACATATACTTATATCAAACAGTGACACACACTTCCTTAGTCTTAGTACTCGGAAATAATGCTCTAATCACCCTATTCCCATAGAGAGTAGATCATATCATCCCATTAGACACATCCTCAATCAGTTGGAAAGAATAATGATTATCACATTTAAGTTTTATATATGAAACAAGAAGTTGTACTTCTATAATTTGGCATATGTGTGAATCAACTCCCTCTTAGGGCTAACATTTATTTCCCTTGTGATCGAAATCAAGTTCATATATTTTCGAATTTATCTCTGTGATCTTCTCAAAAGATTCCATCTATAGGTTTTTATTTAAAACTTTTTGGAGCTAAACTCAATTTATTTCCTATAACATTTCTTAAATATCATTTCCCTTGTTCTTCTACTAATAACAGTCAATTGGTAGTGGAAAGATCAATTCTTTATGCAAATCTTGACCAATACTCTGCACTATCTTTAGTAGAGGTAACCATGCTATCATAAGGTCAATATGAGTGATTCTGCTTAGATGGAAAGAGCGGTTTGTAGATCAGTGTGATCTTTTAGCCATAAAATATACATAATTACTCACAATTTTCATCGTCAACTTGACTCTTGTTATAAACTCTAAAGCACTATAATAGAGAGCAGTAATCTGGAAAGTTTCATATCTACTTCTATAATTGGCTCAACAATATAATATAAATTATGTCTTCATCAATATACAGATTCCTCAGAAGTTATATAAATAACATTGTATGACGAACATAGGGGTTCCTCTACCTACCAATTAAAGGGAAGATAACACAAAAAAGAGGCTTATATCTTTCTAAAAAATAGTCATTTTGACTCCAATATGAACAATCAAATCCAAATCTTCAGAATGACTTATGTGCTTCTTTAGAAGTTATCTCATGATGAAGCGATTTCCCTACATTTATGATTCTTTGGTAAAAACTGACACTCTTTTACTTTTGTTGTCATATCATAACTAAGTGACATGTTTAATTCCCACAACATAATCTAAAGATCAATGAACACTCATGTTCAAGCTTGTTGTTAATTTAACAATACTTTTTCTAGCAAGGACCAATCCTATGCAAATCTATATTCTCTCTGAGGTGTTAATGGAAATTCTTTAAGTTCGAGCACGAGGCTCATTTATTTTCATTACCCTTAATCATGCTGATTGTTTTTGTATGAATATTCAAAGCTAATGTAAATATGACTGCACATATTTTTATCCAATTAATCTTCAAACATACCCACTTACTCCATTATCTATTTAGCCTTTTATTCATTTGACTCTTAACTCCACCAACACTAGTATTCTTGCTTGTTCAAGCACTGTTTTCACACCTCCTTTACCAATGTGGGTTCCTTCCAATGTATATGTCTGCAATAATTTAAAATTTGAGCTATTATTTTTCTTCTCCCTTTTTGCTTCCAACCATCACTCATGAAAATTGTGGTAAAATGTATTCTTATAGGTTGGTGTGCACTTGATTGTGTTGGGTGTACTTTTCCACCAATAGGTTGTTTAGAATGAAGGTTATTGTAATACTCTTCATTCTTATTGTTATTACAGTACCAATCTAGGCCTAGTCATCAAAAAGGTTCCTGAAATGTTGCCTCTAAAGGGTACCTTCTAACGTCATGGTCAAGCATGTGATGGAAAAATATTTCAAAAGTCGCAACTCACCATTTTCAGGCTTACAATAATTCCCATTAGGCCCAAGGGTTAAGCCTAATCTCTTATACCACTTGTATGTGCCTCGGTTCTACAATTTGCTTTTATTTTTTTTATTTACTATAAGCACCATCTCTTTTATTTTTTTCCTTTTACTTATTGACTATGTTAATATTCCATTTGTGCTTATTCGGTTTAGAGTGACAATGGGAATTAATTTGGTTCACCTTTAGGACCCATCACCTCATTCAACTATTTTATCTAACTCTCCTAGGTGTCATGCATACATTTTACCTTTATACTTGTCCTAATATAAGCCTTATCAGACTTGCTATTTGGTTACCCCACCCTAAGGTTCATATTATAATTTTCTTGGTTTTGGTGCGATCTTAGTAATGTATAACTATTACTCATTGGTGATTCCAATGTGCAATAACCTGGCGCAATAATCGTAGTCCATACAACTAATGTGTATCTTATATGTCCTTCATTCCAAAATGAGAAATGTTTAATATCATGTAGCATCCCTACCATTGGCTTTACTATGGCTCTTATGCTATGAGCCAGCTTCTCGTTCTCTGCATGGCATTTTATGGGCGTCAGTACCCTTGGGAACTACAGAGTGAATCATATTCCACCATGCCTTCAATAACGCATGTCGATCACATGGACTGTCAGCTAGGTTTTGGGGTACATGGTTCAGATTATTTAAGGTGATGATGATCACAATTTTCTTAGCAAACCCTAACTGCCTACTCTCCCTTGTTTCCATCAATTACATGCCAACCTTCTGTGCTCATCGCTCGGTTGCCTGTGAAGAATTTAATTGTTTTCAAGGACTGCCTGGAAAGTTAAACTAAATCGTCATGGAGGAATCATATCATTTTTCCTCACCAAGGTTGCCTTCTAGAATCAATAACCATCATTGGTGTCATAGTAAGGAGATACAAAGGGCACCTCACGTTGTATTTTAACGGTCTTATAGACACTCGTCATGAGTGTCATGGATGTATTGTCTAGTAATATTGAGGTTTTCATTGTAAATATGATTTCATTCATATTGTGTTTCAGTTCATTGATTCCTTATACCTGCATTACGCTTTTACTAACATATAATTTATTATTATGCACAAGTTTCCTTATTATATCCCACCAAGTAAGCTCCCTTCCCCCATTTAGTATATTAGGTTAACGCCCTTCTAATATAGAGGTGTGAAGGATGAATTATGGTTCTTCATGATTATCTGGACATTTATAGATATCCATTCCAGAAATAAGGGTTCCTTCCCACCTGTAACTTTGAGTGACAAAATTTCCACTCAAATGCTACATAATTATATATATTTTTTGTACCTTTCATTTACTTAGGTTCTGATTGATTTTGTGTAAGAAATTTCGAGAGTGTTTGGGGTGAATATCAAATTTTAACTTGATTCTTCATGGCGTTCAGTCTATGAAATTTCCCACTTTCAAGAATTAATTTCATGCCTCTATTAAACACTACTTCATCACGCACCCATTGTACAGGGTGTTGAGGTTGATATTCCATATTTGGTCTAGCGCTTGTTCATGATAGTAGTGCTTACAGGTAATGGTAACTTTTAATTCCCTCTTCTTTTCATAAATTTAGATTCTACCCTACAAAAAAAAAATCAGACCCCCTGATGCTCTTAGGACCCTAGCTTAGGGTGACTCTTGTAATGTCTAGGTGTCCCCTGGTTATAGCTCATTGTCCTTGTCCTACATCTGTTGGAAGTTCAAATTAGGCATTATATTAGGTATTTCCTGTGTATATCCCTCCCACTATTTTTAGTCTTTGTATGTTCGTAATGTTTCACACTCTGCTTAAGTTAATGTTAATTTACCTTTGAGGTATCGTTCTGAGTTGCAAAGGAAGTTTTCTCCATTTCTACAGGTAATAGGTTTTACTTTTACTTTTTCTGAAATTATAGCTTGTGCATATGGTTTCAGAAGGTTCCTTTCTTGCTTACATTTCCCATCATTGTTGGTGTGTTGTGATTGGTACAAGTATGGCAGCTAGCGGCATTTTCCTATAAGACTTCTCCTGTTGTCAACCTCAAAACTACTTATCTAATTTATTCACGTTTTCCGGGTTGAAGAGTCCCATGAGATTCCAGGTCGGTTCATTCCCGCCCCCCTCACCCTGGTGATGGGTCTCCTGACAACCTTCCACTGTGAATAATTCAGGTTTTGGTTAAAGTTTTTATCTCGTTGTTTTCCTGATTACATTTCATATGTAACTGGATAAAGGGTGAAATAGCCCTTCATTTATTCGTATGATTTACTCCTGGGAGTAATTATCCTGTGGTATCTTCTAGTATCTTTAAATACTGGGATGTGTTATGGGTTACCAACCCCGATTTTTAAAGTTGTACCCCTTTGGTTTTATATTAGTTTCCTGTTGGGTTTCTTTTTAAAGAGTGAATACATTACGTTGTAAAGACTTCTGGAGGTTACCTGAGCATGAATACTTATGTAGATAATTATAGTTTAATTTCTTATAATGGTCTTATTATATTGTTGAATTATGCTATGGCTTCCCACATTCTTTTCGTTACCACTCGTGTCTCTTTGAATTTATACGGTTTCTTAGCAATATAATCATTCATTGTTGTGATAGGCTCCTACTGCATAACTTAGATATGAAGAATGTATGCATATGCATAACTTTGATATTACAACCCCTATTTAATAATTGATATGTATTTCATGCATTTCGAATTTTACTAAACAATCGTTTGTACATTAGCAAAGAATTAGTTATGACGTTTATCTATGTTTATCTAAATATTGTGGTGGGTAATGTAATGAATGGAACTTATTAGGTTTATATAATTCATTCATTGCTTCCTACTCCAAGTATAATTATAATTGTGTGTTCTATGTAATTGATGTCAAAAGGCTTGTTCCTTTTTTTTTAGTAGTGCACACTTCTTCTATGTAGGCTATTTCTAATTTCAAGGAGTTAATACTGGTTCTTGACACATCTCTCATCTATGATTGTCATCTATACTACACATCTTCACTATTATCTCGTATCGTAATCATCAATGGAAATAATTAGGGGAATGTTTGTTTGAAATTAGCTATTGACCACCTTAGAATTTTGTGGTCTATATTTACAAATTTTAAATGAATTCTAAAATATTTTTATTTTGTCTTCTCATACATGAGACTAAAGATTAATATTTTTCTCGCTATTCCCCAAATTATCCTACTTAGTCAGCAGCGATGACAATAATAAGTATACGATACACATCAATATAAGAATAATCATAGTTGTGAGAACTAAGAAACCCTATAAAAGATTAACCAATCTGACTAACAGTTAAATTTAACCTAGTCTTAGGAAACCAATCCACCTTCATTTGACTCTCTAGTTGAACATGTACCTTAATTCTTCGTCATATTTTCCATGCCAATCCAATTATGTATCTCGAATCTGATAACAGTTGTTGAAACTAAAAATTTAACTTGCGAAATTAGTTTTCACCTTACCATTCAGATAGAGTTGGATAAATCTAGTTACAACATGCTCACTCTCATAATTCACGCTCTTACGAATGTTTGACAATATAGTGTTCAATAAAATATATTCAGTTAATCCCTTTACCTTATATGTGCACAAATTCTTTTATTGGTTCTAGTATTCTGATCTCATTTAGATCTTAATATTGTAATCATCAACAGTTCTAATTCTATTTCTCTTAGAACTCCTGTATCCCCTAGTGAATTTATTCCTAATTTAACAGTAAAATATACCAGTTGAATACTACCTAAGCGCTATCAAGCATGCTCTTACTATAATCAAGATAATTAGCTATTTTCTACTCAAACTAGTGCAACAAACATTCATCATTCCCTAGCAATTTAACCCAGAACATAATCCAATTCGAACATGTGTTTATGTAAACTTGAGCACAATAAGGTTAACTATACTTTTCTACACATATAACTATCATATAACAAACTTCATAACCATTCATAGATCTAGCCAGATAATTGTAGCCAAGCTCGCAGCTGGACCTGTACTAGAGTGAGACACTAACCACCCAACCTTGAATTGTCCACAAGTTCCCCCTGAGCTGAGATTGTCCCGCCAAGGAATCAAAAATGCCTATTGATCCTTTTATCAAGTATTTAATACTTTTCTTTCATGATAAAGTTTCCTTTTAGTGACGTCCTACTTTTATGGACATTTTTATTTGCTTAACTAGACTTTTACATAAAATCTACCTTTCTCTCCCGCACTTTTATGCTTTTTTTTTCCAAGCATCTTTCTCCAGCTAAGAAACCTAGTGGATCTTTCTCTCCCATCCATTAAGAATATTTAGAATATTATATAGAATTCTTATCATGAAGAATTTTCCAATCTCATTTACCTATGAGATTGTATTCTTTTTCTTTTGGCAAGAATATTGTTTCTAGGTGTCTCATTCCCAAGTACATACGCTCTATTTATTTATTTAGTAGCAATTATTCATTTACATCACCGATCCAATATTTTTATGCATTTTCCACCAATCTAAACCAAACATGATTATAGTAACGAAAGGAATATTACATTAGTTTGCATATGAATTCATATTTAAATATTTATCAAATTCCCATGCTTTGTGTTATACTAGTTGGTTCATTTCATATATAATCTGTTAGCATTGTCAATCATAGTAGATTGATTGTTTGTTACAACTCTCGTATTATAGTAATTACATCTGTCGAAATGTGATTTAATATCCTAATATATATAGATATAGATATACATATATTAGGATATACATATATAGATATATAGATATATATCATTGCCAAGTGAGTGAAAGACTTATTCATTTTATTTTCAAACTCATTATATGTCATATGTGCGTAATACGACCTATTCTCAATTTGTTTGTTTGTTTTCTACTTGGTATCCCTACTATCGTGTACTACTGGAATCTTTTTGACCCTTGTATGTTTTGTTTTCCTTCCAGTGGAATATGCTACTATGAGTAACTCATTACGAATTTTGACCAACTACACATAAAGTTTTTTGTCCTTTCATTCCTAATATATCACATGGCTATCAATACTTTATGCTTGAGCAACTCAGTCATAATGAGATAAAATCCTCTAGGATCTGAAACAATTCCCTCGTGTGCTTGTCAATGGCTTTTCACATATACGCGAAATGGAATACTGTTGAAGTATATCTTTTGTGAATAGAGGAAATCGAATCCTAAAGGTGTTGAATAAAACAGTGAGTACATTCGATTTATATTCATACCTCTCATTTCCTGATTTAGTGTTCTTGTTCAAATGAGAGTAACCTCTAATTTTTTCTCCTATTTGTTTACAAATAAAATATCCAATAGTAACTACACATGACATGGTAACAGAATCCTGGTTCATACCACTAAATTCAAGGTATCAAAATACATGTGTTTCAACAAAAGAATAGAATTAGTACCGACGTTGAATCACAATTATAGCCACAATACCATATTACATGCACAAATTCAATTCATTTCTCACAATTACCTACATATCTACCATAACTTCACTTCTTTAGGAACCAATTTTTCTGTACTAATAACAACTCAGAAGTACATCAAGAACGTATGACTCTTCCTAATGAGAAATGAGAAAATAAATTAACATATAATTCAAATAACATCTTCATTAGGGGCACCTAGGAATTTCACACCTTTTTCCACCCAACCTAGAACTATATTCCTCAAGTTTACCCTAGAGTTGATAAGTTATTTCTTTCAAGATAATTTTTTCCTTTAGTGGCATCCCGCTTTTGTGGTCCTTAACATCCACTTGCCTAGGATTTTCCTTAAAGTCCTGCCCTTCTCTCCCGCGACACTTTATGCTTATCCAGGTTTAGTATCTTTCCCTAGCTAAGAGATTTAATGAATTTTCTCTCATATCCATTAAAACTTATCTATAATCTTATCTAGAATCTTCATCATGAAAGAATTATCTAAATCTCATTTACCAATGATATTTTAGTTTTTTCTTCTTTTGGTAAGAATCTCATACATAGGTGTTTCATTCCCAATACTTTCACCCCAATTGTTTATTAACTCAAATAAAATAATAACATCATCAGATAACTTTCAGGATGCCTTTCATTTCCATTTAATCCCATAATCGTTCAATATCTTAAAATAGTAAATTTTCAAAAAACAGAGACATAGGGGTGTTGCATATTACATACAATACATATAAACTAACCCCAAAAAAAAATGTTGACAAAAAAACCATTTCTAAACTCAAGCAGAATAATATAGCCTGATGTCTTAAACTTTACAATACATTTTTTTATTATTTATCAACCAAAGTACATTGAGTTCCATGTAAACACAATAAAAAGAAGTGATCAAATCTACCATCACACTTTTTCTCATTTCTAAATAATGCATTTTATTTATAGGCCATAAATGTGTAAATATATATGTAAAAAAGTGAAATAAACCCTTTTAAAAAATTAATAAACTTTTATGCCAACCAAGTACTACAATGCACTTTATATTCTTAATGTTTGAATTTGACACATGACATGTACTAGGTGGAAGCCCATGAAAGCAATGTTTCTCATACAATGCACTAGATAATGAAACAATATGGTAGAAATTAGAAAAGAGTCTAAATTATTTTATTCGCTATACCAAATGCACTTTTCATGATGGATTTAATTTATCTCTCAATGATGCATTGTTGAAAAAAAACTTAGATATATATATATATATATATATATATAAAGTCATAACATCACATAACTCTAATTATATAGCATAACAAGTAACTATAATTAAATAGTTCATAACACACACACACACACACACACACACACACATATATATATATATATATATATATATTAATGAGTTGTAGTTATAGTTATGTTACATGTTATGTTATGTTATAACATAGCTTCGGATTGGACATGAGCCAAATATTCATGGGTAGCTCCAAATGGAATTGCCACATCAATGGGACATAGTGGTTGGAATCCCAAGCCCACCTAAAAAGGGTTGTGTCCAGTCGAGTTGTGGAGAACTTGATTATAGTTCTGTGGACATAGGGGAGGCTTTCATCCCATTTGCGTGGATTCTTTGAGTTGTACATGCATAGAATGTGAACAATGTAAACTTTCAAATGAGAACTATAGACTCAAAACGGGAACTCTGGCCAAAAACCCCCAAAAAGCTTGAAAACCAGTGCTAAAAACGAAAAGTGTGTATAGTGGAATGAAAGCTTTTTTATGGTCAATTTTAAACATTTTTAAAAAATGGCAGTAAAACCAATTTTTTTCATGCAAAAAACAATTGCTTTTGAGGAAAAAAACACACTAATCTTTTTGGTAGAATAACATATTTTTTCCTAGGTATAATTTCAACATTTTTTAGTAATGACGATAAAGATAAAATAATTGGATCTGAAACACATTAAAATTCTATCTGTTTTCATCCACGTTGTTAAACATATAATAACATCATAGTAAAGATCGCTAAAATTCTAATTGTTTTCAACAATAACATTAAATATACAAAAAAATAGGAAAACTTTCAACCATAAAGTTAAAAAACAATGACATTATGAACAAATGACATGACTAAATTAATCAAAATGTCATTACTTGTAGATTGGATGAAGCATACATTATATCTCTAAGTTATTGTTGCATTGTAGATATTCTAAACAATAAAAATCATCATAATTAAAACATATAATTAAAAAAACATAAAAATGACTCATTACTTCATTGAAAACTGTATGGAAATCAAAATTTTATTCCAAGATACGATGCAAACATCAGTTATATAAAATGTCTTCTACAACTATTCAAAGTCACTCATATTTTCTTGCACACCATCAGAATTCACATCTTCATATGAATTAATAGATGCATATGAATATGTTACATATTCATCTCTTTCATCAACTAGTACCCCATTTGAGTCCACATGCATTCCCACCATTTCAGGTTTCAAAAATCTTCTGGATCTATATGACTAGTTTCAGCAGACTCCCATCTCAACATTGTTCCTTCTCATAACAACCTCTTCAGAATCTATTGTATTCAAGTGAAGAGTTCCTCTCTTTGCTAAATTGAAGTCATAAACAAGTATGACAACATCCTCCAATTTTAAGAGGTCTGTGCGGTGACGATTTATATTTGTACCCTTTCTTTTTCTCTTTCCGCCAATCTTTTTTATCAAATACCATCTCTGGCTTATACGCATTATTGAACATGTGTGTATTTGTGGCATACCAATGTACTTCAAGACCTACAACATCTTCATTTTCTGTAATGACCTTTATAACCTTAGCAACCTAGAATGGATAGCCATTGGGATCTCCATCTTCTAGCACTGTGATCATACAACCCTCCTTAATATCTTGTACTGAACCCCTATAAAGGTCTTCAATGGCTTCACATTATGCATGAGATCTTTGGGAACCAATATACATTTCTCTTTCCTTTGCATGTGAAGAATTGAATAATACCTTGAGATTGTTGTTGTTAAACAATGTTTCTTTCCTCATGTTCATTTGACACATTTTGTGGCCAAATAAATGGATTTTTCAAAGGCATATCTTTATTTGTTGTTCTTGAAATGATATCACTTTCATTATTGAAAAAGGACTCCCGCCAAACTGAATCAACAATATCAAAGTACTCATAAGTATATATAAGACATTTTTTAATTTCTTCTAGGCAATGAGAATAATTTATATCTCTATTCTGTCTGTGTGCATTATGAACTTCAACAACTAATTTTAATAACAATATATTTGATGCAAATATTCGATGATGTAGAACGAACTTCAAAAATGCAAAACCTGAAGACAATGCCCATTCTCCAGTAGTTGAATACTTCTTGCCCCATATTAGTGTTCTTCCATCAATTTTTTTTATACGAAATTGATGTTGGAATATAATGTCATTAAATTTTTCAATGCATTTCTCCTCACCATGTGATCCCAGAATAAGCCTTTGCATGTCAATAGCTTCTTCCAATGCATCAAAAGTAGGCTCTGGCATGTATGAATTCTTAAT
Source organism: Pinus tabuliformis (assembly GCA_031772625.1). Classification (NCBI taxonomy): domain Eukaryota; kingdom Viridiplantae; phylum Streptophyta; class Pinopsida; order Pinales; family Pinaceae; genus Pinus; species Pinus tabuliformis. The sequence continues at coordinate 912,293,895 of CM062819.1, forward strand.
ACATTCAATTAATGATGGCAAGCTCCCAACTTCCTTCCTCCTCAATGTGACTGAAAAACAACTGAACATCTGATCAATATGGTCATGAGTGTGCCCAACGAGAAGGAAACCAACCTTTACCTTCTAAAAATTTCTCAATTCAACAATCATGTTTAGATATCCTAAAACAATATGATTTTTGTTTTCACATCAAGTGTTATCCAATTGTAGAGAGAAAACTTCAGGAATATTACCAGACCAATGAGAAAGCACATCATGAATTTCGGTTATTGTTAGATTTGCATCATTATGAATATTTGGAGTTGTGAAGCATACCCTTGACAACAGTTTCCCATTGATTACCATACAACTGACGAAGTGATACTGAATAAAATTTTCCTCATGTAAATTTTTGGGTGTGTGAAAAAAATGTGGTAGAAGTGTTTTCTTTTGGTCCATACCATCAATTATCTAACCCAAATATTTATTTGGTTTATCATAACACTTCTTTCGATACTTATACAACTTTTTCCTTTCACTTGTTTGTTGTTCACGATGCTCTTGAAGTTCTCTAACAATGGAATCTACATAACATAAAATAAAGTCATTAAGAAATACATTTTCATAGTTGATGACTATACAATTTTAAAAGTTAAAGTTATGAATTCGTACCTCTTTCTCACCCTTCACATTTTTCCTTTTTGATTTAAGAGAAGCACATATCCTAAAATCCCCATCCTTGTCTTCTTAGGAATATGGACATTGTTGAATTCTTTCTTCCATATCTTCACAGAATATTGATATGTAATAAATAGAACATGTCCCTCAGCATCTTCTGCATATTTGTTTATATAAGCTATAGATTTATCTTCTTGAGAAATTATCTAGAATATGTATTGTCTCTCTATTTGGCATACACTCTCCATGCTTTGAAAAGAAATATTTCATCCATGACATTGTAGTATTTGATAATGGCCCAAACTGTCGTTTATGACGTACTTCTGAATAAAATGTAGGATTTGTTTCCAAATTTTCTTCGATTCTTGACAGATGAAAATTATCCATTGAATGAAACATTTTGAAATCCTTTCTACAGATAAATAAAGACCCAATATGATAATCATAACCTAAAAATGTAGATTGCATGCACCCCACTAAATATGAATTTTTCATGCTTTTATTCATTGACAAATATCTCTTCCTTTTCTCTAATGAAAACTTGAAATCCATATGTTTCAAGCAATCGTTTTGACAACATTCACTTGAAATGAGAGCACTGATAGAACCTATTCTCACCAGATATTCTACTCTACCCCTTGTATAACTAGAACATGTTGGATTGATATGGAAAGAGCTGCTCCTTCTCCTCGATACAATATTTCCTGGGAGCATCTCCTTCATTGGATCACCATTTGTATAACCATTTTGATCATCATTATGAGGAATGTTATCCTCACTATGATCATCTGTGCTTTTGAAATACTGACTTCGAGGATATTCTTCATCTTGCCCTTGTTCAGTGCTACTCTCATAGTCCTTAGAATTAGAACTAAATTGAAAATTTGACTCGATGTTTATTGGATATTCTTCATCATGTGCATTGTGAGTGCTTCTCTTATAGTCCATAGGATTAGGACTAGGCAGAAAATATGATTATTGATTTATTGGAAATTCTTCATCGTGGCCTTCATCATTTCTGCTTTCATAGTCCATGGGATTAGGACTAAGTGGAAACCATGACTCTTTATTTATTTGAAAATTTTCGTCATGCTCTTCATCACTACTGCTCTCATAGTCCATAGGATTAGGACTATGTGGACACTGTGACACTCTATTCATTTGAAATGATTCACCATGTTCTTCATCACTACTTCTCTCATAGTCCATAGGATTAGGAGTAAGTGGACACCGTGACACTCTATTCATTTCAAATTCTTCATCATGTTCTTCATCATTGCTATTTTCATAGTCCATAGGATTAGGACTAATTGGACACTATGAAACTCTATTCATTTGAAATTCTTCATCATGTTGTTTCATCACTAATGCTCTCGTAGTCCATAGGATTAGGACTAAGTGGACACTGTGACACTATTCATATGAAATTCTTCATCATGCTCTTCATCACTACTGCTTTCATATTCATAAGATTAAGACTAAGTCGAGACCATGACCCTTTATTCATTTGAATTTCTTCCTCATGGTCTTCATCACTGATTCTCTCATAGTCCATAGGATTAGGACTAAGTGGAAACCACAACTCTTTATTTATTTGAAAATATTCATCATGCTCTTCGTCACTACTGCTTTCATAGTCCATAGGATTAAGACTAAGTGGAAATTGTGACTCTTTATTTATTTGAAATTCTTCATCCTGTTTTTCATCAATGTTGCTATCATAGTCCTTCGGATTAGGACTAAGTGGAAGATTATATTCTCTATTCATAGTGGAATACTTTCCATTATATTCATCAATAAGAATAGAGTTGTTACATGACGAAGATGTTGATACTTCATAAAGCGAAACTTCACTATCAAAAGAATCCATGGCTTTGAAATACAAGAAGTTGAATGATACAAATGCACTCTCCCCTAATGATAATATATAACTTAAAGAATGAAAAATTCCCTCTAAAGTTTCCCTTGAAAAAAATTTTGCGAAAACTTTCCCTCCATAATTTTCTTCTACAATTTATTGAAAGATTTTAACTAAAATTTTCTTATGAAATAAATATTTTAAACTAAACGTTTAAATTAAAATTGTAAACTAAATATTTTACCTAAACTATTTTTTTACTTAAACAATATAATATTTACTAGACAATTGAATGTTTTTTTTAATTTTTATTATATCTTCTAAAACAAATTAATCCCACATTCACCGTGTTATAAAAAAATTCCATAATGTTCGCTTTATCATAATTTACTATATCGCCAGAACAAGAATTATATGTTAAAGTCTTTATAAAAACAAATTAATCCCAGATTCACTATGTGGTAAAACAATTCCATAATGTTTGTTTTATAATAGTTCCATATATTGCCATAACAAAATTTACATGTTAAAGTTTTTATAAAAACAAGTTAGTCCCACATTAACCATGCGGTAAAACAATTCCGTAATTTTCGCTATAAAATTATAACTATTCCTCACATCACATCAAGGTTTTTCGAGGTTTGTTAAAAGACTTGTAGCGAATTTTTGGAGCACCTACATTGTTATCAACAACATATCCAACAGAAGATTATCACATTTGAAAACTTAGTTTCTCTTTTGTTGTGTCCAAGTTTTAAAATTCAATAGGTTTAATGAAATTTTCCTTTTTTAGAAATTAAAAAGTTAGTTGAGACAAATTTACACACTATGTCCAAAGTGAGTGTGGTGGACCCGATTTTTCTCCCCGTGGCCCAACGGGCCAGTCGTGGAGGTGTGGGGGGGTGGCCGCCCAGCCCCCCGCCCCATCCCAGCGGTCCAACTGTTGGTCGAGCTAGTGGGCTATTGGGCTATCGAGGTGGGGCAGGAGGACTATCACCCAACCCCCCGCCACACCCTGGCAGCCCAACGACTGGTCGGGGTGGCATAACATCAGGGTGGGGTGGAGGGTTGGGAGCTAGCCCCCTTCCCCGACCCCAGCGGCCCAACAATTGGCTCGCCACCCCGACTGACTGTTGGGTTGCCGACGTGGGGCGAGAGGGGGCTGCACAGTTGGGGCCGCTTGGGTGGGGTGACAGTAGGCTGCATTTTTTTAATTTCTTATTATTTTTTAACTCTTTTTAAATTCTTATGTTTTAGAAAATTATTTATCATTTATCGTTTTGTTTGTTATTTTAAGCTATTTCTTTTTGTAATTTTCTAATATATATATATATATATATATATCTATATATATATATATATAGATATATATATATATATATATATATATATATATATATATATATATATATATCTGTGTGTGTGTGCGTGTATTTTTGTAGATATATATATTTACCAAAGTTGAGCTGATAGTGACAAACCTATTAAGTGCTTGAAATGATAAGAAGATGATTTCATACCGGAAGAAATCAAAAGAAGTGAGACTTCAAGAATATGTATGGTATGTGAAAGAAGAGAAGGCAAAGATGTATATATATATATATATATATATATATATATATATATATATATATATATATATATATATATATCTATGTATATATATAGATATATATAACGATAGTGAAATTTATGAGGTGCTAGGAAAGGTCATAGACATGTGTTTGGTACCAGACACTGAAGTTGTTTATATACTTACAAAACCACCCAGGTCACATGATAATATTAAATATCAGTTATCATATTCATTGTATGACATGAGAGAGGTATCTACAAAGTTGTCTAAGCAAATTGTAAATGAGATTGCAGAAGATATCGTAAGTATTGCTATTTATATTTGTGTTTTGCGTTATTGTAACTGTCTCATTATATTTTTATAACTTAGTTTTTATTGACATATGATATTTTGTTTGACAGAATTTTGTTAAAATTCTTTCAATTATTTTGGGAGACATTCATTTCATAGAGAAAGATATTATGAATGTTTTCAACAGTTTCTAGTCAGGGTCATAAGAAGATATGGCAAACAAGAAAAAAGTAGTAATTCATGATGCTACAAAACTACATCCAATGGATCAGAAAAAAATGCCTCTAGTGGATAAGTCAAGCAAGGGTAGACATGTCACTTCCGAAGATGAGGAAGTTGAAACTGACACTAAAGAATACGTTGTCGTTACTGAGGATGACATTGGAATTGATGCTAGAAAGGATAAGGGCCATAAAAGACAAAAAGTAACAAGGTCGAGGAATGTCTCTGTTCGAGTTAATGATGAGAATGTTAGGGGGAATAAAAGTAAAGTTGAACATTCTCAATTAGTCATTAGCAATAGTGAAGATCTTAGTGAAACTTCAAAAGAAAGCAGGGAAATCATTACACCAAGAGATGATTTAGAGGATGCCATTATTAAAACAGAACAAAATCCCATTCGATAGAACTTGGAAAAGAGAAACTTAATTGAGGGTGGTCATACATTCTAGCTTAATGTCAGACAAATCTATAATTCAAGTGAAGGACAATGTAAATATCAAATTAGAAAGCCACACCACCCGCATGCTCATAACTTGAATAGATTGATGAGGTACAATCCATATACTCATGTGGTTAATTATGTGCTTCTTGTTGATCAAGTTCAAGTTCCCAACAAAGAAGCATTTGATAAGTAAAAATGTTTTGAATATAATTATTATGTGCTTGGGGGGAACCATTCTGTAGAAGGTCAAAGGAAATTGATGGAGGAATATCCCAATAACCCACGTTTTGAAATAATGAAATGTATCATTATCATTTATGTTGGTTTATCATATACAGAAGCAAAATTATTGGCATTGGATCATAATTCAGATAATGAATATAGGATGTGTATGAATTTCATCCAAAGGGTTAGATTTATTCGTAGTGAATTTGAAGAAAAATGTGGTGGGGATAAGATAAATGTTACTGTAGATTTTCAAAAGGAATGTTGTATGGAAATAGGCTATCAAATTGAGGAGAAAATCAATTCAAAGGCAACACAGTAAATAGTCATATATTTATAGGTATTGATAACATTTTCCAGTTTGCATTTAGAATTAGAGAGATATGGGAATTGATTAATGAGATTTTTAGCATGTGGGAGAACATTTCCATTAAAAACTAGAAAGTCAAAAAATCTAAACCATTGATATGTAGCAACAGTAAATAAGGTCCTTAAATGAAGTAGCTTCCAGAAGATATGATTATCACACCTTAGAGGGCAATGCAAGGGGTGAAGGATGAAAAAATTATCAAAGAAATATTATGTCATGCGAGGTGAGGGGAATTATCATTGGAGGAAGTATCTGAAGAATTTCAAAAGTAATTTTGTTGAATTATTTTTACTTATTTCTAGATGATAATTTTCTTTTTAATATAACATATTGTTCTTGGTAGTATTTGTTATACATATCATTGTATTAACTTTTTTACTTTATCTATTCAGTCACAAAGCTTACATGAAAATAGAAGAGCAAATGGTTAAATTTTTGAATTAAGATAGTTGGGATGATGTTGTATGCAACTATCTAGATTCAAGTTCTGCATCAACACGAAAATATTTTTATCTTGCATTTAAAAAGTTATGTTTATTTAAATTCATTTTTATTCATTTGTATAATACTTTTATTTTATAACTTATACATATATTTGTTTATTTTATTAAATATGAGGAAGGATCAAAATTGAGCACCAGATAGTTTCAGAACATTTATTGAAGAAAGTAAGATCGAAAGATTGAAGAAGAAACATCTTAAGAATGTTGAACTTGATCCAAATCTTACTCATTTCATTTGGAATGGGCTTGACACTATTCAATATCAAGTAATACAAGGCGACTGTGAAGAAATTTCTAAACTCATACCTAAAAGGGATTATTCCCTAGTTATTGCAAATATTCCCCATGGTTTCAATATCCAAAACATTGACTATTATAGTGACCCTTATACTTATCAACCTCTTAGTAAAGTGGTTGTCAGATTTGTAGAAGTCACATTATCAATGTTATGGAGATTTGTGACATTTCCTTCAGACACACAATTGGCAATGTTATTGTCAAGATTCAAGGGGAAAACAAACTCAAGGATGCAGCTTACATCGTAAGACGTTGAAAATGTATGTTTGATTAATGTTAAAAAATTCATTTATGTACAAGTTAATATAACTTTTACTATTTCATGTTACAAGAAAAAGTCAAATATTCTTAATTGTGAAGATTGACCATTTATAAATGATTGTGAGTTCATCCATATTGATAGTTGGGCAAAAGATGATAACTATATGTCTACGCTTTTTAATTGGGAAGATGGAAAGAGTCATAACCAAGTACTAGTTTATGATGTTGTTGTGAAAAAACTAACATATGAAGCCATAAAAGCAAAAGGAGAGATAGTTAACATTTATCAAAAACCACAGTCATTGATTAACTATCTTATAGACATATGTTCAAATGAAGGAGATTGGGTTATCGATTTATTTTCTAGCTCAGGTAAGTTTTATTATATAGAATTGAATTTCAATATCTTCTTTCTTAATTTATATGTCATTATACTAATTTACTTCATTATTTCTTTTTTGTTGCATAATTAGGTACAACACTAGCATGTTGCCTACAAAAAGGAAGAAATTGCATTTGCAATTGAAAAAGATCCATCATAGTGCAAATTTATTCAGTAAAGAATTAATGCTCTTCAATTTCTTCCAGATGCAATGCAAGAAATTGGGTTGAAGAAAGGGTATTTTAGTGAAACACGTGTGGCAAGAAAGGCAAAGGAAACTCAACCACCATTACACAGAATGATTGGAAAGGCACACATTGGGAGATTCACAGACATCATAGATCCACTAGAAGAGGAAAACAAGCAAAATGAAGCAGAAAATATTGTGGGAGAAGACGATGATGAAACTCTAGAGGATGAATAGTTTGGATTACATGATATTGTTGATTAAATTTAAATTATGCTTGGAAATCAAGCTCATTTTTTGTAACTATTAATCAGTTATACTTGTAATGTTTTTGACTTTGACATTTTATGAGAAGAATAAGCATTCAATTAATGTGTTGATATGTTAAATATTGGTATTATGTGACTTTCACTTTAATTTTTATGTGAATCATTATTTTTTGAAAAAAATGGTGATTGTTATTATTTTTTGACATGAAATTCATATAAAAAAACTATTATTTGACCATTTCTTGTTAATTTTTTCTATAAAAATTGTTATTTTGACATGTCATTTTTAGCAATAAATTATCAAACTGTGTATTTTTTTAGTTATATTTATGTTAAAAATGGTTATTTTTATGTCAATTTTCAAAAATTATTGTTTTTTAGAGACAATTATTTGATGTGCATTGAAAAATTAATTAACGATATATAAATATGTAGAATATCGAAAAATTAAAATATCGACTTTCTTCTTTAACTATGTAAAAAAATAAAACCCTCACTACAAAAAATAAAAATAAAAACAAAAAAATATGAAGAAGACCACTTCAAAAATTGTTAAATTTAGAAAATAATTATTTACATTTAACACATTAGAAAATTTAATGTCAAAAAATAGGTCTTTTAAAAAAAAGGCCTAATGTAGAATCAACACTTTTTAAAATCAACATGCAAATCACTAACATTCTAAAGAATAATGTACATAAAAAAAATTAAAGTGTCAAAAATTACGCTAAAAAGAATATGTGTATTCTGCATCACTACTTTTCAAAATCGGGTCACTTATTTTCTGCCTCTACGAAATGGGTAATTGTATCAATTCCCATTTCAATGTTTACATTGTTTGTGTATGATCATCATGTTAACAACCTCTGTCTAACCATTAGTTTAGGGATGGAAAGTTGTGGACTTAGTGAGCTTGGTCTCGAGCATTGACCAGAGACTAGACCAAAATGTTTTGAAGAACCTATTCTTATAATCTGAGATGATAGACTGTGGGATCCCAAATTGTACCCACACTCATTCAAAGAAGAGTTTAGCAATGGATGCTACTATGATATTCTTCTTACAGGCTGCCATAATGTTGATCTTCGAGAATCTGTCAATGACCATAAAAACACAGTCACTGCCATGCTTAGTAAAATGAAGGCTTGACATGTAATCCATGGATATGGATTTCCAAGGTTTCCTAGTGGTAGGTAGCGGAGTACAAATGCCTTGCTTCTTGACGGTCGGTTTGGCAATGACATAGGCAGTAGAGGATCTGATGTACTTCCCAACATCCTATTGAATATTCATCCAATAGAAATATTTCGGCAGTACTGCCACTATTCTTTTGACCCTGAAATTCTTAGTGACCCGACTGTAATGTGCTTCCAAAATCATCTTGGCATGCTCGCTTGAAGGAACACAAAGGTGTCCCAGGTGGCATAACAATGCATCCTCAAGGTGAAAACCCAGAACTTGTTGAACCTCCAAGAGCAGCTAGTATGTGTGGCCGAATTATCAGTCACTTTTGTGGAGAAGTGGCCAATCAGAGGTCTTGTTCCCACAAGGGTTAATCACGGTGGTTAATGCCATGATCGATGGCTAGCTGAGGTAGTCTACAACATTATTGGTGTTGCCCTTCTTGTACTTGATATTCAAATGCAATTGTTGTAGGTATGTTGACCACTTATGATGGCAATCATTCTGAAACTTCCCAAGCATCTGTATGAATTGCAGGGGTCAGTTGTCTGTGTGGATGATTGTTGCTTTCCCCAAAATATAATGCTTCCATTGTTGACAGGCCTTCACAATGGAATACATATATTTTTCATAGTTGGGATACTTCTGGATTGTGTATGAAAGTGTCTCACTTTGATATGCCACTAGATGTCCCTGTTGAGTAAGGAATGCCCCAATAGCATAGTAAAAGGTGCCTGTCTCGATCTCAAATGGTTGTTGCAAGTCTGGTAATGTGAGCACTGGTGTTGAGCAGAGGCGTTGTTTCAACCCTGTGAATGCTTTCTATTGATATTCAGACCAAAATAATTTTTCTTTCACTCCTCCCTTGGTGACTTAACTCTAGGGCCAAGTGATAAGAGAGAACCCCAACACGAGCCTACGGTAGAAATTAGCAACACCCAAAAAGTTACAGAGCTCTGTCAAAGTGGTTGGAGCTAGCCAATACTGAATGAATTAGATCTTGGATGGATCCACATGCACCCCTTGTTCATCAATAATGAATCACGGATACTAAACCTAGGTCATGCCAAAATTGCATTTCTCCAAATTGGCACACAGATTGTGTTGCCATAGCGTTTGGAGAACCTGTGAGATGTGGTTGAGCTGATCTTACCAACTCTGGATGAAGATCTAGATGTTATCCAAATATACCACTACAAATGAGTTGGTGAATGGCCATAAGATGTTACCCATCAAACTCATGAATGTTGCAAGAGCATTCGTCAACCCGAAAAGCATAACCAAATATTCGGAAAGGCACTCCTTATCTTTGAAGCTAGTCTTCCATAGATCGGATGGTTCAATTTGAACCTGGTGATATCTAGACTTCATGTAGAACTTGCTGAAATATTTCCCCCCTTGAGCTGGTCTATAAGGTCATCAATATGTGGGATCGAGTACCTATTATGGACAATGATCTTGTTTAATGCTCGATAGTCAATTCAGAGTCTCCAAGTCCCATCCTTGTTCTGTGCCAACATGATCAGGCTCCCCCAGAATGATGAACTTGGCCAGATGTGACCTTTCTATAGAAACTCGTAAATCTACCCCTTGATTTCGTTGTTCTCCATAATAGAGCACCAATAGATTTTTCCATTGGGCAACGACACACCTGGGGTTAGATCAATGGAGTGCTTGACCTGACAGTGAAAAGGCACCCCTACGGGGGAGGTAAAGATGTCATCATACTCATCCATGACCTTTTCCATCTGCTTTTCGCGTGCAGAAGAGCCCTTTTTAGAGGTCGTGGCCACCATCTTCTTCTTTCCCTAAGGGTGTGTCATCAGGGAAACAAATTTCCTAGTTTTGGAAATGAGCTTGTTGCATTATTTTGCAGAAACTAAAGAGATGGCGGTAGGCATATCTACCTATGGTATCATGTAAAACTTATTTCCCAAGGTAACAATAACAGCGCGAGGCCTTGATTCATACACAACATGTTATTTCCACAAGTATGGTTGGCCTAATAATACATTACAAACATCAAGAAGAGCAATGTCACATAATACCATCCATGAAGGGCTTGATATTGTATGGAAGGTTGTACTACTAGCTGACATGAAGATCCTATTCTTCGTGAAGCCACCTGTTGGTTTAATGGGACCTGACCTAGGTTCAATGTTATCTGTGCCAAACAACAAAACCATAATTGTTGTCCATTTCAGCAATAATTGTGCATAACGTAGGCTATAGTGTCACCTGAAGTAGTATTGGGGGATGCTCAAACTAGGTTTCTGCATCCAGAGACCTGTGTTATGGTTTCCTGAAGTTCTTATGGCTTAGATATACCTTCGTGCAGCTGTAATCCTTTCAAATAGATAACTACTGAAATCTATCTAAACAACTTCCAGATCTTTGCGAAGGTAATTAGTTGTACTTATCATGCATAAAGATTACATATCTACCACATTTGCGTAGTAAACAAGCATTAATTCATATAACATATATCGCAGAGCGAAGATACATGAACTTAGTAGAAGTAAATAATAAGACAAAAATGCATCAATTTCAGCCCAAAACAACCTTTATTAAGTATAAGCCTTCAACTATAGAATTTTTATCCCTGCGCACTCAGCTACAAGGGCCCACACACTTAGCCTGCAGGCTTACCAAGGTCTCCACGCACTTAGTTGTAGGAGCCTTCCCCTTTCGCCTGAGTACATGAAACAGATGTTTCCTATCTTAGCATCTTGCCCTCATGATGATTCTTCACTATATGTTTTTTTCTTAGACACTCTATGACTCAACTATATATAGCATTTTCTTTATAATACCATGGTTCGATGGGTCTCAAAACAACTATATCACCTACCCAACTAAGGGATTAAATCCCCTTTGACTTCTACTAGCTTTGCACTCTGCTTCCACATTTCAAGGAGACTTTACATTCACTACAAAAGTATATTACAAAAACTGTTTAAAATTGACTCAAAACTTGACTTATATAGCCCTATAGAACCCTTTAAATAGGTCCCCAACAAAAATTGGGTGACTCACCCTCGAGTCACTCAGCTGGTGCAATAATACTGGCTTGGCGTTCGCTAAACTCCGCCTTCAATGTTTGTAAGTTAGAATTACCCTGCATCATGGCTTGTTGCACTTCCTCGAGGATATTTTCTATTATAGGACCTTCCATCATGAGGCCCATTGTCTGTTGTGTTTGTTGGATTGTTTTCAATTTTCCCTGTACTGATAGAGTAAGCTGGCTTACTTCCTCTGTCCATGGCTGCGTCCTAGCCTTCAATATGACTTCTTTTCTCTACATCTCCTCAATTTGTAATTGCAATTGTTTCCCCTCTGTTAAGACAGAAAACAATTGGACTGGCACCAAAGTGCGCATAGTCGTCCTGCGTTCAATGAACTGTTGCTGCTTCTCTGAGGTATTTGTTCCAATTTTCTGCAGAGTTGGGTCCTCCTGCAGAGTAGTCCATAATTCCATTTCATGTTCAAAGATATCAGTGCAACCTTTAACCACTACATCTAACATTGCCATTACCTCTTTGATGGCTGCTTTGTGCTACTTCGAGGCCTCTCGTCGAGTGGTTGGCTATAATTTCAACTATAACTATGAGATCTGCATCTGTAGGTTAAATCGGACTCAGCTAACTTCAACTTTGGATTCCTTTACTGCAACAGCCAATCTCCTAATATTTGTTGCGCATGCTACATGTTCGTGAATGTTGCGCTATGGAAGATCATTACATACTTGTGTAATGGATACCTCCAAACTCTAGCTTCACGTGGCCAGTTCTTCCTTCTCTTTCAGCGCATATACCTTCTCTACAAATATTTGCCCGTTGTTCATCTTGACTCTGTTTATGACTAACAGCGCGTTCTTCTCCCTGATCCTGAACTTGTATGATACCCACTAATGTAGTTTGTGGAGGGTTTTAATAGGTAATGCGGCTAGGTTGACACCCACATCCTTGATCTGTGGGAGTTGGGTGTTTGCTTCATCTATCTGTGTGTGTAGTGATCCTTCTGGTAAGGGTATAAGTTTGAGGTCCAAAGTCCTATTTGTCTCAAGCATAGTTGTGCTCGCTTGCTGCAGGCTCGCCTGAATCTTGCTCGCCTGTCCTACGCTCGCTTGTAACCATTATGTTTTAATCCACAACTCGCGCAAATCATTCTACACATTCCCCAGTGTCTGCAGGTAGTGTTGTTTGAAATGTTTCCATAGTTTGATAATTTGTATCACTGACCGTGTCTTCGATCTCATCTAATTCCCCCATAGTGAGGACCATTGGATCTACATGTACGTGTTTGTCTGATTTTTTCTTCTTCTAGGGTCTAGAAGTCGTCTCCTTTTGGCGCTTTGTGATTCCAAAAGGAGAGTTCTGCTCCTCACCACCACCTCCTTCCTCCTCAAACTCTTCCTTGTCCACAATATGTTGAGAAGAAGACTCATCAACTTCCACTGTGGTCTCCTTTGTGGCACGCTCATTTTTAGAAGCTGCATTAGCAGCAACTGCATTGGCAACAACTTCCTTATTTTAATGTGCGGATTTTTCTTAGGCTACTGCCTACTCAACCTCTTTCTTTTACTACATTGTTGTCATCTATGTGGAGGAACTCCCTCCGCCCTTGCTTATTCCAGCACCAAGATTTGTGGGGTGCAGCCACTCCCTTGGCCATTTCCCCACAATCTCCTACACATCTACCTCATTGAATAGGTATGGTAACTTGTACAAGACCTTTTTCGGACCTCATCACGCACAGATAGACATGTTGTGAAAATCCATCTTGAACTATGTGTATGCCTTCAACTGGTCAAACAATATTGGTGATAGCCTTGGACTCTGTCTGATCACCATGCGGAGGTCCATCTCGACCAACACCTAGAATATCTTAGTATCCATGACCCTCTCTAAATCCTGGTAAATAGGCATCATGTGGAGGGCACTGACTGTCATCTCATGATGTCCACGCAACTAGGGAAATTAACAACAAGAGTCAGGCATAGTGGAATGCCTTTCCATCGTCTTGTGCTTCGTGAAAATTCAACAAAAAATCTTTACAAACATATTGTGCCCAGTTGTGCTGCACCCCCTTCGCGCATTGTGCAACCAATGAAATGAATGGCATCGACACCTCATCCGCGTGACACTTTCTCATGACCTTGCAAGCCAAAATATGGGCGACAAAATGCACTACCTTGTCTGTGATGGAATAGATATAGTATCTGCATGACTTCTTCACTAAGCCAAACTCGCTCTTCATTCTATCTGCTAGTTGTTTTTCTTTACTCTTTTCTCCAAACTCCTTGACTGGATCCACCCATTAGTAGGGAAACCTTGTGATGTGGTGGATTAACATATCTGTGATGGGGATCAGATCTCGTAGCTAGAGACACCATCATGAACCAATGTGAGTAATTGGTGTATGCACACTATGTTGATAGTGGTTTTGATGAACTGCAGTACCCATAGCATATTCAGTAATCAGAATTTCTAAACCCCCACGACCCACTTCATAGGCTTTATTTGCATGACTCTTGTCTCTTCATAATAGATCATGGCCAAATACTTGTTTGGCACCAACTGCAAAAATTTTTCATGATCAGCTAGATCCCAATCTTCCATTTTAAGTGCTAGAATGTGCCCTAAGAGTGCACCTTCAAATACCACCTTTTCTAGTAACAACGGAGTAAAGAGCATAAACTTTCCGGAATTAGGATCTTTGGAGACCTTCACTTTTCCTTTCCATGAAGGGATATACTTTGGGAGCCTAGTGATAGGTTCACCCTCCTCCTCAGTGTCCAACTCTTCAACCCCTTCACAAAGCTTCTCTTCATCAAGATCTAGGGGTTCATGTGGCTGTTTGGATTTGTCCATCTTCCCTTTCTACCGAATATTTGTAGGGTTCTTCCTCGGTGACTGCCTTAATAGAACAGATTGTGGTTTCTTTTGTTTTTCCTTAGCAGAAAATGATTTACACCTAGGAAACCTCAACATCGTAGGCACAGATGGTGTGGCTTCCATTGCTGAAGCAATTTTAGGGGTTGTCACTTCAAAGACAACAACTTTAGAACGCATGGATTCTACGGTGTTAGTGGCTGTCATGTTGTCTACAAAGGCCTTTCGGAAGGTTTTAGATACATTAGATAGCCCTCGATGCTTAAAAATCTCCTCACAATCTTCTTTATTCATAGACATAGAATAACTTTTATGGAAGAAAATTTTGAGCCATTCGCTCTGATTCAACCATTTGTTGGCTTGATGGGGCCTCACCTAGGTTCAGTGTTATCTGCGCCAACCAAAAAAGCCCTAAATATTTGCCCTTTCGCTAACAACCTGCATAACACAGGCTATAGACTCACCTGAACCAGTATTGGGGGTTGCTCAAACCAGTTTCCTACATCCAGAAGATTGTGTTATGGTTTCCTGAATTTTCTATGGCTTAGATGTACCTTCGCACAACTTTAATCCCTTCGAACAGATAACTTCTTCAAATCTATTAAAACGACTTCCAAATCTTCGCAAAGGTACTTAATTGTACTTATCATGCATAAATATTACAGATCTACCACTCTCACGCGGTGAATAAGCATTAATTCATATGAGATATATCACATAGCGAAGATACATGAACTTAGCAGAAGTAAATAATAAAACATAGATGCATCAATTTAAGCCCAAAATAGTCTTTATTAAGTAAAATCATTCAATTATAGACTTCTTATCCCTGCGCACTCAGATGCAAGGGACTGTGCCCTTAGCCTACATACATATCATGGTCTCTGTTCGCTCTACTGTAGGTGCCCTCTCCTTTTGCTTAAGTACAGGAAGCAAGCTTTTCCTACCTTAGCACTTTGCCCTTACAATGATTCTTCATTATATGTGTTTTCTTAGACTCCCTATGACTCAACTATATATAGCATTTTCTTTACAATACCATGGTCCACGAAAGGTGGGTGGGTCTCAAAGAAACTCTATCACCTACCCAATTAAGGGGCTAAAGCCCCTTTGACTTCTACTAGCTTCGAGGTCTGTTTCCACATTTCGTAGAGACTTTACATTCGCTACAAAAATATATTACAAAATATGTTGAACATTGACTCAAAACATGACTTAACTGACCCTAGGGTCCCCTTCCCAACATCACCCAATGGTGTATGATTGTGGGTGTCTTGGTGTCGGCAAGCCCTGCTGCTTCACAACTTCTACTGAAATGAGGCCCTTTTGGCTTTTGTTGTTGATAATGAACTATATCGGGGAGCCTTTTACCCACATCTGGGAGTGGAAGATGCACTCCTCCTCCTCTAGATCTTCAGGTTCCTCCTTCTAGATCTTCGTGGTGGCAATGGTGGCATTAGGCTACGCATCGATAATCTTCTTCCCTTTCTCATTCCCCTTGTCGAGTTCTGACTCGGAGTCAGAACATGCATCTGATTTAGAAGCCTTCAGCGCGACCACTAGTGACTGTTTGGCCTAACACTCACTTGTGTTGTGAGTGGACCTCTTATGGAACTCAAATACCTTTCCCACTTCCTTCTTTTGCTTTGCGATGTTGTTCTTTGCTTGCAGCTTTGGCGGGTTATCCCAGGTAACCCCTGTTATTGGGAAAACTAGTGTCTATGCAGAACTGCTAGTCCCAGTAAGGCTGGTAGCTACCTAAGAAACAAACAAGCTAAAACTACTTTCATTTTCCTTTATGAGAAATAGATAAGAGGGGAATAAGGAGACCAACCTCTGTCTTGCGCTTGGTTCCTTACTTGATTCCTCTTCCTTCTGATAGATCTTTTCCACTCGGTTCCTCATCTACCCAGCTTCAAAGACCACCTGTAGAATCAAAGCAGCATAACACTATCCAAGAACATATATCTATTATCATAAACAATATAGGACCAGATATATATTGACCAGACAAATGCATATATCATCAGTCATACAAGAATGTGGAGGAAAACTTGAATAGCTTTATTGATAATCAAGAAGTAGCAAAGAGGATTACAACCAATTCTTCTGACCCAGCATCATCCTCTCAGCAGGAAAGCCCTTCTTCCCCTCATAAAAAGCTTAGATCACCCAACACTACGATATTGCACCAAGAAACCAGCAACAGTTCCTTACAAGATACAAAATTCCAGCCTCTGGATCTCTGGGATGAGGGATCCATATATAGATGTTTGCAAGGGGGGTGAGTCAGCTTTTGAGAGTTGACTAGTGTCCTCTCTCTGATAGTTCTTGATTCCACTTGGAGATTGATGATATCTTACTCATCCCTAGGCGAATGCACAAAGGCAATTGTCACAGGAGAAGTTTCTAGAAGATTCCATGATCCTCCACCTTGCAGATTGACCCTGCCATTTGTCCGCTCTCACCCATTGCACCTCCTAGAAGGGCTTTTCAAGATGCACCGCACCTCCTGTGTGTATTTAGGTGAGATGCAGCGCACTTTGACCATGGAGCAGGTGAGATGGTCCAGTTTTGACCAGTTCTGAGCAGTATTTCATGGAGAACTTCTGGGAGAAGATGTAATCAGTTGACCTTATTCTTTTAGAGGTTGGAACAAAACTTTTAGGGACTTAAGAACCCTTGGTTTATGGACATTTATGATTGGGGTTGCAGTGCCCAAAAATTCTATAACAATTCCCCCTAAAGCATGAGGTCGTTAATCTGTTGATGTCGGGTGAAATGCTTTATCATGAGGATCTGAAGTTCTTTCAAGCTGGAAGGCGAGCTGTAATAACATACAATACAATAAATTATCTTCATAATATTTTCATGATCTAGCTAAGGCGGGCATTCCCATGTTCAGCTTTATAAATTCATTTTCATGTACATAAGACAGACAACCGTCTGAGTGTAGACTCATGATTCTGGTAGAGCCATCATCCCTTAGGTTGGATGACTATCTGTGCAGTAATGATGTACATTTGATGTCTTTATTTTCCTAAATATATATCGCAGCCTGCATAGATGAAACTAGATGCAGGGTCTTCAATATCGTTCGACCTTCACTCAAAGTACAAGTCTATCCATGTGAGAGATGTTCTAGAGTCGAAAATGGAAAGACATCGCCTGATTACCAGCCAATGATGTAAGCGTGTTAACAGGCACGAGAGGAATCACCGATAATGATGATGACCCTCAAGGTACCACAGTACAATTCACGTGGTGTGAATAAAGGACTTGGCGTCGAACACCATGCAAAATCTTTCGGTCGAAGGCCATTGATGTAAACCTGTCGCCGTAAGTTAGAAACTTGCCATTGAGGCATGCAATCTTCAAAGTACTGAAAGGGTTGTTCCTAGATCGACTTCTTGGACAATGAGCTGATGTCGACAAGAATCGATCCGTCATAGGAGGGCCTTATTGAATCTCACATCAATGACACGGAATGGAGCAAATGATTTTAATGGAGGTGAAAATGATCTGGTGATATAAGGTTTAGGGTGGCGGTCATGAAAGAATGGAGTGTAAATGCATTACAGTGGGTGAGACACAGGGGAATTCTCTGAGCGACTTCTCTTGAACATATCGGCGACACTGACATGATGGATCGGTAGCATTAACCCCAAATATGGATGGTGTGATCCAACGATGGCGATTTGACCAGTGAATGGAACAACCCAACCCGACTCGAATGCGGAGTGAAAGTGTCATGTTCAAGAGCGACTTGCTACCGATAAAGTTTCTTCAAGTTTTCTTCCCAATTTTTCTCGAGTCATTGCTGACCAGTACCTCTTTATTTTTCCAAGCTTGAGGAGGATAACATATGCTTATTCTATAATTTCCCCTTCGGGCAAACCCATTGCTATGTTTTAACGAGCTTAGTGATAGTGAAACTCGTTCTTGTCTGTGTGGACAAGTTTGTCGCTATTTCAGTTTTAACGAGTTTAACGAAAAGGATAACTAAGTCCTTTTCAATTTTAGAGAGTCTGAAAAAGGGATGTAAAGAAAACTCCAATAGTCCTTTTTCGTCATATAATCCCTTCAGCTCGAAAAAGTATAAAACAATACAAAAGGGATGAATTTTCGATACTTTTAACAAGCCGAACAAGACAAGCACTCGATCTTTTTGTTTAATAATCCCTCAAGTCCAAAAATATTAAAATCTAAAGGAGGGATAGCACTTCCGGTCCCTTTAATGAGCTGGAGAGGCTAATGGCTCGGAAATCTTTTCATATTTTATGAGTCAGTTGGAAAGAGCTTAAAGGAGACTCGTTTTTTTAGGAACGAATGATAAATATGGGTAGCAGCTGATTCTAGGTAAGGTTTGGAATTTTCCAATCACGGCAGTGTCACAAGGAAGGCTAACAGGATCACTCTTCGGAGTTGTTCCTCAAAAGGGGTAAACAATCAAATGGAGGTGAATGATCGGCCAACATAGAGTGGAGGTGATGATGAGAACACGACCAAGGTTTCAAAGGTTGATGATGATACATTCACGATGGTTATATACGGGAAATTGGTTCATTTTTTAATGAGCTTAAACTCTGGGGGAACATTTGCTCATTGCTTATGTTTATTTTTTAACGAGCTTGAATTCCGCGTTAAAACTGCTTGATTAATCCAGTCATATAATAAGGATGTATCACATATAAAACGACATTTTTCAAAGCTTTGCCTCGCTACGAGTTTAAAGGGT
The DNA here is from genome assembly GCA_031772625.1 of Pinus tabuliformis. Classification (NCBI taxonomy): domain Eukaryota; kingdom Viridiplantae; phylum Streptophyta; class Pinopsida; order Pinales; family Pinaceae; genus Pinus; species Pinus tabuliformis. Next base: position 912,313,249 of record CM062819.1, read on the forward strand.
TGGAGGACCTATAAATTGAAAAAATAAATGGTCGCTCTTCGTTTGCATGCAAAAAGGTTTGCATGCCCCCAGGTATAGTGAAGCAGAGTTTCAAGGTTACCCCTCAATTTGCAGACAAAACATTTGTTTTATCGGGAAAGGCCTACCTTTTCCAGGTTACCCTTCAATTTGCAAACAAAACATTTGTTCTATCAGGAAAGGTCTACCTTCTAACGGGGGCATCTTATTTCCGTCTAATCCCATTTTCCAAAATGGACGGGTGTGTCAGCCAGTCATATATCCTCCGCAGAAACCTACCCTATACCCAAGGTTTTCCTGTCGAAACAGGCCAGGGTGCATGCCCCCTGGGTTTCAGTCATATCCTCCAGATCACTTGCGCTCATCAAGAGGACCGACTAGGGATCGATGAGACATTCCTTGTGTGAAAAGACCATTCATGGTTGGTGTATGACTATTTGCTATGCGTGAATAGGGGAATGAAAGCTGGTCTACGAGCTTGACCACTCTTCCTTCATGCAGAAAACACATTACTCTAAAGAGAGGAGACAATGGCTCCCATGCAATAAATATAGTCTCGTCCAAGGAGTAGATTATAATCCAGGGGTCCTTGGACTACCATTACGTTCATGTGAATGGTTTTCCTTCTCAATTTTATCGGCACATTGGGAAGGATCCCTAACAGTCGACTGGTTCCTTTGTCAAAGCCTGTTAGATTTCTCATCTCAGGCAAAAGAAATGGCGAACCAAGTGCTTTCCAAGCAGTTGAGGAAAGGATACTCAGAGAAGCCCCTTCATCTATGATGGTACCGGCCATGACCATTCTATATATTTAAGCAATGATTCGAAATGGTACACTTGCCGGTAAGCGGGGTCTACTTAGTAGATTCCAATCGAAGGAAACAACTAGGTTGCTTGGAGGTGGGACCGAATAGACGGCTGGATACGACTTTGACGAACTTCCTTCCTGCGGTAAAGGAACGGGTAGACTACCCCCATGTTCATCGGAGTTTGTGCTTACGAAAAGAATTTGGACGGTGTCATCCTTGTTCTCTTCGGTGACTGTATCATCTGAAGATGGATCCTCTGAAGGTAAGACCGGGTCAACTGCCGCCTCGACCTTTTGACTTTCGTCGGGTGTGGATTCAGATCGTTTATCTTCAATGATAGACGCTTCGGCCGACCACAAGGGTGTGTCAACCGGATTTTCAACTAGTGACGGACTCGGCAAGAGCTTATTATATCCAGGAGGAAGTCGTAACGGTGAAACCGGGCGGTCATCAAAAACTCTTTTAGCCTCATCTAAGAAGGGACAACGGTGGATGGCATGATCGCCTTCACACAATTTAGAAGGAAATTTACATCTTCCTTCTTGTCCAGGGGCTTCACTTTCACTAGTTGACGATGTACCTTCATCATGATCATCAGAGGTTGACAACACTGGATTGTGCAAATGAGGAGACTAGTCCCTTAATATCCGAGGGATGCAAGGACAATGTCGATGATAGTGGTCTCCCTTGCAAATGACACATGGCGATTTAGGCCTGGATGGTGCAGTGTGTGGATTTTCACTAGAAGATGCCTGGTCGCCCCTTTTCGCCTTTGGCTCCTTCTTCTTCTTTTCTTTCTTCTTCTTCTCCTTCTTCTTCTCAGTTACTTGATTTTTGGTTTTACCAGCTTCATCAAGTGAAGAGGAAGGAGGAGAGGAAGAATTGGACGAAGTAGAAGGTTGGGGGTAACTCTGGTATCGTTTAGTTGCTGACTTGATTGTTTAGGAATCACTGTGTTATGAATGACAGAGGTTGAGAAGAGCCATACGGCCAAGCCAATTGTCAATCCTGGAAGCAAAAGTGTGGCCATATGGGGCGCACCAACATCTCCCCAAGAAGAGAAGGGACTAGGATTTCCCCCAAGGGGAATTCCTTGGTTGGTGGGCTCCATTTTTCTCAACCTAAGACCAACTTAGGAAAGGTGATATTTATTCCAATTAAAATAAATTTTAGACGGTTTGACACAACCTGTTTTTTCAATTTTTAAGAGTCGAGAAAAAATAAAAGATGACTCTAGTTGCCTTCGATTTTTAAGGAGCCTGAGGTGACAAGTGCTCAGATGGACCTTTTCCTTTAAGGAGTCTGAAAAGGAACGAAAGAGACTGCTCTGGGAATCTAGATGGAGGGATTACCAAACCAATCACAAAACTGCAAAATACTTTTTACGGTACGACAATCAATCTTCCTGAATGCTGTGTTCAGTGCATTGCGATCAATAGGGAGGCAGACATGGCTTCCTATGGATAAAGGATAAAGCCTATTGTGCTCTCCCAATATATACTCGACGGTACATGAGAGCACAAGTCCGTACTGGCACTTATCGTCTCAAAGTGGAGGAATCAACCAACCAATAATGAAAACAACAATTACCAGGCTTTACGACGCCAGAATACGTCTCTAGCCTAGACTTCTAGATGTTGTGTGTTAGATTCCAAAGCATTTTTAGATTAATTAAATTTATTTTACAGTTGATCTTGCTTAAGAAATTTTCCTTTCAGGTTCACTGCGTGATGTAGATGTAGAATTCCTAAAATGCAATCTAAGATGATAAATAGTCGTTTAATCTTCTTTTTGCAATGAAAATCCTAGCTACTAAGGAAAGAGAGATGACGTTCTTTCAACATAGAGCAGAGAGCACACACTATATGCACTATCCTAAATCAAACCAACAAACAATCTAACTGCAAATGCACGTGCATGTATTTTTTTTCAGACTTCTTAATGAGTGAATGGTAAAAAGAAAGGTAAGCAAAAATCTGAATTATTTTTCAAAGCGACATTACTAGAAAGTTTCTTTTCAAGACAAAATGAGGACAATGACGACACTTTGCGATTTGGAATTGAAAACTTGCTTTCGACACTTGAAAAAACTACTAATTCAAATCAAATACAAGAGTAACAGTGTAATCGACTATCAAGAACAATCGGATTCTCTTCTATGACTGAAAACGACACTTGCAACACTTTCAAATCAAGAAGTGACAGTAAAAGTATGCTACTTCTTTATAAAAGAGAACTGAAAATGGCTCAAAATACATAAGAAAATCTACATTTCTTTGCACAATGGAGGTGGAATAATGGCAAGGAAGGGGGTTTCAGCAGAGGTGTACTGACTATAGGCAGCAAAACTCTTCAATAGAGCTGAAAAGAGTGAACATAGAAACCAAAATCTAGGAGCACGAAAGGCCTTGTCTGATCAGCGCACCTGTAACACAGTGAAAAAGAGATGCAACACACCTACTACACTCGGGAAGTGTGATGCATCCAGAATTCACAGAAGAGACAGTGCGCTAGACCAGGGACGAGACTTTAACTGGGTTCCGAGTCACAGTTTGCAGCTCAGTTCAGGGATTTAGGCCGAGCAAGTGGTAATCAGTAAATCAATCACAGGGGTAGATCTAAAGAGGTTACTAGAGCCACCACAAGGGAAATTAGAGAGCTTGTAAATCAATTGTTCAGTTCATAAACAAAACCGGAGATAGACTGAAGCAGCATTGATCTACTTTGCACTTGCATAGCAAATGCAGTTCGAAGGCTAGCTGGCTTGACTACAGGCTTCGTCTGTAAATTTATAAAGCAAACAAATGTAGATAAAAAAACAATCTATTCGCTCCCGAGTGGAGTCGCCATTTTGTTATCGGGAAAACTAGTGTCTATGCAGAACTGCTAGGCCCACTAAGGCTGGTAGCTACCTTAGAAACAAACAAACTAAAACTACTTTCGTTTTCCTTTATGAGAAATAGATAAGAGGGGAATAAGGAGACCAACCTCTGTCTTGCGCTTGGTTCCTTACTTGATTCCTCTCCCTTCTGATAGATCTCTACCACTCGCTTCCTCGTCTACCCAGCTTCAAAGAGCACCTATAGAATCAAAGTAGCATAACACTATCCAAGAACATAGATCTGTTATCATAGACAATACAGGACCAGATATATATTGACCACAGAAATGCATATAGCGTCAATCATACACGAATGTGGAGGAAAAATTGAATAGCTTTATTGATAATCAAGAAGTAGCAAAGAGGATTACAACCAATTGTTCTAACCCAGCATCATCCTCTCAGCAAGAAAGCCAAAAAGCTTAGATCACCCAACACTATGATATTGCACCAAGAAACCAGTGGCACTTCCTTACAAGATAGAAAATTCCAGCCTCTAGATCTCTGGGATGAGGGATCCATATATAGATGTTTGCAAGAGGGGTGAGTTAGCTTTTGAGAGTTGATTTGTGTCCTCTCTCTGATAGTTCTTGATTCCACTTCGAGATTGATGATCTCTTACTCATCCCTGGGTGAATGCAAAGAGGCAAGTCTCACAGGAGAAGTTTCTAGAAGATTCCATGATCCTCCACCTTGCAGATTGACCCTGCAATTTGTCCACTCTCGCCCATCGCACCACATAGAAGGGATTTTCAAGATGCATCACACCTCCTGTGTGTATTTAGGTGGGATGCAGCGCACTTTGACCATGGAGCAGGTGAGATGGTCCAGTTTTGAGCAGTTTTGAGCAGTATTTCATGGAGAACTTCTGGGAGAATATGTAATCAGTTGACCTTGTCCTTTTAGAGGTTGGAACAACACTTTTAGGGACTTAAGAGCCCTTGGTTTATGGACATTTATGATTGGGGTTACAGTCCCTAAACCTTCAAAGAACTCCTTCTGAACCTTGGAAGTGAACTCGACATCTCTATCAGATACAATATTCCTGGGAACATCATGTAATCTCACTATCTCCCTAATAAAACTCTGAGCTACCTCACTAAATTCATATACTTTACTGTAATGAAGTGAGCAACCTCACTTAACCTGTCAACCCCAACCTCGATGGAATCATGTTATCTTGATTCCCTTGATAAACTTGTAATGAAGTTCATTTAAAAGACCTCCCATTTACACTCTAGAATTGGAATTTGATGCAATAGACCACCTAGATGCTTGCACTCTGTTTTTACCCGCTGACAATGCAAACATCTCATAATAAACTGAACCACCTCTTTCTTCAAGTTGGTCTAATGATATAATTTCTTAACTACTATCAATGTCTTTTGATATCCTCAGTGACCTAAATACAACTTGATGTGAAACTCACTCAATATAATCTTCTTGAGCTCAGTGTCATCTAGCACATAAATCATGTTCCTGAATCTAACCAAGCCATCCATTATGAGGTGATACTTGTCATACCTATCACCTTCACCCTGCTACTGTAACATGTGCCACAACTCCTGGTACCCGTGATCACGTTGCCTTGCCTATAAGATCCACTCCAATAATTTGTCCCATAAAAACTCATTGTTGCAATGTGATTCACCTGCACTATTCTACTAAGAGTATCTACAACCTTGGTCTCCTTTCCATTGGTGTACCTCATCCCGAAATGAAACTCAATAGGAGTAGCCAACCATCTAGTTTTCCTGACATTCAAATTTGGTTGGTAAACAAGTACCTTCGACCACTATGATCACTCGTCAAGATGAACCTCCTTGCAAGAAGATATTGTCTCCATATCTTCAAGGTATGAATGATAGCTACCAACTCAAGATCGTGAATCACATAGTTATCATGATGCTCATTCAATTTCCTAGACTCATAGTATACTACTTGTCCTTCCTCTGTCAAGACTCCAACAGGCCCCCACCTGCAAGCATCTATACATACCACAAACTCTTTATACGGATCTACAATCTTCAAGACTAGATAATTTGTAATAAAATGCTTCAAATGCTCAAAACTAGCTTCACAATCCTTAGTCCATTCAAAACTCTTTCCTTTTCACTACAAAGATGTAATAGGATAGGCAATCCATAAGAAGTTCCTAAAGAATCACATGTAGTAACTTACTATTCCCATGAATGATTTCACCTCAACCACATTCCTAAGATCTACCCACTCCATGACAACTCTAATATTTTTTGGGTCCAATGCTATACCTACCTTCGAAAGAACATGTCCCAACTAATGAACTTATGTTTGAAGAAAAGTGCACTTACTAAGCTTTGCATACAACTGATGCCTTTTAAATATTATTAACACTGCTTCTCGGTCATCTGTATGCTCTTCCTCATTCCTAGAATATATCAATAGGTTATCAATGAATACCACAAAATATTCTAGATAAGGATGAAACGCACTATTCATCGAACACACGAAAGTAGTTGGAGCATTAATAAGACCAAAAGGAACTAGCACAAAATCATAATTCCCATGCCTCATACAAAATGCATTTCTGTGGATGTCCTCTTCTTTGATGCGTACTTGATGATTTCTTGAAGGAAATTACAAAGTAGAAAGATCACTCCTCCTGACCAATTAGAATGGTAATCACATCCATTTCTCTCCCCAAGACTTTTCACTTCCAAAACAATTGTTGACAGTGACCCAACAAGGTCTATTCTCAGGCATCAAGACTCTACATTCTAACCTAGAAACTCGCAGAATCACAAGTTTGTCGTAGGTATTCCAGTGGTCATCCACCAAGTCAAGAATAACCTAATTGGCAGTGCCATTTCCTTGCTTAGCAATGTCCTATTCAAGGAATCTGATACTCCCTAGTCTCCTTTCCTTAGATGCCTCAAGTATTTTTGTGCCCTACCCTCACCGCTTCTATTTCCAACTGAGATGATTTATTTATGGAGATGAGAGTAATTGTCTATTTGTTCTGGTAAATGAAAAATTTCATCTAGGGTCTTCTTCTCATAAATTCCATGGCTTGTCACCACTAACTTTTAAATAAATTAAAATACATTTAACATTTAAATTTCGCACTAGGCTTTCCACATTACCCATGACTTACCATTTACTATAGTAAATTAAATTAAATATTTACTTTTCGCTGAAGGGTATTACATACACCATCAATAAAATAATGTTATGTATCTCCCTATACTTCTAAAAAAAGCATGACACATTTATGATCATAAAGAACCATAATAAATACTATAATTTTAATTTATATGATAATTAAATTTTAAATATTTATTTATAAATAATTTTATATTATAATTTTTTCTAACATAAAATAATTTAATTATTAATTTATTTTAAGAGTAATTATTATTAATAAATGTAAATTCACAATTATTATTATTGAATGAAAATTATATTGATTTTTTGTTTATGTTTTAGGAGGTTAATTGTTTTTGTTAAATTGGAGGAAAACTAATACTTTAAATTTTAGTGAAAAATATGAACATCTTTGATTTCTTTTTTAAATTCTTATTCTCAAAATAATAGTAAAAATTTGATTATTAAAATTTATAGAAAATATGAATTATAAATTTTCTCACTAGTTTATATATATATATATATATATATATATATATATATATATATATATATATATATATATATATATATATATATATATATATATATACTGTATTTTCCATATAAATTTGAACTTATAAAATTGTATAAAGAAATATACTCACACTGAACCAATTGTTTATAATTAAAACTTTGTTTATAATTTTTCCGTACAAATATATTAAATAATATACTCAACATAGTTGACATTAAATCCCATTATTATCAGATTTATAACCTTAAAAGAGTATTTTGACATTAAATCCCATTATTATCAGATTTATAACCTTAAAAGAGTATTTTACTAATGGTAGCATACTCTGAGCGGTCTGAGCGAGGTCTGAACGGCCTCATTAAATCTGTGACTTTTTTTGGGATGACAGCATGAGCTTAGCCCATTATAGGAGGTTATCATTTTGGAGCAGAGATTGAAATACAAGTGCCAGAACCTCCAAATAAGGTTTGTTGTAATCTCTTTTATCATTATTAATCTCCGTCCGTTTTTGGAATAATTTACTGATTGCATTATGATTGATGTGTGGGAGAGTATGCTTGCTTTCTTTTTCTTTTCCTTAAATATTTTTAAGGATTTTCTGTATATGGAAATGTACGCTAATTTTATTTTATTCTTTTTGTTCGTAAATGTCAATGCATGTATGTAATAAGTTTTGCTCCCGAGTTTGTCTGACGGAGGTAGAGACTGTTAAGACTATTATCTGATGGACGCAGATAACTGTGAAAACTATAAAGGATAACCCGAGACTCTGCGTGATGGAGTCAGGGAACTCTTAACACTGTAGAAACTAAGTTTAATTTCTATTTTCAAGGAATAAGTTTGTATGACGACCGATAGTGACTAGTTCCTTGGGGGTGATGGTGTTGTTTTTTATATGAATATAATAATGGTGTTGGTCGTAATGACATAATTTATATAACTTTTTGTAATTTGAATGTAATTTTGAGATAATAATAATTTTATATTATGCTATTTTATTTAAAAATTAAACTGAGCTTAGTTTCGAGTTAGTTTCAATGTTTAGTGAAAGAAGTCAATCGAATCTGGATATTCTTAAATATTATTTGGAATAATTTTATTTTTTTTAAGAAAAATACCTTTGATTTTCAATTAGACCCTACAAAATTTAAACGAATTAAACCCTACATAAATTAAATGATATACAATTTACAGATCACATAAAATTGTTAGATTTTAATTGACATATAATTTATAGATAAAATTGTTAGATTTGAGACTTTTGCGATCCATATTGTAGATGAACGTTTTCCAGATTAATCCGTCAACATTTCGAACAAACTAATGTTGTTCATCCTCATGACAAAGTGAGGATGAACCACATTAGTTGGTTCGAAACTTCGATCAAATCCTAATGATGTGATTAATTCAAGAGACAATCATCCACAATAAAACTATTGTTACATATTAATTATAATTAACATAATATCACATAATTATAAAATATTATCTAAAATATTTAACTTTTTACCATGTGAAGTACGAATAAAATTAATTTTTGATTTTTTTTTCATTTTTTTTTTTTTTTTTATGTAATCAAATGAAAAATAAAATTTAAAAAAAATTGTAAACTATATACATGATATGGAACTTGTCGTTAATAACACATCTCGTTAATAATATTTTATGTCACTTAAAATTATGGTTATTCAAAATTCAAAGTTTATTGTTTGTCCTATTTTCTCTCGTGGTCTACCATAAGGGAACCAACATCAATAATGTTGAGGGTTGTTGTTTATCATTTGAAACCATCAAAATTCTCTAACAAGTCTACATCTAATTCACTAGAATTATAATATATCATTTGCCAATTATCGTTGGTAATAAATTTACTAGAAAGAAACTAATTAAATCAAAACTAAACATACTTCAAAAGTACTGGACGAGCATCAATTGTTAGAGGATGTTACTAGGGACAATTCCTAGGAACTTGTGTTTTTTAGTTCAAGAGGTTTGCAACCATGCTACAGGTGACCTTCAATCTGTGCTAGTCGAGCATTCACGTTGACCAAGCAAGAGTGTTAGTGCCATTGGACTCTTTGGATTTGATTAAAGCATGCAATGATTTCATCGTGATCCTCATACCTTTCTTTGAGCACCCTAACCTGGAGGATATTCATTTTCCAATTGTATCCTAATGTGGGTAAGGTCGGAAACCAAATTGGTTGCTTCTATTTGAATCTTAGAGTCAAAATAGGCTTGGTGGTCATTAGTGGTTAAGACTTCTAATTTTCATGTTTCCTCTTGGATTTTAGGTGGAGTGGATGAGTGAAAGATAGTCACAGTTGTATAATATTGTGTATGAGAAAAAGGTCTTCCCAAAGGTCCACAACATCCACACCCTAGTGAGAGTGCATGCACTGGAATGGCATAATGCTCAAAAGAGAGAAAGGCATTAGGATAGGGAACTCCAAAAGCAGGTGCAGGCCAACGAAAAAAACCAAATGCAACTAGGAAAAAACCATAAGGATCTTCACTCCCTACTTCTAGGTTGGCTAAGGGACATGGTGAGTTAATAACGAAAGAGAGGGAATCTACAAAGGGTAGCATCGTGAAGGGCTAGTAAACTAAATAACCCAAGATACTCCAACGAAATTCAACAGCACTAAGACTCCTTACAATCCATAGAGAAAATTCGAGGATGTTGATAAAATTAAGTTGAAGAACATGGTAAGACTAGACATAGGAGAAATTACAAATGCATTGGTGGCCCACCAGGAATTATAATTTTGCAGTCAACATTCTTCCCTCCTTTGCACACTATGAATTCCAAAGCTAGCCAATGCTACGATTGCTTGCTAGTCCCAAGCTTGAAACATTGCCATAAGAGGTTTACATTGAGACTCTTAGCTAGTAGGGCCACAACCTCCATAAATGAACATGTCTAAAAAGCCAGTGTCATGGTGGAAATATCCCACCTATGGTTGGGAAACACCATTGTAATAGCAGAAAAACATATAGCAATGATTGAAGATACATGGGCACGCGATGGAAATGAAGGTTTCCATCTTCATGTGGGGTTTAATGTGAAGTCAATTGGCATGTGTTAGTGCATGAGGTGGGATAGCCACACCTCCACCCACCTCCCCCCTTTAATGCAAAGAGAGGTGGTACGTCAAGCACTTCCCCCCACCCACGGTTGTCTATTGGATCCATTTTCCACACCCCGATTAGGGAGGACATATCTTGTGTGATGATGGATTTTAATTGGTCTCTATAGTTTGTCCCACTCACTTTCCCATGCAACTACCAGTTTAATATTTTGATCCAAGTATCCCACATTAGCTAAAATATCCACCACCCTATTACTAGATTGACAAGAATGAGAGAAGAGAATAGTGGGAAAAGATTCAATTAATGATTGGATATGAGATATAAAAATTTATAATCTCCTGCTCTTACATATTTTGTCTAAAAGGGTCCCATTTAATAATATCCTAGTGGTATCGGTTACCAGCTGTGAGTCACTATCCACTTAGAGTTTTGAGAAACCATTCACTTTAGCATGTAATAATATTTTCTTTTAAACAAAAACAATTTGGAAACATCATTGTTATTTATCCTGCAACTTCCTGCAGAGAGAAATAGTGTTTATTCCTCCCTTTCTTGGAAGATCCCTCTATATATGGACTAACTAGGATTCCATTTTTAATTCCCCATCAAAATTAAGTTTTATAAAACCTTCAAGAGGAGGAGTGAAAGTTAATGTGGACTTATTCCTTTGAGTGTGGAGTGGGGAATTAGCTATTGGATCATTGACAGTGAGAGCTCCTGTTTGTTGAGGATTACCATCTCATATTGATTAGCTTATTAATATTCTTGTGTCCAGGAGGTAATTAGGATGTTTTCTTGGACATTTTTCTTAGTGATCTTCCATACCACCCCTTCCTTATATTCTAATTATTTGAAAATCCTTTTGTAAATTTCCTTCCAAGTTAACCGTAGGAGGAACCATGGTACCAAGATCTAAGGTCTATTGAGGATAATGTTATTGAATATTCCCTATATCCATTGTTCAATTTTTTTGATAAGACTACTATAACTCTTGTCTTAGTGCCCAAACAAATGTAGGATCTAGTCCCATAATATCACTGAATAACAACATTCATTAACTGTTCTAGGATTTCCTATTTATTCTTAAAGGAAAAATTTAGGGACCCAAACATCCTTTTCTCTTAATTTGGTCCCAATAGGGTACCCTTCTTATCATGATCAACTACAATAAGTGGAAAAGTTTAGGCTAGTATCCCTATGTCTAGATTTTGTATCAAATAGGTTCTTTAGGTAGGTCCTTGTGTCTAGTGAATATATCACAGGCTTCATGTTTTCCAAACATCCCCTTTTCTTTATATCCCTAATAGAGTTTATTCAAGCCTTGCATAATTGGAATTTTGTAGTTCTTCAATTCTTGATAAAGCTTTTTCTAGGCCATTATGGCTAGTTGTTCTAGTTGGTCCTCAACTTTCCTCCAACTTCTCAATTTAGTAAAGTTACTTTATGGTTTCCAAAAGATATCCACCATTCTACATTGTTGTGATGTTGTATAATTCTCTAGTTTCTTGGAGCTCTTCATGATTTCCTAATCTAGGAATTCGTTTCCATGCATCTTTCCAAAAGAGGGCCTTTTGGCCTTTCTTCATTTCCTAGAGTGCATGATTTTGGATTAGGCCTTTATTCTCTCTTTCTAGATTCCAAATTGAAGATCCTTGAGGGAACAATCTTGATATAAATCATATTGTTTTTCTTCTGGTTCACACATGAGAGACTTGGTCATACCTCTCTTATCTTCACATTATGATCTTCTCTCCTTTTCCCATGTGCATGAGCGTTGGTCTCTTTTTTCTTAGTGCCTTGCTTTGTGATATAATTCACTCCACTGACATCCTATTGGCCTTATGCACCCACTCATGCTTCTTCTTTGTCTATCCTTTTTTGGGTCAACTTCTTAATGGGTTTTCATTCTTCTACTGATATGTTATCCATATCTCTTGAGAAAACCTTGTACTATTATCCCATTCCTCTCATAATGGATGGAAGTTATTACTGCCCCTTACCATTTGATATTTTCATAGGGAAAGGTGGAAAATCATACTCCTTAGGAATATTTGGCTCAACCAATAATTAGTTTCTAAGTATTAATTAACCTTTGTTGACTTTCCTCCTCCTCATGACTTTACATTGGTCTATATCAAGGCTTCACCTCTTCGTCCACTAGTATTACAACTAGAAATTGCACCAGATGTTGCAAAGGACACACCGTAAGACATAAATTATAGAAGAATCATGCCATATAAGAAATCACTGAAGATGAAAAATAGTAAACAAAATTCCATTCAAAGATAGAAGATAAAGAGAAATCACTTACATGGCGAGAACAATAAGTAATCACAACAACACTCAAACAACCTTGGATGAGAGTAAGTATACGCAGTTACTTTGATTTAATTCTAACTTCAGTCATTTGTTTCCAAGTTAATGATCACTCGAGGAAAGAATATGGAAGATATGGTAGCTGAAAAAGCCCAATCACAAAAATAAGTTGATAAAAATAATATGATGACCTCATATTCCATGGAAAAGTTGGAATCTTTCCTTTGTCTTCATGTCTACAATGCTACATTTTCCTTCAAGGTGAAGGTAAGAGTTTCTCAAAGATAACATGACTACCTTCACATTCCATGGTGAAGCGAGGATCTTTCCTTCATCTTCATGTCTACAACTTCGCATTTACTTTTAAGGCGAAGAAGTTGTTAAAAGTTAAGATGACCACCTTTACATTCAATGGTAAATGGTAATGGTAGGATATTTCCTTTTCCCTCTTGTTTACAAGGTTGCACTTGGCTTTAATGTGAAGGAAAGACACAATAATTATTTACTTAGTTTTACTAATTCAATTGCACTATAGTTTTTTCATAAAATACATTATTAAACCAAAGGTTAGTATTCATAAATTTTTGCATTTAAGCTCATCTTATTTCATCTATGCATATAAAGAATAAAATTAAGATTACCCTATTTCATTTTTTTGGTGAAAAGGATAATTCTAGAGCTCAAAAAATTTTCAACACTGGAGTTTTGTACTGGAAGAAATGGAAGTGCATATGGAAGGCCACCATCTAGAATATGGTTGTGAAGTGCTACAATGGGAAGCAAAGTATTCATCCACATATGGGTATTCTTATGGGAAGATGCCAAACTGACAAGAAATTTGTTGATGTCTACCCAATAGGGGAACAAAATAAATCATATGGAGCCTTTAGTAATGTTATTTGGACAATCATGGAACAACATGGGAAGGCTCTCACTCGCAACAAGGAATTGGTTTTGTGTGTAAGAAAATTTCTTCTGGAACAAGGTTACTCACAACATCCATGTCTATACTACAGTGACATGAATGTCGATTCCCCTTTCCTGTACTAGAAATCAATGAAGAAGTAACTAACTCTCACAACATCCACACCATTCCTAACAAAGTGTCAACATACATACAATAGATATAAATATTGTTGATTGTGTCATGTGTGATGTTAAAATTATTTGCAATACCATTGACCTTAAATATATTTACTCTGTGTTGGCTATGTATCTCTGTTTATTTAATTCAACTTGAGAGTGAAATTAATTTATGTCAATTTTTCTGATACTGCTTAGAAATGGGTAGACTAATGCATAAGCATTGGTATTGTTACCCATTAAAAAATTGATACGTTGAATGGTTTTTCATGATTATACATTAGTTACTCGCACTCTACGATATTGTTGGTTTGGCTTGAGTGACCCGAATGTCCTGCAATAATCTTCTCCACCATTTTAACTCCTTCGTAGTTTGACATGTTGCTATGTACTACGCTTTATCAAAGGAAAGAGAAAATTACAATTGTTTTCTCGCTTCCCCATGAAATTGTGCCTCCATTAAGGATAAAATAATAGCATGAAGTTGATCTCATATTATCAATGTCCCTTATTCACTCTAACTCACAATAATAAGATTTAGAGATTCTTCTGAATTCCTACTTAATGTAATTTGGTGCTTAGATGTGCTTTATAGAGATTTGAAAATCCTTATGATTGCTACCAAATGTTATGTTCTAGGATAGATGGAAAATGGACTCACAATGCTTACAAATTATGAAATATGAGGTCTTATACAAACTCTGGCATACATTAGGCTCTCCCAATAAAATTTTGATATGGAGCTATACTACCAAGATTGGGGTGAGAAAAATTATAATTGGGTTATTCATGAACTGTAATGTTGAAAATTAGATGGAATGCAATGTTGAAAAAGATTGCATCAGATTGTTTATGAGAAAAAGGTCTTCCCAAAGGTCCATAACATCGAGACCCCAGTGAGAGCACATGCGCTAGAATGGCATAATGCTCAAAAGAGAGAAAGGAGTTAGGATAGGGAGCTCCAAAAGGATGTGCAAGCCAATGAGAAAGCCAAATGCAACTAGGGAAAAACCATAAGGTTCTTCACTCCATACTTCTAGGTTGGCCAAGGGACATGGTGAGTTAATAATGATAGAGAGGGAATCTATAGAGGGTATGTGATGCAGGAAAGTGTTCCCTCCGTGGACAGAGGCAACCCCTCTAGCCCCAGAGTGGGTCTAGTCACAAACAAGGATAGATCAATAATAGCTTTCATTAAAAAATCATAACTGGAGGCCTACCTAACCCAGTGGTCGATGGAGTTTCGTTGCGCTGCTCCAACTTCTGTTTCCTTCTCTTAATGAGTAATCAGCCTGAAAAAATGCAAAGGAAATACGACAAAGCACGTAACTAGAACAACAATGATCTATTTACTCACAAAGTCAAGAAGTCATGAGCTATCAAGTACATTACATACAAGACATAGAAAAACGTCATTGACTGCATTAATAATGAAATAAGAGTGAGCTTACAACCAAAGTCTTGGCGTCACAAGCCTTCTCAGAGGGATCCAACCATCATGTTCCTCAAGCATTCACTCTTTGAAGATGGATCTCCCAACATACAAGTCTCTCTCACTCATAAGATTAAGGGCACTTCACAACCTTCCACAAGATATCAACAATCCCACACTTGTCACACTCACACCAGCTACATAGAAAGCTCAAAAACACTAACAGCACTGCTCCACTAGCCAACTATTAGCAAACATTCCAAAAACTATCCAAAAACCTAGCAGTGCATAGCAATGGTGAGAGGTTAAATAGGAGAAGGAGTCTCCATGAAAGGTGGAAGAGTGAGCTGATCTCCAAGGAAGGTAGCACAAATGATGGAACAACCACACCAGAGACATCGTAAGCACATAACTGATCTTATGTGCTGACATCGCTATTGAATAACGTAGCTAGTCAGGCCATCGCTTAAGGTTACAAACAGCCTCGCGCTGGCACATAAAATTGGACCATCATGGGAATCAGGTGTACTTCTGTGATGGCAACGCTTCTGGACTGCTTTGGAGCACCCTTCAGCACGTTTATTTAGCCAATAGACGCAATGAGGGAGATAACTTAGGAAAAGTGGGTCATTTGGCAACATCAGAGAGCATTTGTTCAACATGAGAATGAATGACTTTGGACACATGAAACAATAGGAAGACTGGGATGAAGACAGTGACAAATTACTGTGTAATAGATTCCCCCTAAAGTATGAAGCTCGAGAGAGTGGGAGGGGTGAAATTCTTTATGAAACTGACTGAGCTGTAACACCATCTAGAAGAACCTGTATACAAGTACAAATGATATCTTTGATGATGAAGTACATGTAGTCTAGGCATGGGCACAGCCATCCAAAAGACATACGAAATAGATCTGTGGTATGGACGCAGCCATCCAGCTAATGAGACCACGATGATGATAAAGGTATGGTCATAGCCATCCATGAAGACTTAGGTATGGTTGTAGCCATCCATCAATGAGTCATGTAATCATAAACCAACCCACGTAGCCCGAACACGTGTAATCTGAGTTCAGGGTCTTGAACCCATCCGATCACAGTACAAATTCTAACATGCGAATAGATGTGCTAATGTTAAGAATGATAGAAAATCGCTTGATTACTCGTCAATGATGGAAACCGTTAACAAGCATGAGAAAAACTACCAATAATGCCAATGGTTCTCAAGGTACTAGCTAGCATAATCCATGGAGTGGGAGAAAGAAGCTGAAGTTGAACACTCGTGGAATCACCCAATCGACGACCAATGATGAAATTCGACCATCAGGTGTGAAGAACTTGCCATTGAGGCATGCAAGCTCTAAGGTACCAAAGGGGATCTCTAGATCAATATCCTAGATAATGAGCTAATGTCGACAGGAGATGACCCGTCGCAGGAGGGCCATAATGTTTCCCCCATCAACGAAACGAGATAAGGAACAAGTGGTAGATGGTGAAATAGAGTATCAGAGGAGAAAGAAAGAGTGTAAACTGCAAAAGGATTATACTCTTGAACATGTCGGCGACATGACTCTAGAGGGTGGTAGCATTCAAACACCAAGGGATCAGAGGCTCGATGGAGACGACATGAATCAGATGGAATACGGCTAAATGACAACCAGAACCTGCAGAGGACAAAATGACGATGTATGGATGTCCCAACCTGGCAAAAATAAAAAGTGTCGATGTTCAAGAGTGACTAGTTTCCATAGACAATCAATGATAAACCTGTTGTTGAGTCCAACCTAGTAATAATTTAATTGGCCCTAGGAAGGAAAATATCGAGTCTCGTGATGGTGAAGAGTCCAATGTCGTCAGGGTTTAACGAGTCCGACATAGGTAAAACTCAGAGTCTTTTTCATGTTTAGAGAGTTTGAAAAGGACACAGAAAGGAAAACTCCACGGGGGTCCTTTTTCATAAATTTGTGTCTCTCGAGCCTGAAAAAGTATAAAACAATACTCGAAAGAACCTTATGACCATTACGATCGAGGAATACTTTTCGTAACTAGTGACTTCGACCCGAAAAAGTAGAGAAGTAGTCGGAATCACGTCATTTCATAACCGATAATGAGCTTGAAACGACAAAGGCCCAGCAATCTTTTCGTGTTTACACGGTTGAAAAAGAGATTAAAGTCAACTGGCTCTTATTTCTTTTAACGAGTCAAGGGGGAAAACTCGGTAATCTCTTCGTCTTTAAACGGTTGGAAAAGAGCTGAAAGCAGACCTCCATTTATATTCTCTTTAACGAGTCAAAACGGGAAAAATACTCAGCAATCTTTTCAGCTTTTACGAGTCAGAAAAGAGCTTAAAGTAGACTCGTCCTAGAGGAACAAGTGGTATAAAGTGTAGCAATTGGTTCCGGCAATGGTGGGACTACTCAAAACATGTAATGGTTAAGAGGATGACTAATAAAACCACTCATCGTTGCAGTTCCTCAGGAAAGGATAATCAATCAAGTGAAAGCATATGATCAGCCAAAGAGATGGTGGCGATGGAATGAAAAAACCAAGGCTCATCTAGCAAAATTTAGTGGATAAACAGCAATCATGAGATGTAAATCGGGTATGGATTCATTTTTACACAAGCTTGAACCATGGAGAACTCTGCTTGGATTTAGTTTCATGTTTACACGAGCTTGAAATGAAAAAAGTATGCTTGTTATAAGTTCGCATGCCCCCAGCCTAATGACGCAAATCGAGGTACATGCCCCCCAAGCTTCATTGCATTCAACGAGGTGGATGGAATGAAGGTTCACATTCGAGATCTTAGAAAGACTCGACTTGGATTTTACGAGATCTTAATCAAAGACTCGATTTGGATAGGGAGTGGTTTCACTTTTTATTGAGGTTGACGTAGTAAAAGAACTATCCTCATAACCCTTGTTTCATTGTTTAACGAGGTTGACATAAGATCAAGAAACTATCCTCGGGCACCTTGTTTCATTTTTTAACGAGGTTGAGACAGGAACAAACTATCCTCATGCCCTGTTCATGGGCCACATGATAACATGGCTCCCAAGAGGTCTTCACGGGATGGAAGAAATGCACTCTGGGAGGAATACATGTCATGATGCACCAATGACAGATCGGGTGCCAATGCCCCCAGTACATTATGTACGAGACCATTTGCATGACTAGCAGTAGATGCGGAGACGAAACAGGTAGCCACATAATTGACTTGTGGCAAAGAAGGTACTACTTGCGAGCAAGAACTCATAAGGGACGACGGCTGTGCAGGAAGCACCTAGGGACTAAAGAATGATAATTGATCTATGGTCACCATTCTTCTGCCCTGTGGAAAACAAACCACACAGAAAAGTGAAGAAACAAGGGCCCCCATGGCATAAACATAGTCACGGCCAAGGAGAAGACTGAAATCTCAAGCACCTTGGACAACCATTACATCTATATAGATGGTTTTGGCCCCCAAAGTAACAGGGAACTTCGGAAGGATCCCTAACAGTTGACTGGTTCCTCCGTCAAATGCCAACAAATTTTGTGTGACCGGCATAAGCTGTGGGGAGCCCAAAGCTTGCCAAGTAGTGGAAGACATACTACTGACAGATGCACCCTCATCCAAGACAGTGCCAAATACTACATAATCATAGGTATGTACTATAATCTGGAAAGGCACATAGGATGGAAGGCGGAATGTAGTCAAATGACTCCAGTCGAAGGAAAAGACTGAACTACTTGGTGGGGAAATAGTATGATTGCCCCCCTACTATACAAGAACTGAAGAAGGACTCTCGTGATTAGCAGGGATAGGAGGGTCATTCTCGAACTCAGGAGAATCTGACGAGACGATAAGAACATGAGCATGATGCTCTTCCGAAAAAGAGTGATCAATAGGTGGTGAACCTAAGTTGACACTCTCCCTGACCAATGGGTGGTCTGGATAGGCTTAGTACATCTAGGCTCGGAAGGAGGAGGACAGACAAGAGAAGAATATAAGTCAATCTCTTTGTCAGTCGGGAGAGGGTCTAAAGAGAGCCTCTGATAACCAACGGGAAGTTGGGGTGAAGAAGCTGTAAAAAACGATGGAAGCTTTATCCATGAGCAGACAAAGGTGAAGGGGATGGTTGCCTTCACATAGCCTACAGGGGAATCGAATCTTCCCTTTCTTCTTACTGTAGCTAGTTGATAGGGTAGCATCTCCATGAGCTTGAGAGGACAATGAGGGACGAGCCGGATCATGAGACCATACTTCAAAGATCCTAGGAATGCCAAGACAATCACGAAGAAGATGGTCACCCTTGCACAATTTACAAGGAAACTTAACCTTACGTAGAGGAGCGGAGGGTAGTATGACCTGAGAAGTACTTGGAGCAGTAGCTGCATAGGTGGCCTCTCGTTTATCAGACTTATTCTTCTTCTTCATCTTCTTCTTCTGCTTCTTAGTCTCCTGGTTACTAGATGTGAAACTTTCAATAGGCGAAGGAGGAGATGAAGGTGAAGAAATAGGGGAAGAAGGCATAGGCTCAACCTTGGAATCAACATGTCGTGGTTCAGACGAAGGAGATGGTGGAACCAGAGTCATGACACTTAGGACCACCGAGGTTGAAAACAACCAAATGGGTAAACCGATGGTTAACCCAGGAAAGGATAGTGTTGCCATATGCGGAGCACCGACATTTCCAAAAGAAGGAAATGGACTAGGATTCCCATCTGGGGAAAGACCTTGGCCAATAGACTTGGGGAATGTTGCCATCAGGAACCAGCCTGAAAACACTCGAGCTGTAATGAAGAACTCTAACTATTACCAGGAATATTTCGTGGGCAATAAATTTTATGACACAGGAACAAAACTTGACCTTTTCATCTTTAAAGAGTCAAGAAAAGGATGAAAAGATGACTCTATCTCTTTCGAGGTTTAATGAGCCTGCAAGGACAAGTGCTCAGATGGAACTTTTCTTTTAAAGAGTCCAAAAAGGAATGAAAGTGACTACTCAGGAGAACTAGGCAAAAGGTTTACAAGACAAATCCGTAAAGCTGCATATACACCTTGGTAGTCATATGAAAACTAAGGACTTTTCGTACGGCAGTCAATCTTCCCGAATGCTGTGTTTGGTGCGTTACGGGTTGCAAGGCGGAAGACATGGCTTCCTAAGGATAAAGGATGATAACCTAGTGGGGTATCCCAACATATACTTGATGGTAAATGGGAGCACAAATCCGTACTAGACCACTATTAAGTCACAGAAGGAGGAATCACCCAACCTTGAGTGGAAACAAAAGTGACTAGGTTTAACAACGTTGGAGCACGTCTCTAGCCTACACCTCTAAATAGTGTACGTTATGTTCCAATGCATTGTTAGGTTTATTCAATTCATTTTAATGTTGATCTTGGATTATGTTTCAGTTTTCATGCCCTACCGTATGTATATCAAAAACCTAGGATGCAGCTACAATGAGTAAAGCATCTTTAATTTCGATGAACACCTACTTACAAAAAGGTAGAGAGTTCATTCGCAAACCAAGAAAACCAAGACAACAAAGCAATCACCCAATGCAAACAGACATCAATTCCTAAAGTGCACAGATACTACTAATGAGAGATTTAATCATTCACGTTTCAATATGCAACTTGAAATGCAAATTCACTTTCACTTTCATAGAATAAATGAATTCCATCCTTTTGATTTTGATGTGTCTTAAATCTAAAAGAAACCAATAAGAAATAAACAAATGTGGAAAAACAGTTGATCCAAACAATTGTAATCTTTGTCTGGGTAGTGAAGAGAAATCGAATTAATGTCGATATTGGTCCAATAACAATCACTAAACAATCAACCAAAAGTAAGCAAAAGGGAAGGCTCAATAAAATCAACAGCAAGATGCAAACGAATCTCTGAACAACCAAGCGAAACTGATCCAAAAGACTTGAAATAATGAAACTAGGTCACAAAGCAAAAAAAAACAAGATTCATTCAACAAAGCTCACGAGAGAGTGCCTCAACCTATAAACAGTGAAAAACAAGTTATCAAACGAGTGAGAACAGTAAGGGACTAGCAAGACTGATGGATTCAGGAGGCAGAATTGAAAAAATCAATTCTACAGCAATCAGTGTGGGTGATACACAAGCAACAAGCACTGATAAAGAACACACTGCAACAACAGAGCGATGTCAGTGCAGAAGTACACGACTTTCCTGCGATGGTCCGATTTCCAGAACCGTCACAACTGTTAAGCGTAATTACGCGATGAACATGATACTACAAAAGGGTTGACACGATGACAGCATGAATGTTAAATTTAAAGCCACGATGATGTTCAAAACAGTAACAGGTGATCCAAAAACTCCCAAATCAAAGACAATCAATCCTTTAATCAGAAAGGTGTTTCCTAGATGAGGCTAGAAAACTCATAAGACTGGTAACTAATCCCCAAAGCTTCAAAAGAGAGCAAAACACAAATCAAGACAAGACTAAACAACGAAAGAACAAAGGCCAAAGTTCCTCCCCAGTGGAGTCACCAATTTGTGATGCATGAAAGTGTTCCCTCTGCGAATAGAGGCAACCCCTCTTGCCCTAGAGTGTGTCTAGTAAAAAACAAGGACAGATCAACAATAGCTTTCCTTAAACACTCATAGTTGGAGGCCTACCTCAACTGGTGGTCGATGGAGTTCCGTTGCGCTGCTCCAGCTTCCGCTTCCTTCTCCTAATGAGTAATCAACCTGAAACAATGCAAAAGAAATACAACAAAGCACGTAACCGAAACAACAATGATCTATTTACTCACAAAGTCAAGAAGTCATGAGCTATCAAGTACATTACATACAAGACATAGGAAAACATCATTGATTGCATTAACAATGAAATAAGAGTAATCTTACAACCAAAGTCTTGACATCACAAGCCTTCTCAGAGGGATCCAACCAGCATGTTCCTCAAGCATTCACTCTTTGAAGATGGATCTCCCAACATACAAGTCTCTCTCACTCACAGGTTTTACACAATATTAAGGGCGCTTCACAACCTTCCACAAGCTATCAACAATCCCACACTTGTCACACTGACACCGGCTACCTAGCAAACTCACGAACACTAATAGCACTCCTCCACTAGCCAACTATCAGCAACCATTCCAAAAACTATCCAAAAAACTAGCAGTACATAACAATGGTGAGAGGTTAAATAGGAGAAGGAGTCTCCATGAAAGGTGGAAGAGTGAGCTTATCTCCAAGGAAGGTAGCACAAATGACCGAAAAACCATGCCAGAGAAAGGAGGGCGACATAAATTATGCCAACAACCAAGTCTAGAGTCATCTGGAAGGCTAACTGTTGGAACAAATTCGCCCAATCTTGATCATCGCGGGCACATAACTGATCTTTTGTGCTGACATCGCCATTGAATAACGTAGCTAGTCGGGTTATCGCTTAAGGTTACAAATTACCTCGTGCTGGTACATAAAATTAGACCATCACAGGAATCAGGTGTACTTCCGCAATGGCAACGCTTCTGGACTATTTTGGAGCACCCTTCAGTGCATTTATTTAGCCAACAGATGCGATGAGGTAGATAACTTGGGAAAAGTGGGTAATTTGGCAACATCAGAGAGCATTTTATAACATGAGCATGAATGAATTTGGACACATGACATAGTAGGAAGACTAGGATGAAGACAGTGACAAATTACTGTGTAACAGGGTAGCATCAAGAAGGGGTAGTAAACCAAATAACCAAAGATACTCCAATGAAATTTAACGCCACTAAGACTCCTTACAATCCATAGAGAAAATTCCAAGATGTCAATAAAATTAAGCTGAAGAACACGGTAAGACTAGACATAGGAGAAATTATCCAGGCATTGGTGTCCCACCAGGCGTTAGAATTTTGCAATCAACATGTTTCCCTCCTTTGCACACTATGAATTCCAAAGCTAGCAACTACTAAGATCACTTGCTAGTCCCAAACTTGAAACATTGCCACAAGAGGTTTGCATTGAGGTTCTTAGCTAGTAGGGCTGCAACCTCCATAAATGAACATGTCTAAAAATCTAGTGCCATGGTGGAAATATCCCACCTATGGTTTGGAACACCACTGTAATAGTAGAATAACATGGAGCAATGATCGAAGATACATGACCGCCCGATGGAAATGAAGGTTTCCATCTTCATGTGGGGTTTAATGTGAAGTCAACTGGCATGTGTTAGTGCATGGGGTGGGACAGCCATGCCTCCCCCCACCTCCCCCCTTTAATGCAAAGATAGGTGGTATGTCGAGGGCTGGCCCCCACCCACAGTTATCTATTGGATCCATTTTACACGCCCCGATTAGGGAGGACATATCTTGTGTGATGATGGATTTTAATTGGTCTCTACAGTTTATCCCACTCACTTTCCCATGCAACTACCAGTTTAATATTTTGATCCAAGCATCCCACATTAGCTAAAGTATCCACCACCTTATTACTAGATTGACAAGAATGAGAAGAGAATAGTGGGAAAAGCTTCAATTAATGATTGGATATGAGATATAAAAATTTATAATCTCCTACTCTTACATATTTTGTCTAAAGGGGTCTAATTTAATAATATCCTAATGGTATTGATTACCAGCTGTGAGTCACTATCCACTTAAAGTTTTGAGAAACCATTCACTTTAGCATGTAATAATATTGCTTAAACACAAAGAATTTGGAAACATCATTGTTATGTATCGTGCAACTTCCTGCATAGAGAAATAGTGATTATTCCTCTCTTTCTTGGAAGGTCCCTCTATATATGGACTAACTAGGATTCCATTTAAATTCCTCATCAAAATTAAGTTTTATAAAACCTTCAAGAGGAGGAGTGAAAGTTAATGTGGACTTATTGCTTTGTGTGTGGAGTGGGGAATTAGCTATTGGATCATTGACATTGAGAAATCTTGTTTGTTGAGGATTCCCATCTCATATTGATTAGGTTATCAATATTCTTGTGTCGAGGACGTAATTAGGATATTTTCTTGGACATTTTCTTAGTGATCTTCAATGCCAGCCCTTCCTTATATTCTAATTATTTGAAAATCCTTTTGTAAATTTCCTTCAAAGTTGAATATAGGAGGAACCATGGTACCAAGATCTAAGATCTATGGAGGATAATGTTATTGAATATTCCCTATATCCATTGATCAATTTTTTTGACAAGACTGATGTAACTCTAATCTTGGTGCCCAAACATATTTAGGATCCAGTCCCATAATATCACTGAATACCAACATGCATTAACTATTCTAGGCCTTCCTATTTATTCTTAAAGGAAAAATTGAGGGACCCAAACATCCTTTTCTCTTAACTGGTCCCAATAAGGTACCCTTCTTCTCATTATCAACTACAATAAGTGGAAAAGTTTAGGCTAGTATCCCTATGTCTAGATTTTGTAGCAAATAGGTTCTTTAGGTAGGTCCTTGTGTCTAGTGAATATATCATAGGCTTCCTTTATTCCAAACATCCCCTTTTTTTGATATCTCGATTGGATTTTATTCAATACTTGCATAATTGTAATTTTGTAGTTTTTCATTTCTTGATAAAGCTTTGTCTAGGCCATTGTAGCTAGTTGTTCTAGCTAGTCCTCAATTTTCCAACAACTTCTCAATTTAGTAAAGTTAGTTTATGGTTTCCAAAAGATATCCACCATTCTACATTGTTGTGATGTTGTATAATTCTCTAGTTTCTTGTAGCTCTTCATGATTTCCTAATCTAGGAATTCGTTTCCATGCATCTTTCCAAAAGAGGGAATTTTGGCCTTTTCTCGTTTCCCAGAATGCATGATTTTGGATTAGGCCTTCATTCTCTTTTTCTAGATTCCAAATTGAAGATCCTTGAGGGAACAATCTTGACAGAAATCATATTGTTTTTCTTCTAGTTCACACAGGAGAGTCTTGGTCCTATCTCTCTTATCTTCACACTACAGTCTTCTCTCCGTTTCCCATGTGCATGAGTGTTGGTCACTTTTTTCCTAGTGCCTTGCCTTGTCATATAATTCACTCCACTCTCATCCTATTAGCCTTATTTACCCACTCATGCTTCTTCTTTATCTATCCTTTTTTGGGTCAACTTCTTAATGGGTTTCCATTCTTCAAGTGATATGTTATCCATATCTCTTGAGAAATCCTTGTACTATTATCGCATTCCTCTCATAATGGATGGAAGTTATTACTGCACCTTCCCTTTGATATTTTCATAGGGAAGGGTGGACAATCATACTCCTTAGGAATATTTGGCTCAACCGATAATTAGTTTCTAAGTATTAATTCACCTTTGTTGACTTTCCTCCTCCTCATGACTTTACATTTGTCTATATCAAGGCTTCACCTCTTCATCCACTAGTATTACAACTAGAAATTTCACCAGACGTTGCAAAGGACACATCGTATGACATAATTTATATAAGAATCATGCCATATAAGAAATCATTGAAGATAAAATATAGTAAACAAAATCCCATTCAAAGATAGAAGATAAAGAGAAATCACTTACATGGTGAGAACAAGAAGTAATCACAACAACACTCAAAGAACCTTGGATGAGAAGTTAGTATAGGTAGTTACTTTGATCTAATTTTGACTTCATTCATTCGTTTCCAACTTAATGATCACTCGAGGAAAGAAGATGGAAAATATGGTATCTGAAAAAGCCCAATCATAAAAATAAGTTGATAAAATTAAGACGATGACTTCATATTCCATGGCAATGTTGGAATCTTTCCTTTATCTTCATGTCTACAATGCTACATTTTCCTTCAAGGTGAAGGTTAGAGTTGCTCAAAGATAACCTCACTACCTTCACATTCTACGGTGAAGGTAGGATCTTTCCTTCATCTTCATGTCTACAACTTCACATTTACCTTTAAGGCAAAGGAGTTGTTAAAAGATAAGATGAGCACCTTTATATTCAATGGTGAATGGTAATGGCAAGATATTTCCTTTTCTCTCTTGTTTACAAGATTGCACTTGGCTTTAATGTCAAGGAAAGACATAATAATTATGTATTTAGTTTTATTAATTCAATTACACTATAGTTTTTTCATAAAATACTTTATTAAACCAAAGGTTAGTATGAACGATTATGAATTTTCATAAACTTTTGCATTTAAGCTCATATTATTTCATCTATGCATATAAAGAATAAAATTAAGATTACCCTATTTCATTTTTTTGGTGAAAAGGATAACTCTAGAGTTCAAAAGATTTTCAACACTGGGATTCTTGTACTAGAAGAAATGTAAGTGCATATGGAAGGCCACCATCTATAATATGGTCGTGAAGAGCTGCAACAAGGGAAGTAAAGTATTCATCCACATATGTGTATTCTTATCAGAAGATAAGAAACTGACGAGACATTTGTCGATGTCTGCCCTACTGGGTATCGAAATAAATCATATGGGGCCTTCAATAATGTTCTTCAGACAATCATGGAACAACATGGGAAGGCTCCCATTGTCTAGAAAGAACTGGTTTTGGGTGTAAGAAAACTGCTTCTAGAACAAGGTTACTCACAACATCCATGTCTATACTACAGTGACATGCATCTCGATGCCCCTCTCCTGCACTAGAAATCAAAGAAGAAGTGACAAACTCTCAAAACATCCACAAAATTCATAAAAAAGTGTCAACATACATACAATAGATATAAATATTGTTGATGATCTCAAGCATGATGCTAAAATTATTGGCAATACCAGTGATCTTAAATATATTTACTCTGTGTTGGCTATGTATCTCGTTTTATTTAATTCAAATTGAGAGTGCAGTTAATTTATGTTAATTTTTCTCTTACTTCTTAGAAATGGGTAGACTAATGCATAAGCATTGGCATTTTTATCCATTAACAAATTGATACTTTGAATGGTTTTTCATGATTATACATTTGTTAGTGGCACTCTGCAATATTATTGGTTTGGCTTGAGTGAACCCAAAGTCCTGCAATAATTTTCTCCACCATTTTAACTCCTTTGTTGTTTGACATGTTTCTATGTACTATGCTTTCTCAATGGAAAGAGAAAATGTTGATTGTTTTCTCGCTTCCCCATGAAATTGTGCCTCCACTAAGGATAAAAAAATAGCTTGAAGTTGATCTCTTATTATCAATGTCCCTTATTCACTCTAACTCACAATAACAAGATTTGGAGATTCTTTTGAATTCCTACTTAATGTAATTTGGTTCTTAGATGTGCTTTAAAGATATTTCAAAATCCTTCTGATTGCTACCAAATGCTATGGTCTAGGATAGCTAGAAAATGGACTCACAATTCTTATAACTTATGAAATATGAGGTCTTCTATAAACCCTGGCATACATTAGGCTCTCCCAATAACATTCTGATATGTAGCTATACTACCAAGATTGGGGCGAGCAAAATTATAATTGGGTTATTCATGAACTCTAATGTTGAAAATTAGATAGAATGCAATGTTGAAAATTGGCATGTGAGTTGCAACCATGAAGACGTAGGTAATTTTTTGGAGGTAATTTGTAGAGGGGATCCAATACTTTACTGAGATTAAGACAAATCCAAAATTTTAGAATTTCTTTATATAAATATCAATTTGTATACTTCTATTAAAGATCTATAAACTATCATTAATCTATAAAATTATAGCAATATACTTATATTATCTATTTGAGACATCATATTGTGTAAATATGGATCTATGCTAAAGCAACAAAACTCAGAAGCAATTGCTTCACTATCCCATCTAGAATACTCATATATTTGCACACATCAATGTTGAAGTGCATTCTTTTTGTGCCTCGTGCACCAACATGGACTTTTCTGGAGCCCATCATGTGCTTTTGTTGAGTTCCCTAAATAGGAGGAGGTATTGTAATACCAATTGTTCTTGTTGTATAGGAAATAACTGTCTCACTCTGTCAATACCATTTTCCTCTATTGTTTGGTTTTCTCCTACGATGATCACTGTGGCATCTGCTTGAGATGCTTCCTCCAAAGCCTCAATTATTAGTATATAATTGCTCTTGTAGGGTACATTTTCATAGACAAGCTTATCTGTAGTTCTTATGTATTTACATAAACCTTGTAAAGGTGTTGTGTATTTGCATGGTATATCTATAGACAATTGAGAAGAAGAGAACATGTTTCTTTCGGTATTTATTTGGTTTGGCAGTAATTTCTTCTTTTCATAGTCCTTATTTTAGAAATTGTCTTGTTAGAGCTTGTCCACTTTCTTCCTCCTTTCTGCAAGCCCAAAGGCATAGAAGGTTTGTACAAGATTTTCCCTATAGTTCTAACCAAAATAAAAGCCTTGTATCATTATCATAATATTCAAAGAGACAAATATGTATCAAATCGACGAAGATCAATCATGGAGAATTGCAGAGAATTGTAGGTGATGCATCGATAGGATGTAGTGACCGAACATGTAGGGATCATGAATCAAGGCCTCTATCGTGAGTCAAATCCTCTAGTTAGCTTCTAAAAAGGGAAAATCATAATCTAACAAATAACGATGGATAGGAAAACTCGCATGTTGGGAAGAAGTAGAACTTGGTTCTATTTCCTTGCCAAAACCTATCATGAAGAGATGTTTATGGGTTATAATTATTTTAAATATCAACAAGGAATGGTTGCACAAATCAAGATTTGGTTGACAGTTAAAACAATGGGATCTAATGTTGGAAGAACTTGCAATCATCTAACAACTAATTTAAGAGTGCAAAGGAAGTAGAACTTGGTTCCATTTCCTTGCCAAAACCCACCATGAAGAGATCCTTATGGGTTATAATTATTTTAAAGATCAACAAGGAATAGTTGCAAAAATCCATATTTGGTTGACAGTTAAAACAATGGGATCTAATGGTGGAAAAACTCTCAATCACCTAACAATGAATTTAAGGGTGCAGAGGATTGCAGAGTAGTTGCTTGGTGAGTTATTCTCATAGGGGAACACCTTATAACTTAATTTAAACTCTATTTTCAATTATTATTATTAATTATAAGAAAATTTAATATATGAATTAAACATATATACATTTGAAAAAACATGTAAAAATATGATTAACCATGGACATTCACCCCAAATTTACTATGGAGATTCTTAGCATGTAACATGTTCAAAAAATCATAACTTATGTTCATATCACACTTGGGCATAACTATTTTTGAGATAAATCTTAACCTTTGGTTTGTGAATACTACTAAGAATACTCCACCATATTCTATGGATGTTAAATCTCTACAACCCACCTAATAATTATTAATTATTAAATTAAAATTGTGAAGTCTTATTCAAAAATAAACATGCTTATGGATTTGACAAGTGTGATATGAAATGCGCTACTGGTTTTTGAGCATGTAGTATTAATAAGTAAAGGTATTATAACAAAACCCATTTATATCCATAGTTAAGCATCTTGTTACATGTTCATATATAAATTTTTTTATAGTTATTAATAACATAATTTAAAATAAAGTTATAATTTACTAGTTGACATTTTTCATGGCGCAAAATCCATCTTGAGAAGTTCAAAAAAATTATTAAAAGTAGCAAGTGAATACTGCAAAATAATATATAATGTCTTTTCCATCTAGTTTAGAATTTCAAAATATAATGTTAATTTCTATCTCCTTTGGAAATTGAGAACCTTGATGCTGATGGCAAAGACTAGTGGAAACAAGACTATGAATGACATCGTAGCAAGCACTACTTGTCCCATAAAATCGTGTCTATATCTAAAGTAGCTACTCGGGCATTTGGTCACTTGTTTTTTTTGTACCATCTGCCATCACTATTTCTTCTGAGTTATCCCCGAACTGAGACGTTGTCAGTTCATGCAAAGGGGAACCCCAACAATACCATCTCCACCACACTCGAATCCGCTGCAATAGTCACAAAAGAAAAACCATCCACTTGATTAAACGTGAATACGAGAGAGTGACTTGATCCAAGATACCCGAGTTTAACCAAGAAACATGGATTTTAGATTTTATTATCTGAAGGTTTTGTGTCTTAAATTTAATGTGATTGTGGATTCAAAAATGACATTGTTTGAATTCAATAACGATTCCATTGTTCAAAATATCTTGTCCACCAAAACCCAATAAATGTAACATAAGTAGGCAATATATCTCACCGGCCGTGGAATTAAAAAACTGCAGAAAATCATCCAGATTACAATGAAACCTGATGAGAGAATTAAAGTGATGCTTTAATTCAGACTTACACCCACCCTCAGCATCCCATAATATGTGGTGTTAAGAAGCATGAACAACATCATAAAAAAATACCAAACGAATTTGGTCATTGTCGACTGGAAGTTGACCAATGCATAAATGCATAGACCATACACTACCCCTACCGCAAATATGTATGGTAATTCAATCAAGACCTAACCAACACAAATATAATTTTACCTTGAGATAAATCATCTTTTCCCAGAGATAAAATCAAGGTGTGAATTTTACCATTTGTGTTCGGTATAATAACTTAATTATATGGTAGATTTCAAAATATTTTCAAGGTGTTTGGAAAATTTTTGCCACTGTTTTCTACTCTTTCCTGTTTTAAGACATTAAGTAATAAATTAACAAATAATAAATTAACAAAAACTAAAACCAAACCTGAGAAATTAGAGATTAAAGACTTATAATCGAAATAAAGACCAGATCTCCCTGACCTCACCGGTTGATACAAAAGAGGAGTGGAGATTGTCTTTTTCCCAATTTGATTTAGCTACCGAAAGTCACAGAAATACGTCTCCTTCAAGAATTCCACAACACACGATAAACGGGAAGGAGGGGCTGTGGTTTGCTGCACTAGGTGTTGTGTTAGATTGTTTCAATGCTTTTGATTTGATTATCATTTCCAAATTGTAATTGTGATATCTGTCTTTAATTCCATGGTTGAGGCTATTTTAATTGGCTAACACCAATATCAATGGCACACAATAGCACAAGTGGCATGGGAGGAGAGTTGTTCTGAGAGGGAACTCTTTACTACATAATTAAAGTTATTTTTCTATTTACATTTACATGCCATGGATTAATAATATAATTAATTATAATCACAAGGTCAATGTCAATGTCTGATTGAATGTTGAAGATGGTTTTTTTTATTCCACTAGGCATAAAATTTCGGTAGGGAAAGGTGGACAATGATACTCCTTATGAATATTTTTCTCAACCAACAATTTGTTTCTAACTATTAATTCACCTTTGTTGACTTCCCTCCTCCTCACTACTCTAAGCTTCACCTCTTCATCAAGTATTATTACAATTATAATTATTCTCCTATTTTCATTTACAT
This sequence comes from Pinus tabuliformis, assembly GCA_031772625.1. Lineage (NCBI taxonomy): Eukaryota > Viridiplantae > Streptophyta > Pinopsida > Pinales > Pinaceae > Pinus > Pinus tabuliformis. The sequence continues at coordinate 912,344,807 of CM062819.1, forward strand.
GCCACCTAATAATAATATAATTAATTAAAATATGAATGTCAATGCCAATTTCTAATTGAATGTGGAAGATTTTTTTTTTATTCCACTAGGCACAATGGGTAACTTCATAACTTTGTAGACCACTGTAAGAAATAGTTGAAGCAATAAAAATAATTAAATAAAGACCACATTTAAGTAAAATTATTGTCCTATTTACATTTACATGCCATGGATTAATAATATAATTAATTATAATCAGAAGGTTATTGTCAATGTGTGATTCAATGTTGAAGATGTTGTTTTTTTATTCCACTAGGCACAACATTTCCATAAGGAAGGGTGGACAATGATACTCCTTATGAATATTTAGCTACACCAAGAATTGGTTTCTAACTATTAATTGACCTTTGTTGACTTCCCTCCTCCTCGTGACATTCCATAGGTCTATATCAAAGCTTCACCTCTTCATCGAGTAGTATTACAATTACAACTATTCCCCTATACACATTTACATGCCAGGGATTAATAATATAATTAATTATAATCACAATGTCAATGTCAATGTCTAATTGAATGTTGAAGATGTTTTTATTAATTCCACTACGCACAATTGGTAACTTGGTAGCTTTGTAGACCACTGTTTCACCATTAGTAGAAATATTATAGGAAATAGTTGAAGGAATAAAAAATAATTACATAATGACCACAATTAAGTACAATTATTCTCTTATTTACATTTATATGCCACGGATTAATAATATAATTAATTATAATCACAAGGTCAATGTCAATGTCTGATTGAATGTTGAAGATGTGTTTTCTTATTCCACTAGGCACAACATTTTCATAGGGATAGGTGGACAATGATAGTGGTTATGAATATTTTTCTTAACCAATAATTGGTTTATAGCTATTAATTCTCCTTTGTAGACTTCCCTCCTTCTCATGACTTTAGATTGGTCTATATCAAGGCTTAACGTCTTCATCGAGTAATACTACAATTACAATTATTCTCCCATTTACATTTACATTCCATGGATTAATAATATAATTAATTATAATCATAATGTCAATGTCAATGTCAATGTCTCATTTAATGTTAAAGATGTTTTTTTTATTTCACTAGACATAATGGGTAACTTCTTGTCTTTATAGACCACTATTCCACCATTAGTAGAAATATTATCAGAAATAGTTAATGGAATAAAAAATAATTAGATAAATACTATATTTAAATACTAATATTTCAAAAGTACGTTATTAACGATAGGTACAAAATAAAGTATAAATTTGTAATATCCCTAAAAACCACCTGTTAATATTTATATAATATGAAGTATTATTGTTTCAAAGGGGTTGATGTCTAGTTATCCACTTGACGGGTTCTAGTTCGAACCAGGAATTAGTTACGGTTCAATTTGATATGATAGGAACTAACTTATGCTTCATTCACAAAGAATTCTTGAAAGCTAAAAAGTGACTAGAGGGAGAAGATTGGCAAGAAAAAAAAAAAATATATGACTATACCCAATACTAAATTTTATTATTCATTATTTTCCCTCGATGTTCAAGTAGCTAAGAGATTAGTGGCTAGGCAATAGAAACTCTCTTGTTTTCCTCGGCTTCCTCTTCACAGGAAATATGTTGTTGACCGATATGGTTTATGACAACAAGATTGGGAATATAATGAGCCACCATGTTATTTTCTGTAAGAAAATAAAAACCTAGGAGCTCTCACTGTAGGAAATATATTAGTGGGTGTTATCAATTCTCCATCCATGGGAGACGAGACTCTGTCAGTGCACAAGTAAGGAACTACAAGTCATATTTAAAGCCAATGACTTCGCCAAACTAGGCATGTATTTAAAGCCAAGAACTTGTTAAAACATGGACTTCTGAAAAGCACGGTTTATCCCTTGGATATGGAAGAGATTCTCGAAATATGTCTTAACCAGAGATAAGTAGCTACACTTTTTTTCTTGTCATTCTTTGGAAATATGTCATGTTGTTTTATATATGATGATTCTTTCGTGAAAAGAATAATGGTTTCCTTGGAAATGATTCTTGCGTGAAAAGAATAATTTTTTTCTTGGGAAAATAATCATGTTGATTCTTGTGTGAAAGAAAAGATCATTTTGTTTCTCGTGTGAAAATAGTAATTACCTTTTTGGGTAAATATTATGTTGGTTTATATATATGTTATTCTTGCATGAGAAGAATAAACAATTATGATAATATATGTCATTCTTGCTCGAGAAGAATAAGAACTTACGATAAATTTTTTGGAAATCATGGGGAAAATAATGATGGTTGTAAAATAGTAGTTTAAAAAAACATGTATTTGCATGTTCTCTGGCAGATCTTTTTGGAAAGAAACTTGCCTATGCATGCACATTAGGTTGAGTTTCTTTGAAATCATAAAATTAGGATTATTAAGTTTGATATTTCTTGAAACAGATTATACTAATTCTTTCACATAAAAGTTAAGAAAATATTTAGTTTCTCTCAGAAATATTACATGTGAATCTTTTGTGTTAAAAGCCAAGTAGCTTTGTCATTTTCTTGGAATAAATTAGACTACATTCTTGTTAAGTAGTGAAGATATCATCTTGAGAAAATATGCATGAGACATGTAAAGTTCTTGAGGAGATAGTATGAAAAGTGGCCAGGTTTTCATTGAATATAATATGTGAATTTTTTTTATATAATAGTTTCTTGAAAATGAATATATGCTTAAATGCATTGTGATAATAGTTATTTTTCAAAGTTTCTTGTGAAAGAAATATGCATGCATGATACAAATAACTAATGAGCTAGATTCTCTTGTAAGAATATAATATTATTTTTAGTTTCTTGAAGGGAACATGTACCTCTGTGCAAATAGAATAATTACTAACCTTCTTGAGGAAAATGTATATTTTATATACACGAAAACAATAACCATTAAGATAGTTTATTTTTAGAAGAAAGTTTGGCAGTTGCTTGTATGAAAATAATGGATTTCATGATAGAACTCTTGAAACCAAAATAGATTATGTTCTTAGAATATGGATATGAATCTTGTTCATACAAGAATGTATGAACAAGAATGCATGCTTCTTTCTCAAAAATATTATTTGCATTGAAGCAAAGGTAATTATGTTAGGAAAAATAGATGTTGCATGCACCAAAATGCTGGTCAATGTGGTATAGAAAATATGTTTTTGCATACAGAAAATTATTATGTTAGTCTTCTTGGAGAAAATAATATCTTGAAAACATTGTCTCGCTAGATGAGTTGTGTTAATTTCTTGATCTCTGTGCATAAAAGGTTAAGTTAACCATGTTATTGTTGCTTGGGTTTTATGCACAAAAGACAATTATCTATGGTAATTTATTGAAAGGGAAGCATGAGAAACATACATATAGGAAGATAAAGACATGAGGTTATATTAAATTCCTTTTGAGAAAGAAGTATGTTGTTGTTTACATGAAAATAATACCTAATGATGGTAGAATTATAGAAAAGGGACATGTGTTGCATATATTAAAGAATGGCTATTATGATAAGCTCTTGCATGCGCAAAGAATAGTCATTGTGTTATAGAGATGTGTTCTTTGTATGGATAGAAGAACTATTGATCTATATTTCTTTAGAGAAATCATATGTGATTAATTTTATGTTATCATAATTATTATCTTAGTTTCTTCTAGAATAAGATGTATATGTATGCAAGATTTGTGTTAGATTTCATTGGAAAGAATATACATTTGCATGTAGGAAACAACATGTTGTGTTCAACTTTGGAAAAGATCCTTTTTGAAAGTATATGCACTTGGATGCATAAGAGTAAATTTGGTTATGTTAACTTTCTTTACTTTAGCTGAAGGGTTGGTTCTTTTGTTAAAGTTTAAATAACTCTAATGCATGATGTGTTAGTTTCCTTTAAAGGAATTTTTGGATAGTTGTAGTGATTTGTCTTGTACGAATGTGTGCATATACGAAAAGGGTCATAGTAATGTAGGGTTTATTTTAAAATGCTTGGTAGTTATTTCCTTAAACTTAGTGCATGAGTAGTGATCATGTTAGTAGAAGCATTTTATGATATTATATTTACATCTCATGTATGCACATGAATAAATCTTAAAGGATCGCTTTTAGTGATCGATTATTGGTTAATTAACCATTTTTCTGATCATGATATCAAAGCCTCTTGACGACAATAATGAGAGGAAAGGATGGTGATTTTTTCAAAGGATAGACTATGTTAAACATGGTGGTAGTTAAAGAATTAATGGTCCATGCGGATGAGTGCGAGATGAAGGATGGTTCACTCATTGAACAATCAGGCCACAAATATATAAAGATTGAATATCTGTGGGTAAATGATATCATGATGATTGTAATATATTTTAGCTATATATGTTTTATTTTAAGTGATATTTATTTCTAATATTTTATGGCAATGGTTAAGGGATGGACTCCCTATAATCCATTGACTAAGTGGTGAACACCCTGACGAGCGTTTAATAACAAATTAAATGTTTGTTGGTTTTCGCCCTACGAGGTTTCCATTGTATATTGGTGTTCAATGATGTGATTGATTATTGTCTCAGTTTGATGATGTTGATTCCTTGCCTAATGTGATGTTCATAATGTCAAGTATGTGATTAATTAATCTAGTTAATGGAATCCTGAAATGGATGCATGATTCATCATACAGTTTATGTTAATATACTATAACAATGGTTGCTAATGGTTATGCAACTTATTATCCCTCTGCTGAAAGTTACTCTATGTAATGATGAAAATTATTTCTAATGGTTAATGAGGATCTGGAATAGTGATTTGGATAACTACCCATGGGTAATTTGTGTAAAAAAATTGTAAATCCCTACATTTTCATATGAGGTCACAGGGGAATGTTACAAGTCATATTATAGCTGAAGGTTGCAACACTGGCACCTTCGGAAATTGTTAAGCAGAAAGGAAATCGAGGTATGCTACTAGTGAGCATCAATTCAGGTATGAGTTTAACAATCTACATATTGATATATACAGTAGACTACTTTTGACTCGAGATGCATGATGCATGTTTATAAAAACATTGAAGAGTAATAAGTAATAAAGTCTGTTGCAAAACTATGTTCATGACATTTGAATCCTGTCAAGGACAAAATATAATAAACCTTTGTTACACCTATGAACGATCTTAAAAAAAAAATCACTAAGGAAAGCGAGAATCAACTATCAACCTTTGCATATATGACAATATTATTGTTACATTTAATGATCTTGACTAAAGCTACAATGCACTACATATGGAGAATAAATGCATGAACGTAAAATATGGGGAATTTTATTGAAGAGGATGATAGAGTGATTTAAAATGAAATTTAATGAATCATTTTAGATGTTAAAAGTACACAATGAGTTGAGTAGTGATACTTGACTATAATGGCTAGTTGTCGATTGAGTCGTGTCATGGTTGCATTAAGATGATTAGTAGCACTGATTAGTTAGTGTTGAACTAACTATTAAAACTTATATGCATGCATTGGATTTGATTTAATCTTATTGCAATTTGTAGACAAGTGATTATGGTAGTTACTTCATGTACTAGTTTGTTGGTAATAGTGCACTGTGGGAATTGGAAATGTTGGATTCTTATCCTAACTATTATTGCCATTTACAAATTAATGAATATTTTCATATACTTTTATGCATGACAGTATTGTACGCATCAAAATAAAATTATTGCAAAAGTGAATACTTATTTAAACAATGCATATTTATGGCTAACGTTGTCAAGAGGATTAAGTAGGTTTAGCTTAATGGTAACATGGAAACCTATGAAGGTAAAACATTTCAGTGAAAATTAAAATCGTAAATGAGAAAGTATAATGTTATGATATGTATGATTTTGTAATATGGAAAAATCAGAATGCATATCATATGTATGTCAGTTATGTTTCCTGTTAGTCTAGACATTGTGGATCCATGTTGAGGGTTAAGTATAAATTCATGGTGTACATAAATGTTTCTATTGTTAAGGATAATGTGCATATGGTTCATTATGTATATTACTGTGGGAAAGAGTGCTAAAACATCATTTTGCATGCTATACAGTTTTGGACAGTTGTGAAAGGCTAGGAGGCCTTAGGTTGATGGCAGTTGCTTGCCCGTAAGGGTTGATGGCACTTTCCTGCCGAGATTTCCTCTCCCTAGAGATGGATGATCTCAGTGAGGGAAATGAGTTCGTCAAGATGGTGAAGAGTGGAAAACATCCTGTGACAACTCTATTGACTTTGGAGCCTATTAGAGGAGGCCCAAAAATTCCTCATAGATGGGACGCTATCGGAGGAATAGGAAGGACTCTTCCAAGAGGAATCTTGTAATGGACCCTGTGTGGTCATTGGAATTCTTGAGTTGGTTGGCCAGTGGAATTTCATACTGGACCTTGTATGGTCTCTGTTAAAAAACTGTCTCGATGTGAAATTGGCTTGATTTGGTTTTGGAAACTAGTTCCCATTGGTTGGGAGGAGAATTATTTGCCAATGTGGTTCTCAATGTAGAATAAATTAACTAATCATTTATGAGTTGTGTTGAAAATACATTTTATATATGATTATGTAAATATTTTTGTACATCTTCGTAGAAAAAGAAGCCTAGTCGCAGCTCGGTGATGAATTACTCGAAGTGTAGTTCCTTCAGTGTATTACCAAATTTGTGAAAGTCTTAGTAGGGGCTAGGACAGTATGCACTTGGTGAATTTATTGATCATTTTAATGATTAGAGAATTAGTTGTTCTCTGAGTACTTTTAGAAGTACTATGTCGATGTCTTTAGCTGGAGCTAAGAGAAATGACAATGTTCACATGGTGCAGTGATTTATGATTTTGGTGAATAGAGTGTTGGGGCTCTCTAAGTACTTGTAGAAGTATTGATATAGAAATATCACCTGACATTGCATAATTGATGATAGTTAAAATTATTTCGTTTGATTAAAAATTTTGTGACTAATATGATTATGTTGGATTTGTTAGTCATAGATTAAAGGATGCTTGTTGTTGGGTTGTCAAACATTGGAGTTCTTGTGTAAAAGTCACCATGACTTCCAAGAGTAATTGGTAAGTAATGGTAAGTTGGTATAGATATTTTGTTTTTCTTCTATCACTTTGAATAAGAGTAAGGTGATAAAAATTAGAATTTGTATATTTTTGCAGCTATAAATGCTTACTACTGACAAAACATTATTGTTTTTGGCATATTGGAAGTTTATTCGAATAAAATGTTTCATTTTGAAGGGAAAAGATCCCTTTTGGGTTGTTTAGATTATTATATCATAAGTAAAAGTTAAAGTTCCAGTGAGAGATGAACACCAAGGACGGTGTTCCATTTAAGGGGGGGATTATGTAATATCCCTAAAAACCACCTATTAATATTTATATAATATGAAGTATTGTTGTTTCAAATGGATTGATGTCTGGTTATCGACTTGATTGGTTCTAGTTCGGACCAAGAATTAGTTAGGGATCAATTTTATATGATAGGAACTAACTTATGGTTCTTTCCATAATGAATTCTTGAAAGTAGAAATGTAACTAGAGGGAGAAGATTGGTAGGAAAAAAATAAAAAGACATGACAATACGCAATACTAAATTTTATTATTCATTATTTTTCCTCGATGTTCAAGTAACTAGGAGATATTGCCTCAGATTAATCTTCACAAGAAATATGATGTTGATCCATATGGTTTATGATAATAAGACTGGGAATATAATGAGCTGCCATGTTACTTTCGGTAAGAAAAAGAAAAAACTTGGGAGCTCTCACTATTAGGAAATTGATCCAGGTGGATGTTGGTGGCCACCCACCTATCCCACTTGGACCCACACAATTGTCTCTTTTAGTTTTTCAGGTTCCTTAATTGTAGCAGAATTTACTATTTTTGGGAGTTTTCGGGTCTTGAACTTCCGGAGTTGTTTTGAGGCCCTAAACGATGTTTTTTGGGAAAATCTGGGGCAACATGGGGCATAGGCCAACGCTTCTCACTCAAACATTGTATTCCTCAGACAAATCTTTCTAACGAGGTATTTTGTGCATCAAACGAAGATCGTATGCCAAAGTTACGACCCTGGGAAGTTGAGGTACCAATTTACCCAAACGAGGCCCAAAGTTTGGCGTTTCATCTCCTAGGGTTAGGTTTTTGGATGTTTATGGTTTTCCATTATTTCTCAACAATAAATAGGCCTTTGAAACTCATTCTAACACATTCAAAGGCATGTAGCGACCACATCTCTTCTCAGAGATAAGCTACCATCACTCGAGCTTTTCTTATTTCCATTGCGTTTGTAAGCATATTTCAGTATTTTACCTTAATGGAATGAAGTATTATTTCTCCTGTGTCTCTATATTTATGGTTATCTCTGTGATTTGTTGTGTTCTTGTTTAAATCTGGATTAGTGGTCTCAGAGTGATCTTCTCTTTCTCTATTTTTCTTTGCACGTCCCCAACAAGGTCGAGATATAAGGAGCTAGGGCTTGATCTAGTTGAACTTTTGGAAGATCAGCCTTGCAAATCCCAATGGCCTCCCATGGCAGATGAAACGAAAGATGATGAGGCAGGAGATCTTATCAAAATCTTGCTCGAAGAAGCCCACCAGCAATAAAGGAACGTGATGATGGATAACTTTTCCCAGATCCTTTAGCAGCTACCCAGGTGCGACGTAACTACTTCCAGCAGCTACTCTAGAAATGCCACACCCTTTAAGGTACAAGTTAACTTTGAAATCCTCGTATTTGAAGGTCAAATAGATGCCGATATCATAGATAAATGGTTAAATTTGCTAGAAGGGTATTTTTCTATTCATAATTTCTCTAGCCAGGAAAGGATTACATTCGCTCTCGTCAAAGTAGCCCCCCATGTCAAGGACTAGTGGGAAACCTACTACGATCAAAAGGATGAAAATACGAACTCATTTTTTTCAGTCTCTCCCACTTGGAATTCATTCCGGGATGCCATGAAGGAGCAGTACTACCCTGTCGAGAGTTATGAGGACAAATACATAAATTGGACCACGTTGCAACAAGGAAGGGACCAAGATTTGCTCGAGATTACAAATGTTTTTCATACCCTGTGCACAAAGTTGGGAATCAAGGATTCTGAGAAACATTTGGTACTCAAGTACCGCGACTGCCTACATAGATCGAGCAGAAGTTTAAATAGAAGAAGCAATACGCTGTCAAGATTGAGCAGAAGTTTAAACTGAAGAAGCAATGCTTTGGGTCTATGGATTCGAAGAACAAAGGAAAAAGCCAAGGTGGGGTGACCCAAGATAACCTGTCGAAGCCACAAGAAAAGAAAAACACCATGAAGTCAAAGAAGGACATAGGAAAGTGGTGTGAGTTCCACAAGATCCCCACTCACAACACAAGTGAGTGTCAAACCAAGCAGTTGCTAGTCGCTGAGTTGAAGGCTTCGAAATGAGATGCATGTTCTGACCCTGAGTCAAAACATGACAAGAGGAATGATAAAGGGAAGCAAATCATTGATGCAGAACCCAGTGCCACTATTGCCACAACTATGATCCAGAAGAATGAGCCCAAAGATACAGAAGAGGGGGAAGGTCTTTTCCACCCACAAATGTGGGTGAAGGGTTCACCATTGCAATTCATTGTTGACAGTGGGAGCCAAAAGAAAATCATTTCAACAGAGGTCGTGAAGCGATTGGGACTACTAACCATACCACACCTGCAACCATACAACATCAGGTGGCTTCACCGAGGACAACATCTCTGAGTCCACCAGTAGCGTCGCCTTCCCTACAGCATCAATCCCTTCACAGATGAGGTATTGTGTGATGTTGCACCTCTTGATGTTTGTGATGCATTATTAGGCCAACCATATTTTTAGAAGCAACATGTTATGTATGAGTCAAGGCCTCACACTATTATTATTTATTAGTGTAATACATTATATAGGATACTGGAGGTAGCCCCACCTACCGCCACTTCTTTTATCACTGCTAAGAAAGGAAGTGAGATCATCTCCCATACTAGGAAATTCATTTTCTATCTAGTTTTCTCTCAAAGTAATGGGAAGATCATAGCCACATCCATGGCCGCCGGGAAGGGTTCCTCCATGCAGCAGAAGCAGGTGGATATGGTCATGAAAGAATATAGGGACATCTTCTACCGTTGCACTGTTAGGTCAAGCATTCATTCGATCTGACTCCCGGAGCACCTCTACCCAATAGGTCGATATATCAATAGTCCATTATGGAAAATTCCAAGTACAATCAAAGACATGATGAACATCGGGTACCACGCATGTTTGAAGTGGGCGATAAAGTCTGGTTGCATCTGCATAAAGAACGTCTTACAAGAGCCCATCAGAAGCTTAGACCACTCCAATATGGTCCTTATGCCATTACCAAGGCCGTGGGAAAAAATGATTTGGAGCATAACATTCGTCCATTCCTTGGGTTACATCGAGCATTCAATGTGGACCACCCTCGATAATGCTTTCCACCATTACTGGACATACCAGCGATTGCAGAACAACTCACCAAGGACCAAGTTCAATAGAAGTTTCCCCATCTCATGGAGGCACTCAACGCAATGGGGACCATTGCTTCCTAATGGAGGAGGAATGATCCAGGTGGATTTTGGTGGCCACCCACCTATCCCACTTGGACCCCCACAACTGTCTCTTTCAATTTTTCAGTTTCCTTAATTGTAGCACAATTTACTATTTTTGGCAATTTTTCGAGTCCTGAACTTCCACAGCCATTTTGATGCCATAAATGATGTTTTTTGGGAAACTCGGGAGAAACATGGGCCATAGATATTTCTAGTGACGTATTGTACGGGTCAAACGAAGATCATATGTTAAAGTTATGACCCTCAAAAGTTGATGCACCAATTTACCCAAACGAGGCCCATACTTTGGTGTTTCATCTGCTAGGGTTAGGTTTTTGGATGTTTATGGTTTTTTGTTGTTTCTCAACAATAAATAGGCCTTTTATCCTCATTGTAACATAGTCGAAGTGATGTAGCCACCAAATCTCTTCTCAGAGGTAAGCTACCATCGTCCGAGCTAATCTTATTTCCATTTTGTTTGTAAGCATATTTCAGTATTTTACAATAATGAAATGAAGTATTATTTCTCCCGCATCTCTGTATTTATGGTTATCTTTGTAATTTGTTTCGTTCGTGGTTAAATCCCGATCAACATTATATTAGTGGATCTTATCAATTTATCCATCCACAGGAGATGAGACTTTGTGAGTGTGCAAGTAAAGACCTACAAGCTATATTTAAAGCCAATGACTTGCCAAACCAAGGACGTATTTAAAGCCAAGGACTACTGAAAAGCATGGTTTATCTCTTGGATATGGAAGAGATTCTCAAAATATGTTTTAATAAGAGATCAGTGGCTACACTTTTGTTCTTGTCATTCTTTGGAAATATGTTATGTTGTTTTATATGATGTTTCTTGCGTGAAAAGAATAATTGTTTCCTTGGAAATGATTCTTGCATGAAAATAATAAATCTTTTCTTGGGGAAACAATCATGTTTTTTCATGCGTGAAGAAAATTTCATGTTGTTTCTGGTGTGAAAATAGTAATTACTTTTTTGAGTAAATATTATGTTACACACACACACACACACACACACACATATTTGCATGTTCTATGGCATATTTTCTTGGAAAGAAAATTTCCTTTGCATGCACATTAGGTTGATTTTTTTTGAATGCACAAAATTAGGATTATTACGTTTGATATTTCTTGAGAGAAATTACACTAATCATTTCACATAAAAGTTAAGTAAATCTTTAGTTTCTCTTAGAAATATTACATGTGAATATTTTGTGTTAAGAGGCAAGTAGCTTTGTCATTTTCTTGGAATAAATTACATGAGATTCTTGCTAAGTAGCCAATATATCCCCTTGAGAAAAGATGCATGAGACATGTAAAGTACTTGAGGAGACAATATGAAAAGTGGCCAGATTTTATTTGAATATAATATGTGATTTTTTTTATAATAATAGTTTCTTGAAAATGAGTATATGCTTAAATGCATTGTGATAATAGTTATTTTCTAAAGTTTATTGTAAAATAAATATGCATGCATGATACAAATAACTAATGAGCTAGATTCTCTTGTAAGAATATAATATTATTTTTAGTTTCTTGAAGGGAACATGTACTTCTATGCACATAGATAATAATTACTAACCTTCTTGAGGAAAATGGATATTCTATATACACAAAAACAATAATCATTAAGATAGTTTCTTTTTAGAATATAGTTCATAGTCGCATGTATGAAAATAATGGATTTCATGATAGAACTCTTGAAACAAAAATATATTATTTTCTTAAAATATGGATATGAATCATGTTAATACAATAACAATAATTCATGTTTCTTTCCTGAAAATATTATGTGCATTGAAGTAAATGTCATTATGTTTGGAAAAACACATTTTGCATTCACCAAAAGGGTAGTTATTGTGTTATAGAAAATATGTTTTTGCGTAGAGAAAGTTATTATGTTAATCTTCTTGGAAAGAATAATCTCTTGAAAAGATTGTGTGGATAGATGAATTGTGTTAATTTCTTGATCTAGGTACATAAAAGTTTAGGTAACCTTGTTATTGTTTCCTGGTTTTTATGCATAAAAGATGGTTATCTATGGTAATTTCATGAAAGGGAAGAATGAGAAACTTCCATATAGGAAGACAAAGAAATGAGGTTATATTAGATTCATTTTGAGAAAGATTTATGTTATTGTTTAAGTGAAAATAATACCTAGTGATGGTAGAATTTTAGAGAAGGGATATGTGTTGCATACATTAAATAAGGGTTATTATGATAAGCTCTTGCATGCACAAAGAATCATCATTGTGTTATAGAGATATGTTCTTTGTATGGATGAAAGAACTATTGATATATATTTCTTTAGCAAAATTATATGTGACTAATATTATGTTATCATAACTATCATCTTACTTCTTGTGGAATACAATGTATATATATGCAAGATTTGTGTTAGCTTTCATTGGAAAGAATATATATTTGCATGTAGGAAACAACGTGTTGTGTTAAGCCTACTTTGGAAAAGATCCTTTTTGACAGTATAAGCATTTGGCTGCATAGGAGTAACATTCATTATGTTAACTTCCTTTACTTTAGGCGAAGGGTTAGTTATTTTGTTAAAGTTTAAGTAAGTCGAATGCATGATGTGTTAGTTTCCTTTAAAGGAATTTTTGGACAGCTGTAGTGATTTTCCTTATACAAATGTGTGCCTATGTGAAAAGTGTCATAATAATGTGGGATTTATTTTGACATGATTGATAATTATTTTCTTACGCTTAATGCATGAGTGGTGATGTTAGAATAAGCATGTTGTGATATTATATTTGTATCTCATGTATGCACATTAATAGATGTTAAAGGATCACTTTTAGTGATTGATTATTGGTTAATTAATCAATTGTCTAATCATGGTATCAAAGCTTGTTGACGACAACAATGACAAGAGAGGATGGTGACTTGTGCAAATGACAGATTATGTTTAACATGGTGGCAGGTAAAGAATTAATGGTCCATGCAGATGAGAACGAGATGCAGGATGCTTCCATGATGGAACAATCAAGCCACAAAGCTATAAAGATTCAATATTTGTGGGTAAATGATATCACGATGATTGTAATAGCTTTTAGCTAGATATGGTGTATTTTAAGTGACATTTCTTTGTAATATTTTATGACAATGGTTAAGGGATGGACTTCCTTATAGGCCATTAAATGAGGGGTGAACACCTCATGAGCGTTTAATAATAAATTAAACATTTGTTGATTCTCACCCTACGAGGTTTCCAATGTATATTGGTGTTGAATGATGCGATTGATTATTGTGTGAGTTTGATGATGTCGATTCCTTCGCTGATATGATGTTCATAATGTCAAGTATGCGATTAATTAATCTAGTTAATGGAATAACGAAATGGATGCATAGTTCATCATGCAGTTTATGTTAATATACTATAAAAATGGTTGTTAATAACTATGCAACTTACTTTACCTCCGCTGAAAGTTACTCTATGTAATTATGAAAATTTTATCTAATGGGTAATGGGCACGGCGATGGGCGTCAACGGTGTATGCTGCCCGGTATTAAGCTCAACGGCCCTTCCTGTTTTTTCCGGTCGGACGCTTTTATCTTCTTGTTTTCTATAGTTAAAAGCGCCTTTTGGGTTTGCAGCAGCCATTTTAAGCCCTATTTCGCCAGCTGCATAGATTTTGGAATGGTGGGATTTCCTTGCTGGGTATTAATTTGAATTTTTCAAAGCTAAAATATGAACCAGAAATATCAATGAAAGGTATGCTGGTACCATATAATCCCTAAAAATAAGCAGGCTATTATTGCTGAGAATATATATAACTCCAACTCATTTACTGTGCATCAACTAATTGTATATTTGTTAGACCATATCATGGTGCAACAGCTTATCAGACTGCTGCAGATTCTGTCCTCTACGGCTCATGGGACGTTTCAGAAGCCTCCCACTTCATCATACGCTCATACACGTGCTTTGTCTTTATCTGCCCGCCTGATCTTATCTATCTGGAACAGCTCACTGATTGCATTATGGGAGAGTATACTTGTTTTCTTTCACTTTTCCTTAAATATTTTTACTGTTTCCCTTACTGTGTAAGTGTACGCTAACTTTGTTTGTAAAAGGCAAACGCATTTATATGATAAGTTCGGCTCCAGAGTTTGTCTGGCGGACAAGTTCTGCTTCCGAGTTTGCATGGCAGAGGCAGAGTCTATTCTCTGATGGAGGCAGAGATATGCGAAAAGTATAAAATATAACCCGAATCTCTGTGTCATGGAGTCAGAGATCTGTTAAAACTATAAAATCTAAAACGAGTGTGAGAGTGGAGTGAGAGATCTGTTAAACCTGTAAAATCGACGACGTCACATAGTAAATAATTATTTTTCGGGAGTACTGTTTTGTTTTTTAAATTTACTTTTACACGGCAGATTATATTTAATTTGATTTTTATTTGTTCTAATTTTCAAATATAAACATTATAATAATAGTTTTTCTTGTAATTATATATGTTAAAGATTTTTTTATAATTTTCATAATTTTATAATATGAAATCATAATTATTAGTAAAGGTTAATTATAACGATCGATTTTAATTAGTTAAGGATATTTTAATATATGTTATAATCACTAATTTTGAAAAATAGATATTTATTTTTTATTATTATTGAAAAAAATTAATTTTCTAATATTTGAATAGTTTTTTGCTATAGTTTTTGGATGTAGTGGCAATATTTAAGCCATGATTTTTAAATATTTGTATCATGATTTTTTATTATTAATCTTTATAAGAAAACCACCTAAAATTAAAATCCATGAAAATAGTTCATAGTAACTTAAAGAATCCAGTCAGTGCCCACCATAATTTACTAAGTGTTTGCATAAAAAATGAATATGAATAAGATGGAAATAAATATGGCTACTAAGATGTTTTTCTGAATGCTTTAACATATAGGAGTAAAAGTGTAAATGTGCAAACTTAGTAGTGGTTAATATAATTAATAATAAATTTTTTAAATTCATTCTCTAGTAAATTTTAAAAAACCACTTATCTTTTAAATTGTGTGGAATTTTGATTATGTTATAGTTTTTTCAAAACATCCAATATATTGATTGAATAACTTGTTTTTATGTAGGATAAATAAAATGATTAAATAATGTTTGTGAAAATCCATTATATTATTGATAAATAAGGAATCGAAAAAAATGAAAATTTTGATAATGAAATAAAGATTAGAAAGTGAATTAGGAAATTTAGAAAAAAAAATCATTAATATAACTATTTGTCTAATTTTGTTAGGTTTGTTGATATCCTTCCATAGTTGCGTGGATCTCTTCCTTGTGATACACAAGATCACACAATGAGAGAACATAAAAAACCAAATGAGAATACAATTGAATTAACCCACTCCAATCTTATCTAGGAATTGATACTTTAAATAAGAATACGAAGCAAAGTTTTAAAAATCATCAAACAATTGTATCGCTAATAATGAATAATCTGTTGGACATTGGGTTCAACGCTCCCTGAGTGTTTCACGACATGGACTAACTACCTCTTATCGATCCTAACTCTGGTGATTGTAGTGGAGACTAATGCTTACGGGGTTTGGTCTAATGACAATCTTGATTCTAGCATGTGGTATTAGAGTGATATATCTCGAGTTTGAAACTTACATAACTCACGTTATGAGGGGGATTCTTAGTGATTGGGTTTAGTGCTCCCCGTGTATTTTGTGACATGGACTAACCACCTCGTGTGGATCCTAACTCTGATGATTTTAGTGAAGAATAATTCCTGTGGGTTTTGGTCTAAAGGAAATCGTGATTCCAACATAAACGTGAATTGAAAGTGAGATCTTTGTATAGAGTGAAATCTACAAGACTAACCTCTGTGGAGGGTAGTATAGGATGAACTGCAGAGAGAAAGAAAGTATAGAGGAGTAGATTCAACTGAATCAATTGAAATTTTTATAATTTCAATTGAAACTTGGTAACTGTGCCATAACATATGTACAGAGTTTGTGAAACAGTTCCAACTTTTAACATATGGGGATTCAGTTATATATATTATCGATTTTATTTAGCTATAGCATAAGAACAAATTGATATAAGTCATATGGGACGAGACAATAAATTCGAACAAAATTTAACTGCAAATTATTAGGCAAAGAAAAATTACTAGTAAAGAAAAAGTCTTTTGAAAAGAAGAATTGACGATAATCCAAGATTTTGTATACCTTCCTTTTAATATGAACATTGCATATTAATAAACATTTATTTGGTTGTTTCCAAGTCTTTTTTCCTGTTTAAATTGCACCCCCTTAACTTTCTTTGGCACTAGAAGAAATAGGATGAAGAAGAGTGTTTGAATTATCCAATTAGTCTATATTCACAAATATGATTATGGAGTGGGACAAACATTATATGCTCTACAAATATATCCAATAAAGTTCGGTGGGATTGAGAACAATATTTTTTTTTATTTGCGTTAAATATTTTTATTTTATTTTTTCATGAATATTATCATGTCTCGTTACATATACTTAGTTCTCAATTTTTTTGGTTTGTAAAGTATATATTTTTAGCTATATAAATTTGCTTTTAAGTGTATATTAATTACGTTGTAAGGCGTTCCCCTCTGAAATCAATTCTCCCAAATGCCTCTCTATCATCACTTTACGCCCTGAGATCCTGTGTTAGACGATTAGATTATCCTCACTCGTTGGTTTGAATTGGTTGGTGACCAGTTCGGACTCATCACTTTACACCCTTAGATCCTTTGTTAGACGATTAGATTATCCTCACCCGTTGATTTGAATTGGTTGGTGACCGGTTGGGACTCGCTGGGCCGGTTGCTTTCCCTTCATGTAACTACATCACAAAGAGACACTCAGTGATCATAACAGCACAATTTCGAACTCTAGATTAGCGCAAGCCATTTCTAGTGGTCGGCCGCAGTGGCACAACCAGACCAGATCGCAGAGAAGAAAGATCATCCAGGGTACAACATCTGGTGTAAATACTCCCCTCACTCCTCTTTTGGACACCATTCTATTAATTTCTAAATGAGGGTTTTATTAAGCTGGCCGAATTCACAGTGTAATGAGTTACATTGTTCCATACAGTCCTCAGGTATTGGGATCGAGTATTTGCAGCTGCGCTTGAGTTTGTATCCCCGTGGGCTGTGTTATATTTTGATAAGGGAGTTTACAATGCCACCCATAGGAGTTGGTGATAAGATTCCAGATGGCGTTCTGGCCTATTTTGATGAAGAGAGCAAGCTCCAGCAAGTTTCCGTCCACTCTTTGGCTGCTGGGAAGAAGATTATTCTCTTCGGTGTCCCGGGGGCTTTCACTCCCATTTGCAGGTCAGGGTTTTTTTAAATCTTCTGTAACTTGAATTTTGCTTGGTTTGAGCTATGATTGATAGTTCTATGCTCTGGCTTTCGGATTATTAGAATCTTGATTTAATTATTAGGTTGTAGGGTTAAATGGCTGATTGAGCCTCTTCTGGCTATTAAATCGATAAGTCTTCTGTAACTTTAATTTATGCTTGAATGCTTGATTTGAGATATGATTGATAGTGCTATGCTCTGGCATTTGGATTATTAGAGTCTGGATTTAATTATCAGGCTGTAAGGTTAATGGCTCATTGAGTTTCTTCTTGCTATTAAATCAATAAAATACACACTGAGATGTTGTCGCCGTGGCAATATGAAACATGTTCCGGGGTTTGTTGAGAAGGCGGAGGAGTTGAAAGGAAAAGGGATCGACGAAATTATCTGCGTAAGTGGTAAGTTTTATGAAGTTTGATTTAATATCTGACTGGAGTTAGGGTTTTGTAAATGGTTCAGTTTATATTGACTTATTGATAACACAAGATACCTGTTTGTGTGAGAGGAACGTCTCTCGAAGGTTGTACCATTAAGACCAGCACTTCCCTTTGTCTATGGTGTGGCCATAGGGGTACTATTCCTTCAAAGTTGTCTAGTGCGGTCATAGGGGTGGCAACGGCTTAATAGTGTCTAGGGGGATGGATGGGATCTTGATAAGTGGCGTGGAATGTGGTCATCTTCATCATTAAAACATGATCCCGTCAACAGTTTGATTGTAAGCTTATTGGTGCTGGGAATCGTACTTTGGTAGTGGTTTGACCGGATTTGAATTTCAAAAGACTTACCTACGATTTTCACACCTCGTTGACCTATTTGCACATTTCAAGGAAAGATTTTGATGGTTTTCCAATTTTTTTTAACTATATTTGACAGGCTTACCATTAAATCACAATCCTATTAACGGTTTGGATGATTTAGTATTATTCGTTGTACTCTGAATCTGTCTGGCCTAATCCAATCATCGTATTTTGGATGGATTCTGTCATGTTGTGCTCAACGTTGGTTTCCCTGTTTGCTTTTAACCTAATCTAGTCAATGAATTTTGACTAGATTCTATAGTATGGCCGTGAATGTTGATTACCCTGTCAGGTTGGATCTCAACATTGAATCTATGTAGTAGTGTAAATAGATTTGCACATAGGTTTTCAATCTTTGTTGGTACCTAAAATATCTCAGTTTAGTATAAATTTATACTAATTATGTATTTGTTTTTTTATGTATTTTATTTTTATTTGAGAAACACAAAATTCAAAATTTATTCCTGCTTTTTGAGCACTGATGTTTTGATGTTCTCATGGGGATGCAGAATATGGATATGTTGTCTACATGATATCAAGGGAATAACTTATTCCGCTTATGTATTTCTTACCTGCCTATGCTATCTGTAATCCTGTTGTTAAGATACTTAACAATTTTCTTATTCACAACACTCATGTGTGCAATGTTCTAATAGTGATTTATGGTCAAGTTTCCTAGCAGATCTATTTGTATCCTGAATGGTGGCCACTGTTTTCTCATAGAAATTTATACTTGAAAAGTGTTGATCTTACATTCATAATAAGGCCTCATGCTAATTGGAAATTAGTCTTGAATCTCTACAAATTACACAATTTAATTTATGTCATAATGGAACCATTTTTACACCCATTTTGATTATTGAATGTGGTTGTGGGAAGTCATGAAGTCGTTGTCGATGATGGTCAGTGTAATAATTATGTTGTATTTGGCAACATTGTTGAAGATCCAGTAGTTGCACTTATTGTACAAGGCTGGAACAACTCTTCATTTCGTTCTTGGGAGGTATCATATTTTCTTCTTCCCATAAATATATAAGCTATGGAGGATGAGTGGATGGACTCTAAAAGTTTCTAGGATGAAAAATGCTTAACAACTTCTAAAATGAAGCATGCATATTTAGAGGGACTAAATTCTTTATTTATGTTTCATATAAGGTGTAGTTCTTTATGCACTAAAGATAAACTTATGTATAATTTGTTATATCAAATCTAAATCATTTATTTTTCAATACAAACAGAAAAGCATAGATTGATGGCACTAAATATCTCTAAAAATTCTATAAAAATAATGCAATTTACTCATTTAAATGATTTCCTAACAGTCATTGATAGCTTAGCTTGCCTATTTTTTCAACTATGAAACTGTCTAACACTACTCAGAAAACGGGTCTCTCTCAGAATACTCATATGGAAGGAAATAACCAAATTTGTCACGCCATCAGGGACTTGATCATAGAAATATTCCTGAAATCCTTTAAAGCAAATATCTTTTCTATTCCAAAGATAGCGAATTGTGGAGTTAAACAAATAACCACAGAGGCGTTCTAACTCTAGAACTATCAAGTTGGCTTTGTGTCTTGCTACATGTATCCCAACCCTTCGGAGAACAGTTGATCCTTTCCTGTTATTCTTTTGGCTAGAGGTACAAGGCAACAATCATATATAATTATGACAACAAACCCACAAAGCTTGGAAAGGGCCACAGGAAAAGCGTGGGCCTGGAATTGTGATTTGACATTTCTATCCATGGCGCTACCTTGATTTATCAACAAAGATGTACTCTGTTTTACTACAACCATTTCACAGATTAAGCAAGAGAACCAGATGGAAACCATTCTTAATATAAGTGTTTATTCTACTTGATTTTATAAGTGTTTATTCTACTTGAATTATTGCGTAGACTTTTTATGGATTTGAATTCGTATTTCCCTGTGTATTAGTATACTTTTCTGAGGAGCCTTGCACCATAGCTGCTGCTTTGTCCAAAAAACAACACATTGCCAACCAAAAGTAGATATCAAGATACAATTGTGTATACACAAACGGGTTTGGGTTGATAGTTATTTAAGACTGAGAATATATTAATACTGCTTTATCTTTGATATTTTTGGACTAATAGTCCTAACTCATAAAATGATTTAAAAATCTGGAACTTGCTGAAAATTATTTGTGTGATAGCGTAGTTTGGCCTGATTTAACAGATTCTATATAGTGGTTCTTGTAAAGCAACTTCGTATTGGAAGGCATGCTAATATTTCTCTTTCTTGTAATACAGATTACAATGCAAGCAATATGAGTGATGGGGCTGCCTACAAGAAGCTTGTGCCTGTAAAATGGTATCCCACCGAAAAAGACAACAGTGGCTATACCCACTGCCACGGTGAGAATCCCAACATATTTTAGATTCACATTAATCAGGTGGCTTCAGAATGGCTTCAGAGTTGAGAGATACACCAACAGAGTCAGCAAAGCAAAACTAATCCCTGAAACAATAATTTATACAACATTGGTTGAGAGATACACCAACCGAGTCAGCAAAGCAAAACTAATCCCTAACAATAATTTATACAACATTGTAAATCATCATCATCAAAGAGGTTACATAATGAGGAAAAATAGATATAAGCTCATGTTCAGAAGAATGAGGAAAAATTCACCCACAATTAATAGACAATCGATATCAAAATATTGTATATTCAGTGACCCTAAACAAAAGGAAACAGACTGCAATTTCGACAACCTTTAATCTTGGGTATTTTGGTGTGCGAACTGGGCGAGCTATGGGGAACGGGGGTGATTAGGAAGAAAGGCCACAGACACAATTTTCATAATTTAGAGTAGCTTCCTCTAGCCCCAGAATAGCTTACTATGGCTCTCACGGCTACTCTGTTAGGGCTGGGTATTTCTGTGTGCAAAATAGGCGGGCTGTGGGAGAAAAGGGCAATAGGGGAGAAGGGTGAGGAGTGGAAGGACAGGGAGAAGATAATGGGGCAATTGGGGATAAGGGTGAGCTATAGGAGGGAATTTTAAATTGAGTCTCAAGCCCCTCTCAACGCAGGCTATCGAGAGTACAGTGCAGAGACAGGCCAGGGTTTCTCGAGCACAAATTCCGCGGGAGGTTTTCGACTTGAGCATCTCTGTCTAATGGAGACGGAGGAGGGCCCCACTATCCACGTTGATAGGGCCAATGAAAATGCAACTGAGCTGAGCTTGGCGGATGTTCAAGTTATTCCTCTCGCAAGCCGTTGTGTTCGCTTGAATCATGGAAGTTCAGGGCCAACTTAAGGAGACCCCTCTCACTCTGGATCAATTTGCAGAGTTACTCGAGCTATTCGTTGGAGTGCTAGTATTCATTAGCCTCCTCGTAGTGGATACATTGAAAGCAAGAAAAAAAAAGGGTGCATTGGGTTCCTGGTCATGCGCTTGTCCTCAATTCTCTCACCATCCAGGCTATGAACTTGCTGAACGTAGAGAGCACTTTACTAAAAGAGATCTTGAACAATCCACATCCATTGAATGGTGAGGTACTTAAAAATAACTTGTATATGATACATAGTAGCAGGGTAATGTTATGTGTGATAGTGGCCTACTTGTTGCCAGGAATGGCTCGTCCCGGCTATGAAGATTCATGGGGCAAATTAACTACTCTAGGCCTCACTATGTTCGTCCACATTTTCTCCGAGTTCTTCGCCATACATCTTCGTTTGCGTGAATCCGGTTTATCTGTCATCACCTATTACTTCTACTTCTGGCCACACGCTAAGGAGGTTATGGAATATTCGTTTATAGTATCGAGTGTGATAGTATCAATATCCCTAGCATGGCTTCTTCTCCTCCTCAGCTTTGCAACAATAGCCAATAAAAACATCCGGGATATCATCGCTCAAAAACTTCCCATTATTTTGGCAAATCAAGGTAATGCTACAGAGAACTCCTCGCAGGCAGTAGAAGATCTGGTACTCAGATCTGGAATTGTCTCTCTTGCATGTCATCCTGAAACCATAATTGCAAGATCAGTGTTAGACGCGTCGGCTGCAGTAGCAGTCACAATTTGCATTTTAAGTTCAATCGCCGGATGGATTGTTTAGGGCCCAATTATAGACGTGTTTCTTGGTGTCAAATCTCGGTTAAAATTCATCACAACAAACATGGAAGTCGTATTCATCCTGGTAGGGTGGGAAATCATCGGCTAGAGATGTCTTATCTCTGTAGCGTACTATGGAAGATTGCAAAGCTGGAATCCAAATGAAAGATGGTATACCTATTTCCAGGTAGAGGAATTTTGGACTAGGCACATCATTGAGTTGCAGGAAGCAGCATCCAAGAAGCAGAAAAGTATTGTTGATGAAAACGTAAATAAAATGATTGGCTCGGAAGGAATAGAAATACATTTCTTATGGGCCTTTTTATGGGGTTTGTTGCGATGTCTGTATTGGCTGCAAATTTTTATGGTTTATACTAGTAAACTCTTTCGGTTTATCGCATAGTTTGTGTTGGATAATAGGCGTATGCAGAAAATATCCTCAAAGTTTTTATCAAAGCCGGGTGAAACAGAGGACGGGGATTTTTCAGAATACAGGCCAATTTTGGAGAACGTGGACCTTCTGTGGGGGCTCCTTGGACCGTGTTTGTAACAAACCGAAATTCCATTAAGAAAGCAAAGGAACTTGTGAAAGAGGGCAACATGGATGGTAGAGAATGCGATACCCTAATCTGGTTTCTGAGAAACTATAGAAAATCGACAGGATGTGTGGGTATACGGAGTTTGGATCCTGCAAAATTAAAAAATAAAGCGGGTTTGAAGTTCTTGTGGAAAAGAGATCCTGGCCCTATATTAGATGTGGAAGAGCATTACATATATGTGAGCAAACCATCATTGAAGCTAACAGCGGTTTCATTGGTCAATATAATCGTTCGGTTGTCACCTGATTGTGGGAGAAATGCTTTAAAGGCATACTCTGAGGCATGTGAACTGATGGATTTGGTGGAGGACTCAGATCCTGCAATCGATAGCTTGCTGAGTAAAGCGACAGATAGTGTATTCAAAACATTATAGGAACAAACTACAGAGAATGCTATGGATACTACAAGTGTTGTATACATGGAAGATGCAACTGCTACAATCGATAATCTTGCAGAAGAAAGTAAAAGGAAAGTTCCGGTGATTGAACATGGAGGAGACTCTCTGGATTGGAAGAAGGCAGGGGTAGAGAACACCTTATACAAATTATGCAAGAACATTGATTGCAATTCAATAGGGAATTTTATGGAAGTGGTCGATGAATTACAGAGTGTTTTAGCAGAAATTGTCGGTGGTTGCATAGAGAGTGTGGGGAATGCATTAGTGGATAACTGCACTAAATGGGCACAATATTTCCAGGAAGGTAAAGTTGCTAAAAGCAATTTACATAGCCGGGAAAAATACGACACTGTTGGAACGGCTGAGATCATGTCTGAACCTGCACATTAGCCAACCAACAACACAGTCGTCGATGGTAAGACTTGCAGTAATTGTGCACTGAATGTTTAATCAATACATTGTCCATCTTCCCCACATGCTCTCAAATAGCCTAACTCTACCCATGCGGTTATAGGATCCTAACACCTGCAGGTATTAGTCAAGATAGCATCTAATAACGTCCACCCATTTTACTTTAATTCTTTGAATGTGTTTTTTGTGGAAACGATTTCAATTATGTTTTAAATCTTTAATAACGTTTTTTGCGGGCAAGATTTCAATTATTGTGGTTATCGGTGGGAGAAACATATCACGAGTGATATTTGATCAAACCAAGAATGAAAATATGGCTAAGTTGTGAGCAGAGGCAGATGCGTGGACAACCAGGGTCTACTAAGACGAAATTAGTGAAGGTTGAAAAAAAATGTAACATGCGAAGTCAGGGAGGTAATATCACAAATTTATAATTGCAGACATCATTGACAGCGCCAAGAGATTCATTTTTGCTGGAGTATAAAAGGAATACAAATTCACTAGGATTGGATCCATGATTTCGCTGAGAATTTACCAACCAAGTCGCAACAAAAGGGAGCGCATTTTTAGGCGTTAAGGCACCCATCAAATCATTGTATTGAAGGGCCACGAAATTCCATTGACAGAGGCACGATTTAGCTGGGGAAGCAGTGACCAAAACATAGTAAATTTTAGAATGAATTAGCCATGGAAATTGGTATGATTTCACTTGGTAAAAGGTTCGTTGAATCCACTATTTGAGGGGCCATTAAATGGCAATTGTTTGTGCAATGATTTGTAGATAAAAATGGAAGAGACACGAGTAAAAACTAAGTTCGAAAATAGCCAAGAAAATGGCTAATCTAATAGGATCATAAATGTGTCAGAAATATGAAATTTTGTTCAAGTCAATTTGGCGTATGGTTTATTTGGGTTTCAAGTCTACTAGGTGTATATTGTGCATTGGTGAAGCTCACTGCCAGGGAACCACCCCCAAGTAATTCCACTTTTGGTTTTTGTCATTCCACTTTTCGAATCTCAACCAGCAGACCAAGAGAGCCAACAAGCAAATATCTAAGTGTTGAAAAATCCAAGCATGTCATCAAGAATCAAACATTAAGTGCGTGCCAAGAAAGAAGAAGTGTGCTCACGAAGAGAAGTCATGAATATCAAATGCACAACGCATCCAATAAAGAAGTGAACACATTTCCATATATGTGTTTTAAGAAACATTTTAGTGTTGGAACTTGGCAGTTTCATGCTTCTTTGTGAGACCAATATAAATGTACTGTTTCAATGTCATTGGTGGCAGATTTATGCAACATATTTGATCATTTAAGTTTAACAGATTTGCCTTTTCTTTTCCTACAAATAATTTGCTCTTTATATGTGCTGGAGTTATTGGGATATTCTTTAGGAACTAGTAGGCATGCAAATTTATATTTTTAAATCCTTAATTCTCCTCATCCTTTGCAAGTTGTTCATCTCCATCTATGCTCAGAGAAGACAACTTAGCTTCAGAACATTTGTAAGACAGAAAATGAAAATTTTAGCAAATATGGAGGTAATAATAAACGCCCTATGGTGTCAGAACAATGTTTTCTTGGGTTTCTTTTGAGCCATAGCATTAGAGCGTCGTATATTGGTGAGGGACCTTTAACCCAATGCATCAGTGGCTTCATACAGGTGTCATTGGGGGTGCTCAACTTTGTAGGCAGAAGAAAGGAATGTCATTGATACATTTGTGATTATTGCTTTCAACAGAGCTCTCTAGAGTGTTATCAATAACAGGTCTGGCATTTACAAAATGTGACTCAGCTCTTAAAAATGAGGTAACATTCTCTGCATTTTTAGAAAAGAAAGAAAAATTGAACACTTGTTTCTGCAATCACAGAGTATGGATATGTTGTTTGCATGACATCAAGGGAAATATCTTATTCAGCTGATGTATTCCTTACCTTCCCGTGCTATTTGTAATCGTGTTGTTAAGATACTTAATAGTTTTCTTATGCACAACACTCATGTGTGAAATTTTCTAATAGTGATTTCTGGTCAAGTTTCCCAGCAGATCTATTTGTACCCTAAATGGCAGTCACTATTTTATCATAGAAATTTATACTTGAAAAGTGCTGATCTTACATTCATAATAAGGCCTCATGCTAATTGGAAATTAGTCTTGAATCCCTACAAATTACTCAATTTAATTAATGTCATAATGGAACCATTTTTACAGCCAGTTTGATGATTGAATGCACCTATTCGAGATATTCAACTTTGTTTCTTCATATTGAATGTGGTTGTGGGAAGTTATGAAGTCGTTGTCGATGATGGTCAATGTAATAATTTTGTTGTATTTGGCAACAATGTTGAAGATCTAGTAGATGCTCTTAATGTAAAACGTTGGAAAAAATCTTCATTTCGTTTTTGGGAGGTATCATCTTTTCTTCTCCCCATAAAGATATAAGCTATGGAGGATGAGTGGATGGCTATAACGACTTTGAATGTGTAGTAATCCTCTGGATGGCATTTATTGTGAGAATGTCATGCGCTTGAAAAGGTTTCCAAATCAAAAGAGAACACAGCTTGGACGTACACATTCTTAAGGAGAAGGCCATAATGAAGGGTTCGTCTTCCTCATTATCTGTACTAAAGATCCTCTGCATACATGCCAATGAATAATTTGTTGCTATTTTGTTGAACACATATCTAGCCTGTCCTTTGCTAGAAATTCTACATGTACCATTGAAAGAAGCTTCTGGATGTAGGGAATTGGTGATGCAACATATATTCATTATGTGAGTAATAAGGAGTGGAACATAGATTTTCCCAAAGAAATTGAGGAAGATGAAGCCCTAGAAGAAATTCTTATCAAGGCATTCATGGATTGGAGAAGCAGGTCAAAGATGGAAGCTTCTAGCTACTTAGGGTGTTTAAACTCCCATGACTGATTTATTGGATTGGGGATGTTGCAACATTTTCTTGGCAAAATGATACAGTTAAAACTTTTGAGATTTTCCAGAAATCCACCATCTTTGTAGGAAGAAGAAAGGAATGTCATTGATACATTTGTGATTATTTCTTTCAACAGGGCTCTCTTGAGTGTTATCGATCCTAGGTTTGTCATTTAAAAATGTGATTCTGCTCTTAAAAATGAGGTAACATTCTCTGCATTTTTAGAAACGCAAGAAAAATTGAACACTTGCTTCTGCAATGGCAGAATATGGATATGTTGTCTGCATGATATCAAGGGAATAAATTATTCAACTGATGTATTCCTTACCTGCCTATGCTATATGTAATCGTGTTGTTAATATACTTAACAGTTTTCTTATGCACAACACTCATGTGTGCAATGTTCTAATAGTGATTTATGGTCAAGTTTCTTAGCAGATCTATTTGTATCCTAAATGGTAGCCATTGTTTTCTCATAGAAATTTATACTTGAAAAGTGTTGATAATACATTCATAATAAGGCCTCATGCTAATTGGAAATTAGTCTTGAATCTCTACAAATTACACAATTTAATTTATGTCATAATGGAACCATTTTTACACCCAGTTTGATGATTGAATGCGGTTGTGGGAAGTCATGAAGTCGTTGTCGATGATGGTCAATGTAATAATTATGTTGTATTTGGCAACATTGTTGAAGATCCAGTAGTTGCACTTAATGTACAAGGGTAGAACAACTCTTCATTTCGTTCTTGGGAGGTATCATCTTTTCTTCTTCCCATAAAGATATAAGCTATGGAGGATGAGTGGATGGCTATAATGACTTTGAATGTGTAGTAATCCTCTGGATGGTATTTATTGTGAGAATGTCATGTGCTTGAAAAGGTTTCCAAATCAAAAGACAACACAGCTTGGATGTATACTTTCTTAAGGAGAAGGCCATAATGAAGGGTTCGTCTTCCTCATTATCTGTACTAAAGATCCTCTGCATACATGCTAATGAATAATTTGTTGCTATTTTTTTGAACACATATCTAGCCTATCCTTTGGCAACAATTCTACATGCACCATTGAAAGAAGCTTCTAGATGTAGGGAATTCGTGATGTAACATATATTCATTATGTGAGTAATAAGGAGCGGGACATAGAGTTTTCCCAAAGAAGTTGAGGAAGATGAAGCCCTAGAAGAAATGCTTATCAAGGCATTCATGGGTTGGAGAAGCAGGTCAAAGATGGAAGCTTTAGCTACTTAGGGTGTTTAAAGTCCCATGAATGATTTATTGGATTGGGGATGTTGTAACATTTTCTCGGCAAAATAATACAGTTAAACTTTTTGAGCTTTTCCAGAAATCCACCAGCTTTATTGGGTGTTCTTATTCTCATAACAATTGGCATATAGCCCAAAGATTTTTTCACTGTATTCTTTGCATCATAGTCGAGCAGTAGTCAAGATATTATAGGGTTGCAATACTCAATGATTATCAATGGCATACCTTAGTGTGAGTACTATGACATGGGCATTATCACCTTTTGCTGCATCTATCACACAATGTTTTTAATTGCACCAGCAAAAGTCATTGAATTGTAGTCATAACAATGCCAGGGCTCTGTAATGAATGTGAGGCATATATGTTCATAGAAATGAGATGGAATAGTGAATGGATGGGCAAGAAATGTTCTATTTGCACTTCATTTTATGATTGTGATATTGTCGGTGGCAACTAGATTAAACTTCCTCATTGGTCATATCAAAGATCTCTTAGGAATGGTTTATTTGTGTTTCAAGTCTACTAGGTGTATATTGTGCATTGGTGAAGCTCACTCCCAGGGAACCACCACATGCAATTCCACTTTTGGTTTTTGTCATTCCACTTTTCGAATCTCAGCCAGTAGACCGAGAGAGCCAACAAGAAAATATCCAGGTGTTGAAAAATCCAAGCATGTCACCAAGAATAAAACATTAAGTGTGTGCCGAGAAAGAAGAAATGTGCCCACGAAGAGAACTGATGAATATCAAATGCACAACGCATCCAATAAAGAGATGAACACATTTCCATATATACATTTTAAGAAATATTTTTGTGTTGGAACTTGGCAGGTTCATGCTTCTTCGTGAGACCAATATAAATGTATTATTTCAACATCATTGGTGGCAGATTTATGCAACATATTTGATCGTTTAAGTTTAACAGATTTGTCTTTTCTTTTCCTACAAAGAAATTGCTCTTTATATGTGCTGTAGTTATTGGGATATTCTTTAGGAACTAGCAGGCATGGAAATTTATATTTTTAAATCCCTAATTCTCCTCATCATTTATAAATTGCTCATCTTCATCTATGCAAGAAGACGACTTAGCTTCAGAATGTTTGTAAGACAGAAAATGCAAATTTTAGCAAATATGGAGCTAATAATAAATGCCCTGTGGTGTCAGAACATTGTTTTCTTGGTTTCCTTTGAGCAATATCATTAGAGAGCCGTATATTCTTCAAATTGGTGAGGGACGTTCAGCCCAATGCATCAGTGGCTTCATGGGATTAGATGTTCCTCTTCCAATAGTGGCATATTTATTCAACATATTTGATCATTGAAGTTTAACGGATTTGCCTTGCCATCACATTCCTCTCCTCCAAATTCAACTGAATTTCTTAATGTTGTCTCATTTTCTTCATGCAATCCTTCGGGAAAGCTTCCTATTTCCACCACAATCTAAGTGAAGATGGAATGGTAGCATTAAGAATTTCTGAAGTGAGTTTTCCCTTATTTTATTATCGTTTTGGGAAATAAATTGGGGTTTATTAACATATTCCTAATTACTCACTGCATATCTCTGTACACAAAGCAAGTTCGTTTGGAAGGGCATCAGTCTGAATACAAAGAGCAGTTTACCCTTATTTATTAATTGTTCAGTTAGGTTGGATAAGGAACCATCTACAACATGGAAGCAAAATATTGAAGAAACTAGTTTTGTTTGTAGATTTTGGGAAATCCTCTAAAGACCCACGATTCGACATCTACTAGAGAGACAATTTATTTGATATGGTTTATAAAAAAATATATGCTTTTTCTAGCATGGGAAGAGCAGGTGGAGGAGCCATGTTTTGGCAGTTGATGGCAAAAGGAATGAGCTCATATAGAGATGGTATGATATTGTCTTGTCTCAGAGTCCTTTCACAACATCTAACACCAATATGATGCATGTTCACTCAGGAGGATGCACAAAGACTTTATTTGTACAAATTTGTCCTCATGAAAATGACATGGGAGAAACTCTGTGCTTACTAAACTTTTCCAATAGAGTTCAAGGATTAGAGCTTGGTCCTACTCGGAGGTAGGAAGATGTAAGTTTTCACTGTAGCATGGCCCTTGCCTTTTCTTGATATTTTTATGACTTTCAAAAATTGTCAAAAAAACATTAATTAATGTTATATGTTATTGCCTTACGGCGTTTCCATTACAATATATGGTGCAATTAAATTAATTAAGTTGTAAAATGATGTATAATGATCATTGAATAATGTTACAAATTTAAGTTACAACTCAAATTTCCAAGGCCAAAGCCCTCAAGAAGTGCCAAGTTGTGTTCATGGCTGCACAGGATGAAAGACTCAGAATAACATCTGAAATTCTTAATAGTATGAAAATAATCAAACTACAAGCATGGGAAGAAAAATTTAAAGAGCTGATAGATAATCTCAGAGCTGTGGAGTTCAAATGGTTGTCTTCAGCACAATTTAATAGAACATATGGTACCATACTCTACAGGATGTCACCCATCATTACTGCATCTATAGTTTTTGCCGGGTTTTCTATCATAGGGGATCCACCGTTAACTGCCACAACCATATTTACAGTGCTTGCAACATTCCATGTGATACACGATCTAGTGAGAATGCTACCTGATGTTTTGGCTATATTAATTCAGGTTAAAGTCTCCTTAGATCGTTTTGGACAAGTTCTTACAATATGATGAGCTGAGACTAGATTTTGTTGTGAGGAAAGCACTTTCCAGATCTTGGTATACCATCAAAATTCATCAATCCATACTCAGCTGGGATCCAGAATCTTCATTGAAAAAGCCAACATTTGAAGGGAATAAATCTGCACATTAAAACTGGAGAAAAGGTAGCAATTTGTCACTCAGTGGGATGAGGGAAATCTGCTCTGCTATATACAATTCTTGGAGAAATCCCAAAAATTTCAGATGTAAGTTGAGCATTAGCTACTCTTCTTGAGCAAAAGTAACCATTTCATAGTTCAACAAGATTGTAGATGCAACTTTTTTTCTTTCTATATACATAAATTCTTCCATAAACATTTTGATTGGACTACATGCAAGTTGAAGTATATGGCAATGTTGCGTACGTGGCACAAACAACTTGGATTCAGAGTGGTACTGTCAGAGATAATACACTCTATGGGAAACCAATAGACAAAACTCAATACAAGAAGGCAACAAAATCTTGTGCATTAGACAAGGATATAGAGAGTTTTGCTCATGGAGATATGACTGAGATTGGGGAGAGAGATTGAATATGAGTGGAGGACAAAAACAGAGGATTCAGTTGGCTAGAGCAGTATATAAGGATGTTGACATTTATCTATTGGATGATCCCTTCAATGCAGTAGATGCTCATACAACGTCAACTCTATCAAATAATGAGGAGACATTACATAAGAGAGACTCAAACACTTGCTAATATTGCTTGTCGTAGTATGAAAAATCCGGTTTACCTCTGTATCAAATCTGTAAAGATCTTAGAATGAGATCCAGACAGATTAATGTGAAAATTTTTGTGCATATTAAATATAAAAGATTTGAGTTTTGGGTTATCAAAGCTATAGATTGAGAACTACATGGATCGCTTGATAGGATGGCTGGTTTGATTTGTATATCAGGATTGCTAGCTTCTTTGTCGTGGTAGTGTGAGATCAATTGGGAATTGCTACTCGTTTCATACTTCAAGAGGGAAATGAATTTCCCAATGAAGGTGGTGATGAAAGAACCTAGCAAAAGCATAGAGAATAGCATAGTTGATTGGATAAAAAAATCAATTGTGTAAATACAAATAACACACCCTACAAAATATGAAAGAAGATGGAAAATATGGTATCTGAAAAATCCCAATCATAAAAATAAGTTGATAAAAGTAAGACGATGACTTCACATTCCATGGAAATGTTGGAATCTTTCCTCTATCTTCATGTCTACAATGCTACATTTTCCTTCAAGGTGAAGGTAAGAGTTGCTCAAAGATAACCTGACTACCTTCACATTCTACGGTGAAGGTAGGATCTTTCCTTCATCGTCATGTCCACAACTTTGTATTTACCTTTAAGGCGAAGGAGTTGTTAAAATATAAGATGACCATCTTTACATTCAATGGTGAATGGTAATGGCAGGATCTTTCCTTTTCCCTCTTGTTTATAAGATTGCACTTGGCTTTAATGTGAAGGAAAGACACAATAATTATGTATTTAGTTTTATTAATTCAATTACACTATAGTTTTTTCATAAAATACTTTATTAAACGAATGGTTAGTATGAACGATTATGAATTTTCATAAACTTTTGCATTTAAGCTCATATGATTTCATCTATGCATTTAAAGAATAAAATTAAGATCACCCTATTTCATTTTTTTGGTGAAAAGGATAACTCTAGAGTTCAAAAGATTTTCAACATTGGGATTCTTGTACTAGAAGAAATGTAAGTGCATATGGAAGGCCACCATCTATAATATGGTTGTGAAGAGCTGCAACAAGGGAAGTAAAGTATTCATCCACATATGTGTATTCTTATGAGAAGATTCAAAACTGACGAGACATTTGTCGATGTCTACCCTACTGGGTATCGAAATAAATCATATGGGGCCTTAAATAATGTTCTTCAGACAATCATGGAACAACATGGGAAGGCTCCCATTGGCAAGAAAGAATTGGTTTTGGGTGTAAGAAAACTGCTTCTAAAACAAGGTTACTCACAACATCCATGTCTATACTACAGTGACATGCATCTTTATGCCCCTTTCCTACACTAGAAATCAATGAAGAAGTGACAAACTCTCACAACATCCACAAAATTCATAACAAAGTGTCAACGTACATACAATAGATATAAATATTGTTGATGATCTCAAGCGTGATGTTAAAATTATTGGCAATACCAGTGATCTTAAATATATTTACTCTGTGCTGGCTATGTATCTCGTTTTATTTAATTCAAATTGAGAGTAAAAATTGAGAGTGCAATTGATTTATGTTAATTTTTCTCATACTGCTTAGAAATGGGTAGACTAATGCATAAGCATTGGCATTTTTATCTATTAACAAATTGATACTTTGAATGGTTTTTCATGATTATACATTTGTTAGTGGCACTCTGCAATATTGTTGGTTTGGCTTGAGTGACCCCAAAGTCTTGCAATAATTTTCTCCACCATTTTAAGTCCTTTGTTGTTTGACATGTTTCTATGTACTACGCTTTCTCAATGGAAAGAGAAAATGTGGATTGTTTTCTCGCTTCCCCATGAAATTGTGCCTCCAGTAAGGATAAAAAAATAGCTTGAAGTTGATCTCTTATTATCAATGTCCCCTATTCACTCTAACTCAAAATAACAAGATTTGGAGATTCTTCTGAATTCCTACTTAATGTAATTTGGTTCTTACATGTGCTTTAAAGATATTTCAAAATCCTTCTAATTGTTACCAAATGCTACGGTCTAGGATAGCTGGAAAATGGACTCACAATGCTTACAACTTATGAAATATGAGGTCTTCTATAAACCCTGGCATACATTAGGCTCTCCCAATAACATTCTGATATGTAGCTATACTACCAAGATTGGGGCGAGCAAAATTATAATTGGGTTATTCATGAACTCTAATGTTGAAAATTAGATAGAATGCAATGTTGAAAATTGGCATGTGAGTTGCAACCATGAAGACATAGGTAATTTTTTGGAGGTAATTTGGACAGGGGCTCCAATACTTTACTGAGATTAAGACAAATCCAAAATTTCAGAATTTCTTTATATAAATATCAATTTGTATACTTCTATTAAAAATCTAAAAACTATCATTAATCTATAAAATTATAGCAATATACTTATATTATCTATTTGAGACATCATGTTGTCTAAATATGGATCTATGCTAAAGAAGCAAAACTCAGAAGCAATTGCTTCACACTTATCCCATCTAGAATACTCATATATTTGCACACATCAATTTTGAAGTGCATTCTTTTTGTGCCTCCTGCACCAACATGGGCTTTTCTAGAGCCCATCATGTGCTTTTGTTGAGTTGCCTCAATAGGAGGAGGTATTGTAATACCAATGGTTCTTGTTGTATAGGAAATAACTTTCTCACTTTGTCAATACCCTTTTCCTCTATTGTTTGGTTTTCTCCTACGATGATCACTGTGTCATCTGCTTGAGATGCTTCCTCCAAAGCCTCAATTATTAGTATATAATTGCTCTTGTTGGCTACATTTTCATAGCCAAGCTTACCTATAGTTCTTATGTATTTACATAAACCTTGTAAAGGTGTTGTGTATTTGCATGGTATATCTATAGACAATTGAGAAGAAGAGAACATGTTCCTTTTGTTATTTATTTCGTTTGGCAGTGATTTCTTCTTTTTGTAGTCCTTATTTTAGAAATTGTCTTGTTAGAGCTTGTCCACTTTCTTCCTCCTTTCTGCAAGCCCAAAGGCATAGAAGATTTGTACAAGATTTTTCCTATAGTTCTTACCAAAATAAAAGCCTTGTATCATTATTATAATATTCAAAGAGACAAATATGTATCAAATCGGCGATGAACAATCATGGAGAATTACAGAGAATTGTAGGTATGAGATGCATGGATAGGATGTAGTGACCGAACAGTTAGGGATCATGAATCAAGGCCTCTATCGTGAGTCAAATCCTCTAGTTAGCTTCTACAAAAGGAAAATCATAATCTAACAAATAACAATCGATAGGAAAACTCGCATGTTGGGAAGAAGCAGAACTTGGTTCTATTTCCTTGCCAAAACCCATCATGAAGAGATGTTTATGGGTTATAATTATTTTAAATATCAACAAGGAATGGTTTCACAAATCAAGATTTGTTTGACAGTTAAAACAACGGGATCTAATGCTCAAAGAACTCGCAATCATCTAACAAGTAATTTAAGAGTGCAAAGGAAGTAGAACTTGGTTCCATTTCCTTGCCAAAACCCACCATGAAGAGATCCTTATGGGTTATAATTATTTTGAAGATCAACAAGGAATAGTTGCAAAAATCCATATTTGGTTGACAGTTAAAACAATGGGATATAATGGTGGAAAAACTCTCAATCACCTAACAATGAATTTAAGGGTGCAGAGGATTGCGGAGTAGTTGCTTGGTGAGTTATTCTCAGAGGGAAACACCTTATAATGTAGTTTAAACTCTATTTGCAATTATTATTATTAATTATAATAAAATTTAATATATGAATTAAACATATATATACATTTGAAAAAACATGTAAAAAGATGATTAACCATGGAGATTCACCCCAAATTTACTATGGAGATTCTTAGCATGTAATATACTAATAGCACATGTTCAAAAAATCATAACTTATGTTCATATCACACTTGGGCATAATTATTTTTGAGATAAATCTTAACCTTTCGTTTGTGAAGCCGATTTATAGAGCTGGAGTGGGTATCTGGACCATGGAAGGTGGTCAGACACTCAGATCTGCCATGATGCTCAATAAGCAGAACAGTCCGCACCAAACCCTACATTGGATGACAGATAACAAAAAGTCTCCTTCAGATCAGGCTCACATTAGACAGATTGGCCAAGTTCCTGCAGATCGGACACCCCAGATGGAAAATCGCCATGGCAGATCTGCTCCCGGAAGCACAAGAAGCCCTGACACTGGGTCTAGGCTCTTCTTAGACTCCTTTCAGATCCAAATTTCTCAGCCTTCAGGCAGAACCATCCTGCATTGGGTTAGTTCTTCAGATCTGGTGCTGGATCTCAAGCTGGAGCTAGAACGGCGGATTGGGATCCCTTCAAGCCTTCAGAGACTCCTCTTTCAAGGCAAACAACTTGAAGACCTTCTTCCCCTCTCTTCTTACATCATTTCCAAGAACAACTCTTTGGTGGTAACCCTTCGTCTGAGAGGAGGTGCAGCGGGACAGTCATCCTCTGCTCCTCCTTTCTCTTACAAAGATGCAGTACACTATGAGAACCCCAAACCCTCGTAGGTCCATAAATCTAAGCCCTTTTTGGTTGATAAGATAGACGAAGTCCCCTCTGTTGAAATCACCCATGATGATCTTGCAACCCAACTTCAAAAATTTGCAGAAAGAACCATCATTTGCAGATTTAACGGACTGTGGCCACGATCTCAGGATCTTTATGCATGGATCCATGCAAACTAGACTCATCATTGTAAGATCAGTTTATGTTCAAAAGGTTACTTCATTGTTCTATTTGACAACAGTAAGCATTATAAAAAGGCTTTAGAAGAAGGCCCTTGGTTCATGGGAAATGCAGGGCTCTTCTTGACCCCTTGGTTCCCAGATTTTGATCCAGCAAATGCCGTCAGTACCAGGACACCTGTATGGATCAGGCTCCCAAATTTACCTGCCCACTTATGGCATACTATTGTATATAGAGCCATAGGCAACACCTTGGGCAGTTTCACCAGTGGAGATTTCTGGCGGGAAACCAAAGGTCTCCACACATATGCCAGAATATGTGTGGAGCTGGATTTAAGCAAATGACTTCCAGACCAAATCATCCTCAAGATCAATGACTTTGTTTGGACCCAGAATCTGGATTACGAAAACACTGCCTTCCGCTGCCGCCACTGTCACCTAACAGGGCACCTGCAGAATTCTTGCCTATTGCTGCCTGCGAAATCGAAAAAGGGCAACTTTGCAAAGACCAAACCCAAACGTTGGACCCCTTGTCCTCCGCCGCCAACAGTGAGTTCTGATTCCTCAATCTCGGAAGATGAGGAGAGCGATGCAGAACCAAACCAGGTGCCTCAGACGATGGATCCGTCCACTGATACTCCTGCCCACACCACTGTCACAGCAGTTGCCCAGAAACGCGTCCATGAGACCTCCTCTTCTGAATCAGATAAGGAGACCCCCCTGATGGGAAAAAACATCGTGTTGAGAATTCTGCCCCTGTGGCGTAATTGTCAGTCTCTCCTCTCAAGTTAATTGCAGTAGCTCCGTGAATGGTTCACCCCTTCTCCGGGACCGAGGTTGATAGTTTCATCATTTCCGGTCGCCCGGTTTCTTGTCACTCTAGATTGTACTATATTTTACTTAATAGAAATAGTTTAATTTTACTGAGAAAAAAAAACCTTTCGTTTGTAAATACTACTAAGAATACTCCACTGTATTCTATGGATGTTAAATCCCTACAACCCATGTAATAATTATTAATAATTAAATTAAAATTTTGAAGTCTTATTCAAAAATAAACATGGTTATGGATTCGACAAGTGTCATGTGAAATGCGCTACTGGCTTTTGACCATGTAATATTAATAAGTCAAGGTATTATAACAAAACCCATTTATATCCATAGTTAAGCATCTTGTTACATGTTTATATATTATTATTTTTTTATAGTTATTAATAACATAATTTTAAATAAAGATATAATTTACTGATTGACATTTTTCATGGCCCAAAATCCATCTTGTGAAGTTCAAAAAAATGATTGAAAGTAGCAGCGTGAATACTGCAAAACAATATATAGTGTCTTTTCCATCTCGTTTAGAAATTCAAAATATAATGTTAATTTTTATGTCCTTTGGAAATTGAGAACCTTGATGCTGATGGCAAAGACTAGTGGAAACAAGACTATGAATGACATCGTAGCAAGCACTACTTGTCCCATAAAATCGTGTCTATATCCAAAGTAGCTACTCGGGAATTTGGTCACTTGTTTTTTTGTACCATCTGTCATCACTATTTATTCTGAGTTATCCCCGAACTGAGACGTTGTCAGTTCATGCAAAGGGGAACCCCAATAATACCATCTCCACCCCACTCGAATCCGCTGCAATAGTCACAAAAGAAAAACCATCCACCTGAATAAACGTGAAGAGGAGAGAGTGACTTGATCCAAGATACCCGAGTTTAACCAAGAAACATGGATTTTAGATTTTATTATCTGAAGGTTTTGTGTCTTAAATTTAATGTGATTGTGGATTCAAAAATGACATTGTTTGAATTCAATAAGGAGCCCATTGTTTAAATTCACCGTCTAATAAAAAAAATTTCTGCTAATTTGCTATCAAAATATCTTATCCACCAAAACCCAATAAATGTAACATAAGTAGGCAATATATCTCACCGGCCGTGGAATTAAAAAAACAGCAGAAAATCATCCAGATTACAATGAAACCTGATGAGAGAATTAAAGTGATGCTTTAATTCAGACTTACACCCACCCTCAGCATCTCATAATATGTGGTGTTAAGAACCATGAACAACATCATAAAAAAAATACCAAACGAATTTGGTCATTGTCCACTGGAAGTTGACCAATGCATAAATGCTTAGACCATACACTACCCCTACCGCAAATATGTATGGTACTTCAATCAAGACCTAACCAACACAAACATAATTTTACCATGAGATAAATCATCTTTTCCCAAAGATAAAATCAAGGTGTGAATTTTACCATTTGTGTTCGGTATAATAACTTTATTATATGGTAGATTTCAAAATATTTTCAAGGTGTTTGGAAAATTTTTGCCACTGTTTTCTGCTCTTTCCTGTTTTAAGACATTAATTAATGAATTAATAAAAGATAAAACCAAACCTGAGAAATTAGAGATTAAAGACTTATAATCAAAATAAAGACCAGATCTCCCTGACCTCACCGGTTGATACAAAAGAGGAGTGGAGATTGTATTCTTCCCAATTTGATTTAGCTACCGAAAGTCACAGAAATACTTCTCCTTCAACAATTTCACAACACACGATAAATGGGAAGGAGGGGATGTGGTTTGCTGCACTAGGTGTTGTGTTAGATTGTTTCAATGCTTTTGATTTGATTATCATTTTGAGGTTATTTTAATCGGCTAACACCAATATCAATGGCACACAATAGCACAAGTGGCATGGCAGGAGAGTGGTTCTTAGAGGGAACTCCTTACCACATAATTACAATTATTCTTCTATTTACATTTATATGCCATGCATTAATAATATAAATAATTATAATCATAAGGTCAATGTCAATGTCTAATTGAATGTTGAATATGGTTTTTTTTATTCCACTAGGCATAAAATTTCCTTAGGGAAAGGTGGACAATGATACTCCTTATGAATATTTTTCTCAACCAACAATTTGTTTCTAACTATTAATTCACCTTTGTTGACTTCCCTCCTCCTCACGACTTTAAGCTTCACCTCTTCATCGAGTATTATTCTCCTATTTACATTTACATGCCATGGAATAATAATATAATTAATTAAAATATGAATGTCAATCATGGGGAAAATAATGATTGTTGTAAAATAGTAGTTTAAAAAAACATGTATTTGCATGTTCTGTGGCAGATCTTTTTGGAAAGAAACTTGCCTCTGCATGCACATTAGGTCGAGTTTCTTTCAAATCATAAAATTAGGATTATTAAGTTTGATATTTCTTGAAACAGATTACACTAACTCTTTCACACAAAAGTTAAAAAAATCTTTAATTACAGGACATTCTTGTTAAGTAGCGAAGATATCATCTTGAGAAAATATGCATGAGACATGTAAAGTTCTTGAGGAGATAGTATGAAAAGTGGCCAGGTTTTCATTGAATATAATATGTGAATTTTTTTTATATAATAGTTTCTTGAAAATGAATATATGCTTAAATGCATTGTGATAATAGTTATTTTTCAAAGTTTCTTGTGAAAGAAATATGCATGCATGATACAAATAACTAATGAGCTAGATTCTCTTGTAAGAATATAATATTATTTTTAGTTTCTTGAAGGGAACATGTACCTCTGTGCAAATAGAATAATTACTAACCTTCTTGAGGAAAATGTATATTTTATATACACGAAAACAATAACCATTAAGATAGTTTATTTTTAGAAGAAAGTTTGGTAGTTGCTTGTATGAAAATAATGGATTTCATGATAGAACTCTTGAAACCAAAGTAGATTATGTTCTTAAAATATGGATATGAATCTTGTTCATACAAGAATGTATGAACAAGAATGCATGCTTCTTTCTCGAAAATATTATTTGCATTAAAGCAAAGGTAATTATGTTAGGAAAAATAGATGTTGCATGCACCAAAATGGTGGTCAATGTGGTATAGAAAATATGTTTTTGCATACAGAAAATTATTATGTTAGTCTTCTTGGAAAAAATAATATCTTGAAAACATTGTCTCGCTAGATGAGTTGTGTTAATTTCTTGATCTCTGTGCATAAAAGGTTAAGTTAACCATGTTATTGTTGCTTGGCATTTATGCACAAAAGGCAGTTATCTATGGTAATTTATTGAAAGGGAAGCATGAGAAACATACATATAGGAAGATAAAGACATGAGGTTATATTAAATTCCTTTTGAGAAAGAAGTATGTTGTTGTTTACATGAAAATAATACCTAATGATGGTAGAATTATAGAAAAGGGACATGTGTTGCATATATTAAAGAATGGCTATTATGATAAGCTCTTGCATGCGCAAAGAATAGTCATTGTGTTATAGAGATGTGTTCTTTGTATGGATAGAAGAACTATTGATCTATATTTCTTTAGAGAAATCATATGTGATTAATTTTATGTTATCATAATTATTATCTTAGTTTCTTCTAGAATAAGATGTATATGTATGCAAGATTTGTGTTAGATTTCATTGGAAAGAATATACATTTGCATGTAGGAAACAACATGTTGTGTTCAACTTACTTTGGAAAAGATCCTTTTTGAAAGTATATGCACTTGGATGCATAAGAGTAAATTTGGTTACGTTAACTTTCTTTACTTTAGCTGAAGGGTTGGTTCTTTTGTTAAAGTTTAAATAACTCTAATCCATGATGTGTTAGTTTCCTTTAAAGGAATTTTTGGACAGTTGTAGTGATTTGTCTTGTACGAATGTGTGCATATACGAAAAGGGTCATAGTAATGTAGGGTTTATTTTAAAATGCTTGGTAGTTATTTGCTTAAACTTAGTGCATGAGTAGTGATCATGTTAGTAGAAGCATTTTATGATATTATATTTACATCTCATGTATGTACATGAATAAATCTTAAAGGATCGCTTTTAGTGATCGATTATTGGTTAATTAACCATTTTTCTGATCATGATATCAAAGCCTCTTGACGACAATAATGAGAGGAAAGGATGGTGATTTTTTCAAAGGATAGACTATGTTAAACATGGTGGTAGTTAAAGAATTAATGGTCCATGCGGATGAGTGCGAGATGAAGGATGGTTCACTCATTGAACAATCAGGCCACAAATAATATAAAGATTGAATATCTGTGGGTAAATGATATCATGATGATTGTAATAGATTTTAGCTATATATGTTTTATTTTAAGTGATATTTATTTCCAATATTTTATGGCAATGGTTAAGGGATGGACTCCCTATAATCCATTGACTAAGTGGTGAACACCCTGACGAGCGTTTAATAATAAATTAAATGTTTGTTGGTTTTCACCCTACGAGGTTTCCATTGTATATTGGTGTTCAATGATGTGATTGATTATTGTCTCAGTTTGATGATGTTGATTCCTTGCCTAATGTGATGTTCATAATGTCAAGTATGTGATTAATTAATCTAGTTAATGGAATCCTGAAATGGATGCATGATTCATCATACAGTTTATGTTAATATACTATAACAATGGTTGCTAATGGTTATGCAACTTATTATCCCTCTGCTGAAAGTTACTCTATGTAATGATGAAAATTATTTCTAATGGTTAATGAGGATCTGGAATAGTGATTTGGATAACTACCCATGGGTAATTTGTGTAAAAAAATTGTAAATCCCTACATTTTCATATGAGGTCACAGGGGAATGTTATAAGTCATATTATCGCTGAAGGTTGCAACACTGGCACCTTTGGGAATTGTTAAGTAGAAAGGAAATCGAGGTATGCTACTAGTGAGCATCAATTCAGGTATGAGTTTAACAATCTACATATTGATATATACAGTAGACTACTTTTGACTCGAGATGCATGATGCATGTTTATAAAAACATTGAAGAGTAATAAGTAATAAAGTCTGTTGCAAAACTATGTTCATGACATTTGAATCCTGTCAAGGACAAAATATAATAAACCTTTATTACACCTATGAACGATCTTAAAAAAAAAATCACTAAGGAAAGTGAGAATCAACTATCAACCTTTGCATATATGACAATATTATTGTTACATTTAATGAGCTTGACTAAAGCTACAATGCACTACATATGGAGAATAAATGCATGAACGTAAAATATGGGGAATTTTATTGAAGAGGATGATAGAGTGATTTAAAATGAAATTTAATGAATCATTTTAGATGTTAAAAGTACACAATGAGTTGAGTAGTGATACTTGACTCTAATGGCTAGTTGTCGATTGAGTCGTGTCACGGTTGCATTAAGATGATTAGTAGCACTGATTAGTTAGTGTTGAACTAACTATTAAAACTTATATGCATGCATTGGATTTGATTTAATCTTATTGCAATTTGTAGACAAGTGATTATGGTAGTTACTTCATGTACTAGTTTGTTGGTAATAGTGCACTGTGGGAATTGGAAATGTTGGATTCTTATCCTAACTATTATTGCCATTTACAAATTAATGAATATTTTCATATACTTTTATGCATGACAGTATTGTACGCATCAAAATAAAATTATTGCAAAAGTGAATACTTATTTAAACAATGCATATTTATGGCTAACGTTGTCAAGAGTATTAAGTAGGTTTAGCTTAATGGTAACATGGAAACCTATGAAGGTAAAACATTTCAGTGAAAATTAAAATCGTAAATGAGAAAGTATAATGTTATGATATGTATGATTTTGTAATATGGAAAAATCAGAATGCATATCATATGTATGTCAGTTATGTTTCCTGTTAATCTAGACATTGTGGATCCATGTTGAGGGTTAAGTATAAATTCATGGTGTACATAAATGTTTCTATTGTTAAGGATAATGTGCATATGGTTCATTATGTATATTACTGTGGGAAAGAGTGCTAAAACATCAATTTGCATGCTATACAGTTTTGGACAGTTGTGAAAGGCTAGGAGGCCTTAGGTTGATGGCAGTTGCTTGCCCGTAAGGGTTGATGGCACTTTCCTGCCGAGATTTCCTCTCCCTAGAGATGGATGATCTCAGTGAGGGAAATGAGTTCGTCAAGATGGTGAAGAGTGGAAAACATCTTGTGGCAACTCTATTGACTTTGGAGCCTATTAGAGGAGGCCCAAAAATTCCTCATAGATGGGACGCTATCGGAGGAATAGGAAGGACTCTTCCAAGAGGAATCTTGTAATGGACCCTGTGTGGTAATTGGAATTCTTGAGTTGGTTGGCCAGTGGAATTTCATACTGGACCTTGTATGGTCTCTGTCAAAAAACTGTCTCGATGTGAAATTGGCTTGATTTGGTTTTGGAAACTAGTTCCCATTGGTTGGGAGGAGAATTATTTGCCAATGTGGTTCTCAATGTAGAATAAATTAACTAATCATTTATGAGTTGTGTTGAGAATACATTTTATATATGATTATGTAAATATTTTTGTACATCTTCGTAGAAAAAGAAGCCTAGTCGCAGCTCGGTGATGAATTACTCGAAGTGTAGTTCCTTTAGTGTATTACCAAATTTGTGAAAGTCTTAGTAGGGGCTAGGACAATATGCACTTGGTGAATTTATTGATCATTTTGATGATTAGAGAATTAGTTG
Organism: Pinus tabuliformis; assembly: GCA_031772625.1. Taxonomy (NCBI): domain Eukaryota; kingdom Viridiplantae; phylum Streptophyta; class Pinopsida; order Pinales; family Pinaceae; genus Pinus; species Pinus tabuliformis. The sequence continues at coordinate 912,388,946 of CM062819.1, forward strand.
TTCTCTGAGTACTTTTAGAAGTACTATGTCGATGTCTTTAGCTGGAGCTAAGAGAAATGACAATGTTCACATGGTGCAGTGATTTATGATTTTGGTGAATAGAGTGTTGGGGCTCTCTAAGTACTTGTAGAAGTACTGATATAGAAATATCACCTGACATTGCATAATTGATGATAGTTAAAATTATTTCGTTTGATTAAAAATTTTGTGACTAATATGATTATGTTGGATTTGTTAGTCATAGATTAAAGGATGCTTGTTGTTAGGTTGTCAAACATTGGAGTTCTTGTGTAAAAGTCACCATGGCTTCCAAGAGTAATTGGTAAGTAATGGTAAGTTGGTATAGATATTTTGTTTTTCTTCTATCACTTTGAATAAGAGTAAGGTGATAAAAATTAGAATTTGTATATTTTTGCAGCTATAAATGCTTACTACTGACAAAACATTATTGTTTTGGCATATTGGAAGTTTATTCGAATAAAATGTTTCATTTTGAAGGGAAAAGATCCCTTTTGGTTTGTTTAGATTATTATATCATAAGTAAAAGTTAAAGTTCCAGTGAGAGATGAACACCAAGGACGGTGTTCCATTTACGGGGGGGATTATGTAATATCCCTAAAAACCACCTATTAATATTTATATAATATGAAGTATTGTTGTTTCAAATGGATTGATGTCTGGTTATCGACTTGATTGGTTCTAGTTCGGACCAAGAATTAGTTAGGGATCAATTTGATATGATAGGAACTAACTTATGGTTCTTTCCATAATGAATTCTTGAAAGTAGAAATGTAACTAGAGGGAGAAGATTGGTAGGAAAAAAATAAAAAGACATGACAATACGCAATACTAAATTTTATTATTCATTATTTTTCCTCGATGTTCAAGTAACTAGGAGATATTTCCTCAGATTCATCTTCACAAGAAATATGGTGTTGATCCATATGGTTTATGATAATAAGACTGGGAATATAATGAGCTACCATGTTACTTTCGGTAAGAAAAAGAAAAAACTTGGGAGCTCTCACTATTAGGAAATTGATCTAGGTGGATGTTGGTGGCCACCCACCTATCCCACTTGGACCCGCACAATTGTCTCTTTTAGTTTTTCAGGTTCCTTAATTGTAGCAGAATTTACTATTTTTGGGAGTTTTCAGGTCTTGAACTTCCGGAGTTGTTTTGAGGCCCTAAACGATGTTTTTTGGGAAAATCTGGGGCAACATGGGGCATAGGCCAACGTTTCTCACTCAAACATTGTATTCCTCAGACAGATCTTTCTAACGAGGTATTTTGTGCATCAAACGAAGATCGTATGCCAAAGTTACGACCCTGGGAAGTTGAGGTACCAATTTACCCAAACGAGGCCCAAAGTTTGCCGTTTCATCTCCTAGGGTTAGGTTTTTGGATGTTTATGGTTTTCCATTATTTCTCAACAATAAATAGGCCTTTGAAACTCATTGTAACACATTCAAAGGCATGTAGCGACCACATCTCTTCTCAGAGATAAGCTACCATCACCCGAGCTTTTCTTATTTCCATTCCGTTTGTAAGCATATTTCAGTATTTTACCTTAATGGAATGAAGTATTATTTTTCCCGTGTCTCTATATTTATGGTTATCTCTGTGATTTGTTGTGTTCTTGTTTAAATCTGGATTAGTGGTCTCAGAGCGATCTTCTCTTTCTCTATTTTTCTTTGCACGTCCCCAACAAGGTCGAGATATAAGGAGCTAGGGCTTGATCTAGTTGAACTTTTGGAAGATCAGCCTTGCAAATCCCAATGGCCTCCCATGGCAGATGAAACGAAAGATGATGAGGCAGGAGATCTTATCAAAATCTTGCTCGAAGAAGCCCACCAGCAATAAAGGAATGTGATGATGGATAACTTTTCCCAGATCCTTTAGTAGCTACCCAGGTGCGACGTAACTACTTCCAGCAGCTACTCTAGAAATGCCACACCCTTTAAGGTACAAGTTAACTTTGAAATCGTCGTATTTGAAGGTCAAATAGATGCCGATATCATAGATAAATGGTTAAATTTGCTAGAAGGGTATTTTTCTATTCATAATTTCTCTAGCCAGGAAAGGATTACATTCGCTCTCCTCAAAGTAGCCCCCCATGTCAAGGACTAGTGGGAAACCTACTACGATCAAAAGGATGAAAATACGAACTCATTTTTTTCAGTCTCTCCCACTTGGAATTCATTCCGGGATGCCATGAAGGAGCAGTACTACCCTGTTGAGAGTTATGAGGACAAATACATAAATTGGACCACGTTGCAACAAGGAAGGGACCAAGATTTGCTGGAGATTACAAATGTTTTTCAAACCCTGTGCACAAAGTTGGGAATCAAGGATTCTGAGAAACATTTAGTACTCAAGTACCGCGACTGCCTACATAGATCGAGTAGAAGTTTAAATAGAAGAAGCAATACGCTGTTAAGATTGAGCAGAAGCTTAAACTGAAGAAGCAATGCTTTGGGTCTATGGATTCGAAGAACAAAGGAAAAAGCCAAGGTGGGGTGACCCAAGATAACCTGTCGAAGCCACAAGAAAAGAAAAACACCATGAAGTCAAAGAAGGACATAGGAAAGTGGTGTGAGTTCCACAAGATCCCCACTCACAACACAAGTGAGTGTCAAACGAAGCAGTTGCTGGTCGCTGAGTTGAAGGCTTCAAAATGAGATGCATGTTCCGACCCTGAGTCAAAACATGACAAGAGGAATGATAAAGGGAAGCAAATCATTGATGCAGAACCCAGTGCCACTATTGCCACAACTATGATCTAGAAGAATGAGCCCAAAGATACAGAAGAGGGGGAAGGTCTTTTCCACCCACAAATGTGGGTGAAGGGTTCACCATTGCAATTCATTGTTGACAGTGGGAGCCAAAAGAAAATCATTTCAACAGAGGTCATGAAGCGATTGGGACTACTAACCATACCACACCTGCAACCATACAACATCAGGTGGCTTCACCGAGGACAACATCTCTGAGTCCACCAGTAGCGTCGCCTTCCCTACAGCATCAAGCCCTTCACAGATGAGGTATTGTGTGATGTTGCACCTCTTGATGTTTGTGATGTATTATTAGGCCAACCATATTTTTAGAAGCAACATGTTATGTATGAGTCAAGGCCTCGCACTATTATTATTTATTAGTGTAATACATTATATAGGATACTGGAGGTAGCCCCACCTACCGCCACTTCTTTTATCACTGTTAAGAAAGGAAGTGAGATCATCTCCCATACTAGGAAATTCATTTTCTATCTAGTTTTCTCTCAAAGTAATGGGAAGATCATAGCCACATCCATGGCCGCCGGGAAGGGTTCCTCCATGCAGCAGAAGCAGGTGGATATGGTCATGAAAGAATATAGGGACATCTTCTATCGTTGCACTGTTAGGTCAAGCATTCATTCGATCTGACTCCCGGAGCACCTCTACCCAATAGGTCGATATATCAATAGTCCATTATGGAAAATTCCAAGTACAATCAAAGACGTGATGAACATCGAGTACCACGCATGTTTGAAGTGGGCGATAAAGTCTGGTTGCATCTGCATAAAGAACGTCTTACAAGAGCCCATCAGAAGCTTAGACCACTCCAATATGGTCCTTATGCCATTACCAAGGCCGTGGGAAAAAATGATTTGGAGCATAACATTCGTCCATTCCTTGGGTTACATCAAACATTCAATGTGGACCACCCTCGATAATGCTTTCCACCATTACTGGACATATCAGCGATTGCAGAACAACTCACCAAGGACCAAGTTCAATAGAAGTTTCCCCATCTCATGGAGGCACTCAACGCAATGGGGACCATTGCTTCCTAATGGAGGAGGAATGATCCAGGTGGATTTTGGTGGCCACCCACCTATCCCACTTGGACCCCCACAACTGTCTCTTTCAATTTTTCAGTTTCCTTAATTGTAGCACAATTTACTATTTTTGGCAATTTTTTGAGTCCTGAACTTCCACAGCCATTTTGATGCCATAAATGATGTTTTTTGGGAAACTCGGGAGAAACATGGGCCATAGATATTTCTAGTGACGTATTGTACGGGTCAAACGAAGATTATATGTTAAAGTTATGACCCTCAAAAGTTGATGCACCAATTTACCCAAACGAGGCCCATACTTTGGTGTTTCATCTCCTAGGGTTAGGTTTTTGGATGTTTATGGTTTTTTGTTGTTTCTCAACAATAAATAGGCCTTTGATCCTCATTGTAACATAGTCGAAGTGATGTAGCCACCACATCTCTTCTCAGAGGTAAGCTACCATCGTCCGAGCTAATCTTATTTCCATTTTGTTTGTAAGCATATTTCAGTATTTTACATTAATGAAATGAAGTATTATTTCTCCTGCATCTTTGTTTTATGGTTATCTTTATAATTTGTTTCGTTCGTGGTTAAATCCGGATCAGCAATATATTAGTGGATCTTATCAATTTATCCATCCACAGGAGATGAGACTTTGTGAGTGTGCAAGTAAAGACCTACAAGCTATATTTAAAGCCAATGACTTGCCAAACCAAGGACGTATTTAAAGCCAAGGACTTCTGAAAAGCATGGTTTATCTCTTGGATATGGAAGAGATTCTCAAAATATGTTTTAATAAGAGATCAGTGGCTACACTTTTGTTCTTGTCATTCTTTGGAAATATGTCATGTTGTTTTATATGATGTTTCTTGCGTGAAAAGAATAATTGTTTCCTTGGAAATGATTCTTGCATGAAAATAATAAATCTTTTCTTGGGGAAACAATCATGTTTTTTCATGCGTGAAGAAAATTTCATGTTGTTTCTGGTGTGAAAATAGTAATTAATTTTTTGAGTAAATATTATGTTACACACACACACACACACACACACACACACATATTTGCATGTTCTATGGCATATTTTCTTGGAAAGAAAATTTCCTTTGCATGCACATTAGGTTGATTTTTTTTGAATGCACAAAATTAGGATTATTACGTTTGATATTTCTTGAGAGAAATTACACTAATCATTTCACATAAAAGTTAAGTAAATCTTTAGTTTCTCTTAGAAATATTACATGTGAATATTTTGTGTTAAGAGGCAAGTAGCTTTGTCATTTTCTTGGAATAAATTACATGAGATTCTTGCTAAGTAGCCAATATATCCCCTTGAGAAAAGATGCATGAGACATGTAAAGTACTTGAGGAGACAGTATGAAAAGTGGCCAGATTTTATTTGAATATAATATGTGATTTTTTTTATGATAATAGTTTCTTGAAAATGAGTATATGCTTAAATGCATTGTGATAATAGTTATTTTCTAAAGTTTATTGTAAAATAAATATGCATGCATGATACAAATAACTAATGAGCTAGATTCTCTTGTAAGAATATAATATTATTTTTAGTTTCTTGAAGGGAACATGTACTTCTATGCACATAGATAATAATTACTAACCTTCTTGAGGAAAATGGATATTCTATATACACAAAAACAATAATCATTAAGATAGTTTCTTTTTAGAATATAGTTCATAGTCGCATGTATGAAAATAATGGATTTCATGACAGAACTCTTGAAACAAAAATATATTATTTTCTTAAAATATGGATATGAATCATGTTAATACAATAACAATAATGCATGTTTCTTTCCTGAAAATATTATGTGCATTGAAGTAAATGTCATTATGTTTGGAAAAACACATTTTGCATTCACCAAAAGGGTAGTTATTGTGTTATAGAAAATATGTTTTTGCGTAGAGAAAGTTATTATGTTAATCTTCTTGGAAAGAATAATCTCTTGAAAAGATTGTGTGGATAGATGAATTGTGTTAATTTCTTGATCTAGGTACATAAAAGTTTATGTTACCTTGTTATTGTTTCCTGGTTTTTATGCATAAAAGATGGTTATCTATGGTAATTTCATGAAAGGGAAGAATGAGAAACTTCCATATAGGAAGACAAAGAAATGAGGTTATATTAGATTCCTTTTGAGAAAGATTTATGTTATTGTTTAAGTGAAAATAATACCTAGTGATGGTAGAATTTTAGAGAAGGGATATGTGTTGCATACATTAAATAAGGGTTATTATGATAAGCTCTTGCATGCACAAAGAATCATCATTGTGTTATAGAGATATGTTCTTTGTATGGATAGAAGAACTATTGATATATATTTCTTTAGCAAAATTATATGTGACTAATATTATGTTATCATAACTATCATCTTACTTCTTGTGGAATACAATGTATATATATGCAAGATTTGTGTTAGCTTTCATTGGAAAGAATATATATTTGCATGTAGGAAACAACGTGTTGTGTTAAGCCTACTTTGGAAAAGATCCTTTTTGACAGTATAAGCATTTGGCTGCATAGGAGTAACATTCATTATGTTAACCTCCTTTACTTTAGGCGAAGGGTTAGTTATTTTGTTAAAGTTTAAGTAAGTCGAATGCATGATGTGTTAGTTTCCTTTAAAGGAATTTTTGGACAGCTGTAGTGATTTTCCTTATACGAATGTGTGCGTATGTGAAAAGTGTCATAATAATGTGGGATTTATTTTGACATGATTGATAATTATTTTCTTACGCTTAATGCATGAGTGGTGATGTTAGAATAAGCATGTTGTGATATTATATTTGTATCTCATGTATGCACATGAATAGATGTTAAAGGATCACTTTTAGTGATTGATTATTGGTTAATTAATCAATTGTCTAATCATGGTATCAAAGCTTGTTGACGACAACAATGACAAGAGAGGATGGTGACTTGTGCAAATGACATATTATGTTTAACATGGTGGCAGGTAAAGAATTAATGGTCCATGCAGATGAGAACGAGCTGCAGGATGCTTCCATAATGGAACAATCAAGCCACAAAGCTATAAAGATTCAATATTTGTGGGTAAATGATATCACGATGATTGTAATAGCTTTTAGCTAGATATGGTGTATTTTAAGTGACATTTCTTTGTAATATTTTATGACAATGGTTAAGGGATGGACTTCCTTATAGGCCATTAAAGGAGGGGTGAACACCCTCGTGAGCGTTTAATAATAAATTAAACATTTGCTGATTCTCACCCTACGAGGTTTCCAATGTATATTGGTGTTGAATGATGCGATTGATTATTGTGTGAGTTTGATGATGTCGATTCCTTCGCTGATATGATGTTCATAATGTCAAGTATGCGATTAATTAATCTAGTTAATAGAATAACGAAATGGATGCATAGTTCATCATGCAGTTTATGTTAATATACTATAAAAATGGTTGTTAATGACTATGCAACTTACTTTACCTCCGCTGAAAGTTACTCTATGTAATTATGAAAATTTTATCTAATGGGTAATGAGGATCTGGAATAGTGATTTGGATAATTACCTATGGGTAATTTGTATAAAAGAATTCTAACTCCCTACATTTTCATGTGATGTCACCGAGAGATGTTACAAATTAATAATATTTTTATGAAAATTTATATATTTAAAGTATATAAAATTATTTTTACAAAATGTATATTAGAAATGAACAAATTATATATATTTATGAACTTATTAAATATATATTATGTATTTTATCAAAGTATAATTACAGATATAAAAAATATACCAAAAAAATAATAATGACCTCTAATTTTTATAATATCAATATTAAATTTATTAAACCAAACATAATGCTAAACTAATAACACAATACATATAAATTATAGTAAAAAGCACTCTAAGTGTGATGAAAGAAATAATGTTGTAAAAAAAATTAATATGATTAATGTCAGTTCGATTAAAAGATTATTAAAAGTAATAATAAAAATAATAACTTTATTTAATATTGTAATTTTGTTTTCATTAATAATTTATTTCATATACATATATATATATATATATATATATATATATATATATATATATATATATATATATATCCACATGAAATTTTAATTTTATATTTAAATTTAATTAATAATCATATTGAAAATTTAATAATTATAATAAAATATTTTTCTACTCTTTATATATATATATATATATATATATATATATATATATATATATATATATTTCATTAAAAATTAAAAATTAAAAATAAAAATATCTTATATATTGATAAATAAATAGAATTAGAAACAAAAATTTTATGTACATTAAATAAAAAAAATGTAATAAATCTATCATATGAGTATTTGATAAATTTAATTAATGATTCTAGTGTGTAATCATAATATTTCAAACTTCCATTTTAATTAATAAACATATAAAAACTTAATGCTTATAATAATATTTACTCAAAATATGATTTAAATTATGTAAATGATATAAAGAAATAAATTATAAAATTATAAAACATATTAAAAGATATATATATATATATATATATATATATATATATATATATATATAATGATGATGATGATGATGGTGGTGGTTAACTTCCAGTGAGAGTCTTATATATATATATATATATATATATATATATAAATAAAAGAGAGTATTTTATAAAAAAATTAATTGAATTAAAAATAAGAACATTTCTATATATAAAAATTTGAAAGTTATATAAATATAAATAATATGGTAAAGAACTAGAAAAGATTCATCTTAACCATGAATTTATCAATTAATAATAGGGATCAAATTTTTTGACATAAAAGTATTTTCTCAAATTTTATATTAAAAAAAAATACTTTGAGAAATTTCATTGTTTTTTCACCTAGATAAATTTAAAATTAAAATAAATCTATATTAATATCTAACCTAATCCACTATGAAATTTAGATAATACAATTTATTTTTATTTTTATTTAAGAAATACTTTATTTTTATGTGCATATAATATTTCATAAGTTCATTATAAAATTTGGTATATATAAATCGAGATAATATAAATTCATGTAACCTTCTTTTGGGATTATATATATATATATATATATATATATATATATATATATATATAAAAGTATAGTATAGTATAGTATAGTATGAGTGGTTCACAAATTCTTCTATAAAGTGCATGACATTAAAATTAAATGGTTAGTTTTATTAATAGAGTTTAATGTGTTAACAATAAAATTTATTAAGAATTAGTTAAAGGGATAAAAATATAAAAATGGTATATTAAAATTTTTATATGATAAAATTAATAATAATAAAAAAATAAAATAAAAGACAAATATGAAATTAGTTTTACAAAATATCTATTAAAATTTAATTTATTATATATATTTATAAAATTATTATGTATTTTATGAAAGTCTTGTAATTGTAGATATTGATAAAGATATAATAAAAAATCATCAATTCTAACTCTCTATATATATAGATACCATTTTATTTAAAAAACATTTTAATTAATTAATTATATATTAATTAACACTTTACTTAAACATAAAATTTAAAATATATATAAATATCATATTAATATTTTATTTTATTACATTTTATAGCAATTTAATTGGTGAGTATGTTTATGTAATATGAGATTCCACGTTCAAATTTTTTAATTTTATCTATTATAGTGGATACTAGTAATGATAAAATAGCCTAGTTATCCATCTTGTCATAAAAATAAACAACATTTAGTTTTCATAATTTTCCTTCTTTACAAAATAAAAAATTATAGAGATGTTGATTCTTGTAGTCACATCCAAAAAAAAAGAAAAAACAATGAAATTAGATGTTCAAATACCCCAATTTTATTATTTATGCTAAAAGTTCCTCTACTCAAAAGAAAAATAAATAATACATCTTCTTATATTACAACCACCGACATTTCAGAATTTTAATTGTTTACAAAATAAAAAATTATGGAGTTATTAATTCCTTTGATCACAAAAAAAATAAAACCCATGAGATTTGAGGTTCAAATCCTTAGATTTACTTGTTTTCTAAAGGGTCTACCTTGAACATCTAAATATTGGACTATGTGGCATTACAAATTCTCAATGTTACAAATGAAGAATAAATGTGTTGATCTTTAAATGGCTATATTGATACTCTTACATTGAAAATTGTTATTTCACCACTGAACATTGCAATTTATAGTGTTGAACTTTGAAAATTAAAATGCAACTTATAATGTTTAAATTTCAAAATTAAATATGTATTTCCATTATTATTAAATATGCATATTTTGTCCCGAGTGGGGGTGAGAACCGAGACTAACGTGGTCATCGGGCCCCATGAGGAGTGACAAATTTGTCTGAGGGGACGGTCGTACCTCCAGGCCCCCTCATATCATGCGGAGGAGGGAATGGCATACAAGAGCCTTAGATCTTAGGTGTGTGAGTATTTATGACGCCTTCGGAAAGGGAAGCGACAACAGGTTAATAAGTGGGATGAGGAAGATGTCAAGATATCAGTTCAGTGCTCAGGTTTGGTGGTGGAACTATACTTGGCCTCTTGTTCGATGATGAAAGAGGCATTAGAGGCATGCTATAATTGGTGGTTTCTTGATTTTATTTGGGGAACTGTGGTTTGTTGCTTATAACGGAGCCTAATTCCTGGTTTTTCTCAGGCCTTGTAGAGCCATATTGGGTTGGCATGCGTGGTGTGAAGGAAAATGCTATTTCTAGTTCATATGGGGTAAGGATCATCTCTGTAAAAGTTGTCAGTGCCATGGTGAGGGAGGTGTTTGGGAGGCATCAAGATTCTGTAAAATTGTCATCCTCCTGGTAGTCAGCTCTGTACAATGGAGTGATTAGTGTGGCGGGAATGTGAAGGTGATGCTAGAGGCATTTCCTTAAGTTTGATATGGTGGATGAGAGGGCAACAATTTATTTTAGCAGACATGGCAACACAACTGGTGGAATTTGGCGTGATTGGGCAGTGAGAAATGCACCCTCATCCTCGACGGGGTCGGTTTAACCTCCCAGTGAGGGCAGGGATGGGGAGAGAGGAGGCTCGTGACTTGAAAACCATGGTGGATGGAAGCGAGAGAAAACCAGCGAGCAAGACCCTGTGTGCAGGTATTGGAGCACATGAAGGGCGAGGTGGTAGACTTCGCGATGGTTGGCAAGGTTGTCAGATTCAGGGGCAGTTGACTCAGGATGGTGGCAGCGACGGCACGAAGACACCCCGCACTAGTAGCAGTACTGAGAATCTTGGCTCTCGAATTGGTGGTGGGTGTATGAGGGCTCATGCAGCTGAAAGAGATGGCCATTGTGATGCCTTGAACCCATAGGGATTGAGGGATTGAGCACTGCTACTTGGAAAAGTGTCGAGGCCTAATCCAATCCTTGGTGGACCGGGTAGATGTGGCAGAACAAATTAATAGGGAAAAGCATGATGAGCTGATGGCAAAATTGGAATGCATGGATTACTTCAAGTGCCAAGTCAAGGAATGAGTGGTGGTAGTTTGGCGGGGACAAAAATATCTAGTAGAAAAAGTGGAATAGTTGGATAATTATATGGCACACTTCGAAGGGCATGTTCAGTGCAACTTCTATCCTTTGCCTCCTCCAAGAACTACTCCAGAAAACCTAGCTTCAGTCACCTCAGACGATGAGTATGTCCTCTAGTTTTCTTTATGTTTTGTTTATCTATTGGAATCTATGGTCCTCTCGTTTGTGGACACTTTTACGAGCATCTCTTTTGTATTTTTGGCACCTTCTACATATTGTGATCAACAAACCTGGTGGGGGTGAGACCACATGATTTTTGAAGTATCAAATGTATATCTTTATCTCTGAATGAATAGAATGTTGACATACAAAAAAAAATGTATATTTTCAAATATTTGATTGTACCATAACTTGAAGGCCTTGTTTCTTTTCTTCTATGTGGTTCACAAACCCTTAAGATCGATGACCACTACCACCATGGAATATTTTGTATTAGGAAGATAGATTCCATGGATCTTGACCTCGAGAGTGTCGACATAATTGTAGTCACCTGCAGAATATTGGTACTAGGGAGATCCCATGGAACCTACCCATGGAGCTTGACCCCAAGACTCTCAAGATAATTGAATGCGTGACCTCTCAATAGAAAAGGTGCTTCAACAACTAGGAATCGACCACTTGAGCTAACCCTTTCTAATCCATAACTTGAAGGTCTTATTGTATCCTTTGCACAATACAATGTCATATGGATAAATGTCTCACACAATTATGCCATAATTTATGGATATTGTTGAAATAAATCATTGAAAATAGCTCATAATCATGTAAATAACATATTTACCATCAATAGCTTCTCGCCATAATTTAAGCAAGTCTTCGCATAAAAAATGAATAGGAATAATATGTAAATAAAATACTTCCTCTCACCATTATCTATATTTTAGTGGACACTTAAGTGGGAGTAAAACTATAAATGTGTAGAGTTACTAATGGTTACTGCCCACTAAAATTTATGCAAATCCTTGTACGTGAGCAAGAAATTAATTTATCCACTTCACATCTCAATCTATTATTTTGTGACAAAGCAAGACTATAGGATTCTATTTCTCATGTGACCACTATTAATTATGCATTAAACAATATAGGTTATAATTTTTTATACAAATTTTCCCATCTTTTCTCAGACCATAATTTCTAACTTGAGTAACAAAGACTATGATGCCCTACAACACTTTTTATTTATTTTTGTACACATTAAAACTATTTTCTCAAAATTAACCATAACATCCATACATAAACTATATTTTTTCAACACCTACCATTACAACAACGAATAATTCAAACACAACTTATTATTCATTACTTATTATTCATTAATTTGAGTGGAAAAAACTAAACTACTTTATAACACTTTATTATTTTTCAAGTCCACATTAACCATTGTTTTCTCAAAATCAACCTTAACACCATACATAAAACCCATCCCATAAAACCTCGCCCCACACCACCACCCCAAAAAAAAAAAGAGCAAAAACAAAAAACTTTAGGTTGTCCTTCTCAATCCTTCTCAAAACAATATTTATCCCACACTAGGCATTACCAGGGGAAAGCCTTATCACTAAGCATTATCACTAGTCTCTTGCTTATTTAGGGCTCCTATGGACTCTAAGCCTTTGTATCATCTCGTCATCTCCATGTCATTGCGCGAAACGCTGAGCGAACAAAAGTGGAAGTACATGCCGGAGAAATATCAACGAAGTCTGAAGAAATGTCAATAATTGCACCAGGTACTTAAATGAAATGGTAAGTATTATTATTTAATTTGTACAATGGTTGTTTTTTTAAATGAAAGTGATTTTCCTAAATATGTAAATAGTTTGTTGATATTAATGTATCCTTGTTATTTAATGTGATTTTCTTTTTAATTTTAAGTTGATTAAGAATATGATAATTTGAGTTAGGAACATTGACAGGTTAAACTCATTACCGATCCTAATCGCAGAGAGTGAAGTAGGGTTAATCATTTTGGCTAATATTGAGGAAAACAAGTACTTTATCTTTTAGTGAAAGATCATAAACATATTTCTATCTGTTATTTTTAATATTTTTAATTTTTAAAATTTTTAAATTAAATACCCAGTAAAAAATTAATTATTAAAATAAAAATATATTTTTAAATATGTTTTCTCAATATTTATTAGAGTTTAACAAAAAAAAAATATACACATACTCTATTTCTAAATAGATTTTAACGTATAAGCATTTGTAAAGAAATATACTCAACCTCAATTTGAACCTAAATTTTGTAAAGAAATATACCCAGCCTAACTAATCTAGAAAAACTTTAATGTTAGTTAATTTTTTTGTTCATAACCGTTTCCACAAATATATTAAATAAAATACTAAATGTAGTTGACAGTGAAACATATTTTAATGATATTCATAATCATAAAAAGAGTAATTTACTAATGGTAGCGTGCTCTGAGCGCTTTGAGTACAGCACGAGCTTGGCCCGTTATAGGAGGTTAACATTTTGGAGCAGAGATTGAAACACAGGTGTCAAAACCCTAAATTTTTCCAAATAAGCCCTACTGTAATCGGAAGGACGTTGGGGCAGCGACGGTACCTAATATTATTTTGGCGCCTATTCCTAACCCGTATCTCTTAGGAGGGTATTTAATGTCCTCAGAGCAGCACGCGACTTAACGCGATAACACTGAGCTGGCAAATTCGCCATTAAATAATATTTGTCCACTCCCGTGTTATCGGGCTAAGTTGCGGGCTGCTCTGAGGACATTAAATACCCAATATATGGCTAGTTAGCTCCGGCCGTATCTCTTACACTGCTAGCATCGGGCAGGCACGGCGATGGGCGTCAACGGTGTATGCTGCCCGGGATTAAGCTCAACGGCCCTTCCTGTTTTTTCCGGTCGGACGCTTTTATCTTCTTGTTTTCTATAGTTAAAAGCGCCTTTTGGGTTTGCAGCAGCCATTTTAAGCCCTATTTCGCCAGCTGCATAGATTTTGGAATGGTGGGATTTCCTTGCTGGGTATTAACTTGAATTTTTCAAAGCTAAAATATGAACCAGAAATATCAATGAAAGGTATGCTGGTACCATATAATCCCTAAAAATAAGCAGGCTATTATTGCTGAGAATATATATAACTCCAACTCATTTACTGCGCATCAACTAATTGTATATTTGTTAGACCATATCATGGTGCAACAGCTTATCAGACTGCTGCAGATTCTGTCCTCTACGGCTCATGGGACGTTTCAGAAGCCTCCCACTTCATCATACGCTCATACACGTGCTTTGTCTTTATCTGCCCGCCTGATCTTATCTATCTGGAACAGCTCACTGATTGCATTATGGGAGAGTATACTTGTTTTCTTTCACTTTTCCTTAAATATTTTTACTGTTTCCCTTACTGTGTAAGTGTACGCTAACTTTGTTTGTAAAAGGCAAACGCATTTATATGATAAGTTCGGCTCCAGAGTTTGTCTGGCGGACAAGTTCTGCTTCCGAGTTTGCATGGCAGAGGCAGAGTCTATTCTCTGATGGAGGCAGAGATATGCGAAAAGTATAAAATATAACCCGAATCTCTGTGTCATGGAGTCAGAGATCTGTTAAAACTATAAAATCTAAAACGAGTGTGAGAGTGGAGTGAGAGATCTGTTAAACCTGTAAAATCGACGACGTCACATAGTAAATAATTATTTTTCGGGAGTACTGTTTTGTTTTTTAAATTTACTTTTACACGGCAGATTATATTTAATTTGATTTTTATTTGTTCTAATTTTCAAATATAAACATTATAATAATAGTTTTTCTTGTAATTATATATGTTAAAGATTTTTTTATAATTTTCATAATTTTATAATATGAAATCATAATTATTAGTAAAGGTTAATTATAACGATCGATTTTAATTAGTTAAGGATATTTTAATATATGTTATAATCACTAATTTTGAAAAATAGATATTTATTTTTTATTATTATTGAAAAAAATTAATTTTCTAATATTTGAATAGTTTTTTGCTATAGTTTTTGGATGTAGTGGCAATATTTAAGCCATGATTTTTAAATATTTGTATCATGATTTTTTATTATTAATCTTTATAAGAAAACCACCTAAAATTAAAATCCATGAAAATAGTTCATAGTAACTTAAAGAATCCAGTCAGTGCCCACCATAATTTACTAAGTGTTTGCATAAAAAATGAATATGAATAAGATGGAAATAAATATGGCTACTAAGATGTTTTTCTGAATGCTTTAACATATAGGAGTAAAAGTGTAAATGTGCAAACTTAGTAGTGGTTAATATAATTAATAATAATTTTTTTAAATTCATTCTCTAGTAAATTTTAAAAAACCACTTATCTTTTAAATTGTGTGGAATTTTGATTATGTTATAGTTTTTTCAAAACATCCAATATATTGATTGAATAACTTGTTTTTATGTAGGATAAATAAAATGATTAAATAATGTTTGTGAAAATCCATTATATTATTGATAAATAAGGAATCGAAAAAAATGAAAATTTTGATAATGAAATAAAGATTAGAAAGTGAATTAGGAAATTTAGAAAAAAAAATCATTAATATAACTATTTGTCTAATTTTGTTAGGTTTGTTGATATCCTTCCATAGTTGCGTGGATCTCTTCCTTGTGATACACAAGATCACACAATGACAGAACATAAAAAACCAAATGAGAATACAATTGAATTAACCCACTCCAATCTTATCTAGGAATTGATACTTTAAATAAGAATACGAAGCAAAGTTTTAAAAATCATCAAACAATTGTATCGCTAATAATGAATAATCTGTTGGACATTGGGTTCAACGCTCCCTGAGTGTTTCACGACATGAACTAACTACCTCTTATCGATCCTAACTCTGGTGATTGTAGTGGAGACTAATGCTTACGGGGTTTGGTCTAATGACAATCTTGATTCTAGCATGTGGTATTAGAGCGATATATCTCGAGTTTGAAACTTACATAACTCACGTTATGAGGGGGATTCTTAGAGATTGGGTTTAGTGCTCCCCGTGTATTTTGTGACATGGACTAACCACCTCGTGTGGATCCTAACTCTGATGATTGTAGTGAAGAATAATTCCTGTGGGTTTTGGTCTAAAGGAAATCGTGATTCCAACATAAACGTGAATTGAAAGTGAGATCTTTGTATAGAGTGAAATCTACAACACTAACCTCTGTGGAGGGTAGTATAGGATGAACTGCAGAGAGAAAGAAAGTATAGAGGAGTAGATTCAACTGAATCAATTGAAATTTTTATAATTTCAATTGAAACTTGGTAACTGTGCCATAACATATGTACAGAGTTTGTGAAACAGTTCCAACTTTTAACATATGGGGATTCAGTTATATATATTATCGATTTTATTTAGCTATAGCATAAGAACAAATTGATATAAGTCATATGGGACGAGACAATAAATTCGAACAAAATTTAACTGCAAATTATTAGGCAAAGAAAAATTACTAGTAAAGAAAAAGTCTTTTGAAAAGAAGAATTGACGAGAATCCAAGATTTTGTATACCTTCCTTTTAATATGAACATTGCATATTAATAAATATTTATTTGGTTGTTTCCAAGTCTTTTTTCCTGTTTCAATTGCACCCCCTTAACTTTCTTTGGCACTAGAAGAAATAGGATGAAGAAGAGTGTTTGAATTATCCAATTAGTCTATATTCACAAATATGATTATGGAGTGGGACAAACATTATATGCTCTACAAATATATCCAATAAAGTTCGGTGGGATTGAGAACAATATTTTTTTTTATTTGCATTAAATATTTTTATTTTATTTTTTCATGAATATTATCATGTCTCGTTACATATACTTAGTTCTCAATTTTTTTGGTTTGTAAAGTATATATTTTTAGCTATATAAATTTGCTTTTAAGTGTATATTAATTACGTTGTAAGGCGTTCCCCTCTTAAATCAATTCTCCCAAATGCCTCTCTATCATCACTTTACGCCCTGAGATCATGTGTTAGACGATTAGATTATCCTCACTCGTTGGTTTGAATTGGTTGGTGACTGGTTCGGACTCATCACTTTACACCCTTAGATCCTTTGTTAGACGATTAGATTATCCTCACCCGTTGATTTGAATTGGTTGGTGACCGGTTGGGACTCGCTGGGCCGGTTGCTTTCCCTTCATGTAACTACATCACAAAGAGACACTCAGTGATCATAACAGCACAATTTCGAACTCTAGATTAGCGCAAGCCATTTCTAGTGGTCGGCCGCAGCGACACAACCAGACCAGATCGCAGAGAAGAAAGATCATCCAGGGTACAACATCTGGTGTAAATACTCCCCTCACTCCTCTTTTGGACACCATTCTATTAATTTCTAAATGAGGGTTTTATTAAGCTGGCCGAATTCACAGTGTAATGAGTTACATTGTTCCATAGAGTCCTCAGGTATTGGGATCGAGTATTTGCGGCTGCGCTTGAGTTTGTATCCCCGTGGGCTGTGTTATATTTTGATAAGGGAGTTTACAATGGCACCCATAGCAGTCGGTGATAAGATTCCAGATGGCGTTCTGGCCTATTTTGATGAAGAGAGCAAGCTCCAGCAAGTTTCCGTCCACTCTTTGGCTGCTGGGAAGAAGATTATTCTCTTCGGTGTCCCGGGGGCTTTCACTCCCATTTGCAGGTCAGGGTTTTTTTAAATCTTCTGTAACTTGAATTTTGCTTGGTTTGAGCTATGATTGATAGTTCTATGCTCTGGCTTTCGGATTATTAGAATCTTGATTTAATTATTAGGTTGTAGGGTTAAATGGCTGATTGAGCCTCTTCTGGCTATTAAATCGATAAGTCTTCTGTAACTTTAATTTATGCTTGAATGCTTGATTTGAGATATGATTGATAGTGCTATGCTCTGGCATTTGGATTATTAGAGTCTGGATTTAATTATCAGGTTGTAAGGTTAATGGCTCATTGAGTTTCTTCTTGCTATTAAATCAATAAAATACACACTGAGATGTTGTCGCCGTGGCAATATGAAGCATGTTCCGGGGTTTGTTGAGAAGGCGGAGCAGTTGAAAGGAAAAGGGATCGACGAAATTATCTGCGTAAGTGGTAAGTTTTATGAAGTTTGATTTAATATCTGACTGGAGTTAGGGTTTTGTAAATGGTTCAGTTTATATTGACTTATTGATAACACAAGGTACCTGTCTGTGTGAGAGGAACGTCTCTCGAAGGTTGTACCATTAAGACCAGCACTTCCCTTTGTCTATGGTGTGGCCATAGGGGTACTATTCCTTCAAAGTTGTCTAGTGCGGTCATAGGGGTGGCAACGGCTTATTAGTGTCTAGGGGGATGGATGGGATCTTGATAAGTGGCTTGGAATGTGGTCATCTTCATCATTAAAAAATGATCCCATCAACAGTTTGATTGTAAGCTTATTGGTGCTGGGAATCGTACTTTGGTAGTGGTTTGACCGGGTTTGAATTTCAAAAGACTTACCTACGATTTTCACACCTCGTTGACCTATTTGCACATTTCAAGGAAAGATTTTGATGGTTTTCCATTTTTTTTAACTATATTTGACAGGCTTACCATTAAATCACAATCCTATTAACCGTTTGGATGATTTAGTATTATTCGTTGTACTCTGAATCTGTCTGGCCTAATCCAATCATCGTATTTTGGATGGATTCTGTCATGTTGTGCTCAACGTTGGTTTCCCTGTTTGCTTTTAACCTGATCTAGTCAATGAATTTTGACTAGATTCTATAGTATGGCCGTGAATGTTGATTACCCTGTCAGGTTGGATCTCAACATTGAATCTACGTAGTGTAAATAGATTTGCACATAGGTTTTCAATCTTTGTTGGTACCTAAAATATCTCAGTTTAGTATAAATTTATACTAATTATGTATTTGTTTTTTTATGTATTTTATTTTTATTTGAGAAACACAAAATTCAAAATTTATTCCTGCTTTCTGAGCACCGATGTTTTGATGTTCTCATGGTGATGGCAGAATATGGATATGTTGTCTGCATGATATCAAGGGAATAACTTATTCCGCTTATGTATTTCTTACCTGCCTATGCTATCTGTAATCCTGTTGTTAACATACTTAACAATTTTCTTATTCACAACACTCATGTGTGCAATGTTCTAATAGTGATTTATGGTCAAGTTTCCTAGCAGATCTATTTGTATCCTGAATGGTGGCCACTTTTTTCTCATAGAAATTTATACTTGAAAAGTGTTGATCTTACATTCATAATAAGGCCTCATGCTAATTGGAAATTAGTCTTGAATCTCTACAAATTACACAATTTAATTTATGTCATAATGGAACCATTTTTACACCCATTTTGATTATTGAATGTGGTTGTGGGAAGTCATGAAGTCTTTGTCGATGATGGTCAGTGTAATAATTATGTTGTATTTGGCAACATTGTTGAAGATCCAGTAGTTGCACTTAATGTACAAGGCTGGAACAACTCTTCATTTCGTTCCTGGGAGGTATCATATTTTCTTCTTCCCATAAATATATAAGCTATGGAGGATGAGTGGATGGACTCTAAAAGTTTCTAGGATGAAAAATGCTTAACAACTTCTAAAATGAAGCATGCATATTTAGAGGGACTAAATTCTTTATTTATGTTTCATATAAGGTGTAGTTCTTTATGCACTAAAGATAAACTTATGTATAATTTGTTATATCAAATCTAAATCATTTATTTTTCAATACAAACAGAAAAGCATAGATTGATGGCACTAAATATCTCTAAAAATTCTATAAAAATAATGCAATTTACTCATTTAAATGATTTCCTAACAGTCATTGATAGCTTAGCTTGCCTATTTTTTCAACTATGAAACTGTCTGACACTACTCAGAAAACGGGTCTCTCTCAGAATACTCATATGGAAGGAAATAACCAAACTTGTCACGCCATCAGGGACTTGATCATAGAAATATTCCTGAAATCCTTTAAAGTAAATATCTTTGCTATTCCAAAGATAGCGAATTGTGGAGTTAAACAAATAACCACAGAGGCGTTCTAACTCTAGAACTATCAAGTAGGCTTTGTGTCTTGCTACATGTATCCCAACCCTTTGGAGAACAGTTGATCCTTTCCTGTTATTCTTTTGGCTAGAGGTACAAGGCAACAATCATATATAATTATGACAACAAACCCACAAAGCTTGGAAAGGGCCACAGGAAAAGCGTGGGCCTGGAATTGTGATCTGACATTTCTATCCATGGCACTACCTTGATTTATCAACAAAGATGTACTCTGTTTTACTGCAACCATTTCACAGATTAAGCAAGAGAACCAGATGGAAACCATTCTTAATATAAGTGTTTATTCTACTTGATTTTATAAGTGTTTATTCTACTTGAATTATTGCGTAGAATTTTTATGGATTTGAATTCGTATTTCCCTGTGTATTAGTATACTTTTCTGAGGAGCCTTGCACCATAGCTGCTGCTTTGTCCAAAAAACAACACATTGCCAACCAAAAGTAGATATCAAGATACAATTGTGTATACACAAACGGGTTTGGGTTGATAGTTATTTAAGACTGAGAATATATTAATACTGCTTTATCTTTGATATTTTTGGACTAATAGTCCTAACTCATAAAATGATTTAAAAATCTGGAACTTGCTGAAAATTATTTGTGTGATAGCGTAGTTTGGCCTGATTTAACAGATTCTATATAGTGGTTCTTGTAAAGCAACTTCGTATTGGAAGGCATGCTAATATTTCTCTTACTTGTAATACAGATTACAATGCAAGCAATATGAGTGATGGGGCTGCCTACAAGAAGCTTGTGCCTGTAAAATGGTATCCCACCGAAAAAGACAATAGTGGCTATACCCACTGCCATGGTGAGAATCCCAACATATTTTAGATTCACATTAATCAGGTGGCTTCAGAATGGCTTCAAAGTTGAGAGATACACCAACAGAGTCAGCAAAGCAAAACTAATCCCTGAAACAATAATTTATACAACATTGGTTGAGAGATACACCAACCGAGTTAGCAAAGCAAAACTAATCCCTAACAATAATTTATACAACATTGTAAATCATCATCATCAAAGAGGTTACATAATGAGGAAAAATAGATATAAGCTCATGTTCAGAAGAATGAGGAAAAATTCACCCACAATTAATAGACAATCGATATCAAAATATTGTATATTCAGTGGCCCTAAACAAAAGGAAACAGACTGCAATTTCGACAACCTTTAATCTTGGGTATTTTGGTGTGCGAACTGGGCGAGCTATGGGGAACGGGGGTGATTAGGAAGAAAGGCCACAGACACGATTTTCATAATTCAGAATAGCTTCCTCTGGCCCCAGAATAGCTTACTATGGCTCTCACGGCAACTCTGTTAGAGCTGGGTATTTCTGTGTGCAAAATAGGCGGGCTGTGGGAGAAAAGGGAAATAGGGGAGAAGGGTGAGGAGTGGAAGGACAGGGAGAAGATAATGGGGCAATTGGCGATAAGGGTGAGCTATAGGAGGGAATTTTAAATTGAGTCTCAATCCCCTCTCAACGCGGGCTATCGAGAGTACAGTGCAGAGACAAGCCAGGGTTTCTCGAGCACAAATTCCGCGGGAGGTTTTCGACTTGAGCATCTCTGTCTAATGGAGACGAAGGAGGGCCCCACTATCCACGTTGACAGGGCCAACGAATATGCAACTGAGCTGAGCTTGGCGGATGTTCAAGTTCTTCCTCTCGCAAGCCGTTGTGTTCGCTTGAATCATGGAAGTTCAGGGCCAACTTAAGGAGACCCCTCTCACTCTGGATCAATTTGCAGAGTTACTCAGGCTATTCGTTGGAGTGCTAGTATTCATTAGCCTCCTCGTAGTGGATACATTGAAAGCAAGAAAGAAAAGGGTGCATTGGGTTCCTGGTCATGCGCTTGTCCTCACTTCTCTCACCATCCAGGCTATGAACTTGCTGAACGTAGAGAGCACTTTACTAAAAGAGATCTTGAACAATCCACATCCATTGAATGGTGAGGTACTTAAAAATAACTTGTATATGATACATAGTAGCAGGGTAATGTTATGTGTGATAGTGGCCTACTTGTTGCCAGGAATGGCTCGTCCCGGCTATGAAGATTCTTGGGGCAAATTAACTACTGTAGGCCTCACTATGTTCGTCCACATTTTCTCCGAGTTCTTCGCCGTACATCTTCGTTTGCGTGAATCCGGTTTATCTGTCATCACCTATTACTTCTACTTCTGGCCACACGCCAAGGAGGTTATGGAATATTCGTTTATAGTATCGAGTGTGATAGTATCAATATCCCTAGCATGGCTTCTTCTCCTCCTCAGCTTTGCAACAATAGCCAATAAAAACATCCGGGATATCATCGCTCAAAAACTTCCCATTATTTTGGCAAATCAAGGTAACGCTACAGAGAACTCCTCGTAGGCAGTAGAAGATCTGGTACTCAGATCTGGAATTGTCTCCCGTGCATGTCATCCTGAAACCATAATTGCAAGATCAGTGTTAGACGCGTCGGCTGCAGTAGCAGTCACAATTTGCATTTTAAGTTCAATCGCCGGATGGATTGTTTAGGGCCCAATTATAGACGTGTTTCTTGTTGTCAAATCTCGGTTAAAATTCATCACAACAAACATGGAAGTCGTATTCATCCTGGTAGGGTGGGAAATCATCGGCTGGAGATGTCTTATCTCTGTAGCGTACTATGGAAGATGGCAAAGCTGGAATCCAAATGAAAGATGGTATACCTATTTCCAGGTAGAGGAATTTTGGACTAGGCACATCATTGAGTTGCAGGAAGCAGCATCCAAGAAGCAGAAAAGTATTGTTGATGAAAACGTAAATAAAATGATTGGCTCGGAAGGAATAGAAATACATTTCTTATGGGCCTTTTTATGGGGTTTGTTGCGATGTCTGTATTGGCTGCAATTTTTTATGGTTTATACTAGTAAACTCTTTTGGTTTATCGCATAGTTTGTGTTGGATAATAGGCGTATGCAGAAAATATCCTCAAAGTTTTTATCAAAGCCGGGTGAAACAGAGGACGGGGATTTTTCAGAATACAGGCCAATTTTGGAGAACGTGGACCTTCTGTGGGGGCTCCTTGGACCGTGTTTGTAACAAACCAAAATTCCATTAAGAAAGCAAAGGAACTTGTGAAAGAGGGCAACATGGATGGTAGAGAATGCGATACCCTAATCTGGTTTCTGAGAAACTATAGAAAATCGACAGGATGTGTGGGTATACGGAGTTTGGATCCTGCAAAATTAAAAAATAAAGCGGGTTTGAAGTTCTTGTGGAAAAGAGATCCTGGCCCTGTATTAGATGTGGAAGAGCATTACATATATGTGAGCAAACCATCATTGAAGCTAACAGCGGTTTCATTGGTCAATATAATCGTTCGGTTGTCACCTGATTGTGGGAGAAATGCTTTAAAAGCATACTCTGAGGCATGTGAACTGATGGATTTGGTGGAGGACTCAGATCCTGCAATCGATAGCTTGCTGAGTAAAGCGACAGATAGTGTATTCAAAACATTATAGGAACAAACTACAGAGAATGCTATGGATACTACAAGTGTTGTATACATGGAAGATGCAACTGCTACAATCGATAATCTTGCAGAAGAAAGTAAAAGGAAAGTTACGGTGATTGAACATGGAGGAGACTCTCTGGATTGGAAGAAGGCAGGGGTAGGGAACACCTTATACAAATTATGCAAGAACATTGATTGCAATTCAATAGGGAATTTTATGGAAGTGGTCGATGAATTACAGAGTGCTTTAGCAGAAATTGTCGGTGGTTGCATAGAGAGTGTGGGGAATGCATTAGTGGATAACTGCACTAAATGGGCACAAGATTTCCAGGAAGGTAAAGTTGCTAAAAGCAATTTACATAGCCGGGAAAAATACGACACTGTTGGAACGGCTGAGATCATGTCTGAACCTGCACATTAGCCCAACAACAACACAGTCGTCGATGGTAAGACTTGCAGTAATTGTGCACTGAATGTTTAATCAATACATTGTCCATCTTCCCCACATGCTCTCAAATAGCCTAACTCTACCCATGCGGTTATAGGATCCTAACACCTGCAGGTATTAGTCAAGATAGCATCTAATAACGTCCACCCATTGTACTTTAATTCTTTGAATGTGTTTTTTGTGGAAACGATTTCAATTATGTTTTAAATCTTTAATAACGTTTTTTGCGGGCAAGATTTCAATTATTGTGGTTATCGGTGGGAGAAACATATCACGAGTGATATTTGATCAAACCAAGAATGAAAATATGGCTAAGTTGTGAGCAGAGGCAGATGCGTGGACAACCAGGGTCTACTAAGACGAAATTAGTGAAGGTTGAAAAAAAATGTAACATGCGAAGTCAGGGAGGTAATATCACAAATTTATAATTGCAGACATCGTTGACAGAGCCAAGAGATTCGTTTTTGCTGGAGTATAAAAGGAATACAAATTCACTAGGATTGGATCCATGATTTCGCTGAGAATTTACCAACCAAGTCGCAACAAAAGGGAGCGCATTTTTAGGTGTTAAGGCACCCATCAAATCATTGTATTGAAGGGCCACGAAATTCCATTGACAGAGGCACGATTTAGCTGGGGAAGCAGTGACCAAAACATAGTAAATTTTAGAATGAATTAGCCATGGAAATTGGTATGATTTCACTTGGTAAAAGGTTCGTTGAATCCACTATTTGAGGGGCCATTAAATGGCAATTGTTTGTGCAATGATTTGTAGATAAAAATGGAAGAGACACGAGTAAAAACTAAGTTCGAAAATAGCCAAGAAAATGGCTAATCTAATAGGATCATAAATGTGTCAGAAATATGAAATTTTGTTCAAGTCAATTTGGCGTATGGTTTATTTGGGTTTCAAGTCTACTAGGTGTATATTGTGCATTGGTGAAGCTCACTGCCAGGGAACCACCCCCAAGTAATTCCACTTTTGGTTTTTGTCATTCCACTTTTCGAATCTCAGCCAGCAGACCAAGAGAGCCAACAAGCAAATATCTAAGTGTTGAAAAATCCAAGCATGTCATCAAGAATCAAACATTAAGTGCATGCCAAGAAAGAAGAAGTGTGCTCACGAAGAGAACTCATGAATATCAAATGCACAACGCATCCAATAAAGAAGTGAACACATTTCCATATATGTGTTTTAAGAAACATTTTAGTGTTGGAACTTGGCAGTTTCATGGTTCTTCATTGGTGGCAGATTTATGCAACATATTTGATCATTTAAGTTTTAACAGATTTTCCTTTTCTTTTCCTACAAATAATTTGCTCTTTATATGTGCTGGAGTTATTGGGATATTCTTTAGGAACTAGTAGGCATGCAAATTTATATTTTTAAATCCTTAATTCTCCTCATCATTTGCAAGTTGTTCATCTCCATCTATGCTCAGAGAAGACAACTTAGCTTCAGAACGTTTGTAAGACAGAAAATGAAAATTTTAGCAAATATGGAGGTAATAATAAACGCCCTATGGTGTCAGAACAATGTTTTCTTGGGTTTCTTTTGAGCCATAGCATTAGAGAGCCGTATATTGGTGAGGGACCTTTAACCCAATGCATCAGTGGCTTCATACAGGTGTGATTGGGGGTGCTCATCTTTGTAGGCAGAAGAAAGGAATGTCATTGATACATTTGTGATTATTGCTTTCAACAGAGCTCTCTAGAGTGTTATCAATCCCAGGTCTGGCATTTACAAAATGTGACTCAGCTCTTAAAAATGAGGTAACATTCTCTGCATTTTTAGAAAAGAAAGAAAAATTGAACACTTGTTTCTGCAATCGCAGAGTATGGATATGTTGTTTGCATGACATCAATGGAAATATCTTATTCAGCTGATGTATTCCTTACCTTCCCGTGCTATTTGTAATCGTGTTGTTAAGATACTTAATAGTTTTCTTATGCACAACACTCATGTGTGAAATTTTCTAATAGTGATTTCTGGTCAAGTTTCCCAGCAGATCTATTTGTACCCTGAATGGCAGTCACTATTTTATCATAGAAATTTATACTTGAAAAGTGCTGATCTTACATTCATAATAAGGCCTCATGCTAATTGGAAATTAGTCTTGAATCCCTACAAATTACTCAATTTAATTAATGTCATAATGGAACCATTTTTACAGCCAGTTTGATGATTGAATGCACCTATTCGAGATATTCAACTTTGTTTCTTCATATTGAATGTGGTTGTGGGAAGTTATGAAGTCGTTGTCGATGATGGTCAGTGTAATAATTTTGTTGTATTTGGCAACAATGTTGAAGATCTAGTAGATGCTCTTAATGTAAAACGTTGGAAAAAATCTTCATTTCGTTTTTGGGAGGTATCATCTTTTCTTCTCCCCATAAAGATATAAGCTATGGAGGATGAGTGGATGGCTATAACGACTTTGAATGTGTAGTAATCCTCTGGATGGCATTTATTGTGAGAATGTCATGCGCTTGAAAAGGTTTCCAAATCAAAAGAGAACACAGCTTGGACGTACACATTCTTAAGGAGAAGGCCATAATGAAGGGTTCGTCTTCCTCATTATCTGTACTAAAGATCCTCTGCATACATGCCAATGAAGAATTTGTTGCTATTTTGTTGAACACATATCTAGCCTGTCCTTTGGTAGAAATTCTACATGTACCATTGAAAGAAGCTTCTGGATGTAGGGAATTGGTGATGCAACATATATTCATTATGTGAGTAATAAGGAGTGGAACATAGATTTTCCCAAAGAAATTGAGGAAGATGAAGCCCTAGAAGAAATTCTTATCAAGGCATTCATGGATTGGAGAAGCAGGTCAAAGATGGAAGCTTCTAGCTACTTAGGGTGTTTAAACTCCCATGACTGATTTATTGGATTGGGGATGTTGTAACATTTTCTTGGCAAAATGATACAGTTAAAACTTTTGAGCTTTTCCAGAAATCCACCATCTTTGTAGGAAGAAGAAAGGAATGTCATTGATACATTTGTGATTATTTCTTTCAACAGGGCTCTCTTGAGTGTTATCGATCCTAGGTTTGGCATTTAAAAATGTGATTCTGCTCTTAAAAATGAGGTAACATTCTCTGCATTTTTAGAAACGAAAGAAAAATTGAACACTTGCTTCTGCAATGGCAGAATATGGATATGTTGTCTGCATGATATCAAGGGAATAACTTATTCAACTGATGTATTCCTTACCTGCCTATGCTATATGTAATCGTGTTGTTAAGATACTTAACAGTTTTCTTATGCACAACACTCATGTGTGCAATGTTCTAATAGTGATTTATGGTCAAGTTTCCTAGCAGATCTATTTGTATCCTAAATGGTAGCCATTGTTTTCTCATAGAAATTTATACTTGAAAAGTGTTGATCATACATTCATAATAAGGCCTCATGCTAATTGGAAATTAGTCTTGAATCTCTACAAATTACACAATTTAATTTATGTCATAATGGAACCATTTTTACACCCAGTTTGATGATTGAATGCGGTTGTGGGAAGTCATGAAGTCGTTGTCGATGATGGTCAATGTAATAATTATGTTGTATTTGGCAACATTGTTGAAGATCCAGTAGTTGCACTTAATGTACAAGGCTAGAACAACTCTTCATTTCGTTCTTGGGAGGTATCATCTTTTCTTCTTCCCATAAAGATATAAGCTATGGAGGATGAGTGGATGGCTATAATGACTTTGAATGTGTAGTAATCCTCTGGATGGTATTTATTGTGAGAATGTCATGTGCTTGAAAAGGTTTCCAAATCAAAAGACAACGCAGCTTGGATGTATACTTTCTTAAGGAGAAGGCCATAATGAAGGGTTCGTCTTCCTCATTATCTGTACTAAAGATCCTCTGCATACATGCTAATGAATAATTTGTTGCTATTTTTTTGAACACATATCTAGCCTATCCTTTGGCAACAATTCTACATGCACCATTGAAAGAAGCTTCTAGATGTAGGGAATTCGTGATGTAACATATATTCATTATGTGAGTAATAAGGAGCGGGACATAGAGTTTTCCCAAAGAAGTTGAGGAAGATGAAGCCCTAGAAGAAATGCTTATCAAGGCATTCATGGGTTGGAGAAGCAGGTCAAAGATGGAAGCTTTAGCTACTTAGGGTGTTTAAAGTCCCATGAATGATTTATTGGATTGGGGATGTTGTAACATTTTCTGGGCAAAATAATACAGTTAAACTTTTTGAGCTTTTCCAGAAATCCACCAGCTTTATTGGGTGTTCTTATTCTCATAACAATTGGTATATAGCCCAAAGATTTTTTCACTGTATTCTTTGCATCATAGTCGAGCAGTAGTCAAGATATTATAGGGTTGCAATACTCAATGATTATCAATGGCATACCTTAGTGTGAGTACTATGACATGGGCATTATCACCTTTTGCTGCATCTATCACACAATGTTTTTAATTGCACCAACAAAAGTCATTGAATTGTAGTCATAACAATGCCAGGGCTCTGTAATGAATGTGAGGCATATATGTTCATAGCAATGAGATGGAATAGTGAATGGATGGGCAAGAAATGTTCTATTTGCACTTCATTTTATGATTGTGATATTGTCGGTGGCAACTAGATTAAACTTCCTCATTGGTCATATCAAAGATCTCTTAGGAATGGTTTATTTGGGTTTCAAGTCTACTAGGTGTATATTGTGCATTGGTGAAGCTCACTCCCAGGGAACCACCACATGCAATTCCACTTTTGGTTTTTGTCATTCCACTTTTCGAATCTCAGCCAGCAGACCGAGAGAGCCAACAAGCAAATATCCAGGTGTTGAAAAATCCAAGCATGTCACCAAGAATAAAACATTAAGTGTGTGCCGAGAAAGAAGAAGTGTGCCCACGAAGAGAACTGATGAATATCAAATGCACAACGCATCCAATAAAGAGATGAACACATTTCCATATATACATTTTAAGAAATATTTTTGTGTTGGAACTTGGCAGGTTCATGCTTCTTCGTGAGACCAATATAAATGTATTGTTTCAACATCATTGGTGGCAGATTTATGCAACATATTTGATCGTTTAAGTTTAACAGATTTGCCTTTTCTTTTCCTACAAAGAAATTGCTCTTTATATGTGCTGTAGTTATTGGGATATTCTTTAGGAACTAGCAGGCATGGAAATTTATATTTTTAAATCCCTAATTCTCCTCATCATTTGCAAATTGTTCATCTTCATCTATGCAAGAAGACGACTTAGCTTCAGAATGTTTGTAAGACAGAAAATGCAAATTTTAGCAAATATGGAGCTAATAATAAATGCCCTGTGGTGTCAGAACATTGTTTTCTTGGTTTCCTTTGAGCAATATCATTAGAGAGCCGTATATTCTTCAAATTGGTGAGGGACCTTCAGCCCAATGCATCAGTGGCTTCATGGGATTAGATGTTCCTCTTCCAATAGTGGCAGATTTATTCAACATATTTGATCATTGAAGTTTAACAGATTTGCCTTGCCATCACATTCATCTCCTCCAAATTCAACTGAATTTCTTAATGCTGTCTCATTTTCTTCATGCAATCCTTCGGGAAAGCTTCCTATTTCCACCACAATCTAAGTGAAGATGGAACGGTAGCATTAAGAATTTCTGAAGTGAGTTTGCCCTTATTTTATTATCGTTTTGGGAAATAAATTGGGGTTTATTAACATATTCCTAATTACTCACTGCATATCTCTGTACACAAAGCAAGTTCATTTGGAAGGGCATCAGTCTGAATACAAAGAGCAGTTTACCCTTATTTATTAACTGTTCAGTTAGGTTGGATAAGGAACCATCTACAACATGGAAGCAGAATATTGAAGAAACTAGTTTTGTTTGTAGATTTTGGGAAATCCTCTAAAGACCCACGATTCGACATCTACTAGAGAGACAATTTATTTGATATGGTTTATAAACAAATATATGCTTTTTCTAGCATGGGAAGAGCAGGTGGAGGAGCCATGTTTTGGCAGTTGATGGCAAAAGGAATGAGCTCATATAGAGATGGTATGATATTGTCTTGTCTCAGAGTCCTTTCACAACATCTAACACCAATATGATGCATGTTCACTCAGGAGGATGCACAAAGACTTTATTTGTACAAATTTGTCCTCATGAAAATGACATGGGAGAAACTCTGTGCTTACTAAACTTTTCCAATAGAGTTCAAGGATTAGAGCTTGGTCCTACTCGGAGGTAGGAAGATGTAAGTTTTCACTGTAGCATGGCCCTTGCCTTTTCTTGATATTTTTATGACTTTCAAAAATTGTCAAAAAAACATTAATTAATGTTATATGCTATTGCCTTACGGCGTTTCCATTACAATATATGGTGCAATTAAATTAATTAAGTTGTAAAATGATGTATAATGATCATTGAATAATGTTACAAATTTAAGTTACAACTCAAATTTCCAAGGCCAAAGCCCTCAAGAAGTGCCAAGTTGTGTTCATGGCTGCACAGGATGAAAGACTCAGAATAACATCTGAAATTCTTAATAGTATGAAAATAATCAAACTACAAGCATGGGAAGAAAAATTTAAAGAGCTGATAGATAATCTCAGAGCTGTGGAGTTCAAATGGTTGTCTTCAGCACAATTTAATAGAACATATGGTACCATACTCTACAGGATGTCACCCATCATTACTGCATCTATAGTTTTTATCGGGTTTCCTATCATAGGGGATCCACCGTTAACTGCCACAACCATATTTACAGTGCTTGCAACATTCCATGTGATACAAGATCTAGTGAGAATGCTACCTGATGTTTTGGCTATATTAATTCAGGTTAAAGTCTCCTTAGATCATTTTGGACAAGTTCTTACAATATGATGAGCTGAGACTAGATTTTGTTGTGAGGAAAGCACTTTCCGGATCCTGGTATACCATCAAAATTCATCAAGCCATACTCAGCTGGGATCCAGAATCTTCATTGAAAAATCCAACATTTGAAGGGAATAAATCTGCACATTAAAACTGGAGAAAAGGTAGCAATTTGTCACTCAGTGGGATGAGGGAAATCTGCTCTGCTATATACAATTCTTGGAGAAATCCCAAAAATTTCAGATGTAAGTTGAGCATTAACTACTCTTCTTGAGCAAAAGTAACCATTTCATAGTTCAACAAGATTGTAGATGCAACTTTTTTTCTTTCTATATACATAAATTCTTCCATAAACATTTTGATTGGACTACGTGCAAGTTGAAGTATATGGCAATGTTGCGTACGTGGCACAAACAACTTGGATTCAGAGTGGTACTGTCAGAGATAATACACTCTATGGGAAACCAATAGACAAAACTCAATACAAGAAGGCAACAAAAGCTTGTGCATTAGACAAGGATATAGAGAGTTTTGCTCATGGAGATATGACCAAGATTGGGGAGAGAGATTGAATATGAGTGGAGGTCAGAAACAGAGGATTCAGTTGGCTAGAACAGTATATAAGGATGTTGACATTTATCTATTGGATGATCCCTTCAATGCAGTAGATGCCCATACAACGTCAACTCTATCAAATAATGAGGAGACATTACATAAGAGAGACTCAAAGACTTGCTAATATTGCTTGTCGTAGTATGAAAAATCCGGTTTACCTCTGTATCAAATCTGTAAAGATCTTAGAATGAGATCCAGACATATTAATGTGAAAATTTTTGTGCATATTAAATATAAAAGATTTGAGTTTTGGGTTATCAAAGCTATAGATTGAGAACTACATGGATCGCTTGATAGGATGGCTGGTTTGATTTGTATATCAGGATTGCTAGCTTCTTTGTCGTGGTAGTGTGAGATCAATTGGGAATTGCTACTCGTTTCATACTTCAAGAGGGAAATGAATTTCCCAATGATGGTGGTGATGAAGGAACCTAGCAAAAGCATAGAGAATAGCATAGTTGATTGGATAAAAAAATCAATTGTGTAAATACAAATAACACACCCTACAAAATATGAAAGAAGATGGAAAATATGGTATTTGAAAAAGCCCAATCATAAAAATAAGTTGATAAAAGTAAGACGATGACTTCACATTCCATGGAAATGTTGGAATCTTTCCTTTATCTTCATGTCTACAATGCTACATTTTCCTTCAAGGTGAAGGTAAGAGTTGCTCAAAGATAACCTGACTACCTTCACATTCTACGGTGAAGGTAGGATCTTTCCTTCATCTTCATGTCTACAACTTTGTATTTACCTTTAAGGCGAAGGAGTTGTTAAAAGATAAGATGACCATCTTTACATTCAATGGTGAATGGTAATGGCAGGATCTTTCCTTTTCCCTCTTGTTTATAAGATTGCACTTGGCTTTAATGTGAAGGAAAGACACAATAATTATGTATTTAGTTTTATTAATTCAATTACACTATAGTTTTTTCATAAAATACTTTATTAAACGAATGGTTAGTATGAACGATTATGAATTTTCATAAACTTTTGCATTTAAGCTCATATGATTTCATCTATGCATTTAAAGAATAAAATTAAGATCACCCTATTTCATTTTTTTGGTGAAAAGGATAACTCTAGAGTTCAAAAGATTTTCAACATTGGGATTCTTGTACTAGAAGAAATGTAAGTGCATATGGAAGGCCACCATCTATAATATGGTTGTGAAGAGCTAAAACAAGGGAAGTAAAGTATTCATCCACATATGTGTATTCTTATGAGAAGATTCAAAACTGACGAGACATTTGTCGATGTCTACCCTACTGGGTATCGAAATAAATCATATGGGGCCTTCAATAATGTTCTTCAGACAATCATGGAACAACATGGGAAGGCTCCCATTGGCAAGAAAGAATTGGTTTTGGGTGTAAGAAAACTGCTTCTAAAACAAGGTTACTCACAACATCCATGTCTATACTACAGTGACATGCATCTCGATGCCCCTTTCCTACACTAGAAATCAATGAAGAAGTGACAAACTCTCACAACATCCACAAAATTCATAACAAAGTGTCAACGTACATACAATAGATATA
The DNA here is from genome assembly GCA_031772625.1 of Pinus tabuliformis. Taxonomy (NCBI): domain Eukaryota; kingdom Viridiplantae; phylum Streptophyta; class Pinopsida; order Pinales; family Pinaceae; genus Pinus; species Pinus tabuliformis. The sequence continues at coordinate 912,422,311 of CM062819.1, forward strand.
AATATTGTTGATGATCTCAAGCGTGATGTTAAAATTATTGGCAATACCAGTGATCTTAAATATATTTACTCTGTGCTGGCTATGTATCTCGTTTTATTTAATTCAAATTGAGAGTGAAAATTGAGAGTGCAATTGATTTATGTTAATTTTTCTCATACTGCTTAGAAATGGGTAGACTAATGCATAAGCATTGGCATTTTTATCTATTAACAAATTGATACTTTGAATGGTTTTTCATGATTATACATTTGTTAGTGGCACTCTGCAATATTGTTGGTTTGGCTTGAGTGACCCCAAAGTCTTGCAATAATTTTCTCCACCATTTTAAGTCCTTTGTTGTTTGACATGTTTCTATGTACTACGCTTTCTCAATGGAAAGAGAAAATGTGGATTGTTTTCTCTCTTCCCCATGAAATTGTGCCTCTAGTAAGGATAAAAAAATAGCTTGAAGTTGATCTCTTATTATCAATGTCCCCTATTCACTCTAACTCAAAATAACAAGATTTGGAGATTCTTCTGAATTCCTACTTAATGTAATTTGGTTCTTACATGTGCTTTAAAGATATTTCAAAATCCTTCTAATTGTTACCAAATGCTACGGTCTAGGATAGCTGGAAAATGGACTCACAATGCTTACAACTTATGAAATATGAGGTCTTCTATAAACCCTGGCATACATTAGGCTCTCCCAATAACATTCTGATATGTAGCTATACTACCAAGATTGGGGCGAGCAAAATTATAATTGGGTTATTCATGAACTCTAATGTTGAAAATTAGATAGAATGCGATGTTGAAAATTGGCATGTGAGTTGCAACCATGAAGACATAGGTAATTTTTTGGAGGTAATTTGGACAGGGGCTCCAATACTTTACTGAGATTAAGACAAATCCAAAATTTTAGAATTTCTTTATATAAATATTAATTTGTATACTTCTATTAAAAATCTAAAAACTATCATTAATCTATAAAATTATAGCAATATACTTATATTATCTATTTGAGACATCATGTTGTCTAAATATGGATCTATGCTAAAGAAGCAAAACTCAGAAGCAATTGCTTCACACTTATCCCATCTAGAATACTCATATATTTGCACACATCAATGTTGAAGTGCATTCTTTTTGTGCCTCCTGCACCAACATGGACTTTTCTGGAGCCCATCATGTGCTTTTGTTGAGTAGCCTCAATAGGAGGAGGTATTGTAATACCAATTGTTCTTGTTGTATAGGAAATAACTTTCTCACTTTGTCAATACCCTTTTCCTCTATTGTTTGGTTTTCTCCTACGATGATCATTGTGTCATCTGCTTGAGATGCTTCCTCCAAAGCCTCAATTATTAGTATATAATTGCTCTTGTTGGCTACATTTTCATAGCCAAGCTTACCTATAGTTCTTATGTATTTACATAAACCTTGTAAAGGTGTTGTGTATTTGCATGGTATATCTATAGACAATTGAGAAGAAGAGAACATGTTCCTTTTGTTATTTATTTCGTTTGGCAGTGATTTCTTCTTTTTGTAGTCCTTATTTTAGAAATTGTCTTGTTAGAGCTTGTCCACTTTCTTCCTCCTTTCTGCAAGCCCAAAGGCATAGAAGATTTGTACAAGATTTTTACTATAGTTCTTACCAAAATAAAAGCCTTGTATCATTATCATAATATTCAAAGAGACAAATATGTATCAAATCGGCGAAGAACAATCATGGAGAATTACAGAGAATTGTAGGTATGAGATGCATGGATAGGATGTAGTGACCGAACAGGTAGGGATCATGAATCAAGGCCTCTATTGTGAGTCAAATCCTCTAGTTAGCTTCTACAAAGGGAAAATCATAATCTAACAAATAACAATCGATAGGAAAACTCGCATGTTGGGAAGAAGCAGAACTTGGTTCTATTTCCTTGCCAAAACCTATCATGAAGAGATGTTTATGGGTTATAATTATTTTAAATATCAACAAGGAATGGTTTCACAAATCAAGATTTGTTTGACAGTTAAAACAACGGGATCTAATGCTCGAAGAACTCGCAATCATCTAACAAGTAATTTAAGAGTGCAAAGGAAGTAGAACTTGGTTCCATTTCCTTGCCAAAACCCACCATGAAGAGATCCTTATGGGTTATAATTATTTTGAAGATCAACAAGGAATAGTTGCAAAAATCCATATTTGGTTGACAGTTAAAACAATGGGATATAATGGTGGAAAAACTCTCAATCACCTAACAATGAATTTAAGGGTGCAGAGGATTGCGGAGTAGTTGCTTGGTGAGTTATTCTCATAGGGAAACACCTTATAATGTAATTTAAACTCTATTTGCAATTATTATTATTAATTATAAGAAAATTTAATATATGAATTAAACATATATATACATTTGAAAAAACATGTAAAAAGATGATTAACCATGGAGATTCACCCCAAATTTACTATGGAGATTCTTAGCATGTAATATACTAATACCACATGTTCAAAAAATCATAACTTATGTTCATATCACACTTGGGCAGAATTATTTTTGAGATAAATCTTAACCTTTCGTTTGTGAAGCCGATTTATAGAGCTGGAGTGGGTATCTGGACCATGGAAGGTGGTCAGACACTCAGATCTGCCATGATTCTCAATAAGCAGAACAGTCTGCACCAAACCCTACATTGGATGATAGAAACAAAAAGTCTCCTTCAGATCAGGCTCACATTAGACAGATTTTCCAAGTTCCTGCAGATCAGACACCCCAGATGGAAAATCGCTATGGCAGATCTGCTCCCGGAAGCACAAGAAGCCCTGACACTGGGTCTAGGCTCTTCTTAGACTCCTTTCAGATCCAAATTTCTCAGCCTTTAGGCAGAACCATCCTGCATTGGGTTAGTTCTTCAGATCTGGTGTTGGATCTCAAGCTGGAGCTAGAACAGCGGATTGGGATCCCTTCAGGCCTTCAGAGACTCCTCTTTCAAGGCAAACAACTTGAAGACCTTCTTCCCCTCTCTTCTTACAGCATTTCCAAGAACAACTCTTTGGTGGTAACCCTTCATCTGAGAGGAGGTGCAGCGGGACAATCATCCTCTGCTCCTCCTTTCTCTTACAAAGATGCAGTACACTCTGAGAACCCCAAACCCTCGTAGGTCCATAAATCTAAGCCCTTTTTGGTTGATAAGATAGACGAAGTCCCCTTTGTTGAAATCACCCATGATGATCTTGCAACCCAACTTCAAAAATTTGCAGAAAGAGCCATCATTTGCAGATTTAACGGACTGTGGCCACGATCTCAGGATCTTTATGCATGCATCGATGCAAACTAGACTCATCATTTTAAGATCAGTTTATGTTCAAAAGGTTACTTCATTGTTCTATTTGACAACAGTAAGCATTATAAAAAGGCTTTAGAAGAAGGCCCTTGGTTCATGGGAAATGCAGGGCTCTTCTTGACCCCTTGGTTCCCAGATTTTGATCCAGCAAATGCCGTCATTACCAGGACACCTGTATGGATCAGGCTCCCAAATTTACCTGCCCACTTATGGCATACTATTGTATATAGAGCCATAGGCAACACCTTGGGCAGTTTCACCAGTGGAGATTTCTAGCGGGAAACCAAAGGTCTCCACACATATGCCAGAATATGTGTGGAGCTGGATTTAAGCAAATGACTTCGAGACCAAATCATCCTCAAGATCAATGACTTTGTTTGGACCCAGAATCTGGATTACGAAAACACTGCCTTCCGCTGCCGCCACTGTCACCTAACAGGGCACCTGCAGAATTCTTGCCTATCGCTGCCTGCAAAATCGAAAAAGGGCAACTTTGCAAAGACCAAACCCAAACGTTGGACCCCTTGTCCTCCGCCGCCAACAGTGAGTTCCGATTCCTCAAGCTCGGAAGATGAGGAGAGCGATGTAGAACCAGACGAGGCGCCTCAAACGATGGATCCGTCCACTGATACTCCTGCCCACACCACTATCACAGCAGTTGCCCAAAAACGCGTCCATGAGACCTCCTCTTCTGAATCAGATAAGGAGACCCCCCTGATGGAGAACTCCAGTCTTCAAGTTGTTTTAGCTCATACTCCCCAAGATGGTTGGATAAAAGTCAATAAAAAGAAAGGGAAAAAACATTGTGTTGAGAATTCTGCCCCTGTGGGGTAATTGTCAGTTTCTGCTCTCAAGTTAATTGCTGTAGCTCCGTGAATGGTTCACCCCTTCTCCGGGACCGAGGTTGATAGTTTCATCATTTCCGGTTGCCCGGTTTCTTGTCACTCTGGATTGTACTATATTTTACTTAATAGAAATAGTTTAATTTTACTGAGAAAAAAAAACCTTTCGTTTGTAAATACTACTAAGAATACTCCAATGTATTCTATGGATGTTAAATCCCTACAACCCACGTAATAATTATTAATAATTAAATTAAAATTGCGAAGTCTTATTCAAAAATAAACATGGTTATGGATTCGACAAGTGTCATGTGAAATGCGCTACTGGTTTTTGACCATGTAATAGTAATAAGTCAAGGTATTATAACAAAACCCATTTATATCCATAGTTAAGCATCTTGTTACATGTTTATATATTATTATTTTTTTATAGTTATTAATAACATAATTTTAAATAAAGATATAATTTACTGATTGACATTTTTCATGGCCCAAAATCCATCTTGTGAAGTTCAAAAAAACGATTGAAAGTAGCAGCGTGAATACTGCAAAACAATATATAGTGTGTTTTCCATCTCGTTTAGAAATTCAAAATATAATGTTAATTTTTATGTCCTTTGGAAATTGAGAACCTTGATGCTGATGGCAAAGACCAGTGGAAACAAGACTATGAATGACATCGTAGCAAGCACTACTTGTCCCATAAAATCGTGTCTATATCCAAAGTAGCTACTCGGGAATTTGGTCACTTGTTTTTTTGTACCATCTGCCATCACTATTTATTCTGAGTTATCCCCGAACTGAGACGTTGTCAGTTCATGCAAAGGGGAACCCCAATAATACCATCTCCACCCCACTCGAATCCGCTGCAATAGTCACAAAAGAAAAACCATCCACCTGAATAAACGTGAAGAGGAGAGAGTGACTTGATCCAAGATACCCGAGTTTAACCAAGAAACATGGATTTTAGATTTTATTATCTGAAGGTTTTGTGTCTTAAATTTAATGTGATTGTGGATTCAAAAATGACATTGTTTGAATTGAATAAGGAGCCCATTGTTTAAATTCACCGTCTAATAAAAAAAATTTCTGCTAATTTGCTATCAAAATATCTTATCCACCAAAACCCAATAAATGTAACATAAGTAGGCAATATATCTCACCGGCCGTGGAATTAAAAAAACAGCAGAAAATCATCCAGATTACAATGAAACCTGATGAGAGAATTAAAGTGATGCTTTAATTCAGACTTACACCCACCCTCAGCATCTCATAATATGTGGTGTTAAGAACCATGAACAACATCATAAAAAAAATACCAAACGAATTTGGTCATTGTCCACTGGAAGTTGACCAATGCATAAATGCTTAGACCATACACTACCCCTACCGCAAATATGTATGGTACTTCAATCAAGACCTAACCAACACAAACATAATTTTACCATGAGATAAATCATCTTTTCCCAAAGATAAAATCAAGGTGTGAATTTTACCATTTGTGTTCGGTATAATAACTTTATTATATGGTAGATTTCAAAATATTTTCAAGGTGTTTGGAAAATTTTTGCCACTGTTTTCTGCTCTTTCCTGTTTTAAGACATTAATTAATGAATTAATAAAAGATAAAACCAAACCTGAGAAATTAGAGATTAAAGACTTATAATCAAAATAAAGACTATATCTCCCTGACCTCACCGGTTGATACAAAAGAGGAGTGGAGATTGTATTCTTCCCAATTTGATTTAGCTACCGAAAGTCACAGAAATACTTCTCCTTCAACAATTTCACAACACACGATAAATGGGAAGGAGGGGATGTGGTTTGCTGCACTAGGTGTTGTGTTAGATTGTTTCAATGCTTTTGATTTGATTATCATTTTGAGGTTATTTTAATCGGCTAACACCAATATCAATGGCACACAATAGCACAAGTGGCATGGCAGGAGAGTGGTTCTTAGAGGGAACTCCTTACCACATAATTACAATTATTCTTCTATTTACATTTATATGCCATGCATTAATAATATAAATAATTATAATCATAAGGTCAATGTCAATGTCTAATTGAATGTTGAATATGGTTTTTTTTATTCCACTAGGCATAAAATTTCCTTAGGGAAAGGTGGACAATGATACTCCTTATGAATATTTTGCTCAACCAACAATTTGTTTCTAACTATTAATTCACCTTTGTTGACTTCCCTCCTCCTCACGACTTTAAGCTTCACCTCTTCATCGAGTATTATTCTCCTATTTACATTTACATGCCATGGAATAATAATATAATTAATTAAAATATGAATGTCAATGTCAATTTCTAATTGAATGTTGAAGATTTTTTTTTTTTATTCCACTAGGCACAATGGGTAACTTCTTAACTTTGTAGACCACTATAAGAAATAGTTGAAGCAATAAAAAATAATTACATAAAGACCACATTTAAGTACAATTATTTTCCTATTTACATTTACATGCCATGGATTAATAATATAATTAATTATAATGAGAAGGTTAATGTCAATGTGTGATTCAATGTTGAAGATGTTTTTTTTTTATTCCACTAGGCACAACATTTCCATAAGGGTGGACAATGATACTCCTTATGAATATTTGGCTACACCAAGTATTGGTTTCTAACTATTAATTGACCTTTGTTGACTTCCCTCCTCCTCCTGAGTTTAAATACATAGGTCTATATCAAAGCTTCACCTCTTCATCCAGTAATATTACAATTACAACTATTCTCCTATTTACATTTACATGCCATGGATTAATAATATAATTAATTATAATCACAATGTCAATGTCAATGTCTAATTGAATGTTGAAGATGTTTTTCTTAATTCCATTAGGCACAATTGGTAACTTGGTAGCTTTGTAGACCATTGTTTCACCATTAGTAGAAATATTATAGGAAATAGTTGAAGGAATAAAAAATGATTACATAATGACCACATTTAAGTACAATTATTCTCTTATTTGCATTTATATGCCACCCATTATAATATAATTAATTATAATCACAAGGTCAATATCAATGTCTCATTGAATGTTGAAGATGTGTTTTCTTATTCCACTAGGCACAACATTTTCATAGGGATAGGTGGACAATGATACTAGTTGTGAATATTTTTCTTAACCAATAATTGATTTATAACTATTAATTCTCCTGTTTAGACTTCCCTCCTCCTCATGACTTTAGATTGGTCCATATCAAGGCTTCCGGTCTTCATTCAGTAATACTACAATTACAATTATTCTCCTATTTACATTTACATTCCATGGATTAATAATATAATTAATTATAATCATAATGTCAATGTCGATGTCTCATTTAATGTTGAAGATGTTTTTTTAATTCCACTATACATAATCAGTAACTTCTTGACTTTATATATCACTATTCCACCATGAGTATAAATATTATAGGAAATAGTTAATGGAATAAAAAATAATTACATAAAGACTATATTTAAGTGCTCATATTTCAAAACTACGTTATTAACGATAGATACAAAATAAAGTATAAATTTGTAATATCCCTAAAAACCACCTGTTAATATTTATATAATATGAAGTATTATTGTTTCAAATGGGTTGATGTCTAGTTATCCACTTGACGAGTTCTAGTTCGAACCAGGAATTAGTTACGGTTCAATTTGATATGATAGGAACTAACTTATCGTTCATTCCACAAAGAATTCTTGAAAGCGAAAAACTGACTAGAGGGAGAAGATTGGCAAGAAAAAAATAAATATATATGACGATACCCAATACTAAATTTTATTATTCATTATTTTCCCTCGATGTTCAAGTAGCTAAGAGATTAGTGGCTAGGCAATAGAAACTCTCTTGTTTTCCTCGGCTTCCTCTTCACAGGAAATATGATGTTGACCCATATGGTTTATGACAACAAGATTGGGAATATAATGAGCCACCATGTTACTTTCTGTAAGAAAATAAAAACCTAGGAGCTCTCACTGTAGGAAATATATTAGTGGGTGTTATCAATTTCTCCATCCATGGGAGACGAGACTCTGTGAGTGCACAAGTAAGGAACTACAAGTCATATTTATAGCCAATGACTTGCCAAACTAGGGATGTATTTAAAGCCAAGAACGTGTTAAACCAAGGACTTCTGAAAAGCACGGTTTATCCCTTTGATATGGAAGAGATTCTCCAAATATGTCTTAACCAGAGATAAGTAGCTACACTTTTTTTCTTGTCATTCTTTGGAAATATGTCATGTTGTTTTATATATGATGATTCTTTCCCGAAAAGAATAATTGTTTCCTTGGAAATGATTCTTGCGTGAAAAGAATAAATTTGTTCTTGGTAAAAGAATCATGTTGATTCTTGTGTGAAAGAAAAGATCAGGTTGTTTCTCGTGTGAAAATTGTAATTACCTTTTTGGGTAAATATTATGTTGGTTTATATATATGTTATTCTTGTATGAGAAGAATAAAAAATTATGATAATATATGTTATTCTTGCTTGAGAAGAATAAGAATTTACGATAAATTTTTTTTGGAAATCATGGGGAAAATAATGATTGTTGTAAAATAGTAGTTTAAAAAAACATGTATTTGCATGTTCTGTGGCAGATCTTTTTGGAAAGAAACTTGCCTCTGCATGCACATTAGGTCGAGTTTCTTTCAAATCATAAAATTAGGATTATTAAGTTTGATATTTCTTGAAACAGATTACACTAACTCTTTCACACAAAAGTTAAAAAAATCTTTAATTACAGGACATTCTTGTTAAGTAGAGAAGATATCATCTTGAGAAAATATGCATGAGACATGTAAAGTTCTTGAGGAGATAGTATGAAAAGTGGCCAGGTTTTCATTGAATGTAATATGTGAAATTTTTTTATATAATAGTTTCTTGAAAATGAATATATGCTTAAATGCATTGTGATAATAGTTATTTTTCAAAGTTTCTTGTGAAATAAATATGCATGCATGATACAAATAACTAATGAGCTAGATTCTCTTGTAAGAATATAATATTATTTTTAGTTTCTTGAAGGGAACATGTACCTTTGTGCACATAGAATAATTACTAACCTTCTTGAGGAAAATGTATATTTTATATACACAAAAACAATAATCATTAAGATAGTTTATTTTTAGAAAAAAGTTTGGTAGTTGCTTGTATGAAAATAATGGATTTCATGATAGAACTCTTGAAACCAAAATAGATTATGTTCTTAAAATATGGATATGAATCTTGTTCATACAAGAATGTATGAACAAGAATGCATGCTTCTTTCTTGAAAATATTATTTGCATTGAAGCGATGGTAATTATGTTAGGAAAAACACATGTTGCATGCACCAAAATGGTGGTCATTGTGGTATAGAAACTATGTTTTTCCATATAGAAAGTTATTATGTTAGTCTTCTTCGAAAAAATAATATCTTGCAAATATTGTCTCGCTAGGTGAATTGTGTTAATTTATTGATCTCGGTGCATAAAAGGTTAAGTTAACCTTGTTATTGTTGCTTGGGTTTTATGCACAAAAGATAGTTATCTATGGTAATTTATTGAAAGGGAAGCATGAGAAACATACATATAGGAAGATAAAGAAATGAGGTTATATTAAATTCCTTTTGAGAAAGAAGTATGTTATTGTTTATATGAAAATAATACCTAATGATGGTAGAATTATAGAAAAGGGATATGTGTTGCATACATTAAAGAATGACTATTATGATAAGCTCTTGCATGCACAAAGAATAGTCATTGTGTTATAGAGATGTGTTCTTTGTATGGATAGAAGAACTATTGATCTATATTTCTTTAAAGAAATTATATGTGATTAATTTTATGTTATCATAATTATTATCTTAGTTTCTTCTAGAATAAGATGTATATGCATGAAATATTTGTGTTAGCTTCCATTGGAAAGAATATACATTTGCATGTAGGAAACAACGTGTTGTGTTCAGCTTACTTTGGAAAAGATCCTTTTTGAAAGTATATGCATTTGGATGCATAGGAGTAAATTTGATTATGTTAACTTCCTTTACTTTAGCTCAAGGGTTGGTTCTTTTGTTAAAGTTTAAATTACTCTAACGCATGATGTGTTAGTTTCCTTTAAAGGAATTTTTGGACAGTTGTAGTGATTTGTCTTGTACGAATGTGTGGGTCTACGAAAAGGGTCATAGTAATATAGGATTTATTTAAAAATGCTTGCTAGTTATTTTCTTAAACTTAATGCATGAGTAGTGATCATGTTAGTAGAAGCATTTTATGATATTGTATTTACATCTCATGTATGCACATGAATAAATCTTAAAGGATCGCTTTTAGAGATTGATTATTGGTTAATTAACCATTTGTCTGATCATGATATCAAAGCTTGTTGACGACAATAATGACAGGAAAGGATGCTGATTTTTGCAAAGGATAGATTGTGTTAAACATGGTGGTAGTTAAAGAGTTAATGGTCCATGCAGATGAGTGCGAGATGAAGGATGGTTCACTCATGGAACAATCAGGCCACAAATATATAAAGATTGAATATCTGTGTGTTACAGGGAAAAGTGTCTATATAGAACTGCGATATCCCACTAAGGTGTGACAGCTGCCTTAGAAAGAAATAGAGAAAAGCTACTTTTGTTTTTCCTTTATGAATTATAGATAGAGAGGAACATGAAGACCAACCTCTGTCTTGCACTAATCTCCTAATTTGATCCCTCTCTTCTTTGATAGTCCTCAGCTACCTGCTCCCTTGCACGCCCAGCTTCACAAAGTGCCTGTAAGATCACAAAAGCATAGCACTATACAAAGACATGGATCTATAATCATAAACAATCTAGGATCAGATGTAAATTAACGATACAAATGTAACAAGCATCAATAACACAAAAGCATGGAGGAAAACTCAAATAACTTTTATTGATAAACAAGAAAAGAGCCAAGAGGAGTTACAACCAGTTGTTCTGACCCAACATCAACCTCCCAGCAAAGAAGCCCCTCTTCACCTCAAACAAAGCTTAGATCACCCAACAATCTCATGTTTGTCTCAAGAAACCAACAACAATTCCTTACAATATGCAAAATTCCAGCCTCTCGATCTCTGGGATGAGGGATCCATATATAGATATCTGTAAGGGGGATGAGTGAGCTTGTGATCTGATTAGTGTCTTCTCTCTGATAGTTCTTGCTTCCACTTGGAGACTGATGGCCTCTTACTCATCCTTGGTCGAATTCAGTGAGGCAAGTGTCACAGGAGAAGATTCCTGAAGCTTCCATTGCCTCTCCACCTCGCGGAATGACACTGCCATTTGTCATTTCTCACCCATTGCACCCCACAGAAGGGACTTTTGAAATGCAACGCACCCTCACAGTGTATTTGGGTGAGATGCAACGCACTTAGCCAGTGGAGCAGCTATAATGATCCTGTTTTGACCAATTCTGAGCAGTTTCTCATGGAGAACTTCTGGGAGAAGCTGTAATGTATTGACCTTGTTCCTTTAGGGGTTAGAACAACACTTTTAGGGACTTAGGAGCCCTTGGTTTATGGACATTTCATCCTTGGGGTTATAGGGCCCAAAAATGTCTATAACAGTTTCCCCCTAAAGCATGAGGCCGTTAATCTTTTGATGTCAGGTGAAATGCTTTATTGTGAGGATCCGAAGTTCTTTCAATGCTGGGAGGAGACCTGTAATAAGATACAATACAATACATTATCTTCATAATATTTTCATGATCTGGCTGAGGCGTCGATTCCCATGCTCAGCTTTATAAATTCATTTTCATATACATAGGACAGACAATCGTCTGAGTGTAGACTGATGATTCTGATAGAGCCATCATCCTTTTGAATGGATGATTGTCTATGCAGCAATGATGTACATTTAATGTATTTATTTCCCTGAATATATATCGCAGCCCGGATGGATGAAACTAGATTCGGGGTCTTCAATCTCGTCTGATCTTCGCTCGAAGTACAAGTCGATCCATGTGAGAAATGTTTTGAAGTCGAACATGGAAAGACATCGCTTGATTACCAGTCAATGATGTAAACTGTTAACAAGCACAAGAGGAATCACCGATAATGATAATGACCCTCGAGGTACTGCAGTACAATTCACATGGTGTGAATAAAGGAATTGGTGTCGAACACCACACAAAATTTCGGTTGAAGGCCATTGATGTAAACGTGTCGCCGGAAGTGAGAAACTTGCCATTGAGGCATGCAAGCTTCAAGGTATTGAATGGGGTGTTCCTAGAACAACTTCTTGGATAATGAGCTGATGTCGACAAGAAGTGATCTGTAACAGGAGGGCCTTAATGAATCCCACATCAATGGCATGGAACAGAGCAAATGATTTTAATGGAGGTGAAAACGATCTGGTGATATAAGGTTCAGGGTGGCGGTCATGAAAGAATGGAGTATAATGTATGGTAGTGGGTGAGACACAGGTGAATTCACTGAATGACTTCTCTTGAACATATCGGCGACACTGATGTGATGGATTGGTAGCATTAACCCCAAATGTGGATGGTATGGCGTGACCATGGTGATGTGACCGGTGAATGAAACAACCCAACCCGACTCGGACACGGAGTGGAAGTGTCATGTTCAAGAGCGACTTGCTACCAACAAAGTTTCTTCAAGTTTTCTTTCCAATTTTCCCTAGTCATTGCTGACCAGTACCTCTTTATTTTTGTCAAGCTTAAGGAGGATAAGATATGCTTGTTCTATAAGTTGCCCTTTGGGCAAACCCATCGCTATGTTTTAACGAGCCTAGCGAGAGTGAAACTCGTTCTTGTCTATAGACAAGTTTGTCGCTATTAATCTTTTTAACGAGTTTAACGACAAAGATAACTCGGCCCTTTTCAATTTTAGAGAGTTTGAAAAGGAACGTAAAGGTAACTCCAAAATTCCTTTTTCATCATCTGATCCCTTAAGTCCGAAAAAGTATAAAACAATACAGAAGGGATGAATTTTCGATACTTTTAACAAGCCGAACAAAACAAGCGCTAGATCTTTTTGTGTAATAATCCCTCAGGTCCAAAAAGATTAAAATCTAGAGGAGGGATAGCACTTCCCGTACCTTTAACGCGCTGGAGAGGCCAATGGCTCAGCAATCTTTTCATATAATCGAGTTTAGGCTTCTGTGATCCATATCGAGTTAGAGAAAGATTTTGCGAAAATCACATGGAATCTCATTTGTCGACGCGTTTCGAACCAACTAGTGTCGTTCGAAACGCGTCGACAAATGAGATTCCATGTGATTTTTGCCGAAATATTTCTCTAAATCTTTTCATATTTTACGAGTCAGTTGAAAAGAGCTTAAAGGAGACTCGTCTTTTGAGGAACGAGTGATAAAATGGGTAGCAACTGATTCCAGGTAAGGCTTGGAATTTTCCAATCACGATAGTGTTACAAGGATGGCTAGTGAAATCACTCTTCACAGCTGTTCCTCAAAATCGGTAAACAATCAAACGGGGGTGAATGATCGGCCAATGAAAAAGTGGAGGTGACTGTGCAAACACGACCAAGGCTTTAATGGCTGAAGTACTACATTTACGATGGTTATTTACCGGGGAATAGTTCATTTTTTAACGAGCTAAAACGCGGGGGGAAACATTTTCTCATGGCTTATGTTTATTTTTTAACGAGCTTGAACTATGTGCTAAAATTGCTCGATTAATCCAGTCGTGTGATAAGAATGTCTCATATAAAAACGACAATTTTTAGAGTTTTGCCCCACATCCTTTCTTTATGCAAGCTAGGAAACGACCAATCCTACGAGTTTAAAGGGTTAGAGGTCCTATAAATTTAAAAAATAAATAGTCGCTCTTTGCTTGCATGCCAAAAGGTTTGCATGCCCCCAGGTATAAAACAGAGTTTCAAGGTCACCTTTTATTCGAGCTGACAAAACATTTGTTTTATCAGGAAAGGTATACATCTTTCACGTTATGAAAGATTGTTCTATTTAGCGCATAAACAAAACAATTCCTCGGCGATGTCTACCGAAATAAACAAAGGTGAGCGGCGATGCCCGCCAACAAACATAAATTTGATAAGAGGATCTTATTCCAATCCAACTCCCTCTTCCAATCACAGACGGGAGTATGGAGGTCATATTCTCTCATGGAAACCTACCCTATACCCGAAGTTTTCCTGCCGAAGCAGACCAGGGTGCATGCCCCCTGGGATTCAGTCATGTCCCCCGAATCACTCGCGCTCATCAGGTGGATAGGCTGGAGATTGAGACATTTCTTGCGTGAAAAGACCATTTAGGGATGGTATATGACTATTTGCTCTGTATGATCCGGGAAATGAAAGTTGGTCTACGAGCTTCACCACTCTTCCTTCGTGTGGAAAACACATTACTCTAAAGAGTGAGGAGACAATTGCTCCCATGCAATAAATATAGTCTCGTCCAAGGAGTAGATTGTAATCCAGGGGTCCTTGAACTACCATCACGTTCATGTGAACGATTTTCCCTCTCAATGTTATGGGCACATTGGGAAGGATCCCTAACGGTCGACTCGTTCCTTTATCAAAACCTGTTAGATTTCTCATCTCAAGCAAAAGAGATGGCGAACCAAGCACTTTCCAAGTAGTTGAGGAAAGGATACTCACAGAAGCCTCCTCATCTACGATGGTGCCAGCCATAACCATTCTATATATTTGAACAATGATTCGGAATGGTATACTAGCTGGTAAACGGGGTCTGCCTAGTTGATTCCAGTCGAAGGAGACAACTAGGTTGCTTGGAGGTGGGACCGAATAAATGGCCGGGTATGACTTTGAAGAACTTCCTTCCTACGGTAAAGGAATGGGTAAATTGCCCCCATGTTCGTTGGAGTCTGTGCTTATGAAAAGAATTTGGACGGTGTCATCCTTGTTCTCTTCTTTGACTGTATCATCTGAAGATGGAACCTCTGAAGGCAAGATCGGGTCAACTGCCACCTCGACCTTTTGAATTTTGTCTGGTATGGGTTCAGATGGTTTATCTTCAATGATAGATGCTTCGGTTGACCACCTGAGCGGGTTAGCCGAATTTTCAACTAGTGACGGACTCGGCAAGAGTTTTTTATATCCAGGAGGAAGTAGTAACATTGAAACCGGACGATCGTCCAAAACTCTTTTAGCTTCAACTAAAAAGGGACAACGGTGGACGGCATGATCACCTTCACACAGTTTACAAGGAAATCTATATTTTCCTTTTTGTCCTGGGGCTTCACTTTCACTAGTTGACGGTGTGTTTTCAACATGACTATCAGAGGTTGACGACACCGGGTTGTGCAAATGAGGAGACCAGTCCCTTAAGATCCAAGGGATGCAAGGACAATCTCTATGATAGTGGTCTCCTTTGCAAATGGCACATGGTGATTTAGGCCTGGTCGGTGCAGTGTGGAGATTTTCGCTAGACGACACTCGTTTGCCCCCATTCGCTTTTGGCTCCTTCTTCTTCTTCTCTTTCTTCTTCTTTTCCTTCTTCTCCTTAGGTACTTGACTTTTGGCTTTAATAGCCCCATCAAGTGAAGAGGAAGGAGGAGAGGAAGAATTAGAGGAAGTAGAAGGTTGGTGGGTAACTCTGGACTCGTCTAGTTGCTGATTCGATTGTTCAAGAATTGTGGTGTTCTGAACGACAGAGGTTGAGAAGAGCCATACAGGCAAACCAATTGTCAGTCCTGGAAGCGACAATGTGGCCATATGGGGTGCACCAACATCTCCCCAAGAGTAGAAGGGACTAGGATTTCCTCCAAGGGGAATTCCTTGGTTGGTGGACTCCATTTTCTCAACCCAAGATCAACGTAGGAAAGGGTAATGAATATTCCGCTTAAAATAATTTTTAGACGCTTTGACACAACTTGTTTTTTCAATTTTTAAGAGTCGAGAAAAAACAAAAGATGAGTCTAGTCTCCTTCGATTTTTAATGAGCCTGAAGTGACAAGTGCTCAGATGGACCTTTTCCGTTAATGAGTCTGAAAAGGAACGAAAGGGACTGCTCTAGAAATCTAGGTAGAGGGATTACCAAACCAATCGCAAAACTGCAGAATACTTTTTACGGTACGACAGTCAATCTTCCTGAATGCTGTGTTCAGTGCATTGCGATCGATAGGGCGGCAGACACGACTTCCTATGGATAAATGATTAAGCCTATTGGGGTCTCCCAAAATATAGTCAACAGTACGTGGGAGCACAAGTCCGTACTGGCACTTATCGTCTCAAAGTGGAGGAATCACCCAACCATCAGTGAGAACAACAGTTACCAGGCTTTACGATGCCAGAATACGTCTCTAGCCTAGACTTCTAAATGTTGTGCGTTAAGTTCCAAAGCATTGTTAGATTCATTGAATTTATTTTAAGTTGATCTTGTTTATGAAGTTTTCCTTTCGGGTTCACCACGAGATGTAGATGTAATTCCTAAAATGCAATCTAAGATGATAAACAAACTTTTTATCTCCTTTATGCAATGAAAATCCTAGCTACTAGGGAAAAGAAAGATAGAATCTTTTCACAAAGAGCAAAGAGCACACTCTAAATGCACTTTCCTAAATCAAGCCAATCAGACTGTCTATATGCAAATGCACATGCATGTATTTGTTTTTCGACTTTCTTAGTATATGAATGCTAAAAAGAAAGTTGATGCACAAATCTGAATTTCTTTTCAAGCGACAAATATCAACAAGTTTCTTTTCGAAATCAAAAAATGGAGACGATCACAACACCTTACGATTTTGAAATGAATACTTGTTCTCGAGACTAGAAAATTACAAATTCAGACCAAAAGCAATAGTAGCAGGATTATCGACCATCAACAGCAATTAAACTATTTCCTACGATTGAAATCGACACTTCCGACAGTTTCAAATCAAAGGATGACAGTACAATTACGCCACTTTTGCAAAGGAGAACTGTAAATAACTCAACAAACACACAAAAACATCTAAAGTTCTTTTCTACAAAGGAGGCAGAATAACAACAAGGAAAAGGGGTTTGAAATAGACATATACTGATCATGGGCAGCAAAATTCAAAAATAGAACTGCAAAGAATGAACCACAGAAGCCACAACTGCACAGAGCTAGTCTGATCAGCACACCTGTAACACAGAGAATCTGAAATGCAGCGCAGGTTGTCCACTTGGGAAGTGTGCTGAAATTCAGAATCTCTGAATAGTACCTGCGCTGGGCCAGAAACGAGTCTCTGTTCGGGTTCCAGGTCACAGTTTGCAGTTCAGTTCTTTGGTTTTGGCCGAGCAAAAAGAAATCAGTAATGCAACAATCAGGGGTAGATCTAAGGAGGATCTAAGAGCTATCACAAGGGCAATCAGATAGTTTTTGAATCATTTGTTTAAATCTTAAACAGATGCAGTAGATGGATTGAAGTAGCAATTGTCTACTTTGCACTTGATATGGAAAATGCAGTTCGAATGCTACTTGTAAGTTTATGAAATAAACAACAAAGAATGATAAACAAACAAACTAATTAGCTCCCTAGCGGAGTCGCCATTTTGTTACAGGGAAAAGTGTCTATATAGAACTGCTCTATCCCACTAAGGTGTGACAACTGCCTTAGAAACAAACAGAGAAAAGCTACTTTTGTTTTTCCTTTATGAATTATAGATAGAGACGAATAGAAAGACCACCCTTTGTCTTGCACTAATCTCCTGATTTGATCGCTCTCTTCTTTGATAGTCCTCAGCTACCTGCTCCCTTACACGCCCAGCTTCACAAAGTGCCTATGAGATCACAGAAGCATAACACTATACAAAGACATCGATCTATAATCATAAGCAATCTAGGATGAGATGTAAATTGACCATACAAATGTAACAAGCATCAATGACACAAAATCATGGAGGAAAACTCAAATAGCTTTTATTGATAAACAAGAAAAGAGCCAAGAGGAGTTACAACCAGTTGTTCTGACCCAGCATCAACCTCCCAGCAAAGAAGCCCCTCTTCACCTCAAACAAAGTTTAGATCACCCAACAATATGATGTTTGTCTCAAGAAACCAACAACAATTCCTTACAATATGCAAAATTCCAGCCTCTGGATCTCTAGGATGAGGGATCCATATATAGATATTTGTAAGGGGATGAGTCAGCTTGTGATTTGATTAGTGTCTTCTCTCTCATAGTTCTTGCTTCCACTTGGAGACTGATGGCCTCTTACTCATCCTTGGTCGAATTCAGTGAGGCAAGTGTCACAGGAGAAGGTTCCTGAAGCTTCCATTGCCTCTCCACCTTGCGGAATGACACTGCCATTTGTCATTTCTCGCCCATCACACCCCACAGAAGGTACTTTTGAAATGCAACGCACCCTCACAGTGTATTTGGGTGAGATGCAACGCACTTAGCCAGTGGAGCAGCTGCAATGATCCTGTTTTGACCAATTATGAGCAGTTTCTCATGGAGAACTTCTGGGAGAAGCTGTAATCAGTTGACCTTGTTCCCTTAGGGGTTAGAACAACACTTTTAGGGACTTAGGAGCCCTTGGTTTCTGGACATTTCATGCTTGGGGTTGTAGGGCCCAAAAATGTCTATAACACTGTGGGTAAATGATATCATGATGATTGTAATAGATTTTAGCTATATATGTTTTATTTTAAGTGATATTTATTTCTAATATTTTATGGCAATGGTTAAGGGATGGACTCCCTTATAATCCATTGACTGAGTGGTGAACACCCTCATGAGCATTTAATAATAAATTAAATGTTTGTTGGTTTTCACCCTACGAGGTTTCCATTGTATATTGGTGTTCAATGATGTGACTAATTATTGTGTTAGTTTGATGATGTTGATGCCTTGCCTAATGCGATGTTCATAATGTCAAGTATGTGATTAATTAATCTGGTTAATGGAATCATGAAATGGATGCATGATTCATCATACAGTTTATGTTAATATACTATAACAATGGCTGTTAATGGTTATGCAACTTATTATCCCTCTACTGAAAGTTACTCTATGTAATGATGAAAATTCTTTCTAATGGTTAATGAGGATCTCGAATAGTGATTTGGATAACTACCCATGGGTAATTTGTGTAAAAAAATTCGAACTCCCTACATTTTCATATGAGGTCACAGGGGGATGTTACAAGTGGTATTAGAGCTGAAGGTTGCAACACTGGTGCCTTTGGGAATTGTTAAGTAGAAAGGAAATCGAGGCATGCTACTAGTGAGCATCAATTCAGGTATGAGTTTAACAATCTACATATTGATATATAGTAGACTACTTTTGAATCGAGATGCATGATGCATGTTTATAAAAACATTGAAGAGTAATAAGTAATAAAGTTAGTTGCAAAACTATGTTCATGATATTTGAATCCTATTGAGGACAAAATATAATAAACCTTTGTTACACTTATGAATGATCTTAAAAAAAATCACTAAGGAAAGTGAGAATCAACTATCAACCTTTGCATATATGACAATATTATTGTTACATTTAATTAGCTTGACTAGAGCTACAATGCACTACATATGGATAATAAATGCATGAATGTAAAAGATAGGGAATTTTATTGAAGAGGATGATAGAGTGATTTAAAATGAAATTGAATGAACCATTTTAGATGTTAAAAGTACACAATGAGTCGAGTAGTGATACTTGACTATAATGGCTAGTTGTCGATTGAGTCGTGTCATGGTTTCATTAAGATGATTAGTAGCACTCATTAGTTAGTGTTGAAAGACTAACTATTAAAACTTATATGCATTCATTGGATTTGATTTAATATTATTGCAATTTCTAGACAAGTGATTATGGTAGTTACTTCATGTGCTAGTCTGTTGGTAACAGTGCACTGTGAGAATTGGAAATGTTGGATTCTTATACTAACTATTATTGCCATTTACAAATTAATGAATATTTGCATATACTTTTATGCATGACAATATTGTACGGATCAAAATAAAATTATTGCAAAAGTGAATACTTATTTAAACAATGCATATTTATGGCTAATGGTGTCAATAAG
Source organism: Pinus tabuliformis (assembly GCA_031772625.1). NCBI lineage: Eukaryota > Viridiplantae > Streptophyta > Pinopsida > Pinales > Pinaceae > Pinus > Pinus tabuliformis. The sequence goes on from CM062819.1 coordinate 912,442,433, forward strand.
ATTAAGCAGGTTTAGCTTAATGGTAACATGGAAACCTATGAAGGTAAAACATTTCAGTGAAAATTAAAATCGTAAATGAGAAAATATAGTGTTATGATATGTATGATTTTGTAATATGGAAAAATCAGAATGCATATCATATGTATTTAAGTTATGTTTCCTGTTAATTTAGACATTGTGGATCCATGTTGAGGATTAAGTATAAATTCATGGTGTACATAAATGTTTCTATTGTTAAGGATAATGTGAATATGGTTCATTATGTATATTACTGTGGGAAAGAGTGCTAAAACATCATCTTACATGCTATACAATTGTGGACAGTTGTGAAAGGCTAGGAGGCCTTGGGTTGATGGCAGTTGCTTTCCTGTAAGGGTTGATGGCACTTTCCTGCCCAGATTTCCTCTCCCTAGAGATAGATGATCTCAGTGAGGGAAATGTGTTCGTCAAGATGGTGAAGAGTGGATAACATCATGTGGCAACTCTATTGATTTTGGAGCCTATTAGAGCAGGCCCAAAAATTCCTCATAGACGTGATGTTATCAAAGGAATACGAAGGACTCTTCGAAGAGGAATCTTGTAATGGACCCTGTGTGGTCATTGGAATTCATGAGTTGGTTGACCAGTGGAATTTCATACTGGACCTTGTATGGTCTCTGTCAAAAAACTGCCTCGATGTGAAATTGGCTTGATTTGGCTTTGGAAACTAGTTCCCATTGGTTGGGAGGAGCATTATTTGCCAATGTGGTTCTCAAAGTAGAATACATTAACTAATCATTTATGAGATGTGTTGAAAATAAATTTTATATATGATTATGTAAATATTTTTGTACATCTTCACAGAAAAAGAAGCCTAGTCACAACACGATGATGAATTACTTGAAGTGTAGTTCCTTTAGTGTATTACCAAAGTTGTGAAAATCTTAGCAGGGGCTAGGACAATATGCACTTGGTGAATTTATTGATCATTTTGATGATTAGAGAATTAGGTGTTCTCTGAGTACTTTTAGAAGTACTATGTCGATGTCTTTAGATGGAGCTAAGAGAAATGACAGTGTTCACATGGTGCAGTGATTTATGATTTTGGTAAATAGAGTGTTGGGGCTCTCTAAGTACTTGTAGAAGTACTGATATAGAAATATCACCTGACATTGCATAATTGATGATAGTTAAAATTATTTCGTTTTATTAAAAAGGTTGTGACTAATATGATTATGTTGGATTTGTTAGTCATAGATTAAAGGATGCTTGTTCTTGGGCTATCAAACCATTGGAGTTCTTGTGTAAAAGTCACCATGACTTCCAAGAGTAATTGGTAAGTAATGGTAAGTTGGTATAGATATTTTGTTTTTCTTCTATCACTTTGAATAAGAGTAAGGTGATAAAAATTAGAATTTGTATATTTTTGCAGCTATAAATGTTTACTACTCACAAAACATTATTGTTTTGGCATATTGGAAGTTTATTCGAATAAAATGTTTCATATTGAAGGGAAAACATCCCTTTTGGGTTGTTTAGATTATTATATCATAAGTAAAAGTTAAAGTTCCAGTGAGAGATGAACACCAAGGACGGTGTTCCATTTAAGGGGGGGATTATGTAATATCCCTAAAAACCACCTATTAATATTTATATAATATGAAGTATTGTTCTTTCAAATGGGTTGATGTCTGGTTATCGACTTGACAGGTTCTAGTTTGGACCAAGAATTAGTTAGGTATCAATTTGATATGATAGGAACTAACTTATGGTTCTTTCCATAATGAATTCTTGAAAGCAGAAATGTAACCAGAGGGAGAAGATTGGTAGGAAAAAAATAAAAAGACATGACAATACGCAATACTAAATTTTATTATTCATTATTTTTCCTCGATGTTCAAGTAGCTAGGAGATATTGCCTCAGATTCATCTTCGCAAGAAATATGATGTTGATCCATATGGTTTATGATAACAAGACTGGGAATATAATGAGCTGCCATGTTACTTTTGGTAAGAAAAAGAAAAAACTTAGGAGCTCTCACTATTAGGAAATTGATCCAGGTGGATGTTGGTGGCCATCCACCTATCCCACTTGGACCCCTAGAATTGTCTCTTTTAGTTTTTCAGTTTCCTTAATTATAGCACAATTTACTATTTTTGGGAGTTTTTCGGGTCCAGAACTTCCAGAGTTGTTTTGAGGCCTTAAACGACGTTTTTGGGAAAATTGGGAGCAACATGGGGCATAGGCCAATGTTTCTCACTCAAACATTGTATTCCTCAGATAGATCTTTCTAACGAGGTATTGTGTGCATCAAACGAAGATCGTATGCCAAAGTTATGACCCTGGGAAGTTGAGGTACTAATTTACCCAAACGAGGCCCAAAGTTTGGCATTTCATCTCCTAGGGTTAGGTTTTTAGATGTTTATGGTTTTCCACTATTTCTCAACAATAAATGGGCCTTCAAACCTCATTGTAACACATTCAGAGGCATGTAGCCACCACATTTCTTCTCAGAGATAAGCTCCCATCACCCGAGCTCATCTTATTTCCATTCAGTTTGTAAGCATATTTCAGTATTTTACCTTAATGGAATGAAGTATTATTTCTCTTGTGTCTCTGTATTTATGGTTATCTCTGTGATTTGTTGTGTTCTTGTTTAAATCCGGATTAGTGGTCTGAGAGCGGTCATCTCTTTCTCTATTTTTCTTTGCATGTCCCCAACAAGGTCGAAATATAAGGAGCTAGGGCTTGATCTGGTTGAACCTTTGGAAGATCAGCCTTGCAAATCCCAATGGCCTCCCATGGAAGATGAAACGAAAGATGATGAGGGAGGAGATCTTATCAAAATATTGCTACAAGAAGCCCTCCAGCAAAAAAGGAATGTGTTGATGGACAACTTTGCCTAGATCCTTTAGCAGCAACCCAGGTGCGACGCAACTATTTCCAGCAGCTACTCTAGAAATGCCACACCCTTGAAGGTACAAGTTAACTTTGAAATCCCCCTATTTGAAGGTCAGATAGATGCAGATATTGTAGATAAATGGTTAAATCTGCTTGAAGGGTATTTTTCTATTCATAATTTTTCTAGCCAGGAAAAGATTACTTTCGCTCTTCTCAAAGTAGCCCCCCATGTCAAGGACTACTGGGAAACCTAGTATGAGAAAAAGGATGAAAATAAGAACTCATTGTTTTCAGTCTCTCCCACTTGGAATTCATTTCGGGATGCCACCAAGGAGCAGTACTACCCTGTCGGAAATTATGAGGAAAAATACATAAATTGGACCATGTTGCAACAAGGAAGGGACCAAGATTTGTTGGAGATTACAAATGTTTTTCATACCCTGCGCACAAAGTTGGGCATCAAGGATTATGAGAAACATTTGGTACTCAAGTACTGTGACTACCTACATAGATCGAGTAGAAGTTTAAACAAAAGAAGCAATACGCTTTCAAGATCGAGTAGAAGTTTAAATAGAAGAAGCAATGCTTTGGATCTATGGATTCAAAGAACAAAGGAAAAAGCCAAGGCAGGGTGACCCAAGATAACCTGTTGAAGCCACAAGAAAAGAACAACACCATGAAGTCAAAGAAGGACACAGGAAAGTGGTGTGAGTTCCACAAGATCCCCACTCACAACACAAGCGAGTTTCGAACCAAGCAGTTGCTGGTGGCTGAGTTGAAGGCTTCAAAATCAGATGCATGTTCCGACCCTGAGTCAAGACACGACAAGAGGAATGATAAAGGGAAGCAAATCATTGATGCAGAGCCGAGTGCCACTATTGCCACCACTATGATCTAGAAGAATGAGCTTGAAGATACAGAAGAGGGGGAACATCTTTTCCACCCACAAATGTGGGTGAAGGGTTCACGTTGCAATTCATTGTTGACAGTGGGAGCCAAAAGAAACTCATTTCAACAGAGGTCATGAAGTGGCTGGGACTATTGACCATACCACACCCACAACCATACAACATCAGGTGGCTTCACCGAGGATGAGATCTCTGAGTCCACCAGCAGTGCCGCCTTCCCTACAACATCAAGCCCTTCATAGATGAGGTATTGTGTGATGTTACACCTCTTGATGTTTGTGATGTATTATTAGGCCAACCATATTTTTCAAAGCGACATGTTATGTATGAGTCGAGGCCTCGCACTATTATTATTTATTTGTGTAATACATTATACAGGATACTGGAGGTAGCCCCACCTACCGCCACTTCTTTTATCACTGCTAAGAAAGGAAGTGAGATCATCTCCGAGACTAGGAAATTCATTCTCTATCTGGATTACTCTCAAAGTAAGGGGAAGATCATAGCCACATCCATGGCCCCCGGGAAGGGTTCCTCCACGCAGCAGAAGCAGGTGGATATGGTCATGAAAGAATATAGGGACATCTTCTACCATTGCACTGTTAGGTCAAGCATTCATTCGATCTGACTCCGAGAGCACCTCTACCCAATAGGTCGATATATGAATAGTCCATTATGAAGAATTCCAAATACAATCAAAGACATGATGAACATTGGGTACCACACAAGTTTGAAGTGGGTGACAAATTCTAGTTGCATCTATAGAAAGAATGCCTTACAAGAGCCCATCAGAAGCTTAGACCACTCCAATATGGTCCTTACACCATTACCAAGGCTATGGGAAAAAATGATTTGGAGCACAACATTCCTCCATTCCTTGGGTTACATCGAGCATTCGATGTGGACCGTCCTCGATAATGCTTTCCACCATTACTGGACATACCAGAGATTGTAGAACAACTCACCAGGGACCAAGTTCAACAAAAGTTTCCCCATTTCATGGAGGCACTCAACACAATGGGGACCATTCCTTCCTAAGGGAGGAGGAATGATCCTGGTGGATTTTGGTGGCCACCCACCTATCCAACTTGGACCCCCACAACTGTCTCTTTCAATTTTTCAGTTTCCTTAATTGTAGCACAATCTACTATTTTTGGCAATTTTTCGAGTCCTGAACTTCCAGAGCCATTTTGATGCCATAAATAATGTTTTTTGGGAAACTCGGGAGCAACATGGGCCATAGATATTTCTAGCGACATATTGTGCGGGTCAAACGAAGATCGTATGCTAAAGTTATGAACCTCAGAAGTTGATGTACCAATTTACCCAAACGAGGCCCATACTTTGGTGTTTCATCTCCTAGGGTTAGGTTTTTGAATGTTTATGGTTTTTTTTTGTTTCTCAACAATAAATAGGCCTTCCATCCTCATTGTAACACAGTCTGAGTCATGTAGCTGCCACATCTCTTCTTAGAGATAAGCTAGCATCGTCTGAGCTAATTTATTTCCATTCTGTTTGTAAGCATATTTCAGTATTTTACATTAATGAAATGAAGTATTATTTCTCCTGCATCTCTATATTTATGGTTATCTCTGTAATTTGTTTCGTTTCTGTTTAAATCTGAATCAGCAATATATAAGTGGGTCTTATCAATTTCTCCATCCATGGGAGATGAGACTTTGTGAGTGTGCAAGTAAAGACCTACAAGCTATATTTAAAGCCAATGACTTGCCAAACCAAGGACGTATTTAAAGCCAAGGACTTGTTAGACCAAGGACTACTGAAAAGCATGGTTTATCTCTTGGATATGGAAGAGATTCTCGAGATATGTTTTAATAAGAGATCAGTAGCTACATTTTGTTCTTGTCATTCTTTGGAAATATGTCATGTTGTTTTATATATGATGTTTCTTGCCTGAAAAGAATAATTGTTTCCTTGAAAATGATTCTTGCGTGAAAATAATAAATGTTTTCTTGGGGAAACAATCATGTTGATTCTTGCGTGAAAGAAAAGATCATGTTGTTTCTGGTGTGAAAATAGTAATTACTTTTTTGAGTAAATATTATGTTGTTCTACACACACACACACACATTTGCATGTTCTATGGCATATTTTCTTGGAAAGAAACTTTCCTTTGCATGCACATTAGGTTGATTTTCTTTGAATGCACAAAATTAGGATTATTACGTTTGATATTTCTTGAGAGAAATTACACTAATCATTTCACACAAAAGTTAAGTAAATCTTGAGTTTCTCTTAGAAATATTACATGTGAATATTTTTTGTTAAGAGGCAAGTAGCTTTGTCATTTTTTTGGAATAAATTACATGAGATTCTTGCTAAGTAGCCAATATATCCCCTTGAGAAAAGATGCATGAGACATGTAAAGTACTTGAGGAGATAGTATGAAAAGTGGCCAGATTTTATTTGAATATAATATGTGATTTTTTTTATAATAATAGTTTCTTGAAAATGAATATATGTTTAAATGCATTGTGATAATAGTTATTTTCTAAAGTTTCTTGTCAAATAAATATGCATGCATGATACAAATAACTAATGAGCTAGATTCTCTTGTAAGAATATAATATTATTTTTAGTTTCTTGAAGGGAACATGTACTTCTATGAACATAGATAATAATTACTAACCTTCTTGAGGAAAATGGATATTTTATATACACAAAAACAATACTCATTAAGATAGTTTCTTTTTAGAATATAGTTCATAGTTGCATGTATGAAAATAATGGATTTCATGATAGAACTCTTGAAACAAAAATATATAATTTTTTTAAAACATGGATATGAATCATGTTAATACAATAACAATAATGCATGCTTCTTTCCTGAAAATATTATGTGCATTAAAGTAAATGTCATTATGTTTGGAAAAACACATTTTGCATTCACCAAAAGGGTAGTGAATGTGGTATAGAAAATATGTTTTTGTGTAGAGAAAGTTATTATGTTAATCTTCTTGGAAAGAATAATCTCTTGAAAAGATTGTGTGGATAGATGAATTGCGTTAATTTCTTGATCTAGGTACATAAAATGTTTAGTTAACCTTGTTATTGTTTCCTGGATTTTATGCATAAAAGATGGTTATCTATGTCAATTTCATGAAAGGGAAGAATGAGAAACTTCCATATAGGAAGACAAAGAAATGAGGTTATATTAAATTCCTTTTGAGAAAGATTTATGTTATTGTTTACGTGAAAATAATACCTAGTGATGGTAGAATTTTAGAGAAGGGATATGTGTTGCGTACATTAAATAAGGGTTATTATGATAAGCTCTTGCATTCACAAAGAACCGTCATTGTGTTATAGAGATATGTTCTTTGTATGGATAGAAGAACTATTGATATATATTTCTTTAGAAAAATTATATGTGACTAATATTATGTTATCATAACTATTATCTTACTTTCTTGTGGAATACAATGTATATGTATGCAAGATTTGTGTTAGCTTTCATTGGAAAGAATATATATTTGCATGCACGAAACAACGTGTTGTGTTAAGCCTACTTTGGAAAAGATCCTTTTTGACAGTATAAGCATTTGGATGCATAGGAGTAACATTCGTTATGTTAACTCCATTTACTTTAGGCGAAGGGTTAGTTATTTTGTTAAAGTTTAAGTAAGTCGAATGTATGATGTGTTAGTTTCCTTTAAAGGAATTTTTGGACAGCTGTAGTGATTTTCCTTATACGAATGTGTGCCTGTGCGAAAAGTGTCATAATAATGTGGGATTTATTTTGACATGATTGATAATTATTTTCTTACGCTTAATGCATGAGTGGTGATGTTAGAATAAACATGTTGTGATATTATATTTGTATCTCATGTATGCACATGAATAGATGTTAAAGGATCACCTTTAGTGATTGATTATTGGTCAATTAATTAATTGTCTAATCATGATATCAAAGCTTGTTGACGACAACAATGATAGGAGAGGATGGTGACTTGTGCAAATGACAGATTATGTTTAACATGGTGGTAGGTAAAGAATTAATGGTCCATGCAGATGAGAATGAGCTGCAGGATGCTTCCATGATGAAACAATCAAGCCACGAAGCTATAAAGATTCAATATCTATGGGTAAATGTTATCATGATCATTGTAATAGCTTTTAGCTAGATATGTTGTATTTTAAGTGACATTTCTTTGTAATATTTTATGACAATGGTTAAGGGATGGACTTCCTTATAGGCCATTAACTGAGGGGTGAACACCCTCATGAGTGTTTAATAATAAATTAAACATTTGCTGGTTTTCATCCTACGAGGTTTCCAATGTATATTGGTGTTCAATGATGTGATTGATTATTTTTGAGTTTGATGATGTCGATTCCTTCGCTGATGTGATGTTCATAATGTCAAGTATGTGATTAATTAATCAAGTTAATGGAATAATGAAATGGATGCATGGTTCATCATACAGTTTATGTTAATATACTATAACAATGGTTGTTAATAACTATGCAACTTACTATACCTCTACTAAAAGTTACTCTATGTAATGATGAAAATTTTATCTAATGGGTAATGAGGATTTGGAATAGTGATTTGGATAATTACCTATGGGTAATTTGTGTAAAATAATTCTAACTCCCTACATTTTCATGTGATGTCACCGAGAGGTATTACAAAATTAATAATATTTTTATGAAAATTTATATATTTCAAACTATATAAAATTATTTTTACAAAATGTATATTAGAAATGAACAAATTATATATATTTATGAAATTATTAAATATATATTATGTATTTTATGAAAGTATACTAATTAGAGATATTAAAAATATACCAAAAAATTAATAATGACCTCTAATTTTTATAATATCAATATTAAATTTATTAAACCAAACATAATGCTAAACTAATAACACAATAGGGAAAAGCACTCTAAGTGTGATGAAAGAAATAATGTTGTAAAAAAAATTGAATCAAATAAGATTAATGTAAATTCAATTAAAAGATTATTAAAAGTAATAATAAAAATAATAACTTTATTTAATATTGCAGTTTTGTTTTTATTAATAATTTTTTTCTTTTAAAAAAAATAAAAATATATATATCTCTACATGAAATTTCAATTTTATATTTAAATTTAAATAATAATCATACAAAAATTTAATAATTATAATAAAATATTTTTCTACTCTTTATATATATATTTTCCATTAAAAATTTAAAATAAAAATATCTTATATATATTAATAAATAAATAGAATTAAAAACAAAAATTTTATGTACATTAAATAAAAAAATGTAATAAATCTATCTTATTTGATAAATTTAATTAATGATTCTTGTGTGCAATCATAATATTTCGAACTTCCATTTTAATTAATAAACATATAAAAACTTAATGCTTATAATAATATTTACTCAAAATATGATTTAAATTATGTAAATGATATAAAGAAATAAATTATAAAATTATAAAACATATTAAAAAAATTATATTTATATATATAAGAATATTTTATAAAAAAATTAATTGAATTAAAAATAAGAACATTTCTATATATAAAAATCTGAAAGTTATATAAATATAAATAATATGGTAAAGAACTAGAATAGATTCATCCTAACCATAAATTTATCAATTAATAATAGGGATCAGATTTTTTGACATAAAAATATTTTCTCAAATTTTATATTAAAAAAAATATTTTGAGAAATTTCTTTCTTTTTTCGCCTAGATAAATTTAAAATTAAAATAAATCTATATTAATATTTAACCTAATCCACTATAACATTTAAATAATACAATTTATTTTTATATTTTTTTAAATAATACTTTATTTTTATGTGCATATAATACTTCATAAGTTCATTATAAAATTTGGTATATATAAATTGAGATAATATAAATTGATGTAACCTTCTTTTGGGATTTTTAGTATAGTATAGTATAGTATGGTATAGTATAGTATAGTATAGTATGAGTGGTTCAGAAATTCTTCTATAAAGTGCATGACATTAAAATTAAATTGTTAGTTTCATTAATAGAGTTTGATGTGTTAACAATAAAATTTATTAAGAATTAGTTAAAGGGATAAAAATATAAAAATGGTATATTAAAATTTTTATATCATAAAATTAATAATATAAATAAAAATAAAAGAAAAGACAAATATGAAATTAGTTTTACAAAATATATATTAAAATTTAATTTATTATATATATTTATAAAATTATTATGTATTTTATGAAAGTCTTGTAATTGTATATATTGATAAAGATATAGTAAAAAATCATCATTTGTAATTCTTTCTATATATATACATATCATTTTATCTTAAAAAAACATTTTAATTAATTAATTATATATTAATTAACACTTTAATTAAACATAAAATATATATATATATATATATATAAATATCATATTAATCTTTTATTTTATTATTTTTCTTATAGCAATTTAACTGTTCAGTATGTTTATGTAATATGAGATTCCAGGTTCATTTTTTTTAATTTTTTCTATTATAGTGGATACACGTAATGATAAAATAGCCTAGTTATCCATCTCTCTCATCATAAAAATAAACAACATTTAGGTTTTCATAATTTTCTTTCTAATTTTAAAAAATTATAGAGATGTTGATTCTTGTAGTCACATCCAAAAAAAGAAAAAAACAATGAAATTAAATGTTCAAATCCCCCAATTTAGTTATTTATGCTAAAAGTTCCTCTACTCAAAAGAAAAATAAATAATACATCTTCTTATATTACAACCACCCACATTTCAGAATTTTAATTGTTTACAAAATAAAAAATTATGGAGTTATTAATTCTTTTGATCACAAAAAAATAAAACCCATGAGATTTGAGGTTCAAATCCCTAGATTTACTTGTTTTCTAAGGGGTCTACCTTGAACATCTAAATAGTGGAGTATGTGGCATTACAAATTCTCAACATTACAAAAGAAGAATAAATATGTTGATCTTTAAATGCCTATATTGATACTCTTACATTGAAAATTGTTATTTTACCACTGAACATTGCAATTTATAGTATCTAATATTGAAAATTAAAATGCAACTTATAATGTTTAAATTTCAAAATTAAATATGTATTTCCATTATTATTAAATATGCATATTTTTTCCCCGATGGGGGTGAGAACCAAGACTAACGTGGTCATGAGGCCCCATGAGGAGTGACAAATTGGTCAGAGGGGAGGGTCGTACCTCCAGGCCCCCTCATACCCTGCGGAGGAGGGAATGGCATACAAGAGCCTTAGATCTCAGGTGTGTGAGTATTTATGACGCCTTGGGAAAGGGAAGCAACAATAGGTTAATAAGTGGGATGAGGAAGGTGTTAGGATTTCAGTTCAGTGCTCAGGTTTGGTGGTGGAACTATACTTGGCCTCTTGTTCGATGATGAAAGAGGCATTAGAGGCATGATATAATTGGTGGTTTCTTGATTTTCTTTGGGGAATTGTGGTTTGTTGCTTATAACAGAGCCTAATTCGTGGTTTTTCTCAGGCCTTGTAGAGCCATTGGCATGCGTGGTGTGAAGGAAAATGTTATTTCTGGTTCATTTGGGGTAAGGAGCATCTCTATAAAGGTTGACAGTGCCATGGTGAGGGAGGTGTTTGGGAGGCATCAAGATTCTATAAAATTGTCATCCTTGTGGTAGTTGGCAATGTACAATGGAGTGACTAGTGTGGCGGGAATGTGAAGGTGATGCTAGAGGCGTTGCCTTAAGTTTGATATGGTGGATGAGAGGGCAACAATTTATTTTAGCAGACGGGGCAACACAACTTGTGGAATTTGGCATGATTGGGCATCGAGAAATGCATCCTCATCCTCGATGGGGTCGGTTTAACCTCCCGGTGAGGACAGGGATGGGGAGAGAGGAGGCTCATGACTTGAAAACCATGGTGGATGGAAGTGAGAGAAAACCAATGAGCAAGACCCTGCATGCAGGTACTGGAGCACATGAAGGGCGAGGTGGTAGACTTCACCATGGTTGGCAAGGTGGTCAGATTCGGGGGCAGTTGACTCAGGGTGGTGGGAGAGACGGCACGAAGACACCCCGCACTGGTAGCAATACACCGAATCTTGGCTCTCAAATTGGTGGTGGGTGTATGAGGGCTCATGTAGCTGAAAACGATGGCCATTGTGATGCCCTGAACCTACAGGGATTGAGCACTGCTACTTGGAAAAGTGTCGAGGCCTAATCCAATCCTTGGTGGACCGGGTAGATGTGGTAGAACAAATTAATAGGGAAAAGCACGATGAGCTTATGGCAACATTGGAATGCATGCATTACTTCAAGTGCCAAGTCAAGGAACGAGTGGTGGTAGTTTGGCGGGGACAAAACTATCTAGAAGAAAAAGTGGAATATTTGGATAATTATATGGTGCACTTTGAAGGGCATGTTCAGTGCAACTTCTATCCTTTGCCTCCTACAGGAACTGCTCCAGAAAACCTAGCTTCAGTCACCTCAGACGATCAATATGTCCTCTGGTTTTCTTTATGTTTTGTTTATCTATTGGAGTCTGTGGTCCTCTCGTTTGTGGACACTTTTACTAGCATCTCTTTTGTATTTTTGCCACCTTCTACAGATTATGGTCAACAAACTTGGTGGGGGTGAGGCCACATGATTTTTGAAGTATCGAATGTATATCTTTATCTCTGAATGAATAGAATGTTGACATACAAAAAAAAAATATGTATATTTTCAAATATTTGATTGTACCATAACTTGAAGACCATGTTTCTTTTCTTCTATGTGGTTCACAAACCCCGAAGATTGATGACCACTACGACCATGCAATATTTTGTATTAGGAAGATAGATTCCATCGAGCTTGACCTCGAGAGTGTGGACATAATTGTAGTCATGTGCAGAATATTGGTACTAGGAAGATCCCATGGAGCCTACCCATGGAGCTTGACCCCAAGACTCTCAAGATAATTGAATGCGTGACCTCTCAATAGAAAAGGTGCTTCAACAACTAGGAATCGGCTACATGAGCTAACCCTTGCTAATCCATAACTTGAAGGTCGTATTGTATCCTTTGCATAATACAATGTCATATGGATAAATGTCTCCCACAATTATGCTTAAGAAGTGTTTGCCTAAAAAATGAATAGGAATAAGATGTAAATAAAATACTTCCTCTCACCATTATCTATATTTTCGTGGACGCTTAAGTGGGAGTAAAACTATAAATGTGTAGAGTTACAAATGGTTATTGTGCACTAAAATTTATGCAAATCCTTGTACCTGAGGAAAAAATTAATTTATCCACTTCACATCTCAATTTATTATTTTGAGACAAAGCAAGACTATAGGATTCTATTTCTCATATGACCACTATTAATTATGCATTAAACAATATAGGTTATGATTTTTTATAGAAATTTTCCCATTTTTTCTCAGACCATAATTTCTAACTTGAGTGACAAAGACTATGATGCCCTACAACACTTGTTATTATTTTGTACACATTAAAACTATTTTCTCAAAATTAACCATAACATCCTTACATAAACTATATTTATTCAACACCTATCATTACAACCAGTAATTCAAACACAACTTATTATTTATTAATTTGAGTGGAAAAGACTAAACTACTTTATAACACTTTATTATTTTTCAAGTGCACATTAATCATTGTTTTTCAAAATCAACCTTAACGCCATACATAAAACCCATCCCCATAAAACCTCGCCCCACACCACCACCACCAAAAAAAAGAGCAAAAACAAAAAACTTTATGTTATCCTTCTCAATCCTTCTCAAAACTATATTTATCCCACGCTAGGCATTACCAGGGAAAGCCTTATCACTAAGCATTATCACTAGTCTTTGGCTTATTTAGGGCTCCTATGGACTCTAAGCCTTTGTATCATCTCGTCATCTCCATGTCATTGCGCCAAACGCTGAGCTCACGAAAGTGGAAGTACATGCCGGAGAAATATCAACGAAGTCTGAAGAAATGTCAATAATTGCACCAGGTACTTAAATGAAATGGTAAGTATTATTATTTAATTTGTACAATGATAGTTTTTTTAAATGAAAGTGATTTTCCTAAATATGTAAATAGTTTGGTGATATTAATGTATCCTTGTTATTTAATGTGATTTTCTTTTTAATTCTTAAAAATTATAAGTTGATTAAGAATATGATAATTTGAGTTAGGAACATTGACAGGTTAAGCTCATGATCTGAGACGGTTGATACCGATCCTAATCGCAGAGAGTGAAGTAGGGTTAATCATTTTGGCTAATATTGAGGAAAACAAGTACTTTATCTTTTAGTGAAAGATCATAAACATATTTCTATCTGTTATTTTAAATATTTTTAATTTTTAAAATTTTTAAATTAAATACCCAGTTAAAAATTAATTATTAAAATTTATAAAAAATATATACTTTTTAAATAAGTTTTCTCAATATTTATTAGAGTTAATAAAAAAATATACACATACTCTATGTCTAATATAAATTTTAACGTATAAGCATTTGTAAAGAAATATACTCAACCTCAATTTGAACCTATAAATTGTGTAAAGAAATATACCCAACCTAACTAATCTAGGAAAACTTTACTGTTAGTTAATTTTTTTGTTCATAAACTTTTCCACAAATATATTAAATAAAATACTAAATGTAGTTGACACTGAAACCTATTTTTATGATATTCATAATCATAAAAAGAGTAATTTACTAATGGTAGCGTACTCTGAGCGCTTTGAGTACAGCACGAGCTTGGCCCGTTATAGGAGGTTAACATTTTGGAGCAGAGAATTAAATACAGTTGTCAAAACCCTAAATTTTTCCGAATAAGCCCTACTGTAATCGGAAGAACGTTTGCGCAGCGACGGTTCCTAATATTATTTTGGCACGTATTCCTAACCCGTATATCTTACACTGCTCGCCTCGGGCAGGCACGGCGATGGGCGTCAACGGTGTATGATGCCTGGGATTAAGCTCAACGGCCCTTCCCTGTTTTTTCCGGTCGGACTCTTTTATCTTCTTGTTTTCTATAATTAAAAGCGCCTTTTGAGTTTGCAGCAGTCATTTTAAGCCCTATTTCGCCAGCTGCATAGATTTTGGAATGGTGGGATTTCCTTGCTGGGTATTAACTTGAATTTTTCAAAGCTAAAATATGAACCAGAAATATCAATGAAAAGTATGCTGGTACCATATAATCCCTAAAAATAAGCAGGCTATTATTGCTGAGAATAAATAATTTATTAATAAACATTAAATGAACTGTTACTGTATATATCTATAATTAAATTTCAACAAATCAATTATTTAACGGTGAATATATATAACTCCACCTCATTTACTGCGCATCAACTAATTGTATATTTGTTAGACCATATCATGGTGCAACAGCTTATCAGACTGCTGCAGATTCTGTCCTCTACGGCTCATGGGACGTTTCAGAAGCCTCCCACTTCATCATACGCTCATCCACGTGCTTTGTCTTTATCTGCCCGCCTGATCTTATCTATCTGGAATAGCTCACTGATTGCATTATGGGAGACTATACTTGTTTTCTTTCATTTTTCCTTAAATATTTTTACTGTTCCCCTTACTGTGTAAGTGTACGCTAACTTTGTTTGTAAAAGGCAAATGCATTTATATGATAAGTTCGGCTCCAGAGTTTGTCTGGCGGACAAGTTCTGCTTCCGAGTTTGCATGGCAGAGGCAGAGACTATTCTCTGATGGAGGCAGAGATATGCGAAAAGTATAAAATATAACCCGAATCTCTGTGTCATGGAGTCAGAGATCTATTAAAACTATAAAATCTAAAACGAGTGTGTGAGTGGAGTGAGAGATCTGTTAAACCTGTAAAATCGACGACGTCACATAGTAAATAATTATTTTTTGGGAGTACTGTTTTGTTTTTTAAATTTACTTTTACACGGTAGATTATATTTAATTTGATTTTTATTTGTTCTAATTTTCAAATATAAATTTATAATAATAGTTTTTCTTGTAATTATATATGTTAAAGATTTTTTTATAATTTTCATAATTTTATAATATGAAATCATAATTATTAGTAAAGGTTAATTATAACGATCGATTTTAATTAGTTAAGGATATTTTATTTTATGTTATAATCTCTAATTTTCAAAAATAAATATTTATTTTTTCTTATTATTGAAAAAATTAATTTTCTAATATTTAATAGTTTTTTTGCTTGCTATAGTTTTTGGAAGTAGTGGCAATATTTAAGCTATGATTTTTAAATATTTGTACCATGGTTTTTTATTATTAATCTTTATAAGAAAACCACCTAAAATTAAAATCCATGACAATAATTCATAGTAACTTAAATAATCTATTTATCATTAGTCACCGCCCACCATAATTTACGAAGTGTTTGCATAAAAAATGAATATGAATAAGATGGAAATAAATATGGATACTAAGAAAATGAATATGAATAAGATGGAAATAAATATGGCTACTAAGATGTTTTCGTGAACGCTTTAACATATAGGAGTAAAACTGTAAATGTGCAAACTTAGTAATGGTTACTATCATTAAAAATAATTTTTTAAAATTCATTCTCTAGTAAATTTAAAAAAAACACTTATCTTTTAAATTGTGTGGAATTTTGATTATGTGATAGTTTTTTCAAAATATCCAATATATTGATTGAATAACTTGTTTTTATATAGGATAAATAAAATGATTAAATAATGTTTGTGAAAATCCATTATATTATTGATAAATAAGGAATGGAAAAAATGAAAATTTTGATAATGAAATAAAGAGTAGAAAGTGAATTAGGAAATTTAGAAAAAAAAATCATTAATATAACTATTTGTCTCGTTTTGTTAGGTTTGTTGATATCCTTCCATAGATGCGTGGATCTCTTCCTTGTGATACACAAGATCACACAAAGAGAGAACATAAAAAACCAAATGAGAATACAATTGAATTAACCCACTCCAATCTTATCTAGCAATTGATACTTTAAATAAGAATACGAAGCAAAGTTTTAAAAATCATCAAACAATTGTATCGCTACTAATGAATAATCTGTTGGACATTGGGTTCAACGCTCCCTCAGTGTTTCACAACATGGACTAACTACCTTTTATCGATCCTAACTTTGGTGATTGTAGCGTAGACTAATGCTTACGGGGTTTGGTCTAATGACAATCTTGATTCTAGCATGTGGTATTAGAGCGATAGATCTTGAGTTCAAAACTTACATAACTCACGCTATGGGGGGGATTCTTAGAGATTGGGTTTAGTGCTCCCTGTGTCTTTCATGACATGGACTAACCACCTCTTGTGGATCCTAACTCTGATGATTGTAGCGAAGAATAACTCCTGTGGGTTTTGGTCTAAAGGAAATCGTGATTCCAACATAAACGTGAATTGAAAGTGAGATCTTCGTTTTATAGAGTGAAATATAGAAGACTAACCTTTGTGGAGGGTAGTATAGGAGGAACCGCGGAGAGAAAGAAAGTATAGAGGAGTAGATTCAACTAAATCAATTGAAATTTTTTTAATTTCAATTGAAACTTGGTAACTGTGCCATAACATATGTACAGAGTTTGTGAAACAGTTCCAACTTTTAACATGTAGGGATTCAATTATATATATTATGGATTTTATTTAGCTATAGCGTAAGATTAAATTGAGATAATTCATATGGGACGGGACAATAAATTCGAACAAAATTTAACTGCAAATTATTAGGCAAAGAAAAATTACTAGTTATGGAAAAAGACTTTTGAAATGAAGAATTGACGAAAATCCAAGATTTTGTATACCTTCCTTTTAATATGAACATTGCATATTAATAAATATTTATTTGGTACCCGGATGCGGGTGGTATTAAGACTCATTTATGACAAGCCGCATAACACAGGCAGCTGGCCTGGCAGACGGCAGGTGGATCGTTTGCAGGGTACGCGTAGCAGGTGGGCAAATGGACTTAAGCGCAGGTGAATTCAATTCCGGGCAGTCTCGAATGTTGGTCTTGCAGTCCGGCATTAATGCAAGCATGCGTGATCGGCAGATAATTTGGTTTATTGTCATGGATCTGTTCACTACGCCTGTTTCAGTCACTGGAGCGTTTCATAGCGAGGCAGAGCTGCTTCAGTACCCCTGTCTGGCGTTCTGAATCTGGCTGTTAGCGTGGATTTGTAAACTCTTTGAAGCTGTCTGCGTTCCTCAGGTAATAGATTTACTTTGTCCCAATCCCTCTGCTCGTCAATTCGTGCTTCTGAAGATGCCTCGACGTCGAGGTGTTCCCCACAGAGGTAGTCATACCGGGAATAGAGGCCAACCTTCCCGCCCTGTTCCTCATAATGTTATCCCTCTTGCCTCAGCATCCCCTTCTTCTCCGCCTTTGGAACAAGCCAGGCCCATTCCGAATAATTCATTCTGGACCTCCAGATTAACTTTTCAAAGCCGGCTTAGTAGGCCTGTTTTGACAGCAAGTATCACTATCATTCTCGCGGAGGAAGATAGTAATCAGGTTAGCTCAGCTACAACCACCCCCTCTCAATCTCAGGGAGACAGTGTGCTTCTCGGGGACCTGACAGGGATGGTGTTCCAGGCAGACAACCAACAAGATGTTGGCCATGTCGCGGAGGTGCCGCAATAACCCGTGGATCCGGCTCAAAGTTATATTGTGCCTTGCGGGCCGACTCAGTGGGCAGGCGATATTTTAAATTTGGTGACCACTCCTGATGGTGGCGTACCAGTATATGATGACAGTGGTTTTGTGACTTGGGTTGCTTCTTCCAGCCAGGCAGAAAAGGAAATGCCAGATTCACCAAAGCATGCAGATTAGAACTGTTTCCTCACTGCCGGGTGGTCTAAGCAATTTTGGGTATGTGTCGTCAATTCTGAGGTTAGATGTCTCTGTCTGGTTCATACTCTGGCTACAGAGTGTGGCCAATGTCATTCCAGTCTCTGTTTTTTGTTATAGAAATGGCTATGATAGTTGCTTCTCAGTTTTTGTGGTCAATGAAGGGCATGACGAACTCAGTCTGGGCAATCTATTTCAGTATGTCAGGGCCCGAATTAAAAATTTTGTAGTATGTTTTGTAAATTCGGCATTAAGCCTGAACTGTAAGGTCTCTGAGTTTTTGGTAGAGGAATGGCCGCGGCCTCCTCTGAGGTTCTAACCTCTTTGTATATATTTTTTATTTTTCTTTAATAGAATTAGCATTTACGGAGAAAAAAAAGATAAAATATTTATTTGGTTGTTTCCAAGTCTTTTTTCTTGTTTCAATTGCACCCCCTTAACTTTCTTTGGCACTAGAAGAAATAGGGTGAAGAAGAGTGTTTGAATTAGCCAATTAGTCTATATTCACAAATATGATTATGGAGTAGGACAAACATTATATGCTCTATGATTATGGAGTGGGACAAACATTATATGCTCTACAGATATATCCAATAAAGTTCGGTGGGATTTAGAACAATATTTTTTTATATTTTCATTAAATATTGTTATTTTATTTTTTCATGAATATTATCATGTCTCGTTACATATACTTAGTTCTCAATTATTTTGGTTTGTAAAGTATATATTTTTAGCTATATAAATTTTCTTTTAAGTGTATATTAATCAAGACTTATTTGTAGGTTTTCTAACTATATGTGAGACAGATACCCTTTGCTTAAATTTTATTTGAGTAAATAAGATATATATATATATATATATATATATATATATATATATATATATATATATATATATATATATATATATATATATATATATATATATATATATATATATATATATATATATATATATATAGATAGATAGATAGATAGATAGATAGATAGATAGATAGATAGATAGATAGATAGATGTCTTTCTTTTTAAACTTAAAATAATTAGTTTGTATTTTAGTACATAATTTTTTTTACTAAACATAATTTTTTAATGTTTTCAACCTTTTCCTATGATTTTTTAACTAACACTATAACTCATAAAACAACTATATAAAATTGTTGTCGTTACTATTTTTTATTTATTTATGATGTATAGAATAGAGGGAATTCATGCTCATGGTTATCTATTTCACTAATTTTTATCACAAGTATTTTTATGATTTGTTAATATATAACATCATCCATATAAATTAACAATAACAAAGCATAACTTCTTATATGCATAATTCCTTTATTCTTTATGATTCAATTTTCTAACTAATTTATCGATAAGTTTATAAGTGAAATAGAGGATTTCATTTTTATTTTACTCTTGATTTTGACTAGTCATTCTAATTTTATCATTTTTTGGAATTCTCAATTTTATAGTGAACTTCTCATATAATTTTTAGAAAAATCAAGAAATCATTAGTAAATATTGTTTCATCATCTCTTTTTCAAAACATCAACAAGTTATGAGATGATCAATGGTTGAATTCTTAGGGCAAAAGAAACCCAAGAAAAATCCCACACAATTTTCACATTATTAGTCCTTGCCTAGGCAAGAGTCTAGCATCATGTTAAGTACCACACCAAATTGATCAAACTATGTAATTGTGCATTGTACTAAACGATTTGTAATTCAGATCTATATGAATGTGACATCCATTCAGTTTTTTGCCCAAGGAAAAATTGTAACTTTTATTATATAAAATATTGTAAATTACATGCTAAAAATGCTTCAAAGTAGCATATCTCAAAACTGGTGGTCATACCAAACCACATACTGTAAAGTGTCCCTACAATAATATAGAAGGACAATACTCTTTTCAGTTCCAATATATGTATATATATATATATATATATATATATATATATATAGACACACACACACACACACACACACACAAATCCATATCTTTCTAGTTATTAAGTAGGAAAACATAAAAATTCATATATGTGTTATGATGTATCATGTTGATGTTGCTTGCTATGCCTTATGGTTAATAAAAGGGAAGTGGAAGAACTGATAAAACTTCTCACCAATATGTTTTTGAATCATCCAAGTACTAAGATGTTGTTGCGCTGCCTCTTCAAATATATTATTAGAAATTTGGTTTCTTTCCCTATAAATAGGATGCTAGGTCACACAGCCAAATTGTGAGTTTAATGATAATACTTCATCTAGCAATTTCGTAAGTGTGTGCACATGATAGTTTGACTAAAGATTGAAACAATTTATGAAAATTATAGAATCAACAAAAATTTGTAGTTTGCAAGCAACCTTTCTCACGGGAAAAATGGAGCATAAGTCTAAGGCTCTTAAGTTCCGCATAATTGTTGTTCTTCTCCCTAGACTCATTTTCGTTTTGTAATGATGATGCTATTTCAAAAACAATACTGCACCTCCTCCACATCCTTCTTGCTGAGCTGATGTGTCAAAATAAACCCACAGAATGGACTTATTGATAACTTATGAACCTATAATTCGATTCCTTTGTATATGCTCATCTTCCAAAATCATGTTATAAATTCCCATTGATTAAGTGCAGATAGTGATCTAGGGTCCATTTGTCTCCTGAATGTTTTTTTGGTTCTAGCCTAGCAAAATTTTGTAGCAAACTAGAAGGGGAATATTCCAGACTTTGATAGGGCGAGCCTCATTCTACCATGTCTCCCATGCATCCACAATAGTTTCTCCCTACCACCAAATATTTTATTTCCATTGTTTGATAAATATGGTTCCTTATTTGGATCACCATGGGGCATTGAAAGAGCAAATGACCGATTGATTCTTCATTTTCGTTGCAGACAATGCACCATGTTGGGCCCCGAAAAATATCTACATTGCAAGTTATCCCGAGTGGGGACTTTGTTCCATAAGAGATACCACATAAAGATTTTTGCTTTTGTTGAACCTTTTAGCTTCCATAGGGGGCACCATCACCAATCTAAGATTTCAGGTTCATGATCCACAAAAATGATAGGATATCCATCTTTTAGAGTGTATCTACCATGGGGAGCTAGAGACCCAATAAGTTCATCCTCCCAATCATGTACTCTCACATGTGCCACTATGATCACATTTATGTAATGTTCCCATTCTTGATTCCATTGAGCTGGGATCTCAAGCTCTTAGGTAGATCGCCATAGTGGACCAAAAATAGTGGATTTTTCTAAATCTACAATTTGACCTTAGGTCCTTCTTCCTGAGCCCACAAGAAATTGAATCAGATTGGGAGGGAGAATGTGTGCATTACCACTTCCTGACCAAGCATATGTACCAATGCGAACCTTCACTCTAGACCAAACTCTCCATGCCAGTCCTACTCTAATATATTCAATAGAGTTTAAGACTTCTCTCCAAATCGTGGATACTTTTGATTTGTTCCATCTTGGTAGTCTGATCCATTTCGAAACTTGAAGAGGGATAATATATTTCCTAGTCACCGTCTCTGTCCATAAACTATCCGATGAGATCAATTGCCATCCCATTTTTGCTACAGTAGCCTCAAAGAAATAGGTTAAGCTTTTCATCCCCTAACCTCCCCATTTTTTAGGGAGGGCAATGAGATCCCACCTAACCCATGCAAAAGGTCTACCTTCCTTTCCTCGCCTCCAAAGAAACCTATAACAATATTTTTGGATTCTATCAATAATACCCTTCGAGATCCATGATAAAGATGTCCAGTATAGAGGGATAGCCTCCAATATAGACATAATAAGTACTAATCAACCCACCCTTGATAACCATCTATGATACCAAACATTAATTATACTTTCAGTCTTTGCCACCAACTACATCGAGTCTACAATTTTATAGTTATTGGGTTTTAGTTAGAAGCCTAAATATTTCAGATCATCTTCAACATCCAGTTGATGATAGGGGAACCTATGATGGGTGTAGTTTAATTCAAATTGGGAGAATCCATAGATTTATAATGTAGATTTCTCCTTATTAGTCTCCATCCTTGTAGCCTTGCAGAAAAAATTGATAATATTGTTGAGCATTGTTAAATCATTGATAGCTCCACTCATGAAAATGAGAACATCATCTACAAAAATTAAATGCGACAAAGTGACATTTTCAGCTATTTTTACTCCTTTGAAGTGACCCCAGGACCTCTCTTTAGATAGCAATCTACTAAGACCCTCCATGAATAAAAGAAATAACAAATGTGATAATGGGAAGCATTGCTTGAGACCCCATTCCGCATGGAAGAAGTTTGAATCCAACCCATTAATAAGAACGCTGAAGGAAATAGATGTTATACAACACATTATCCAATTAATAAAAGCATTTTGAAATCCTATATGGGGTAGCAACATCCTACTGTACAACTAGTTGGTCCTATCATATGATTTTGATAAATAAATTTTAAGAATCATCCCTTTTAGATTCTTAACTTTTAAGGAATGGAGTCCTTCCTGAGGAATAGTAATTTCTTAATGGATTTGACAATTTTCCAAAAATGAAACCTATTCCTTACAAATACGTTGGGATAAAATAGGCTTAATTCGATTTTCTATTATCTTTGCAATTATTTTATATATACAATCACATAAGGATATAGGCCCAAAATCATTAAAGATTTTGGGATTATAATATTTAGGAATTAAGGCGATAAAAGTGGCATTGAATGCTTCATACATTCTTCCATTCGCTCTTCATTCACCAATCAGCTTTAGAAGTTATTGACCAATCTACCTGAAGAAAGAAAGGAAAAATTCCACTGACTATCCATCCAGCCCTGGATTTTTGTGTTCTTTGAAAAACTTCAGCACAATCTCTAGTTCCCCTATTGTGACTGGAATATTCAATTCTTCGTTGAATTCCTCATTCACAAATCTAGGGAAGAGTCTAGCTACCTTAATAATATCTTCCAAGGATGCCTCCAATTACACTTTGTACAGGTTCCCAAAATTCTGAATTCCTAGATCTGTTAAACTCCTAAAAGTTCAAGTTGGTGATCCTGTCTCATCCTCCAGGGACCATATAGTGTTGATAACCTTCCAACCTCTTTCATATTATTGAAATAATTTTGCATTATAATATTTCACTTGAAGCCAGATATCACTTCTCTTAGGCCTCCATGTTTCTTCCCTCTCCTTTAATATCTTCAATTTCTATGCCTCCAATTGAGTAATGTACAATTTTGATTCTAGCGTGGCATAACTGCCACTATCAGGGTCCTCTAATATAGCTAAATCATCCTCAATTTTACGGAGGGTCTCCTCTTCCTTTCTTTTCTTAATCTTTTCCCATTAAATCATCTTGTTCTTTAGTCATCTTAGATTCCAGCCAAATTATTAGTCGGGGATCTATCTTTGTTGAGAGAGCTAGCCTTCTAGACCTCCTTAACAATACCCTTGAATTCATCATCCCTTAGCCATGTTGCATTGAATTTTAATGGAGCACATCCGTTTGGGAAATTTCCAACCACTTCCAAAACAATAGGTGAGTGATCTGAGATACTTGCTAAACACAACCATTGTTTGATCAAAGCTATCTTATTCATCGGAGTTTCCTTGATCAAGAATATTTCAAGATGCCTTGCTAACGTAACATTTTTGGTTCTACGGTTTCTTGAGGTGGGTTGGATGCGCGCTACTTCTATATCAATAAAAATTTTGTTCTCCAACACACGCTAAAAAAACCAGTGAGCATGTCAACCTGAGCATTTGTTAGCTTATTTGGGCCTGACCCAGGTTTGGAAGAGTTATTTAGCCAAACAAATCCCGTAGCCACCAGCCCTGTCGGCAACAGCCCGTGGAGCGCAGACTGAGGTCTCAAATGAGGTAGTAGGGAAGGGTGTTGGAACCAGGTTTCCACACCCTAGGGATGTCTTGGAGTGGTCTGGAGATTTCACGCACTGGTTGACAGCTTCGTGTTGCTCGGTATTACCACAAATCTAGCTTGATTATGTTTTTCTTTCTAGTGCGCTATTCTATTAGATGAGGTGGCTACCAATTACCAAGGTCTCTAAGCAAACATTTAA
Source organism: Pinus tabuliformis (assembly GCA_031772625.1). Classification (NCBI taxonomy): domain Eukaryota; kingdom Viridiplantae; phylum Streptophyta; class Pinopsida; order Pinales; family Pinaceae; genus Pinus; species Pinus tabuliformis. Next base: position 912,467,134 of record CM062819.1, read on the forward strand.
CCAAAACAATTGATTCGCGTATTAAAATAAACCTAGATTTATACTCATTCCAACCTGAAGCAGATGAAATTAAACATATATTATGACAGTTCAGAAGAAACACAAAATTTCAGAAGAAACTTATCTTTATTTCCACTTTATCCTTAATACATCTAGATTTCCCCTGCGCACTTGGCTGCAGGGGTCTGTGCACACAACTGTGAACTTTCCAAGCCTCTACACACACAGTTTCAGAGCCTCTACCTACTACCCTAACCCTCGACTTGGACCTACAGACGCTTTCAAACTTCTTGTTCAAGAACCCATTACATTTCATTCCCCCAAAAAACTCTCTTTTCCTCATAGAGCTGTGCTCTATTTATACCCTCCTTTGGTTCGTGATCCCTGCGCAGGCCGACTCTATTTATATTTCTTTACATTATTTTCGAGTGGACTACCCTTTGGCTCAACCTATTAATTCATGCTCCATGCTTTTAGCGGAGATTTTACAATCATTTAATCCTATTTTTCAGGCTTTTTGCTCCAAAACCCTTACGGGGGACCTTCTCTACCCAGAAGTCCCCAACCACAATCATCGTGACTCATCCCAAGTCACTCGTCAGCGCAACTAGACGTTCTGCCCTGGCTTCGCGTTTCACCTCCCTTTGAGTGATGCTTTTCGTCCTGCTGCTCCTTCATTGTCTCCTGCAACGCTTCGTCCAACTCCTGCTTTAGTGTGTTTACCATGTCTTGCAATCGATGATGCTCATTCTTCTTTGCTCAGTTACCACAGAACACCCCCTTATAGGATTTTAGCATGAGCGGGGGAGCCGCATACACGACCACCTGGTACCACCGCAGCCACTTCCGTCCTTCATATCTCCTCTTTGCACCGTCTACTGCAACTTGAATTGCAATTTTGCAAGACCCTATCTGCTATCTGCAAGATCCCAATCCTCGAGGGACATCAGAGATGAATTATTAGCTACATATCTACCCATGGTTGCCATCTGTCCATCCTTTCATTGTTCTGTTGTAGTGTGTCGGCCTCCCCTTAGGCAAGGCAACGGACTTCGGACCAATTCAGCTCCGTGTTCCTTTTTCTCCAGTACATCTCCTACTAGTGATGTTGCAGTCTGTGGGATGCCTGCAGGTGTCACCCCCATACTCCTTAGAGATCCCTGCCTCTCCATTGGCCAGATTACTACCTTCGGGCACATTCCTTGTGCAAAGATAATGAACAACTCCATCTGTGTTTCCAAAGTGTAGGCCACCCAGTGGAGTCCCTTTGGTGATTTATAAGTCATTCAAATTTCAAATGCACTGATTGTCACCTGTTTCTGTTCGTGTAAACTGCTCCTGTAAAACTTGTGGCAGCTCATTCCATATCTAGTTCGTACTGGTTCTCCTAATTGTTCACCACTCGCTCCCTTTTGCCATAATGCAAACATCATGTCATGAATAGTGATATCAATGGTCATCATTCCTTTTGTCAGCACATCCACATCATCCTATTCATGAAACCGTGATCCTTTTGTATGGTCAAATGTATGCAAATCGTAGTACTCGCATATCTGTCCCCCAAGCTGCTTTATCATCCCATGCTCTCTTTCAACTGGTTGGAACAGTGAGGCTATCTTTTTTCCGGTTAGTCAGGTAGTTGGCCCACCCATATAGAGCTTTAGGTGACTACCATTTAACATTCCTAGGAAGGGATCTCCCTTCTTTTTAGCCAACTAAACCGCGCCCCCATCGGTAATTTCATTGACGACATAGGGCCTCAGCCAATGCATGCAGAGTTTACCAGGGAAATTTTCGAACTCACTGTCATAAAGTAACACTAAATCATTCTCCTTGAAAGTCCACACCTTGATATGACGATCGTGCCACGCTTTCTCATTCTGCTTCTGTACCTATTGATGGAATCCAACAAAAAACCATTCCTCCTCCAATTCTTCTAGCTATGTGAGGCGTTCTTCCAATGCCCCGTGGTCTGCCATCCCAGTGATTGCCGTGATCCGCAAACTAGGCACAATATATTCCTTAGGCATAACGGCCTCCTTTCCATAGACTAAGCGGAACGGTGTCTGGCCTGTCAGCTTCTTACACGTAGTCCAATATGCCCATAGCATAGTAAGGATGTGCAAGTCATAGTCAGTTCTCCACGCATTATAGACCTTAGTAAATGTAGTCTCCAAAATTTTGTTAAATGCCTCAATGGTCCCATTTGCTTGCGGATGGTAGGACGTACTCTGTTGGTGATATATATGGAATTGCTCAGTGAGTGTGCTAATCATTTCATTCAGAAAATGCATTCCCCTATCACTCATGAGAATTTTGGGGCAGCCAAACCTAGTCAGTACATTTTTGAACAGGAATTTCGCTACTGTTGTAGTCGCGCAATCCTTAACTAGTTGTGCCTCGACCCATCGTGTCAAACATTCAGTTTTAGTGATGATACAACGCGTGCCCATCTTTCCTCACGGTTCAATAGGCCCGAGGAAGTCGATCGCCCATTTCTCAAATGGTTGTAGCACCATCTGTGGCTGAAGTGGTATTTCGTCTCTCCGCAATGGTTTGCCTATCAGTTGCCATACATCGCAGGCCCCACAGTATGATTTCAAATCTTGATGTAGAGTGCACCACCATAATCCAGCGTGAAGAATCTTCTGGGCTGTGGCGCAGCCCACATAATGTCCGCCAGCAACCCCTCCATATGCTTCTGCCAGACTCTGTCCACGCTCGGACTCGAGTACATATCTACGAAATATTTCGTCATTTCCCATCTTGTAGAGGTGGCCTCCAATTACGGTAAAGTATGTTGCTCGCATCACCAATTGCTTCTTTTTTTGGACATAATACCCCTGTGGCATAGTGCCTGTAGTTAAAAAGTGGATTATATCTTGAAAGTGGCCATTTGCAATGTGCATGGCATATAACTGGGCATCCGGGAGTCCCTCCTCTAGATTTGTTGGTTCTTCGCCGGTATCAATTTGGGACAGATGATCTGAACCTGCATTCAAATGTCCCGGCTTTACAACAACCTCAAAGTCATATTCTTGAAACAACAACAACCATCGACAGATATGCCCCCCAACACACGCTTATTCACTAGGTACTTGAGCCTAGAGTGATCAGTGGACATCTTAAAATGTCCTCCAAGCAGGTAGTGGTGGAAATTTTGTAGCGCATATACCATCACCAATCCCTCTTGCTCAATAGTAGAGTAATTATTTTCTTCCATGGACAACTTTTGACTAGCGAACACAATCAGGTGATCAACTCCCTCTGCTCCTTCTTGAGTGAATACTGTACCCAACGCGATACATGATGCATCGACATGTACATGAAATTCAACATCCCACTTTGGAAAGACCAAGATAGGGGCAAATTCCATCTTTTCCTTAAGCATTTCCATGTTTTTTTTACATTCCTTGTTCCAGCAATACATAGCATCCTTCTTTAGTAATTGTTCCATTGGAGCCAGGACCTAGGTGTAGCTTTTTATAAACTTTCAATAGTAGCCCGTGTGTTCTAATGTAGCACATAGTTGCTTTACACTTCATGGTGCTTGCAGATTTACTATGATAGCGATCTTTGTCAGGTCCACCATCACTCCTTACTTACAAACCACATGGCCCAACAAGTTTCCGAAAGGGACGAGGAATGTACACTTCTTTAGGTTGAGTGCAATTTGGTGCTGACGGCAGGTATCCAGCATCATTCGTAAGCTCGTGACATGTTTCTTAACCAAGCCAAATATGGTCCAGTCATCTAGGTAGACTTCTAAGAACTTCTGGATAAATTCTTTGAACACGGCTACCACAATATGGGAAAATATCGTCGGCGCATTCTTCAACCCAAAAGGCATTACCAAATACTCAAAACAACCCCATTCAGTAGCAAACGTTCTCTTGCTCCGATCCTCTTGTGCGATCTTGATCTGATGGTACCTAGAGAACCCATCTGTGAATGAGTATGCTTCCTGCCCGCCGACATTTTATGGTACCTCATCTGTAAAGGGTGTTGGAAATGGATCATTAACAAAAACATCATTGAGCTTCTGCAGATCTATGCAGATGCAGATTTCACCCTTCTATTTCTTGTCCTGCACGACCATAGGGCTTACCGAATCAGACTCCTCAGCTAGTTTAATAATTCTTACTGCCAACATTTTATCCAATTCTTCGCAGACCTTTGCTTTGTATTTTGGATTCAATCGATAGGGTCGCTGCTTCATGGGCTTCGCATCTAGATTCAAAGTTATCTTCATCATTCCTAGGTCTCCTAGAACCCCTTTTAGCTCCGTAATTTTTGTGGGAAATAAATCTTAGTATTCTTGGAGCAATTGGACGAACTTTTCTACCGTGGTGCCATCCTAGTAGTCCCTAAGCATCACATACTTTGGCTCTTCCTCTGTTCTGATATTTACTTGCTTCTTTCTTAATGGCGTCGTGATGCCTGGATCTTCTATCTTCAGGCTGCACACCTCACGACTCCCTTTGGATTCTAGTATACTGATGTTACGCGGATCATCCTTATCATCTTCTACTTGTACATTGTAACATGCTAGGTCCTGGCTCAACTATCGCGACCAGTTTGATGGTGTGACTTCCTCTAGTTGCGGTGGTGTTCTGAAAATGGCAGTCTTTACTAGCTGTAATGCATCGTCCACGGTATCCATCCATTGGTCTTCAGAGAGAAAGGTCGACAGAAACCCTTTGCGCAGGATATTGCACTCGTCGGTGCCATGTCGGAGCTCTATATCCGTATACCAGTTCCTTGGAATGACATCCAGGGTATGATAAAATAAGTGCACCCATTCTGGTTGAGGCTCCTCACCATAAGCTTTTGTCCATTTGGTCAAGTGTAGGCGCAGATCATCTCGTCCATCATATTTCACCGTTATTTGTAGCTCTAGCTTCCAAAATCTTATCTGCGTCATGCACCTACAACTTCACCAATCTTCAAAGGTTCCTTCATGGGTATCCCATCATCGCGCCGGTGTCGCGGGCAATGTTCATTTTAGCGCATCAAAGTGTTGGTCTTCTGGTACCACACTTTCGAATTTAACCAGGAATTCATCCACTATTGTCAACCCATCATACATTGGTAGTTTACGGGTCTGAGCTTTAACACAATATAGGGATTTTGTCATCATATTACAATGTAACGTGGTTACCCCATTCACCCCTTATTGCCATCGCTTGTCCTCTTCATTTGAATCGCTAGTGCATGAGTCGACGTAGCCCCGCGAGAGTCTCCTCTCCTCCTTTGACATACTTGCAACAATTTTGTAGATACAATCCAATCCATCACCCCTTTCTACATTGCGCATAAGTTCTGTGTATTGTGTTTTATTTGTTGGATCTAGCAGAACGACTACACGGAGTGACTTCTTCTCAAATATCATCTTCCTCTGTTTGAGGTCAATAACCCCATTCATGTCAGTGGCCTAGTGTTACACTGTAATTTGTCACCGTTTGTCATCGTCCCTGTTACCCCTCTCCCGCACACTGGAGGACTCATTCCGGGACCAGTGAGAAGTGACATGACCTGAAACCACTTGCATCATATTCCTCTAAGTATGAGCTTCATATGCCCTGAAGACATCTCCTGTAGAATACCCATAAAAAGACCTCTTTTTGCATTGGCGCGGTTCCACAGTGTACTGCTCGCACCAATGGGGGAAATCCTCTAAAGAGGGCGCACCATTGGCGCTCTGTCTCAGAGTCGCACTCGCGCCAACCGAATTGGGTAAAGTTTTTAACAAACAAGCTTCCGAAGGTTCTCCTTAACCCATTCACCAACTGAATCTATGTTGAGCTAGGATGGTTTTGCTTCGAATCTCCATAGAAGGGAAGTGGTTTGCCACCTTTCATGGTAGCTTCTTAGTGATAAAGCCAATCCCATGAATAATGTGGTTGATCCTATCTCCCTCCCCTCTATCTATAAAAGCTTGTCTCTATGCCTTGAGCAAGCTAGTTCCAACATAGTGCTAAGATAGAGAATTCCAGGAGTTCAAGAGTTTGAAGCTGCAAGAGCCTTCTTTGCACCCATAAGGCCAAATCTAAGTGACGATATTCTTGTCACCAAAGGGAGAGAGGCTTGTTTCCCATCCCTACAAGCTTTGCAAGACTTGTGTAGCTAATTATCCAGCCAAAGGAGGATTTGACATCAGAACTATGGTTGTATTCTTCTTAGTCATTTACCAATAATAGATGACTATCATTATGGTTCCACTCTCATTGTCTTTTGTAATGATTGATGTTGAGTTATATCTTTTCTGATTGATATATAATTGCATCTATTGGATTTTATGCTTGTATCTGTGTTGTTCTTTGCGTGTGCAGGTGTCCAATCACGGAGATCGTGGGGATCGTGACCGGTCGAAGCAAAGGAACGAGAGTGACGTCTCTTCTACGAATATTAGCATTGGAATCCAAGTAGGTTCTCATCATCCACCTTTAATTTGCAATTAGGAGCTTGCGTGATAGCATTGTTTGATTGTTGCTAGACCCAGTCTGGGCTAGTAGGGATCGTCTCTGTCCGCAGAGAGGATTTACCTCCACAACAATTTGGCGACTCCGCTGGGGAGTCTTGTCTATTTGGTTTTCCCATTTGATTGCTTAGATAGCTTTCTGGGTTGGATTTCTTGCTATCTCTTGCTTCCTGGTCTGCCTGGATACTGTTAACCAAGCCCTGGACTGCTTGTTTTTATTTTTGACATAGCAAGCTTGATTAGCGCGCTTTTTGGTCTGACAGTCATGCCAGTTGGTGCATGTTGCTCAAAGATAACCTGCGCCAATCCCTTAAAATCACAAGTTACAGCCTGACAATCGCGCCAGGCCTGTCAACTTTTCCAGTTTGCTTGTTTGCGAGCCTTCTGAGCTTAGATTTGTATCTTGCCACGTCTTTTTCAATTACTGGTGTGTGTTTGATCCTTGTTTGACTGGTTTTTGACCTCCATCCTTCGGGTGTTTGCCTCTTTCCATCGATTTCACTTTTCAGCCCTAGGGCATCTAGTGGCTTTGTGCATCGAGCCTTCTGTAGGAGTCTTGGGTTCTTTGATCATCTAGTCGACTTTGTGATTACTTTTTTGCACTTGCTCAGTGGTTGTCAAAGATTTTTATTGTTATTCAAGCGATTTGCTTCCTTTCCGCTTGGATTTCGCTTGGCTTCATTTGGGCTTGGATCACATAGCTCATAGAGGTCTTTGTGTTTTCTTTTTGGTTTGAAGGATTGCCTTGGTGTTTTGGGGATTTGATTGCGTTCTCATTGAGTGAAATTAGTCTCTTTTACTCGGTGTTATTATCTCTAAAAATTTGTTTAGTGCACTTTGCCATTGAAAAGAAAATGAACATTCTCTTTTGCATTGGATTAGTTAATGGAAATTAGAGCTTTTCATTGATTAGTGATCTTTAAAAAAAAAAGTTTCGTTTATTGCCATTAGCTGCATTAGAGTGGTTCTTGATTGTTTATGGTCATTTTGTTTGATTGAAAAATTCTCAACTCTCTCGTAGTTAGTGTTCATCGAACGAAATGATATTCTTTGGCATATAGCTTGCATTTAGGGAATTGTGAGAGATTACATACGGTAGGACCTGGAAATCGAAACCTAATCAAAGATCAACTGTAAAATGAACTGAATGAACTTAAAAACGCATTGGAACATAACGCTCACTGTTTAGAGGTCTAGGCTAGAGATGTGCTCCGGCGTCGTTAAACCTAGTCACTGTTGTTTCACATTATGGTTGGGTGATTCCTCCTTTTGTGACTCGATAGTGGTCTAGCACAGACTTGAGCTCCCACGTACCATCGAGTATATAGGGGGGACCCCACTAGGTTATCATCCCTTATCCACAGGAAGCCGTGTCTGTCGCCTTACAAGCCATAACTCACCGAACACAGCATTCGGGAAGATTGACTATCGTACGGGAAGTCCTTGGTTTTCATCTGACTGCCAAGGTGTATATGCAGTTTTACGGATTTGTTTGGTAAACCCTTTTGCCTAGTTCTCCAGAGTAGTCACTTTTGGTCCTTTTCAGACTCCTTAAATGAAAAGTCTCATTTGAGCATTTGTCACTTCGGGCTCACTAAACATTCAAAGGAGACTAGAGTCATCTTTTTGTCCTTTTCTCGACTCTTAAAACATGAAAAGGTCAAGTTGTGTCCTTGCGTCTTAAAATTTATTTGTCCGCGATTAAAATTACCTGGTTAGATCTTGTGTGCATTAGTTTGAGTAGGGTCCTTTATCGTTAGATTCCCGTAGGTTTTTTCTTGAAGTTTGTCATCCTGGTTGAACCATCGATCCCATCTCCCATTCCCAGTGATCAAGGGTCTCCGTCTTCCGTTGCTCCTGAGGTACCAGTTGTGAGAGATACTCATCCTGTTATCCCGAGTATCTAACCGATCAACTCTCGTGCTCCAGACGATGGGGATTACGAAATTCATTGGAACCCCATTTGGGAGCCAGAAGAAGACGATATTCCTTTTACCCCTCTTGGTGTTTCGTCTCCAATGTCTACCTCTCACATGGATGAGACATCTCCTAGAGTGAGTGAGACACCCGTTTTGTCGAATATCGACACTCCTATCCCGGCCACTTCTCCGGTACCCTCACGCTACAAGTCGTTGAGGGATAATATAAGTGCCAGGATCCCTGCTTCAAGTACCATGTGGGACCTCCGTATCACTCCCACTACGGGATCTTTTGTTTCACAAGTCCACAGTACACCCATCACTTCAGTTCCAATGAATCCAACTGTTTGTGTAGCCCATTCAACTCCAGCTATTAGTGCCGTTACGCCGTCTTAAGCTGTGACTACTGGTGCTGGTTCGCCTCTCGGTCAAGTGAGTAGTGGCCAGCCAGCACATACACGCAAATTTGTTCATCCTGCACAAAGTGCACCACCCTCTTCTGGTCCTGTCCCGGGAGGGGGGCCGTATGATCAGTATGGGCAAGCTGTTCAGGATCCAAACACACAAGGTCCATTCTATTATTACGATTCTACTCGTCAGTTCCTTTATCTTTCCAAACCCTTGCCTACTCAACCTGTTGTTGAGGTTTTGGTACCATTATCCGTTGCTTGGGGCACCACCACTTACCATGGGGGCCAAGCAATGCCTACATAGCCTCAGGGACCGCCTAACCAAGGCTAGCCGTCTTATATGCAACCCCCCAAGGGCAGCAATATTATGGCCAGTCTTACCCAGGAAAACCTGGGGGTCCACAAGGACAACCCTATCAGGGACAACCTTCGGCCACTGGTGGTCCATCTTTTACTTATTTGACTCAACCTTCTGGTTATCCAGGGCAACCTGGTACCCAGCAAGGTTACCCGTCTGGACAACCAGGACAACCTTACACCCAACAAGGTCAACCTGGTGTCCAGCAAGGTTATCCCTCTGGACAAGCAGGACAAAATTATATTCAACAAGGTCAACCAACAGTCCAACAGGGGTACCCTTATGGGCAAGGGGGTCAGCCTTACGTACAGCAGGGCCAACCCACTGCCCAGCCTAGTCATCCTTCTGGACAAGCTGGTCAACCTCAAGGTCAATCGGCCGTCCAGCCCGCTCAACCATCTATTCCGCAAGGGCAACCCTCGGTTGCACAAGGACAACCTAATACCCAGCAAGCTCGTCCTTCTGGGCAAACGGGTCCGTCCCAAACCCAACCAGGACAACCTTCCAGCCAGATGGTCCAAGCTCAACCTGTTCAAGGACATCCTTCTGGGCCCCAGACTCAAATTGGTTTTCAGATGCAAGGTGGATTGCAATCCCAACCTTCTTACCAAGCACAGCCTGCTTACCAGGCTCAGTATGGAGCTCAGCAACCGTATGGTTACCAGCAACCCTAGGGGCAAACTCAGTTCACCCCTTATCAAAATTATCAACAAATGCAGGTCACCCCTTATCAGAATTATCAGCAACAGTATGTTGCACCTGCAAGTCAAGTTGCTAATCCATGGGGTCCTGGGGGGCAGATCCAGGGTCAGTTGTCTGCTTATGGACAGAATCCTTATGGACATAACCCCTATGAGAAAAATCCCTATGGGCAGAACCCTTATGGGCCAGGCTCGTCAGGACAAAGTCCATGGGGGCAACCACCCCTAGTTGGAACCCTGGTACTACCTCTCTTCCACGACCACATATGTCCTTCAATCCTCAGTTACCTTTCTTAGTGACATTGGAACTGTCAGATGTGTCCAAATTGACAAATGATCCCATTCTTCATAATCCATATTGGCCACCAGTTCCGACCAAGATACCCGGTGATTGGCCGAAATTCGATGGCAAAGATTGCGAGGACCCTCAAGCCCACGTCATGACCTATCACCTTTGGTGCTCATCCAACTCGTGGCTTGATGATTCCATCTGGCTCCGCCTCTTCCAAAGGATGCTCACCAGGTCGGCCGCTAAGTGGTATATTGAGTTGAATCGCGGAACATTAAAAGATTTCAACTCATTGGCTATGGCATTCCTAACTCATTTTTAGTTACCCATTCGGTATGAGACAGGGACGCATCTCCTTACGTCTCTCAAACAGGACACGTCCACGCATATATCCGATCATATACATGAATGGAGACGGCGTCGTCGCTTGATCATGTTCTGGATTCCTGATCATCTCCTAACCGATTGGTTCACAACCTCCTTCGTCCCTGTGATCGCGTGAGATATTGCTATTGGAGCTTGTGTAACTGAAGAGCAAGCTATCGCACGTGCTCAGTACCTCTACTTAGTTTATTCTCAGTCAGGTACTTTATATGATTATTTTCCAGACGCCCCGAGACCCGGAACATCCAAACTCTGCCAAAGCCACCTTTTGACGGTGTTATTGGCTCTGTAAACGCATCTTCAAAGAAATCATCCGCGAATCCTGGGAAGCAAAAACTGAATGCTTCTAGTGAAAACACTTCCCAGGGTCAATCTAATTCTGGAAACACTTCGGAGGTTAACGCCGTCCAGTCCACCATGGCGGATAAATCCTCAAAAGGGAGAAAGAAAGTGAAAGCCAAGAATAAATCCGAACATCCCAGACAGGACTCCCCTAAACCTCCACCCGAGGAAGGAGCCAAACATAAACCTAAGTATCCTTGTCTTATCTATGAGGAGGATCACTATATTAAAGACTGTCCCAGGCGGTCCGAAGTTAGTCGATTGTTGAAAGGTGCTCCTGGGACTCCTGCTGTGCTTAAAGAACCTTTCCCTTCACAGCAAACTCAAACGGTGGTAGATCCATCGCAACCCTCTTCTTCATTCGGCTCTCAAGTATTTATGGCTGGGACGATTCCCGTCCACATCACTACTCGAGCAAAATCATATCCATCTCATGCCGGGAAAGAGCTTGAGGTCTCCTCCAGTGCTCCTTCATCTAGTTCTAGTCCACTCCACATCGAGAGACCTAGCACTGAGACGACTAACCGACCCCCTCCAAAAGGTGTACTCCGGAAGTTTTCTTACAACCCTAATGCTCGTGCTGCCCAGTACTACAGCATCGTTGAGGACTTAGCTCAGGCTCCATCTGCTATGTCCACCTTAGAAGTCCTCCAGAGCTGCCCCTCCCAGAGGAAGTCCTTACTATCGGCCATCGGTGGCATAGACCCGACTGACTCGGATCTGATTTCTTTTGACCTCAAGGGCCATATGCCGAGACTGCCTCACCAAATCGCTTTCCTCATACAGGTCATTATCAATACTAAAATGATTCACTGTATAGTCATTGATGAAGGTGCCTCAACTTGCATCATGTCTGTTGCCCGTTGGAAAGCTATTGGTTCTCCGACGCTAAGCCAGTCTCCTACAAGATTGGAAGCCTTTGACGGAAGAGAGTCCCGTCCTTATGGTATCCTCCAATGGTTGCCCATCTCTTTGGAAGGGAGGACGGTCGAAGTGGAGGTCGAAGTTGTTGATGCTAATCTTACCTACAACCTCCTCCTCGGACGTAGCTGGACATACGCCATGCAAGCCATCGCTTCCTCTCTTTTCTATGTCATTCCTTTCCCTCATCAGGGGAAGATTGTCACCGTGGACTAGCTCTCCTTCTTCGCCTCCTCTTCTGAAGGCAACGTGCCTTTCGTGGAGCATACCTCCAAATCATGTGAGAGTGTGGGAGCCAGACTCTTTAAATATCCCGCCCTGATGGGTGTCTTTTCCCTCCCACCTCCTTATCTCGCTCCTATTAATATGATTTCCATGCGCTCTGATCCGTCGGTCCTTCCTCCCGCTAATCAAATAGAATCTTGGGGCGATATGATGCCGTTGAGTCCCGCCGAGCTCAACTACGTCGAAATCGTTGCTGCATCGGTTCCCCCTCCTGAACCTACTCCTCCGAGCAGCGTTCCCGACTCGTATGTTCATTCCCCTTGGCTTGGAGATGATGCTACTTTCGATCCATTAAAGGAAATATTTCCTTCCGACGAAACCATTATAGAGACCATGTCCCTTGAGGATCCCCCTTGGTCTCATCATCACCACCGTTCCTCGTTCCTCCCTACCCATCAGGAAATGATCGCCTGTCTCGAATGGTTTGCTTCTTGTATCCCATTTCGGCCCCTTCAAACACCTATTCAAATTTATCAAGTGTCTTCTAAAGGCAATATGTGAAACATTACGCAGACCCAACCCATCGACATCTCTGTGAAACCAGGGATTGTCGAGCACATTCACATTGGAGTCACTTGCACTCCAAAGGAAGTTCAACTTTACACCAATCTTTTTCGCGAATTTCGTGATTTCTTTGCTTGGTCCTACGAAGAAATGCTCGGCATTGACCCTAGCATAGTGGTGCATGAGATACCTACGTATCCGGGTGCTAAGCTCGTTCGTCAACGCCTACGGCCCGTGCACCCCCGAAAGGCTGCATCCATTAAAGCTGATGACGAAAAGCTTCTCAAAGCTTGTTTCATCTGCCCGATTCCACTTACAGATTGGGTTTGTAATATAGTCCCTGTGAACAAAAATCAGGGTACCATTCGAGTCTGTGTTGATTATCGTGACATTAACCGCGCCTGTCCCAGGGATAACTTGCCCACACCCTTCATCGATCAGCTCATTGATGAGTGTGCAGGAAGCGAAATCTATTCGTTTATGGACAGTTTTTCTGGGTATAACCAGATCAATATCGCGCCCGCTGATCAGCATAAGACGACCTTTATCTATCCTTGGGGCACTTTTGCTTACAAGAAGCTCCCTTTCGGTTTGAAGAATGCCGGTGCTACCTTCCAACGTGCAATGTCCTATGCTTTTCATGACATCCGTCACATTGTACAGCCATATCTGGATGATCTACCAGCTCACTCAGTCAAACGTCAAAACCATCCTTCCCATCTTCGTGAAATCTTTCTCCGCTGTCGACACTACCGTATTAGGTGTAATCCTCATAAATGTGTCTTCTACGTTGAATCAGGCCGACTACTCGAGTTTATCGTCTCCCGAGAGGGCATCCGTCTGGATCCCCTCAAAGTCGAGGCTATTCTGAATCTTCCTCCCCCTGCTTCTTTGCAGTAGTTGCAGAGCTTGCAGGGCAAATCAAATTTCCTAAGACGATTCGTTCCGTACTATGCTGAGGTGGCTAAAGGTTTTACATGGTCATTGAAGTGAGATACACCCTTTCATTGGGATGTTATCGCTCAGGAGTCTTTCGAGCGTCTCAAGGGTCTCCTTGTTTCTGCTCCATTATTGCGACCTCTGAATTACCACCGTGATTATACTCTGTATATGGCTGCCACCGATACCACTATCGGCATGGTTCTCATGCAAGACGATGATGATGACAATGAGCACGTCATATATTACCTTAGCTGCAACTTGTTGGATACAGAAACTCGATACGCTTACGTCGAGAAGTTGGCATTGGCCGCCATTTGTGCCGTTCAACGTTTCCGGCATTATATCTTGTTGCAAACCATGACCATGATTTCTGATTGCAACCCGATGACGTACATTTTGTCACGTCAGTTGCTGGGGTGAAAATACTTAAAGTGGATTGTCATCCTCCAAGAGTTTGACTTGGAATTTACTGCTGCCAAGTCTAAGAAGTCCCTGGTCTTTGCTGAGTTACTTTGCTCTTTGCCATCTCCTTCTGTACCCTCTCTTTCAGAGGATCATATCCAGGACGAAACTCTTTTTCTGATCAGCACCCTCGACCCCTGGTATGGGGATATTATTGTATATTTACAGACTTCCTCTTTCCGCCCCGCTGTATCCAAAGATGCTCGACGGCAGATCCGTCATCAGTCTTAGCCATATCATATCATTAGGGACACTGTTATAGACATTTTTGTGCCTTAAAGCTCTAAGCATGAAATGTCCATAAACCAAGGGGTCCTAAGTCCCTAAAAGTGTTGTTCCGACCCCTAAAGGAACAAGGTCAACAAATTACAGCTTCTCCCAGAAGTTCTCCACCAGAAAATACTCAGAATCAGTCAAATCAAGATCATTTCAGCTGCTCCACTGGCTAGCTGCGTTGCATAGCACCCAAACACTAGCTAGGTGCGTTGCAACGCACCTAAATGCACTACCAGGGTGCGTTGAGCGGGAAATGACAAATGACAGTGCCATTCTGCGAGGTGGAAAGACAATGGAAGCTTCCAGAATCTTCTCCAATGACACTTGCCTCACTGAGTTCGACCAAGGATGAGTAAGAGGCTCTCAGTCTCCAAGTGGAAGCAAGAACTGACAGAGAGAAGCCACTAGTCAAATCATAAGTTGACTCATCCTCCTTGCATACATCTATATATGGATCCCTCATCCCAGAGATCCAGAGGCTGGAATTTTGTACATTGCAAAGAATTGTTATTGGTTTTGAGATAGATATCAGAGTATTGGGTGATTTATGCTTTGTTGGAGGTGAAGAGGGGCTTCTTTACCAGGAGGTTAATGCTGGATCAGGAATCATCGGTTGTAACTCCTCCTGGATCTTCTTGTTATATCAATAAAACTATTTGAGTTTATCCTACATGCTTGTGTATCATTGATGTTTGTTACATTTGTATGTTTAGCTTAAATCTGATCCTAAGCTTTTTATGAATATAAACCCATGTCTTTGTATAGTTTCCTTCTTCTGTGATCTTGCAGGTTCTTGGTGAAGCTGGGCAAGTAAGGGAGCAGGTAGTTGGAAGCTGTCAAAGAGGAGAGAGATTGGATCAAAGGACTAGCGCAAGACATAGGTTGGTTCATCCTATTCCTCTTCGTTTATAGTTCATAAAGAAGAATACAAAAGTAGTTTTCTCTGTTTGTTTCTAAGGTCACTGTCACACCTTAGTGGGATAGGGTCGTTCTGAATAGAAACTTTTCCTGTTAACAAAATGGTGACTCCGCTGGGGATGATCGTCTAGTTAGTTTGTTTGTGTTTCTCTTGTTGTTTGTTTCATAAACTTAGAAGTAGCGAATCGAACTTCATTTGCCATTAACAAATGCAAAGTAGAGATATGCTGCTTCAATCCATTCACTGGATCTGTTTATGATTTGAACAGCTGATTCACAAGTGATCTGATTGCCCTTTGTGATAGCTCTTAGACCTTGTTTAAATCTACCCTCTGATTGTGCATTACTGATTGCTTTTACTCGGCCAAAAACCATAGATTAAACTGCAAACCGTGACCCAGAACCCGGATAGAATTATCGTTTCTGCCCCAGCGCAGGCACTGTGAAGAGTTCCTGCATTTCAGCGCAGTTCCCGAGAGGGCAACCTGCGCTACAATCCAGTTTCTTTGTGTAACAGGTGCGCTGATCAGCCTAGCCTTGTGCAGCTGAGGTTCTTTGCTTCATTTTTTCAGTTTTGTCTATGATTTTTTGCAGCCTATAATCAGTGTATGTGTCTGTTTAAAAATCCCTTTTCTTTGCCGTAATTCCGCCTCCTTTGTACAAAAAAATTGTAGATGTTCTTGTGTGTTTGTTACGTCATTTACAGTTTTCCATTGCAAAAGTAGAATAGTCATACTGTCGTCCTTTGATTTAGATCTGTCGCAAGTGTCGATTTTGATCTTAGGAGAAAGTTTATTTGCTGTTGACAGTCGATTAGGCTTTTAATTTCGCCTTTGGTTTGAATTTATGACTTTCTAGTGTCGAAACGAGTATTTATTTCAAAATCATAAAGTGTCGTAATCATCTCTACCTTTTGATTTCGAAAAGAAGCTTGTTTGTGTTTGTCACTTGAAAGAAAATTCAGATTTGTACATCAACTTTCTTTTTAGGCATCAATATTAAGAATGTGAAAAACAAATACATGCACGTGTGCATTTGCATATTGACAGTCTGTTTGGCTTGATTTAGGAAAGTGCATTTACAGTGTGCTCTTTGCTCTTTGTGAAAAGATTGTGTCTTTCTTTTCCCCTTGTAGCTAGGATTTTCATTGCTGAAAAGAGATAAAAGTTTTCTTATCATCTTTAGATTGCATTTTAGGAATTACATCTACATCTTGTGGTGAACCCAAAAGGAAAACTTCATAAGAAAGATCAACTTAAAATAAATTCAATGAATCTAACAACGCTTTGGAACTTAACGCACAACATTTAGAGGTCTAGGCTAGAGACGTATTCCGGCGTCGTAAATTCTGGTAACTGTTTTCCTCACTAATGGTTGGGTGATTCCTCCACTTTGAGACGATAAGTGCCAGTACGGACTTGTGCTCCCACGTACCGTCGAGTATATATTGGGAGACCCCTATAAGCTTAAATCCTTTTATCCATAGGAAGCCGTGTCGGCCGCCCTACTGATCGCAATGCACCGAACACAGCATTCGGGAAGATTGACTGCCGTACCGTAAAACGTATTCTTCAGTTTTGTGATTGGTTTGGTAATCCCTCTACCTATATCTCCAAAGTAGTCCCTTTCGTTCCTTTTCAGACTCCTTAACGGAAAAGGTCCATCTGAGCACTTGTCACTTCAGGCTCATTAAAAATCGAAGGAGACTAGAGTCATCTTTTGTTTTTTCTTGACTCTTAAAAACTGAAAAAACAAGTTGTGTCAAAGCGTGTTAAAATTTATTTTAAACGGAATATTCATACCCTTTTCCTACGTTGATCTTGGGTTGAGAAAATGGAGCATACCAACCAAGGAATTACCCTTGGTGGAAATCCTAGTCCCTTCTCCTCTTGGGGAGATGTTGGTGCGCCCCATATGGCCACATTGTCGCTTCCAGGAATGACAGTTGGTTTGCCAGTATGGCTCTTCTCAACCAATGTCGTTCAAAACACCACTATTCCTGAACAATCGAATCAACAATTAGACGATTCCAGAGTTGGCCACTAGCCTTCTACTTCCTCTAATTCTTCCTCTCCTCCTTCCTCTTCGCTTGATGGGGCTGGCAAAGCCAAAAGTCAAGTTCCTAAGGAGAAGAAGGAAAATAAGAAGAAAGAGAAGAAAAAGAAGGAGCCAAAGGCGAATGGGGGAAAACGAGTGTCGTCTAACGAAAATCCACACACCGCACCGAACAGGCCTAAATCGCCATGTTTCATTTACAAAGGAGACCACCTTCACAGAGATTATCCTTGCATCCCTCGGATACTAAGGGACTGGTCTCCTCGTTTGCACAATCCGGTGTCATCAACCTCTGATGATCATGTTGAAAGCAGACCGTCAACTAGCGAAAGTGAAGCCCCAGGACAAAAAGGGAAAGCTAGATTTCCTTGTAAACTGTGCGAAGGCAATCATGCCGTCCACCATTGTCCCTTCTTAGACGAAGCTAAAAGAGTTTTGGATGATCGTCCGGTTTCACCGTTACGACTTCGTCCTGGATATAAAAATCTCTTGCCGAGTCCGTCGCTAGTTGAGAATCCAGCTGGCCCGCTCAGGTGGTCGGCTGAAGCGCCTATCATTGAAGATAAACGAACTAAATCCATACCAGACGAATGTCAAAAGGTCGAGGCGGCAGTTGACCTGGTCTTGCCTTCAGAGGTTTTATCTTTGGATGATACAGTCACTGAAGAGAACAAGGATGACACCATCCAAATTCTCTTCATCAACACAGACTCCGACGAACATGGGGGCAATCTACCCATTCCTTTACTGCAGGAAGGAAGTTCGTCAGAGCCATACCCAGCCGTCTACTCGGTCCCACCTCCAAGCAACCTAGTTATTTGCTTCGACTGGAATCAACTAGGCGAACCGCGTTTACCAGCAATTGTACCATTCCGAATTATCGTTCAAATATATAGAATGGTCATGGCTGGTACCATCATAGATGAGGGGGCTTCTGTGAGTATCCTTTCCTCTATTGCTTGGAAAGTGCTTGGTTCACCATCGCTTTTGCCTGAGATGAGAAATCTGACAGGCTTTGATAAAGGAACGAGTCGACCTTTAGGGATCCTTCCCGATGTGCCCATAACATTGAGAGGGAAGATAGTTCGCATGAACGTAATGGTAGTTCAAGGACCCTTGGATTATAACCTACTCCTTGGACGAGACTATATTTATTGCATGGGAGCCATCGTCTCCTCACTCTTTAGAGTAATGTGTTTTCCGCACGAAGGAAGAGTGGTCAAGCTCGTGGACCAGCTTTCATTTCCCGGATCACGTATAGCAAATAGTCATATACCATCCCTAAATGGTCTCTTCACGCAAGAAATGTCTCAATTCCCAGTCCGTCCTCCCGATGAGTGCGAGTAATTCAGAGGGATATGACTGAAACCCAGGGGGCATGCATCCTGGTCTGCTTCGGCAGGAAAACTTCGGGTATAGGGTAGGTTTCCGCGGGAGAATATGACTAGTCTGTACCCCATCCGTCAGTGAAAGAGGGGTTATTCTGGAATAAGATTCTCTTGTCAAAGTTATGTGAGTTGGCGGGCATCGTCACTCACCTTTGTTTAACTCGGTAGACATCGTCGAAGAAGTGTTTTGTTTGCTGTGTGAATAGAACAATCTTTGGGTAACCTGTAAGAGGTAGGCCTCTCCTGATAAAACAAATGTTTTGTCTGCAAATTGAGGGGTAACCTTGAAACCATATTTTATACCTGGGGGCATGCAAACCTTTTGGAGTGCAAGAAAAGAGCGATTATTTATCTGTTTTTTGGATTAGTCGTTTCCTAACTTTCATAAAGAAAGGATGTGGGGCAAAACTCTAAAAATTGCCATTTTTATATGAGACATTCTTATCATATGACTGGATTAATTGAGTAGTTTTAGCACATAGTTCAAGCTCGTTAAAAAATAAACATAAGACATGAGCAAATGTTTCCACCCGTGTTTAAGCTCGTTAAAAAATGAACTATTGCCCTATAAATAACCACCGTGAATGTAGTACTTCAGCCATTAAAGCCTTGGTCGTTTTTGCACCGTCACCTCCACTTTTCCATTGGCCGATCATTCACCTCCATTTGATTGTTTACCCATTTTGAGGAACAACTGCGAAGAGTGATTTCACTAGCCATCCTTGTGACACTGCCGTGATTGGAAAATTCCAAACCTTACCTGGAATCAGTTGCTACCCATTTTATCACTCGTTCCTCAAAAGACGAGTCTTCTTTAAGCTCTTTTCAACTGACTCGTAAAATATGAAAAGATTGCCGAGTTTTGGCCTTCCAACTCATTAAAGCGACGGGAAGTGCTATCCCTCCTCTAGATTTTAATCTTTTTGGACCTGACGGATTATTGCACAAAAAGATCGAGCGCTTGTTTGTTCGGCTCGTTAAAACTATCGAAAATTCATCCCTTCTGTATTGTTTTATACTTTTTCGGACTTAAGGGATTAGATGACGAAAAATGAATTTTGAAGTTACCTTTACGTACCTTTTCAGACTCTCTAAAATTGAAAAGGACCGAGTTATCTTTGTCGTTAAACTCGTTAAAAAAGATTAATAGCGACAAACTTGTCCTTAAACGAGAACGAGTTTCACTATCGCTAGGCTTGTTAAAACATAGCGATGGGTTTGCCCGAAGGGAAAATTATAGAACAAGCATATGTTATCCTCCTCAAGCTTGACAAAAATAAAGAGGTACTGGTCAGCAATGACTGGGGAAAAATTGGGAAGAAAACTCAAAGAATCTTTATTGGTAGCAAGTCGCTCTTGAACATGACACTTCGACTCCGTGTCCAAATCGGGTTGGGTTGTTTCATTCACCGGTCACATCACCATGGTCATGCCATACCATCCACATTTGGGGTAAATGCTACCAATCCATCACATAAGTGTCGCCGACATGTTCAAGAGAAGTCATCCAGAGAAGTCACCTGTGTCCCATCCACTACCATACATTATACTTCATTCTTTCATGACCGCCATCCTGAACCATATATCATCAGATCGTGTTCACTGCCATCAAAATCATTTGCTTCGTTCCGTGTCATTGATGTGGGATTCATTAATGCCCTCCTTTGACGGATCACTTCTTGTCGACATCAGCTCATTATCCAAGAAGTTGATCTAGGAACACCCCATTCAGTACTTTGAAGCTTGCATGCCTCAATGGCAAGTTTCTCACTTCCGGCGATAGGTATACATCAATGACCTTCAACCGAAAGATTTTGCGTGGTGTTTGACGCCAAGTCCTTTATTCACACCACGTGAATTGTACTGCAGTACCTTGAGGGTCATCATCATTATCGGTGATTCCTCTCGCGCTTGTTAACAGTTTACATCATTGACTGGTAATCAAGCGATGTCTTTCCATGTTCGACTTCAAAACATTTCTCACATGGATCGACTTGTACTTCGAGTAAAGATCGGACGAGATTGAAGACCCTGGATCTAGTTTCATCCATCGGGGCTGCGATATATATTCAGGAAAATAAAGACATTGAAATGTACAACATTGCAGCACAGATAATCATCCTACCAAAAGGATGATGGCTCTATCAGAATCATCAGTCTACCATCAGACGATTATCTGTCCTATGTACATGAAAATGAATTTATAAAGCTGAGAATGGGAATGCCCGCCTCAGCTAGATCATGAAAAACAGTATGAAGATAATGTATTGTATTGTATCTTATTATAGATCTCCTCCCAGCATTGAAAGAACTTTGGATCCTCCTAATAAAGCATTTCACCGGATAAATGGCCTCATACTTTCGGGGGCAACTGTTATAGACTTTTTTGTGCCTTGCAGCTCTAAGCATGAAATGTCCATAAACCAAGGGGTCCAAAGTCCCTAAAAGTGTTGTTCCGACCCCTAAAGGAACAAGGTCAACAAATTACAGCTTCTCCCAGAAGTTCTCCACCAGAAAATACTTAGAATCAGTCAAATCAGGATCATTTCAGCTGCTCCACTGGCTAGCTGCGTTTCATAGCACCAAAACACTAGCTAGGTGCGTTGCAACGCACCTGAATGCACTACCAGGGTGTGTTGAGCGGGAAATGACAAATGGAAGTGCCATTTCGCGAGGTGGAAAGACAATGGAAGCTTCTAGAATCTTCTCCAATGACATTTGCCTCATTGAGTTCGACCAAGGATGAGTAAGAGGCTCTCAGTCTCCAAGTGGAAGCAAGAACTGACAGAGAGAAGCCACTAGTCA
Organism: Pinus tabuliformis; assembly: GCA_031772625.1. NCBI lineage: Eukaryota > Viridiplantae > Streptophyta > Pinopsida > Pinales > Pinaceae > Pinus > Pinus tabuliformis. The sequence continues at coordinate 912,488,574 of CM062819.1, forward strand.
GATCATAAGCTGACTCATCCTCCTTGCATACATCTATATATGGATCCCTCATCCCAAAGATCCAAAGGCTGGAATTTTGTACATTGCAAAGAATTGCTGTTGGTTTTGAGATAGATATCAGAGTATTGGGTGATTTATGCTTTGTTGGAGGTGAAGAGGGGCTTCTTTACCAGGAGGTTGATGCTGGATCAGGAATCATCAGTTGTAACTCCTCCTGGACCTTCTTGTTATATCAATAAAACTATTTGAGTTTCTCCTACATGCTTGTGTATCATTGATGTTTGTTACATTTGTATGTTTAGCTTAAATATGATCCTAAGATTTTTATGAATATAAACCCCTGTCTTTGTACAGTTTCCTTCTTCTGTGATCTTGCAGGTTCTTGGTGAAGCTGGGCAAGTAAGGGAGTAGGTAGCTAGAAGCTGTCAAAGAGGAGAGAGATTGGATCAAAGGACTAGCGCAAGACACAGGCTGGTTCATCCTATTCCTCTTCGTTTATAGTTCATAAAGAAGAATACAAAAGTAGTTTTCTCTTTTTGTTGCTAAGGTCACTATCACACCTTAGTGGGATAGGTTCGTTCTGAATAGACACTTTTCCCATTAACAGACACCCTGTACCGTCTCGCCGTTGACTCCATCCTCCGTCGATGTCTAACCCTCGAGGAAGCTAAGAGAGTCCTGAATGACTGCCACTCTGGCGCCTGTGGTGGTCACATGTCCGGATATGCCATAGCTCAAAAAATCCTTCGCACTGGTTATTTATGGCCATCCATTTTTAAGGATTGCATTCTCGTCATCCGTGCGTGTCATGCATGCCAGATATACCAGTGGAAGATGCATGCGCCACCAGCTCCGTTGCTCCCTGTAGTCACCGTTGGCCCTTTTGCAAAATGGCGCATTGATTATACGACCTGTAAGCCTCGCTCGGCCGGGGGGCATGGGTTTATTATCGTTGCCATCGATTACTTTACAAAATGGGTCAAGGCGATGCCCACATTAACTGAAGATGGTCACAGAGCGGCGTAGTTTTTGTTCAACCATGTTATTACGCAATTCAGTGTTCCACAGGCCATGGTCACGGATCACGGAAAGCATTTCCGTAGTCACATGATGACCGAACTAACAACCCAACTAGGCTTACGGCATGATAGTTTGACCCCGTACTATCCTCAGTCTAACGGCTAGGTTCAAGCCGTTAACAAGATTTTGGTTACGATGCTTCAACGTAATGTTGACATGCATAAGTCTAATTGGCATTTGATGTTGTTTCCTGCTTTCTGGGCCTACTGAACCTTTGTGAAGGATGCCACTAGTTTCACTCCATTTCAAATAGTTTACGGACTGGAGGCTACCCTTCCTATAGAATGTGAAATTCCTTCGTTAAAAATAGCCGTCGAGTTGCTTCCCAACACTACTCCGGTAGAGGAATGGCTTCTTTACCTAAAACGACTGGACGAGACCCGTCGCCTAGCCTCTCTAGCTATTGAAGCTCAAAAGAAGAGAGTTAAAACTCACTTCGACCATACCATCCATCCTCGTTCCTTTGTTGAGGGAGATCTAGTCCTGCTATACGACCAAGAAAATGACAAGATGGGGGAAGGAAAAATCGAGCCCATGTGGCTAGGCCCTTATATTGTAAAGAAAGTGTTGCAGACGACGGTATATGAGCTAGTTGACTACGAAGGTAATCCTCTTGATAAGCCCCGCAATGGGCTGTACTTGAAAAAGTACTATGCATGATTTCGTGCACTTTGATCTATACATGTGTGTGTGTATGTGTGTGTGTTTTCATGTTTTTGGCTTGGTGTGAAGGCGTGATTTCCCCTTATTGTGTTTTTGCTTCTTGTGCAGATGTCGAGTGCACCTTATGCTGGTTTCGCTGATGGTGCCTGCTGCATCACTCACAATTTGTCCTCTGCGGCGTGGGTGATCTACGATCCTCACGGTGAGTTGATAGATCTTCAAGGTGTGTGTTTAGGCTGTACTACAAACAATGTCATTGAATATAGTGTTGTTATTGAATTATTAGCCGAGGCGATTAATCTCAATATTCGTACATTGGTTGTTAACCTAGACTCTCAGCTTGTCGTCCATCAGCTCAATGGGCGATATTCCGTCAGAGACCGTCACATTTTAAGGTTGTACTTACATGTTAAATTGTTAGAAAAGAATTTTGACTTTACCACATATCATCATATTCCACGACGATTAAACACTTTATCTGATGCATTGGCTAATCATGTCTTAGATAGACATTTGCGTAATTTATAATCAAAACATCATACAAGCAAGCACATAAAAGCACAATAATAAACCATAGGCATATGTATATATATATATATATATATATATAGATATATATATATATATATATGTGTGTGTGTGTGTGTGTGTGTGTGTGTGTCGCAATGTTTGCACCGCGTGCATTACATAGTTCAAAAAATAATACATGTTCATCCTGATACATCCCGGGATGACATGTCCCTCAAAAATATGCATAAAAGAAGCCTAGAAGTCTAATCGCGGTGGTGCTCATGATAGCACGTCACCGCGCGCACCAATCGTCTCAACAGACAATGGATGCGAGTCGGCACCCCCACTGTGTGCCTCTGGTATGCAAAGGGCACATCCGCCAGTCTAGTGTAACCCGGAATCCCTCGGGTGAGTCCCTCGAGATTCTGCACCAGCTCTTCCCCCACGGCACCCTCTGCCTGAGGGTCAGCTACGGGCTGGACCCTCCACGCTACAGGAGACAAGCCAGCTGGTCGCTCTGGGCCAACATCTGCATATACGTACAACTGTCATCAGAACATGCATGTATTGACAAAAACAAAAAATACATAAAACATCAAAAAACAAAGATCATACCAGCTCCTCGTCCCACTCCTCTCCCTCTAGCAGTGGGAGGTCTAGATCCCCAATGAAATTAGTCCCCGCGTATGGCCAATCCTCCACCATAATAAGATGACGGCGGAGCCATATAAAGAACTCAGACCGCCAGGACATCTGTTGGCCCCCTCCTCCTCTAGGCATCAGTGCTGCCCAGCGAGCCATCCTAGTCTCTCGTGGCAATGGATCAGCCACTATAGCTCCCTAAATCTGGAAGAGGGTTAATCGTTCCAAGAAGAATGACACCACAATTGAACCATACCCGAACTGTTTCACTCCTTCTCGCTTACACTTTGTAAGCTGCCTTTTGATATTGGTGGTCACCTCTGTAGCCCAATCAAAAATGGTGGGGTTGAGGCACTCTGTCGCTAGTAGCAGATGATTCTTGCTCGCCTCATGGGGCACCTGTACCCCGACTGCACGAGTGATGGTGAACAGTATCACCTTGAGAACCAAGTCCCGAACGGTGGCAATATCCACCTTGGCACTATTTTTCCCAAATTGTGCCCCTGGACACACTCGGGCCATCACCTCACCCATCTTCTCCCTGGAAGGTCTACTTCCGGTCAAGATGGGACTCGCCCGTCTCCATGACAACCCAGTAATGAAATACGCATCGGATACGTCAAGCTCTAATACTTGGTCCCGTAGGTGAAATACTTGGTCATCCACATCCCAAGCGTCAACTATGAACTGCAATAACTCGGGCTGAGCTCGCAGATAAGATGTGAGGAAGAATTTCTTGAGACCACAGTCTCTTAAGGCATTCATGCATCCCTCATCCTCTATAGCCAAGGCATCTATAGCATCATGTTCCCATTCTTTCCATTCCACCACCATTTTGCTTGTTTCCTGCACCCACAAGGATGAATAAATCATTATTAGAACACTCGTAAGCTTACAATCCAGACAAATTTCAAATGCAATGGGAAAATTCAAAGGAAAAATTAGGTCGCACGGTTGGCGCGACTGTTTCCAAAACAGTCACGCCAATGGCGCGACCCCTTTAGGAAAATCACCCCATTAGCACGAGTCCGTGTCGGATACCCGCGCCAATGGGGCGTGGCCCTAAAATTTGAAATCCTCCTTGTCGAGGCTCCATCAGGGAAAAAAATGCATAAAAGAGGTATGGAAATGGAGCTAAGGGAAGCGCCTCTTACCTGGAACCGACGAAATCCCAAATGGTTGCACGGATTGGCTGTAATAACCACCTGAAGTTCACTCCGCAAACAGACAACTGCTACTATTCAAGAGGTAAAAAGTAAAAGTAATTCTATTTTTTTTACCATTTTCACCATATTTATAAACTTTTTGACTTGTACTTAGGTTTAAAAAGTTATTTTTTGAATATTTTAATATATTTTTGGTCGAAAATGGATTTTACGCTTGCTTCTTGTGTAGCGACAGGTCTTTTATGCAACTTCGATGGTGAAACGAGTTGTATTTTATACTTTTTCGGACTCGGTAAATACATGAAAAAGTCACTGTGGAGTCATCTTTCAGCTCTTTTCTGACTCACTAAAACATGAAAAGATCGCCGAGTTATCCCTCTTGACTCGTTAAACGTAAATAAGAGGCGGTCGTCTTTAAACTCTTTTCCGACCGTGTAAAAAACAAAAAGATCGTTGGACCCTTGTCGTTTCAGGTTCGTTAATGGTTACGAAACGATGTGATATCGATCGCTTTTTTACTTTTTCAGGTCGATGTCACTACATATGAAAAGTACTCCTCAATCGTAATGATCGGGCGGTTCTTTCGAGCATTGTTTTATACTTTTTCGAGCTCGGGAGGCACAACTTTACGAAAAAGGACCGCCTTGGAGTTCACTTTTCTGCTGTCTTTTCAGACTCTCTAAACAGGAAAAGACGCAAAGTTCTTCCTTTATCAGGCTCGTTAAAACTTAATGACATCAGATTCTGTCGTAATGATGCCTTACAAGCATATGATATCCCCGTCAAGCTTGTTAAAAATAACTGGGGTACTCTCCAGAAATAGTGGGGAAAATGGACCCATAATTATTGTCGTGTCGGCAGCATGTCGCTCTTGAACATGGCACTTGTCTGCATTCGTGTCTAGGTGGGGACATCTCATCTTGTTTTACACTAGCCTCCGTGGGTTTCGGTTATCCTGTTTGACCTCTCATCTGCTCATTGCCTTGTCACCATGACCTCTGCTCATTTGATGTCAAATACTGCCAAGTCCACTATCATGCCGCCAATATGTTCAAGAGAAGTTGATCTCTGCAGAGTTACAACCTCCCTCTGATACCTCACATAATTCTGATTCACCACAACATTCTTCCTCTGTCTCGTGTCAATGATGTGGGAAACACTATGGCCCACCTTTGATCAAGGTCACTTCCTGTCGACTTCAGCTCATTATCCAGGACGCTGATCTAGAGACTCCCTTCGAGTGCCTTCAAGCTTGCATGCCTCAATGGCAGGTTCTTAATGTTTGACGAGAGGTTTTCATCATTGGCCTCTGATTGGATGATTCTACGAGTGTTCGACGCCAGCTCACTTATTCGCATGCCGTAGATTGTACCTATAGTACCTTGAGGGCCATTGTCATTATTGGTGGTACCTCTCGCGTCTGTTAATAGTTTTCACTATTGGCTGGTAATTAGACGATGTTCATGCATGTTCGACTTCAACTCATGTATTCGCATGCTTGAACTTGTACTCTGTTCAGGTCACGATGGAGCGCAAGACCCTGGATTTTGTTTATTGGAATCCAGGCTGCGATTTGTGGCTTATTATGATCATTACATGACTCATTCACTGGATGGCTGTGACCATGCCTGAGTCTCTTCACCGATCCTCAATGGATGGTTGCGCACATACCTTGGATCTAGATTATTATGTGCTCTGTTATGGATGGCTGCGCCCATACCACATATATCATGTACTTGAGATATCAGTTGTACTTCTTTATGCAGGTTCTCCGACGACAATGTTTTCAGTTATGCATGTTCTTGTAAAGCATTTCACCCCTATCTCTCTCTCTCAGGCCTCATGATTTAGGGGGCATCTGTTAGGCAGTAATTTGTCACCATTTGTCACCGTCCCTGTTACCACTCTCCCGTACACTGGAGGACTCATTCCGGGACCTGTGAGAAGTGACATGACCTGAAACCACTTGCATCATATTCCTCTAAGTATGAGCTTCATATGCCCTCAAGACATCTCCTGCAAAATACCCATAAAAAGACCTCTTTTTTCATTGGCGTGGTTCCACAGTGTACTGGTCGCTCCAATGTGGGAAATATTCTAAAGAGGGCACACCATTGGCGCTCTGTCTTAGAGTCGCACTCGCGCCAATTGAATTGGGTAAAGTTTTTAACAAACAAGCTTCTGAAGGTTCTCCATAACCCATTCACCAACTGAATCTATGTTGAGCTAGGATGGTTTTGCTTCGAATCTCGATAGAAGGGAAGTGGCTTGCCACCTTTCATGGAAGCTTCTTAGTGATAAAGCCAATCCCATGAATAATGTGGTTGATCCTATCTCCTTCCCCTCTACCTACAAAAGCTTGTATCTATGCCTTGAGCAAGCTAGTTCCAACATAGTGCTAAGATAGAGAATTCCAGGAGTTCAAGAGTTTGAAGCTGCAAGAGCCTTCTTTGCACCCATAAGGCCAAATCTAAGTGAGGAGATTCTTGTCACCAAAGAGAGAGAGGCTTGTTTCCCATCCCAACAAGCTTTGGAAGACTTGTGTAGCTGATTATCCAGCCAAAGGAGGATTTGACGTCAGAACTATGGTTGTATTCTTATTTGTTATTTATCAATAATAGATGACTATCATTATGGTTCCACTCTCATTGTCTTTTGTAATGATTGATGTTGAGTTATATCTTTTCTGACTGATATATAATTGCATCTATTGGATTTTATGCCTGTATTTGTGTTGTTCTTTGTGTGTGCAGGTGTCCAATCACAGAGATCATGGGGATCGTGATCGGCCGAAGCAAAGGAACGAGAGCGACGTCTCTTCTACGAATATTAGCGTTGGAATCCAAGCAGGTTCTCATCATCCACCTTTAATTTGCAATTAGGAACTTGCGTGATAGCATTGTTTGATTGTCGCTAGACCCGGTCTGGGCTAGTAGGGATCGTCTTTGTCTGCAGAGAGGATTTACTTCCACAACACCTAGTCTATCCCTAGCAATGCATGGTACGGGTTATTTTTGTCCATGATTTCAATGACTTCAAAATCTGTGCGGGTGCTTGCGCCATCAATATCTACTGTAATTCCTTGCAACTTTTCCATGGGAAAGATATTCTACTGATTGGCCATTTGTAATTGGATAGGAGACCATTGTAGCGTAGGCTTACCCATGCACTCCCAAGTTTGTTTAGGCAATACGTTTGCATCCAAACCTAGGTCTAGAATGACATGATCCATTTCGTAGTCACCAATCTGCGTTGTTAACCACACTTCCCGACCCATCCGTGATGCCTTTTCTCCTAATTTTCAGACTATATGATGTTCACCCCACCCTGCGCATTTATTAATCACTTCTTGTAACCCTTTAACTACCTTATTGTCGCAAAGTAGTTTCATGCATGTCTCTAAAAAGGTAGTAAACATCGAGGGATCCCTAGCTAGCTCTTGGCGATCCCTACTACCTCGGGTAGAGATGCTTGTGAAGCTTTCCCTAGCTTCCATATTAGTCTTCCCATTGACCTCTCCTATGGCTCGGCCGCTTTACACTACCATGTTTACCATGGGTTCGTGGTCGCGTGGTTCGGATCTCATCATCTACATGTTTTGCATTGTTGTAGGAGGTGTTGTCTTCTTTTCATGAATCTGCGCAATCAGCATGAGGCAATCTAGCAGCTCATGATCAAATTGCTCGCAATAAGGACATGATATTTGGGTCGGATTGGTACAGTCCCCTGCATAATATCCTGGTCCTCCATAGTTGTAATAGATTAGCTGCTCGCGACCCCTTCCTAGTCGCATTCCACCCCATCCTCGACCCTTTCTGGAGAATGCACCATACGCCATTACCGCAGCTAGATCCTGACCTCGCACCGCTGTCTACATTCTATAGGCAGGTGCCTTGTCCATCAACATTTGATAGCTATGGAAATCTCTTTCTTCGTGACCCACTGAACTACAAAAGTTGCAAAAGAGTTGCTGGGGGATCCGGTTGTATTTTGGAAATAGATGACAGTTATCAGTATTGTGTTTTCCTTCTACCTAAAAGATTGCATACTAGAGTGGGGTGATCGCACTCGGCCCTACCTGGGCCTCTAGTCACAATGGTGTCCGTCCCCTTGTCACCACAAAACTCCCTGAGACCAGACAATGATCTTTATCGTGTCCCTGGCTCCTACACTTTATACAACCATACTTCCTCCTGGACTTCTAAACATGGTGTTTGTTCTTATTTTAACTTCTATATTTCTAAACACAAATTTTGGACCTGTTCTTGGATTTGCTGAACTCCCAACCTTGGATCTTGTAACATAGTTGAGATCTTTTGTTGTGACAAATCCGACTTTAGATATAACATTAATTGTGCGACGAACCAAGTGCAGTGTTGTGCATACGGCAGGGCCATGTTGGCCTCGCGAATGGTGCTTTTGAAAGTCTAATCCAAATCCCACAGAGTCTCCCCAGGAACCATTGTGATCTCTTTGAATCCTACGATCAACTGCGCTTCTGACTTTGGCCAGCTGAACTCCTTTTTTAGTTCAGTATGAATGCCTGCTATCCCCGCTGCTGGGTTAATGCCTGAATACTTCATGTACCATGTTAGTGCTTGGTCCTGTAGTGCACTGACTAAGATGGATTTCTTGATGTTATCATCCATGACTTGCTGCGCATTCCATACTGATGTTAGCGCAAACCAAAATTGTTTTGGGTTTTCGCCTCTTGCTCCTTTGAACACTGGTAACTGAATTGTGTTTGCCATAGTTACCCTTGATCTAGTACTATCCTTGATCCTTTTGATTTTTCAACGTTCTTTTCTGCAAAGTTCCCTTGTTCCACACCAGACACCCCTTAGGCAGATCCCGGTCCCAGCAACGGAACCATTTGTTGGCTTATTTTGGCCTGACCCAGGTTTGGAAGAGTTATTTAGCCAAACAAATCTCGCAGCAACTGGCCCTTTCAGCCATATCCCATGGAGCGTGGACTGAGGTCTCACCCGAGGTAGTAGGGGAGGGTGCTAGAACCAGGTTTCTGCACCCTAGCGATGTCTTGGTGTGGTTTGGAGATTTCACATAGTAGTGTACAGCACCGCGCTGCTCGGTATTCGCACAGATCTGGCTTGATTATGTTTTTCTTTCTACTGCGATATTCTATTAGATGAGATGGTTACCAATTACCAAGGTCTTTAAGCAAATATTTGACCAAGACAACCAACACAACTAATTCCCGTATTAAAATACACCCAGATTTATACTCATTCCAACCATAAGCAGATCAAATTAAAAAGATATTATGACAGTTAAGAAGAAACACAGAATTTTAGAAGAAACTTATCTTTATTTCCACTTTATCCTTAATACATCCAGATCCGCCCTGCGCACTTAGCGGTAGGGGTCCACGCACACAGCTGTGGACTTTCTAAGCCTCTGTCCACACAGTTGCAGAGCCTCTACCTACCACTCTAACCCTTGACTTGGACCTACAGATGCTTTCAGACTTCTTCTTCAAGAACCCATTACATTTCATTCCCCCAAAAAACTGTCTTTCCCTCATAGAGTTGCGCTCTATTTATACCCTTCCTTGGCCTGCGATCCCTATGCGGGCTGACTCTATTTATATTTCTTTATATTATTTTTGGGCGGACTACCCTTTGACTCAACCTATTATAATTCGCGCTTCGCACTTTTAGTGGAGTTTTACAATCATTTAAATATATATTTTCAGGTTTTCTACCCCAAAACCCTTACGCGGGACCTCTGCTACCCAACAGCGTGGCTTCCCCATGATTCTGCATGACGCATCGAAAAATTCAAATCTCCACCTAATACAATATTCTTAGCTTGCATAAAAGATAATCCCATGATTTCTTCCCAGAAATCTATACGATTGCGACATGGCCCATATATGTTAACAATACTTATTTCAGAACCCAACTCTTCTGGGATGACATCTACCGTTATTACACTTTCCCTACCCCATACATTCACCAGCTTCAACATTCTATAGTTAATACCAACTGCAATTCCACCTGACCATCCTCTTTCTTTTAAAGGTTAGAAAGTACACCCCTTAACCATAGCTTCTAGTAATCTTACAATTTGTTCGCTATTCCCCAATGTTTCTTGTAGAAAAATCACATCCAACCTTTCAGACTCAAATAATCTTCAGAGGGCTAATTTTTTGGTAGGGCTAGCCAACCCTCGACAGTTAAAAGAAATCCACTTCATCGAGTAACCATGACTAGGGTGCATTTTTCTCTAAGAACCCCTTCAAGTGATAATTTTCTATCCTCTGCTACATCCACATAGGCCTTATGAATGGTTTTCAACATATTGGATTTCCTACCCCTAGGAGCTTTTTGAATCCTTAGAGGAGATGAGAGACCTATAGCCCCCCTGAAGCTTTGGGATGTTTAGATAAAGATCTCAAGCTGTATCAATGGCTAATATTATATTTAGTTGACATGTCTATCTTCGAGGGATTAGAATCATGATACAAAGTAGGAATAACCGGGAAAGGAGTCATACAACATATAGGGACCAAAACCATAGGGAAAGCAACAACACTCAGATTTAATAAAGACAAAACCATCGAATGATTTGTAGCCGAACCAGATAAAGGAGAATAATAAGATGGTTTTAAATAAATTATAGGCTCAAATGATGAGGAAGAGAGAATGGTACCCAAGAGGGGATTTGATAAAGATGCTCGTGCATGGGTAACCCTCATAGATGCATGTCTAGATGAAGAAACTCTTCGACCTTCCTCCCTATCCGTCACCTTATTCTATCATGCTAAGCTCTTTTTTCGAGGTCTACAAGATATCATTTGAGGCATCCTTATTTCCGATTTCAACTTCATGTTTGCGCAAAACATGCCCGACAACCTTCTCCTTTGCTATGAGGTGGCATTCCTTAAATATATGCCCAACTTCGTGACATCTACTACATATAAATGGTACTCCTTCATAATCCAACATTTTAAATATGGAAAAACCCCTAAATTAGAGCATCAAACTTTCCACCAGACCCCCCATGGTATCAAGATGAACAAGAATAAGAGCAAAATCCATTTTAACTATCTCATTTAATAATCTATCATAATCCAAGTAAACACCGAAATCATCCCCGATTCTCCTGAATGCATCTTCACTCCAAAATTGTAGAGGCAACCCCAACAACCTTACCCAAATTGGATCGACCCCCAAATTATCCCTCTCAGGGTCGGAAAGGGGAGACCATCTTTTGATCATGATGAGCTCCATATTGATATTCTAGTATTTTGTTAGAACCCAAGACACATGTTCTTCCTTAGTTAAATAAAGGGAAATCTAGCCCCTCGTCATTGTCACCACAAACGACATAACATCTAAAACTTGGCCCCATACTTCTGAAACCCATTTCGTCAATCAAGTCGAAGAATAACTTCTACCGCAAACCCTACCTAGCAAAACCATATGTTTCGTATCCATAACCTCTTCCAACTTGATGCCCTCTCCTAATACCAACAACTGACCTCTTTCTCTTACTTTTGTGCCTTTTTATTTCTTCTTGGTTTTCTTGGATGACCCTTCATCACAGTTTTGTAATCCTTGCATGGGAATTTCTTCAGCGACTCTAACCCTAATTTCTACCAGATAAACTTCATCTTCACTTACGGGAATTATAGAAAATCATCCAAAAGTCTGAGCCGAAGTAGAAGCACCATGACCTGCTATTAATGGTATTGTGTCATTCCTCCACCCGTGATTGTTAGCATTGTTAAATTTCAACCTTCCCTGTAATTTCCTGAGATCCCCGCTATTCTAACCCTATTAGGGTTTTATGTACTTAATTCATCTAGTGAATTAGGGTTTAGACATTTATCAATAAAATGCAGGGTCGATGGCAATGGTATCGGGAAAGCCTAAAATAATTGCTCATAGACCCAATTTTGGTTTCCTGGTTCTCTAGTGCTATGAAACCCCTGTAAGCACTACTTTGTCACCGAGAAAAAGATGTCTTCAAAGCCTAAGGTAGAGGGATTTCTAAAGACCTCCACCAAGGAAGACATAGGTGTGTCTAACTATAGAGCCGGTAACCCATCTAGCCCCAGTAGCTCATTCCAGATTGTTGAGGTGGATATTCCATTCATATTGACACTAATTCTAATGGCTCTGTGGAGTATTCCACTAGCTCCTCATCCGTCTTATCAACGTAAACTATTTGTTATCCTTCCCTGAAATTGCCTCAAACACTGCAAAAATTTGAGCGTTTTCACTGTGCTGTAACCACCATAACCACCAAGCAATACCATAGTTGGACACGAACACTCATTGCGCTCTTCCATCTGAACTTCCTGTAGCCGCAGTGTTATGCAATTAGATTAACCAAACCCTAAAAAAGACCACAGGGTCAAACCTTCGCCAATTTTTCCAAGATTTTTGTTTGATACCCATGACATCCATTTAGTTGTATAAGCACATAATGTAAATATGATTTGAGAAAGTCATACCAAAGTTACTACTTCATGACTGAATTACAATATTTTGTTTTTCTTTAACAAAATATAAACTGTCAAACTTTGTCATATAAATATGAATAAGATTGTGCTTTGTAAAATAATTTCATAGAATAATCATTTTCAATTAGTTTACATATATGAAAAATATATATTAATCCTCACTATATTATACTAAAATAAGTTTAAATGTTTCATAGTATGTTTTATATGTACAATGTTAAAAACTTCTATATGCAAATTTTGTAGCAACATAATTCATAATTTCAATGGAAATAACTAAGCTTCTTCTCAACACTTGCTTTAAAGATAAAGTTAAGTCTAGTTAAGAATCAGTTCCAATGTTAATTAAAAGTATTAGATTGAAGCTTGAGAGGAACTTAGATATTTTTTGAAATAATTTAATTCTCTTAAAAGTTCTTTTCATTCTCGGGCAATATCAAAATAAAAATTAAACTCTACAAAAATCCACTAACATATAATTTATATTTCACATCAAAACTACTTTTACATAAAAATTATATTTAATATAACATGATCAAATTATAAAAATTTATATAAAATATTTAATTTTATATTATATGAATTAAAAAATAAATTCATATTTTTCTTTTCCCTTACATTTTTCAAATTTCCCCGCTCACCCTTTTCGTTATTCCAATGAAAATAAAGATTTATTAAAATTTAATCAAAAATTGTAATCCATATACACCTCTTGTACAATTTTCACGTCGATGAGTAATATTATATGAAGCTTACATCATATGAAATCTATTATATTATTCTATAATGTATTTAGTAACACCTTATGTTATCACTCAGGTTGTCCTTAAGCTCTGGAAAAGGATACGGCCGAGGTAACCACAGACCAACTTTGGACTGCAGGTTCTAGCCAACCTGCAATCAGAGAGGGCTCTCTCTTTTAGATTTAGCTTTGTTGAAAATGATTTTAGGCTAGGTTTTGAGTTGAGAGGGTTTTTGTTTTGTTTTTGGTGGGAAAATTGATGTCTTCAGACAGAGAGGCAAGGCATAGTCTGGAAATTTCAAACCATTGGGCGTGGAGTCGAGGAGGGGAACTGCTGGTGCATTTCTTCGGTCACAAGAGAGGGAAAATGGAGCAAGATAGCTGCGCATGAAACAATATTTCAGGTTTAAATGATGGAAAGAATGCTAAGTAATGAGAGGCAATTAAGAATCTCTCAATCAGCTTAACATATGGGGGTAACAGAGCTCTACATAGGGGCAGTAAAGAATCCCTAGATAATTGGCAAACACAGGTGAATCGGGGTAAATATGAGCCCGGGGGAATTCAGATTCATAACCAATTCATTCAGAGGAAAACATAAAGAAACAGTAGAAATTGAGCATAGAGTGTACTTAAACAAATTCTAAGCTATTTTTTCTTTCTGCTATTTAGATAGTGGTAAACAATAAACAGAGGTAAGATGCACTTATTGCTTCAGACTGCAGCACAAGAATTCCATCTTCATATCTCCAAAAACATTCATTTACAACAGACAGTTTTCTCTCCAAGCTTTTAGCAATATTTGATTATAGAAAAAACCCAGGTATACAATGTGAGTCTCTAGTGAAAATTCTCAATTTTCCAACCATTGTAACAATGTAGAGGGCGGTATATATAGGGAAAAACTCTCTACAACTTCTTTTATTACAACTTGACCTAAACAGGTCTGAAAGAAAGATGATTACTTAACCTAATCCTATCCAGAAATAAATGCAAAAAATGTCTCGGGCCGCGCTCAGGGCCGCCGTATCAAAACTGAGTAAATGATGTAGTCCTTGGCGGCTTGGTGCAGTGTTTTCTACAATAAATGTGTATGGGTTTCTGCTTCTTTGTTGTCTGTCTGCATTTAAAGCTTTAACTGTGATTTGAGGGCAAGGATGGGCTTACGCCTCTTGATTTGACTTTCTGGGGGGCTCATCAATGTTCAAGTGCTTCGAGCCCCTAAAAAATGTTGACTGATACTCTTTAACTCTTCTTCTTCCTCTGATACTCTTTGACAGTAAACTAGGCCGCTATTTCCCTTTGTTGTGGGTCTAATCACGAATTAATGGCCACTGTTCGGCCTCTGTTTCCTCTAGAACTGTCTTCTGCTCCTTTCGGCAAGCTTCGCGAAGAAACATGGGTCATTCGGCGCCTTTCTGGCTTGCTGGGGGCTGAAAAATGAAAAGATTCCCTAAAGATTCTCCATTCAGGCCTAATTTATCCAGCGATGAGCGATTTGGCGCAAATCGCTCATCAAAAACTGTCTCAGAAACTGATTCTGGGGCTCCGTAGTGCGATTTTCGCCCTTCGCGGCAAAAAAGTGATGATGACGTCAGCATGATGTCAGCGATGGAACCTTGTATGGCAGGTGACATCAGCATGATGACGTGGCGAGATGACGTCAGCATGATGATGTCATCATGTACGGAGGTGATGTGGCAGTACGGTGGCTCTGAAGATGTGGCAGGACACGTGGCAGGTGGGCCACGCAGGTAGATGACGTGTCATGGTGACTGGGCAGGGTGGTGACGCAGGCAGGTGACATCACCAGGCAGGGGGCGGTTTCTGGTTTTGGGGTGCATCGCCTTTGGGCATGAGTAGTTTTGTCAGAAGGGGCTCCACCACAGCCCAGGAGGTGACGCGTGGCGGGAGTACGGTGGCAATACCGCCCATCTCCTGGATGCTAACCTTCGAGCGATTCAGAGATGGGACGGCCCGCCAACCGTTGATCTGGGCGCAGGGTGATCGGACGGCTGGCGGCGATGGTGAGGCGGTGGGGGTATACGGGCGGGGAATATGCGCAGAATATTCCAAATTTAATAACGCGTGCAGGTGGTTTAAACTTAGAGAAAGTGGGTTATGGGGTTTAAAATGAGCGGGTTACGATATTTATAGTTAGGGCGTAGGGAAAAGGGGTAGAACATGGGTTTTTTGCGCGCAGGTTTAACAATTTATGCCCGAAACTTAGGATAAGGGGGAAAAAAGTGGGTTTTTGAGGGTTTTAGGGCTGGGGAAGAGGTTGTTGGCATGACCAGGTGTCAGCTAACCCCTGTTATGACTCGGATGGGCTAAAAACAGCCCCGGATGGACCATTTTTTCCCGGACTTATAAAAAATATGGCTATATTGCCAGGGAGGGGATATTCACATAGGGGAGTTTTATATACATTCTTTTAGTAGGGGAAAGGGGAAGACTGATAGGGAGTTATATAGTAGAGTTAATGGTTAATATGGTGATGATAAACAGGCGCTAAGGTCAGGAACCTTAGGCTAATTTTGGGGAAAATAATTTGGAAAGAAATAAAATCCTTGAGTGAAGCAGATCTTCACCAAGGCAACTAATATGGATAATGATGAAACTAAGAGGAATCAAGCAGATCTTGACCTCCTTGGGAAGTTAGTAAGTGAATTAGGGAATTAGAAGAAGGGGGAGTTAGTGATGTCCACCTTTGAGGTCCTTTGAATGAAAACTGTCTGCACTATGATCCGGAAAAATATACACTTAGTAACACAAAATTGATCATAAGTCATCTTTCTGCAACCTCTCAACTACCTACCCAACCTACTCACCTAACATTTTTTTCTTCTTTTTTTGGTTTGGGTGAACTTAGACTTGCAGACCCAAATTTACAATTTTTCTTTTTAATGTTTCGTATCTAGCTCTACACTTATTTCTGCCAGGGCCGAGATTAAATAGTTGGGTCCCTTTGATTCTCTACCTATCTACAAATCTGCCAAGATTAAACTGTTTGGTCAGATGCATTCTTTATATTCTAAAACAGGAAATTGAAACCTAGGCAGACGAAGATTAGACTGTTTGGACCTCCCTTAAATGAATACTCTTCAAAACTGGAACAACTCATGAAAATTAGAATCAGCAGTGGCATTTAGACTAGCACACTTCATGGCTTTCTTCTTTGGTCTCTTATGGAAATATGGAACACTGCAGCTTGGAAAGTATGACATATTTGGCACCTAAAAATGTCAATCATGAAAGATGAAACCCTGTTGCAACAGGAGGCTAACACCTTCAATAAATATTATTCAATTATTCAATATTGCAATGAATTTTTTAATATTATTGAATATATATGCATATAAATATATATGATTTTATAGTTTTTTTTTTTTTTTTTGGTAAAATTAAAAAAATCAAAGTTTATCATTTGGCCTATTCTCTATGGTGGTGTGCCATAAGGGAAATCAAACTCAAAATACTGAAAATGGTGATGGTTGTTGTCTGTTATCTAAAACTATTAAAATTGTTTAAGTCTATGCCTAAGTCACCAATGATAATAATAGAATTATAATATATTATTTGTCAATTATTTTTGGCCATAGCTAGAAAGAAACTAATTCACTAAAACACAAACACAAGCTACTGGACAAGCATCAATTATCAAGAGATGTTACTAAGGATGGATCCTTGGCACTTTTGCTGGTTACTAAGGATGGATTTCCTTGCTGGGTATTAACTTGACTTTTTCAAAGCTAAAATATGAACCAGAAATACTCATGGCATGCTGATACCATATTATCGCTGAAAATAAACAAGTTATTATTATTGAGAATAAGTAACTTAATAAGCATTAAATGAAAGGTGCTGTATTATCCAACCGTAAACCTATACGGCCCCAACTCATTTACATTTACTGCCCATCAACTAGTTGTATATTTGTTGCCCCATATTATGGTGCAACAACTTATTAGACTGGGCAGATTCTGTCCTCTATAGCTCATGGGACGTTTCAGAAGCCTCCCACTTCATTATACGCTCATACATGTTCTTTGTCTTTATCTGCCCACCTGATCTTATCTATCTGGAACAGCTCACTGATTGCATTATGATTGATTTGTGGGAGAGTATACTTTGTTTTCTTTTTCTTTTCCTTAAATATTTTTACTGTTTCCTTTACTGTGTAAATGTACGTTAATTTTGTTTTATTAAATAAGTTTGGTTCCAGAGTTTGTCTCCAGAGTAAAAGGCAAATGCATTTATATAATAAGTTCGGCTCCAGAGGCCGAGCCTATTAAAACTATTATGTGATGGAGGCAGAGATATGTGAAAAGTATAAAATATAACCCGAATCTCTTTCATAGAATCAGAGATCTGTTAAAACTATAAAATCTAAAACGAGTGTGTGAGTGGAGTGAGGGATCTGTTAAACCTGTAAGATCGACGACGTCAGATAGTAAATAATCACTTTTTGGAGGGTACTGTTTTGTTTTTTAAATTTACTTTTACGCGGTAGATTATATTTAATTTGATTTTTTATTCGCTCTAATTTGTAAATAATAATAATAGCTTTTGTTGTAATTATATATGTTACAGATTTTTTTATAATTTTCATAATTTCATTATATGAAATCATAATTATTAGTAAGAGTTAATTATAGCATTAGATTTGAGTTAGTTAAGGATATTCTATGTTATAATCTTTAACATTGAAAAATAAATATTTGTTTTTTATTATTATTGAAAAAAATATTTTTCTAATATTTGAATAGACTCTAACTTTGAAGGTTTTGTGCTACTTAATAATTGTTTATTTTCTTGCCATAGTTTTGGGATGTAGTGGCAATACCATGATTTTTTTATTATTAGTCTTCATAAGAAAATTACCTAAAATTAAAATCCATGAAAATAGTTCATACTAACTTAAATAATATATTTACCATTAGTTACTGCACACCATAATCTAAGCAAGTGTTTGCATAAAAAATGAATATGAATAAGATGGAAATAAATATGGCTACTATGATGTTTTCCTCAACACTTTAACATGTAGGAGTAAAAGTGTAAATGTGCAAACTTAGTAGTGGTTAGTATAATTAAAAATAATTTTTTAAAATTTATTATCTAGTAAATTTAAAGAAATCAATTATCTTTTAAATTGTGTGGAATTTTGATTATGTGATCATTTTTCTAAACACCCAATATATTGACTGAATGACTTATTTTTCTATAAGATAAATAAAATGATTAAATAATGTTTGTGAAAAGCCATTATATTATTGATAAAAAAGTAATGGAAAAAATGAAAATTTTGATAATGAAATAAAGAGTAGAAAGTGAATTAGGAAATTTAGAAAAAAAATCATTAATATAACTATTTGTCTAGTTTTGTTAGTTTTGTTGATATCCTTCCATAGTTGCATGGATCTGCTCCTTGTGATACACAGGATCACACAACGAGAGAACATAAAAAACCAAATCAGAATACAACTGAATTAACCCGCTCCAATCTTATCTAGCAGTTGATACTTGAATAAGAATACGAAGAAAAGTTTTAAAAATCATCAAACAATTGTATCACTACTAATGAATAATTTGTTGGACATTGGGTTCAACACTCCCCGTGTGTTTCACGACATGGACTAACCGCCTCTCGTCGATCGTAACTCTGGTTATTATAGAAAAGACTAATGCCTACGAGGTTTGTTCTAATGAAAATCATGATTCTAGCATGTGGTATCATAACGACATGTCTCGAGTTCAAAACTCACTTGACTCATGTCACGGGGGAGATTCTTGGAGATTGGATTTAGTGCTCCTCGTGTATTTCGTGACATGGACTAACAACCTCTTTTGGATCCTAAATCTAATGATTCTAGCGAGGAGTAATGCCTGTGGGTTTT
Source organism: Pinus tabuliformis (assembly GCA_031772625.1). Lineage (NCBI taxonomy): Eukaryota > Viridiplantae > Streptophyta > Pinopsida > Pinales > Pinaceae > Pinus > Pinus tabuliformis. The sequence goes on from CM062819.1 coordinate 912,507,768, forward strand.
GGCCTAAAGGCAATTGTGATTCCAACATAATTGTGAATGGACATTGAGATCTTTGTCTTTATAGAGTGAAATCCAGAAGACTAACCTTGGTGGAGGGTAGTATAGGATCAACCGTGGAGAGAAAGAAAGTATAGAGAAGTAGATTTGACTGACTCAACATGGGCAAGGGTGGTCATGTTACGATGTGAGGTGAAAGGAGAATGATAAAAAAATAGGTAAGAAATGTATACCATCGAACAAGTCATATATATTATCAAATTTTTTATCCAAATTTTTATAATTTCAATTGAAACTTGGTAAGTATGCCATAACATACCTACAAAGCTTGTGAAACAGTTCCAACTTTTAACATGTAGGGATTCAACTATATATATTTTGGATGTTATTTAGCTATATCGTAAGGTTGAATTAATTTAAAACGTATGGAACAGGACAATAAATTCCAAAAAAAATTAACTACAAATTATTAGGCAAGGACAGACAAAGACAAAATATCATATCAGTTAACCAGTGTTTTAAATTTTTAATTAGGTTAACTTGGAACCTCATATTAGTTTAACTAATATCTTTTTAACCAATTGGATAAATTACTAGTAAAGGAAAAAGCATTTTGAAAAGAAGAATTGACGATAATCAAAGCTTTTGTATACCTTCCTTTTAATACAAACATTGCATATTAATAAATATTTATTTGGTTGTTTCCATGTCTTTTTTCTTGTTTTAGTTGCATCCCCTTAACTTTCTTTGGCACTAGAAGAATGAGAATGAAGAAGAGCATTTGAATTATCCAATTAGTCTATATTCACAAATATGATTATGGAGTGGGACAAACATTATATGCTCTATAGATGTATAGAATAAAGTTCGGTGGGATTGAGAACAATTTTTCTTATATTTTCATTAAATATTTTTATTTTATTTTTCCAAGAATAATATCATGCCTTGTTACATATACTTAGTTCTTAGTTTTTTTTGGTTGGTAAACTATATATTTTTAGCTATATAAATTTTCTTTTGGGTGTATTATTAATTAAGATTTATTTGCAGGTTTTCTAACTCTATGTGAGATAGATATTCTTTGTTTAAATTTTATTTGAGGAAATAATATATATATATTTGTCTTTTTAAACTTAAAATAATTAGTTTGTATTTTAATACATAATTGTTTTACCAAACACAATTTCTTAATGTTTTCAACCTTATTCTGTGATTTTTGAACTAACTCTATAACCCATACAACAACTATATAAAATTGTTGTCGATACTATTTTTTATTTATTTATGATGTATAGAATAGAGGGCATTCATGGTCATGGTTATCTATTTCACTGAGAAGAAATTGTCAAAAGAAATTGTCACTGTTATATGAAATGATTATACTTTTATCACAAGTATTTTTAAGATTTGTTAATATATAACATCATCCACATAAATTAACAATAACAAAGCATAGCTTCTTATATGCATACTTCCTTTATTCTTTATGATTCAATTTTCTAACTAATTTATCGATAAATCTATAAGTGAAATAGAAGATTTCATTTCTATTTTACTGTTGATTTTGACTAGTCATTCTAATTGTATCATTTTTTTGAATTCTCAATTTTATAGTGAACTTTTCATATAATTTTTAGAAAAATCAAAGAAGTATTAATAAATATTGTTTCTTCAACTCTTTTTAAAAACATCAACAAGCTATGAGATGGTCAATGGTTGAATTCTTACACCAAAATAAACCCAGGAAAAATCTCACACAATTTTCACATTATTAGTCCTTGCTTAGGCAAGAGTCTGGCATCATGTTAAGTACCACAGCAAATTGATCAAACTATGTAATTGTGCATTGTACTAAAAGTATTGTAATTCAGATCTATATGAATGTGACATGCATTTAGTTTTTTGCCCAAGGAAATTTTTTAGCTTTCATTATGTAAAATATTGAAAATTACATACTTGAAATGCTTCAAAGGAGCATATCTCCAAAATGGTGGTCATACATGACCACATACTGTAAAGTTTTCCTATAATAATATAGCAGGAAACTACTGTTTACAGTTCCTATATATATATATATATATATATATATATATATATATATATATATATATATATATAGATATATATATATATATATATCAAGTAGAAAAACATAAAAATTCATATATGTGTTATGATGTATTATGTTGATGCTGCTTCCTGTGCCTTATGGTCAATGAAAGGGCAGTGGAAGAACTCACAGAGCTTCTAACCAATATGTTCTTCAATCATCCAAGTACTAAGATGTTGTTGCACTGCTTCTTTAGATAAATTACTAGAAATCTGGCTTCTTTCCCTGTAAATATGATGATAGGTCACATAGCCAAATTGTGATTTTAATGATAATCATGCATCCAACAAATTCCTAAGTATGTGCACATGAAAATTTTACTGAAAATTGAATTAGTTTATGACAATTTTAGAATCACCAAAAATTTGTAGTTGCGAGCAACCTTTCTCAAGGGAAAAAAGGAGCAGAAGTCTAATGTTTTTAAGTTCCAAATAATTGTTCATTCCTTAATTTCCGCATAATTGTTTGTTCCTCTCCCTAGACTCATTTTCATTTTGTAATAATTATCCTCTTTAAAAAACAATACTGCACCTCCTGATCCACACCCTTCTTGTTGAGCTGATCTGTCAAAATAAGCCCATGGAATGGACTTATTGATAACTTATGCACTTATAATTCTAGTGCTTTGTATCTGCTTGTCTTCCATAATCATGTTATAAATTTCCATGGATTGAGTGTAGATAATGATCCAGGATCTATTTGTCTCTTGAAAGATTTTTTGGTTCTGACCTAACTAGATTCCCCAGCAAACCAAAGGGGAAGATTCCAGAGTTTCATAGGGTGAGATTGATTCCACCATGTCTCCCATGCTTCCACAATAGTTTCTCCTTGCCACTGAATATTTATTGCCATTGTTTGATAAATCTGATTCCATATTTGGATCTCCATGGGGCATTGAAAGAAAAAATGATTGATCAATTCTTCATTTTCTTTGCAGACAACACACCATGTTGGGCCCTGAAAAATATCTACATTGCAAGTTGTGCCCAGTAGGGATTTTCTTCCATAAGAGACACCACATAAAGAGTTTTTCTTTTTCCAGAGATTTTATCTTCCATAAGGGGCGCCACCACCAATCTACGATTTCAGGTTCATGATCCGCAAAAATGATAGGATATCCATCTTTCTGAGTGTATGTACTGTGGGAAGCCAAAGGCCAAATAAGTTCATCCTCTCCATCATGTATTCTCAAATGCACCACTATGGGTGCATTTATTTAATGTTCCCATTCTTGATTCCATTGAGCTGGGATCTCAAGCTCTTGGGCAAGTCACCATAGTGGACCAAAAATAATGGATTTTTCTGAATCTACAATTTCATCTAAAGTCCTTCTTCCCGACTCCTGAAGAAATTGAATCAGGTCGGGAGGGAGAATGTGTGCATTACCATTTCCTAACTAATAATATGTACAAATGCAAACCTTCACGCCGAACCCAAATATCGATGCTAGTCCTACTCTAATATATTCAAAAGAGTTTAAGACTGGTCTCCAAATCATGGATACTTTTGATCTGTTCCATCTTGGGAGTCAGATCCATTCCACAGCTTGAAGAGGGCTAATATATTTCCTGGTCACCATTTTTGTCCATAAACTATCTGATGAGATCAATTGCCATCCCATTTTTGCTACAAGAGCCTTGGAGAAACAGGTTAAGTTTTTCATCCCCCAACCTCCCCATTTTTTAGGGAGGGAGATGAGATCCTACCTAACCCATGCAAAAGGTCTACCTTCATTTTTCCCCCTCCAAAGAAACCTACAACAAGATTGTTGTATTCTATGAAGAATACCCTTTGAGATCCATGATAAAGACATCCAATATATAGGGATAGCCTCCAGTACATACTTAACAAGTACTAATCGACCCACCCTTGATAACCATCTATGATACCAAACACTAATTATATTTTCAATCTTTGCCACCAGCCACATCTAGTCTGCAATTTTATAGTTATTGGGTTTTAGTGAGAAGCCTAAATATTTCAGACCATCTTCAAAATCAAGTTGTTGATAAGGGAACCTTTGAGGGGCATAGTTTAATTCAAATTGGGAGCATCCATAGATTTATAATGTATATTTGTCCTTATTAGTTTCCATCCTTGTAGCCTTGCAAAAACTTTTGAGAATATTGTTGAGCACCGTTGAATCACTAATAGCTCCACTCATGAAAATCAGAACGTCATCTACAAAAATTAAATGCAACAAAGTGATACTTTAAGATATTTTTACACCATTGAAGCAACCTTGGGACCTCTCCTTAGATAGAAATCTACTAAGACCATCCACGAATAAAGTAAATAACAAAGGTGATAGCGGGAAGCCTTGCTTGAGACCCCATTCCACATGGAAGAAGTTTGAATCCAACCCACTAATAAGAATGTTGAAGGAAATAGATGTTATACAACACATTATCCAATTAATAAAAGCATTTTGAAATCATATATGGGTCAACAACATCCTAATGTAAAACCAGTTGGTCCTATCATATGCTTTTAATAAATCAATTTTAAGAATCATCCCTTTCAGATTCTTAACTTTTAAGGAATGGAGTCCTTCCTGAGCAATAGTAATAGCTTAATGGATATGATGATTTTACAAAAAGGCAAATTGTTCCTTGGAAATATGCTTGGATAAAATAGGCTTAATTCGATTTTTTATTATCTTTTCAATGATTTTATATATACAATTACATAGGGATATAGGCCCAAAATAATTAAAGCTTCTAGGATTATAAGATTTAGGAATTAAGGTGATAAAAGTGGCGTTGAATGCTTAATACATTCTCCCATTCACTCTTAATTCCTCAATAACCTTTAGAAGTTCTCTATCAATAAACTTGAAGAAAGAAAGGAAAAGTTCCACTAGCTATCCATCTGGCCTCAGACTTTTTCCTTTTTTGAAAAACTTCAGTACAACCTCTAGTTCGCCCATCATGACTGGCATATTCAATTCTTTATTGAATTCCTCATTCAAAATTCTAGGGAAGATTCTAGCAACCTTAATAATCTGTTTCAATGACGCATCCCATTACGCTTTGTACATGTTCCCAAAATGTTGAATTCCTAGATTTGTTAAACTCCTAAAAGTTTGGGTTGGTGATCTTGTCTCATCCTCTAGGGACCATATAGTGTTGATAACCTTCCGTCCTCTTGCATATTGTTGAAATAACTTTGTATTATAATCTTTCGCTTGAAGCCAGATAGCCCTACTCTTAAGCCTCCATGCTTCTTCCCTCTCCTTTAATATCTTTTGTTTCTCTTCCTCCAATTGAGAAATGTACAATTTTGATTCCAGCGTGGTATAACTATCACTATCAATGTCCTCTAATCTCACTAACTCAGCCTTGACCTTACAAAGGGTCTCCTCTTCCTTTCTTTTCTTCATATTTTCCAATTCAATCATCCTCTTCTTTAATCATCTTAGATTCCAACCAAATTATCAGCCGGGGATCTATCGTTGTTGAGAGAGCTAGTCTGCCAGTCCTCCTTGACAATACCTTGGAACTCATCATCCCTTAACAATGTTGCATTGAATTTGAATGAAGCACACGGGTTTGGGAAATTTCAAGCCACTTCCAAAAAGATAGGTGAGTGATCCAAGATACCTCCTTAACCCAACTATTGTCTCATCAAAGCTATCTTATTCATCAGAGTTTCCTGGATAAAGAATCTTTCAAGATGCCTTGCTAACATAACGTTTTCAGTTCTACAGTTTCTCCAAGTGAGGTGGATGCACACTACTTCTATATAAATAAAATTTGTGTTCTCCAATAGATACTAAAAAAACCAATGAGCTTGTCAACTTGAGTTTCCCTTCCCCATGATTCTACATGACCCATCGAAAAGTTCAAATGTCCACCTAATACAATATTCTCAGCTTGCATAAAAGATAATCCCATGATTTCTTCCCAAAAAGCTATATGATTGTGACATGGCCCATATATGTTAACAATACTTATTTCAAAAACCAACTCTTCGAGGATTACATCTGCCATTATTACACCTTCCCTACCCCATACATTCACCATCTTCATCATTCTATAGTCAATACCAATTGAAATTCCACTTGATCATCCTCTCGCATCTAAAGGTTGGAAAGTACATAATAATTTTCAAGTGATAATTTTTTTCCCTCTGCTACATCCACATGGGTCTTATGAATGTTTTTTGACATATTGGATTTCCTACCCTTGAGATATTTGTGAATGCTAGGAGGAGATGAGAGATCTATACCCCCACCCTGAAGATTTAGGATGTTTAGATAATGATCTCAAGTTGTTTCTATGGCTAGTATTAGATTAGTTTATATTTTTATCTTTGAGGGATTAATATCATGAGACAAATAGGAATAACTATGAAAGGAGTTGGGAAACTTATAGAGACCGAAACCATGGGGAAAGAAACCACACTCAAATTTCATAAAGATAAAACCATCCCATGATTCGTAGTCGAACCAGAGGGGGGTTGATGAAGATGCTCGTGCATGGGTAGCCATCACAAATGGATTTTTAGATGAAGAAACTCACCCACTTTCCTCCCTATCCATCACCTTGTTCTATCATGTTGAGCTCTTTTGTGGGGTCTACAACCTATCATTTGAGGCATCCTTATTTCTAATTGCACCTTCATATCTACCCAAAACATACCCAGCAACCTTCGCCTTTGGTATGACGGGTCATTCCTTAAAGATATCCAAACTTCATGACATCTCCTATATCTAAATGGTAATCCTTCATAATCCAGATTTTTCACTCTGGAAAAACCCCTCCATTGGAGCATCAAAATTTCCACTAGACCCTTCTTGGTATCAAGCTGAACCAGAATACAAGCAAAAGTTATTTAACCTATCTCATTGAACAATTCATAGTCCTAATAGACCGCCAAATCATCCCCAATTCTCCTAAAGACATATTCTATCCAAAATTGTAGAGAAAACATCGACATCCTTACCCAGATCAAACTGGCCCACAAATTCTCCCTCTCAGGGTCGAAAAGGGGAGACCATATTTTGATCATGATGGGCACCATATCAATATGCCAATCTTTTATCAGCACCCAATACACATGTTCTTCCCTAGTGAAACGAAGGGAAAGCCATCCCCTACTCATTGTCACCACAGATGACATAACATCTCAAACTTGGCCCCATACTTCCGAAACCCATTTCATCAATCAAGCCAAATAATAATTCCTACCATGGACCCTACCTACCAAAACACTATATGTCATATCCATAACCTCATTCAGCTTGATGCCCTCTCTTAATACCAAGAACCAACCTCTTTTTATTACTTTTGTTCTTTTTTATTTCCTCTCCCTTTTCCTTGATGACCATTCATTAGAGTTTTCTAAGCCTTGCATGGGATTTCCTTCAGCGAGGCTAACCCTAATGTCCACGTCATAAACTTCATCTTCACATATGGGAATTATATAAAATCATCCAAAAGTCTAAGCCGAAGCAGAGGCACCATGACCTGCCTTTAATGGTACCATGTCATTCCTCCACCTCTAATTGTTGCCATTGTTAAATTGCAACCCTGAGGAAACTGGGTCCTTGTAATGTTTTAAGAGCCCCCTCTTCTAATCCTATTAGTGTTTTATGTACTTAATTTATCTATCAAATTAGGGTTTAGACATTAATCAACAAAATGTAGGGTCGATGGCCATGGTATCAGGAAAGCCTAAAACGACTGCTCATAGACCCAATTATGGTTTTGTGGTTCTCCAGTGCTATGAAATGACTGCGAACACTACTTTGCGGCAGAGAAAAAGATGCCTTCAAAGCCTATGGTAGAGGGATTTCCAAATACCTCCACCAAGGAAGACTCAAGTGTCTCAGCTTCTAGAGCCAGTGATCCATCTGGCCTCGATAGCTCCATTTTGGATTGTTGAGGTGGATATTTCATCCATATTGACACTAATTCTAACAGGTCTAAGGATTAGTCCAGTAGCTCCTCATCCATCTTATAAATGTAAACTATACATTATCTTGCCCCAAAATCACCTCAAAGACTGCAAAAATCTCAGTGTTTTCACTGCAGACAATACCAACTTAGCACCATAACCACGAGGCGATAACATAACTAGACACAACCACTCGTTGCACTCTTCAATGCCAAACACCTATAGTTATTGTGTTTTGCGATTAGATTAACCAAACCCTAACAAAAACCACAGGATCGAACCTTCACCAAAACCGCAGAGCCATTTTTCTAAGAATTTTGTTTGATACCCATGACATCCATTTAGTTATATATGCACATAATGTAAATATGATTTGAGCATGTCCTACCAAAGTTACTACTTCGTGACTCAATTACGATATTTTTTTCCTTTAAGAAAATATAAACTGTCAAACTTTGTGATATAAATATGGATATGATTGTGCTTTGTAATATAATTTCATAGAATAATCATTTTTTGTTAGTTTACATATATGAAAAATATATATTAATGCTCACTATATTATAGTAAGATAAGTTTAAATATTTCATAGTGTGTTTCATATGTATCACGTTAGAAGCTTGTATATGCAACTTTTCTAGCAACATAATCCATAATTTCAATGGAGAAGACTAAGCTACCTCACAACACTTGTTTTCAAGATAAATTTAAGTCTAATTAAGAGTCACTTCTAGTGTTAATTAAAATTATTAGGTTGAATATTGATACAAACTTAATTTTTTTTTGGAATAATTTAATTCTCTCAAAAATATTTTTCATTCTCAAGAAATATCAATAAAATTTAAACCCACAAATAATAAAAATTAAACTCTACACAAATCCACTAATATATAATTTCTAAATCACAACAAAACTACTTTTACATATAAATTATATTTAATATGACATCATCAAATTATAAAAATTTATATAAAATATTTAATTTTATATTATATGAATTAAAAAATAAATTCATAAACTTTTTTTTCACTTACATGTTTTGCAATTTCCTCTCTCACCCTTTTCTTTATTCCAATGAAAATAAAGATTTATTAAAATTTAATAAAAAATTGTAATCCATATACACCTCTTGTCCAATTTTCACGGGGATGAAACATGTCACACGAGGAATATAATATGAAGCTTACATGATATGAAATCTATTATTCTATAATGTATTTAGTAACATCTCCAATAAATATTATTCATTGATTCAATATTACAATGAACTTTTTAATATTATTGAATATATATGCATATAAATATATATGATTTTATAGTTTTTTTTGGTTCAATATTGTATTGTCTTAAAATTATTATCATAAAAAAATCAAAGTTTATCATTTGGCCTATTTTCTATCGTGGTGTGTCAAAAGGGAAATCAAACTCACAATACTGAAAATGGTGATGGTTGTTGTCTGCCATCAAAAACATTAAAATTGTTTAATAAGTTTATGTCTAAGGCACTAACAAAGATAATAATAGAATTATAATATATCATTTTTCAATTAGTTTTGGCCATAGATTTACTAAAAAGAAACTAATTTACTAAAACAAAAACACAAGCCAAAAGAACTAGACAAGCATCCATTACCAAGAGATGTTACTAAGGATGAACTAGACAAGCATCCATTACCAAGAGATGTTACTAAGGATGGATCCTTACCACTTTTGCTTGTTGGTGCTAAAGGTTTGAGGCCACATTATAGGTGACCTTTAATATGTGCTAGTTAGACATTGAGATTTACCAAAAAGGGGCATTGGTATTGAAATATTTAGATTTCATTAAGCGTTGCAATGATTTGATTATGGTCCTCATACATTTCTTTAACAACCCTTCCTAGGAGGATCTTCCAATGGAGGGTGATAGAATTGAGGTAGTAGTTGTGTTATCTCCTAGTGTGTCCAATTTGTGAAACTGAATTGGCTACTTTTATTTGAATATAAATATTAAAATATGCTTGGCAATCACTAGTGGTTAAGGATTCCAAATTTTGGGTTTCCTCTTGGATTTCAGGTGAAGTCGATGAGTGAAAGATAACAACGATCGTATAAGCTTACATGTGAGCTGAAGGTATTCCAAAAGGGTTGCTGGAAAGAGGGTGCCACTAATTTCAACAAGATGTCCCTCGATGCAATATATGGCACATGTGTTAAAGAAGGTCTCCATTATGGGAGTTTTGAGGTCTAAAATGGGCCTCTTAAGGAAATTATAAAATAATAGTGGAAATAAAAAAATAAGATTAGATTACATCATCAAATTTTAGAGGAAAAAAGTAAACACTATATTTTAAAATCCTATTTTCAACTTATCTCCCAATGGGTTTACTAAAATTTTGAGTGCCAACACTTGTTGGATGCATAATTTGATTCCTGATCCAAGGGGTACCCATGTTGATATGAAATGATAATAGACTTAAACTAATGTAGAATCAATTAACCATTAATGAATTGAATGTGAGATCAAAGCACGGAAATCAAGGAAAATTACTTGAGAAGAAGACTTTACGAAAGTTGATTAAACACAAGATAGATGCATAATAGAAGTGAAAATAGTAAAAACATAGTGATACCAAACAACGAGATTGATGACGTAGTTTGTCCCTAATGGACTATGTCTCTAGGTTCGCTTTCAAGATGGGTGACCATTTTTGTTAGGAAAGAAAAGAAGGAGTTGATTACACAGAGATTTGATCAGTCTGAATGTCCACGCAGGCACTTCTGATCACTACCATCATATAGCCCTCTGAACCAGATTTCCAACGCGTGTCACGATTCTCAATTCCAACTCTGGATTCTCCTGTAACATTGAAAACAAAACTTCCTATGACCTCCAGAATTTGTATACAAAAGAAAAAACTACTCTCCTCTGCTTAATGAAGGAAAATTCATCTTTTAAAGGACTCCAGGTTCATGAAACCACCTTGGGCTAGTTTGTAGATGCATTTGGTTGTATTTGGATAGGTTTACAAGCTTGGTCTTGTTGTTTAGTGCCACCTAGGCTAGGTTGGCATGGTCACCGAATTAATTCCAACAATAAATTGTTCCAAAAAACCCAAAAATAATCATATTATAGAGTTTTCCCACTGGTGGCTAGGTTGATGGCGCGGAGCTTCTAACATCTCTGATGTGATCAGGTTGGAAAAAAAGCCACAGAATGCCACCGTTGCAAGTCACGTCCAATGGTTCCGCTAATGGCAAGATGTTGATGGTTTTCTTGCTCTGTTCATATGTTGAGGTTTATTCCGTGGTGTGGTTCTGATGCAGTTAGGGACTACATTTATGGTTAGCCTCAACAATTCATTCACATGGTTACATTCCTCACTATGGTTTAACTTGACAGTTTCCAAACCTTTTTATTAACATTCCTGAACCTTCTCACATGGACATGGTCCCCGCGTGGTTTAGGCTCGCGATTATATGACTGTTATGTGTTTTTATAATGTTTGTTTATGTGTTGCAATGTTTCACATCCGAGACTCTTTAGGTTAGGTTTTTTATCATAGTTGTATTTGTTTAGAGCTAGGGTTTTAGGCTTTAGATTTTGTATTTGGAATCGAACGTCACCAAGCCACATTAGCAACTTTTGTCACATGACGACAAACCTGTCGACAAAAAAACTTATGAGTGAACAACAACCCAAATCCTGTGAAGGCAAACAACAAAACACATATCATCAACCAATCCTGGTAGAACTGTCGATGAAAACAAGTCGACAACCAGGTACTAACCCATATCAACTAAACACCATGAAACCATAACATTACCTAAACAACCTTATCCATAACCAACACCGTCGAAGCTGACGACACCGAACTGAATTGATGACGACATTGAACACTGATGACGACACCTGAACACCTGTGCAACGATTTGACGAGATCCTCCTGGATCATTCCTCTCCACTTGAAATATTGTGGACCACAAACGTTTGACTAATCAAATAGTCGATGAGGCTAGAACTCCCTCTCTTTTCACCTAGACCTAATGATGTACTAATACATTCGATCAATCACCTACAAGTGATGACCCTAATGATGCTGACCATGGAACATTTTGATTCAATGAATGGCTCCATCCATCTGCAGTATACACAACTTGCAACGATGGACAAACAACCTTTTATAAACATGGCAATTGAATTCTTTCCATGAAGAACCATGAATTAGTGATTCATAATCTTTGAAAACAATCTCTACTAAATGTTGTTTAATACCATCAACATGTATAAATAATCTATTTTGCGGACTAACAGAAACAATCAAACATACTTTTGACATCAAATCAACTATAGTTTCTTGATTCCTGATTACTAAGTGAACTTGGTGCAATGAACCTATCTAACTGTAAGGTGAAATTTCCTACAACTTAGTTTTCCTTTGAAAGTACTGACTTAGCTGTTGATTTGTTTGAACCGATTTTTCTTCATTCATTAAATTATGTTTCCATTGATTATCACGTTACTCTCATGCATAAGTTTCCCTTAGACACTTTGACACTGCTTTCGAAAAGGTTTTGATATGAAAACAAATAGATTTCCTCTCCACTTGAAAAGAGGTTTCCAAATTGTTTGAACCATGAAATGGCAACACAATATAAGAGAAATTGAACATCGAATTTCCCCAATACTAACTTGTATCCTTGTAACTATTAAGTTCCAAAATTAAACTAAATTGATTCATTCTGACATTAGGAAGAGGAGCCTTAGGCACAAACTGTAATTCATGTTGTATTCTTGCTTATGATTAAGATGTTTGCTTTTACATAGAACTGGCATAGTTTCTATCTCTTTACTCAAACCATCTTTAAGCTGAGTCTCATAACTTCAACAAGGATCATGTTGATTGTTATGTTGTCCTTTCACACACATGATTACAAATATCTTGTTTGAACTTATTAATTGCTTCATCTGATTAACATTAACTGAATGCAAGTGATTTTTACTTTGATGTGCCCTGACAATAAATTCAACTTCATCTTTCTAAAGGTGATATTTATGTTCTCTCTTGTAAAATACAACATCACGATCATAAAGATAAGGACTTCTTAAGACAACTCCACATATGTCTACTAGAACCACATCTAACTCCACTTTGTTAGTGTAATTAGCTGTTATGGAAGATCTTAATCGACACTATTTGGTGGTTGTTATCTAAGTTGATTTATTTAGCCATCCTAATGGGTAAGGTCTTGGATGATTCCATGTTTCCAAACCCAAAATTTTAACTAAATATTTAGAGATTAAATTCACCTATGATCCACTATCAAACATTGTATCTATCTTTGTATGCTTAGAGGTTATCCTTATGTTAAACAATTCAACTCTTTTATCCTCATGTGAAGGATTTATGTTTGATGAAGATGCAATAGTTTTCGAACTTGAATGAGTGTCAGAAGTTTTACCTTTCGTAACCATGGCGGTTATCCTCTTTTCATCACCTGAATCTGAACCTAGATCTTTCTCGACTACTGCAATGGCCTTCTTTTCATCTTTCTCCTTAAGGAACTTTTTGGGCTTAAGTTCTGGATGAAGTTTCCAACACTTAGATTCATCATGACCAATTCTCTGGGAATGAGAACAAGTAGGTATTTCCTTCTGAGCTATCACTTATTTCTTTCCCTTCGAAATGTTCTTCCCCTTACTGTCACAGGAATCTTTGGTTTCCAACTCTTTGGATGACTGCAATGAAAACTTGAATGGTTCACCATCTGATTCATTATGTATAGCCTGAACACACACTTCATCAAAATCATCAGGATTAAACATCAATAAAGTATGCTGCAAATATGAATGTAAGTTGCCAATGTATTTTAATAAAGTTTCACATGTATCCAATGAAATACCAAGCGCTAGTGCTTTCTTTCTAAATTCCTGAGTAAACTCTTGAACACTCTACCCTTTACCTTGCCTTAGATACTGCCAATCATTAAAAACTTGCTACATGTATCCTAAAGGATAGAACTATTTCCTAAGAGCTTTTAAAAGCTTAGACCATGAAGAGATGACTTTTCCTTTACACTTTACATCTATCTGAGTTTTACTTTCCCACCAGATTAAAGTTGTTTCCCCCATTCTGAGTGTAGCTAACTGAATTTTACTTTTTTCACTAGAAATGTTCTGAATGTGACAATACACTTCTATCTGCTTTATCCAGTTATCTAACTTTTCAGGATTCATTTTGCCATCAGAAACAGGTAACTCAAATTTCACATGAAGTTTCAAAAGAGATTTTTTCTTAGGTTTATTTTCTGTTTCAAATTCTGCACTGGAAGAAGAAGAAGAAGGAGAAGGAGAGGATGATGGAGATCATGGAGGTGAAGGAGATTTATCAGCCTTGCCTTTACCTTTTTCCTTCTTTCATGTCTTTGAAGAAGAAGCTGCATCTCTTGCATTCTTTTCTTCATACAATTAACCCAACATCTGCTGCATAGTCAAGAATGCTTGCTTAAACTGTTCTTCACTCATCCTAGTTTCAGTGTTTTCACCTGCATCAGGTCCTAACATGGTCAATTTATGGATGAATCATCGCTTTCCAATCTCTGGATTGATCTGCTCAAGGATTGCTTCTCCTTGTTGCGACTTTGACCTAGTTAAAATTCAATGGAAAAATATACAAACTCAACATGCTCTGATACCAAATTATATGATCTAAAATGATCATAGACTTAAAATGATGTAGAATCGATTAACCATTATTGAATTGAATTTTAGCTCAAAGCATAGAAATCAAGGAAAACTTCTTGAGAAGAAGAATTTATGATAGCTAATTAAACATAAGATAGATGCATAACAGAAATGAAAACAGTAAAAACAGAGTGATACTAGACAACGAGATTGATGACGGAGTTTATCCCTGATGGACTACGTCTTTGGTTCCGCTTTCAAGATGGGCAACCATTTATATTAGGAAAGAAAATAAGGAGTTCATTACACATAGATTTTATCAATTCGAATGTGCACACAAGAACTTCTAATCACTTTCATTAGATATCCCTCTGAACTAGCTTTCCAACGCCTATCACGGTTCTCTATTCTGACTTCAGATGCTCCTGTAACATTGAGAACAAAACTGCCTATGACCTCTAGAATCTCCATACAAAAGCCAAAACTACTCTTCTTCACTTAATGAAGGAAAATTCGCCTTTCAAAGGCCTTAAGGTTCATGAAACCACCTTGGTCTTGTTTGCAGATGCATTTGGTTGTATTTGGATAGCTTTACAAGCTTGGTCTTGTTATTTAGTGCCACCTAGTCTAGGTTGGCAAGGTCACTGAATTAATTCCAACAATAAACTGTTCCAAAAACCCAAAAATAACCATATTATAAAGTTTTCCCACTGACGGTTAGGTTGACGGCGTAGAGCTGCTAACCGCCCATGTGATCAGGTTGTTAACAAACCATAGAATGCCACCGTTGTAGGTTACGTCTGGTGGTTCCGCTAATGGCAAGACGCTGACAGTTCTACTACTCTGTTCATATGCCGAGGTTTACTCCACGGTATGGTTCCGATGCAGTTAGGGACTACAATTACGATTAGCCCTGACAATTCATTCACATGGTTACATTCCCCGCTATGGTTTAACTTCACGGTTTCCAAACCCATTTATTAACATGCCTAAACCTGCTCACATGGACATGGTCCCCACATAGTTTAGGTCTGTGGTTATGTGACTGTTATGTTGTTTTGTAATGTTTGCTTATGTATTGCAATGTTTCACATCTGAGAGTCCTTAGATAACCTTTTTTATCATAGTTTGTATTTGTTTAAAGCTAGGGTTTTAGGCTTTAGATTTTGTATTTGGATTTTGATTAGGTTTAGATATATAAAGTTTATCAAACCCATTTACAATAAAACATCACCAAGCGAGATTAGCGACTTTTTTCACATGATGACGAACCTATCGACAACAAAACCTATTAGTGAATGACAACCCAAATCCTGCAAAGGTGAATGACAAAACACATGTCATTGACTAATCCTGTCGGAAATGTTGATGAACACAAGTCGACAGCCAAGTACTAGCCCATATCAACTCAACGCCATGAAACCATAACATTACCTGAACAACCTGATCCATAACCAACATTGTCAAAGCTAACGACACCACTATAAATTGATGACAACACTGAACATTGATGATGATACATAAACACCTATGCAATGATCTGACGAAATCATCCTAGATCACATGTTGGATACTTTAGATGGACCTTGATATACGAAAAATGAGAATTACATGAAAAACATGATTGCAGTCCAGATTTTTCATGTATTTTTCATTTTTCTTATAGCAAGTTCCATTAAACATATGCAACATAGGTACTCCTTAGATGAGAAATTAAATTTTTCATCCAAAGAGTACTCCTACTCAAAATTTGAGTAAAACCTTAGGGAGATAAGTAGAAAATACGAGTTGGAAAAGTAGTTTTATTATTTTTTAATCTTTTTACTTTTTTACCCCAAAAATGGTGAATCATCCCCCATGGTTGACATCATAATCTTGAATCCTATCAGTTCTTATAAAGTTTATTTTCGTTGTATATTTTTCTTAGGAGGCCCATTGTAGACCTCAATATTCCCCTAATGAGGAAGCATCTTTACGGAGCAATATGGATCAACATGGTAGCAGAAATGGTGTTAAGATTTGGATCTAGTTTTGCTATAAAACATCACCTCAAACAAAAGACAAACCCATTAACATGGAAATAGCTCTGAAAGACCTTTCCAATGATGTGTGGAAGCTTGAAAATGTCCTCCTAAATCAATAGATAGAGTTGTTCAAAGTTTGGTAACCTCAAGTCAAAGTTAGGAGAGATAAGAGGCGATTGGTTGAGTCTTGGAACATAGAAAAAGTTGGCACAACTTCCAAAACTAATGGAAAGGGTGGTGCACTAACAAAAAGGAGTTCCGAGTAGATGTGCCTGATAGCGCAACAACGAGGAGAATTTTTATTAGCTTAGGTAAAGCCCATTGAACGAATACCACTTGGTGGAAACACCCTGATGATTTGCAATGAACACACAAGTTTAATGTGCGAAGATGTATGTTGCGAGATGATGCCATCCTGGTGCACGTCTAGCTCAGAGGTATCGGGATGATGTAAGATGCAAGTTAAAAGGTGTGCAATTTTTGAGGTTCATTGGGCACCACCTGTCCCCACCAATTTATCAAAGGTATTACGTGAGGTTCCACGTGTTGATCATTAAATTTTAGGGGATGTCATGTAATGGGCAGCTTTTCCCAGACAACTGATCAAAGTTCAATGAAGAAGATGCATTGCACACCTCGCCCTCCACTCTAAAACCAAAAACAACTGAAGGGGGGTTGCGCAAAACATGAAACAAACCATAAGATTCCAGGAAACGTGGCAATGTGAGACATGTTGGCACTTATATAAATTTTTGTAAAGGAAATTCATGAAAAACCAAGGTTCGGGGATTCTTTCCTTCTCCTATGACATGAGGATAATTGGAAACATCTTATTGGCTCGAAAAACAATCAGTGATGATGTTAGCATATGCCAATAAGAGGTGGACATGTGGTAGGAATATTTGGCATTTTTGGTCACCCGAAGGTACTATTTTTGAGTGACATGTGTCACCAATCACAAGCTGACACATAGCGCGAATGATTTCAAAATGATGTTATCCCATTGGTTGGAGCCCAACATGTTGTTAATGGGGAACAAGGAAAAATGACCGGTAAGTGTGATCGAAGGCATGTCATCATTAACACGTTGGTAGGTGACAACCAATTAAATGAAGGTCGGGGGGACCCAGAAAGACAAATAATACCACAAGGCCTAGCCTAGAGGATTTTTAAAGTGAACAAAGTGGAAGTGCAGGAGAGAAAAGCGTCAGCGTTGGCAGCTTCGAGCTTACCACCAGGACATAATTCTTTTGGTCATTTTGGGTAGAAATGAAAAGAATGGCACAAACCCATTACTAAATAAATTTGGCCTAGGAATAACTTATAAATCAGCTTAGCACCTAAAAGGCCTAGCCAGCGGTAAAAAGACCTGGACTTATGGGAAAAAAGGAAATGTTTTATGGATAAATTCCTTCTACGAACAAAAGGAATCTCCCTGGTCCTAGTGGCCTACTCTAGAAACAACCAAGACAAAATTTGTTTTGCATTCGTTAGAGAAATTTTTAATATGGAAGAAAGAATAACCTAGAAACCAATTTAAAATCTCTTCTTCTCCCCACTTCTAAGCTTTATCTCCAACTCCAAATGTTATAAGTGGAACCTGCAAAATGTCTAGAACAAGTAGCAACCAAAACATACAAATAGCATATACAAACATCTCTAAACAATAAGCCAAGGATTCATTGTTCTATATATGCATAAATAATACATAATATATAGGAAAATAAGGCATTTTTGTATTAGTGAAAGTAGGAGAATATTACAACACTTTAATACCTTTACCTTGTAGATCTCTACCAGCTATCTTGTACTTCCTTTGCCATAAAAATAAGCCTGCAATAATTCCTCAACTACATGAATGGATTATGGACCTCTAGACACAAATGTGAAACATGAGGGCATAACTAAGAGTCTCCAAATGCCAACCCAATCCTAATAGTAGGAAATGCATTTATAGGAGAAAAGAGGAGGTTGTAGATCCATTAAACTAGTGTAAGATCCACTTTAGAAGGGGATAAGCTCTACGACATAAGTGATAAGATCTCATTTGTAGGAATTTGAGGACATCTTTAACATATAATGAAAACTTCCATTATATAAGCCTTTAGAAGCAGAAGCCTCGAAATTATTTTAATTTCTTCCTCATATCAAGGGTCATTGCACTTGCAGTGAAGGAAACCTGCATTAACAAACACTTTTCCTTTTGATGCATCTTGTGTCATTGAACTGTCTAAACTAAGAAAATGTGATGGGAACCCAAATTAGGGTTTCTAGTGAACATAATATATAATTCTTGGAACTTCTAGAAAGGGAAATATTTTTTCTCTCTAGCGGATGATTTCAATTTGTGAATGGATGATGATTGACCTGAGTTTAAGGTCATTCGATTGGATGTGTAAAAACATTCTATAATAGATTTCTCCCTGAAGTACAAAGTCAAAAGCAGTGGTTGAGAACTTAAGTGATTTACTGTGTGAAAATTATGGATCAAGAATAGATTGGTTGAGATCATCAATTGTTTATTAGAATACATTATCATCATGATATCATAACTGAGGTAGGAATACCCATACTCAACGTATAATCCATTTTACATGTACAATAACCAAACTCATTTCCACTAATGAAATATTATGGAATCATGCTTGGTTGACCTTTACATGAATATAGCCATCATACTTTGTAATCTCATATGTATCTTGAAATCACAACATCGATGGATGAAACTAGATCTGGGGTTTTATACCTCATCACTCAATAGTACGAGTCTAACCATGTGAATAAATGTGCTAAAGTAAAACATGGTAGACACTATCTGATTACCAACCAATAATGAGAGTTGTTAGCAAACATGAGAGGAACCATTGATAATGATAATGCCCTCAACAAAATTAAGCACAAACTACAAGGTGTGATTGAATGGCATGAAGTCGAACACCACACATAATCATTTGGTCGAAAGCCAATGATGAAAACATTTCACCAAAAGTGAGGAAAATTTCCGTTAAGGTATGCAACCTCTAAGGCATTGAAGGTAGTTTCTATTCCAACTTCTTAGATAATGTGCTGATGTCAACAAGAAGTTATTTGTCGAAGGAGGGCTTTGATATATCCCCGATAAATGACACAAAATATGTATCAATATTTGAGACATAATGTTGATGATTGAGATTTGGTTTAGGGGTGATAGACATGAAATAAGGCTTAAAGTATTCTAGGATATGTCAACTAACGATGGACTTTCTCTTGAACATATCAGCGACACTTATATGGAGTTGGAAGCAACTCAAAATCCCATCATGAAGACTTCCATTAAGGTATGATCAGCATAGAGGCAAGTGGATTCCTCAACCCTAAATAGTCACAAAGGTGAGAGGGTGTCATTCTCAAGAGCGATTCGCTGCCAAAATAGGTTTGATGACATGTTTTCCAAATCTCCCAACCATTTCAGGCTAGTACCTCTTTATTTTTTACAAACTTAAAGAGGATAGCATATTCTTGATCTATAAGTTCATCCTTCATATGAATCCTTCTGAGTATTTTTAGCAAACCTTGAGAAGGAGTGGTTCAGTCTCATCATGCTCGACGTGTCCTATGTTATTTAATGTTATTATGAGTCGAATGAGGGTATAACTCGACTTATTTTTCATGTTTAGAGAGTTTGAAAAAGAGGCAAAAAAGAAAACTCCAAGAGATTCCTTTTTGTAAATTTGTCTCTTAGGCTCAAAAAGGCATAAAAAAATACCCAGGAGAACCTTTTAGACATGCTTGACTAAACTATTCCTTTTCCGTAAATAGTCTATCCAATTCATAAAGGGGTTAAACTTATATTGGGCAGATGTCTTTTCATTTACTTTAACGAGTTTGAAAAGACAAGTGCTTGACAATGTTTTCGTGTTTTTGCAGTTTGAAAATATCTTAAAGAGAACTCTAAGGGGTTCCTTTTTTTTGTAATTTTTACGAGCCCACAAATAGTGATAAAAGTGTACTGAGTCATCAAAACACCTACATTTACAATTTCAATATACATAACTTTCATTATGTTCATCACTTGTCATTTAACCTGCTTAGAACACCATAAAAACATAAAACATACATGATATATAGAAAAATTAGGTAAAACACATTAAAATAATTAAAATAATGATTTATTTTGACTATAAAAGAGGTAAAAATATTTTTTTTTACCATTTACCATTTTAACATTTTGATAGAGCTCTAAGTGATCTTTACCCTAATTTTTCAACAAAGGATTGTGGCCAATCTGATGGACTATTTTTATTGTCCTTATTTCCAGGTAATACGTATTTCCTTTCTCATCATTTTCATGGTTTAAATTTCCAATTTCATCTATTTTATGGGAATTTTTTTGAGGTTTTAGGAACTGCAAATCACCATTGGCCCAACACACTCTTCCTATAGCAGGAGGTGCAATGGGTCTGTTAAATTCACACTGAAAATTGAAAACCAACACATTTACCAAGAGAGGTAAGTGTGATGGGATGCATTGTCCAAGAATGGGTAGTGCGATGGGTGAAATGAGGGTTCAAAAAATTTAATTTTGAGCTATTTTTCTTCCAAAAGTTTTACATGATTGATTTACATGTTTTTTCTTTGCTTTTTGCAGTTATTTACTGAGGTGAACTGGTGTTATCCTAGAGAGAATGGGAACATGAAATGTAAGAAATGATGGAAATAGATGATCTAGCCACAGTTCAAACATTGAGAAACTATGGGCTACTGAAGTTCTTTCAGATTCTACGCATGAGGGCCCAATTAGAGTTGTTGCAGTATCTAGTTAGATCCTCAGATGTGCAAGACAAATTCTCCAGTATTGGCAATAATATTGTCACAACAGATGTTGAAATTTATTTCCTGATAGGGCTTTCACATAGAGGAGATTCCATTTCTTTATCTGGATATAGGAGAGGAAGAAAGACAGATATGGATTACATAGCTATCCGTTCTCAAACTTGAGATTAAAGATGTTCATTAACTCCTCCTCAAGATAATCCTATTCACCATTACATGATTAGCCAGTAGCGCCGCTCCCCACATGGCTACCAAGACTCACATGCAATATGTGTTGGAGTTCCTAAAATTACAATCTCAACTGGTGTGAAGGGCTTTTGGTCAATGTGAGAGAAAAACTCAATAAAGAAAAGGCTAGATGATTAAACAATTTTAGGTACAGTTCCATCGAAGTATGGTTTTCTTTGTAGAGGGTAAAATTACTATGAAATCAACATATATCTCATGAGCTATCTGAACTGAGAGAGCCTCTCATGTGGCAATGGGTAGATTTGATGGCTTCACATGGAGGAGGGCCTATGATGAGGTTCACTACTACTTTCTTCACATGGATGCAAGATAAATTAATCATGATTGAGGACTACCCTTGTGTTGGAGCATATTTTTGTGGAGATACAAAGGTTATCTTACATGAAGGCAAGTAGTGGGGTGACACGGGTAAAAAACATTATCATTTTGGATATTTTTGGCCTTTTATGTTTTAATTGTTTTAGTTTTATGAGTGTGAGAGACTAACTATTGGTTTTGTGTGTAGACATTGGGTTGGTGTGACTAATGGGCATGTCCTCACTCCATGGATGAGCATAGCCATAGTTTGGATAAGCTAGAGCCAATGGGAAGAGATTGAGGAACTAGCAGATCCAAACATCGAGGAGACATTAACCGAGTTTGAGCACCATATAGAGGGTTTGACCCACACTATTCTAGACACTGGTGTTAATGATATCCCAAACTATTTATAGATATCCATTATAGTGCCAACTTAGATGAGATGATTACTATGTAAGGTTACCCATGTTGTCATGTGCTACCATGATCACCTCTGTAATTAGTCACCTAGGGCTTTAGAGCCATATTTTTTCTTTTCATGTATTCAGATGTTGTAGGCCATCATCCATATGTGTCTCAAGAATAATTTTTGTAAAACTCAAACACTATTTAAGGATCTAATCTATGGATTCTTTCTACTTTATTTTGCTATCCTCTACAATATGTGACAATGATTGTATGCTTACAAAATATTTCAAATATCCATCTAAAACATAATTAGCTAAGTTATATGTTAATTCATTGAGGCTTCTTGGGACATGATGATATTCAATGTAGTCAAAATGTATCTCTAAAAGGCGAACTCTCAAAAACATAGGAACATAGTTGGACTTCTTACCAAATGATGAATACCATGTGAAACAACATCAAACAATAGTTCAATTATTGTGTTATACTCAATGGTATTATTATTTGAGTGATTGATGCAAATTCCTTGCAGACTCACTAAATTGTCATAGGAGCATAGGTTTCCCATGCTATAGTAGAACGATTTTGGGCACTAGGACTAGCGCCATAATCATACCGAACACATGATTGAGGGAACATCAACATATGCAAATAAAATGTAAACTAAGATAAGAAGAGGTAGTAGAAAACACTCAAGAAATCACACTACAAATACACCAGCTATAACACCCTCTGATTGTATAAATATTTCTCATTTATTTTTACAGTACAGGACATGGTAAAATATAGAGTAGTTGAAAGTCTAGTAAAGAAACATTAGATGTTTAAAGTTTATTTTATTTTATTTCTTTACAAAAATGTTATGACAATTCATGGAATTATGTGAGAAGACCCTAAAAGAAAATATTTAATTTCCATGTAGTTAAGACAATTACTTCCTCCTCCCTTAGAGATTAAAACATCTAAGTTGGGGAAAAGAAACCAAGAGAGGAAAGAGAGGGAAAAGAGGCCTAAGGCAACTAAAAGGAGAGAATAAATCATGAGTGGGATGCTTCCAAGGTGAAGCAGGACACCACTAAGGGTATTATTGAGCTAGACATGATCCAATGGAAGCCTTGAAGTTTAAAAGTTCTTTGTTGGACTAAGGGTCTTGAGCAACGAAATTTTAAAAACCACCCTAAATTTATATGAATAATAAATGGGCGAATCCCCATGATACATAGGAAAAATGGGAGGCGATTTTATCAATAATATAATATTTTGGTGAATCTCTCACCAGATTATATTATATTGTAAAGTCATGGCGAATATATCATTGAATTATAAAATCTTGTAATATCTTGGCAAATCTTTCACTGAATAATAAAAATTGAAGTCTTGACGAATGTTTTGTTAAAGTATGAAACCATATATGATAATAGGAAAACATATTCATTAAATTGTAATATACTAACATACATATTTGGAAAAAAGAAACATAATTTTATCTTCTTATTAACAATGTTGCAAGTTTCAGTGGCCATGTTTGTCAAGGTTTTCACTGTAAACTCTTTCATATCCTTCTATTAGTTTTGATAATATTCCACAACAAAGTTCTTGTAGGTGTTGATCTTGACCACCAGTTCTGTCAAGGTAGGAGAGATTAATCTTTTCTCTACCACTTTTGTCAAGCTATCAAATTTCTTTCTTATTCCATAGAGTCCAACTACGAGATAAAAAAAAAACATATTTTGTACCACTTTTTCAAGCTATCAAATTTATTTTTATTCCATAGACTCCAACTGCGAGATAGAAAAAGAAACACATTTTTTTTACCCCAACATGCCAAAAGTAGCAAGCCCCAACTATATAATATAAGAAAGTAGTAGGTATCCCAATCGCCCGAAGGGGATCTAATGGAAAGAAGTGACCGTTGTTAGAAGCCTTCAAATCAATATATTAATATATACATATAGATTTAATATTATTTTAATTGGAAATCTTTAATTAAATAATAAAATTTAATTACGTCTCTCCAAATCTAAATTCCCTATTAGCATAATTCACTACCTTCATATGTATTGCATTTTTTAACGTTGTAACATATGGATTAATTTCCTTTTTGGTGCACAATATCTGCCTTTTAGGACAATATGGTGCACTGGCCCAACCCCTACAGATCATTACAACAAATTAAGAAAATCAGAGAAGATGAAAGGTTGTACAAACCAACATATTTTTCAAGCACTGGCCCAACCCCTATAGATCATTACGAGAAATTAAGAATAACAGAGAAGATGAAAGGTTGTACAAGCCAACATATTTTTCAAACAACTAATCCAATGTCAGTACCTTAACTTTTTCATGAAGATATCATATCGAGAACGTTTGAAAAATCGTGGGAAATATGGGAACTGACTATCTCTCTTCTGCGAGGGTGATGTGGAAAGAGTGATAAGATTTCACTGTTTTGATTTTTTTTTGTTAAATCATAAAAACCAATATTAATGGAGATATCGGTATTTTTTACTAAATTTTGTGAACTAACTAAATGTAGCTTTAACCCTTCACCTTAAGATGTTTTTTATAATATAATTTCCTAAGTCTATTTAATATCTTCGTTATCATAAAAACCAACCTATATCCATCTTAACTCCAGTTCTACCACTCTTGGAGGTATGAAATCTATTTATCCCTCTCAGCACTTGGTAGACCCAGAAAAAAGATGGATCTAAGCTAATAGAATTTCCCCTTTAAATAGTCTATGTTCACATGAATACCATGATATTACCATGGGTTAATACCATGAGTTATCATAAACGTGGAGGTTAAAAACTACTATTAGTAATTTATAAAAAATAATAAAAATAATAATTGATTTTTATTTTATTTTTTTATTTTAACCAAATTAAAATGTTTAAGTGACATTAAATTACAAGATCCATTTTTACCCTTGATCTACCAAGCCTGAGGATTAAATATTTTTTCACTCTATGCTAGTTTGCATATCACGATATTTGATCCCTCCCGGGGCTTAGTAGATCCAGAGTAAAGATGGATCTATGCTGGTTTAATTCCCCTCTTTAAATAGCTACATTCCACGTGAATACCATGGGTCAATACCATGTGCCATCTTTTTTTATTAATACTAATATTAGGGTTAATAATGGTTTAATAATGTCTTTTTTGCATGATATGAATAATAGTTTGGCCCATGGTATTTGGCCCATAGTATTGGTCCATAGTGTTATCAGGAAATCTAGTGTCTATGCAGAGCTGCTAGTCCCACTAAGGCTAGTAGCTACCTTAGAAACAAACAAACTAAAACTGCTTTTGTTTTCCTTTATGAGAAATAGATAAGAGGGGAATAAAGGAGACCAACCTTTGTCTTGCGCTTGGTTCCTTGCTTGATTCCTCTCCCTTCGGATAGATCTTTGCCACTCGCTTCCTCGTCTACACAGCTTCAAAGCGCACCTGTAGAATCAAAGCAGCATAACACTATCCAAGAACATAGATCTATTATCATAAGCAATATAGGACCAGATATATATTGACCACACAAATGCATATATCATCAATCGTACAATAATGTGGAGGAAAACTTCAATAGCTTTATTAATAATCAAGAATAGCAAAGAGGATTACAACCAATTGTTCTAACCCAGCATCATCCTCTCAGCACGAAAGCCCTTCTTCACCTCATGAAAAGCTTAGATCACCCAACACTATGATATTACACCAAGAAACCAGCAGCACTTCCTTACAAGATACAAAATTCCAGCCTCTGGATATCTGGGATGAGGGATCCATATATAGATGTTTGCAAGGGGGTGAGTCAGCTTTTGAGATTTTATTAGTGTCCTCTCTCTGGTAGTTCTTGATTCCACTTGGAGATTGATGATCTCTTATTCATCCCTGGGTGAATGCAGAGAGGCAAGTGTCACAGGAGAAGTTTCTGGAAGATTCCATGATCCTCCACCTTGCAGATTGACCCTGCCATTTGTCCACTCTCGCCCATCGGACCCCATAGAAGGGCTTTTCAAGATGCATCGCACCTCCCGTGTGTATTTAGGTGGGATGCAACGCACTTTGACGATGGAGCAGGTGAGATGGTCCAGTTTTGACCAATTCTGAGTAGTTTTTCATGGAGAACTTCTGGGAGAAGATGTAATCATTTGACCTTGTTATTTTAGAGGTCGGAACAACGCTTTTAGGGACTTATGAGCCCTTGGTTTATGGACATTTATGATCGGGGTTGCAGTGCACAAAAATGTCTATAACATTTTCCCCTTAAAGCATGAGGTCGTTAATATGTTGATGTCAGGTGAAATGCTTTATCATGAGGATCTGAAGTTTTTTCAAGCTGGAAGGTGACCTGTAATAAGATACGATACAATACATTATCTTCATAATATTTTCATGATCTAGCTGAGACGGGCATTCCCATGCTCAGCTTTATAAATTCATTTTCGTGTACATAAGACAGACAATCATCTGAGTGTAGACTGATGATTCTGGTAGAGCCATCATCCCTTGGTTTGGATGATTATCTGTGCAGTAATGATGTACATTTGATGTCTTTATTTTCCTGAATATATATCGTAGCCCGAATGGATGAAACTAGATCTGGGGTCTTCAATCTCGTTCGATCTTCACTCAAAGTACAAGTCGATCCATGTGAGAGATGTTCTGGGGTCGAACATGGAAAGACATCGCTTGATTACCAGCCAATGATGTAAGCTGTTAACAGGCACGAAAGGAATCACCGATAATCATGATGACCCTCAAGGTACTAAAGTACAATTCACGTGGTGTGAATAAGGGACTTGGCATCGAACACCACGCAAAATCTTTTGGTCGAAGGCCATTGATGTAAACATGTCGCCGGAAGTGAGAAACTTGCCATTGAGGCATGCAAGTTTCAAAGTACTGAAAGGGTTGCTCCTAGATCGACTTCTTTGATAATGAGCTGATGTCGACAAGAAGGGGTCCGTCATAGGAGGGCCTTAGTGAATCCCACATCAATGACATGGAATGGAGAAAATGATTTTAATGGAGGTGAAAACGATATGGTGATATAAGGTTCAGGGCGGCGGTCATGAAAGAATGGAGCGTAAATGTATTGCAGTGGGTGAGACACAGGTGAATTCTCTGAGCGACTTCTCTTGAACATATCAGTGACATTGACATGATGGATTGGTAGCGTTAACCCAAAATATGGATGGTGTGATGGACCCATGGTGATATGACCAGTGAATGGAACAACCCAACCCAACTCGGATGCAGAGTGAAAGTGTCAAGATCAAGAGCGACTTGCTACCAATAAAGTTTCTTCAAGTTTTCTTCCCAATTTTTCCCCAGTCATTGCTAACCAGTACCTCTTTATTTTTGTCAAGCTTAAGGAGGATAACATATTCTTGTTCTATAATTAGCCCTTTGGGCAAACCCATCGCTATGTTTTAACGAGCCTAGCGATAGTGAAACTCGTTCTTGTCTGTATGGACAAGTTTGTCGCTATTCGGTTTTAACGAGTTTAACGACAAGAATAACTTGGTCCTTTTCAATTTTAGAGGGTCTAAAAAAGGGACGTAAAGAAAACTCCAATAATCCTTTTTTGTCATATAATCCCTTGAGTCCGAAAAAGTATAAAACAATACAAAAGGGATGAATTTTCGGTACTTTTAATGAGCCGAACAAAACAAGCGCTCGATCTTTTTGTGTAATGATCCCTCAAGTCCAAAAAGATTAAAATCTAAAGGAGGGATAGCACCTCTGGTCCCTTTAACGAGCTGGAGATGCCAATTGCTCGGCAATCTTTTCATATTTTACAAGTCAGTTGAAAAGAGCTTAAAGGAGACTCGTTTTTTGAGGAACAAGCGATAAATTTGGGTAGCAGCTGATTCCAGGTAAGGTTTGGAATTTTCCGATCACAGTAGTGTCACAAGGATGGCTAACATGATCACTCTTCATAGTTGTTCCTCAAAAAGGGTAAATAATCAAATGGAGGTGAATGATCGGCCAATACATAGTGGAGGTGATGATGAGAACATGACCAAGGCTTCAAAGGCTGATGATAATACATTCACGAAGGTTATTTACTGGAAAATGGTTCATTTTTTAATGAGCTTAAACTCTGGGGGAACATTTGCTCATTGCTTATGTTTATTTTTTAACGAGCTTGAATTATGTGTTAAAACTGCTCGATATAATGGTCATTGATTATTTTGGTTTTACCATTGACAACTTTGTTCCTTCAAAGGTTGTACTGCCTGCTTAGTTGCTTCATCAAACTAGTTAGAAACGAATAATACATGTTTGAAAAATGAGTTAAAACACTAATATTTTACTTGAATTATGTGAAAAGTAATTTAAAAGTGCTTTTTATCTCTCATTTTACCATTTCATTTGAACTTTGGCTTGTTGGAGCTTTGGAGGTTCTTTCCCCCTTGATTTTCACTAGCTGATTCTGGGAGATTATGTGGACGATTCTCGGCACCGTCTAGACCAGGTAGGAGCTAAACCTGAGCTCTTTAGTTTCCTCCTTTCCTTTTTGAATTCTGAGCATGTTTTACAGTTTTTTTGAGCCTCTGGGGTTTGAAAAACTTGCCTTGGCTCCATTTCTCCTCTTCTACATCGAAAGGTGCAATGCATGCTGGCTTGGCCATTAGCCAGTCAGCATGCATCCCACCTAGAACACTGCTAGGGTGCGATGGGCGCAAAGAGCGCAATTTATGCACAGTTTTTCATGGAAATTTTTGCCTGTTTTTCGCCAAATCAAGATCTTGACTCTT
Source organism: Pinus tabuliformis (assembly GCA_031772625.1). Classification (NCBI taxonomy): domain Eukaryota; kingdom Viridiplantae; phylum Streptophyta; class Pinopsida; order Pinales; family Pinaceae; genus Pinus; species Pinus tabuliformis. The sequence goes on from CM062819.1 coordinate 912,537,003, forward strand.
CTCTTGTTTGTTTCAGAGATTCATTGGAGCAAAATGCCTGTTACATGGCGAGAACGTGAGCATGAAGAAGGGGACATGCTTGCTTTACATGATCCGGTTACGGTAAATGCACTGCGGAACTGTGGCCTGTTCAAGTTTTTTGCGCATCTCTTGCATGAGGCAACAAATCAACCTATTGAAATATTTTCTTGATGCATGGGATCCTACCACCCAGGTGTTCTAGATTAGGGGCAAGTCCATCCCCTTGACTATCGTGGACATCTATTTTTTTACCGGCTTATCGAGGCGGGGTGCCCCTATCTCATTATCAGGTTCGACCCGTGGGGGTGAATCTGTGAGAGATTATATTCGCAGGTATTGCAAAGAGGGATCTCAGCCGAGTAAGGATGGCAAGATCATTATCCGAGATGTCACTAACAGGTCCCTGAGGACCATTCTTTCTACTTTTGTTAGACTGGCTGGTAGTGCGGCTCTTCACATGGCCAAAAAGTCTTATATGCAGTACGCCTTGGAATGCCTTGAACCAAAGGTGTTCAACTGGTGTGATGCAGTACTATCTGTGATGAAAGAACAAATGACCAAGGTGAAAAATGGAAGATTGAAGAACTTTGGATAGGGTTCTATCTTGACAGATTTCGTCTTGGAAAAGACCCCGCTGATGCAGTCGCAGTATGTTTCACTTGGTTTACCTCCACCGACTGAGCCACAGATGCGGAGATGGGTCAACCTTATGGCCAGACATGTTGGTCAGTCCCAGGTTTCCTTTTTGATACCCTTTTCGAGTGGTTCAAGTATCAGGAGATGGTTTTTTTCGAGTATCCATATGCTGGTATGGATTTCCGAGGTGATTCGGATTTCGTACTGCCTGCTGGCGAGCAGTGGGGTGTCATCGGTAAATTCTTTGACCATATCTCTGTTTATCATTTCTTTTATAATGTTCTTGTGCTTTCCTCTATTAGGACTAATCAAAACTCATGTGCTCATGCAGATGTTGGACCAGTTCGACCAGTAGTACGCCTAAGAGCGCTAGCTGCCGCTCTAGCAGGAGAGGGTGTGGGAAGGGCTATCCTTCATGACCTTGATGTGGTCGAGACTCTTTCAGCATTGTAGGATCAGGTCGAAGCCCTCACTCTTGATATTCCAGATGTGAGGATCGATGAGCTGCCCCTGAGGTTGCAGCGACATACTACTGGCGTACCGAGTCAGTGGACTAGGCTTTTACGCATGATTGCACGGGTGGTGACTTGTTATCACCAGCATCATTAGACTAGGGTGCCCCCTAGCGTTTTGAGTTTTGGGTCATTTGACCAATTTTGTCTTCATTACAGAACATTATGTGTAAACCATAAACAATTATATATACATTTTTTATTTTTGGAGTTTTATTTTGGTTAAGTTACATGATCTTGATGCAAATATTGATGAAATCCTTCTTTTTATAAATGTTTCAAATGTCTATCTAACACATAACTTTCCAATGAGTCTGTTAATGTGTTTAAGTTTCTGGAAATATGTTGATATTGAATAAAATCAAATTGTCTTTCCAAAATCTTGACCCTTAGGAACATGTGATAGATAGCTGGATTTCGGACGGAGTAGATACCAGTGAGTTGTAGTATGACAAGCTGTGAGTCTATCCTGACGACAAGTCGGCTTATGACATGTGTGATGTCATCAAAGAGAAGTTCTATCAACGTGCTATATTCAGCGATGTTATTTGTTGACTGACCAATACACACCTCTCTGAAACTTACTAACTCGCCGCTTGGATCAAAAATGTCCCAGGCCGCAGAAGATAGGTTCCGCAAACTACGACTCGCCCCGTCGGCATATCAAACAAAAGATTCCAATAGGTTTGACATCTGCGACAAATGTAAAAAGTGGATTATTTGACCAAAAAAATTACTCTTAGTGAAAACAAAAATGTAACAAAAGCATATGGGTTACCACACTGAATCATGCGTAGTAATGCTTAAGGTACAACCCGTTATGGGGTTGCGCTAGTGGAATCCTGTCATAATCCATTAACTTGTAGGCTCCTTTTTCTAATACACGCTTAACAATATAGGGGCCCATCCACAAAGGCTTGAACTTACCTACTCCCAATTTATCGGATTCCTGGTCGTAAAGTAAGACCAAGTCACCTTCTGAGAAGACACGAGGTTTGACATTTTTGTCGAACTACGCCTTGACTCGTTTCTTATGGGCTTTGTTAGCCAAAGTGGCATCACGACGGGTTTCATCGAATTGGATTAGTTCCAAGAAATGAGCCTCCTCTTCTGAAGTTCCAGGGAGAAGGTCGACTGCGAGTTTGAGAGACGAGATTTCACACTAAACTGGTAAGATTGCTTCTAGGCCATAGACTAGTTGAAAGGGTGTAAACCCGGTTGCATTCCTTACCGATGTTCGGTATGCCCACAAGGCTGAGTATAGGATCAGGTGCCAACTCCTTTTGTGGACTCCAATCATCCTTTGCAACATCTGCTTCAGGACTTTGTTGATTGCTTCAACTTGTCCATTGGCCTGCGGGTAATACGGAGTAGAGCTATCGCGAGACAACCATAATTTGGCAGCCAATTCAACCATCATGTGATTGCGAAAATGTGATCCATGATCTGTGACCATAGCCTGTGGAATGCCGAATCTGGAAACTACATGATTGAAAAAGAAAAGGGCAGTTGTTTCACCAGTGTTATCTAATGCAGGCATCGCCTCAACCCATTTGGTAAAATAGTCTACTGCGACTATGATATACCCATGCCCCCTGGTTGAGGTGGGGTTACATGTCATAAAATCAATGCCCCATTTGGCGAACGGCCCAACTACAACTATCGGTTGTAGGGGTGCGGGTGGTTTTCTGGTTTTGCTATAGAAAATTTGACATGCATGGCAACTTCTGACTGTGGTTATGCAATATTTGAACATTGTTGGCTCGAAGTATCCTGCTCGTAAAAAAATTTGAGCCGTAGCATAACCGGATTGATGGCCCATACACGCTCCTGAATGGCAATCATTCAGGACTTTTTCAGCCTCCTCATGGGTGAGGCAGCTCCTCAGAACTGTTTCGACACCACAACGGTAAAGTGTATCACCAACGATCATGTTTTTTTTAGCTTGGTATCGAATACTTTTTGGTTTGAGCGAGAGAGGTATTAGACCTATATTTTTGGGTTTGGAGATAGATGATTATATCTCCATACCACGAATTACTTGAAGATATCATAAACAAATATCCATCCACGATGGTTTCTTGGGATGTTTCATCGTTGGACGATGTTGGGAGATCGCATAGTAATTCCGCAAAAACCAGGGATTCATTTGATTTGGATTTTACGAATTCTAGATCAAACTCTTGAAGAATTGCTATCCATTTTGAATATTTTCCCCCCAGCAATCTGACAAAACGGTAGTTTTTCGAAAGAGGACATAGTGTCAAAATCTCTATATCGCTTGAATAGCTGTGAGAGCCAGCGTTTCAACATAGGAATACTTGATTTCTGTATCATTTAAGTTCCTACTCAAATAATATATAGGATGTTCAATTATGTTGTCTTCTTGAACTAGAACCATTGCGATGGTTGTATCTGCTACAGCTAGATAATCAAAAGCGTACATTAATGATGCTTTCATTAGGGATTCTTTTAAAGCATCAAAGGAAGCTTGTGCGACCTGATCCCAGACGAAGGGTACTTCTTTTTCCAATAAACGTGTATAACCTTTAACAAGTTCGGCGTAATTTGGAATGAACCTCCTCAGAAAGTTTGCTTTCCCTTGGAGTTTCTGAATTTGAAGCAAATTTGAAGGTGGAGGAAAATTTATGATTACGTGAACCTTACATGGGTCGAGACGAATTCCATCCTTTGATACTACAAAGCCAAGCAAACGACCATAAATGACATAGAACACACATTTGTGTGGATTGAGTCGTATCTTGTAGTGTCGGCAATGTAGAAATATCACTCTCAAATGTTGCGGATGATCGGTCCGCTTTCGTGAATGAGCCAGAAGGTCGTCGAGATATGGTTGAACGATGTTTTTGAGGTCATGGAAGGCATAATTCCTTGCCCTCTGAAATGTTTCCCCTACATTCTTTAAACCAAAGGGTAATTTGTGATATGAAAATGTGCCCTACGGACAAATAAATGCAGTCTTTGACTAGTCCTGTGGGTGGATATTTATTTGATTATACCCGGAGAATCCATCCATAAATGAAAAGATTTCACATCCGGTGCATTCATCAATTATATGGTCAATAAAAGGTGTAGGGTAGTTGTCTTTTGGACAAGCTTGATTTACATCCTGTTATGAAACCAGGTCAAGAAAAGATAGATCAACGCCTTAGAATTCAGCCTCTTCGAGGGGGAAACCTCCTTTACATTACATAAATGAACAATTCTTGGATGATATAAATGAAAAGACCTCCTTTCTATATATAGGAGTCTAAGGGGTCATAACATAATCAAAGCCGACATAACATTAATAATGTAAGGGCACAATAATAACAATAGTGGGCTTTTATGGGGCACAATAGTAACAATATGGGCACTACATGGGTACATCAATATAATAAGTTGGTTGTACTAATAACAATAAGGGGTTACACTAGTAGTATAAGGGCCTAACATGCCCCTCTCCTTCAAAAATCGTTGTCCCCAATGCTTGAGTACTTCTTGATGCTTCTGTATAAAATTCTTGTCCTCCCATGTGGCATCTTCAGCGGGTATGTTCTTCCACTTGATGAGATACTCTGAAATTGATCAATTTTGTAACTGTCGGGTTCTTGTTTCTGTGACTGCTCCAAGTTCTAATATGATTTTTCCTTCCTTTTCAATTTCTGGTAATATTGTTTGAAATGGGATCTTTTGCAACTTTTGAATAAGTGGCCATACTTCTTCATCCTTTTTCCATTCATCCCTTGCTTCGTTTATCCAATCTGGTTGGATAATAGAAATAGCAAAAAATAATGCTTCCACATCCTCATCTTTGAAGAGTCTTCCCATTCGGTAAGGTCACCATTTTTTAAGTGCATGTAGTATTGCCAACATTTACTTCTCATAAATAGCTTGCTTGAGATGTAGCAGTAAAAATACCCAATCACCTACATCAAAACATTTTTCACTACAATGTTGATCTACCTGTTTTTTCATTTGATTTTGCACCGAAGTGGCGTTATCCTTTAAAAGTTGGAGAACTTGTTGTTGATGCTCGATGTGATCTTTCACTGCTTGAACCTTTTTCTTCTTGATATGTACTTCTATCTTTAGAGTTTGATGAGTGGTAATTTCTTCCAATCCTTTACAAGATATGGTCGGATTCATTTCTTGATGCTCAATGTGATCTCTCACTTCTTGAACATTTTTCTTCTTGATATGTCCTTCTATCTTGATAGTTTGAGGAGTGGTAATTTCGACCAATGAATTACAAGATATGGTTGGATTAATTTCTTCTTTCTCGATGTGATCTTTCACTTCTTGCACCTTTTTCTTCTTGATATGTCCTTCTATCTTGAGAGTTTGAGAAGTAGTAATTCTTGCCAATGCTTTGCAAGATATCGTCTGATTCATTTCTTCTTTCTCTGGGGTGAGGTCCTGGTGCATATCTTCTTCTTTTGATGTTTCTTGATCCTTTTCTTCCTCCTCTTCATATTCTATGTAAAATAATTTCTTCTCACCACACTTATGACCCTTAATGCATTTGCTATCACAATTGTAACAAAGCCCTTTTTCTCTTTTTTCTTCCAATTGTCGTGGTGTAACCCTTGTAGGTTGTCGAAGGCTAGGAGAGACAACACTTCCATGTTTATAGTTGTGAGGGGTATGCTTCCTGGTTTCCATAATTTTTCTTTCCACTATGTGACAAATCCCTTTTACTCTTTCCAATTGTTGTGGTGTTGCTCTAAAGAAGGTGTTGCTCTTTGTATCCTCATAATGTGCTATCATTTCCTCCGTGAAAATTGACCACCTAACAAGTTTTTTACGAGAACAAATCCCTTCATACCATAAAAATTGATCCGGTTCTAAATATGAAGATGCAATACATACCTTTTGTAACAGTTGCACCTCATGTAGATCAAATTATTTCTCCATCTGTAGTATCCAATTTACCAGATCCTTGCCATCAAACTTCCTCATCTCGCTTTTTCTTGATTTTAGGAGCTCGATCTTGAAACAACTGTAACTTTGTACTTTCAAATCTTTAAGTTCCGAAATTGTGGCCTGCAGTAGCCCTATGTGTCTTCTTCCCAATGCTACAAGTCTGACCTAATTTGGATTCTCCAAGGAAGAGTTATATGAAATCTCCCACAGTGACTTGATTATAGACTAGTTCAGTAGAGCGCACTTGTACGACGTGCCACGAGTCACTGTTTCAACCTTTGGATTTGAAAAATGTATAAAAGAAACTACAATCTGTCTTCTTTCTATACCTTCTTATGAAATTTCAATCAGATCCCCAGAGAGAAAGTTATGACTATTTTCCCCAGGTCACCTGTTTGGAATCTAATTCAGGAGTCTGCAAAAAGACCAACTTCCTCAGATCATATCTCCGAAAATATAGTGCGAAAAAATCTGAAATGCGGACCCGAGGTTCAGCGTGATTTCTGCTCAAATGGGTTTCTCTTGGAAGTTCTGAAACATCATAGAAAATAAGTTATAGCGAAAATACCACGATGACCTGTTTGAAGCAGCGACACCCTAGAATCCAAAGCTCTGATACCAAATGTTATGAAACCAGCTCAAGAAAAGATAGAAAAGATAAATCAACGCCTTAGAATTCAGCCTCTTCGAGGGGAAACCTCCTTTACATTACATAAATGAACAATTCTTGGATGATACAAATGAAAAGACCTCCTTTCTATATATAGGAGTCTAAGGGGTCATAACATAATCAGAGCCGACATAACATTAATAATGTAAGGGCACAATAATAACAATAGTGGGCTTCTATGGGGCACAATAGTAAGAATATGGGCACTACATGGGTACATCAATATAATAAGTGGGTTTCACTAATAACAATAAGGGGTTACACTAATAGTATAAGGGCCGAACACATCCCTATAATCAACGCACACTCTAATCGTTCCTTGCTTTTTCATCACAGGAACAATGTTTGATACGCAATCGGTTAGAGGAACCAGGTAAATAAAACCAGCATGGAGAAGTTTCTTTACTTCTGCCTTGATGGCAGCAGCTTTCTTGGCGTGCACCTACCGTAGTTGTTGTCGTACTAGTTTGACATCTGGATACATCTTTATTTCGTGTTCAACTATACTCGAGTCAATGCCTAGCATTTCATCATATGACCAAGCAAATAATCTATGAATTCGCGAAAATGAGCGTTATATATTTCCAGTTCTGAAGGAGAACAACATTTTCCAACATAAATATTCTCTACAACATCTGTTTTGGTCGAGGTATTTATGGCAATAGTCTCTTCAATATTGGACAAGTTTCGCTCGAAATCCACCGTGTTTACAGTATTTGATAGGAAATCAAAAACTGAAGGATGGTGAAGGTCATCAGGAGTATCTTCTTGACAATCCGGAAGATGGGAATGATGGTGGTAATCTTCCCATGGCACCCTTTCAATTATCATTGACTGAACAATTCCTTCCTCGGTGTGATTCACTTACGACCAAGGATCTAAAGGGGTGTCATATTCCTTAGACCTATCTATCCAAACGCTTGATGAGCGTTGATTTGGGTTTGCCTCCCATGCCAAAAAAATTGATTGCTACAATATTTCTGTTTGTCTTGGAGGCAATACCTGCAGATGATCCATGCTAATATCATTTTCTGAGATCTTTTGAATAGAAGATATCATATTGCACGCTCCTACTGTTGCCACTTCCGCCATATTGATTGGAGGTGGTAGGGAAAAAGTCCCCATTAATATAGGGTCTTTTAGTAGGCCTACTCTGATATTTTGAAGCGAATGGGGTCTTCCATGGATCATTGGAATGCTTCCCGTAAATTGGGAACTATTGGGGAGAAATGTTTGTTGGTCGATGATTGTAATTCCTCCTTGAAAAGGAAATGCAATCTTCCTAAAGTAGGTTGACACAACCGCAACCATAGCATATATCCACGGTCTTCCTAGTAGGATGTTGTAATCGAGCTTTCCATCGATTAGTTTGACATCTATTTCTACTGTTTCCCCCCTAGTTCAACTTGCAAGTTACTTAGAATACCATATGGGGTATATGTTCGTCCATCAAATGCTTTCAATGTCGTCGAAGATCGTGACAAGGTTGGAGATCCTAAAGTTTTCCAGCAACTCATTGACATAATACATGTAGATGCCCCCTCATCAATAATTGTTCTATGAACAGTTTTGTTGAGGGATTTCACCTGAATGAGGAAAGCTAGTTGAGATGGTAACTGAGGATCATATCCTTTGTGATTAAAGGACACAAGATTAGAATCCTTTGGGTCTATCCAACCTATAGCTGATAATAAAGACTGCTTTTGGGATGGGCAATTTTGTAGTACTTCAAGTGTCGACATAGCAGATGGCGATTAGGCTAGATCTTCCACTATATTATAATGTTGTGCTGCTCTGGCACGAGGATTAAATGTCGACTTGTGTACTACTCGCTTTGGCAGTTTTATTGTTAGCTCTGGAGTGATGGGTGGTGCAACTTCTGTCGAAGTTGTTGTCGAACTACTAGGTTGATCCTTATCCTTGTTGTTCAACAGTTGTGGATTCCCGTAATATTTATTCCTTGTCGATATCAAAGCATCATTTTGTTTTTTTGAAACCGACAACATCAGCACTTGGGATGGGAAGCATTTTCACTAGCAACCAGATTTGTTCCTGGATTTGGAAACGGATCAGTCAATACCTCGATGTTTTTGAATTCTTGAAGAATTTCCTAAGCTCAGCTTTATATGGACAATCTCTTGTCCAATGATCCTCATCACATATTAGACATGGACGACTTGGTTTCTTATCTCCAGAAGGGTTTGCGGAAGATTTTTCAGGTGATGATTCCTCTTGTTTCTTCTTCTTCCCTTTGTTTTTCTTCTTGCCTCCTAGTTGCTTGGTTTCTTTGCCTTTATCAGTCGAGACAGCATTTACTTCCGAGGCGAGAAGTTCTTCTTTTGCATTTTGACTGGAAATCTTATGGGCCTTTTTAGATGTAGCCTTTGTCAATTTCGTGTCTATCGTACCAATCATGCCATCGTCGGCATGAGAGTCATTGTTCGATTTAAGAGGAGGAGGGACGGAAAATTCCAGTCTCGGAGTGTCAGGGATTTTATCGTAGAGCATGCCAGACTGAGTATAAATCAAGTCTAAATATTGCGCACGAGCAATAACTTTCTTTTTGTGACGACTCCCCCTTTTGCCACATCTTCTGAAATGGAAAGTAATAATGAATTAATAAACCATTCAGCTAAAAGTTGATTAGGAACATACATTTTTACCATTCTACGATGACATCACGACTCATGAATATGATCGGATATGTGAGTGGCCGTTGTTTGCTTGAAATTGGTAAGAAGTTATGTTCCTATTTCGTACCTTATCGGTAACTGAAAATGGGTTAAAAAGGTTGTGGCTAGGGCACTGAAGTTATCAAACGAAGCTCTAGGTAATTCGATATACCACTTTGCTGTTGGACCAGTCAATGTTCTCTGAAAAAGGTGAAGCCTAATCGAACCATTGTTTAGGGTGTTTGATGAACACCACAAATGAAAGGTCATCACGTGATTCAATGGGTCTTCACCCAGATTTCAATTAAATTTTGGGAAAATCTGACGAAAGTTTATACGGAATCGTTGGGCACCAAGGGGAGTAAGAAATTGGATCGTTTGTTAGCCGATTTAGATCCAGTAACTCTAAAGCTGCCACGAAGGGTAACTGTTGATTCAAGTTTGGCAAAGCATACCCAGGATAAGATGGAATTGCCTGAGTAGTTGGTATTTGCATACTAGCATAATGCATTTGATGTTGGTAACTTTGGTAAGGTTGATGGGCATAACCATTATAGAATGGTTGATTTTGACCGTTTTGAATATACGACTACCCATTATTTGCAAAGATTTGTTGCTCAGATCCTTGGTAGACTTGTTGGAATTGCGATTGTTGATATTGCACCAGCCATGGTTGTGAAGCCATCCGCTGTTGCCCAATACTAGCTGTTTGACGAAGATGAGGGGTAATTGTACCCATTTGGGCATGTGTCATCCCACTAGTTGGTGATTGTGGTTGAGTCGCAGGGACAAGAGGATGTTGCATTACAACCTAAGAAACTGAGGCTGGCATACAACAAGCAACGCTTGTACTTGTGACACAGTCACAATAGCCGGTGTAGTTTGTATATTTGACATAGGTAAACATTTTTGCATCGAATACACAACTTTTGGTTGTTGAGGCAGTATTGGCACCCAACTGCTAGATGTAATTCCAGCATAACCTGAATTTTGTTGCGAACTCTCATATGATTGTCCTCTCGGAGGAGACAATGAAAGGGTATATCGCCCCCCATACGGTGGCAATCTGGTACTTAAAGGAATGGTTTGTCATTGAGGACCGGACCGCCCAAATTGACACTGTGAAAGATCAATTTGATGAGACTCAACATAAGAGTTCTCGGATATTATTGCGGATGAGCAAACACGAAGGGACCATACTATCAAAATAGCCCCTGAGTGGGCCCCATCTAGCGATTAAGAGCTAGTTGGGACAGATGGTATGCTGGCAAACATTGTTGGAGTTACAGCAGGAAGTTCTGCCATTGCTGTGTCACATGACACAGTCCTAGATGTCGACGGTTGTTCAGACATTTCTAGTCTATCCAGAAGATTTCCTAGCGATTCTACAGGAGCTTCCGATAATGGTAGACTAATTTCTGATGAAGAAGGATATAGGGTGATCCCGACTCCAAATGTGATGGAGTACTAGATGGAGGATCCTCCACAATCTCTTCTATAGCTATTAGACCAGGTGGAATAGATAGACCGTCAGGTCCATAAAATATTTCTGGTGCCGAAGAAGGTATGGAATCTGCAGCGATAGATGTTTTGGGAATAACACCTTCCGAATGAGTTGGAGATGGAGCTGGTTCAGTAATACAAGTGTTTCCCTTGACACTAGGATCAGTCCCACTGTCCTTTGGTGGTTACGAAACTTCTTCTGTAAAGGCAGGGATACCAGAAATGTTTGGAGTAACCGGTGTCTCCGATGATGTTGGAACACTTGTTCTAACTTTACCAGGGGATTTGGAACCAGTTAAACGAGTTCGCTTTGTCCGTAACAGTTTTGATTCTGGAGAGAAAGACGGTTGACTCGTAAGTCTCTACCAACGATGGGGTTTCAATTGACTTTCTTCCATGATTGCGGATTACTCGATCAACTAAAAATCAAAGGGGAAATATGTTTCCGAATTAAATGAATTTTAGACGCTTTGACACAATTTGTTTTTTCAATTTTTAAGAGTCGAGAAAAAACAAAAGATGACTCTAGTCGCCTTTGATTTTTAATGAGCTTGGAGTGACAAGTTCTTAGATGGACCTTTTCCTTTAAGGAGTCTGAAAAGGAATGAAAGAGACTACTCTGGAAATATAGACAGAGGGATTAACAAACCAATCGCAAAACTTCAGAATACTTTTTACGGTACGACAGTCAATCTTCCCGAATGTTGTGTTCAGTGGATTGCGATCGATAGGGCGGCAGACACAGCTTCCTATGGATAAAGGATAAAGCCTATTGTGGTCTCCGAATATATACTCGACGGTACATGGGAGCACAAGCCCGTACTGGAACTTATCATCTCAAAGTGGAGGAATCACCCAACCATCAATGAAAACAACAGTTACCAGGCTTTACGACGCCGGAATACATCTCTAGCCTAGACTTCTAAATGTTGTGCGTTAGGTTCCAAAGCGTTTTTGGATTCATTAAATTTATTTTACAGCTGATCTTGCTTAAGAAATTTTCCTTTTAGGTTCACCGCATGATGTAGATATACAATTTCCTAAAATGCAGTCTAAGATGATAAACAATCGTTTAATCTTCTTTTTGCAATGAAAATCCTAGCTACTAAGGAAAGAGAGACGATATTGTTTCAACATAGAGCACAGAGCAAACACTATATGCATTGTCCTAAATCAAACCAACAAACAGTCTAAATGCAAATGCACATGCATGTATTTGTTTTCAGCCTTCTTAATGTGTGAATGATAAGAAGAAAGCTAAGCGCAAATCTGAATTATTTTTCAAAGCGACATTACTAACAAGTTTCTTTTCAATACGAAATGAAGACAATGACGACACTTTGTTATTTGGGATTGAAAACTTGCTTTCGACACTTGAAAAACTATTAACTCAAATCAAATACAAGGGTAACAGTGTAATCGACTATCGAGAACAATCAGATTCTCTTCTATGACTGAAAATGACACTTGCAACACTTTCAAATCAAGAAACGACAGTTCAATTACGCTACTTCTTTGTAAAAGATAACTGAAAATGGCTCAAAATACATAAAAAATTTACAGTTCTTTGCACAATAGAGGCGGAATAAAGGAAAGGAAGGAGGTTTCAATAGAGGTATACTGACTACAGACAGCAAAACTCCTGAATAAAGCTGAAAAGAGTGAACACTGAAACCAAAATCTAAGAGCAGAAGAGGTCCTGTCTGATCAGCACACTTGTAACACAGGGAAAGTGAGATGCAGCACACCTTCCACACTCGGGAAGTGCGATGCATCTAGATTCCAGAGAAGAGATAGTGCACTGATCCAGGGACGAGACTTCAACTGGGTTCTGGGTCACAGCTTGCAGCTCAGTTCAGGGATTTAGGCTGGGCAAGTGGTAATCAATAAATCAATCACAGGGGTAGATCTAAGGAGGTTACTAGAGCCACCACAAGGGCAACTAGAGAGCTTGTAAATCAATTGTTTAGTTCATAAACAAAACCCGGAGATAGACTGAAGCAGCACTGATCTACTTTGCATTTCATGAAAAGCTTAGATCACCCAAGACCATTCACGGTTGGTGTATTACTATTTGCTATGTGTGAACCGGGGAATGAAAGCTGGTCTACGAGCTTGACCACTCTTCCTTCATGCGGAAAACACATTACTCTAAAGAGTGAGGAGACAATAGCTCCCATGCAATAAATATAGTCACGTCCAAGGAGTAGATTATAATCGAGGGGTCCTTGGACTACCATTCCCCAGTATGGTCGCCATTTTGTTATCGGGAAATCTAGTGTCTATGCAGAGGTGCTAGTCCCACTAAGGCTGGTAGCTACCTTAGAAACAAACAAACTAAAACTACTTTCGTTTTCCTTTATGAGAAATAGATAAGAGGAAAATAAAGGAGACCAACCTTTGTCTTGCGCTTGGTTCCTTGCTTGATTCCTCTCCCTTCTCATAGATCTTTGCCACTTGCTTCCTCATCTACCCAACTTCAAAGAGCACCTGTAGAATCAAAGCAGCATAACACTATCCAAGAACATAGATCTATTATCATAAGCAATATAGGACTAGATATATATTGACCACACAAATGCATATATCATCAATCATACAAGAATGTGGAGGAAAACTTGAATAGCTTTATTAATAATGAAGAATAGCAAAGAGGATTACAACCAATTGTTCTGACCCAGCATCATCCTCTCAGCAAGAAAGCCCTTCTTCACCTCATGAAAAGCTTAGATCACCCAACACTATGATATTACACCAAGAAACCAGCAACACTTCCTTACAAGATACAAAATTCTAGCCTCTGGATCTCTGGGATGAGGGATCCATATATAGATGTTTGCAAGGGGGGTGAGTTAGCTTTTGATATTTGATTAGGGTCCTCTCTCTGATAGTTCTTGATTCCACTTGGAGATTGATGATCTCTTACTCATCCCTAGGCGAATGCAGAGAGGCAAGTGTCACAGGAGAAGTTTCTCGAAGATTCCATGATCCTCCACCTTGCAGATTGACCCTGCCATTTGTCCACTCTCGCCCATCGCTCCCCATAGAAGGGATTTTCAGGATGCATCATACCTCCCGTGTGTATTTAGCTGGGATGCAGCGCACTATGACCATGGAGGAGGTGAGATGGTTCGGTTTTGACCAGTTTTGAGTAGCTTTTCATAGAGAACTTCGGGGAGAAGATGTAATGAGTTGAACTTGTTCTTTTAGAGGTCGGAACAACACTTTTAGGGACTTAAGAGCCCTTGGTTTATGGAAATTTATGATGGGGGTTGCAGTGCCCAAAAATGTCTATAACACATAGGCTTCACCTAAATATAACACATTTTTTGAATGTTCTTAAATATAATGTGACTTCTAGAGTAAATATAAAAAAAAAAAAAAAAAAAAAAAAAAATTATTTATTTACCATACCTCTCGTTTATTTATATTTTTATTAATTTACCATACCTCTTTTATAACTATGGTATTTGGCCCATAGGATTCACTTAAATAAAACCTCTTTTTTAGCCTTCTTAAATAGAAAGAGAGTTATGGACTAAATATAAAAAGAGGTTTTATTTATTTACCATACTCCACTTTATTTATATTCTTATTTATTATCACTAAATATAAGGTGACTTATGGAGTAAATATAAAAAAATGTTTTCCATTATTCTTTATATGATCATGACTAAACAGAGGCAAACTTGGAATATGGCAAGAACATTATTCAATCTTTAAATAAACATGAAAGTAAGAGAAAGAAAAAAACCCTTTTTAAATTGAATGTGGAGGGTGAAATAACTATCATAAATATCTATTCTTGAAAATTAGGGCGAATGGAAGGTTGCAAATCCTAATTTCAAGGGCTAAATTTACTTTTTTTACTCTCTCCGGTAAAATAAGATAGGCTAACCTCCATACCTAATTTTTTTATAAAATAAATTTGAGGGATTTGTAACAATGTACTGATACAAAATATTCGCCCAATAAAAATATAAAACTCCTTAATTCCCCCCAAGGGCAAAAATTCGCCCCTAAAATTTCCCATGGTCTTGAGGTAGGAGAAAGTAGAAAATAAATATCACAAAACAAAACAAGAATAATTCTGCTAATGATATTTAAGGTGAACATCATAGAAGTAATTTGGAAAATATAAACTTGGGATTTCAGAAATAATTTTAATTCAACCACTTTTTTCCAAATATTGAAGACTTATTTGTTAGAGTTATGGCTTAGAAGAAAAATACATAGTAAAAACACTCACAAAAATCTAGTCTCACATGAATCTTAGAAAATGTGCACATGTAAACTTGCTGATAACGAACTATATTAATATCATAGCTAAATACACAATACTTCTTTTTCAAAAAAATCTCAACCATCTGTCTATCTTCCAGAGTTTCTTTATAGCCAAAATATTTACAACAAACTTCAAAAATTAAAGGAATTTTAACTGTAGTCTAATTCTAGAAAATAAATCGTATTTTTAAGCTATTTAAATACACATTTTCAAAAATACGTTTTGGTTCAATGTCTCTTGATTATTGATGATCAAAGACTAATATCCAAAATTATCTATAGCTAAAAATATGTTGAGGAAGAGGCACTGAAACATATTACTGATTTTCTACCACAAAATTTGCAAAATGACCTATTATATGCCTTGAAAGTATGCTGAAAATAGTTGTTCTCTAAATTTTGCAGATAATCCCATAAAGAAAAAATATGTTCCATATTTACCCTTTAGATACCATTATAAAATAGATCTTTATCCTCTGCCTAAAAGCATTCCAATTTTGGGCACTGAGAAAACAATTGACGCTATATATTAGAGTGAAAGTGGGATAACCATTGATAAAATAATTGTCACTGTTTGGTGCGAAAAAGATTAGTGTTGCACTGAAAAACTAATTGTCACCGTTTTGTGTAAATATTGACAAAATGATCGATGAAAAACTAATGGGCACATGTTTTACTTAGTCACTTTCTAACTGCTATGTTGCTCTTAGTAACAAGTCCACCTCATTTGTTAGAGCAGGTTTATTTTCCCTAGTTTTTTTTGGCTTGGCCTTGGGGCCTTGCTTCTACTTCCATTTTTGTTTTTGTGTCTTGGAACCCATTTATTTATTTATCACCCAATATTTCATTGGTGAATCATCTATCTGAATGACCTCCTCAGCTGGGGTAAAGTTTTTTTTAAATTTGAAATTCAATCAAGCTTTATTCAAGGGCCTAGTATGAGGCTTTTGAAACCCGTACAATTTAGATAATGTAGGTTCTTTCTCTCCTTCTCATGCTATTTTCTCCACCCCTATTTCCCTAGGTGTCGCCTCTGCATATTTTTGCATTTGACACAAAAGCACTGGTTCAGGGGTCTCTAATGCTTCAATTGGCTCAAAATCTCGAGGAGGAGATGTTGTTTCCTTTATAATTTCCCTCCTGGTTTATATTTAATATATTTTTCCAAATGTTGGAATGGGAACATGTGTTTCAAGAGATGTAACCCTACTGTTGTCTTTTCTTTTGATGGCAAAAGAAGAGGGATCCCCTACAAGCTTAGAGGCCTTTTGTAGGTCTCTATGTCTTGCTTTCTTGATGAACTAAAGGTTAAGATTTCTTGTCTCACTGAAACCTCGAGAGAAAAGAATATGTCCCAAGCACTGCTTAATTTCCTTAAGTGGTCCACCACTAATAGTTTAATAAATGCTTTATGATACACGACAGATTTGGGCCTAGTATGAACATTATTTGACATATTTTTCAAACTCATTAACAAGATAAAAGGTACAATGATATATATTGGACAAGTGATGTGTGCTAAAAATATGAAGTGATACATACCCATGTTGTTCTAACATCCCTCATAGGTAAAATATTTTTGGATGACTATCAGCGTTTGATGCCATTCTTTCTTGAGCCAGTACCTTTGTACATTCAACCGCTAGGGACGATTCTTGTGATCATCTTTGAGTAGGAAAGCGATATCCATCTCAGTTAGAGTTCTATTCTTAAAACAACTCTATCCATCAATGGATAGGTCGGTTGCCTCTTAAATACATTTTTTTGTAATTGAGAAAGAAATGTCAACGATTCTAACATTTTCCTCATCAAAATTTTTATCAAACACCTATGCCGTACCATTATGATACCCATCGCATCTGAAGCAAATTTGGTCCCAACCAACCTGTTGAAACTATTGTCCGACTTCTGGGATGGCCTCCGGAATCGCAGGGCCTTCTGGTTCTCCTCTTTGCATGCAACCGATCTTCACCATCGTTCTCAGCAATTGTCCACAAAAACCACAATCGATATTGACACCAAACCACTAATCTTTGAAACAAACTAGATGCAATGAACTTATTCTGCGTGTTGAAAACTAATTCGTAGGTTATTCGGTGACAATATCTAGGTTACATCATGATTATTACTTTGTCAATCAATTGTAAGGAAATAATGATGAATAGACAATTTTTTTTCTATGTGAATCAATTTCTATTAGATATTGTTGACGTTGGTTTTGTTAGCGCCAGTTGTCGGTATAGAAATGGCCATACACTACTATTTTGTCAGTCCTCACTTATTAGCAATCACTCACTTTTGTTGACATCTATTTTTTCATCACCCGTGTTACAATTTATTGAAAAATGCTATCAAAATAAATGTCAGCATGACCAAAATTTCCATCATTTTTTTTGAAATTTCATTACCCTAAACTAAAATTGTGATAACAAAAGGTAGGACCCTAGAAGAATAACATTTGTGTGAATATTTTCATACTTAGTATGTCTATAAATGTTCATAAATGAAATAAATTACATGCATGAGAAAGAAGAAATAAATCATAAAGGATTTCTAAATAACACACAATGACAGTTAAGTTTCAATAATCTGTGTAATCATTACGGATCTGCATAGTTTATTTACAGGATGTTAGCTTCTTGTTGCAACTACAAATTTCCAAAAAACAACCCGAATCCCTTGAATAGCATGCCTTAAGTGCCGAAAGCGTGAAGGAAATAGACCCAAAGGTAGGTTTAGGGACGTATTTGACCCAACATATGACTAAGTAAATCAATATATACAGGACATGACAAATAAAAAATATGAAACCATCCTTAAACTCATTGTCGAAAATATAAATGGTCATAACCAAGAAATAGAGTTTCACTAAAAGAAGGTCCATAACACTTAGTGCATGGAATTAATTAATACCATTCAACCTACGTGCTATATATATATATATATATATATATATATATATATATATATATATCAAACGAATAAACAAAAATCCGACAGACTTTACCGAAATATGAGTAAGTTGTTTATTAAAAAATACAGTTCATATTCTAATTTTCCATAAGTACAAAGCTATCAAATATCAAACAAAAGATACAGTATATTCACAACAAACATAGAACCAGATAATTTTTCCCAGAAAGAGTCAGACCCTTAAGGTTGCAATTTCGAAACAATTTCATGATTCAAGCAGAACAAACAGTCAACCTGTCATGTTTTTTGTCTAAACAATCAAATGTGTAGAATATAATATCCAAGGGAAACCCTACGAGTACAAGAATAATAACATTAATCGTAAAATATCAATATACAATCAAGCACTCATGGAAAGCCATGGATTCTTGAGCTTAACGAGTAGTATAAATTGCCAAAAATCCCTATTTTGAACCAGAAAGTACTAGGGTATAAAAACAATCGTCACAAGTAATAACCCTAAATAAATGGCTGGAAAAAAAACCTCCATGATGAGGGAGATGACCATAATAATCAAGAAACCCAAATCATATAAGGAAACTCCATCACGTCATGGTAATTATTAAGCTTTTCTCCAAACATAGTAGCTTACATGCAACAAGAAATAAACAACTTAGTTATTCTAGCTGAATAAGTAGAGAATAAATTATTTTAAGATCAACGCAGGGTATTGCTAACTCGGACAACCTTTTGACCTTGAATCTGAATCTTGTACATCATTCACTAGTGTTTTGATTAACATATGATTTTAAGGATAAAATTACCACAAAAAAGCTAAGGCGTGTGAGATAACTCACTTGCAAACAGCCCTTGGAGGAAGGGAATTGAGAGAGCATACCATTTGGACTACACATTTCCCTATGAGGACCTAGAAATCAAACCCTCACACTAATATAATCTAAGCTTTGACATAGAATCCACATTTAGTCATAGATTTGGAGGGAAAAGTGATTAATTGTAGCTAAACCGCTACAAAGTTGTTTCAGAGGAGATAGAGTTTGAATGGCTCAAGAATTCACCAGTGTGTGTGGGATGGTTACCCTAAAACCACCCGAGGAAGACTCTAACCATTGGATTAACCCTTTGCACAATAATGATGGATCAACCTTCCCTAGAACTCTCTAGAACCTTGTTTGTCGTAGTTTTGGGTGGATAAATAATTAGATAAACAACTTATTAACACTTTTATGGTATAGTGTATGATTTATTAAAGGACTAAGGGTTGTTCAATGACACAAGCAATACAGATATGTGTGTGTGTGTGTGAAAATACCCTTTTTGTAACTTCACCCTTATGTTGTAATCACAGGACATGGTAAGGGTTACAACTATAAAGATAATTCAATATGTGTAAATGTTAATTGTTAAAAAAAAATTGTTTTATGTGTGTATTTTATTGTTGAGTTTCAAATGAGTGTTACACGTGGTATCAGAGCCAAGATGCAATATTGTGGCCTATATGGGAAACTAAATAATGAGTATATTTATGTTCACAGAGAAAGCACAATGAGGAGAGGAGCTGGAAGTAAACCAAAATTAATACCATCTATAGACTCTATCCCTCTACCAATCTCGGGAGATAATCTGGAAATGTGGGTCCAATTGGGAGGAGAACACCAAAATCCCACTGTTACAATGTTGGAAATAGGTCAACAACTAAAGGAAGAGATGGCTCATTTGTGTGTTGATAATGAGAGACTGATGCGAGACCAAGAATGAATCTTGAAATGACTCTCCAATTTACAAAACCATAGAAACTCCATGCCAAGTCCTAGTAATTAAGATATGGTGAGGATCAAAGATTGGGAGGTGAAAATATTCCGGTAGGGAGTTGTACTGAGAGACTAAAAGTAGATAAAGGTGAAAATGAGGAAGAATCTAATAATGCCTCAGACCATAGGAAAAACAAGAAACATAAGCATAATTTCAAGGGGAATTGAGGAAAATTAAACCCTAGAAATTCGAGAGAGAATTAGAAGAAGTCGTTGAAGCTTGGCTAATTAATATGAATAAATACTTTCAGATTTATGAGTACATAACTCAAATGCATGATTAGAGATCTATGAGCCTCAAGGAAAATCCACTTTATGGTGCGAAGAGGTTCAAGCCATTCATTTGATTGATGAGCAAGGAGTGACTTGGGGATATTTTTAGAAGTATTTCAAGGAAAAGACTCGACTAAGAGATTATAGGTGAAAAAGGAAAACAAATTCCATGACCTTCAACTCAGGAAACTATCTATGGATGAATTTGTGACTAAATTCACATCCCTATTAAGATATGTTCTTTACATATGTCAGGAAAAGGCCAATGTGTAACATTGTATGAGAAACCTATCAACATTTATGAAGGAATGCTTGGAATTTGGTAATAATAAAAATATGGATGAGGCCATTCAGAATGCATGGATTTTCTATTAGAAGATGAAGAAAAAGGGGGAAGGAAGTATGAATTGGTTAAGAAAGGATAGAAGAACCCCCAGAGTAATAAAACTATAAAAATTGGAAACACTAGAAATATACATAAGAACCAACAAAACAAACGTCCTAGGAAGAATCACCAGAAATTCAGATTACAAAATGAACCTAAACAGGTATAAGTGTCAAGTAAACTAGAGGCTAGTCAATCACAAATATGTCCATTAGAGTGTTAGCCTCATTATTACAAAAATTACCCCCACTGCACCAGAGCAGCGCAAAATGCTAATATTTAGGAGTCTTCTATAGTTGGTGAGGTGGCTAAAAGTATGAGGAAAGTTAAAGTTTCTTTTGGAAGATCATCAAGGTGAATACCAACCAACTATGATCAAGTTTGAAGGTTATTTATTGAACCATGTTATATTTATTTTGATAGATACAGGGGAAAGCTTTAGTCATATCAGTCTTAAGATAATAGAAATGTGTAATCTACAAACCCATAAATTAAAAAATCCCTAGTTGGTACAACTTGCCACTAGGGCAAAAAGAAGGGTGTCAACTAAAGCAAAGAATTGTCCTATTCAAATCGTAGGCCAACAAATTAGTCTAAATGTGAATGTGCTACCCCTAGGGTCCTACGATATAATAATTGGTATGGACTAGTTAGAAGGGCATTGGTCCTTGGTGACTTGCAAGGACAAAACCATTAGTTATTTCATTGAATAAGGTCTCACACAAAAATTCAAGCAGTGAGGAGACCCATAATGTTGTGACCAATTACATTGTCCCAACTAGGAAATTGTGTTAGGAAAATATATGAAATATATGGTATTCAAGTAGTATATACCAATTCCAAATATAAGACAACCACCTTAGAATATTTACGAGTTTTTCAATATTTTCTAATGTGTTTCCAAAAGCAATTATGGGCCTACCTCCCAAACAAGACATTGAATTTACTGTAGAAATTAATTCTAGGAGCTACCCTTATATCAAATACCCCTTATTGGATGAGCATACATGAATTAACTAAGCTAAAGATGCAGCGACAAGAATTACTTGATAAGGGATACATTTTCCCAAATGTATCACCCTGGGGAGCCCCTATGTTGTTTGTTAAGAAGAAGGATGGCAATATGAGACTTTGCATTGACTAAAGACAACTAAACAAGTTGACCATTAAGAAAAAATATCCATTGCCCAGAATTGATGATTTATTTGATCAATTCAAAGGTGCTTCGACATTTTCTAAGATTGTTTTATGATCAAGTTATCACCAAATAAGGATAAGAGAAGAGGACATTTATAAAACAACCTCTAAAACTCATTATGTACATTATGAGTTTGTGGTATTTCCCTTTGAGCTTACAAATGCCTAGAAAACGTTTATGAGTCTTATGAATGGTAGTTTCCAACATTTCCTTCATAAATTTGTTCAAATTTTTATTGATGACATACTTATTTATTTAAGAAATCTCGAGGAACAAAAGAAACATCTATAGATAGTCAAAAAAACCCTGCGGGAACATCAATTGCATGTTAAGTATAGTAAGTGTGATTTCTATAAGGATCATATACAATACTTAGGATATATAATTCAGTGAAAGGAATAGTTGATGATCCTGATAAAGTTAAAAATATTATGGAGTGGTAGGTTCCTAGAAATGTTGCTGACATTTGATCTTTTATGGAATTAGTGGGATATTAAGGTCGTTTTATTAAGGGATTTTCTAGAATTTCTTATCCTATAACTTCTCTATAGAAGAAAGGAAAATGTTTCAAATGGAAAATAGA
Source organism: Pinus tabuliformis (assembly GCA_031772625.1). Taxonomy (NCBI): domain Eukaryota; kingdom Viridiplantae; phylum Streptophyta; class Pinopsida; order Pinales; family Pinaceae; genus Pinus; species Pinus tabuliformis. The sequence goes on from CM062819.1 coordinate 912,559,411, forward strand.
CTATCAATGTAGCTTTGAACAATTAAAACATTTTTTACCATAACCCCGGTGTTAAGGATTGCAGATTGTTTGCACATACGCATGTCAAGAATGGGTGGGATCTATTGAAAAATGCAACAAGAAATTCTCAATTTTATTTTTCCTTAATTAAACTGAGAAAATTTGAATTTCCACATCAACAAACAACTTGGATGATGTTAACTTGTTTAACATAGCTTGTGTCACCTAGTTTACTCAATAAATTCATGTTGGAAAAGTTGGAGTTCAGCTTTGCAGGTGTGATTACTAATTTGTAAAAATCAAGGTTGGTTATCTTAGATTGTTTTTAATTAAACTAGTTCCAACTTTTGGAGAAACTAGTGGAAGGTCATTTAAGGAGTGGGACTTTAGTCAAACTTAGTGATCATATAGTTAACTTATCAATCAACCCAAAATAGCTAGTGCATGTAGAGAATTTGAGTTACCGAGTTGAGTTGGATATTCCAAGGCATTGTAACATCAATTGTATACTAGGATTGAGTGTACAAGTGTTGCATGTAGTCAGAAAATGAACCTAAGGAATTGTACAATTCAATTAGAGGAATTTCCTAAATAATAGTGGTTAATTCCTTAAGGAACAACAAAGGAAATATGAGATCAAGATGAGGAAATTTTTTACTTAGTCTGGGACGGAGGCCTTCCACGAGCAGAGAGATAGGTTGTGCACTTGTAGGGTGAACTCAGTTGAGCAAAGAAATTGTAATACATCTCTACTCATTTGATTAATGCAGCGAGGCATTGGGTTTTTTAGGAGATTTCTTTCCTGAGATAAAAATACTTATTGCATGTGTGTTATTTATTCTTTCATGTTTGATATTTTTTCTCTAGATTGTGAATTAATGTCTACAAAGAAGTAGTGTAGGTTTATGTCTTGTGATTTTGATTAAACATTCATTATCAGTTGCAAATATACAACCTAATTTCTACATGACATCACAGTTGGATTCACATTAGAGCAAGAAATTCTAAATTGTTTCTCAGAAGTTCAAATTTGAAGATCAATGTAACATCATTTCTTCAGGGCTAAGAAGATGAACTTCATAGGACTAAGGCTATAGTATGCCTTGGAAGGCACCTATAATTTTGTTGCATGGAAGGACCACATGGAGGAAATATTATATGGCAATGGATTGCTACAATATACCAAGACAAATTTTGTGGAACGTCAAGCATCTAATTCCCATAACCTTTCTTAGTGGAAGAAATATGTATACAAGGCGAGGAGAATAATCTTGGAGGGAGTACGGATCATAGTGTCTTGAATATACATGGAAGAGAAACTTTATTCGCTATGTTGAAAGAACTGACTGAATTGTTTGAGAATAGTAGTGGACATAGGAAGCTAGCACTCAAGGATAAACTTTGAAGTATCAAGATGTAGAAGAATGACACAATTCCATAGTATCTGTTGAAAATGTAGCAAGAAAATCTAGTTTTGACTTTACCTTGGTCAAACTATATTAAAATTTCAATTTCAATTTCAACAAAATACTTGGAGGTATTTAACTAAGGTTACCTGGCTCTTTTCACTCAGTTAACTTAGTAAATTTTATTTAGAGACACTTGAGTTGAGTTCTACATGATTGATTGCTAATTTGTAGCAATATATTTTAGTTATTTGAGTTATTGTCAGTTAACTAGTTCTAAATATCAGAAGAACTAGTGGAGGTCGAGTTGTGGGTATAGAAATTTTCCACACACATTGATCAACTAGTTAATTGATCCATCAATGAAAAATAATTTTTTCATGTAGAGAATTCGAGTTATCCAGTTGAGATTGGAGTTGAAGGGAAGTGTAGTATAAGTTGTAAGCTATTCTAAGTTGTGCATGTGGTGCACACAGTCAGAGTATTGACCTAAGTCTATTGTGCAATTCCTTAGTGTGAAATTCCTAAATAATAGGTGAAATTTCCCAAGGGAGAAACACAAGGAAATAGGATGTTGGAAAGGCTTGAATTTGGTTAATTTTTGGGGCAGGTTGAGTCAGCCACCTAAGGCTATTGTGCAATTCCTTCGTGTGAAATTCCTAAATAATAGGGGCAATTTCCCAAGGGAGTAGCACAAGAAAATAGGATGTTGGGAAGGCTTGAAATTGGCTAATTGTTGGGCCAAGTTGAGTCGGTCAAACAGAGGGGTAGACTATACTAGTGCAGGGAGTGCTCAGGCTTGAGCAAGCATTGTAATTCTTCAATATTATATGATTAATGAAATACATATAATAAGGGGTTCTGCACAGTTGCTTTCCCCTAGATAAATCTTTGTGTATGTGTGATGTTTCCTTCTACATGTCAATGATTTTTGTTTTATATGGTGAATTAACTTCTGCATATGAGTTTGAGTAGCTTCAATTCTTGTGATTTAGTAAATTTCATGAGTAGTTTTGAATCTACACATTAATTTCTACAATATCGAAACAAGTTTACACAATGTCATGATGAACTTGCTAGGGTATATGTTAATGTCCTTGAAGAACACTTGGAAACCCTCACCCTTCTGGGCCTTCCCAAGAGCTGCCATTGCTATCAAGATTTAGTGAATGGGAGAGAGAAACTACTGATTTGGGAGCACTTATGGTCCAACTTGGTATAAGAGGAAATAAGGTGGAATACCAAAGATGGGACTTCATCTAAGGTTGAGGATGAAGAAAAAATTGCATTGGATGGAAAGGAAATGAAGGGAAAAGGGAATAAATCCCAATCCGAACCAGAATCTAGTCAATGGGGCAAGAAGAAACATTTTTCAAAAATTAAATGCTTCCATTATCATGAATTCGGTCACTATGTCACAAAGTGTCGACACAAGAAGGAAAGAAAGAAGACCTCGGGAGGAGAAACAGATGAATCTTTAGCTTCATATTTCAAGATTGAATTTACCCTCATTGAATGTATGGAAAAAAAAGTGATCGGGAGCATGTGGTACTTGGACTCAGGTGCATCATTCCACATGACGGGCAATCTAGATTTTTCCAGTGACCTAAAGGAGAAATATTTGTAGATGCCCATCAATATGGGGGATGATGGAAGTTATAGCACGACCGAGATTGGCACAATCACCTTTCAAAGGGAGTTACACTCCCCCTTCAAGCTCAAGGATGTCATGTTTGTTCTAGGCCTAAAGAAATATCTTGTCTTTATTGCAGTTTTGGAAGACCGTGGTTATGATGTGGTCTTCAGCAAAGGAAAATCATTCATGAGACACATAGCCATGGGACATGTGAAGACGATTGGGGCTCATGTGAAGAACATTTAGAAGCTAGATGTGTAGTATTGTGTTGCATTGAGCACAAAGGTGGAGAATTTTTAGAGTCACGATGTCTATAAACTTTTGCATAAAAGACTTGGCCATTTGCATCATGGCACTCTAAAGATCATGCAGTAGATAACCAGAGGCCTCCCAAAAGGAGCACTTTAGCAAAATGATGTATGCAAAGGATGTACCTTAGGGAAGTACACAAAATCTGCATTCCATGATCTAGACAAGAAAGCGCATGTAGTCCTTGAAAGGATCCACTCTGATGCCTATGGAACTTTCTCAACAACCTCCACTGCCAGTTAAAAATATCTTTTCCTTTTTATTGATGACTTCTCATGGAAGTGTTGGATCTTCTTCATGTGGAAGAAGGATGAGACATTTTCCAAGTTCGTAGAATTCAAGGCACTGGCTGAGAAATAAATTGCGAAGAGGGTGAAGGTTCTCAGGAGCAATAATGGAGGTGAGTACATGTTGAATGATTTTAAAAATTTATGTCCAAAAGAAGGCATTAAATGAGAGTTGAAAACACTCCACAACCCACAACAAAATGGGGTGGCTGAGAAGAAGAACTATAACATTGTGGGAGTAGCAAGGGTGATGTTTCATGATCAAAGATTACCTATGCATTTGTGGGCCGAGGCATGCAACACAAAAATATATTTGCAGAACCAAAGGCCTCATCAGATTCTTGGAATGATTACACTCAAGGAGATGATCTGAAGGAGAAAGTCAGATGTGTCACACGTTAGGATTTTGGGAGGCTCTATTTACTACCATGTCTCCAAATAATCGAGGAAGAAGCTAGAAATGACAATGGAATTTGGGGTATTTTTGGGTTACACATAAACTCCCCACAACTTTTATGTGTACTTTCCATCCCTCAAAATGACATTTGTACAAAGGGATGTAAAATTTGATGAAGACAAAGCGATGGGGTGCTCTATTTAGAGGGAGCTTCAGATCCCACCAAAAGAGGAGCGTTTGGCTCCAAAGGAGCCTCAAGAAGTTGTGGGGTAGCCAAAAATTGAGGAGCAGAGAGTGGAAAGAGACACTCAAGAAGAACCATATAGAGAAGGCAGAAAAAGGACCAAGGAAGCTGAGAGACTTGTATAGGATGCGAGGGAGAATGTGGGTGCTCCTTCAAATCAATGTAGGTAGAGAAGGTCACAATATCAGTACACTGGTCACATGGCTCTAATGATTGAGTTTGTAGAGATTGGGCCATCCTATGTCAAGGACTTATTTGAGAAACATGTGTGGGTTGATGTAATGGTGGAGGAATATAAAAAAATTGTAAATAAAAATGTTTTGGAAGTGGTCCCAAGACTATCAGGAAAATCAATTGTGGGTTTGAGATAGATATTGAAGTTAAAGCATGTAGTAGATGAAATCATAGAAAAGAACAAGCCCATATTTGTGGCCAAGGGGTACTCTCAAGTCGATGGTATTGGATATGAGGAGAACTTTGCTCCTGTAGCAAGGTACTCATCCATCCTATCAATTCTTGCTCTGACTACACAGATGAGGTGGAAGATCCACCAGATGGATGTAGAAATAGCATTCCTCAATGGATTTATTGAGGAGGAGGTGTACATCAAGCAACTAGAAGTCTTTGAGACTTTTCATCAAGAATCCCATGTGTTCAAACTCAAGCGAGCATTGTATGACCTCAAGCAAGCACACCATGCATGGTACACCAGGATGGAAAACTATCTCATCGATTTGAGCTTCACCAAAAGTGAGGAAAATGATAATCTCTATTATATCTTGGTAGAAGGTAAATTTTTTTATTATTTCCTTATAAGTTGATGATTTGATTTCAACTGGTTATGAGTAGCTAATTAGATCTTGCAATGAGGACCTTGCAAGAGAGTTTGAAATGAAGAACATGGGTCTCATGCACTACTTCCTTGGATTGGAAGTATGGGAAGGTGATGGGGAACTATTTCTCTCTCAGGTCAAGTATGAAAACAAGATACTTCAGAGGTTCCACATGGATAGTTGCAAACCCATGGAGACACCTCTAATGACCAAATCGAAGAAAGGGGATGCCACTTCAAGTGAGGAGGTGGATACTACTATTTACCAATAGTTTTTGGGCTCACTAATGTATCTTGTGAACACATGACCATATATTTGCTATACATTCAACCAACTAAGAAAAGAATATGGTTAGGGAAACCAAATTATTTTGGAGGGTAGCTAAGCATGTTATACAATACCTCAATGGAACTACCCTATTTGGACTGTGATATATATGGATAGAGGGAGTGAAGCCATGTTACTTCAAAGATGCAAGTTGGGCAGGGATTCCATCAGACCAAAAGTGTAAATTAGGTGGAATTTTAAGTGTTGGGTTCACATTAGATTCTTGGTACAGAAGGAAGAAAATATCTTTGGCACTCAAATCAGTAGAAGAGGAATATATGGTTGTGAGTCAAGCAACATGTGAGGAAATCTTGATGAGAAAGATACTTTTTGGATTTTTTTTAGTCAGATGATGGATCCAATTTTGATCTAATGTGATAATCAGAGTTGCATCAAGCTCTCTGAAAATCATGTTTTTCATGAACAATCCAAGCATATAGATATCTTGTATCACCATTTACAGGACTGTGTGTAGAGGCAGATAATGTTGTTGCAATACATTCCAATAGAGGAATAATATGTTGATATTTTGATAAATACCTTGTCAATAGGGAAGTTAAAGTTCCATAGGTGCAAGATAGGGTTGGTTGATAATCCCTTTCTTGCTCAGAAGAAGTGTTGAAAAATGCATAAATAAATTCTCAATTTGATTTTTCCTTGATTAAATTGAGAAAATTCGAATTTCCATATCAACAAACAACTTGGATGATGTTAAACTATGTGACATGGCTTGTGTCACCTAGTTTCATTAGTAATTTGAGTTGGAGGAATTAGAGTTAAGTTCTTCATGTGTGATTGCTAATTTGTAGCAATCAAAGTTAGTTAACTCAGGTTGTTTTTAGTTAAACTAGTTCCAACTTTTTGAGGAACTAGTGGAAGGTCGATTAAGCAGTGGGACTTTAGTCAAACTAAGTGATCATATACTTAACTGATCAATCAACCCAAAATATCTAGTGCATGCAGGGAATTGAGTTACCTAGTTGAGTTGGAGATTCCAACGTAGTGTAACATCAATTGTAGACTAGTCTTGAGTGTACAGGTGTTGCATGCAGTCAGATGATCAACCTAAGGAGTTTTGAAATTCAATTAGAGGAATTTCCTAAATAATAGAGGCTAATTCCTCAAGTAATAGTGCAAGGAAATAAGAGATCAAGTTCAGGAAGATTTCTACTAAGTCTGGGTCAGATAATTTTAGTGAGCAAAGAGATATGTTGTGCACTTGCAGGGTGAGATCAGTTGAGAAAAGAAATTGTAATAGATCTCCATTCATTTGATTAATGTAAGTATGCATTGGGATTTTTAGAATATTTCTTTCCCCAGATAAAAATACTTGTTGCATGTGTGTTATTTCTTCTTTCATGTCTGAGATTTTTGTTCTAAATTATGAATTAATGTATGAAGAGTAGTAGTGGAGGTTCGTGTCTTGTGATTTTGATTAAAAGTTCATGAGTAGAATATACAACCCAATTTCTAGAGTAGGAGTGTTGATGCAAGAAGGCAAGGTAATCACCTATGAATCTCAAAAAGTAAAAGAGCATGAAAAAATATACTATGGCTAGGACCTAGAGTTAATTGCAGTGATACATGCCTTGAAGGTGTGGAGACACTATTTATTGGGTAAAAGTTTTGTGTTCATGACCAACCATAGCATATTAATTAGTTTATTTAAGCAACGTAACCTTAATGTATGAAAATGCAAATGGAAAACTTGTCTAAGTGAATTCGACTATGATATTATACATTTAAAAGGAAACAAAATCCAGTGGATGATGCATTAAGTATGAAATTACATTTTATATATATATGAAATATCCTATAGTCAAGTGGAATTTATCTTTTCAAATAGTATTAAGGAAATTGCAATCAAATATTCAAAATATATGTTTTTATCGCAACAAAGTAAACAAGAAAATAACTCTAAAAATCAATCTTAATATGCCATAAATAAAGATAATTTACTGACTTTTGGGGGAAGGATATATTTTCCTAATTAAATCATTGCTAGGTAATTAAAATTGGATGAATTTCATAGGAGTCCTTATGTTTCCCATCTCGGATATCAGAAATTATTTTCTGCCATTAAAAAATATTATTTTGTGCCTAGAATGAGGAAGGACATCACAAAAAATTTAGCCAAATGATTGGAGTTTCAGCAAGTTAAATCTGAACACTAACATCCATCCAGCTTGCTCCACTCGCTACCGTTTCTGGAGTGGAAATGGGAATCTATTATGTTATATTTTATAACAGTATTTCCTAAAACCAAGAAACAAAATGACTCAATCATGGTGGTGGTAGATAAACTAAGGTAGCCCATTTCATCCTTATTAAATATACATATTAAATTGTGCAAATTGTAGACCTATTTATGTGAGAAATTTTAAGGTTACATGGTTTTCCAAAGGTGGTGATTTTCGATAAAGATGTGAAGTTCACATCAAAATTATGGAAAACTCTTTTCACTGGATTGGGTACCCAAGTGCAATCTAGCACTACATATCACCCACTTATAGATGGGAAGACTAAGAGGGTAAATCTGGTACTTGAGGATATGTTAAGAATATATGTAATGTAACAACCGACTAAGTGGGAAGAATACATTCACGTAGTTGAATTGTTGTATAAAAACTATCAGAAATAGTTAAATATGAGTCCTTTCGAAGTCTTCTACAAAAGGAGGTGAAAAACACCAGTTAACTGGAACAAACTTGAAGACAAGTTGATGTTTGGAGTTGACATGCAAGCAGAAATGGAAACCTGAAACCTAAACTTTGACAGAACTTGAAGCCTGCCCAATATAGACAGAAAGTGTATGAAGATAATAAAAATATTTATAGATAATTTTAGATAAGACACCATGTATATGTGCAAGTTAACCCCAAGAAAAGAACTCTACATTGAGGTGGTTATACAAACTAGCTCCTCGATATTGTGGTCCTTTCCAAATCCTAGAAAGAATTGGACCTATTGCATATCAACATACATTACCTAGCTATATGTGAGTCCATGATGTGTCTCATGTATCCATATTAAAGAAATATGTATATGAATTCAGCCATATTATTAAATGGAAAGATGTGCAGGTAAAAACCCAATGTTAAATTATTTTTTATATTTAATAATGCTTTTTTAAATATTACTATAAACTAATGACAGTTTTATGACTTGGAACAGGTTGAATCAGATATAGAGTTCCTGGTAGAGCCTCTCCATATTCTCAATTGGAGAGAAACATTGTTATGGAGGTGAGCTATCACCCAGTCTGAAGTGCACTAGAATCACATTATCCCCGAAAGATGCCACTTGGGAGGATGAAATATTTATGCATGAAGCATACTTTGAAATCTTCCAAGGGAAAGGATGAACATTGAGAATGGTGGATTGCACAAGAAGGGGGGCTGAGAGATGTAACACCCTTTGATCATCTAAATATTGTCATCAACTTTCCATAAATTCTAGACTAGGTGAAAGTATAGTAAATAAGCTTTAGATGTCTAAAGTTTATTTTATTTTATTTCTTTACAAAAATGTTATGACAAGTCATGGAATTATGGGAAAGATCCTAAAAGATAATATTTAATTTCCAAGTAATTGAGACAGATACTTCCTCGTCCCTTAGAGATTAAACCATCTCATTTGGGGACAAGAATTCAAGAGAGGCAAGAGAGGGAAGAGATGCCTGAGGCAACTGAAAGGTGAGAAACAATCTTGAGCAGTACACTACCAAGGTGAAACAAGACACTACTAAAGGTATTCTTGAGACATACATGAGCCAGTGGAAGCTTTGAAGTTTCAAATTTCTTCATTGGACTAAGGGTCTTGACATCTAAGAAAAAAATATTGTCTTCTAACAACTCTAGAAATTAAAGAGGTTTGGGGGAAATTTGGATGTAATCACCAATCTCACTAGTTGGGTGAAGAAGTCTTTTTCTGAGTCTAATTCCATGATTGGTTAAACTCATGCAGATACGTATATTTCAAATTTTTTAACTAATAGTAGTTTTGTTTGGAAAGAAATGTATATTTTCTTTTGATTCCGAAACACAAATAGAGTAACAAATTTTTGAGGCAATGTTAGGTACGTTTTGTTTCTCTTTTTTGTTATGTAACAAGAAATTATAAATAAGGTAGGACCCTAGAAGAATAACTTTTTTGTGACTATTGTAAGATTTATTCTGTATGTAAATGGAATAAATGGAATAAATGGAATAAATCACATGCATGAGACAAAAGAAACAAAACATAAAATATTTATATATAACACATAAAGGCAGTTAACTTTCAATAATCTGAGTAATCACTAAAAGATCTACATAGTTTATTTAGAGGAGGTTAGCTTCTCGTTGCAACTATAAATCACCAAAAAGTAGTCTCAACCCCTTGAATTGCATGCCTGAAGTGTCAAAGGGGTGAAGCCGATAGGCCTCAAGGGAGGTTCAAGGTTACCTTTGACCCAGCACAGGCCTAGGTAAATAAATATATATAGGATATGGAAAATTATTAAATATGAAACCATCCTTAAAACTCAATGTTGGAAACATAAATGGTCGTAACTAATAAATGGAGTTACGTCAAAAGAAGGTCCATAATACTAAGTGCATGGCATTAAGTAATAATAGTAATTATATATATATATATATATATATATATATATATACATTATCCAAACAAGTCAACACAAATTTGACAAACTTTCCAAAAAAATTATTAAGTTGTTTATAAAAAATATAGTTAATATGCTCATTTTCTATAAGTACAGAGCTACCAGATAGAAAACAAAAGATACAACCTATTCATAACAAATAGGGAATTACATCATTTTTCCTAGAAAGAGTCAGAAACTTGAGGTTGTAATTCCAAAAAAAATTCATTATTTAAGAAGAATGAACAGTCACCCTGTTAGGCCTTTTCTCGAAACAATCAAACGTTTATAATATACTATCCAAGGGAAACCCTCAAAATCCAATATTAACTACATTAATCATAGAATAATAGTCTAAATTCAAACAATCATGGAGAGCCATGGATTCTCGAGCTTAAGGAGAAATATAAATAGCCAAATAAACCTATTTCGAACTAGAAAGTAATAGGGTATAAAAACCCTCCTCACAAGTAATAACTCTATATAAAAGGTTGGAAATAGACACCTACAAGATGAAGGATACAACAGTAAGAATCAAGATACCCAAATTGTAGAAGGAAACTTCGCCACATCATGGTAAACTTTAGGTATTTCTCCAGACATAGTAGCTTACCTACAACATGAAACAAGAAACTTAGTTATTATGGTTGAAGAAGCAAATGCTAGATTATTTTTAAGATTAGGACATGGTATTCCTTACCTAGAAATCCTTTTTGACCTTGAAACTGAATCGTGTGTGTCATTCACTAACAGGTACACTTAACATATGAATGTCAGGATAAAATTATTGCAACAAAGTTAGGGTGTGTGCACTAACTCACCAGTGGAGAGTGCTTGCAAGAAGGGAATTGAGAGAGAAGACAATCTAGACTACTCATTTCCCTACAGGAACTTAGAAATAAAACCCCTCACATTAATATAATCTAATATTTGATAGAGAAATCACATTTAGTGAGAATCAAATCACTAGCTTTGGAGTATAGATACATGTAGATTTGGAGGGAAAAGAGATTCATTTGATCTAGACCACCACAAAGCTATTTCAAACGAGCTAGGGTTCGAATGGCTCATGAATTTTCTAGTGGGTGTGGGGTGGTTACCCCAAAACCACCCTCGGAAGACTCCAACCATTGGGTTAACCCTTTTCACATCAACGATGAATCAAAATTCATATGTTTGTAGCCCAGTAAGGCCACCTATCCCTAGAGCTCTCTAGAACCATGTAAATAATTTAAATACACAACTTATTAACACTACTAGGATATAATGTATAATTTACCAAAGGACTACGGGTGTGGTAGATGAGAAAATCAGTTAAAATGTATATGTATAAAAATAAACTCCCCTTTTGGTAAGTTCACCCTTTTGTGGTAATCTCAAGACATGGTAATAGTTACAGCTATAATGATAATTCACTATGCGTAAATGATAAATTAAAGATTTTTTTTTGTTTGTGTATTGTATTGTTGAGTGTGAAATGAGTGTTACAACAAAAAACTTATATAGTATGTACACAGTGACTATGCAGAAAAATTCTAAGAATAGTATATTTTTAGGTACAACCCATTGCGAGGTTGTGCCAAAGGAATTTCCTGAAAGTGTATAAGCTCGTAGGCCCCTTTCACAAGTACACATTTAACTATATAGGGACCTAACAATATTGGTTCAAGTTTCTCAACTTCTATTTTTTTGGCTTCTTAGTCATACGTGAGGACCATATCACCTTTTTAGAAGGCACGAGTTTTTGACATTTTGGTCAAATTTTGCTTCGATGCATTTTTTGTGAGACTTTTTGGTGATCATGACATTGTGTCGAGTCTCATCTAGATGAGCTAAGTGAAAAATGTTCTTCTTTGGTATAGGTAGCAGGAAGAAGTTCAATGACAAGTTTCAATGATGAAATTTCAAGTTTATTTGGAAGAAAAACTTCCAGACCATATATCAACTGAAAATGTGTGAATCCAGTCATTGTTAAGGTAGAGGTGCACTATTCCCACAAGGATGAAAAAAGAATAGTAGGATAACTTTTTTTATGAATCCCTACCATGCGTTGAAGCACTGTTTTCAAGATCTTATTGATGGAATATACATGGCCATTATATTGTGGGTAGTAAGGAGTTGAACTACCATGTTGTAAGCCTAAATTGGCAGTCATTTTGGATATCATGTAATTACAAAAATGTTTTCCAGGGTCCATGACTATAGCTTATGGTACACCGAATCTTGTATTAATGTGGTTAAAGAGGAATAATGTAACAAGTTTTCAATTATTGTCATATGTAGGAATCTCTTCAGCCCATTTAGTGAAATAATCTACAACAATGATTATGCAATGATGCCCCCTGGATGAGAGAGGGTTACATGTCGTGAAGTCGACACCCCATTTGGAAAATGGCCCAATAGTGACAATTGGATGCAATGTAGGTGGAGCATGGCCTATATGGTTATGGATTTGGCATGCGTGACACTTTTGGACTGTTAAGATACTTTTTGACTGATATGTAATATTTTATGGCTGGTAGCATATCCATACATATGTTCATTGCATGCTCTAGCATGACAATCATTTAGAGCTTTCTGGGCCTCCTCATGAGTGATGCACCATTATAAGATCATATCGACTCCATGATGATAAAGAGTATCATCAATTACGATGTAACGGTGAGGTTGCTATCGAATTCGAAACTGATTAGAATGAGTGGATTAAGGCTATAAATTTTGGGTCTGGAGATAAATGATGTTATCTCCATACCATGGATTAGAGGAGTCAATAAGAGACAATGTTTCATCAAGGATAATATCATCAACTATTAATTCTTATTCAAGAGAGGGAAGGTCACACATTAGTTTGACAAAGACTAAATATTTCTTAGACTTGGATTTAATGAATTCCAAATAAAACTCTTGGAGGATAACAATCCACATCAATTATCACCCCCTACCAATTACTGTGAAAAAATGTAGGTCATCAAGCTACAATTAGAAACCACAATAGTATTCCGAAGCATAATATAGTGATGAAATGTTTGAACAACTTTCATAGATTCCAAACATAAGTTTTCAACATGAGAGTACTTGGCTCCGGTGTCAGTCAAATTGCGGCTCATGTAACAAATAGGTTGTTTGTCACCTAAGTTATCTTCTTGTACCAATACCATAGCAATAGTGGTAACGACCACAACAAGATATAGGAAATATTATCGATGATAATCAGGTGGATATAGTAATGATGCTTGAGCTAATACATCTTTGAAGACTGGAAAGAGAATGAAAATCAATAATTTCCTGGAATTTTAGGGGATCAATACGAATCCTTTACTTGGAAATAATGAATCCTATAGGTTGACCAGATTGAATGCAAAAGACACTTTTTTGCGGGTTTAATTTTATGTTATATTTTCGACATCGTAAGAAGATTGTTCTTAGATGCATGAACTAGTCTTGACGACATTTAAAATGGGTAGGAAAATCATCAATGTATGGTTGCACGATATGCTTAATGTTGTGAAAAGCATAGTTTATTGCATGGTGGAAAGTTGCTCCTGCATTCTTAAGATTGAAAGGAATTTTTTGATAAGAAAACATACCCCATAGACATATGAAAATAGTATTATGTTGGTCATAAGAGAGTATGTTTATATGATTGTAGCAAGAGAATATGTCCATAAACAAGAAAATCTCTTTTCCGGCACAATCATCAACAATTTTGTCGAGAAAAGGGATTGGGTAATTGTCTTTTGGATAAGCTTGGTTAATATATTAGTAATCGACACACACTCGGATTGTACACTAACTCTTCATTATGAGAACTATATTCGAGACACAATCGGTCAAAGGAATAGGATAAATAAAACCAACATGCAAAAGTTTCTCAACTTCCTTTTTAATCACAATAGCTTTCTTAAGGGAATCAAACATAAACATTATTGAACAAGTTTGGCATCTGGGTATGTTTTTATTTCATGCACCATGATATTTGGATCAATTCTTGGAATCTCTTTGTAGGTCCAAGAAAATACATCACGAAATTCCTGAAATAGGGCCTTAGAAATTTCAATCTCATTTAGGGAACAAGAGCAACCTATGTCGAAATTTTCAACAATTCTAGGATAGACTAAGATAGCGAGGGGAATGGTTTCTTCAATATTCGACAGATTCTTCTCATAATCAACTTCATTAATAGAGATGGGAATTTAAGGTTCCTCAGTAGTCTTGGGTGAGAAAAATATTTGAAAATCGTTCTCAATAATTTCTTGTTGACGCAAGGAATGATGATGACTATCATCCCAGGGTTTCTTATCCGACATCATGATCTCCATGATTTTTTCATTAGTGGGAAATATATCATTGAAAGGGCCAAAATGGGAAACTAAATCTGAATCTTGAGTGGGACAATCAACCAAGTTTACTAAGTCTTTGTTTTTATAAATGTCCGGCAGGCCAGGTGAATAGCCTCATAAGCTAACTCAACAGGACTAAGCGACATAGGTTGCCAATAGATTCAATGTTGAAACTGTTATTTATTATCCAGTGATCATAAGTAATAGTGCTATACAAAATCGTATTAATTAAATCAACCGTAGTAGGAATGTCAGGAGGAGGGAGCGTGAAATATCCCATTAAGGATGAATCTTTTAATAATTCTACACCAAAATTATCATAAGGAAGTTGTTTTTCCCATGAGTAGTATGTTTCGAGTAGTCTCAGAATCAGTGGCGAAAAAGACAAGTTGATAAATAGCCACAATTCACCCTTGATAAGGGAAAGAAATCATCCAAAAATAGGATGAGACTACAACTACCATAGTGTAAATGAAAGTACGACCCAGTAAGTGGTTATGATCTAACAATTGATCAATGAATTCAACCTCTACTAAGATGGTCCTACCAAATAATTCCACTTGTAATACCATAAGCTTGGAACCCTCTTCTTTTAAAGGCTTTAAGGATTTTTGATGACAGGATAAGTGGTGGAGAACCTAAAGCATTCCAACATGATAGTGACATGATACAAAGGCATCTTCATCCACGATTGAGTGAAAGACAATTTTACCTTTAACAACAATTTGGATTATAAATGCAAGCTGAGATGGAATTTTAGGCATATAGTTCTTGTGACTAAACACAAAAAGGCTCGAATATGAAGGATCTACTCCTTCGATCACTACTAACAAGGACTTCCTTTGTTCAGGACAATTCTGCAAAACTTCAAGAGTTTACATAACCGAAGGAGCATGAGCCAAATCCTTAACTATGTTATAATTACAGACGACTCTTGTATCAGAGTTATGTTAATTTTTCTTAGGGATATTTTTTTCTTTGCTTTGATAACTTCATTTCATCATTTACATATACAATTCACCCAATAACATCATAACATTATTGTGATTTACAATGTTATTCAACAACATATGCAATTCTATAGAAAGAAGAACATCATCATCAATGCATCAAAACATAAAGGAACAATAGAAGAAAATCATTCACACATAGGGACCAGGATTGGTTCGAGACAGGGGAAAACCCACTATGTAGAAAACCCTTTGGAATTCTTCTTCTTATTAGAATTTAATTGAACCATTCAACACAAGAGAGTACAATGGTCGACATTTTCAATCATAACTCTATCTAACAACTAATAAACATACATAATATGAAACCAATAAAGCTAATAACCAAAATCCATTCTCTTGATGCATGCGGACAACTATCAGTGTATGTGGTCAACTGAGGAAAACTTTAGTCAATTGAAAAATTCAAACTTTAGGTCCTAGTCGCAGGGAAGTCTTATCCATGAAATTCCTATGACTGCAGTCAAAATTCCTTCATGACATACATGCGGCTAAGACCCAAAACCATAAAAACAGAGATGTGAGCTTCAGAACCTGCAATTTCAAACCTATTCCAACCAATGTCTATGAACTTGACTTAGACCTATGCAAGACAAACAAATGAGGAGAATAGAAGAATGCTCCATGGTGATGTCCAAATGAGGTTGAGGTTACTTGTATTTATACCCTTCCAAGGGTGTCCGATTTTCTTTAGGGGAAACCTAATCAAATGTGCATATGTGGGCTTTAATTCAAACAATACACTTTCCCTTATCTAATTTGAGCGCTTAAATAGTTAAAATTGGTCCTCTCAAAAAGAGGAATATCATCCCATGGTTAGAATTTGATCACTGAGATTCCAAATTAACACACCCTCTCAGCTAGGGACAAATTCCAACTACATCATGTAATCATTGCAAGAATCATGTCATCAACTCATATCCAATCTCAAGTATCTCGTCATTAAATGTCATCATTTCTCATCTCATGCTTATTCCTACTTATCTCTTGATTTTCCCTGCTCATATACTAAACATTATCAAATCTAAAAGAAGAATAATTTGATATTGGAGAGGAACCTAAGGTACCACCCTCTATCCAAAGGGGAGCTACTTCTACCACTTGGAATCATTTCCAGAGGGGTCCCAATGCTATCACCGAGGAAACACGAAATAGGTTATCCTGAGGGAGCTCTGCTCAACTTGGAACCACATCAGGGGATACATTTAAACCCTGAATATCATGGGGGAGAAAAAACTCTTCAACCCCATATCAAGCAATAGTTCATATAGGGGAGCACATCTTAACCCATCATATTTCCCATTGATCTTCCCAACAATGAGACTCAATAGTAATGTGGTATAACACCTGCATCATAATTCAAGCTTTGGTGACATACCCAACTTAACAGAGTTAATTATCACACACCCCCAAGCCTCCTCAACCTGTTGGTCAGATGGGTAGGGTTAATCCCAACAATCCCAACTTGTGGGTATGATTCCAACTAGGCTCTAAATAGACCAAGATAGGGGGTGTTGGCTTATTGGGGCCTGACCCAAGTTTGGAAGTGTTTTAGCCAAACAAATCTTGCACTACGAGCCCTTTCGGTAACAATCCGCGGAGCGCGGACTTAAGGATCACCCGAGGTAGTATGGGAGGGTGCTGGAACTAGGTTTCCACACCCTAGCGATGTCTTGATGAGGTCTGGTGGGACCTCAAACTAGTCTGCAGACTTGTTCTGCTCTACGCAGCTGTCTGGCCTTTGCGTAGCTCTACGATGGGGCACTTCTTAGATTCCTTATTATTATTATGGATAATATAGATATGATCTAATTCTTGGGGTCTTAATCAAGCATTCAATAGTTATCACCAGCACGCACAACCATAAATCTTAAAGATATGGATAAAATGACAACATAAGAACAAACATTCAGATCCGTGACCAGATGCACAAGAATTCAGAAACACTTATCTTATATTAATCTTCTGTTCAATACAATCCAATTGTGCCCTTCGTACTCAACTGTAAGGGTCTACGCACACAACCGCGGACTCTACTAGGCCTCTGCACGCACAGCTGCAGAGCCTACTCTAACTACTATCAGCCACAACTCGGACTTACAGACTCAGAGCAATCTCGCCCTTATAAACCCATAATATTTTAGATATAACCATATTACTGCCTTCTACCCTTAGAGCCTCGCTCTATTTATACATTCCCATGGTTCGCAGACCATGGGTAGGCCGACATATTCTATATTATCTTTACATTATTTTCGGGCAGACAACCCTTTCACTTGACTTATTACAATTCGTGCTCCGCGCACTTCGCGGAACTTTTGCAATATCGATACCCAAAATTGTGGGCTTTAAGCCCCAAAACTATTACGCTAGGGATTGCTACCCAACAAGCCCCCAACAAAATCATCGTGACTCATCCCGAGTCACTCGTTGGTGCAGTGGGATGCGCTGCCAAGGTGTCACAGTCCACCATCCCTGCGAGTGATGCACTATCTTCTGTTACTCCATCCTTGCCTCCTGTAAGACTTCTTCAAGCTCCTTCTCCATTGCCCCTACTGATTTTCTCAACTGATGATGCTCATTCTGCTCTGCTTGGCTAACACAAAGCAACCCTTCATAGGATTTTAGCTCTAGCTGAGATGTGAAAGGTGGGACTTCTTTGTGCCAGAGCAGCAAGTTTCCAATCTCTAGTCTAGTATACTCACTATCTACTGAAACTTGTGTTGCATTTTTGTAAGAGAGATGTTGTTGTCCATGAGGTCCCAATCTTCAAGGTGCGTCAAAGATGCACTGTTAACTGGAATTCCGTCATTTGTCTCAAGATTCACCATCTTTTCCTTATATTTCAAGGATTGCTTGCCAGACCATATTTTATGCAGTAACATCTAGACCAGTCCTGCTACTTGTCTGAGAATTTTTGGTACATCTCCTATTGTCGGTGTTGAGCTCAGTGCGGCGTCCTCGGCCGTTGACATTACACTATCCAAAAGGTCTCGCATCTCTTTTAGCAATGTTGAGAACACCGTGCTTACTCCCCCATCATCAAAGTTCAATGGTTCCATACCTATTGGAGGGCACAATAGCTTAATTCTCCAGATACCACAGTTTGTTCGGTGGATGCCCCACTGTGATTTATAGGCCTGTTGAAATTCAAATTCAGCCATTCCCTCCTTTTCTAGCTCATTAATGCTAAATTTACAGTAGATCGCTCTGAATTTGGCTCGTACTTCGTACCTTAATTACCTGCCTCCTGCTCATTTTCACCATAACTCAGACATCTTGTCTTGAACAGTGACATCAACAGTCACTTCTGTGTTTATCGATGCAGTAGCATAACCCCTTCTGCACGACCACAACCCTCGTGACATATTGATCCTGCACGCGCCCCTATTTTCGCGCAGCTCCCTAACAGACTGTTTTTATTGTCCCACACTCTTTTTCAACTATCTGGAGTGGTGAGACTGTGCTTCGGTCGGTTAGTTAGGTAGTTGACCCCCCCGTGTAGGGCTTCAGGTGATTGCCATTTACTTTTCGTAGGAAGGGCCCCACATCTAGTTTGACAAGTTGGATCGCACCTCCCTCTCTGACCTCTTTTACTACATATGGTCCCAACCAGTGCATTCGGAGTTTTCCAGGGAATTTCTCGAACTTGCTATCATACAGTAATACTAAATCATTTACTTTGAACGTGTGCAACTTGATATGGTGATCGTGCCAAGCTTTCTCGTGTTGTTTCTGTACCTGCTGATGGAATCCTACCAAAAACCATTCTTCCTCTAGTTCTTTCAGTTGCACGAGCCTCTCTTCATAGGCTTCGCGGTCTGCCATGCCAATCATCACTCCTATCCGCAAACTGGGTACAATGTATTCCATTGGAATGACATCTTCCATGCCGTAGACTAACCTGAATGTTGTCTACCCCATCAATTTCTTGCATGTGGTTCTTTATGCCCATAGCACAGCAGGTATACGTAAATCCCAATCGGTTCACTACGCATTACATACTTTGGTCAACACAATCTCTAGAATCTTGTTGAATGCTTCTACGGTGCCATTCGCTTGCGGATGGTACATTGTGCTTTGCTGATGATACACCTAGAATTCCTCAGTAAGTACACTGATAGTTTCAATTAAGAAGTTTGTTCCATGGCCACTCATTAAAATTTTTGGGCATCTAAACCATGTCAAGACATTGTCGAATAAAAAATTTGCAGTTGTAGCAACCATGCAGTCCTTAACTAGTTGTGCTTCAACCCATCTAGTCAAATACTTTTTCGCCGTGATGATGTAGCATGCACCCGTCTTCACTTGAGGTGTGATAGGCCCCACAAAGTCGATTGGCCATTTTTCGAATGGCTGCAGCGTCATCTGTGCACTTAGTGGCATATCATCCCTTCGTGATGGTTTCCCAACTTGTTGACAAATGTCACAAGCCCGACAGTATGCTTTCGAGTCTTGATGTAGGGTTGGCCACCATAGTCCAGCGCGAAGAATCTTCTGTGTTGTCGCCCGTCCCGCATAATGTCCTCCTGCAGCCCCCCCATGTGCTTCTACGAGGATCTGTCCTCATTCAAATTCAGGTACATATCTTCGTAATATTTCTTCGTTTCCCATTTTGTAGAGGTGCCTCGCGATAACAGTAAAATCCGTCACGCATACCACCAATTCTTTCCTTTGTTGAATTGAATATCCCTACGGCGCGATCCCTATGGTTAAGAAGTGGATTATATCCTCAAAGTGGTTGTCCGTGACGTGTACTGCATAGAGTTGTGCATCAGGTAGACCTTCCTCCAAATTCGTTGGCTCCTCACCGTTCTCAATTCATGATAGGTGATTGGGTCCTGCGTTTAGGCGTCCTAGCTTTATGATGACCTTGGAGTCATATACTTGAAATAGTAACAACAATCTACAAATATGCCCCCCCAACACAGGCTTGTTCACAAAGTATTTTAGCATGGGATGATCGGTATACATCTTGAAGTGTCCCCCGAGTAGATAGTGGCAGTATTTCCGGAGCGTGTAGACCATCACCAATCCCTCACACTCGGTAGTAAATTAGTTCTTTTTAGCTTTGGACAATCGTTGACTTGTGAACGTGATCAGGTGATCAATGCCTTCTGCTCCTTCCTGCATGAGTACAACGCCTAGCGCGATACACGATGTGTCAACATGTACATGAAATTAGATGTCCCATTTTGGGAAAACCATGATCGGGATGGATGCCATCTTTTCCTTAAGAATCTTGACGCTTTTCTTAGAATCATCATTCCAACAATATGTAGAATCCTTTTTCAACAATAGTTCCATTGGTGTCATGATTTGTGCATAGCCCTTAATAAACTTTCAATAGTATTCGGTGTGCCCCAACGTGGTGCGGAGTTGTTTAAGACTTTGCGACACTTGCAGATTGAGTATGACAGCAATCTTCATAGGGTCCACCATCAGGCCTTGTCTGCAGACCACATGGCCAAGCAAATTTCCAAAGGGGACGAGGAAGGTTCACTTCTTAAGATTCAGCGCAATTTGGTGTCATTGACAAGTATCTAGCATCAGCCATAAGCTTGCTACATGTTTCTTGACTAACCCAAATACAGTCCAATGGTTAAAATAATCCTCTAAAAATTTATGGATAAATTCTGAGAATGCAGCCACTACTATGCACGAAAATATTGTTGGCAGGTTCTTTAACCCAAAGGGCATAACAGTGTACAGAAAACATCCCCATTTGGTCACAAAGGTCATCTTGCTTCTATCTTCTAGCGCGATATTGATCTGATGATACCTTGAGAACCCATCCATGAACGAGTACACTTCTTCTCCACCAACATTCTCCAGGACTTCATCTGTAAATAGTGTCGGGAATGGGTCATGAACATAGGCATCATTCAGTTTGCGGAGGTCCACGCAGATTCAAATTTCGCCCTTCTATTTTTTGTCTTGTACTATCATGGACTCACTTAGTCAGACTCTTCCACTAGTTTAATAATTCCTACTGCAAGCATTTTGTCCAATTCTTCTCAGACCTTTTCCTTATACTTCGAATTCAAATGGTAATGACACTACTTAACTGGTTTCATGTCCAGTTTCAGAGTTATCTTCGTCATTCCTAGGTCACTGAGGATCACTTTAAACTCCATGATTTTGGTCGGGAATAAGTCTTGATATTTGCGAAGTAGCTCGATGACCTTATCCAATATGGCATCATCCCAATTGTCCCTCAGCATCGCGTACTTCGGTTCCTCATTTGTGCCAATGTTTACCTGTTTCATTTTTAGTGGTGCAATGATGTTAGGGCCCTCAATTAGCGATCCTTGAACTTCACGACTCCCTTCAGTTTCTGGGATATTAACATTTTGGGGTTCATCATCCTCATCCTCCACTTGTACGCTGTAACATTCTAGGGCCTGGCTTAAGTGATGTGACCATACGGTTTGAACAATTTCTCGTGGTTCCTGCAGTATTTTGAAAATGGCGACTTTCACAACTTGCAGCGCATTGTCAACAATATCCGCCCATTGATCTTCAAGTAAGAACATTAACGAAAATCCCTCACACATGATATCCCATTTGCCCGTACCATGCCGAAGTTTTGTCTCAATATACCAGTTTCTTGGGATGACATCCAGGGTATGATAAAATAACTGTACCGATTCATGCTGGGGCTCTTCGCCATAGGCTTTGGTCCATTTTGTGAGGTGTAGGCGCAGGTCATTGCGTCCATCATATTTCTCGGTTATTCGTAGTTCTGGCATCCCAAACCTTAGCTGCATCATCCTTTTATAGTCGTGCCAGTTTTGAAAATTTCCTTCATGTGTTCCCCACCAACGCGCAGGTGTTGCACGTAGCACCCACTTTAATGCATTGAACCTTTGGTGCTCTGGTACTGCACTCTCAAACTTGTTCAAGAATTCATCCACCACTATCAATCCATCATATGTTGGTAGATCTTGAGCCTGGGTGGTTACGCAACACAATGATTTGGTCATCATATTACAAATTAGCGTCGTCACTTAACTCAACTGATTGTGCCATCCTTCATCTTCTTCATCTGAATCTGAAAGGCAAGATTCTGTGCATTCCCATGAGACCCTTCCATTTGAAATCAGATTTAGCCAATCTTGGTTTCACATGGTTATTTTGTAGATACAATCCAGCTCCTCATTACCTCCATCATCGTGCACAGGTTCAGTGAAAAATTCTACTTCAGCAGGAACTAGCGGAACTATCACGCGTAGGGATTTTTTCTCGAATATCATCTTCCTCTTCTTTAGGTTGATGACTCCATTCATATTTGTGGCCCAGGCTATCCCTAACAACACAGGGTAAGGGTTGTTGTCATCCACAATCTCTATTACTTCAAAGTCTATCTGCATACTCTCATCTTTGATATCCACTATTACCCCTTGCAATCTTCCCATGCGTAAAATCCTTTGTTGGTTTGTCATCCATAATTGAATAGGAGACCACTGTAATGCGAGCTTGCCCATGCATTGCCATGTTTATTTTGGTAACACATTCACGTTCGAACCTAAGTCTAAGATCACCTGATCCATCTCATATTCACCAATTTGCGATATCAACCGAATTTTCCTCCCCATGCGAAGAGCATGCCTCCGTAATTTCTGGACTACGTGCAGTTCACCCGTTCTTGTGTACTTAGCAATCAGTTCTTGTATTCCCTTAACCACCTTATTCTCGCGTAGCAGCTTCATGCATGTATCTGAAAAGGTAGTAAGCATAAAAGGATCCATTCCCGTCTTTGGTTGATCCTTACTACCTGAAGTAGAGTCCTCTGTGAAGCTCTTCTTAGCTTCCATAAACGTTTCTCTTGCGCGCTCCAAGTCAAACTCAGGTTCCTTTGTAGGAGCCTTGCATACCCAGGTATCTTCTTTAGGCTACTTACTCTTATCTTCCCCTGTGGTCGCACCACTTCTGAGTATCATGTTCAAGTTGGGATCTTCCTCGCACAGTTCGGACCTCATCATTTGGATATTCTGAGTCAGCGTAGGCTGTGCTACCCTTTTCTCACATATCTGTGCTATCAGCGTGGGACAATCTATCATTTCATGATCGAACTGCTCATAGTACAAGCACGATATTCTAGTTGGGTTGGTATAGTCATGAGCGTAGTGCCCTGGTCCTCCACAGTTATAACAGATTAGCTATCCGTGGCCCCTTCCCTGCCCCATTCCCCCTCGTCCTCGACCTCGCCCTTGAAATCCAGCACACACCATCCCTGCGGCTGGATCAAGGCCTTGCATCTCCATCTGCATCCTATAGGTAGGTTTCCTATTCATTAACAATTCATAACTTTGACAGTTTTGCTCATCGTGGCCTACTGATCTACAAAAATTGCAAAATAGCTATTGGGGGGTTTGTTTGAACTTCTGCCATAGATGACAGTTGTTTGTCATGTTCTTTCCTCCCACCTAATAGATTATGCACCAAAGCACAGGCACCACACTTGGCCCTACATGTGCCTCTAGTCTCAATGGAGTTGGTCCCCCCTACCAAATAGTTCGCGAATACTAGATGATGATCATTATCATGGCCTTGGCCTTTACAATTTATGCACCACACTTCTTTGCACGCTTCTAGCTGGTGCACCCTATCCTGTTTCAAACTCTACATATTTAAGCATAGGTTTTGTAGTTGCACGTGGATCTATTGGACTCCCAACCCAGGATCCTGTATCGGAGTTTCATGCAACCTCATCGCTATTTCCAATGCTTCTGCCTGGGTTGAAAGCTTCTGCTGGGATAGTGCTATCCTCAGATGTGGTGTCAAAGACACCACAAACCATGCATGGTGCTACACATTTTTTAGCATCATGTTAGCCTCATGGATCATGCTCTTCAGTCTCCAATCCAGATCCCACAGGGTTTCTCCTAAAAGCATCGTGATCTCCTTGAATCCGATGATTGACTGCATCTCTAATTTCAACCAGCTAAATTCTTTGTTTAATGCAATCTGGATCTTCGCTATTCCAACATTCAGATGATCATTCGAGTGCTTGATATACCATGTCAGTGTGTGATCCTACAGCTCGCTAACCAATGTGTCCTTCTTGATGTTATCATCCATAACCCCGTGTGCTTCCCATACCGCTTTTACTATGAACCAGAATTGATATGGCTCCTCGTTCCCTACTCCTTTGAATATAGGTATCTTGATTGCACTCGCCATGTTGAACGTTGGGGTGGGTGGAGGTGGGGTGGTTGAATATGGAGGTGAAGAAGGTGAAGTGGGTGATGGCATAAGTGGAGGTGACCACTGTCGAATGCATTGCCTTATCAAGTTGACCGCACTCCTCGGAGAAGTCTGAGAGCGTCCTTCCTTGCCCACTCGTGGAGGCGAAATTAAAGGACTATTTCCTAAACCTTTGATACCTTTGTAGGCCCTTCTGCTCTGTGTCGTTCCACTCATTAATGGATTCGCATCACCCATTTTTCACATAACAACATCTTAATCTAGGTATTCAACAATTTGATGTACTTACCTCGCGGTCCCTTGAGGAAACATCTTTCTTCTTCGTTGTAGTTAACAGTCGTGTCTATCACAAATTCAGTGATAAACCCTTCTATTATTGGATCCAACCAATGATGTACAGCCTGTGTGATCTTATCTTTGGATGCCTCTAGCTTGCGAACCAACTTTGGAGTCCACACTATGGGTTGATCAAGCTTCCATCTTCCCTGGCTGTTTGCTAGCCTTGCGATCCAATCATACAGCTCTGTAGAGAAAGATGCAAAGAAGATCTTGTGAATTTCCGTATATACGTATCAATCCAGCCACCTCTTCTTAGATATCTACGGGGTTCTGTTTTCCTGAACCATGAACTCGTGAAGCTTCTGATCCAACCAATCTTCAATCTCTTTCTTCGTAGGGTTCCAGTGTCCCAACATTAGACTTCGCTTAGGCAGATCCCAGCCCCAACAACAGAACCATTTGTTGGATTACTCGGGCCTAACCCAGGTTTAGAAGTGTTTTAGCCAAACAAATCCCACACTACTAGCCCTTTTAGCAACAATCCGCGAAGCGCAGAATGAAGTCTCACCCAAGGTGGTATGGGAGGGTGTTGGATCCAGGTTTCTGCACCCTAGGGATGTCCTGATAAGGTCTAGTGGGGTGGCGAACTGATCTGCGCACTCACACTTCTCTACACAGTTGTCTCGCCTTCGTATAGCTCTGTAATGGGGTAATTCCTAGATTCCTTATTCTTATTGTGGTTAATATACATCTGATCTAACTCTTGGGGTCTTAATCAAGCATTCAATAGTTATCACCAGTGCATTCAACCATAAATCTTAAATATATGCATAAAATCACAAAATAAGAACAAATATTCAAATCTACGACTAGATGCACAAGAATTCAGAAACACTTATCTTATATTAATCTTCTATTCATTACAATCCAATTCCACCCTGTGCACTTAGCTATAGGGGTCTGCACACATAGCTACGGACTCTACCAGGCCTCTGC
Organism: Pinus tabuliformis; assembly: GCA_031772625.1. Taxonomy (NCBI): domain Eukaryota; kingdom Viridiplantae; phylum Streptophyta; class Pinopsida; order Pinales; family Pinaceae; genus Pinus; species Pinus tabuliformis. The sequence continues at coordinate 912,585,327 of CM062819.1, forward strand.
GCACATAGCTGTACAACCTACTCTAACTACTACCAACCATGAGTCGGAGCAATCGCACCCTTACAAACCCATAATATTTTAGATCTAACCATATTACTTCCTTCTACCCTTAAAGCCTCACTCTATTTATACATTCCCATGGTCTGCAAACCATGGGTAGGCCGACATATTCTATATTATCTTTACATTATTTTCGGGCGGACAACCCTTTGACTTGACTTATTACAATTTGTGCTTCGCGCACTTCGCGGAACTTCTGCAATATCAATACCCAAAATTGTGGGATTTAAGCCCTAAAACCGTTACGTGGGGGATCCACTGCCCAACATGGGGAGATACCCAACTTGTCAAAACAGAAAAGGATCGCATGCACTGTATGGGTAACAAATAAGGGAGAAACATATATGACCCTATTGTTCAGAGATATCTCAACTCCAGGACCTCTCCATCTCAGTTAATCACCTTGGGAGCTCAGGCAGGGGGGAATAGTTAGCTCAGTGTTCTCGATCAATCCTGCTCTTTATAGATCATAAACATATCATCATGTCATAATAGCAACAGTCTCTTGTTCATGCAGGACATCTAATCAAATATTATAACTATATATATATATATATAGATATATATATATAATATATATATATATATATATATATATATATATATATATATATATATATATATATATATATATATATATATATATATATATATCTTACAAAAAGGATACGTTATTCATCCTCCCTTTCATGGAGGCAACAACAAGCCCAAGCTTGTCTCCCACAACAACATTGGCTAAATATATCTTAGTCCTAGCTATATATGGGAATCTCTTCCAATCAGATCCCACTCTTTATGATCATAATGTATCACTGTCATATCCAAAACCCATTCAAAATATATTTTCAAATATTTTTTTCAACCTTCCTTACAACTATCCATCCTAGAAACATCGTACTAATCTTCGGTCATGCTTAAAGCTACAAATTTGTTGATTTTGGAGCCTTATTATCTTCTTGATTGTTCATATGTTTTTTGTTTCGGCCACATTGGATCCCTATTCCTAATGAGATGGAAATAATGCCTATTTAATCGTCATCAAGGGGGTGACAATGAATTTTATGACCCCCCCCCCCCCCCCAAACGATGATTTGGGGGCAGAGCCCCTGAAAAGAAATTGATGAAAATTTTGGGGTGTTCGTTAGGAAAATGATATGAGGGTAGAATTTATTCTAATTTAGGGTTTTTTTCTTAGAAGGAAACATCAGTTTATATGAGGTAATTTAATCGCAGATGTGTATTATTATTAGGAGAGAGAAGACTATGTGAGAGAAAAGATGAATTACAAAAGATATGGTGTAGCTTGTATCTCTTCATTTTGCTGGATAATTTAAAAGGAAGGACTAGATGTTTCTCCGCGGATGTAGCCCAAATTTGGTGAACCACATATATATGTGTCTCTATTTTTTTATGCATTTATGTATTTGTGTTTCCACAATATTTTGTGTATTTCATTCCATTGTTAATTAGTTTCTAACAATATTTTCCATCAAAAAATATCATCGTAGATATCATACTAAGGAAACACTCATATGTTCTCATCTCATCAATAATGATGCCAATCATCATTAGTAGATCCATGTAGTCACATATCATAGGAAGAATATCTGAGACCAAAAACTCATCCTTCCATGGAAATATCTCGAAGGGTGTTGAAAGGAAACTCAATGTGTATGAAGCAGATCAATCATAAATTGACTCATAATATACAGACATGTGCTCTCATGGTATATCAATGCTTCAATCAAATATTGGTTTCCAAATCAAGCTAAACAATATATCTTCATAACTTCTTTAAATTCAAGTGGATTTTCCGAAGATTTTCATTGCAACTTTCCACAAACTCTTAAATAGATTCATGATATATATTTTCTTTTCCAAAATTTAGAAAGTAATTCATCATCCCATGATTTGTCATTTCGAGCATTAGAGGCCAACACCCTATTAATTTGATCATCAGAGGCTCATTACTTGTCAATAATAGACCATTAGCATATAAAACCAAAATCAATTTTATTACATGGACCCCTTTTGGAGTAGAGGTTTCTATCAACACATGTTCCTAGCTTCAACAGGTAATAATCAATGAGGATGTACTAGGCTCGAGAAGCTTGCTTTGTGTAATTCTTGCTGAAGGAGATAACATTAATAAAACTAATATGCTCAGACTTACACAAACCAATAATGTGCAATCAAATCAACTAAGTCAACTTATCAAGCCTTATATGACATATGAAGACTAATATCAAACTCATAAAATTTTCTGCCAATATTCCTGTGACAAACACTTTGGACCAAATGTCAGGGAGATCTCACATCCAAATACAAAGTTATGGCTTCATTGATTGTCATGTCAACAAATTGTTATCAAGCAACATCAAATTTCATCAGGCCATCCTTACAATCATAACATGATTAATTTTTGCCATTATATATGAATGAATATATCAAGGACAAGTCATATAAGTTTCATGCATATACCAAGAATGAGCTATATAATTTCCATCCATTCATTTTGAGATTACTTCATACTAAATCACAATTTTTTATACTTCAACCAATGTTCCCAATCCAATTAAGTTAATATAGATACCAAATTCCAACAATAATCATTGAAAGTCATTAAGCCCACATAACATTATCATTAAGGAAAATCATCAGACATTAAATACCAAATCTGATCAAAATTCTAACTTGTTATCACTGTGAATTCAAAAAATTTATAAGCCAAAACATATCTATGAACCATCAAGCATCAAGTCAAAGTTCTAAAGCATCATCGAACATCCAAGACAATATTCTCACTAAGTCCGACCAACAAGCCAAATATTGCTGATCCCTTGCAATTGTTATCAAATATTGTCATACTCTAGTGCCAATGGTTTAATCATAATGAAATATTGATATGCATATTTCGGTCAACTACAAACACAAGTTTAGTCAACACATTCACATTCTCTCTATTAAGTCAAATATTAAGAATTCCCTGCTCATAGAACTTTTTGATGTTTTCTCCATATCTATAGGACTGTCATATTCTAGGTGCATGGGGCTTCAGATTTTGTGACCTATAGGCATAACCAGACCCATAAGGTTTCTTTTGTGTCATTGAGAGGCTATAACTTCACTCTTAATCTTTCTTCCATGTGGTTGGGGTTGAGAAAGGAAAATCTTCTCTTCTTAGACCAAAAATTTCTGCAAACCAACAAGATCAAATATTTTTCTATTTATGTCTAGTAATATTATTTCAACAATAAATAGTTTTCTATACCTATAAATAAAATGATAATATGTGTAGGGATCATATGGAGAGTTTCCCCATCTGAATGAGAAGTCACTTTAGTCATGATTATTCAAGACATCAACTTTTCTATAATACTTTCATGCATTAGAAAAATTGTTAGATCATGGAATCAAACTATATCAAGTTATAGAACATATATTCATCATATCCATAACATGTTATCATCAACTACTTCATCATCACCTCATGACATCAGTCTTTCATCAAGGCTTAGTGTCAAATGGTTAATAGGAGTATACTCCAAGAATCATGATCACAACATCACTCCTTTATCACATAACTCAATCCATTGAGTTAGGAAATTCGATTTTACCATATGTCATAGTTACTAAGCTCATCAAAACTTAACCACGGTCAATAACAAGATCATCAATATCAATCTCATTGTTATACTTCTATCATCATCATTATGATGCTTATCTCAATCATGATTCAAGCTATCATATGTCAAAAATAATGAGCTAGCCTTCTTATGAAATCCATCATGTCTAAGATGTGAGATGCTTGGCCAAATATCAAGTATACCAATATATTAAAACTCAATGTTTCTAAGTAGCTTTACAATGACTTAATAGAATGTAAGATACTTGTCCAGTACCAAGTGAGCCATCCCACCATAAGTACCATAAAAGAAAATCACTTTCATATTTGTGAAGGTGATATACTCATCATACCTCAGCACTTACCTTACCATACAATATTGCAGCCGAAACATAACATTGAAACAATACATCATATATATCTTGTGGTATTCAAAGACATAGGTAGTTGTAGCATTTTGTCAATTTCCATGTCACAACTCTTCTCTTCCTGCACTATCCATCCTTTCCTGCATCTCAAATGATCCTCAAAAAGGATCCAATTATGACATCTCATCAAGATGTTAGAAGTATCCAAATACTCAAATATACAATAAGTATAAACAAAAGTAAAGACATAAAGAAGTAACATTAATTGAAAAATACTTATCTTCAATGGGAGGTGATCATCTCTCTCTTGAGCCAACCTTCAAGCACCATGAGTGCATGTTCACCGCATAACATTGTTGCCTCAAATTTTCAACAACTTCATCTGCAACTATGTCTAATAGAGACTATATCATCTAGGTCTTCAACAAATCTATCATAAGTGCTTGAATATCTCCACTTTGGTCATGCTAGGGTTTCTAGATTGTATATCTCAAATATTTTCCATAAACCAAGGTTTGAACCAAACCATAGCCTCATAACATCCATCAAACCCTAATAACCAAATTCCCTAGTGTTCCTTCAAACTGTAATATTCTCTTATGTTTTTTCCATATTCTTTTGCATCCATCAAAGGTGTCTTCATAGGGATGATCTCCATGAATTTTCTGCAACCCAACTCTGACACCATGTTAATTTTTGTTTGGGCTATATTGTTCTTTTCTTTGGTAATTACATTTTCTCATTTACATATAGAATTCATGACATAACATCATAATATCATTCATATTTAAAACATTATTCAACAACATATGTAATTATATAGAAAGAACAATGTCATCATCAATGCAACAGAACATAAAGGAACGATACAAGAGAAAAATTCAAACATAGAGACACCGAGATTGGTTAGTGACCAAGGAAAAATCCACTATGGGGAAAACCCTTCAAATTCTTCTTCTTATTAAATTGTCATTGAATGATTCATCAAAATAGAGTACAATGGTCCATATATTCAATCATAACCCTATCAAAAAAATAATCAACATTCATAAGATGAAATTGTTGGTAGGCTAAATTGCTTCATTTTTTAACCCCTTTTCCCTTTAAAACCATAACCTTATACATGTTTTTTAACCTTGCAAACCCCCCTATTCTTGCACTAGTCCAAGATTTGTTTCCCTTCCTACTCTAGCATTATGTTTCATGTTTAAGGGTTTGAATGTGCTTAATTAATCATTTTCATAGATTTTATACCTTTAAATCTTTGCAAATAATAATTCTCCTTCTAGAAGTATTTGATAGACAATGAATTAATCATTTTGTTAGCATGGTCGAGTGTAGGTAGGATTCCTAAACCATTGGTGAATCTTCAACTACCGTGACAACTCACCACTCCATGCGAACACCGTGTTCTAGAATGATCAACTTGAGTTGGGCTCGGAGCGTAGAGGAAAGTCAAGGTTATGGTGGGGATTAGGTCATCAGCTGAATACCTAGAATAACATTTTTTTATAGTCAAAAGGCTTACCACGAGATGTTGTTGTTATTTTTTTATAGCTGAAAGGCTCAGATTGGAAAGCTTGATGGAATTTGGTTACGACTACAGGCCTAAATGAATGTATACAATGTAGAACTCATATAGAAAATGGTAGCAAGCGATAGCTATAACAAGGTGTTGTGGTCACCAACAACCCCCCTCTTTGTTTGATATTAGTAATAAAATCAAGCAAAGGGGGACCCTTAACCAAAAAATCCAAAAAATATTTTGTTTAAAATTTTTTTTTGTATTAACTCCCTAAGAGCTATATCGCGTCGCAAAGATAGAGAGAAGCGTTTTCCCAAGGCGCATAAATATACTGAAAAAGAGCGACGCGAGAACCCATCGCATCGCGTGCATTAAAAGCGCTCAAAAAGAGAAAACCTAAGGAATCGCCGACGGCCGATATGCGACGTCACACGTCGCAATGTCGCATAAGCAGCACAGAGTGATAAAGCGAAAACCTTGCGATCTTGCGATCTGCGATCATACAAAACTGCGATCTGCGATATTGGCAATTTACGATAACACTTAATGACGTCGCAGTCCTCGATACTGCAATTCCAATCGCAGAAAGGACTCATCGCAAGAATTCTCCGGCATAAATGGTAAAACCAAAATTGAGCGCGCACCTTAAGGGAAATTAATGATCGCATGCTTCAGTATCTAAGAACGATTGTATCGCGTTTTTCGAAGAGTCAAATCATGATGAGTGTCGGAATTACGCATTCATTAGAACTTAATGCTTTCATGTCAATCTTTTCGTCATTTCTCTTCTTCTTTGCGTAAACTGCAAGACATGTAACTGATATAAATCTATATGTAGGAAACATCTAAGGAAAAGAGGAAAGCGCCAATGGGGTAACAGAGAGAAGATGCCTCCGCAAATGGATGCCGCATGCAGCAAGACCGCAGATTCCAGAGTATCACCCAATAGGCGCTGATGAAAATAGACTATCTAAGACTCAGAGTCAAAGGCACACAAAAGCAGCGTGTTTGCAAAAGATCTTGAAGCTCAGACTGGGTAAAGAAAAAAGAGAAACGCAAAAGAAGGAGGACGCTCCAGAAAAGCCTGGAACAAAGAACGGAAGCAATTCTCGATACAGGGGATTGCCCATACAACGCAACTCCTAACTCATTGATTCATTCGCACGACCGGAAACCGAAATAGCAACAACAAAATCAGTTCGAAAGGAACCTGGGTTGTACTAAGTATACGCACAGGGAATACACCCAGCTAGAGAAATGTTTTTGAAAATATCTTCTAGTCTGTTAGAAAGAGGTGCGAGCTCTTGTCATTTCTAATTTTCAAGCTCGAACAAAAGGAAAGGACAACCAGCCGACTCTTTCACGGCGAACAGCACATTGCTTACAGCACTAAGGAGCAGATACAGAAACGGTTAGAAATTAGATTTGATTTTTAGAAATAAATTTGTTTTTAGTAAAAGGGCGGTCATTTGAAGCCGTTCCCTAAATTTGTGTAATTAAGATTAATTAGTTAGTAGTATTTAACCCTTCTCATGGCATTTGGAGAAGGTTCCAGAAATCTGTCAAAAAACTTGTCCTCAGAACATGCACTTTTGCACCCTCGGAGGAGGTTTTTGATGAATGGATGGATCAAGATTTATTTATGTTTGCATTTTAATGTCTGTTACTGATGTTGCACTTCTGTACTCTTAGCAGATATTAGAACAAGTTGAAATAAATCATTATTGCTTGAAGTTTATTAGTGAAATCAGTCATAAATGGTACTTTTATCTCTTGACTAATTTCTGCTTATATTCCTAAAGTGATATGCAGCTGAGTTCTTTATATGTTAATGTATGAATGTGTGTATTACCATTTGGCACTTCTGTACGGTGGAGTCATTTATTTGTGCTTGACATATGAATAACTAATTATGCGATATGCTGTTCGCAACTGTTTTGCCTAACTTTTTATGTAGAATGGTTTATCTTAATGGATTTCTATTCTTATGATAGCTGAATGATCTTTATTACCACCTATTGTTCGAAATCTTTTTAGATCGCATAATAGAAGAAAAATACCCTGGGTTAGCATAGATTAGATGTATTTTTTTCATTAGATTACAATAGCATAAAGTTAGTTTAGAAGTTAGAATTAAATTAGCTTAAAATACCCCTAGATCAATACCATCAAACTCTACACACACACACACCCCTCACATTGGGAAACTGGTCCCATTACCCACAGTCAGACCCGCTACACCAAACGGGCACGGAGCCGCCGACCAGGTTCCCGACCGAGTGGGTATCCCCCTTGTTGTTGACCCGATTTCGGGGTCCTCAACATATTTGGCGCTAGAAGGAGGGCACGAGCTATGAATGGCACATAAATCAAAATCTAAATACCATTCTGAGAGCAAATCACCCTCACCAACTCCCCCGACTTCTCCGGTACGATTAAACTCAGAGCTAGAAGTCGCTCGGGCATCCACCGCTGCTACACACTCTAATATATCAGACCAACTTATCATTGATCCCCCTGAACTTCAAACTTTGATTCGTAAACTCCAGGGATTCTCTATTTTTACTCAGAGGTCTGATAAATCTAAAGGCAGCGTGACTTCGCAGTACAACCCTGCTCATCCCCTGACCAGATTGAAGAGTGAAAAGTTTGGCATCCAGCCAACTGAAATCCCTCTCCCCACTAGGAAAAGAGCAAGGAAAGCACTTCCAGAGTCTGACAGAGAGACTCTTTCATCTACCTCGTCCATTTCAACTCCCTCACCGCGAAGTCAGCCACCCACATCTTCACCCCAGATCACTCATCCATCTTCCACAACCCTTCCTCTTCAAACATCAAAGACCTTAATATCTTCATCTTCTCAGCATCAGGGATCATCTTCTGCACTTCCATTGACTAGCAGCTCAACGATGGCCCAGCCTCCATGGAACAATCCTGGGGCGGTTTTAATGCCTCCACCCCTGAGCCCTATACCAGCCCATCCTGAGAAATGGCTGCCTAAATTCAATCCAGAAGCAGGCATTCTAGCCGAAGAACATATCAATAATTTCATGCTTTCTGTTAATCTCAACGGAGTTACTAACGAAGACGGTCTTGTCCGGCTTTTCCCTTATACAATGCAAGGAACAGGCGGGTCGTGGTACTTTTCGTTACCTTCTGGATCCATCACAAGCTGGGACATTTTTCAAAGTCAGTTCCTCACCAAGTTTGGTGATGACAGATCCACGGTGACATTGATCAATGACCTATCTAATCTTAAGGCTGAGGCTAGGGAACCCATTAAAGATTTTAACTTACGGTTCAATAAGGTCCTCAACAAAATCCTCGCTGCTTCACAACCCAGCGAGGAAGTAAGATGTGAATGTTACATCACGACCTTACCATCTAACTTGGCTATCTTCGTAGATAGGGCAAGCAAGACAACCTTAGTTGAAAACTTAACAGAGGCGTTAGCAGTTGAAAAACGCGTAGTAGCCCTTGAAAAGAGATCTGCAATTGAAGAACGTAAATCTAAGAAGATCTCTTTCAAAGAAGACACCAAGAAGAAGCAAACGAGAGATCCTTTCGATATGGAAGGATTACAAAAAGTATTAAAGGCCATGTCCAATGAGATGATTGATATAAGAAAACAAGTAGCAGAAACGTCTTCAAGAAAGCCTTTCAGGACTTTTAAAAGAAACCCTCCCATGGAGACGAAGCCACCCAACACTGTCTCAAACGTTGAATCTGAAGAAGAAGAAGAAGAGAATACCATTGAAACACAGACCGACGATGAAGAAGTGGTGGAACTACAAGGAATGTGGGATTTCATCCTCCCACAAGAAGAGGATCAAGAAGCATTTCCGGTTAGCACACGAAGCAAAAATCAACTTGATCCTCCCCAAACTACCCCTAAACAGAAGGGCGCAAGCCCTGCAGCAAAAGATAAGGTCGCAACAAAGGAAAAAATTGCTAAAGCGACCCAGTTTAGCCCAGTCCGATCTCATCAAGCACCTCCATCAAGAACACTGATAGTGTCGGATGAAATGGAGTATAACATCATTGATGACATGAAGAAGACTAGGGCTAACATAACTCTTTATGAATTGAGTAAATTGAAACACCAGCAGAAAATAATGATGAAAGAAATACATGATGTGCCTACTACATCTTTACCCACAGCTGTAGCTTCCCGCAATCTAGGAAGGCCTCCAACTAACGCGATCAATAAGATTGATCCAAATGACATCGCCTTGATTGGAGGAAGATCAAGATCTCATACTCCTCCTTTTCTTCTCACATATGAAATCTTCAATAAAAATGTGCACAATTGCTTGGTCGATTCTGGTGCTTCAACGAATATTTTACCCAAGTCAATATGTGCCAAATTGAATGTGCAACCTCAAAAATCCGCAGTACGTATAGTTCAACTTGATCGATCCCAAGTCGAAGTGATTGGTGAACTTAATCAGGTAACTGTAAGATTGTCGTCTAACCCAAAAGTATGCTAGGTTATCGACATTCTAGTAGCTGATATCCCTGAATTCTATGGTTTGATTCTTAGCGGGGATTGGTCGGAGAAACTCCACGGATATTTCTCAACCGACTGGTCGCACATGTGGTTACCCTACAACAGTAAACCAAATCAAATAAAGGTTGAACGAGAGTTGCACCAAAAATACATAGTGACAGAACTGGAAGGAGAAAATGAAGCCATAACATACAATAGCAGCATTGTAGGCAATTATGCAATAGATTCTTTCCTCGGCAATTTCAATGCTCATATTTCACCTTACTTAGAGAATTCAGTTTTATCCCAAGTTGAAAATTTCTCCCAAACTGATGACTCAAAATGTTTTAGTTTTTTAGATAATTCTGTAAATACATCTTTATTTTGGAAATTATATTTTGATGGGTCTAAATCCAATGAGGGAGCAGGAGCAGGATGCATTCTGATTAGCCCAGACGGGAACAAGATTATGCTCACATGCAGACTTGAGTTCGATTGCACGAACAACACAGCGGAGTGCGAAGCCTTGGTTCAAGGCCTATACAAAGCAATCGGATTGAACGTTAAGTATCTTCAAGTCTTTGGAGATTCTGAGATCGTCGTAAAACAGGTGCGTAACACCATACACTGCCTGTCAAGTCATTTAAAGCACTATCAATCGTTAGTTCAAGATCTCACTGCACATTTCATAGCATTCGACATCTCGTCAATTCCAAGAATTCAAAACGCGAGCGCAGACCTGTTAGCTAACGTATCCTCTAGACTTATTCCTTCCGAAGATTTTAGTCCTGATAGGTTTTTAATAGAATTAATCTTTAGACTGTCCATCCCTGACAAATCACCAACTGGAGAGTATTCAATGACGATCCAGACATCGTAAGTTTCCTCACTTCTGAAGGATCCTACTCAAACCAGATAATCGACGAAGACTGTCATGATCACCAAATACAACAAAATGGCACTGATAATGCTATACCCAAATCGGTGGTCAAGTTAGAAGACCTATATGATTTGAAAAGTCGGTTCAAAAGGTCAGCTAATGCCAAACTCTACAGTTCAACTCTGAACTATGAATCGGTGAACCTAGGAACCGATGAGAAGCCACAAAACGTTAATCTAGGCCAGGGCCTGGCCCCTGAAGAGAAATCAGCATATATCCGTCTTCTGAGACAGTACAAAAACGTTTTTGCCTGGAATTACGATGAGCTGAAGACTTACAACACTTCTATCATTCAACACACTATCCCTATGATTGACAATGAAAAACCTATCCAGCAGAAGCTCAGAAAAATACACCCTAACTTAGAAAATCAGATAAAAACTGAGCTTAATAAGTTGTTGAGAGCCAGAATAATTTTCCCCGTCAGGCATTCCAAATGGGTATCCAATATGGTACCCGTTAGGAAGAAAAACAGAGACATTAGAATCTGTATCGACTTCTGAAACCTCAACAAAGCCTGTCAGAAAGATAACTTTCCCCTCCCACCTATGGAACAAATATTACAGGCAGTAGCAGGCTCAGAATTAATGTCTTTCCTGGATGGATTTTCAGGATACAATCAAGTACTGGTGCATCCCGATGATCAGTTAAAGACTACGTTCCGAACCAAATAGGGCACTTATGCATATCGGAAGATGCCATTTGGTGTGATCAATGCCGGAGCTACCTTTCAGAGAGCCATGGACATCGCGTTTAAAGGGTTAGTCAATAAATTGGTAGTGATTTACCTGGACGATATAACAGTGTACTCCAAGAACCGAAGCAACCATCTCAAAGATTTGAAGCAAATCTTTCAAAGGTGTTTAAGGTATGGGATCTCACTTAACCCGAAGAAATCTTTTTCGCATTAAGTGAAGGGAAATTGCTAGGATTCATAGTGTCAAAATCTGGTATTCACATTGAACCTGACAGAATCAAAGAAATTTTCGAGATATCCATGCCCCATAACAAAAAAACCATGCAATCCTTCCTTGGACAGATCAATTTTGTCAAAAGCTTTGTCCCAGATTTTTCACGTATTATTTCTCCCTTACAAAATATGATAAAAAAGAATTCAAATTTCAAATGGGGTCTAGATGAGCACGAAGCATTCAACTTAATCAAACAAGCTATCATCAACGCTCCATCTTTAGCAACCCCAAAATTTTCAGAACCTTTTATCCTATACACGTTTGCCTCAGAGAAATATTATGCTGTGATTTTAACTCAAGCGAATCAAGAAAAGGCAGAAGCTCCAATCGCATTCTTTAGCTCGAACTTACAAGGTGCTGAACTTAATTACTCAGACATAGAGAAACAGGCATATGCCGTTTTCAAAGCAATAAAATATTTCAAACCTTTCTTGCTAAAAGCCCATACCAAAGTCATAGTACCGTTCCCAACGGTAAGAAACCTCCTGATACAGAAGGACGTGGGCGAAAAGAGAGCGAATTGGATCACCGCCTTACAAGAGTACGATCTTGAGATCAAGCCAGCACACATCGTGAGAGGTCAAGGCTTCTGCAAGATGTTAGCTGGAGCATCGCAAATTATTGAGAACTCGTCTGAAGAGGTACACACGTATGAGGTAAGCCTAAATGACGTAGAATCATTATAAGCTGACACCATTTATTTTCTTAAGAACGGGTATGCTCCATTTCACCTGGATCACACCAAGAAGAGAGCCCTGAGATTGAAAGCTAAACAATACCAGCTCATAAATGATGTTCTGTTTAAAAGAAATTACGATTCTGTGCTTCTTAGATGTCTTGAGAAAACTGAAGCCGCAAAGGTTTTGCAGGAACTTCACGATGGACCAGCAGGTGGACACTATGCTGGAGAAGCCACCGCAAATAAAATCTTGCGTGCAGGATATTACTGGCCCATGCTGTTCAAAGACTCATACAACTACGTAAGGAAATGCCAAGTCTGCCAGACTGCTGCAGGGAAACAAAAGAAGTCATCCATGCCACTGCAGCCGGTTAACATTGAGCAACCGTTCAGTCAATGGGGTCTGGACATAATAGGTGAGATCGTTCCTCACTCTTCTAAACAGCATAGGTATATCCTCACGGCAACTGACTATTTTACCAAATGGGTAGAAGCAGTTCCTCTCAAGACAGCTAATTCTGAAAACATTATTGAATTCATAGATCAGTTTATCATCACTAGGTTTGGATTGCCAACGGCCTTAATGTTTGATAATGCATCATATTTTTCTGGAAATGCAATGACTGAGTCTGCGCTCAAAAGAGGGTTCAAACTGAAGTATTCTGCCAACTACTATCCGCAAGGTAACGGGTTGGCCGAATCAACAAACAAGAACCTAATTAGGATTATTAAAAAGACAGTCGACCAAAACCAAAAGAATTGGCACAAAGCGCTGGTAAATGCCTTATGGGCAGATAGAATTACAAAGAAAGCTTCTATCGGCACTTCTCCCTTTAATTTAGTTTAAGGGAGAGAAGTGGTTCTTCCGACTCACCTAGTCATTCCCTCTTGGTCTTTAGGGCAATATATCGATGAAGTATCTACTTCCTCTTTACGATTAAGACAAATGGAAATAATCAAACTAGAAGAGCAAAGAGAACAAGCTAGGAAAACCCATGCTCATCACCAAGTGCTAATAAAATCTTCTTTTGACTCAAACATAATGACCAGAAAAAACTTTCAGATGGGAGATTTAGTTTTAAAATGGGATAAGGCTCATGAAGAAAAGGGAAAACATACGAAATTCCAGAAGCTGTGGCTTGGTCCTTTTCAGATTGTAGAGGTCATAGGCCCATCGACTTTTGTGTTGCAGGATTTAACAGGCAGGAGAGATTCTCTGCCTATGAATGGACAAATTCTCAAAATATATTTTCCATAGAAGAGAAATCTTCTAATTTTTGTAGGATAGATTTAATTTTTAGTTTTTATTTTGTTTTGTTTTTCTCTTTTTATGAATAAAACCGGTTGTAAATGATCATTTAAAAAGGATTCATGAAAGAGCATGCCAATTCTCTATCAGATTTTGATTTCGCTTGTACAAATAGCGAAATTTTTGAAAATCTGAATTTTATTATTGACAAATAGAGTTAACTTCACCTTGATTACGATGCTAGTTTCAACCTCTAAAAACTTTGACAAAAGCAACCTTTGGTAAAGAATTGTTTTGTATCAGCACAATGAAAGGTATCATAAATAACAAAATAAGTATTCTCTGCAAAACTATTGTTTTCAAAAACTCTATTATTGTCGTCCAGAGCTTTCTTAAGGAAAAACAATGACTTCCTCCCTGCTAAAAGGAAATTGCAGCATTCAGAGAAACAATCCAAGGAAAACACTATATCTCAAAGAATAAGAGGTCTCATCACGATCCGGCTTATCATGATCACAGATATTATAACTTGCTGACTTTGTCAATACTGTCTACCAAAACAGGGCAACGACTTAAGATTGTTGCAATCAAAAGACAAGAGGTCTCATCATGAGTTGGCTTGTTCAGCAAAAGTGTAAATCAAGTGAATGACTGTGTCATAATTTGGCCACCAAACCAAGACATTGTTCTTTAGAGAATTAAAAAAGGAAAAGTGTGTCAAAAAGGATTTTTTTTTTCTCTGGAATGTTGCGAGTAACCTCAAGCAGGAAAAAGGATCATTGCTGGATAACATGGTAACCCTGTCGAGGCTATGGACGCTTGCGGGCAGCAGAGGCTCTACCTACGACAAATGAGCATACTTTTAAGCCAGTACGCAGAGAAGACCTTATTTTATCTTTAATCAAGACCAAGTAATGTCTGGTGTGAATGCAATAAAAAGCCTGAGGAAGCAAACAATTGGGATATAAAAAGGTTGAGACAAAGTATAGTTGACGAGGTGAGGGGTAATCTACTCTATCTGTCCATAACAAAATTTAGACATATAAAAATTTTGTTGTTTCGGAAGTGAATGGTCAATAGAAAAGCAGAGATAATTGGTTCTTCATAGTGAATCGACATTGTTGTGGTCACCAACAACCCCCCTCTTTGTTTGATATTAGTAATAACATCAAGCAAAGGGGGACCCTTAACCAAAAAATCCAAAAAATATTTTGTTTAAAAAAATCTTTTGTATTAACTCCCTAAGAGCTATATCGCGTCGCAAAGATAGAGAGAAGCGTTTTCCCAAAGCGCATGAATATACTGAAAAAGAGCGACACGAGAACCCATCGCATCGCGTGCATTAAAAGCACTCAAAAAGGGAAAACCTAAGGAATCGCCGATGGCCGATATGCGACGTCGCACGTCGCAATGTCGCATAAGCAGCACAGAGTGATAAAGCGAAAACCTTGCGATCTTGCGATCTTACGATCTTTCGATCTTGCGATCTGTGATCTGCGATATTGGCAATTTGCGATAACACTTAATGACGTCGAAGTCCTCGATACTGCGATTCCAATCGCTGAAAGGACTCGTCGCAAGAATTCTCCGGCATAAACGGTAAACCCAAAATTGAGCGCGCACCTTAAGGGAAATTAATGATCGCATGCTTCAGTATCCAAGAATGATTGTATCGCATTTTTCGAAGAGTCAAATCATGATGAGTGTCAGAATTATGCATTCATTAGAACTTAATGCTTTCATGTCAATATTTTCGTCATTTCTCTTCTTCTTCACGTAAACTGCAAGACATGTAACTGATATAAATCTATATGCAGGAAACATCTAAGGAAAAGAGGAAAGCGCCAATGGGGTAACAGAGAGAAGATGCCTCCGCAAATGGATGCCGCATGCAGCAGGACCGCGGATTCCAGAGTATCACCCAACAGGCGCTGATGAAAATAGACTATCTAAGACTCAGAGTCAAAGGCACACAAAAGCAGCGTGTTTGCAAAAGATCTTGAAGCTCAGACTGGGTAAAGCAAAAAGAGAAACACAAAAGAAGGAGGACGCTCCAGAAAAGCCTGGAACAAAGAACGGAAGCAATTCTCGATACAGGGGATTGTCCATACAACGCGACTCCTAACTCATTGAGTCATTCGCACGACCGGAAACCGAAATAGCAACAACAAAATCAGTTCGAAAGGAACTTGGGTTGTACTAAGTATACGCACAACGAAGACAGCCAGCTAGAGAAAGGTTTTCGAAAATATCTTCTAATCTGTCAGAAAGAGGTGCCAGCTCTTGTCATTTCTAATTTTCAAGCTCGAACAAAAGGAAAGGACAACCAGCCGACTCTTTCACGGCGAACAACGCATTGCTTACAGCACTAAGGAGCAGATACAGAAACGGTTAGAAATTAGATTTGATTTTTAGAAATAAATTTGCTTTTAGTAAAAGGGCACTCATTTGAAGCCGTTCCCTAAATTTGTGTAATTAAGATTAATTAGTTAGTAGTATTTAACCCTTCTCATGGCATTTGGAGAAGGGTCCGGGAATCTATCAAAAAACTTGTCCTCAGAACATGCACTTTTGCACCCTCGGAGGGGGTTTTTGATGAATGGATGGATCCAGATTTATTTATGTTTGCATTTTAATGTCTGTTACTGATGTTGCACTTCTGTACTCTTAGCAGATATTAGAACAACTAGAAATAAATCATTATTGCTTGAAGTTTATTAGTGAAATCAGTCATAAATGGTACTTTTATCTCTTGACTAATTTCTGCTTATATTCCTAAAGTGATATGCAGCTGAGTTCTTTATATGTTAATGTATGAATGTGTGTATTACCATTTGGCACTTCTGTACGGTGGAGTCATTTATTTGTGCTTGACATATGAATAACTAATTATGCGATATGTTGTTCACAACTGTTTTGCCTAACTTTTTATGCAGAATGGTTTATCTTAATGGATTTCTATTCTTATGATAGCTGAATGATCTTTATTACTAGCTATTGTTCGAAATCTTTTTAGATCGCATAATAGAAGAAAAATACCTCGGGTTAGCGTAGATTAGATGTATTGTTTTTCATTAGATTACAATAGCATAGAGTTAGTTTAGAAGTTAGAATTAAATTAGCTTAAAATACCCCTAGATCAATACCATCAAACTCTACACACACACACACCCCTCACATTGGGAAACTGGTCCCATTACCCCCAGTCGGACCCGCTACACCAAACGGGCACGGAGCCGCCAACCAGGTTCCCGACCGGGTGGGTATCCCCCTTGTTGTTGACCCGATTTCGGGGCCCTCAACACAAGGATATTGTGATTCTATCCTTTTGTAATTTTGCTAGTATCACCCTCGTTCTGGGTTGGATTCTAACTCATGACGTATATTTGATGATGATTAATAGAAAGGAACTACACCATGAATTCTCAATCTTGCATTGTAATTCTGTGTTGATGCATTGATTAAACAACTGAATCTTTATGTTTCCTAAACATGGAAATGAGCTGGTTGGATAGGGCCTAGCCAACCCAGCTCGTTCTCCCTCGTGTTCTTATTTTTTTCATTTAAGGTGTGTTATTTTATTTTAATGCAAAGTGTGATGTAAATAGATGTCTCTTTTATTCTTATGCAAAGTTTGAATCTGATTTCACTATAGTGTGACGGATCTGTGGTGTGCGTGCTCGACTAAAGTTTAATCTTATGATTTCATTCTTTGAAATTTAACCTTGTTTTCTGCCTGGATCATGCAAGCATGCATTCCTACACTAGTGAATTTACAGTCTCGTGGATTGATTCTTCTAGTTCAGTAATAGTATTTTATTCATACATGTATTTGATGAGTCTTAATGTGATTCTAAAGAGCGTGATTTTCATTCAGAATTCCTTTTGGATATTTTGAATTTAACTTACTTCTGATAATCAGAAACCGAACACTATTTCAACACACTTGTCTCTGCATGCACTTTATGCCATTTAGGAAAGATCAGACTTATGCTTAATTATTCTCAAAGGGAATCTTTATGAGTGCAGATCAGTTTTTGTGGATAACTATTACAGGATTCAAGTCTGTTTTCATAACTAAATGATCTTTTAGACTACATGCAAAAGTTCCTTAATTAAAGAAAAGTGCACTTTGACTTTGGAAAATAATTCTTGTTGTAGACATTAAGATTGGTTGAAGCATCTTTTGGTTTGAGGAATTTATTTTGAGGTTTCATTCACTTTTTAACGTTCTTTTTCCTAGTTAACACATTATTTATTTTCATGAAAGAAGGAATGGAAAACTTGGTGCAGGAACCTCTGTTCCAGTACAGGAATTGATCTCTTGATACAGGAAAATAGTGCTCTAGCCTTGGGGCTTAGAGCTCTTGCATGAAGACATAAATCTTCAATATAGGTGTAAAATATACTTCCAACACCTAAGCTTTGTTATGGTATTAGTGCAAGCACACTGTAGAAGAACATGAATAATAGCTTAACGCAAGGAGAAAAATCTATAAGGAGTCAGATATCTTCAAGGGTCTAATTATTAACTTTCCATACAACTATACTGAAGACGAACATAAACTTACATTTTCATTAATCAAATATATTTTGCAAGAGGTTTGGGAATTCCTTTCATTTATTTTCCTGCAAAAGTACTTCCTTTCATATTCCAACACTAGAATATCTTTGGTGTAAATTTTTGGGTGATCTTTTCCTTTTGATTCTGCAAGATTGAAATTAAGGAAGTAGGAATAGAGTTTGGAAAAGTTCATATCATTTTTCGAATTTCCTTTTCTTCATCTCTAAGTTTACGAAACCCCCAGGTTGATAATGAATTGTTGAAGGAGTCTGCCTAATTGTAATTCCTGCACCCAACGGAAACCAACTGAGTTAATAAAAAAAACCATGCATCTCATGCTTGCAGTCAACTATCAATATATGTGGTCAACTATCGAATACTGCAGTCAAATGAAGAATAAACCTTTATGTCCTAGTAATAAGGAATATGTGTCATGCATGCGGCTGAAAATATTTAGTTGAAATTTATCCATGACATGCTTGCGACTGCAGTTGAAGTTTCTCTATGAAATGCGTGCGAATGAGACCCAAAACCCTAAAACATAGATACAAGCTTCGAACCCTACAATTTCATACTTGTGCCAACCAATCTTTATGAACTTGCCTCAAACGTATGCGAGCCAAACTATAGACGGCAATAGAAGAATGCTCCATGGTGATGTCCAAATGAGGTTGAGGTCACTTGTATTTATAGCCTTCCAAGGGTGTCCAACTTTCTTTAGGGCATGTTGATGGTCCAAAATTACCTTATCAACATGTAACGAAGACCACCTGGTCGGGAACTTAAAGAAGCTCATTTTACGTTTGGAATGGTGGTTTCGAATGGTTCAATTGGGTCCAATTACCTTCTCTCTTTCTCTGCTGGCTTGTAGTATGTCTAGTACTTGCCAATAGAAAAGAGACATCATATCTAACCTCTTGCAGATCTCAAGAAAGAAAGTGATCCTTAAGCTAAATTAACGACTCAACCAAACCACTCTAAAGTTTCCCCTATATAAGAGGACTTCTAGAATGCAATAATTAAAGCTAAATGCATATACACTGTAAGTAACAGAAAAATAAATCCCAAATCTCTCTCGATTGAAAGAAGGATTAGCCCCCCTCTCAACCAAGAGTAAGGTAAACGGGGATTTGGACCAACTTTTAATTTGGAATGAAAATGAAGTCGATAAGTTAAGGAAATAGTTCCAAGATTTATTACTAGTTCAATCAAGTATATGTATTCAGCTATCTGATGAATAACCATTAGATCTCTCATGCACATACATCCAAATTTAGATAAAATGAATTCAAACTAAAACATATATGACTGCATTAAGAAAAGAGTTCTCATAAAAGAATCATTATTAAAACCAAGATAAACTTGACATTAATTTTATAAATAGTTAACAAGTCTATCATGTTTACCTATTTGAATTCATAATTTAACTTGAGAGCAATTAGATCCATCATTAAAAGATAGTTTTCAAATGATTAAAACAAGCATGGATTAAATGAATACACAATAGTGAAAATGTTCAAAAACACATACTTATCTTGATAAAGAATTGCCTCAAATTTTATTAAATGTAGGCCACCAATTGGTCTCTCTCTCAAACAATAGTGCACAAGAATTAAAGTTCTAAACAAAGCCTTTGAGTTCATGAAATTCTCAGAAAATTTCATGATAGCATGAAATTTTCATAGTTGAAATACATCTCTTTTAATCTCCATGAGTTTGGTCCAAACTAGCTAATTATATACAAAAATATTTCTCCCTACAGTAGTGCAAAACACCCTCTCTTTGCAGAGAATTTCTTTCCCAAGTCTCAGATTTGGAACCCGCTTTGGCAATTCTACAAAAGCCATATCTATAATTACAATAGAA
This sequence comes from Pinus tabuliformis, assembly GCA_031772625.1. Classification (NCBI taxonomy): domain Eukaryota; kingdom Viridiplantae; phylum Streptophyta; class Pinopsida; order Pinales; family Pinaceae; genus Pinus; species Pinus tabuliformis. The sequence goes on from CM062819.1 coordinate 912,605,663, forward strand.
AAATAAAATGAGAGAGATGTTGGAGAATAAATTTTCCCCAAGGAATTTTAATTGGCCAAAAATATTCTTTCTTTGCTGCTGGTGCAATTCCATCATTCCAATTCTTCTCTTCTTCATATCCCCAACTACTCACCTACCAAAAACCAATCAAAATTAAAAAATTAAAACAAATTTGGTGCACAAAATAGAAATCAAACCACTTCTCAACAAATTGCTAAACTAAAAAAAAATTAAAATCTAAAGAAATTCTCATGTTATGATTCCTTCAAATAGATTAGATCAGCCTTTGGTTATTGCTAGGAATGAATTATTGACAACAACTTCTCTAGAGCCAATAAAATTTGCCCAAATCAAAATAGAAAAATATTTGTTGTTGCGAATTCATCACTTTGTCTTTAGCTAGATTTATGGGGCATTAAATGATGAAATTTTATAAAATTGACCATCCCAAATTATTTTCCTCTGTCTGAGATTTCTAGCAAGCTATTGCAAGCTTCATTTGGTTGAGTGAATCTTCAGATAAGCCTCTCCTAAGTTGAGGTGCCAAAAATATTAGAATTCTGGAAAATGCACACTTGTGCTAAAATTAAGAAAATTTAATTAAAAATCTAATACTAATTAAATTCAAAGTTATTAACTTATTTAATTAATTATAATTATTACATTAATTAATATACAAATTAATTATAATTATAAAATTAAATTATAATTATTTACAAACTAATTTAATTTAAAAGTATATATTAATTACTTAACTTAATTGATGATGATGATGATGGTTAAAATCTGCTAAGACCAAACATTGGTCTATCAGACCTAAAGAAACAAATTATTTATTTTTATTTAAGATTTTATTCCTATGCTCAAAAATCTAGGAGAGAAGCCTCGTGATCTCCCTACAATTTTGACATTGTAAAAGGCTAGGAAGGTCAATATTGTAACAAATGTTAGAAAATTATATATTACGGAGCAATGGAACACATAAAATATTGCAGAAATATAAACACAGAAAACGCACAGAACAAGAGAGACACAGATAAACGTGGTTCACCCAGTTTGGGCTACGTCCACCCGAACAACCAGTCCTTCCTTTCTATTATCCAGCAAAATGAAGAGACACAACCTACAGCAAATCCGTTGTAATATCCTCTGTTTTCTCTCACAGTCTCAGCTCTCTATTCCTCGCTCACAGAATACACATCTATCTCACAGCCTCAAATACAATACCCTCATACAAAGAGAGGGGTTGCCTTCTAGGGCAAAAAACCCTAAACTAAACATAAGTTCTACCGTCAGATCATCCGCCTAATGAACGGCCCAGATTGACTAGAAATTACTATACTTTTACAAGGCAATTCTACAGCTGTTTTTAGCCCCCCCCTGGACCCCCCTGCAGTGAATATTTTACGGGCGGTGTTGCCGCCCCCATTTCGAACTGGGGTCCTATATGGCGATACCTTTGAATATAGAAGATAATCAGGCTCCACACCCAACAATCTCCCACTTGGAGACTGATTGTAGCAACTCCACCGCTGCTCCATTTGCTGGATAATGACTCCTCTTTGGACCTGGTTGTTTCTCATCTTCATCGTCATCCTTGAAGACCAACTGAAACTGAGCATACTCTCAGTTTCTCCCTGGTTACAACTTTTGTTAGCATATCTGTAGGATTCTGGCTAGTGTGTATCTTTTCCAGCTTCAACTCTCCATCTTCCAACACTGATCGTATGAAATGGTACTTGAGCTGTATGTGTTTAGTCCTGGAGTGAAATGCTGAGTTCTTTTCAAGATGAATGGCACTTTGGCTATCACTGTATAACGTGCCCATATCATGCTCCTTACCCAATTCACCCATAAACCTTTGTAACCAAATCATTTCTTTACTAGCCTTTGTAGTAGCAACATACTCTGCTTCTGTTGTTGAAAGTGCAACAACACTTTGGATTTTTGAAACCCAACTGACAGCTGTTCCTCCAACAGTAAATACATATCCTGTAGTGCTCCTCCTGTTATCTCTGTCACCTGCCATATCTGCATTAACATATCCTTGTAGGGAGATGTTTGAACCACCAAAGCATAATGCTTGATTTGTGGTACCTTTCAAATATCTGAGAATCCATTTCACAGCCATCCAATGTTCCTTTCCTGGATTGTTCATGTACCTGCTTACAACTCCCACTGCATGTGCAATATCAGGCCTTGTGCAGACCATTGCATACATTAAGCTTCCAACTGCTGATGCATATGGAACTTTAGACATATAATCCATGTCTTCTTGGGTCTTTGGGCACATTTCCTTGCTAAGTTTGAAATGGCTAGCAAAAGGTGTACTAACTGGTTTTGCATTGTGCATGTTAAATCTTTTCAACACCTTTTGCATGTACTCATTCTGAGACAATGTTAATTTACGATTTTTCCTGTCTCTAGTTATTCTCATACCAAGGATTTGTTTTGCAGCTCCCAAATCCTTCATTGCAAATGAATTTGCCAATTTTCTTTTGAGCACATTTATTTCCTGCATGTTAGATCCTGCAACAAGCATGTCATCTACATACAGTAACAATATAATATAGCTGCCATCATTTTGCTTTTTCAAATAAACACAATGATCAGAGTGACATCTAGTATAACCTTGTTCAGACATAAACTTGTCAAATTTTAGATACCACTGCCTTGGAGCTTGCTTTAAGCCATACAAGCTCTTCTTCAACCTGCACACTAGTTTCTCCTTCCCTTTCACCTCATATCCTTGTGGCTGCTGCATATATATCTCTTCCTCCAAATCCCCATGGAGAAAGGCTGTCTTTACATCTAACTGCTCAAGATGCAAATCTTCAGCTGCTACAAGACTTAAAATAGTTCTGATTGAAGTCATTTTAACAACAGGAGAAAATATTTCATCAAAATCAATACCTTTCTTCTGTGCAAACCCCTTCACCACAAGTCTAGCTTTATACCTCTGTTTTCCTCCATCTTCTTCCTTCAGCCTGTAAACCCATTTATTCTTCAATGTAGTTTTTCCTACAGGCAACCTGACTAAATCCCGAGTCTGGTTATGCATTAAGGAGTCCATCTCTTCTTCCATGGCTACCTCCCACTTCTTCCTGCTTTCAACCTGCATTTCTTCTTCATAACATTCGGGTTCACCGGAATCAGTCAACAATAAATAATATAATGAAGGAGAGTATTGTTCAGGGGGTCTACCTATCCTGGTAGATCTTCTAACACCACTTTCAGGTGTTTGGGGTGCCTGTTGTTGTTGTGGTGGTTGCTGTTGTTGTGGTTGTTGATTATTATTATTTTCAGGCACCTTTACTTTTTCAGTGATTTCATCAAGAACTGCGTATTCGTTGTTTTCCTTTTCCTGTTTCTTTTCCTGTAACTGATTCTTATACAAGACCTTTTCATTGAATATTACATCTCTTCTCCTAATGATTTTGTGATTTTCGTAATCATATAAGCGATAACCAAAATCATTAACACCATATCCAATAAAGGTACATTTCTTTGACTTTCCCTCAAGCTTTGTTCTATTTTCTTTATCAATATGGACAAAGGCCTCCCAACCAAAAGGCTTTAAAATAGAGTAGTTTACCTTTTTACCTGTCCATGCTTCCTCTGGAACACCGCCATCCAAGGAACTTGAAGGCCCTCTGTTTATCAGATAAACAACAGTATCTACAGCATCTGCGTAAAACTGTAAAGGCAATCCTGCATGCAATCTCATGGACCTTACACGCTCCATGATTGTTCTATTCATCCTTTCTGACACTCCATTTTCTTGTGGTGTTCTTGGAACTGTCTTCTCTCTGCGAATTCCATGCTCTGAACAGTACCTATCAAACTCTTTGCTGCAATATTCACCTCCATTGTCTAATCTAAGACACTTCAAGTTCTTTCCTGTCTCAATCTCAACCAAAGCTTTCCATTTCTTGAAAGTATCAAATACATCAGATTTATTCTCAATACAATAAATCCAAGTTTTTCTAGTTGCATCATCAATAAAAGTAACATAATAACGAGAGCCACCGAGAGATGATACCTGAGCAGGTCCCCATACATCTGTATGCACAAGCTCTAATTTTTCATTCTTCTTTTCTTTCCCAACTCTGAGAAATTTGACTCTCTTCTGTTTTCCATAAATCCAATTTTCACAGAAGTCCAAATCAACATTCTTCAAACCTGGCAACAAATTCCTTGAGTGAAGAATCTTCATCCCCTTTTCACTCATGTGTCCGAGCCTATGATGCCATAATGCTGCATCTGCTCCTTTGGAAGTTAAAGCATTAACAGAGTTAGAAATACCATTGCATAAATACAATGTACCAACCTTTTCACCTTTTGCTATTACCAGGGCTCCTTTGGTGACCTTCCAAGCTTTATCTGTGAAAGTTGTCACACAACCTTCACCGCCTAACTGCCCTGTTGAAATCAGATTTTTCTTTCGATCTGGAACATGCCTTACCTCCTTTAATAGCCATTGGTTTCCATTCTGCTGTTTTACAAGAACCTTACCCATTCCAACGATTTTACAGGGTTTATCATCACCCAGACGAACTTGTCCAAAATCTCCTTGAACATAGTCATGAAAGTATTTCTTATCAGGTGTGGCATGGAATGAAGCCCCTGAATCTACCACCCAGGAATCAGTAATATTTTCGAAAGAAAGAATCAAAGCACCTTGTAACACCTCACCTGTCACATTTGCTTCATGATTGTTTTCTTGTTGTGCATCTCCTTCTTTTCCCTTTTGAGATCTAGATTATTTCTTCAGGTGTCCTTTCTTTCCACATTTCTAGCACACTATCCCCGATCTGGACTTGGATCTGCCTTTCCTTGATTTACTGCGATATCCTGAGATCTTTCCTCTTTCCATTTTTCTTCCTCTAGACTCTGCACTCAAAGCATTTCCCGATGTCTCACCGGAGCTTTTCCGACGCATTTCCTCGCTAAGGATAGCACCGACAACATCATCAAACTTTAAAGTACTAGATCCAGAAACGGAGTTACTAATGGCCATTACCAAACCATTCCAACTTTCTGGTAATGAGCACAAGAATAACAGAGCTCTAACTTCATCATCAAAGTTTACCCCTACAGAGCTTAACTGACTTGTAACTATATTAAAATCATTTAAATGGTTTGCAACAGATCCACCTTCCGACATATTCATATTAAATAACCGTTTCATAAGAAATACCTTGTTTGAGGCCGAGGGTTTTTCATATAGTTTCGACAACGTCTGCATCAAACCCTCTGTCATGGTTTCCTTCGAAATGTTGAAGGCGACTGACGCAGCAAGGCACAACCGTATTGTTCCGAGTGCCTTTCTATCGAGAAGGTTCTATTCTTCATCTTTCATACCCGTCGGCATATTTGTTTTTCCGCCCAATGGTAGGTATAGATCTTTCTGATACAGATAATCTTCCATTTGCATCTTCCACAGCGAGAAGTTTTGGCCGTTAAATTTCTCGACCCTAAACTTACCATCTTCCGCCATTGCTCCCACTCGAACGAGGAACCCTTCTTTCCTGCGAGTTTATCAGCCAAATAGAACTTGGCTCTGATACCAGTTGTTAGAAAATTATATATTACGGAGCAATGGAACACATAAAATATTGCAGAAATATAAACACAGAAAACGCACAAAATAAGAGAGACACAGATATACGTGGTTCACCCAGTTTGGGCTACGTCCACCCCGAACAGCCAGTCCTTCCTTTCTATTATCCAACAAAATGAAGAGACACAACCTACAACAAATCCGTTGTAATATCCTCTGTTTTCTCTCACAGTCTCACCTCTCTATTCCTCGCTCATAGAATACACATCTATCTCACAGCCTCAAATACAATACCCTCATACAAAGAGAGGGGTTGCCTTCTAGGGCAAAAAACCCTAAACTAAACATAGGTTCTACCGTCAGATCATCCGCCTAATGAACGACCCAGATTGACTAGAAATTACTATACTTTTACAAGGCAATTCTACACCTGTTTTTAGCCCCCCCCTGGACCCCCCCTGCAGTGAATATTTTACGGGCGGCGTTGCCGCCCCCATTTCGAACTGGGGTCCTATATGGTGATACCTTTGAATATAGAAGATAATCCGGCTCCACACCCAACAACAAAGATTGTGAAAGTGAGATCTAATGTGGTTGTACGCAGGGCACTCTAAGAGGAAGTGGTTTTCATCCTCGATGTTCCTATTCTCACATAGATGGTAGATCCTTTCCATCCATGGTGTGTTAGGAGCTGCCCAATGACCTGTTTCACTATGGAGATCATGAGAATCATTCTAATCTTTTCTATAATAATTTTCTTCTTTGAACTAGTTAAAATAGAGAGATACTTTTGGTCTTCTAGGGTGGGGTTGATGACCTTCTTATAATAACTTAATTTTATTTTAGCTGCTAAATCTTTTTCACACCACATTTTTTCTTTGAACATAGAAGTAACAATACCTTTAATGTTATTAATGTTTTGCAATGCATCATTCTCGTTGATCTCCCAATAGTTTAACCAGGCCCTTGTGTCTTTTTGTCATCCCTGTTTGAGCCTTAGGTGGTTTTGGCTAGAATTTAATGCTAGCGTAGGAAGTCTATGATCGCCTATGTTATTGAGTTTGTGCTTGTATAACATAAACCTATTCATAGCTATGCTCTAAATAGGGGAAAGACTTTGAGATTTCAAGATTTTGTATCTCAACTTTTTTTAAAAGTGAAATTGAAATTATCTTCCAAAATCTGAAAACTTACAATTTCAATTGTTCTACAATTTGGCTATGGTTGTTTAGTAGGATCGTTCAAGAAAAATGAATTAATTAGAAAAATTTAATTAAAAATGAATGTTTATGATTAATTACTAATTAGTTTACAAAAATTAAAACAATATACATTTTGTACATTTTTTAGCCCTTGACGTAAAAAACATCAAACTTTAGATCAACGTCATTTTCAAACCATGAGTCCAAACGAGATGAAATGAGAACTTATGGAAAGTTAGCGAAAATTCAAACCCAGTGAAGAAATCAAAATGGAATTCTGAAGAAAGGAAAAATTGGGAAATTTGTCGAACACATATCCAAAAGAAAACATTAAAAGGCGATTTAGAAAAAATTTACGTAAAGGGTCCCCATTATTTGAAATAACTATGTTGAATATCAGGGTGTTGTGATTTCAACACAACAGGATCGTCCTGATAAAATGTGCACATGTGAGATTTAATTCAAAAAATATACTTTCCCTTGTCCAAAATGAGTGCTTCAATAATCAAAATTGCTCCACTCGAAAACAATATTCTCGTCTCATGGTTCGAATTTGTCACTAAGCTACCAATTAACATGTTAAACAATGATTTACAAATAATTCCCTTGGGATGAGGTTTATTTTCTAGTTCAACAGTTGGTCTCTTAATTTGCAGAGGACCAAAGATAGGTGGAGTCGAACTGGAAGGTTAATTAGTAGCCCTTCCATTTGAAGGATTCATATTAAAATAGTCCTTATTTCATGTTGCCACCAAGACATCTTCCTTATTTTGGGTAGCTTATAAAATCAATGCGTGGGAAGAGGAGGATGGGTTTTGCGCAACCTTATTCATGTCATGGTTCAGTAAAGGGTTTGTCAACACGTTAGGTATAGTAGATACATATTTCAAAACCAGTTGATTTCTGCCTAGTGTGGACAATCCTTGGTAAAATGCTCTTCCTTACAAATGAGACAAGGATAACAGAGATTTCGCATTAGAGGAAATTTGAATTTAAAAGGTTAACATTGAATTTCCATGTCATAATGTGTAATCCAATCAAAATCCTTTAAAATTGAAAAGACTAGGTTCTGACAATTTTTTAATAACATAATTTACCCACATTAAGAGTGAATGGTGCCCAAGTGACCCAAAGTTGCATTAGATATTAAAAATAAAATTAATCTCTTATTATATAAAATTTATAATATCAAGAATCATTTTAATGAAGGGTAATTCATGGATTGAGTGTGCTTTTAATGATGCATAATTAATTTAAATTTTAAATTTACTTTTTAAATTTAAACTTTATTAAATATTGTATAAATAAGTTAATTTAAATATAAAATATATATTTATAGTTATTTTGACAAAAATGCATTTATTTGGGTAATTAAATTTAAATTTTATTAAATCATATATCTATCTATCTATATATATATATATATATATATATATATATATATATATATATATATATATATATATATATATATATATATATATTATATATATATATATATATAAGGTTATTTATTTTAAGTGATGCATAACTAATTTTAAGTTTTATTAAATCTTGTGCTAATAAATTAATGTAAATCATATATATATATATTGTTATTTTGATAAACGTGACATTTATTTGGTTAATTTTGATAAAAGTAAAATAACAAAAATGATATATTAAAAATTTGTTTACATGCCATTATTTTATTAATTTATTAATTTTCTTTTAGGTGGCTATTTTTGAGTTGAAATTTCCTCTATCATTAGGAGAATGATTTTATATTTTTCCTGTGCAGGGTTTTCTTGTTTTTTCTCGCCTTTAGCTTTCTTTTTACTTCCTCGTTGCTGATACTTTCCTTTAGTATATTGAACTACATTAATCTCGGAAGTAGTCATAGGAGTAGTAGGAGAGGGGCTTTGATTAGTCATAGTAGGAGGTGAATATGACGAGCCTTCTAGTTGGATTGACCAAAGGATTTACTCAATTACCATTGATTGGTCGAACTAATCATGTCAAAAACATGTGATACCTTAGAGGGAGGAGGTGGAATAGTATGATATGGTTGCGTAGCATTGGGTATCTTGTCATATAGTGTGTCAGATTGGGTATAAATCAAATCTAAATATTCAACATGAGAAATGAATTTCTCTTCAGTAACAACTTTGTCTTTGTAAACATCCTCGATTATGGAAGGTAGCAAGGATTTAATAAACCATTCTACCAACAACTTATCAGGAATATAAGTTTTGACTAGACAATGATGACACATCCACTCAAGTATATGATCAGATCTATTAGTAGAGTCTAATTGTTTTAGAGAGGTCAAAATATTGGTGTTGGTTTCATAAAAAATCAGTAAATGGAAATGAGTTAGAAACATAACTTCCAATGAGCTGAAGCTGTTAAATGAAGCCTTAGGTAATTCTACATAGCATTTGCTTACCTAATTAGCAAGAGTTCATTGAAAAAGAGGAAAATGAATGGTTTCATCATTTAAGGAGTTTGAAGAACATCATAAATGATAGTTCATGATATGGTTTGATTGGTATTCTCAAGGATTCCCATTGAATTTTGGAATATCATTGGCAATTTAGCTAGAATTGTTGGCCACCAAGGAGAATAATAGATTGGATGATTGGTAATTCGAGAGAGATCTAGTAATTCTAGTTGCGATGAAAGGAAACTTCCTATTCAAGTCCATCTATGGAGGCTGGTAACCATGAGGGAAAAAGGTTAATTTTTTGTGTGGGATATCCTAGATAATATGGAGTGGGTTGTGCCACTGGCACTTGCACTCCACCAGGGTAAGGAGGAGTTGGAAAAGTAGGATAGCCCATAGTAGGTTCTCTAGTTCAATGAAGAGCTTAATAAGGTTGGAAAGGTTGACCTTGGATGTACTGACCTTGATAAGGTTCTTGTAGTATGGATTTTGTTTGGCCAACAGGGATTTGTGGTATACCTTGTAAAGGTTGTCCGAATGGAATTTGCATCATTCCTAGACAAGGTTGTCAAGTTTATACTTGTGGTATGCCATGAATAGGTTCGTTGGCTTGCACCTAGGGTATATTTTGATCAAGTGGGTTATATGGATTTTGTAACATACCCTGGACAAGTTGGGTAGACAACATTTGAGGAATCCCTTGTACCGGTTGAGTAATTTTCATTTGGTATATAACCTGAATAGGTTGAGTTGTTTGGAGTCTAACTTGGAAAAGTGGGCTGATAGAAAGTTGAGGTATAGATTGTGCATGCTGACTAGCAAGAAACTGAGGCATAGGTTGGAAAAGTTGATAGGTTGGAACATGAGTTAAGACCTGACTAGGTTGATCAGGCACAAGAAGGTTAATATTTCAAAGAGTGGCAACCATTCCTGGAATTGGAGCACTAGTAGGAAGATGACTTCTGACAAGTGGAACACCAACTTGTAACAATTGATCAGTGGGTGGGAACATTCCAACAAAAGGTTGACACCCAGCTCGAGGATAAGGATTGGAAGGAGGCCATTACCCCCCAGCAGGAGGGTACCCAATATAAAATGGATTGGGATGTTGTGCGTATCCTAATCCACACAAAAACGCACAATATTTATTGATCCAAAGGATTTTAGGGTGAAATGGTTGGAACAGCTTGTGAGGTGCTCAATAGATATAGAGAAGATAGTATTCCATATGATGAAGGTAAAGGAGAAGTCCAAGAACTAGTCAACACACCGGAAAAGGTTCCTAACAACAATTGGTATCTAGGTGGCATGGTTTTTGGATGGCACTAAGGGACCACCATAGAGTTGAGTTTCTGGTGAAGTGATCAACATAAAGGTTCTTGCAACTTCGATTGATTCACTCATAATCAGGGAAAATTTTCAGGATGAAAATTTGTCTTCAAGTTTAGAAACCTTGGTCAATATTACTAGTCCCCAAATTTTAGATCTAAGACTTTTGTGATCCATAATGTAGATATCAGTCTTTCGGATTAATCACATCATTAGGATTTGGTTGACGTTTCAAAACGTCCACCAAATCCTAATGATGTGATTAATCTGAAAGATTGATATCTAAGTCCCCAAATTGTAAATTATAAAAATTTTGTTGATATCTTTGTAAAAATATGAAAATTTCTAACAGTTTTATATATAGTGTTTATACAATTTTGGCAGCTTTTAAGGTAAAAAGAAAGTATACTATAAAATTTGGGTGAATATTTTTTAGAAAAAAATGGAAATTGACGAATATTATTTTTGGAAAAACCATGGAAAATTTCCCCACTTATGAATATTAGCCCCTGAAATTTTCCATGCTCATAATGGCATATACAGGTTGATTATTTGTCACTAATTCCATCTTGGCTAGGCTTATCAAAGGAGTGTGTGGGTGAATTTTTCGAGGATAGTTCAAGAGTGAATTAAATCAAGTGGTTTGATTAAAATGATCTTTTATTTGAGTGAGTCAGGGGTAACAAAAGGGAAAACTTGATAAACATGATTTCCTATAATGTGAACATGGGATTGAGGGAGTGTAGGCTCTTCCTCAGTATTTTCCTCTATACTCAATAAACCAGGTGGAAGTTGTTCTTCTTAAACACCTAAAGACAAATGTTGTGGATGAGACAAAGGAAAATTAGTGTAAGAATAAGTTCCTAAAGTTATCTGTGGTTCCTCAGATTGCATTACCTTAGGTTGTAAGATTTCTAAGTCTTCAAATTCAAGTTCTATAACTTTAGGTTGAAATGCCTCAACAACTTTTGGTTGAGAAGTTTCAGCTATCTCTAACTCACCAATTTTAATGGATGTAACTTTAGGTTCGGTACTAACTAGAAGTGATGATTCTGGTTGATTAATTTCATATGTAGTTCTAGATGGGGTATCTTTCAAAGTACCAAATTTGGTAGTTTGTGTTTTCTTATTTTTACAATGTCCAGGTGTTGCCTTTGGACGTAAAGTAGGCAATCTTTCCACTCTACAAAAATGACGAACGTGTTCTTCCAAGCTTAATAAATTGATTTTCGAAATTAAAAACATAAATTAAAATAAAAGGGGGGTTACTAGGAGTAAAAGGATTACCAAGTCACTATGAACTGTAACATACAGTTAAGTACCTGCAGGTGATCTCCCATAATGTTATGTTTGGTGTATCACAATTAAAAAGCATTGGGGGAATTTTGAGGTCTAAAAGGGGCCTCCTAAGAAATATGTACAACCAAAATAAACTTTATAAGAACTAATAGGATTCAAGATGATGATGTCAACCATGGGGGACGATTCACCATTTTTGGAGTAAAAAAGTAAAAAGATTAAAAAATAATAAAATAATAAAACTATTTTTTCAACTCGTATTTTCAACTCATCTCCCTAAGGTTTACTCAAATTTTGAGTGGAATTACTCATTCGATGTAAAATTTAATTCCTAATCCAACGAGTACCCATGTTGCATAGGTTCGATGGACCTTTCTACACGAAAAATAAGAAATACATAAAAGAATGTGATTGTAATCATGATTTTCTTGTAATTCTCATTTTTTATGTAGAACGGACGATCAAAAGAATGCAAAATGGGTACTCCTTGGACGAGGAACCAAATTCTGCATCCAACGAGTATTTCCGCTCAACATTTGAGTATTTGTAATCTAATATTATTTTATTATTTCCACTATTATTTTATAATTTCCATAGGAGGCCCATTTTAGACCTCAAAATTCCACTAATGGCAGTTGACTCAGTTACATCTAGTAGGATTTCAACCTAGTGGGGACTTCCAAAATGTACGTGGAGGTATGTGGAAGCGTAATCCATAGTAGTGTTGCCAAATGCGTAACTATACGATGGGCGCGTTTTGATATACTCATTTTGTGTGGAACTTCATCCTATATACCTAAAGGTATGTGGAAGAACTTTCTGATATACTTCGATGTACATGGAAATCCAACATTCCTCGGGATGTAATAGTGACAAGTAATGGCAACTCCTATTTTTAATGACACTTGAACATGTCTTCTAGCCTACACCACTACATTTGTCATTAATGTTCAAAATTCTCCTTAGGCTAATTGATAAATGGTAATGTTGATCTTGATTTAGGTTTCAAATTCAAGGGCTAAAATGAATTCACCTGAATTCCTAGAATGCAGCTAACATGAGAAAATGAACTATTTTTAATTTGATGAAGATCTATCTAAAAAATGGAAGAAGTTTCAAACAACGATGCAATAAACAAGATCTTCAATTTTCATTGTTCCAACGCAAATATTCAAAGCCCTAATGCATGAAGAAATGAAATTTTCTTTTTAATTTTTATTTTTAATGCAATAAAAAATAAAACATGACCATATTATGGAGTCGAAAACATTCACACAGATCATAACCATAACATGAAAGTCTTTAAACAAATCAATAACCAAGTTAAATGATTGGAAACCCTAATTGATAGGAAGAAATAAAAATTAATAAAACTCTTATTAAAAGGAATTCAAACTCAAATACAAATAAATTGGTGGCTTTATAGTGACCTTGTAGGGACCAAAGACTCAGGAACACACTGCAAGCAAAACAAAATTCAAAGCAAGGAAAGGAAATGCAAAATTTTTGCACTTACATGTGTCATCACAGTTGGTATATAGCAACCAATGTGATTCATCACACTTACAGAGAAAGACAAGTGCGTTGGGCCACTCTATCTCAAAATAGAAAACGTTCTGGGCCAAATTTTCTTAAAACATGAAAAATAACCCTAAGCAAGCTTGAAATTATTCTTTCCTAGGTCCAATAACTGTCTGAATAAGTCAAAAGAGACATTTTCATAGGTCCTAAAAGACTAGAAAAAGGAAACCACTAAAGAACATATTGTTCCCCAGTGAGTCACCAAGTTGTTTTATGGATAAATTCCTTCTGTAGGTAGATAAATCTCCCTAGGCTTAGTGGCCTCATATAGAAAGAACTAAGACAAAAATTTTTTGCTATCCTTAGAGAAATTTTTTATATGGAAGAATTACTTACTTGGAAATCAATGTAGACTCTCTACTTCTCCTGTCTTGCAAGCTTTAGCTCCAAATCCAAATGCTATAAGTGGAACCTACAAAATGTAATAAATAAGCAAGAGAACCAAAACATACAAATAACATATACAAACATCTCTAAGCAACAAGACAAGGAGTTAGTGTTCTGCATATGCATAAATGAGACATAATTTATAGGAAAACAAGTAAGTTTTGTATTAATGAAAGTAGGAGAAGATTACAACCCTTGAAGACCTTGACCTTGTAGATCTCTCCTAGCTATCTTGTCCTTCCTTTGCCACAAAAGCAAGCCTTCAATCATTCCTTAAGTACATGGATGGATTATGGACTTATAGACACAAATGGGCAACATGAGGGCATAACTAAGAGTCTCTGAAAACCAACCTAGTCCTAATAGTAGGAAGTGCATTTATAAGAGAAATGAGGAGGTTGTAAATCCATTAAACTAGGGTAAGATCCATTTTAGAAGGGGATAAGCTCCATGAGATCAGTGATAAGATGCCATTTGTAGGAATTCAAGGACATATTTAACAGAGAATGGAAACTTCCATGTTAAAAGCCTATAGAAGTAGAAGCTTGAATTTTTTTTTTTAATTTCTTCCTCATTCGAAGGGTCATAAAAATTGTAGTGAAAGCAAGCAGCACTGGCTAACACTTTTCCTTTTGATACAACCTATGTCATCACACCGTATGAACTAAGAAAGTGTGATGGGCAATATTATGTAGAATTATTCGAACTTCTGGAGAGGGGATGCTTTTGTCTTTTTAGGTGATGATTGCAGGTTGTGAATGGATGATGATTGATCTGATTTCAAGGTCATTTGTTTGTATGTGACAAAAATGGTCTGTAACAATAGCTAAAGGGCCAGAGAAAAGGTATTAAAGGCTAAATACAATGGAACTATAAGTTTGGCAACTCTTTTGGAAGTTAAGACAATTATAATTGTTGTGAATACTAGAAGAAGCACTGCAAGAACCTGTTAACGAACATGAATTGCAAAAATAAGCAAAAAAACACAGACTTTGAGTTTTGAATAAAATTATTAGAGTCTAAAACTTAAAGAAAACATTGAGAGGATTCAGTTGCATAGGGAAAAGGAAAAAAATAAGGATGTATGCAACAACCAAAGAAAATCAAAAGAAGAAAACAAATATCAAACCAAGATTCTATAAAAGTAGGCTTGAGAAAACTAGTTGGATTAGATGAACAGAGAAGTGATGTGAGTTCTATGAGTGAGTTGTGCTGAAGAATTTGGTGTTTTATCAGTGATCAAATATTGCTTAAGGTGTTGGTGATTGAGGAAATTGATTTATTTTGAATGTAGAGAAGGCATTCATGGCTCTAGTATGAAAATGGACGAAAGATGAACCAGTGAGCGTTGAGCAAGTTGTAGCCTCAAAAATTAGGCATTGGTGCTCCTTCTAGTAACATAGTTACTAATCGAATGAGAAACATTACCGAGTACCCATTTTTTTGAGGTAGCAAAAAATCACTCGATTTGGAAAAGTGGTGATTCAAAATAAACTTTTTTTTTGCAACATATTTTTGGCACTTCAAATTTTCTTATTAACATTTTTTTTTAAATGTTAGTGATTTTCATGCTGATTTTGAAAAGTGTTGATGCAGCATCAACCCCTTTCATTTTGGGGAATACTTTAACACTTAATTTATTTTTTATGTATCAAGTATGAACATTTTTTTTCAAATGTTAGCAATTTTCATAATGATTTTCAAAAGTGTTGATGCAACATCAACCTCTTTTTCTGGGGGGTTTATTTTTGACACTTTAAATTTTCTAATGTATTGGGTGTGGATAATTTTCTTAAATGTTTATGATTTTCATGGGAGATTTGAAAATCATCATTTTTTAAGGCATAATTTTTACACTTAAAATTTTCTCATGTCCTAAGTATGCACAATTTGTTTTTCTAAATGTTGTTTATATAAAAATTGTTCAAGTTATCTTATTCCTTTTCTTGTTTTTCATTCTAAGGTGTCTGTGTTTTTAAGGAATTTCCAAATATGTGTTTTTTGTTCATTTTTGCAATGTTTTTTTATAACGAATTTTTAATTATTTTTGCAAAATTAAAAAATTTGATGACATTAATATTTATATATAGCTAATTAGTGTTTAATACACAAAAAATAATGGTCAATAATTTTTATATATATAACCAAAAAAACAACCAAAAAAAAAACAATAAAAGGAAAAAAATTAACTCAAAAAAGATAAAAAGAAATAAAAAATAACTATAAAAATATAGGAAATTATTTTTTTATATAATTTTAAAAAAATTAAAAAATTAAATTAAAAAAATAGATAAACAAAAGTGAATTAGATAATTAAAAAAATATAAAAATTAAATACAACCTAAAAACTATTTTTTTTAAATAAATAAAAATAATTAAAAAACATTTAAAAAAAAAACCATTAAAATAAACTTTAAAAAAATGATTTTCCAAAAAAAACGAGTTAAAAAAATTATAAATAAAAAGAATTGTAAAAAGATATAAAATATAAATAATATAAAAAATAAAACAATTAAAAATATATAAATAAATTAAAATAAAAGATATAATTTATAATTATTGGTTTTTTTAAACAATTCAAATATTTAAATTAAATTAAATTTAAAAAAGAAAATTACCACGTAGTAAGGATTGGGTCGATGTTTCGAACCTTTTAATGTGGTTTATCCTCGGGACAAGGTGAGAAGCCACGCAATTTGAGAGAATAAATAGCAGGGATGCATCAAGGTTCAGGGTAAGCCATTCAAAACTAGCCGTTCGTAAAATAAAATTATTGAGTTAGAAAATGACTGTTATGAGATAATTAATTATTTAATATTGAATTTTTAATTATTTATCAAATTAAATAATAATATAATCTAAGATTAACTAATTAATATAATATCATAAGTTAGGGTTGATTTATTCAAGGTAAGTTAGGTAGAAGACTAGCAGTTATCAGATTATTTAATAATAATTTTAAAATAATAATCAATATATTTAATAATTTAAAATAATAATATTTTCTAAGCATAGTTTATAATATTAATAGTTACGTTTACCCTATTTATTGAGAATCAAACTAGTCGTTATAATCAATTAGTTAATAATATTATTAAAAATAATTTATATAATAATCTTAGGTTGATATTAGTTATTAGGCAGAGAATTAGCTTATAATAGTATTAAAACTAATTTATTTAACGAGTCAAATAATAATGTAATATTATTAGTTAGGGTTGATGTGCTTAAAAAAAAAAAAACTAGCCATTATCAAGATATAATAAATTCTATCAAAAGTGAATAATCTATATAATTATTATATAATAAATTAATTAGCAAATTATATAATACTATGACATAAAATAATTATTTATGTAGTATTATTAGTTAGCGTTGATGTGATCAGAAAGCTAGCGACTATACTATCAAAAATGAATAATTTATATAATTGTTATGTAATAAATTAATTAACAAATCTTATAATACTAGGACCTAAAATAATTACATAAGAGACTATTAGCTAGGGGAAACATAATAAAATAATATTAGGATCAAACTACCATGCTTCAAGATAATATTCCTTAAAAATGAGGAAAGAAAAGATCGGTTAAAGGGGAAAAGATGGAGAAAAGGAAATCCCATAAGGGTGAAAAAGATAAGGGATAAGAAAGGGCGATAGAGTTATGAAGTGAGAGCTAGAATCCAACTCCAACTTAATTTCCAGCCATCATCCATGTTGAGGTCTTTGGCATGCCTCTCAATCTCAATCGCTTCCCTTAACCTCTTGTGGTGGAAGTGATCAATCTTAGCAAATTCCTTGGATTCCTCAATGCAGACATGGTGTTTTGATTTCTCAACATGTTCTGCAAGAGCCGAGGTGTGGGAGCAATTGTGTCTCATGTCAGCGACATGTTCACTAATCCTCTACTTAATAGATCTTCATGTTTCTCCAATGTAGGGGATATCACAGGAGCAGGGAACAAGGTAGACCCCTTTTGAGTCTTTAGGGTCTATAGGATCCTTGGCCGATCTAAGAGAATTTTTAATGGTATTGAGAGGCTTGAAGGAGGAAGAAACATTAGTATTCTTAAGAATGTGGGCTATCCTATCCATGGTTCCTTGGATGGACAGGAGATAAACCTTAGGAATATGATCGGAAAGAGTGGGTTTAACCCTAGGTTATTTGTTGGCCTTTTGAAACGCCTCAAGGCTCAGGGGTTTTCTATACCCATTGTTTTCAAAAGCCTCAAGAAGGTGAGCGTTCTCCTAATCAAGGAGGTGATCATCAGAGATTCTTAGAGCACGAGTGGCGCGAGTGTTGAGAACCTTGAATTTATGCATTGGGAAATGATGAGAGCTGACATGGAGGTATTGTTTCATGTGAGTCTTCTTTCGAAAAATTGGTGACAAATGGAACCATCATACCTCCTAGAAAGGAGAATGTCAAGAAAGGGAAGGCGACCATTCTCCTCAACCTCCATAGTGAACTTGACGGAATCTATAAGAGAATTCAGGTGGTTGAGGAACAGGTCTAGCTTTTCACGTCCATGAGGCCAGAGGACACAAGTGTCATCGACAAACTTCTTCCATTTTTTAGGACGGAATTTGGCAGATGTAAGGGCCCTTGTCTCAAAATCTTCCATAAGCAAGTTTTCAACAATGGGAGAGAGAGGGGAGCCCATCACATCACCACAGGTTTGTTCATAGAACTTCCCTTGGAAACTAAGTGCATTATTGTCTTATAGTCTCCTTGATATTGTCTGGAAGGTCCTTGATCTTGTATTCGATGCTACAGATGATGTCATTTGTAGGAATCTTATTTGGGGTAAGGGAAAAATTGAGACCTTTATTGAGGAGAAACCCCTAGAATCTATGGTCTTCTAAATATTCATAAATCTGGTTCCCCCTTGAGACCTATCATTAATACCATTAATGGTCCTACCTATCCTTTGGCTAAATTCCTAGCCCATAAGCTCAAACCTCTTGTAGGTTGCATTGATTCTTTTGTGAAAGACTCTGCCTCCTTCATTCAACAATAGGAAGATATCAAATTAGGCCCTAGAGATTTATTGGTGAGTTTCGATGTCATTTCCTTATACACCAAAATCCCCATCCAAGAAGCCATTGTTATCATTAATCGCATCACTGATAAAGACACTGCCAAGTTAGTTGGCCTTTGACTCACACAGAACAATACCTCCATGCTAGCTCTCATCATTTCCCAACTCATAAATTTAGGGTTCTCAACACCCTCACCACCTGTGCTCTAAGAATGTCTGATGATGACCACCTTGATCAGGAGAAGGCTCATCTTCTTGAGGTTTTCGAAAACAATGCGTATAGCAGACCCTTGAGCCTCAAGGCCTATCACAAGGCCAGCAAAGAACCTAAGGTAAAACCCGCTCTTGCTGATCATATTCGTAAGTTTTATCTCCTGTACATCCAAGGAACCATGGATAGGATAGCCCATATTCCTAAGAATACTAATATTTCTTCCTCCTTCGATCCTCTCAGTACCATTAAAAATTCTCTTATATCGGTTAAGGATCCTATAGACCGTAAAGACTCAAAAGGGGTCCTCTTCATTCCCTACTCCTGTGGTATCCCGTACATTGGAGAAACAGGAAGATCTATTAAGCAGAGGATTAGTGAACATGTTGCTAACATCACACACAATCACTCCCACACCTCGACTCTTGTAGAACATGCTGAGAAATCAAAACACCATGTTTGCATTGAGGAATCCAACGTCATTTCTAAGATTGATCACTTCCAGCACAGGAATATAAGGGAAGTGATTGAGATTGAGAGGCATGCCAAAAACCTCAATAGGGATGATGGCTAGAAATTAAGTAGGAGTTGGATTCCATCTCTCACTTCATAACTCTGTCGCCCTTTCTTTTCCGTTATCTTCTTCACCCTGATGGGATTTCCTTTTCCCCATTTTTTCCCCTTTACTCGATCTTTTCTTTCCTCCTTTTTAAGGAATCTTATCTTGAAGTATGGTAGTCTCACCCTAATATTATTTTATTATGTCACCCCCAACTAATAGTTTCTTGTGTAATTATTTTAGTTCCTAGTATTATAAAAAAAAAAATTAATTAATTTATTACATAATAATTATATAAATTATTCACTTTTGGTAGTATTTACTATATCTTGATAACAGCTAGAATTTTTTTTTTGAGCACATCAACCCTAACTAATAATATTACATTATTATTTGACTTGTCAAATAAATTAGTTTTAATACTATTATAAACTAATTCCCTACCTAATATAATTTAAACCTAAGATTATTATATAAATTATTTTTAATAATATTATTAACTAATTGATTATAATGGCTAGTTTTATTCTCATTAAATAGGTTAAACCTAACTATTAATATTATCAATTATGATTAGAAAATATTATTATTTCAAATTGATAAATATATTAATTATTATTTTAAAAATATTATTAAATAACTATTAAAGATAATGACTAGTCTTCTACCTAACTTACCTTGACTAAATCAACCCTAACATATGATATTATATTAATTAGTTAATCCTAGATCATATTATTATTTATTTTGATAAATAATTTACAAATTCAATTTTTAATAATTAATTATCACATAACAGTCATTTTCTAACTCAATAATTTTATTTTACCAATGACTAATTTCGAATGTCTTACCCTAAACGTTGATGCGTCCCTGTTATTTATTCTCTCAAATCATGTGGTTTTTCATCTTGTCCTAAAGATGAACCACATTAGTTGGTTCAAAACATCAACCCAATCCTTACTATGTGATTAATTCAAAAGACTGCTCTATAAAATTACCTTTTTTAATTAAATTAAATTAATTAATTAAAATTTCATTATCAAAATTATTTTAAAAAATATTAGGTAAAAATAAGTTAAATTAAATTTTAAAATTTGATCATTCAAAAATTTAAAAATTTCCAATTTAAATTTATTTAATTAAAAATAAAAATAAAAAAAAATATTGAAACTTTTTTATTAAAGTAAAAAAAAAAAATCATCCCTTGGCCAGGTGGGGGCATGAGAGCCAGCCAGGCTGTCCTCCCAACCACTCGACTAGCGCTGGGGTGGGACCTTAAAGGGGCTTGGTCGAGGGTCGATTCCTGGAATCAACCCTTGGCCATCTAGGGACCTAGAGGGCATCCTAGGTCCAGCTGCGCTACCTTCCCGGCTGCTTAGTTAGCCCTCCGATGGCCCTGAGGCCCCCATCTAGCTAAGGGCCGATTCCCAAAATCACTCGTTAATGAGGCGGGTACCCAGGGGCTGGCCCTCAGGCCCCCGCCCTGCTGAGGGTCGTTTCGAGGAATCGACCATCAGCTAGGTGTGAGCCTGAGGGCTACCCCAGGGTCACTCGAGCTAGCCTGGAGGTGCTCAGCTAGCCATCAGGGTCCCGCTTGGCCAAAGGTTGATTCCCAGAATCGGCACTCAGTCAGGAGAGGGCTGACCACCGTAATGTTGGTCGAGCTGGCCTGGATGCACTCGACTAATGATGGGGAGGTCCTTAGGTCCTCATGTGGCCAAGAAATCTACCCTCGGCTGGGCGGCGCCCTGAGGGCCTCCCCAAGGCCAACCAAGTGGCTTGGAGGCACTCGACTGACCTTGGGGGGGCCCTCAGGCCCCCACCTAGTTGAGGGTCGATTCCTGGAATCATCCCTCAACCAAAAGGGGAGCGGGGCCGATTTTTTAATTTTATTTTAATAAAGAGAATCAAATTTAAAATTTAATATATATATATATATATATATATATATATATATATATATATATATATAGATATATAGATATATATTAATTTTTTTATTTAAATAAATTTAAATTAGATTATTTAAAATTTTAAATTTTAAATTTAAAAAATTAAAAAAAAAATTAAATTATTATATTTTTTAAATTAAAAAAAAATAAAAGTTAAATAATCTTTTTAATTGTTTTATTATACCACATCGTATAACATATTCAGTTTTGCCGTTGACAGGGTATTTAGTTTGTCTTTGACCAATAATTTATAACCCTTATCCATTTTTGGTGATGTCATTTAATAATATAATATTTTATTAACTGTTTTATTTTTGTGAAAAATCTTTGTCTTTGTTATTTCTTGTTTAATTAGGCAATATTTAAGGTAGGTACTAGATACTATGAAACTCTTGTTTTTTATAATGTTTATATTTTATATTTTTTTACAATATTTTATTTAATATGTATTTTTTTATTTTTATTTTTTATTTCTTTCTTAACTCATTTTCTTTTAACTTTTTTTTTAATGTTTTTTTTTTAATTTTCAATGCTTTTTTAATATATTTATGAACTTTTATTTATTTATTTCAAAAAAAAAAAAATTATTTTATTTTAATTTATTTTATTTCCTTACTTTTTAACTATCTAATTCACATTCATCTATTCATTTTTTAATTTATTTATCGGGTTTTTTATTAATATTTTAATTTTTTCTTTAAATTATATTTTTAAATTTTTTTTCTTATTTTTTAATTATTTCTTTTTCAGAATTTTTATCTTTTTAAATTAACTTTTAATATTTTTTTTAAATATTTTTTTATTATAAATTTTTAATTAACTTTTTAAATTAATTTTAAAGGTTTTATTTTATATTTGGTTTAAATTTTAAATTTTTTACAATTTCTATGTTTTGAAATATTTTTTAATAATTTTAATTTTAGCTTTTATTTTTTTTATTTTTTGTTTCTTTAGTGTTTTTTTTTTTATTATTTCTTAATTTTTCGTTATTTTTTTTGACTTTATAATTTAAATATCATTTTCATTTTTTTTAAATTGTTTTTAGTTTGTATTTTATTTTTTTGATTTTTGATTTTTATTTTTTTATTATCTAATTTACTCTTTTTTTTTTAATATTAAATTTTAAAATAATTTCCTTAAATTTTTTATTTTCCATTTTTTTTTATTTAAGTTATCTTTGTTATTTTAGAAATTTTATGCCTCGTTTTGTTTTTTTTTAGTTTTTTATGTTTGAAGTTTTTTGGTTATTTTTTTAACTTTCTTAAATTATTTTTTGATGTTTTAATATATTGTTTTATTTATTCCTTGTTATTTTTTAAAACTTTTTATATTTTCGATTTACTCTTAATTTTTCCTTTGTTTTGTATTTTTCATTTTTATTTATTTATCTACTTATTTATTATTTTGTTTTATTTTATTTTTTGTATGGTTCGTGTCGATCATCAACTAGCAACCCGACCTCATTATGTGTCAATTTGATATTTGATTTTAAAGTTATCGTTATAATGGACAAGTTTGCCCCACCGCGTATCAATTTCATGGTTGATTTTTAAGATTTCATTGTAATAGGTCGAGTTCGCCTAGTATTTATAATGACTCTTTTATTGAGTTGTTCATTTTTAAAGATATTTTAGTCATATAATATTTTGATAATGCCATGGTTGAAATATATTGAAAACTTAAGGTTTTTTGCAGTCATGATATTTGGTTTTAATTCCATGGTTGAAGAATTGTCAAAATTTTAAGGTTTTTCTAAGTCACGATATTTTATCTGTAATGCCATGGTAAAAACAAATTATAAGTATTTTATCTTTAACATCATGACTAGAAGTTGATTGAATTTTATGTCTTTTTAGAGACATGATATTTTATCTTTAATGATATGCTTGAAAATTGTTGCAATTTTAAGGTTTTTCAAAGTCTTAATATTTTATCTTTAACGCCATTTCTAAAAAAAATTGAAAGTTTACCCTGAAAAAAACACATTATTCCAACATCAACACTTTTCTATTTCAAGGTGTTTTTTGCACCAAACAAAATGACTTTTATTTATTTTTACTGTTATTTTGAAAAAATATTGAAAATTCACTTCAACAAAAAAATGTGGTGATGCAAGATGAACATTTTTTGTTTTCGACCGTTTTTAATGTTTTTTTTGGTTTCTTTTTATAGAGTTCTCAATTTGAGGTAATAGTTCTCATTTGATCATGTTGTAGCAGCTACAACCACCCTCCAAAATTTTTCCTTAGCTTTGTTTTGGAGCCTCTCTACCAACCTTTCATAGCACCTTGTCTTGCTTTGTCATGTAAACAAGCTTCAGTGTTTTTCTTGTAGAGAGACATCCTGTCAATTAAAGCTTCATGCATTCCCCTCACAAGTTGTTCCTCCAAACTTGGTCCAGTTGTAGGCTAAGAAGCTCCCTCAAGAAATTGCACAATTCTAGAGGGAAACAAGCCTTCCCTCCCCAAATTGCTCAATTCTATATGGCAGCCTGTTGGGCTCCAGAATTACGCAATTCTGTCAGTGAGGCTTCATCCATAAAATTGTTCAATTCCTCCCAGCAGGGCTGCTCAGCACAGGAATTGTGCAATCATGGGCAAAAATTAGCTTCTCTGCCCAGAAATTGCACAAAACTCTTGGGTAGCCAACCCAACTACCATCCAGAAATGCACATTTTCTCGTAGAAGTTGAGCAGCCTCTTCCATGTGCAATTGTGTTGACCAGTTCCACCTAGGACCAATGAAACTTGACTTGCATGCATGGCCTCATTTTTCTTGGAATAGAAAAATGAAACATGCAAAAAGCATCCTTTGATTCAGGGAGATATTTTTATCCGCTGGAGGTTGCATGCAAAGTTTATTTCAGAATCTTTCCTCTAAGTGTCACTTTTTCCTATATTTGTGTCATGCGCATGATGAGCCCAAACTTATTTATTCAACGCATCAGAGCTCATTATTTCACATCGATCTTCGAGCTCTGACATCGCATAGCACATTCAAGACTCCTCGACACATCCAACTCAGCTATTCACGAGTAAGTGGTCTCATCATGTCTTCTTCAACATTTTTGTCGCTTTTTGTCTTTTCGCTTGTGTGAGTGTTGTTTGCTTGATTTATCTGAACACATGCTCTCATTTACTTGCATACTAGCTTGTACTAGCACCATTTAAGTTTTTGTTGCTATCTCACTGTTGTCGCATGCATGAAACTGTTTTGCATGAGCGGTCGTCAATTCGATCTCTCACTTCACGCACATGCATGTTGTTTTGTTTGCTAAATATTTCATTCAATGTTTTCATGCATGATAAATCACTTCTACTTTCATTTAGTATCACCATGCATTTGCTTTCACATTTTCTTTCAGTTGCCTGTCGGCGAGTCTGGCCAGCCTTGGCCAGACTCTACCTCACCAAGACAACATTGCACAATCTGAGGAAGGAAGGCTCTATCTTCCTCTCCAGAAATGTGTGTTTCTAAATAGGAATTATCCTCTAGGGTTGCTTTGCACATTTTTGAGGGACAATGACTACTGGCCTAGAAAATTGCACAATTCAGTCACTGAGTCGGTAGTCATTGCCAGCTAGAATTGCGCATTTCATAATTCCAGCAGTCAACAGTCAGCCCGGATTGCGTATTACGCAAATTCCGAAGCCAATTAGTGTGCCAAGATAGCCCAAACTCCCTTTTGTGGAAGTCTATTAGCTAGTCTTCCAGCCTCCTAGAAGAAATTGCGCAATCATTTCCTATCATTCCCCACGTATTTATTATGTCATTCCAAAGTTTGTTGTGGTTTTCGATGACAGATTTCTTTTCATGCATGTCACTTTGTCTCCAGATATTTTAGGTGTTCATATACCACTTAGCAGTACAAGATCAATGAGCTTTGAGAGAGTAGGATCAAAGGACACTGACAAAAATGCAACTAGAGCAATAGTTGAATGGGTGTCTGCATGTCTACCGATCTATGAGGATACCAAGTTTTTTCTAGAAAAGGACATCAAGCTAAAAAGGAAAGAGATCAATGAAGCATTTGCAGTCACTTTTATTGAAAACCTTGAAGACCACCAGGTGTATGGGAACATTCACAAGTTTGGCTCGTACCGAATTGCATATAGATACCTCACATTCCCATGAGCAGACATGATACACTGGAACATCTCGTACACTGATCCTGAGACGATGACTTTGAGTAGTGTCAGTCGGATGAGGATTGCAACATTCTGGGCATAGGATAATGATGATATGTATTAGATGTCAGAGCCCGTGATTGTCATGGAGACTACCTTTAGCTTACCCAGCAGGAGTGCCAACTCTAGAGACATTTTGAGGAACTTGGTAAAGGGGCTGGCTAGATTCAGGAGGACACCCAACGAGATCTACAAGATGAATATATTGCGGAAGGCGTATTAATACTTAGTCATATTTGCATGTCGAATGCATGGCCAAGAAAGCAAGGAAAGCTTCCCACAAAGTTGGGTGATCACACTAGACCAGCTGGCAAGAGAAGGAAAACCATGTAATTGGTCCAGAATGTTGGCTCATCAGCTGAAGGAACAGGTAACGAAGGCTTGATAGTCACTCGAAGGTATGCAAGTAGAGGTCTACATGTCTGGCTACATCTTAGATGCAATTTGTGCCCAATAAGAGTTCTCGGGCTTGGAGTGGGCTTGGTCACCGACAGAGAGTGTTGTGAACACTTATTGTAAGTTGTTATCTGAATTCAGCTTCAAAGGAGTTATCGCGCAGTTGTCTGATCATTTTTTCACCCCGGCTTAGAAGATGATATTCGAACAGAATCCACCCTGCATGTCGAAGGCAGCAATGGAGGCACTGATATACATTGTTGATTGGTATGCCTCACCATCCGACACCTTCATATGAATATTCAGCGTGGAGAAGCCTCTGCATGTTCTATCGAAGTTTTCCTTGGACATACTCGTCATGTAGGAAGTAACATATCACATCTCGGCAGGATTGAGAGCTAGAATGCACCGGAAGAAGAAGGTACCTTGGCCCACTCTTTCATTTTGGATTGGGTTATACGAGATTTAGAGTTTCAAGCAAGCAGATGTCGAAGCAGAAAGGA